>CM019067.1:173078710-175478710 GCA_009667805.1 Leptobrachium leishanense | reverse complement strand
GGCAAAATGCATCTTCGCTTATGCACCCAAAAATCCTTGTACCAGCCCTGAGTTGGCCCATATCTATGCTAAAGAAGTGTTGAGATTGCATGGGTTACTCAACGTCATTACGATGTCACTGTCCCATCACTACACCTCAAAACATCCACAGCGCCATTGCTAACCTCGCTAATGCCATTTCTACACATGCTGGTATACTCAAGAAGACACTGCCATGTCTTCCCAGCTGATACACCACTGCCACCCTTTCTACAACACTTTTAAAGAATGAAAGACTTAAACAGATGAACCTGATCTCCATTACCCACCCACAATCTTTCCTCAGTCACACCTTCATAGACTGATGTTGTACTTATGAGTGTTTACAAGACCTCTAGCAGCTTTTGAGCGAATAATGCTCTTTCTCCGCATCTCCCTCTTGTATTCTATACTCCAGTCACTATCATGATGCCCCACCCTTTGTGGCCAAATTTACCCTTTGCGGCCAAATCGAATCCCCTTCCAGTTGTCTAACCTTCCTTATGTAATGTGATGACATCGAACTATCTTTCTATTAATTTGAAATTCCAATTAACTTTATTATGATTAAAAAAATCAAAAACCTATATCGGTTTACGGGGAGCCTGGAGAGGTATCAGCTATTCCCTCCTAAAGAGCCCTAAGTAAGCCGAAACCCATCATTGTGGGTTCCTGTATCTCGTGTGCAGAGGAGACTACCTTACAGTCTTACTTGCATGTGGTAACATCCTCTCTGTATTTGCACCTTTGAGCTAAAACATGAGAACTGAGAAGGGACACGGTGAAGAGAAGGCTGCTTATGCTGCTGCCTGTTCTCAGTACTCTGATAAACGGGAAGGGTTATTCAAACAGCAACGAACTTGCCACTGAAGGGCACCAAACCGTGAATTTCACCATACGTTGCAATTTCGGGGAAGTTCGTCTATTCACAAAGCTGTCAATTCGCCAAATACTGGCAAATTGACATTGAAATATGGTGCCGTTTGCCGTAGATCGCCGCAATTCGGCGGTCTTTGGCTGCAGCAAAATTGTCCCATAGAGAAGAGATGGTTACTCTATTCAGAGAACACCGAACTGCACCGAAGTGTTAGTGAAATGCTCTGATTTCTGGTGATTCAGTTCGACGGGTTTAAACAGGCGAATCCCATAGGATTCAATGTTAAAAAATATAATTAAAAAAAAAAAAAAATTCAACCATTTCTTCTTTTCATTTGCAGGAAACTGTCTTGTTATCTATCTATTTTTTGGATTTTTTTTGGGTGACATTTTTGATCAGCGATTTTAAATAAAGGCGTTTTTTTTTAATTCTATAACAGCCAGTTTTTACGATGTCCACACATTTTCATGCATTTTTATTGTTTTAAACACCTAAGTGCGCCGAACAAGAAAGCCCTGAACTCTCGGTGCTTTCTGAATAACCACTATGGTTTTGTCCTTAGTCATTTGCACCTTCAGTGTACGTAAGTGCATGTGCATCCATAGCTCCGTATCTCCATCCATTGCAAATGCACTCAAGCATCTCTAATTATGCACCCATGCACACAACCCACACAAGTGCACCATGGATTTGCGCTCCTGCAACCATGCATACAAACCTGCAACTATTCAAACGTACCAATGCATACACACCAGTGCATCTACAACCATGCAACTACACCCTGTGCATTCATACCCGCACACTTCCTTTTCTTAACAAAGTGCCTGTGTTGGCTTGTTTTGCTAATATCATTTAAACACTTTTTGCTTTTAAATAACCCCTTAAGTATTAAATACTGTAATAATATATATGCATATTTGGCCACCTGCAATACTTTACAAAAAATAATCAAATAATGCAGGTGTTGCCAGAAGGACTTGGGGCACATAGGGAGGAATTATTTTCCCCAAACAAAGCTTCTTTGTGCAAGGGGCGGGGGTTCCCAGCAGCACCATTTTTGCTGCCAGATATAAACACCCACACAGCCCACCTTTTTAGGATTTTCAAGAAAATTGACAATTAGGGAATCCCACAATCGGTTATTTTCAAATTTTGGCCAAAAAATGTTAAGCCTGCCATAACATCATTGTATAATCTTTGAGCAGAGCCCTACACTAACCTAACCTTTCCAAGCTTTCTACATAAAAAGGAGAGCTGGAAACAAAACAACAAACGTACAACTCTTACTATTTTATATTTACTTCTGGAAAATAAAAGTCCTTTGCTTCTATATTTTTACCAAAATATAAAGTGACTCAGTGAAGGCTGCTAATTAGCACTTCCTTTGGATTTAAGGAATGTTGTCACTGAGCCTTTCACTCTGAGCCAAATGGGGCCAAGAAGAGCTTCTACTGAGCCCCTACTTATCTTCATGGAAGAATGCATCTTTATATAAGAATTAGCAAGTTGGCACCGTATGCAAAAGGATTTCATTCAGTTCCGGGGTGACTTTTGTGCTTCCCCACATTTTTCACCTATTGGGAAGCTCTCCCCGATGCACTGGGCTGGAAGATACAGTATATGCGCTTACTGTACATATACTGCTGTCACCTAGGTGCCACAGGTTCCCTTATACCAAAACCCAATGATGTGGCATTAAAACAATAGTGAACAGAACAAAAACCATTCTGTTATAATTATTTAAAATACAAATACCCTTCCACACATTCAGAAAACAGGCCATTAATATTTAAAACATCGGCACCATTGATTACACATTTTTCTTTGAGTTGCTGTATATGGAGCATGAGTTTAATACTAAACTCTTGGTATTGGTGCGTCCCTAATATATACACAGAATCCATATAAATGCATTTTTATAATATTATATTGTTTTATCCTGCCATTATGTGGGTGACTGTTTCCCCCTCCTGGTCAGTGTCAGTGATTCTTATATTGCCAGGTAAAATCCGTAATAAATGCAAAACATTAAAGTCTTTACTAAAATATTGCTTCATCCTACTGTAGCACAGCAATGGATGGAGGGGCAGAGGTTAATAAGAAGATATGTTACATAGTATGTAAAGGCTTTCCCAAAGGATCTGTGCGAATGCTAGTTAAGGCTAATGTGCTATCTAGTGAAATTACATTATCAAGGATTGAGTTGAGCATCCCAAACCTAAAACCTTTATCTCTGGATGTTCTGTGTTTTTGATTGTTTTCGTTTAAATATAAAAGCTTGATGATTTTCCAGTGTGGTTATTTTCTGACTTTATATATATTTTTCTAATTTTCTTGTCTATCGGTATATTTAGTCAATCTTTTTTTATACTTTGTGCTATTAAAATCAATGGTAATTCCTGCATTTCCTTCAATATCACCTGCTGCCAATTTGACAATCATTTACAAGAAAATAATTATCAATTTCCCAAACCATTCACAAATTAGCTTCAGTTTCTCCATATTGTACCCTCACCAGCATGTGAATAAGGAGAAATAATGTATTTTGAGTGGCATTTCTTACCTTATTAAATTTAATTATGTTTTAAAAATACTTTGTGAATTCTAAGTAGTGTTTTTATTGAGTGTTTAATCAACCAGCATCTCTCTTTCGTGAGAAAGTTCATGTGTTGAATAAATTTCTAGATGTTGTTTATTGGCAATTTGGCATTAGCCAATTCTATACTACAGACAGTGGAAATAATCTGAAAGAAATTGTGAATCAAAAGTGAAATTATTGTATTAAAGAACTGCATTGCAGTCATGTAAATAATTAGTTGGGATACTTGGTCTTTTGCTTTATTTATTCCTTTGCTTTGGAATTCCACATGTACAAGTATCGAATCCGAAACTGTTAGAGAAAAAGAAAGGGTAGCGGACCCAAAAAATCCTGCACTTAATTGTCCCTTGACTCACAAAATTTACTGAAAAAGCTCCAAAATAGAATCATTTGTGTTTCAGCACTGTTGAAACATAATATTATTGTCTACAGAGATCACTAAAAAAGTATAATGGTGAGGGTAAAAAAAAAAAAAATACTTCATGTACTTTGGATGCCACGAATAAACCTCACCAGTAGCATATAGGGTAGTTTATTCAAAAAGATAAATGCAAGTAAGATAAGCCATCAGAATAATGCAATTACAACTGGACTACATCACTGTTGAGTTGTAGGCGTCAGCTCACCAATGAGACTGGGGGGTCCTGTGACGGTCAACGGACGAGAGACGGAAACAAGAGCTATGGACCTTGGGTAACAAATCTGCTCCCAAGCAAACCCCATTTTGAATGACGTGAGTCTCCGTCTTTTATGCAGTTTGGAAAAAATATCTGTGGTCCATAACTGTTCATTACTGACACCTCTGAGTCGGGTGATGTCCCTCATCCCCAAATGCACATCCCAAAATTGGTCAGGTTCCAGGAAGTCCATATTAGGGCTGAGTACATGCCTTCACCTAGTTGACATTTAAAGTATAGAAGTTTTCCTCCATCTGGTTTCTTTTATGCAGACTCTGTGGTCTTATGACTTACAAAACAATTTGTAAAAATAGATGAGATCAACCACCAACCACAGACATTTCGGGTTTCACTCATGCCATGTTATGGTCTTGGTAACTTAAAGAAAAACCAGGTCAGAAGTTCATGAGCGAGATTTTTACAGTTAGGTCCATATATGACCTCTCTGACACAGTTGACCACTTGTTCCTCCTTCAAACTCTTTGTGATATAGGCTTTTAAAGTACTGTTCTTTCATGGTTCACTTCCTACCTATCCCAATGATCGTTTAGTGTCTTATTTTCTGGAAATACCTCCTCCCGGCAGGCTGTCTCTGTTGGGGTGCCCCAAGGTTCAGTACTGGGCCCTTTACTTTTTTTCGATCTACACTGCCTCTCTTGGCAAACTGATCAGCTCCTTTGGATTCCAGTACCACCTATATGCTGATGACACTCATATATACCTCTCCTCCACTGATCTCTCTCCGCCTCTCCTCGATCTAGTCACTGACCATCACTGTCCATCTCGAACTGGATGTCTTCCCGCTTCCTTAAACTCAATCTTGGTAAAACTGAAATTCTCTTTGTTCCACCCTCCAAGAAGAACCCAGTACCACCTATCTCTCTACGAGTGTCACGGTGGCCCCCGCACCCCGGCGCCTGGCAGCAACTTCCTCGCTGCTCGCTGGCCAGGCGCCGAATGATATTGCGGTCGCTTCCGCACACGTGGGGAAGCCGGGGGCGGGGCCTGGCGGGCTGACGCGGACCCGCCGGGTTTAAAGCCCAGGCTCTCAGAAATGCCGGTGCCCTGACGTGGTAGTTACTTCCCGCAGAGCTCTTGCATATTTGGCAAACAACTATTCTGTGTATTGACCCCTTGGCATTGGCAAACGACTATTCTGTGTATTGACCCCTTGGCATTGGCAAACGACTATTCTGTGTATTGACCCCTTGGCATTGGCAAACGACTATTCTGTGTATTGACCCCTTGGCATTGGCAAACGACTATTCTGTGTATTGACCCCTTGGCATTGGCAAAATACCATTCTGTGTATGACCCCTGGCATTGGCGAACGAACCACTCTGTGTATGATCCCTGGCATTGGCGAACGAACCATTCTGTGCATAACCCCTGGTATTGGCATCAACTCTTCTAATTCTGGTATTGAGGTCAGTCTGTGTGGCACCCTAAGCACACATCAGACTACCCCTTGTGTTGTTAGGGTCTTGGGAAGAGCTAATTATTCTAATTTCTTGTGTATCATTCTGTGTCTGTCTAGTCGTGCCGACCACTCTAAGGATCGGAAGGGTAGAGACTGTTCTGTGTCTAGAAACCACTAGTCAGATAAAGCAGAGGGATCCGTGACGTCTCTCTTGTACGTGCTCTGTACTGCCATTCTTGTAGTCTGTCTAGTCGTGCCGACCACTCTAAGGATCGGAAGGGTAGAGAGTGTCCTGCGTATAGGGACCACCACTCTAGTATCAGGGGGATCCGTGACATTACGTCAGGGCCATGGATCCCGCAGACCTCTCTAATCAGTTGACACGTATTGCAGCCAGACAAGAAGAGCAGGACCATAGAATGGACCAGATTGCTCTTGCCCTGCAAACCCTGCTAAACCGATCCAGTTCTGGTACTGCAAGCCCGCCAGACCCAGTAGTGCCTAGGGTCAGTTCGGCCGCTCTCGAGGGTTGTAGGCTCAGTATGAAAGCACCCGTACGTTATGACGGAACACCGAACTTATGCCGGGGCTTTCTGACCCAACTCGAGATCTTATTCGAAAACAATCCCGGGTCCTGTATGTCTGATAAAGCCAAAGTAGGCTATCTGATTAATCACTTGACCGAAAAAGCTTTATTATGGGCCACGCCCTTGTGGGAAAACAAGAAACCCATCATATATGACTATGAGGGTTTTACCTCCGAGTTAAAGCGTACTTTTGATCCCTCTAGACGGGCTACCAATGCGGGTAGATCCCTGTTTCACATCAAACAAGGTAATAGGAGGGTTTCCGACTATGCCATAGAATTTAAGACTTTGTCTTCTGAGGTACACTGGCCGAACGACGTTTTAACCCTGGCCTTTACCGAAGGTCTGAACGAGGCGTTTATGTTTGAATTGGCTCCCCTAAAATTACCAGAACATCTGGATCATTTGGTTGATTTCTGCATCGCCATGGACGATCAAATCAGGGAAAGGAGACACACCAGAGACAGACCCAGAAGGGTCCTACCTCCTTTACCCTTAGTACCCAGGCATACCACTGCATCAGGTAACCTGGAGACCGTTAAGACCGATGTACCGGCCATTGAACCTATGCAGATAGGTAAAACGGGTATTTCAGAGGCAGAGAGAGCTCACCGGAGAGAAAGGGGGCTCTGTTTTTATTGTGCCGGGGCAGATCATTTCCGCCTTCAATGTCCTCAGAGACCCAGGGGTAGCAGGGGTGAGAGTGGCAAATCAGGTCAAAAGACAAGTAATACCCAGGTTATTGGTTCTCTGTATGCCTCCTTTGTGGATGATGAAAAAAAAAAACTCGGATTCTGTTACCCATCTCCCTCACCTGGGAGGGGGTTCACCTCGAGACTGAGGCATTCCTAGACTCTGGAGCCTCAGGTAATTTTATGGATAGATGTTTTGCTGCCAACCACCTCTTACCTCTGGTTCTAAAGGAGAGGCCTCTTATGGTAGAAGCCATAGACGGGAAACCCCTGTCATGTCCCCATATCACACACGACACTATCGATGTGTGCATGACTACAGGAGTTCTGCACTGTGAAACCATACGATTCCAGGTTATCGACTCTCCCTCATGTCCTGTCGTTCTAGGGTTCCCATGGTTGACAGAACATAACCCGGTGATTGACTGGGCCCAGCGAGATATAATGTGTTGGGGTCCTAGTTGCCAGTCAAAGTGCCTGGGCAGGGTTAATGTGATTGGTAGTCTCAACATTGCCACAGCACCTCCTTTGTCCACTGAAGTCCCAGAATGTTATATGGCGCTAAAGGAGGTGTTCTCTAAAACCAGGACTGAGGTCCTACCACCGCATCGTCCTTATGACTGTGCTATAGAGTTACTCCCTGGTACTATGCCTCCTAGAGGACACGTATACCCCTTGTCTCAAAGGGAAAATGACATTATGGAGGAATATATAAGGGAGAATCTAGAGCGAGGATTCATCAGACGATCCTCCTCTCCAGCAGGAGCAGGTTTCTTTTTCGTTTCCAAAAAAGAGGGTGACCTGCGACCTTGCATCGATTATAGAGGTTTAAATAGGATTACCATAAGAAATGCATACCCGATACCTCTTATAACAGAATTGTTCGACCGTTTAAAAGGGGCCCGTATTTATACGAAACTTGATTTACGCGGAGCGTACAACCTGGTCAGGGTTAAGAAGGGGCACGAATGGAAAACGGCTTTTAATACACGTAGCGGGCATTATGAATACCTGGTGATGCCCTTTGGGTTATGCAATGCGCCAGCCGTTTTCCAGGACCTCATAAACGACACCCTAAGGGATTTTCTGCAAACGTTCGTTATAGTATATCTGGACGACATCCTGATATACTCTCCTGATAAGGAGACTCATCACGCCCACGTGAGACAAGTGTTGAAGAGACTATTGAGGGCTGGGTTATATTGTAAGCTAGAGAAATGCTTATTCGACATAGAGACAGTGCACTTCCTTGGGTATATAATAACCCCTGAAGGTTTCCAAATGGATCCTAAAAAACTCTCAGCGATTCTTGACTGGCCTTTACCCCAAGGGCTTAAAGCCATCCAGAGGTTTTTGGGGTTTACTAACTACTACCGGAGGTTCATTAAAAATTTTTCGGCCTTGATAGCTCCCCTCACGGCTATGACTAAAAAGGGGGTGGTGAATCAGAAGTGGACACCCCAGGCCAGTCAAGCCTTTGAGGCACTTAAACAGGCTTTCACCACTGCCCCTGTTCTCCGACATCCTGATCCGGCTCTGCCTTTCCAGGTTGAAGTTGACGCCTCCGAGCTAGGTCTTGGTGCAGTCTTGTCCCAAAGGGAGGCACCCGACAAGCCCTTGCATCCATGCGGCTTCTATTCCCGAAAGTTGTCCCCGGCAGAGAGGAACTATGATATCGGAAACAGAGAATTGTTAGCAGTTATTGCAGCCTTGACGGAATGGAGATACTTATTAGAGGGGTCTAGGGACCCCATTGTCATCATAACCGATCATAAGAATCTCACGTACATTGGAGACGCTAAACGGTTGAATGCCAGGCAAGCGAGATGGTCATTGTTTCTTTCCAGCTTTAATTTCGTCCTCACATACAGACCTGGGTCGAGAAACATTAAAGCAGACGCATTGTCAAGACAGTACGAGTCATACGAACATAACATCCAAGATCAACATCCCATTGTACCCCAGGAAAGGATTATAGCACTTACCACGATTAGTGTCTCGTCTCCTCTAATGTTAAGATTGCAGACCGCCCAGGGCACAGCTCCTGGGGGGAGACCTCCTGCGAAACTCTTTGTACCTGAGAACGAAAGGGAAGAGGTATTAAAACTGTATCATGATAACAAAATCTCTGGGCACATGGGGATCACCAAAACAGTGTCTAGTATACGTAAACTCCTTTGGTGGCCCACGGTGCGCCGTGACGTTAAAGATTACATAACCGTGTGTGAAGTGTGCACAAGACATAAAAGTCCCAAAACAGCGCCTATTGGTTTACTCCAGCCTCTGCCAATCCCCGAACGACCATGGTCGCATTTAGCTATGGATTTTATAGTAGAGTTACCTGAGTCTAGAGGGAATACTGTAATACTCACGGTCATAGATCGATTCTCCAAAATGGGTCACTATGTTCCTCTTCGGAAACTTCCTTCGGCAGCCGAACTGGTGCCCATTTTTGTTTCCAATGTGGTCCGCTTACACGGTATTCCTCTTGGGATTGTCTCGGATAGGGGGACCCAATTCGTCTCCAGATTCTGGAAAGGGTTTTGCAAGAGTGTGGGGATAGACCTATCCTTCTCTTCGGCCTATCACCCCCAGACCAACGGGGCGGCGGAACGAGCCAACCAAAATATAGAAAAATATCTCAGGTGCTTTATATCCGAACGACAAGATAACTGGTCAGACCTGATACCGTGGGCAGAGTATGCCTTGAACAGTGCAGTAAGCGAAGCCACAGGACGTTCCCCCTTCTTCACTGTTTACGGTTTTGATCCTCCCGTGCTCCCTGCTACGTTTCCTGATACCGCGATTCCTGCTCTGGATGAGCATTTAGTGTCATTGAAAGAAACCTGGGGAAGGGTTAAACGGGCACTGGAGGATAGTAGTGTTACCCAGAAGATCAAAGCCGACAGACACAGGAGGCCGGCACCCGTGTATCAAGTTGGGGACAGGGTTTGGCTTTCTTCACGGAACATTAAGCTTTTAGTACCCTCCATGAAACTGGCACCCAGGTACATAGGCCCCTATAAGGTTCTGCGGCGAATCAATCCGGTCTCCTATGCTCTGGCTCTGCCCTCCCATATCAAGATACACAATGTGTTTCACGTGAGCCTTTTGAAACCACTTTTGTGTAATCGGTACACCAGGGCCCGTGTCCCCCCTCCTCCGGTCTCTGTGGAGGGCGAGGAGGAGTTTGAAGTTGAGGCCATTCTGGACGCCAGGGTTTCTAGGGGGGTCCTTCAGTACTTGGTTGACTGGGTGGGCTACGGCCCAGAGGATCGCTCTTGGCTTCCGGCTACTGAGGTTCATGCTCCTCGGTTGGTGAGGGCTTTCTATTTGGCTCATCCCCACGCCCCTGGGGGTCGTCCAGTGGCCGCCCGTAGAGGGGGGGGTTCTGTCACGGTGGCCCCCGCACCCCGGCGCCTGGCAGCAACTTCCTCGCTGGCCAGGCGCCGAATGATATTGCGGTCGCTTCCGCACACGTGGGGAAGCCGGGGGGCGGGGCCTGGCGGGCTGACGCGGACCCGCCGGGTTTAAAGCCCAGGCTCTCAGAAATGCCGGTGCCCTGACGTGGTAGTTACTTCCCGCAGAGCTCTTGCATATTTGGCAAACAACTATTCTGTGTATTGACCCCTTGGCATTGGCAAACGACTATTCTGTGTATTGACCCCTTGGCATTGGCAAACGACTATTCTGTGTATTGACCCCTTGGCATTGGCAAACGACTATTCTGTGTATTGACCCCTTGGCATTGGCAAACGACTATTCTGTGTATTGACCCCTTGGCATTGGCAAAATACCATTCTGTGTATGACCCCTGGCATTGGCGAACGAACCACTCTGTGTATGATCCCTGGCATTGGCGAACGAACCATTCTGTGCATAACCCCTGGTATTGGCATCAACTCTTCTAATTCTGGTATTGAGGTCAGTCTGTGTGGCACCCTAAGCACACATCAGACTACCCCTTGTGTTGTTAGGGTCTTGGGAAGAGCTAATTATTCTAATTTCTTGTGTATCATTCTGTGTCTGTCTAGTCGTGCCGACCACTCTAAGGATCGGAAGGGTAGAGACTGTTCTGTGTCTAGAAACCACTAGTCAGATAAAGCAGAGGGATCCGTGACGTCTCTCTTGTACGTGCTCTGTACTGCCATTCTTGTAGTCTGTCTAGTCGTGCCGACCACTCTAAGGATCGGAAGGGTAGAGAGTGTCCTGCGTATAGGGACCACCACTCTAGTATCAGGGGGATCCGTGACAACGAGTAAATGGAACGCTCATTAGCCGAAAGCCTCAAGCTCGCTGCCTTGGTGTCACTTTCGATTCTGACCTAACATTCTCTCCCCTCATCCAGACAGTGACCAAATCCTGTTACTATCATCTCAAGAACATTGCCCGTATCCTCCGCTTTCTGACTGTCATGCCAACTGGTGATCCTGCAGTAAGGTTTCCTCAACAGAAAAGGTGCCATTCTGAGAATCAGACTACTCTGATTGCTGCACCTGATCAGAGATCTAGGAGGCCTTTAAATACCAGTCACTGACAGAGCTCTGAGCCCTGTTGTGGTTTATGTTACCCTTCAGCGTGTTCCTGATAGCTTATGCTTATGATCTCCTGGTACAACTTATGGCTAGTATTATTGACTGTGATTTCTGTGTTTGTCCCTTGGCGTATGTTTATTCCGTGTACCGACCTATGACTTGTTATTATATTACGATATCTCTCCTGCTCTGTACTTTTATGTTTTGTTTATATGCTTTCTTTAGTTACTGGCCATTACAAGGACAGCTTCTCAGATTAGGGGTTTCCTCGCTTAGCTGGGTTTTGTCTGCGTGCTGGGTGACTCTCTATCCTTACACTGACACAAGATACCGCAAAGGTGCTGGTTCATCCTCTTGTCCTTTCACGACTTCATTACTGCAACTCGTTTCTTATTGGCCTCCCCAGCTCCCGTATTGCCCCTTTCCAATTTGTAATGATTAAGGCTTCCAGCCGAAACGTTGTATATTTTCTTCCCCTGTATGTGGTGAGATATGAAAATATGAATAAAGAATAAGAATTTGTTGGCGAAAAAATTCGGAGTGGCCCATCCTTTCTTGAAAGGTATTGTGGGAAGGCGGATCCTTTGTTGGTGCACCCGAATTCTAATCTGCCCGGTATTTGGCTTTCATGGTGTAGCCACGCTTCGTTTTTATTTTTAATTTTTCTATACAGACGCACCTCGCGTACCTCCTCCCCTCTGCCAGTCCCTACATTGGCTTCTTGTACGTTTCAGGATACAGTTTAAAATACTAATGCTCACGTTCAAATCGCTCAATAACTCAACTCCTCCCTACATTTCTTCATTACTCCGCAAGCACGTCCTGTCTAGACAATTTCAGTTGGCGGTCTCCACATGTCATCTGTCTACACCCGTACCGCCAACCCTCGCTTCCAAGACTTCTCAAGGGCACCTCCGTTCCTGTGGAATGACTTACCTTGTCCTATCAAACTCTTCCCTGATCTTCAGGCCTTCAAGAAATCCCTTAAAACCATTCTCTTCAGATTAGCATACCACATCACTGATGCAACTCTGCTCCCTCTGCTCACCTACTCACAAAGGACCGAAGTCCCTTCTATGGCCCCACCATTCCCAAACCACTGGCACTAATGTTCCTGCCATCAAGTAAAATTCCCCTGGTCTTCCTCAACCCCAATATCTCTAGATTGTAAACTGCTATGAGCAGGGCCCTCTACACCTCTTGTTTCCATCATATGTCCATTTATCTGTATTTTGTTCCCTT
Organism: Leptobrachium leishanense; assembly: GCA_009667805.1. Taxonomy (NCBI): domain Eukaryota; kingdom Metazoa; phylum Chordata; class Amphibia; order Anura; family Megophryidae; genus Leptobrachium; species Leptobrachium leishanense. The sequence continues at coordinate 175,466,063 of CM019067.1, read as the reverse complement.
TGGTTATTGTAAAACACTGTGGAAACTGTTGGCGCTATATAAATGATGAAAATAATAATATAATTAATATATTTGGACACAAGCACTATTTTATTTTTTCCGGTATTTACCAATACATATTCAAGCTGTAGTTATATAATGGATATAGCCTTAAAGTGCACATACTCAGGTTTAGTTTGAGGGTATGTACATCCAAACTGGATGAAGGGTTTAGGAATTACAGCACGTAAAAGTAGCTGTCCCCCTTTTTCGAGGAACCAAAAGTAATTGGACAATTGAATTAAAAGCTGTGTCATGGCCAGGCGTGGGCTACTCCTTCATTATTCCTTCATCAATTAAGCAGGTAAAAGGTCTGGATTCTACAGTTGTGTTCAAAATTATTCAACCCCCACTGAAATTGAGTGTTTTGGCCAGTTTGACATTGATTTTGATCATTCAGTCATCTTGCTTACAATTAAATCAAAGGGGCACGTGTAGGTCAGACAAATATAAAATAACATTTATAATGAAATAACCACAAATGTCTTTTCTGTGCTCACATCATTATCAGTTTTATTCAACCCCTAAGTGACATTCAATCTTAGTACTTAGTACAACATCCTTTTACAGTTATAACAGCTTTTAAACGTGAAGCATAGCTTGACACAAGTGTCTTGCAGCGATCTACGGGTATCTTCGCCCATTCGTCATGGGCAAAAGCTTCCAGTTCAGTCACATTCTTAGGCTTGCGCACTGCAACTGCTTTCTTTAAATCCCACCAGAGGTTCTCAATCGGTTTTAAGTCTGGTGACTGCGATGGCCACTCCAAAATGTTCCAGCCTTTAATCTGCAACCATGCTCTAGTGGACTTGGAGGTATGCTTGGGATCATTGTCCTGTTCAAAGGTCCAACGTCTCCCAAGCCTCAGGTTTGTGACGGACTGCATCACATTGTCATCCAATATCTCCTGGTACTGAAGAGAATTCATGGTACCTTGCACACGCTGAAGCTTCCCTGTACCTGCAGAAGCAAAACGGCCCCAAAGCATGATTGACCCCCCGCCATGCTTCAGAGTAGGCAAGGTGTTCTTTTCTTCATAGGCCTTGTTCTTCCTCCTCCAAACATAGCGTTGATCCATGGGCCCAAACAGTTCTAATTTTGTTTCATCAGTCCACAGAACACTATCCCAAAACTTCTGTGGTTTGTCCACATGACTTTTGGCATACTGCAGTCGACTCTTCTTATTCTTTGGAGACAGCAAGGGGGTGCGCCTGGGAGTTCTGGCATGGAGGCCTTCATTACACAGTGTGCGCTGTATTTTCTGAGCTGAAACTTCAGTACCCACATCTGACAAATCTTTTCTCAGTTCCTCAGTAGTCACACGGGGACTTTTCTCCACTCTACGCTTCAGGTAGGGCACAGCAGTCGAAGTCAGCATCTTCTTTCTGCCACGACCAGGTAGCGTTTCAACAGTGCCCTTTGCCTTGAATTTGCGAATGATGCTTCCTATGGTCTCTCTTGGTATGTTTAACATCTTTGCAATCTTCTTATAGCCATTGCCCTTCCTGTGAAGAGTAATCACCTCTTCTCTTGTCTTCCTGGACCATTCTCTGGACTTCACCATGTTTGTAACCACACCAGTAAATGTCTAGAAGGAGCTGAGTATCACAGTCATTTTAAAGCTGCCTAATTGGTGCTTATTATGCTTTATTGCTGCTCCGTGACATCCACGGGTGTTTTCAATACCTGATTGAAAACACTTGAAAGAACCTCTGTTCTTCAGAGTGGTAGTCTTTAAGGGGTTGAATAATTGTGTCAATGAAGAATTCACAAAAGAAACATTTACTACTGTATTACAAAACCAATTGATGTCATTTTAGTTGCATATGGTTCTTTAAAAAAGTCCTTGTAGGATTTCATTCTGAATACAATTACAAATGTACACTAAATTCCCTAAAACCCTTTACAGCATTGGGGGTTGAATAATTTTGAACACAACTGTAAGTGTGATATTTGCAATCTATTGCTGTGAACCTACATCATGCGTTCAAAGGAGCTGTCCATGCAAGTAAAACAGGCCATTGTAAGCTTTCAAAAACAAAATAAATCCATCAGAGAGATAGCAGCAACATTAGGAGTGGCCAAATCAACAGGTTGGTACATTCTGAGGAAAGAAGAACCTCAGCAATATAAAAAGGCCTGGACATACATGGAAGACAACAGTGGTGGATGATCTTCTCTATGGTTCTTTTGCTGCAGTTAAAAAAAATAAACGGTTGACGGTTGGTACTTAAATTTTATTGGTAGTTATTTCAGAATGTGAAATAGATTACTAATAAAAAATTAAATAACTCTTAAAAACAAAATACAAATCAACCCAAAATACAGAATAACAAATAAAAACATAAAACAAAGTGAAACAAAAAATGAAATATCGGCCGCCCGAAATTACAAATCGCCTGAAATCATGAAATTACTCATAATTAATGTTAAAGGAAAGGATTGTTGAACATCTAAAAACACATAGATTACAGGATCAGAAACAACATGGGTTTACCTCAGGGAGATCATGCCAAACTAATCTTATTGATTTTTTTGATTGGGTAACAAAAATAATAGACACAGGTGGTGCAGTAGACATTGCTTATTTAGATTTCAGTAAGGCTTTTGATACTGTTCCGCATAGAAGGCTTATCAATAAATTGCAATCTTTGAGCTTGGATTCCAATATTGTTGAATGGATTAGGCAGTGGCTGAGTGACAGACAACAGAGGGTTGTGGTAAATGGAGTTTATTCGGCGCAAGGTCTTGTTACCAGTGGGGTACCTCAGGGGTCAGTACTTGGACCCATTCTCTTTAATATTTTTATTAGTGATATTGCAGAAGGTATTAATGGAAAAGTATGTCTTTTTGTTGATGACACAAAGATTTGCAACAGGGTTGACGTTCCTGGAGGGATCAGCCAAATGACAAATGATTTAGGTAAACTAAAAAAATGGTCGGAGTTGTGGCAATTGAGTTTTAATGTGGATAAGTGCAAGATAATGCACCTGGGACGTAAAAACCCAAGGGCTGAATATAGAATATTTGATACAGTCCTAACCTCAACATCTGAGGAAAGGGATTTAGGGGTCATTATTTCAGAGGATCTAAGGCAGGGGTCTCAAACTCAAATTAGCTGAGGGCCACTAGACAATTTTTCATTTTCCATGGGGGCCGCATGCAAAATTTGAAACTTGTTTTTATTTTATTTATTAAACTGTTTTCTTTTAAAGCAAAGTGTTTTTACTTCAGATCTTCTTCTTGTATTTTTGGTACTCTTCTGGTGAATTTTTTATTTTATTCTGTAACAGACCTCTTCCCTTTCTCTCCATTCTCCTGTCCCTCTGTCCTTCTGTGTCTCTCCCTCTATTACTGTCTCCATCCCTCTGTCACTCTGTCTCCTATGCATCAGTCCATGTCTGTGTCTCCAGTCCCTGTCACTCTCCCTCTGTCTCCAGTCCCTGTCACTCTCCCTCTGTCTCCCGTTTGTATGTCTGTCTCCAGTCCCTGTCACTCTCCCTCTGTCTCCAGTTTGTGTGTCTGTCTCCAGTCCCTGTCACTCTCCCTCTGTCTCCAGTCCCTGTCACTCTCCCTCTGTCTCCAGTCCCTCTCCCTCTGTCTCCAGTCCCTGTCACTCTCCCTCTGTCTCCAGTTTGTGTGTCTGTCTCCAGTCCCTGTCACTCTCCCTCTGTCTCCAGTCCCTGTCACTCTCCCTCTGTCTCCAGTCCCTGTCACTCTCCCTCTGTCTCCAGTCCCTGTCACTCTCCCTCTGTCTCCAGTCCCTGTCACTCTCCCTGTCTCCAGTCCCTGTCACTGTCCCTCTGTCTTCAGTCCCTGTCACTCTCCCTCTGTCTCCAGTTTGTGTGTCTGTCTCTAGTCCCTGTCACTCTCCCTCTGTCTCCAGTTTGTGTGTCTGTCTCCAGTCCCTGTCACTCTCCCTCTGTCTCCCGTTTGTATGTCTGTCTCCAGTCCCTGTCACTCTCCCTCTGTCTCCAGTTTGTGTGTCTGTCTTCAGTCCCTGTCACTCTCCCTCTGTCTCCAGTCCCTGTCACTCTCCCTCTGTCTCCAGTCCCTCTCCCTCTGTCTCCAGTCCCTGTCACTCTCCCTCTGTCTCCAGTTTGTGTGTCTGTCTCCAGTCCCTGTCACTCTCCCTCTGTCTCCAGTCCCTGTCACTCTCCCTCTGTCTCCAGTCCCTGTCACTCTCCCTCTGTCTTCAGTCCCTGTCACTCTCCCTCTGTCTCCAGTCCCTGTCACTCTCCCTCTGTCTCCAGTCCCTGTCACTCTCCCTGTCTCCAGTCCCTGTCACTCTCCCTCTGTCTTCAGTCCCTGTCACTCTCCCTCTGTCTCCAGTTTGTGTGTCTGTCTCCAGTCCCTGTCCCTCTCCCTCTGTCTCCAGTTTGTGTTTCTCTGTCTCCAGTCCCTGTCACCCTGTCTCCACCTTCTCTTTTTTCAGTTTTTTTCCCTCCTCGGTGTTCTGCTAAATCCTAACCCCTAATCAGCCTTTCTTCTCCCCCCTCCCCACATCACTCTACTCACCAGGTTTCCCATCGCTTGCTGCCTGCGGAGGCCTCTGTGTGCAGAGTGCCGGTAGGAAGGGGGCGGAGCCAGCACGCAGGGCCTGTGTGTCTCCTGTAGCAGCTTCACGAATCACTGTGTGGCTCTTCTGCCTGCTCTGCTCTTCCCTTCCAGATTTCACCGCGGCCCGAACAGACAGCCGCAGCAGTGGACCGTGCAAGGTTCCCTCACGGACACCTTGCTGATCCATGTATTTTGCGGGCCATTTGTAACCAGTCCGCGGGCCACAAATGGCCCGTTGTGGCCCGCGGGCCGGTACTTTGAGACCCCTGATCTAAGGGTAAGTCAGTCAGCAGCAGGAAATGCTAGCAGAATGCTTGGTTGTGTAGGGAGAGGTATTAGCAGTAGGAAAAGGGAAGTGCTCATGCCACTGTACAGAGCACTGGTGAGACCTCACTTGGAGTACTGTGTGCAGTACTGGAGACCGTATCTCCAGAAGGATATAGACATCTTAGAGAGAGTTCAGAGAAGGGCTACTAAAATGGTGTACGACTTGAAGGAGAAAAGTTACAGGAAAGGTTTAATGATCTTAACATGTACAGCTTGGAAAAAAGACGAGACAGAAGAGATATGATAGAAACATTTAAATACGTAAAGGGAATCCACAAGGTAGAGGAAGGGAGTATATTTAAAAGGAAACAAAATAGCAAAACAAGAGGACATAGTCTTAGATTAGAGGGGCAAAGGTTTAAAAGTAACATCAGGAAGCATTATTTTACTGAGAGGGTGGTGGATACATGGAACAGTCTTCCAGTAGAAGTGGTAGAGGCCAAAACAGTAATTGAATTTAAGCAAGCATGGGATAGGCATAAGGCTATCCTAAACAAAAGATAAATCCAGGTAAAGTATCCATGTAATTGGGCAGACTAGATGGGCCGAAAGGTTCTTATCTGCCGACATTTTTCTATGTTTCTATAAAAACGAAAAACGACGTGGTCTGAAGAACAAAATAACCAATAAAAATGGAAACGATACCCAGGGGTCTGAGATTTCGGATCAGTTCGAAATTACGAATCACATTAAAATAACGAACGACCGAAACGAAAAAAAAACCTGTTTAAAATTACCTGAAACAAAAAATCGGAACGAAAAAAATCCAAAATAAAACATAACAAAAAAAAACGCTGTGCACATGTCTAGATTTCAGGGTCTTTCATCTCGCCTCACTAGAGGCGCGATCCTGCAGGTTATGTGACCCGCCAGCAGAAGCCTCCATGGAGTCCCATGGACTCCAGGAGTGTATGCTTGTGACGGCGCATCACTGCTGCCACCAGTGTCCTAGGAGACTAGCGGCCGTTACAGGGCAAGCTGCTGGATTCAGCGCCTGCCTCGTAATCTACTTGTAAAACAGAGACCCTAAGGGCAAATTGTTCTCCTTAGCATCCCTGTTTTCGCTTACGGCACATGATATTGCCTCTAGTATGGCATTGCACTGTTATGTGGGATGTCTGTGCTACAGTATATTATTGCAAAAAAGAAATTGTAGACTTTATTTGCATGGCTACCCAGAATTCCCTGCAACATACAGGGGCCATTACAAATGAAATCTGTGGGCAAAACAAGTCTCTGATTTGCTTTGTGATGTCAATTGTTTTTGCAATGATTTAGATTCAATTTCTCTCTTAGATTAATATGAGAGTGTGTATATATATAGTTATTTTCTTGGTTGAATATATATAAATATATTATACGAGGAGGGCAGCACTCAAGCGTTACTAAGCATAGAGGACTGGTACTTCTCAAGACAAGAAATACAACAAACCATGTTGAAATCTTGAAAGGGTTAAGAGTTGTTAAAATCTTTAAATGTATGATGTTCTGTTAAAGTCAATGAATGTATGAGTTGGTGTGCTAGCCTCCTGGTTTGTGTGTGTATATATATATATATTATATATATAGATTAGGTAGGCCGTGTTCGTCCAGAAGCCAAAATCACAAGTATAGCGTCTGTAGTGATACCTTTTTTTATTGGACTAATGTTACAATTAAAAGACAAGCTTTCAAGAGTATTCCTCTCTTCCTCAGGTCTGGAAGCTATACTGAGAAAAATAATAGAATTAAACATTAAGACTATAATCGGGCACACGGGTGGTGGTGTTTGATGTTGTAAATCGCCAAATGGCATGGTCAGAGTGGGGAAAGAAAAAAAAGGGGGAAAAAGCAATCCCCCCGTTTTTCTTTCCCCACTCTGACCATGCCATTTGGCGATTTACAACATCAAACACCACCACCCATGTGCCCGATTAATGTCTTAATGTTTAATTCTATTATTTTGCTCAGTATAGCTCCAGACCTGAAGAAGAGAGGAATACTCTCAAAAGCTTGTATTTTAAATGTAACGTTAGTCCAATAAAAAATGGTATCCCTACAGACGCTATACTCGTGATTTTTATATTATATATATATATATATATATATATAATCACTAGAGGGCAGCATGGCCTTACCTGAAATAGACTAGACTAGAGACTTATCCTGTATTCTAAAGGCGTTTCAACATGAGGCTAACGATGAATTCTGTTATGATTCTGCTCAGCTGCACTATAATTGTATTTATCCTAGAGAATGTGATTTTGATTCGTATTATTTTCCTTCCTGTGAAACACAAAATCGTAGACTCATTATTGTGATGTGAAATGTAAATAGGATCGGTAAATTGTTAATATGATAATTGCATTTAAGATCTGTTCTATTTCATGTGTTTATCGCTGTGTTTACTGCATAGGTTATCTGGATAAAAAATACACTGTTGGTGACTCATCCCCACTCATTTAATATCATGAGTAGTATGTTACAAGAGCTGTTCAATTTAACCTTTCACTATAGGCGTACAGGGATAATTTCCTGTCACACAGCTCTCTTTTCCTACACATTTTACTTATTAATGACATCAGTAAGGTAGCAAAGCAATCTTTAAATAAACATTTCATTTCCGTTTCATACTATCTTTTTTGATCAGCTGATGAAAAGTTTGATTAATGTATCAATTTATATATTTATTACATTTAGACTGGGAGATTTAAAGAGATTCTTCACATAAACATGTTAGCTGGGTGCTAATTGCAAGTTAAAACATTCTTCTTTATTGTACATGAATAGTAATGACCTACAACATTAGTGATTCGTGTTTGTTTAAATTCTTTTGGCAAAGGATATTCCAGTACAACAATAAGGCATCCTTGCAAGTGAGGGGTTAAAATTATTCAACCATTTGTTAACCCCTTGTGGCATATTCTCTCACTGTGCGTATGTTGACTTTTCCCTTCTCTTATGTGTAAATGTTTCCCAACTCTAGAACAAGTCCAAATGTTTCTGTCCAAACGTTTTCACTGATAGAAAGAGAATTTCATTGATCGAAATAATAAATCCTCACTACTGAAAATGGCTCAAACCGTTATACAGTAACCTACAAGTTGATGACACTTTGCCTGCTATTGTTTGAATTTTTCTCTCTGGATCACTGAAGTTTGCAACAAGGGTAAAGAGTGTTTTTTATCAATACCCCCCCCCCCCAGTGTGCACGTGTAGGAGCGTTTGTGTGTGTGCATGCAGTAGTTAAAATATAGGGATAATGTAATGTAGTTTTACATAAAACCATTTGTACCTACTAGTAGTTTTATGCAAAATCTCATGCAGGGAAGGGGTTAATCGTAGACATGCTGTCATATGGAAAAAAACTAATTTCATAATTTAGCCCACTCAAAAGCTATTCATTTGTCTCTCGTGAGGGTTGGGGCTATTTAGTAATATACCAAATTGCATTGTTTTCAAAGATTCTGCCACATTTCAAGTACTGGGTATCAACAAAAATCAGTTTTTGCAGCCTAAGTACCACATTCTGAGAATCGGCATGCAGCCTATTTGCATCACAAATACCAATAAACCTCTGTGTCCTTTCTAAAACAATATGCTTTAATTACCATATTTTAATTCCAAGGGTAGCTACAGCTTTTACTTGTAGGTATAAAGTTTTAGAAAAAAAAATGCAGAAAATATATTCTTTATAGTGAAATTGCCATGGCCAAACAGCTGGGCTCACCCTGCACTTTATTAGGTACACTTGTTCAATTGCTTGTTAACAAAAATTGCTAACCAGCCAATTACATGGGAGCAACTCAATGCATTTAAGCATCTAGATGTGGTGAAGAGGACTTGGCAAAGTTCAAACCGAGAATCCGAATGGGGAAGAAAGGGGCTTTAACCTCCCTGGCGGTCTAATTTTTGCAAAATTTTGTGTCTAAAAGCGTTTAAATTTTTTTGGAAAGGAAATGTGTTGTATTATATAGTAATCCTGTATTCTGTAGCAATAACTCACTGAAATCCATGCAAACAAAAGTCTACTAAACACACGGAGTCAGAGAAGGTTTGAAACACAAAATAATAATTTATTATCCCACAAATAATTATCCAAAATAATGGAAATAAATTATATTCAATAAAATAATCAAACCAAAAACATGCCTCTTTCCTCTGGGTGCTGGGATTCCTGTCCAGATGTACAATCCTTTGCCAAAGTAATACAGGACACGGGGTACCAAAATTAGAGTATTTATTCTCAAAGCAGCTTTACAGAAATAAAAGGCGAATAAAAATAATTTCTAAAATGTAATAAGGCTTTGCAATACAAGTTTCGCTGGTGGATCTGGGCAAGCACCAGCGAAACTTGTATTGCAAAGCCTTATTACATTTTAGAAATTATTTTTATTCGCCTTTTATTTCTGTAAAGCTGCTTTGAGAATAAATACTCTTTTTTTTGGTACCCCGTCCTGTATTACTTTGGCAAAGGAGTGTACATCTGGACAGGAATCCCCAGCACCCACTGCACAGCAAAGTTTATAGATTTTTTTTTTTTCTACTGTAATATCTTTTTTTTTTCATTTTTGAATTTGCCGCCTGGTCCCGCGACTTGCAGGGAGCGGAACCAGGAAGCAAAGTCGCCGGCTGCCGCGATCAAACTGCGGTGACTGCAGAGATGGCGAGGAAGCGAAGGATGCGTGAGTATGCATCCAGCCCGAGTGTGGCTCGGGGTTACCGATCACGATAGCGAACTTTAACCCCGAATCACACTCGGGAATACCGCCAGGCAGGTTAAGTGACTTGAACGTGGCATGGTTGTTGCTGCCAGATGGACTGGTCTGAGTATTTCAAAAACTGCTGAGCTATTGGGATTTTCACGTACAACCATCTCTCGGGTTTACAGAGAAAGGTCCGAAAAAGAGAAAATATCCAGTGAGCAGCAGTTGTGTGGATGAATATGCCTTGTTGATGTGAGAGGTCAGAGGAGAATGGGCAGACTGTTTCGAGATGCTAGAAAGGCAACAGTAACTCAAATAACCACTCGTTACAACCAAGGTATGCAGAATACCATCTCTGAACGCATAACGTGTTGAACCTTGAAGCAGTTGGGATATAACCGCAGCAGACCACACTGGGTGCCATTCCTGTCGGCAAAGAACAGGAAACTGAGGCTACAATTTGCATTACCATTGAGGAAGTGGGGTCCGAATTTGACGTAAACAACATGAAAAAAATAGATCCATTCTGCCTTGTCTCAATGGTTCAGACTGCTGGTGGTGGTGTATTGGTGTGGGGGATATTTTCTTGGCACACTTTGGGCCCCTTCCTACCAATTGAGCTTCGTTTAAATGCTATGGCCTACCTGAATATTGTTGCTGACCATGCCCATCCCTTTATGACAATAGTGTACCCATCTTCTGATGGCTACTTCCAGCAGGATAATGCACCATGTGACATAGCTCAAATCATCTCAAACTGGTTTCATGAACATGACAATGAGTTCACTGTACTCCAATGGCCTTTACAACCACCTGATCTCAATCCAATAGAGCACCTTTAGGACAGGGGCGGATCCGGGGGGGTAATTGCCCCCCCCCCGAGATTCTGATTCAGAGAAATTTACTTTTACAGCCTGTCTGCCTCTTTCATCTCAGGCCAGCAACAGACATACAGGGTTATCCAAAGAGATTCGAAAAGTCACCGCACGTTCGGTGACTTTTCCTTCTCTTCAATTCGGTTCCTTTTGCCGATTGCATTTCGGTGACCCTGCGGTGTATTCAGCAAAGAGCACAGGGTCCCCGAATTGCAGGGAAAAGCTGCCGAAAACCTGACGAAAACTAACCGAATGCACGCTGAAAACAAGCAAAAACATCTGGATTAACCTTCGAAAAAGCCGAACAGGAGCCGAACAGGAGCCGAACAGGAGCCGAACAGGAGCCGAAAAGGAGCCGAAAAGGAGCCGAATCACACAGAGCCGAAGCAGCTGTGACGTAGAGGAGGCAGTGAATAAATTAGAAAAACCATTTGTATGAATCTGGGAAAATGAAACGCTGTTTGCAAAGAAACTACTGAGCGAAAATGTCTGAAATTTTCACAGGAGGTCCAGGGAATGATAATAAAGAGGGCTGTTACAAAAAAAATAAGTTAACTGAAAAAATAAAAAAAAAAATCGGACTTTTTTAAAAAAAAAAAAAAAATCTGAAAAATGCTTAAAGTATCCTAAAAAATCTATAAATACAGAGACTTTTTGCTGCAGAATTTTATAATGAACGGTTTATTAGATATTGAATTAAAACGGGAATATTTTTAACATTGAAGCCTATGGGATTCTCCTGAATTAACTTGCCGAATGAAACCACCGAATGGCAGGGCATTAGGGGAACCTTTCACTGCTGGTTTGTGTTCTCTGAATAGCCGAAGCAGTGCTTTATCATGGGGATTTCACTCCCCTCGAACAGGAACCGAACAGGCACCGTATGTTCAGGCAATTCGCCAGGATTTGGCGAATTGCCTGCTCTCTGGATAGCCGAATGGCCAGGAAAGGTAACCGAACGCTGATTTTCAGCATTCGGTTACCTTTCTCAAGCAATTCGGATCTCTTTGGATAACCCTGTTAGTGCATTGCCGGGCCGGCCAAACTGAAGCAGCGCGCGCCGCGACCCGTGGCGCGCACTGCCTGCCCAGCTTTGCCCCCAAGTTCCCAGTGTCTCTGTCTCAAGCAGGTACTACCACTATCTCTCTCCTGGGGCCTGGCCCTGCCTGCGGCCTGCGGTTATGGTACCTGGGGGGGGGGTGTCACTGTATGTCACGTTAAATAAAATATTTCAGTTCTGTAAGCAACACCTTATTTTCAGTCATTGCCCCTCCCGAGACTAGGCTGTGGATCCGCCCCTGCTTTAGGATGTGGTGGGAGATTTGCCTCATGGATGTGCAGCTGACAAATCTGCAGCAACTGTGTGATGCTGTCATGTCAATATGGAACAAAATCTCTGAGGAATGTTTCCAACACCTTGTTGAATTTATGCCATAAAGAATTAAGGCAGTTCTGAAGACAAAAGGGGGTCCAAACTAGTACTAGCAAGGTGTACCTAATAAAGTGGCCGGGAGTATATATGTGCATGGTCTGGTACACAGTAATGATGCAGGCATACTGGAATCCTTAGTGTTCTATATAAGTCTTTTCATGGCATTCCACTGTTGTGCTTGTGTTTCCTGACCCAATTGTGCATGTATAATGCTTGTTCTGATATTCTAATTTCAGCCTTTTCTCTTGGATACTGTTTCTCTGTAGTTCCTGACTTGGTTTTGTACTTGATATTGTAATTTTTGGTATCCTTCACCTAGGCTTTGACTTTTCGACTATTCTTTTTGTTTTGCTACTTAACTCTCAGGGTTATCCAAAGAGATTCGAAAAGTCACCGCACGTTCGGTGACTTTTCGTTCTCTTCAATTCGGTTCCTTTTGCCGATTGCATTTCGGTGACCCTGCGGTGTATTCAGCAAACAGCACAGGGTCCCCGAATTGCAGGGAAAAGCTGCCGCAAACCTGACGACAACTAACCGAATGCACGCTGAAAACAAGCAAAAACATCTGGATTAACCTTCGAAAAAGCCGAACAGGAGCCGAACATGAGCCGAATCACCAGAGCCGAAGCAGCTGTGACGTAGAGGAGGCAGTGAATAAATTAGAAAAACCATTTGTATGAATCTGGGAAAATGAAACGCTGTTTGCAAAGGAACTACTGAGCGAAAATGTCTGAAATTTTCACAGGAGGTCCAGGGAATGAATATAAGAGGGCTGTTACAAAAAAAATAAGTAACTGAAAAAAAATCAAAAAAAAAATCGGACTTTTAAAAAAAAAAAAAAAAAATATGAAAAATGCTTAAAGTATCCTAAAAAATCTATAAATAAAGAGACTTTTTGCTGCAGAATTTTATAATGAACGGTTTATTAGATATTGAATTAAAACGGGAATATTTTTAACATTGAAGTCTATGGGATTCTCCTGAATAAATTTGCCGAATTAAACCACCGAATGGCAGGCATTAGGGGAACCTTTCACTGCTGGTTTGTGTTCTCTGAATAGACGAAGCAGTGCTTCTCTATGGGGATTTCACTGCCCTCGAACAGGCACCGAACAGGCACCGTATGTTCAGGCAATTCGCCAGGATTTGGCGAATTGCCTGCTCTCTGGATAGCCGAATGGCCAGGAAAGGTAACCGAACGCTGATTTTCAGCATTCGGTTACCTTTCTCAAGCAATTCGAATCTCTTTGGATAACCCTGTCTGTATCCAGCCATTATAACCGCTGGTATTGTGTATTTTCTGTTTAACATCCTTCGCTTTCACACTCTGTGTGTACAGGGATTTGCCAGCTGTGACAGTCTCAAACTCAAATTACCTAGGGGCTGCTGGACAAGATGTCTTTTCCCAATGGAGCTGCTTGCATAATTCAGAACTTCAAGAACTAAATACAGCTGATAAAATGAAAATCCCAGAGCTCCTTAGTAATAAAACTCACAGAATTATTCACAATGTATGAGTGTATCACAGAGTTCCATAACACTAAATCTCACAGGAGATGCGGTATATATGAGACAAAGGGAAAAAGAGACACAAGAAGTGAGTAGAATTGTGAAGACTCTTGTGAGATGACCCATTAACCCTCCCATTCTCCAGAATGGTAAGCTCCATTAACCCTCCCAAGAGTGCCCCATTGCATCCCACAGTGGGAGTCCCACTGGCTTCCAAAGTGCGGCCCCATTGTTGAATCTACTTACCACCCTGGAGAATAAGTCTCTTTGTTTTGACCTGTCTGTCTTTCTGTGTATCACATTCTTTTTCTCACAGAGGCAGTACGTTTTAGGGGATGGTCTCTTGTCACAATAAAGAGCACTGCTCTTTCGTGTAGGAGCTGTAATCGGAAGCCTGGGGACAACCGGCAAGAAGCACGTTATTTCGCCAGATTTGACAAGCTCCTGATTCGGGGTCATCTAGAGCCAGATACCAGCGGTTCATGCTTAGGTTGAGACCATCCCCTGGTGGTGGACCTACCAATCACATGGGACAATAATTTTCTGAAGACTGACCTATAGGTTAATATTTTTCTTTTTTATAGAGAAAAACCCAAAAGGTATATTAAAGTAAATGTCTATTAAAGAATCCTTGGTTTTATAGTTACAATTTTAAACAAGAGATATATAGTATAAATTAAAGGAAACAAAGGTTATTAACCTCTTATTGTTTTTGGAACTATGTGTACTTACTAAAAATAAAATGCAGTTCCGCAATCAGCATTTCATACAAACTCCTTTTATTCATGAAACATAATGTTTCCTATTTTCAACAGAGAAACATACAGGGTTATTCAAAGAGCGTGAAAAGCAGGAGAATCACTGGAGAATCACTGGAGAATGCTCTTTGAATAACCCTGATAGTTTTAAGTGCACCCACCCTTCTGTTATGGAGATTTTCATTTATAACTTAAATAAACCAATAAACCTTTTTATTTTACAACTTCCAATGGAGACGGCCATGTATTTATCTTCCTCTCTTTCATGGGAGGGATTAAACATGTTAGCTATGTGATGGACAGCTCAGTTCGGGGTGGCTCAAAAGGGAAGTTATGTGTTCAGATTGCAATGATGCTTCTAATATTAACTATGAAAGCTTGGCTAGCACAAAGTATAGGCAAATTTGGGAGAAATTTCAAAAGAACTAAATTTGTTTTGGGCACGGTTGGTACAATTTAATTTTAGGTAAAATTGCTTAATTTACAAAGGAAAATGTGGTACGTGTTCTCCATTTCTGATTATTTTAAAGTTCCTAATAGAATACATAACCTCAAAAGTTTGAATGACAGTGCCGATAAATATATTTATATGCTTGATATCCGACAACAATACACTATTTTGTATTTTATGTAGTCCCCTGAAATGACTTGAAATGATTTCATTATGATGTATTTTGAATCTGCTTGGTCAGCTGAAACACCCCCACAATATATAACTTGTGTGGGTGCTATAATAAACTAGAATGAGGTAGAAATATGCAGTGAGGTATATTCCAGTCTGGTAAAAATATTTAGAAAAATACAAAAAATCTTTTGTGAAGGTGCTTAAAGGGACACTCTAGGCAACATGACCACCTAAGCTATTTTAGGTGGTCATGATACCCGGAGTATGCCGCCCTCTGTCTCCCCTCCCTCCGCTCAGCAGTTCAGCAGAAAAAGCTGAAAACAGCTGAGAGAGGCGGAGGAGTTTACTCCGCCCTCCCAGCTGTCAGTCAGCAGAGCGGGAATCATATTTCCCGCTTCTGCCAACTTTTGCCGAGTAGGAGACGTCATCGCTCTTTCAGCACGATGACGTCTCCAACTTGCGGGAGTAGCTGGCGGCAGCGGCTGAGGGTTAGTGTTGCGCGCATCCTCTTGCGCGCAACACTAATCCTCAGAGGGAGCCGGGAGGAAGCCTGCCGATTGGCTGGCTTACGTGAGAGGCGCGCATGCGCGCTTCTCACGTAAACCAGAAGGCAAGTCGGATGCAAGAAGGACGGGAGCGGAAGAGGAGGGAGGTGAGTATATAAAAAAAAAAAGACGCCGCTGGAAACAAGTGGATTTTAGGGTAAGTATTACAGTTACACACAAAAAAAAACAAAAAACTTTTTATTAAGGGAATAGGGATAGATTAGGATAAAAAAACGGGGGGGGGTGATTTTTAAGTAGAGTGTTCCTTTAACTTGATGTGTATTCTCATACAAATGATCTTGTTAATGCAGCCAAAAAAAGTGAGATATCAATGTGAAATAACATAACAAGCAACACGTGTCCAGAACAATAGTGTCAACAAATAGTAAATTCTGATAGGCGCATCAGAGAATATGTAGACCTTGTGAAATAAATCTCACTGTGTTCTGTGTAATAAGAATCTTTTAGATCTTCCACATTTTTGGTGTTGTAAAAGATTGGCGTATTACACAGAGCACATAAAGTGAGATTTATTTCACAAGGTCTATATATTTTTCGTGCACCTTTGAGAATTTTCTATTTGGTAAAACCATTTAGCCTCTGAGCTGGTGCTCATGAACTCTAGAGCTTGCCAACACTCTCATGAGTCTTACATAAAAAAAAGAAAGGATCCAGGGACAACGTTTCAGCATGATAAAGATTCTATATCAGCTGAAACGTTGTACATCCTAAATAAATACTTAAAGGTTTAAAACCTATTGGAGTGCCTGGATCCTCTCTTGTTTTGATGTATCTACAATAAAGCATGACTTAAAGTAGACGTTAAACTTAGTGAGTAAAATGTAGTCAAAATAAACTTGATACGGGGATGAAGTGGCTCACCATTGAAGGGTTTAAATTTAAACATTTTATGTTTTTGTCACTTCTCAGTAATCCAGTATTGCATGATTTGTGCTTGTTTTACAAAATATTTTCAGTTGACTCCTACCAAGGATTTATAATTGTCTGTTATAGATATTTAAGGATGCCCTTTCTTTACATGAGAAACGTTCCAGATCTTCACATGTTGTTGACAATTGATTGCTTTTATTGCATTGTTTTATGAGACTGCTTGTTACTTGTTCTCTTAATTGAGTTATGTTTTTATGGCACTGCAAACATTTTCTGTTGATTTTCATAATGCACAATTTATCAGCGAACAGCTTTCCTTGATTCTTCACGCATATATGAATACACACATAATGCGTATACTGCATTGCTCGCAAAATACTTGTGGTTCTGTGCTCTGTATATTGCAGAATCATTGTCGTGTGGCAAACAAATTAAATTCCATCAAGGATTGCTCTGTATTACTAGTATTTGCAATATTGAACTGACATTTTTTTGATGCTGTACGAGGTTTCTGAATTATTTTAATTAAATAGATAAAAAGTGTTAATGAGGAAATATTAAGCTGTATTATTGTTTTAGTATCTTTATTAAATCTCCTGAAATGATTTAAATTTAATTGTCAAGCCTGTGAATGGCTCAGGAACAGTACCTTGGAGATTTTCGTACTCCCTAGTTTGCCACTGATATCAACATTTAATATGATGGCCATAGTGACAAGACTAGTAGATATAAACATTAGATGAACATGGGCATAAAATACAGCCTCATGGGGGAAATGGAAAATATCCACTAATACTGAAATTATTGTTAATAAACAACTATTATAACACCAGGCAAAATTATTTGCATGTATAGACACTAGTTGTTTGTGTCATGGTTTTATTGTGCTCTCGAAACAGCAGGTACGAAGAGCATATTCATGCACAGGGATGTGATTGGCCTGCCTAGGCACACTTTAAAGGGAAAATTTAGTTGACATAACTAATTAATTTAGATGGTCATGCCAAACTGAACGTTCCAACCACCATCATCTCTAGTGTAACTTAGTGGGCTGTGGCAGTATTCCAAATCGGAGGCTTCCCTCTAGGCTGCCAGGAAGGCTGCCAAACAGCTTGCAGGGTTATGACTGACATGTCAAAGGTTGTGCCGCTCTGGTCAGCCAATACATTTCCAGTGAGAGCCATCCTCTTGCCTGAGTGCTCAAGGAAGTTCTCAACCCATTGACAGCATCTGATGAAAAGACTAGACCTGTCAGAGAGTGCTAAGGGAGATCTTGACATTTGGAAATAAGTGCTTAAGCCAGGGATGTCAAACTCTGGCCCTCCAGATGAGCATCTGGGGGGGCAAAGTTTGAGATCCTTGCTTTAAGGATACTTGTAGTTGAAGATATGTCTGGGTAAGAGAGACTAAGGTGGGGGTCGTCAGGGTTTAATAAGTAACCCCTCTGGCCAAATGCCATTCCCCAAACGTACATTTTGTGCATAATTTTCTAAATGCAAATTTGTAAGTAATACATTTTCCATGTGTGCACAGCTTAAAAAATTTAACATTTTATCAAGAACGTTCTGTTTCCATTGCAATTTCTACAATTTTACTTTAATAAGACAACTAGCAGTTTTATGTTCTGTTACGCAATTCCAATTTTTTTCTCCTGTCTATCCTTCCCATCATTTTTGCAACACATCTACCTAACCCAATCAGTATTTCCAATATCCACTATCTTCCTATTCCCTTGCTGTTTTATTATCCTCTCAATTTTATTTAACTTTGGATTTATTGCTCCTATACCTTTCCCAGTAGAACACATATGCACATGTCAAACAGGATGCAGTAGACACACCACATTCATTGAGGCGTGATAAAAATGTACAGTATCTCACACTCCATATCCTGTAACTGTGCTATTAGGCTCTGATGTCTATGTATCTATCTATTTGTCTATCTTTAGGTCTGTACTTCTATCAGTCCCTCCAGTTATCTCATTTTGTTATCTACCCTATAAATTTGTTAACCTTTTAAGGGATTATCACTAACCACCATTCTTTCATTGAAAGAACAATGGTTTTACTTTGGCGGACTATGGTGGATCAAGTATGGTGAAACTGTGAGTTCTGTTTTCAGGAAACAGCCACCATAGTTCCCCATACGTTTTACTGTTCTTTTCACTGTATATTTTGCCAAAGAAGTTCAATATAGTTCTCAAGGTAGTTTTCAAACGGGTTCCCACCTGTTATTATATTTCTCAGGATGGTTAGGGGAGACATCAGTGTGTGGGATATTTGTAATCACTTGGACTTGAAGAAGCCATTTCCAACTCCTCTTTATTGAAGAAACTTGGCACAAATGAAGACGGGTAACTAAATATAACTAAGCAAAATGAGTGGGCATGATTGACAAATTCTACCTCCAGTCTGAGCAGGAACAGAAAGCCTTTTACTGCAGCTGGGGGTGAAGAAAGCAGTCCAGGTAAAAGTTATAGATATTCACTGCTTTGGAGAGCTCACAAGGAGTTGGTGGTATACAGGTTCAACCCAGGAAACAGGATAGAAACTTGGAGGCTGCTAGCTGGAGTGTCAGCGAATGAATGCAGCACCTGTAATATTCGCATGTGCTGCACAGACACAACATTAATAATCCAGGTATGTAGCAGATCACATGCAAATTGTCATAAATAGAATTATGCTATCAGGACCAGAACCACATTGAGACAGAGTGCAAAAGTGCACCAGAGAGGAAAACACACGACGCAAGAGGTCATTTTGATTTCCTTATAAGGTACAAAGAAAAAACAACAAACCATTAGGGAATCGTTCGAAACAGTGTCTAAACTGGGCTTGACCCTGGTATTTAACACTATGTAGACTGGGTAGACACTGGCTACCTAAACAGAATGCTTTATTCAAAAATCCATAAACTAATAATATCACAGAGCTAGTGACAATTAAAACCACTCAAAAATCGAATGGTGCCTAACCAATGAAGGAAAGGATACCTAGCCATAGCAGGGAGAAGGATTATAATATATACTGCTTAATTCAGCCAAAAATTAGGTCGCCTCTTCAATAGCTATGCCCCAAAATGTACTGGGCCCTAGTAGTGAATATACTTGGTCGGTGCCTAGACAACCTCAGGTTGCAATTTCGTTTATGCACCACCATAACCACATTAATTTCCCCAATGAAGGACCACGGTAACAATCCTGAGTAGCGAAAAAATTCAGAGGGCCTCAATTCCACGTATTAACCACAACACCGCCTAAATGGTATGAGCAGGACACGAGCCCCAAATAATATGCTATTCAATTATAGCGAGCCATCGCAATGCAAAAACATACAGACGCCCTCATTAAGTAGGGGCAAAACAATAGGGGTATTATAATGGCATGTGTATCTGAAAAAACAAACAACCAGTTACAAGCCTCTCATCTCGACGCATTTTGCCACTTTTGCCAGTTCAGATTCAGAAGACTTACTCTGCAGCATGGAGAGATCTTTTAAGTTTGTGTGAAATAAAAGCAGGCGATGGGTATTGGCCCATAATGGAAAAAGGATTTACTTCTGCGCGCTTAGTATCTGATGTCTCGTACCAGTCAGGTATAGAATTTTGCGAACAACTCAGAGAGTGGGCAAATGACAGATTAGCTGACCAGGCAACCACTATAAATGATATCACTCAAGATAAGGCTGAGTCAGCTGAGAAATATTATGCCAGATTGATGCAAGTGTTCTCCGACCTAGGGTTTAATGCCTACAATAAATCACATGGTCAAATGCTATCCTCGGCATTCGTTTCCGGTCTAAAGGAACATGTAAAGAAAGGTCTTATTACGGCTAGACCTGAATACCGGGTGCTCCCCCTAGACACCCTCCTCCTGGTAGCAAAAGGTTTAGAATCCGTTTTCCTGACAAAGAAACCCACTCCCCTTATGGCAGCGGGTACAGTTAGAGGGGCGCCTAGTAGTGATGGGATGCGCCCTCCAAGATCCTGTTTTAATTGTGGAAAGTACGGCCATTTCAGACGGGATTGTAAAGAACCCCGCAAACCATGGACCCCCCAAAGGGTAGATACCAGACCACCTCAATCAGAGATCCCCTTTGCACCAGATAATTTTCCCCCACCCCCGCCCCTGAGCTAGGAAACCGGCAACCCTGTGTCAGGCTCCCTGGTCATGGCTGTCTCTGCTGAGGGACAGGGGGGGGGCACTCGCTATGATAACCTTACCAATTGAAGGTAACCCCACCACTTTCCTCGTAGACACAGGGGCAGCCCGCAGCGTAATACGAGCCACTGACATACCGGACCCCTCGTTTCTATCTGACATTGATATTTCATGTGTGGGAGTAGATGGCGTACCCCACTCCAATTTGTTAACAAAACCCTTACAAGTAGGGAACCACCCAGATCTCCTCTCTAGATTTGTTGTGTCCGATACCTGTCCCCTGAACCTCCCTGGGGCAGATGTTCTATCTCGCATCCAAGCCTCCATAAAATTCACACCTTATGGCCAGGTAACCCTGTCTGCACCGCTATCATTGCACGATAGCGTGGCTCTTAACGCGATTCCCCTACTCATGTCTATTGAGTCCGGCCCAATTTCCTTCCCTCCCATCCCCGAACTATGCGAGGTTCCTGATCACCTGTGGTCAAAAGGCCCAGAGGATATTGGACGTTTACAGGTCCCACCTGTCCTAGTAACTTTGAAACCTGGCGCAACACCACCCCGCAAACCCCAATACCCCCTGAAACTGGCTCAGTCTGCTGCCATCGCAAAACAAGTTCACATACTTGTAGATAGTGGTGCCCTCGTCCAGTGCACCTCTCCATGCAATAGTCCACTGTTCCCTGTCAAGAAAAAGACCCCAAAGGGCGAACCTGAAGCCTACAGGGTGGTTCAGGATCTCCGAGCAGTTAACGAGGCAACTATACTAGACACCCCACTTGTTTCCAACCCACACACTCTGTTGTCTGGTATTCCACCGTCTGCCTGTTACTTTACTGTTGTGGATTTGGCAAATGCTTTTTTCAGTGTGCCACTCGACCCAGCTTGCATGTACCTGTTTGCCTTTACCCATGACAATAGGCAGTACACGTGGACTGTCATGCCTCAGGGGGTGCAAAATTCCCCCACTCAGTTTTCTAAAGCAATGGCCACCGTATTAGATACGTGGCAGAGACTGAACCCCCAGGTTGTCCTCCTTCAGTATGTGGATGACCTCCTCCTCTGCGCCCCCTCCCGTGAGGAAGCTGTAACTACTTCTCTAAGCCTTTTGCAATACCTCGCTTCACAAGACTGCAAAGCATCCAAAGCCAAATTACAATGGTGCCTTCCAACTGTAGTTTTCCTTCGCCACTGTATTTCCCAAGGCACCAGACACTTAACTGAGTCAAGAGTACGTACCATTTTGTCCATCCCACTACCCTCGGCAAAGAAGCCGTTACAGGCTTTCCTGGGACTCATTACGTACTGTAGATCGTGGATCCCTGATGCCTCAGCCCTCATGCAGCCCCTGTATGAGGCACTTAAATCCTACCCCTTTTGTCTCTCTGAAGATGCCATAACCAACTTTGATAAGCTAAAACATTCCATTTCTGCTGCCCCGGCTCTCGGCCTACCAGATTACGAGAAGCCTTTCAAATTATTTGTGTCTGAAAAAGGTGGCCATGCTGCAGGTGTCCTTACACAGCAACACGGTGGGCGCAACCGGCCGGTCGCCTATTACTTAAGCCACCTTGATCCCGTTGCACGCGGTGCTCCTTCCTGCCTCCGAGCAGTCTTTGCAGCACATTCCCTACTCGACAAATCATCTGATATAGTTCTGGGGCATCCACTGATTGTAGCTGCACCCCATGACATCTCTGCCATCCTCCAACAAACCCAGCCCAAACATCTGTCCTCAGCAAGACACCTGCGCTTACAATGTTCCCTCCTGCTCCCTGATAATGTCACTCTCACCAGATGTCAGAGTCTAAACCCCGCTACTCTCTTTCCTTTTCCAGAGGGGGGTAATTCCGATTCTGATAGTGGTAATGATGGTAACTATGAGGCCCCTCTGGCCTCCGGTTCTGATGACCCCACTGACCCTCTACCCCTCTATCCGCATGATTGTCTCGAAGCCATGACCTCAGAATCAGCGCATCTGCCCACCGTACATGATGCCCCCTCACAAATCCTGACCTAACACTGTATGTGGATGGCTCCCGCTTTGAGGATGAATCCGGCAAATACCACACCGGGTGCGCAGTGACTACTGAATTCTCAATTCTGTACACTTCCCCCCTCGCCCCTACCTCCTCTGCCCAAGAAGCTGAACTACACGCCCTTACACAGGCCTCCATAATCAGCGCGCAAAAGACAGCTAATATATACACAGATTCAAGATATGCGTACGGTGTCACCCACGATTTTGGCATACTGTGGCGAAATCGGGGTTTTCTCACAGCGGCAGGCACCCCTGTTAAACATGGGAAAGCTATACAGTCCCTTATGGACGCTCTCCTTCTACCCAAACATGTTGCAGTGCTAAAAGTAAAAGCACATGGCAAGCTTAATACACCTGAAGCAAGAGGAAATCATCTAGCAGACCAGGCAGCAAAACAACCAGCCACTCAGACACCGGAAAAGGAATTCGAGCAGCTTGTCCCACTACTTGTACAGACTCCTGTCTCAGAACTACAAATAACACAGTTGCAGGGCTCTGCATCACACAGTGAGAAGGGAGACTGGGAGAAAAGGGGGGCCATAAGCATGCATGGACCCTCTGCATAAGAAATAAAGTGTGCTTACCTAAGGCACTCTATCCGGCTATAGTACAATGGGCACATGGGCACTCACACCTTTCAAAAACATTGATGAATGCACTCATTGGCAAACAATACTATGCGCCAGGCATTTCCAGTCTCTCCACCTCGTACTGCAAATCCTGCACTATCTGTGCTAAATGTAATCCAGGTAGACCAGTGAAAGTCCCGACAAGACACCTGACTAAGCCTTTATATCCTTTCCAACGGGTCCAAATAGATCATATTCAGATGCCTAAAAGTCGAAAGATTAAACGGTACCCTCAAATCTAGAATGCTGAAAATGGCACAAGAATCTGGTTTGCGCTGGCCAGAAAGTCTTCCCATGGCCCTTTTTAGCGTCAGGTATACTCCCAGAGGTCTACACAACCTGTCACCCTTTGAAATATTGTTCGGCACGGCCCCCAAACTAGGGTGCTATTTCCCTCAACAATTGCAATTACAGTCTGACAGTCTAGTAAAATATGTCACCAGTGTCTCGAAAATATTAACTGATATACATGGTCAAGTGTTCTCTTGCATTCCAGACCCTGAGAGTATCGACAACACTCATCAACTGGTCCCAGGAGATTGGGTACTAGTGAAGAAGTTTCTTCGGAAAAATCCACTTGAGCCCAGATACGACGGTCCCTTCCAGGTCCTCCTCACAACAGCAACTTCAGTAAAGTTGGAAGGAAAATCCACCTGGATCCATGCCTCCCACTGTAAAAAGACCTGTACACCAGAAGCGGACCAGACAACAAAACAGCCATGATTATGTATATCCTTCTCATTTGGGGGGTGGGAATCCAGGGGCAAAATGTGGCTGTCATAGTGGGACAGGCGACTGTTGATTTGGTGCAAACAGTTGTGAGGGAACAGGTGGGAGGTGTCCTAGGACAACTGGCAGACAATGCCAATGTCATGGGACACGCAATGGATATTACTGCCGCCGAAAACAAACTAACCACTTTCTGGTACAATTCTTCTAACACTCGAGTGGCTACATACTCCTTTAACTATTGTGATATACACCCATGCCCAGGCCCCCGCTTGCAATGTATCTGGAGAAATGGGATTCCACATGATTATGACATATATATGTGTGTTACCAATAGTTATTGGGGACAGGAGTGTGGTAGTTGGGCATCGGTGGGATGGAATACTGGAGTTCCCTGGGGACACAAACCACAGATCGCCCTAGATAGGAAAGATGAAAATGGTAAATCACTTCTCGCTCGCATGACACTGAAAATGGCCCCAAACACATGCCCCAAGTACGAATTACAGGAGTCAGATGATGATGGGGAAGTTCGGCTTAGAACAGGAGCAACAGCACTGAAACTAATTCTAACCCTAGAAAATCCTGGACCCGAGGATGCAGGGATCTATGTTCTGGGGTTGTGGGTAAAAGGGGGTTCAGAGAATCCTCAGACCCTGGGAAAATTCCACCTGCGAGATATGTACCTTGCCCCTGACTGGGTGCCTCCACGCCAACAGTCCAAACCCCTTAATCACCACATGATGATCTCTTCCAATGGTATAGTAGCCATCGCTGATCCCACGTTCGAGGATACTATGGCCATTGAAACAGGATACTCAGATATGAATGTTTGGTTAGAATGGATGAAATATAGCGCTCAGTCCCACAACAGAACCAATTGCTATGTGTGTGGTACTGCTAGGCCTCATCTAGGTACGGTACCTCTCAATATCCCCGAGGATATCGAGGAATGTTTTCTCAATTTGTTTACCAACACCACTCTAAGTCACGATGCTTGCAAAGAATGGAAGTCCAAATACCCCCTCCAGACACAAAACCCCAGACTCTCAGAGTATCACTATCTACCCCGGGAACTACACCTGTTACTCCTGTAGCGCTCACTCCCGGAGGAGCCGCTGAAAATGAACCACGGGTCAGTCTCCCCGCACTAGGGAATAAATATACTCCAACACAGTTGTGAGTTTTTATATTTATATAGTTTACTAAAATATTTGAGCAGATGTTGAGACACGGTATTCACAAGTATTATTACAGTATTTTCGTATCCCGGTAAAACGCGTAGCGAAAAAGAAACGAAACACGAGGCTTCGTATTTCGGAAAATAAAATATTCGCAACCGAACATAAAAGCAATGCAATTTCCCGATAGTTCAGAAAAAGGGACACGTAGCAAAACCCCAAACATACAATCCCTTCGTATTACGGCAAACGCGCAGCGGAAAAAGAGAAAAATGTATTCGGAACGTATCTTTGTCTTTAACCCCCGTTCCGATTCGCAAAAGGAAATGAGTCCTGCACAGGTTAAGTCCCAGAATGTGAAAAGTGTATCTGTGTGTGTGTGGTACCCGGGTACTGTTCAACTGGCCAGTGAGTTTATTAAAGGAAGGTCTTCGACTAGTCAGTTGGGGCCCTGTGGACTTTAAAGAGAAAACAGCAGAGCGTCCTTTAATCATAAAACAGCCTTGGAGGCCTCTCACCCATCCGACGATTTCTTTAGGCTCCGCTGACCCAGGACGTCTCTCCACCCGATTTTGACTGGGGATACTAGCGGCCCGATCCGTTGTCTGACTCCACACAGCTTTTCCAGCTCACCGCCTGCTCTCCGTTCGATTCCTCCGGTCTGCAGCAATGCCTGGATCCCGGCGGGTCTTCTTCTCCTCAGCTTGGGTGATCCTCTCTGGACTCTCTTGGTCTCTCTTGGTCTCTCTTGGTCTCTGTTGGTCTCTGGCCTAGGCCCTCTCGTGATCTCTTCGATGCGTCTGCTCTCTTCCCTTCCCTGGCGCGCTCTGGAACTTTCTCCACGAGGCAGAGGATGTAAGTCTCCAGTCCCCACCCACTTCCTGTCTTCTTGCAAAGCATGCCGGGCATTGTAGTCCCAATATCCAGTATCTCTGATCGCGATAGTCTCCATCTTGTGGCCAAAAATAGGTACTGCCACAGCAAGATTTTACCACAGCGCTACACTCTCCCCCTCCTAAAACACTTGGGTCTCTCCAAGGAGGTACAACAGTTACATTACATTTCCACAATATTTAAATACAATTTACACAACGTGTACAGCTTCAGCAGCATACAGGCAGTGGGTTAGGAACACTTCCTCAAGTTGACTCATATTTTGGGCTACCTCAGCTAGCATAGCAGACACTTCGGGCAACCTCCGCACCGTGGTGATGGCCTCTTCAGTGCTATGTCCCGGTGAGTCGTAGGTGAGTCGTTGGGGCGGTCGAACAGAGCGTTTTGGTTCTGGCTCAATCAGTTCCTCTTCAGGTGGAAGTACTATAGGCGTTGGCTCAATTCTTCTCTCTATCACTGGAGCAGACGTTTCTTCAGAGTATGATCCCTCCAGTGAAGGCATAGAACTATAATCACCTGAGTAAGCTTCCGGAACTACCGAGATCCCCACATCCTCAGGGACTTCCAACTGAAATTCAAGAGGCTCAGGGATATCAACAGTCTCAGGGACTTCCAACAAGAATTCAGGAGCTTCAGGCCTCAAATTACTCTCCCATCGTTCAGGAACTGAGGTAATCTCTTCAGGCTCCGGTGAACGTATCCAGTCCAGACAAAAACTTTCTTCCTCACTGTCCCTCTCGCTCTCTTCGACAACCCAAGTCTGTTGAGACCGGGTAACAGGAGGCAAACATGGAACAGGCGGATTTGGCAGAGGCGGTTCATCCCCAACTGGCATTCTCACAGCCTCCCTCAAAGGTAACAAATGATTCCGGTGCCAGTTCTTGAGAGGCCCAGCCTTTCCATCCGGGCGAATCTGATACACTGGTAGACCTGGTAGCTGTTTGCAGACAATGTAAACCTGGGAACTCCACCTATCCGCCAACTTGTGTCTTGCAGCAACACCCAAGTTCTTCAATAGGACCCTATCACCGGGTTGTAGATCTTGTATCCGGACCTTCAAGTCATAGTTCCTTTTGTTTCTTTGCTCCCTGTTTCCCGAGGTCAACCGGGCCTGTTCAAATGCAGAAGCCAAATTTTTCCGAAGTCTATCCACGTAGTTTCTATGGGAAGCTACTGACGTCTGGTCCAGAGATAACCCAAATGCCAAATCAACCGGCAGTCGAGCCTCCCTTCCGAACATAAGACGGTACGGTGAATATCCAGTTGCATCGCTCTCCGTACTGTTATATGCATGCACCAGAGTAGCTATGTGACCACTCCAACTCTGCTTCTCCACATTCGACAAGGTCCCCAGCATGTTTAGGAGTGTGCGATTAAACCTTTTAGGCTGAGCATCACCTTGAGGGTGATATGGTGTGGTTCGGGTCTTTTGGATTCCCAACAGCTCTAACAACTGCCCCACCAGTCTGCTTTCAAAGTCTCTACCCTGATCAGAGTGTATCCTCCTTGGCAGTCCGTAGTGAACAAAGAACTTTTCCATCAACACCTTGGCTACAGTCGGAGCGCGTTGATCTTTCGTGGAAAAAGCTTGGGCGTAACGAGTGAAATGATCAGTCACTATTAGAATGTTCCCTTGCCCACTAGCATCCGGCTCTAAGCACAAGAAGTCAATGCACACCAAATCCATGGGTCCCTGGCTCTGCAGATGGCTCATTGGAGCAGTTCGGGTCGGTAGAGTCTTTCTCTGAATACACCTCAGACAGGAATGACAATAGCTTTCTACTTCAGCCCTCATACAAGGCCAATAGAACCTATCTCGCACCAGCTTAAAAGTTCTCTCTGCACCCAAATGTCCATGCTCATCATGTAGTGATCGCAGCACACTCTCCCTATGTTTAGTAGGGAGGAATAACTGTTGAATCTCTTCAGAGTTGGTTGAGGGGCCCCTTCGGTAGACCACCCCATCCAACATCTTTAACCGCTCCCACTCTTTGTAGACCAATCTGGCTCCACTCGGGGAGTTGGTTAACAAAATCTCTCGCTGGTTTGCAGACAGGGCCTTTATGGTCAAGGCAATTAAAGGGTCTCTGGCCTGATCCGCTTTCAGGTCCTGTCTCGAAAAGGTAGGTAAACTTTCATCCCTTAACTGCGTAGGGTTACAGTAGAACTCAGGAACAGCCGCAGCCATAACTCCTATGGCCTCTGCTTCAATCCCTCCTTTGACCCGGCGCTCTGTTCCTTGGCACAAAGCTTGCACCCCGTCTGGAGTCAACTGAGTCCATTCTGTAGTGTAGGGTCTTCTCGATAACACATCAGCATCTCGATTATTCACCCCAGGGCGATACTTCAGGCTGAACCGAAACCCTGACAGAGCGGCCAACCACCGATGTCCCGTTGCGTCCAGTTTTGCGGTAGTAAGGATGTAGGTAAGAGGATTGTTATCCGTCTTGATCACGAACTCAGCTCCATACAGATAGTCTTTCAACTTGTCCACCACTGCCCACTTCAAGGCTAGGAACTCCAGCTTGTGAGTAGGATAGTTCTTCTCTGAAGGCGTAAGGCTCCGGCTCACGTACGCCACAGGCCTCAGCAATCCATCATACTCCTGATATAGGACTCCTCCCAGACCTTCTCGGCTGGCATCCACATGTAGTTCATACGGCTTGTGAGGGTCCGCATAGGCCAAAACAGGAGCTCGGGTTAGGCTCTCTTTCAGCTTTACGAAAGCTCCTTCACATTGACTGGTCCATTCACCTTGTATAGACTCTCAAGCTTTCCTTGGCCCCGGAGCTGACGGGTTTTTGTCAGAGACCTTGCAGCCTTCTTCTGTGGTTTCCTTCTGCAGGAGTTTGTTCAGTGGTTGGGCTATTTTCGCGAATCCTCCCACAAATCTTCGATAGTATGAACAGAATCCCAAGAAAGATCTAAGCTCAGTGACGTTTCGGGGTCTAGGCCAAGAAGCTACGGCCTCCAACTTCCGAGGGTCTGTTGAAACACCTTCCGCTGAGACCACATGTCCCAGATACGTAACAGATGGTAGGCAGAATTGGCCCTTCTCCAGAGACAGTTTCAGCCCCTCTTCATGGAGCCTCTTCAAGACCTTCTCCAAACGTTGCTCATGTTCTTCCAGAGTCTTCCCAAACACAATTATGTCATCCAGGTACACTAATACTTCGATTAGATTCATATCCCCGACTGTCTTCTCCATCAACCGTTGGAACGTGGCTGGAGCCCCCGTAAGGCCTTGAGGCATCCTGTTGAATTCAAAGAACCCCAGTGGACAGATGAACGCAGTTTTCTCCTTGTCTTCAGGATGCATTGGTATCTGGTGATACCCACTTCGCAGGTCTAGTACACTAAACCACTTTGCTCCAGACAAACACTGTAGGGCATCTTCAATCCGAGGAGTGGCATACTGATCGGGGATGGTTCTCCGGTTCAATGTGCGATAGTCTATGCATAAGCGGACAGAACCATTTTTCTTCCGGACCAACACTATAGGAGATGCATACGGGCTCCTGGACTCTTGAATCACCTTGGTTCTCTGTAACTCGTTCAGCTGCTCTCGCAGATCATCTAAGTCTCCTAGCGGAACTCGCCTTGATCTTTCGCGAAACGGCTTGTCTTCTTGAAATCGAATGCGGTGTTCAGTACTCTTAGCTAGGCCCACATCGAACTCATCTTTTGAAAACAATTCCTTCCACTTTAGAACTTGAGACTGAAGACGTTTCTTCCATTCAGGTGAAATAGGAGCGTCCTTGGGGTAGAATCTTTCATCTGGAATCTCTTTACCCTCTCCCCCTCCTGAATCGGTAGAGAGGGGTGTAGCAGACTCTACTTGCCCAATAGGCATTCGTGCTTTAAGGACTACTGGAAAATCCGTCACGTTGCACACACTGACCGAGACTCTTCCTCGTGTTCTCTTCAGAGCTTTGGTGGAGATTATTTCAGGAATTACTTCGACTCCGGTTTCACTCCCATGATCAAAATCGGTTCCCAGCACCACATAGGGGCCTGGTTGCGATCCATTCAACTTGACTGAAGCCCGGAAACTCGCTACTTCTCCTGCTTGCAGAACCTTCTCTGGTCCACCCAGTCTCCACAGTCTTCCCACCTCGGCAGGTGCCTTTCGTTCTTCGACCATCCTCTGATAGACCGGACGTAACATTGGGTGTACTCCTTGAGTTGAACCTTCTTCCAACACGATAGGCGTCAGGAGACGCCGCACTAGGTCAGTATTCGTCCCCACTATCAGGGAGCTT
This sequence comes from Leptobrachium leishanense, assembly GCA_009667805.1. Lineage (NCBI taxonomy): Eukaryota > Metazoa > Chordata > Amphibia > Anura > Megophryidae > Leptobrachium > Leptobrachium leishanense. Next base: position 175,435,922 of record CM019067.1, on the reverse strand, counting down.
CTGTTCGCACCCGAGGGTCGAGGACACACAATAGCCAATGCATCACAACCCCCAAACTGCCCGATGACTTCAGATCCGATCTCCAACTTCACTTGCAGGTACCCGTCATAAGGGAGTTTCTCAGTGCCGATACCCCATATTTCCAAATCCTTCAATTCTTGCAGAGGAATGTGCTTTAAGTGTTTCTCGTAGAAGTCTCTGTAGATCAATGTCACTTGAGCCCCTGAATCCAACAGGGCTTTGGTGTAGACTCCTTCCACTTGGATTGGCACAATAGGAGAAGGACCTATCAGTTGGTCGGGAAACTTGGTGGCGGTATCCGGACACTTAGACCCAGTTTGTTGTACCCTGGCCTTTTTCTTGGCCCGTGCAGGTTTTGGGTGTGCATCGCTTCCCCATGACGTAGACCCGGATGCTAAGGGAGTGACTCTTTCAGTCCTGGCAGGCTCTACAGTCGGCTCGGCTTTGGGCCTTTTCGCCCTCTTAGCCTTTGCTTGATTTCTGGAGCGGGGTTCAACCCTCGGGCACTCAGGTTGCTCCTTCACTGGTGCCCTCTGGCGTTTCCCGCCGGTGAGGTAGATAAGAGTCCCTCCAGGGCTTCCAACAGTCCCTTGACTCTATCCTTCTCAGGCTTTCGGCCTTTGCACTGTGCGCGGAAATGGCCCATTTCTCCACACCCAAAACATCTCTTCTTAGAGAGCGGAGACGTAGTTGCTTGTTGAGATTTGGTTAAAGAGTTTGGACCAGACGCCACAGCAGCTCCCGTCGTCTGCATACCTGTAAGGAATTTCTGCATTTCTGCCTGCATCTCTGTCACCTTCATCAATACCCGACACAGTTCCGCGTGCGCTTGTTGCAATTCAACTTGAGCTTCCTGAACTTCCTTGACGGTTTTGGACAATTCACCCCGTTCAGGGAGGTTCGATTCTTTAGCAGCCCTCTCTGTAGATTTAAAAACAACTAGGTGTTCTTGTTCGTCCTCATCAGATCCATAAGTATCTAGGGAGTCGCTTTCAGGCTGCAGACCGTCGTTATGTCTCACAGGTTGTGCATAAGCCCTTTCCCCCCGCCTGAAAGATTTCTCTTCTAGTAAAGCCTCTTCCTCTCGTACAACTCGGATCAGTTCCAGGTACTTTAACTCTTGGTTACCTGCTCTGCTTCTCAGCTGCATCATCACTGGATCTAGAGGTTGAGAGCCCCTCAGGATCTGTTTTATTCGGATCTTATCTACTTCGGCCGGTTCGGCCCCGTTCTTCAGGAGTATCTGGTGTAGAATCTTATCCAGGCGCCTCATGTACTCGGTCATCCTTTCACCTCTTCTCTGATAGGTGTGTTCTTACTGATATACCAATTCGGCCGCCTTTTCAGTTCGCCCAAAAACTTCTTCAAGAACGTTTAAATAATCCAAAGCAGTACAATCTTTTCTACTCAGTTTTAGGTTTCTCACCGCTTCTGACGCAGATCCCTTTAAGCTCTCGGTGATCCTTTGCTTTTTCTGGGCCTCAGGGACATCCCACTCATCCAGAGCCTGCATCGCCTGTTCCACCCATTCTTCAAAGGTTTCTTCTCCCGCCGGAGTTGGTACGTTTCCTGTAAAATTTCTTAACTGTCGATAACCGAAGTTAGTGTGAGGAGGGCTTGTTTTCTGACATTTAACCAGTAGATCTCCAATAGCCACGATAAATTCAGGCCCTATCATGGCCAACGGACTAGGCGCGGAAACACTTGCGGATTCGCCACGTGGCGTACTTGGCTTAATTAGTTGGACTTCCACCTCTTCGGCCAGTTTCACGCTCGTGCCCTGAAAACATGGCGGAACACCCTTTCTCCATTCGAGAAGAACATACATGTGAGAAGTATCTGGTTTTTTTCAATGTCCAGTATTAACCCCCGATGATCTGGTGCTAGCGTGGCCACGGCCTGGCGAATCTGATCTTCAGCCCAAGTGTCTGCTGGAATATCCATAACTATACAACATTCTGACTGGCTACTGTGCTCCCCACACCACTCGGCAACAGTGTCTGGATCCATATTTAACCCTATAGATGCGGTTTTTCCAGAGACTGGATCCCGGACGAGCCCCCACGTGTAGCGCTCACTCCCGGAGGAGCCGCTGAAAATGAACCACGGGTCAGTCTCCCCGCACTAGTGAATAAATATACTCCAACACAGTTGTGAGTTTTTATATTTATATAGTTTACTAAAATATTTGAGCAGATGTTGAGACACGGTATTCACAAGTATTATTACAGTATTTTCGTATCCCGGTAAAACGCGTAGCGGAAAAGAAACGAAACACGAGGCTTTGTATTTCGGAAAATAAAATATTCGCAACCGAACATAAAAGCAATGCAATTTCCCGATAGTTCAGAAAAAGGGACACGTAGCAAAACCCCAAACATACAATCCCTTCGTATTACGGCAAACGCGCAGCGGAAAAAGAGAAAAATGTATTCGGAACGTATCTTTGTCTTTAACCCCCGTTCCGATTCGCAAAAGGAAATGAGTCCTGCACAGGTTAAGTCCCAGAATGTGAAAAGTGTATCTGTGTGTGTGTGGTACCCGGGTACTGTTCAACTGGCCAGTGAGTTTATTAAAGGAAGGTCTTCGACTAGTCAGTTGGGGCCCTGTGGACTTTAAAGAGAAAACAGAGAGCGTCCTTTAATCATAAACAGCCTTGGAGGCCTCTCACCCATCCGACGATTTCTTTAGGCTCCGCTGACCCAGGACGTCTCTCCACCGATTTTGACTGGGGATACTAGCGGCCCGATCCGTTGTCTGACTCCACACAGCTTTTCCAGCTCACCGCCTGCTCTCCGTTCGATCCTCCGGTCTGCAGCAATGCCTGGATCCCGGCGGGTCTTCTTCTCTCAGCTTGGTGATCCTCTCTGGACTAACAGGTCTCTCTTGGTCTCTCTTGGTCTCTGTTGGTCTCTGGCCTAGGCCCTCTCGTGATCTCTTCGATGCGTCTGCTCTCTTCCCTTCCCTGGCGCGCTCTGGAACTTTCTCCACGAGGCAGAGGATGTAAGTGTCACGGTGGCTCAGGGGATGGGGCGCCTGGCAGCAGCTTCCTCGCTGCTCGCTGGCCAGGCGCCGAATGTAAGCGCTTCCGGGCCCGCTCACGTGGGACGCCGAGGGGCGGGGCCTGGCGCTGTGACGCGGACCCGCCGGGTTTAAAACCCAGTCTCTCCCATACACCGGTGCCCTGACGTGGTATTCACCTCCCGCAGAGCTCTTGTGATTTTTGGCTATCTCCTGTGTATGATCCTTGGCATTGGCAAACGAATCCTCTTGTGTATGACCCTTGGCATTGGCAAACGAACCCTCTTGTGTATAACCCTTGGCATTGGCAAACGAACCCTCCTGTGTATGACCCTTGGCATTGGCAAACGAACCCTCCTGTGTATGACCCTTGGCATTGGCAAACGAACCCTCCTGTGTATGACCCTTGGCATTGGCAAACGAACCCTCCTGTGTATGACCCTTGGCATTGGCAAACGAACCCTCCTGTGTATGACCCTTGGCATTGGCAAACGAACCCTCCTGTGTATGACCCCTGGTATTGGCATTTACTCTCTGCTCTAGGTTCTGCCCTTAACGTTGGTACTGAGGTCAGTCTATGTGGCATCCTAAGCACGCATCAGATTACCTCTGCTATTACTAAAGTCCTAGGGAGGACTTGTGATCTGGTCTGTACCCCTGTCTGGTATTTCCCTTTCTTTGTCTGTTACCTGCTTCATTGTCTATATAGCTTTGCCGACCATTCAAGGATCGGAAGAGTAGAAAGGGAGCTACAGAAAGAGATATATATCTTGGTAGTCAGAAGGATTCGTGACGATACTCTATTCCATACCTCTGTCTGGTGTTACCCCTTGTCTATCTATTGTCTGGTTAATTGTCCTTCTAGTTTCGCCGACCATTCAAGGATCGGAAGGGTAGAGAGCGGTCTGCGTAAAGGGACCACACTTCTGGTAATCAGAGGGATCCGTGACATTACGTCAGGGCCAATGGATCCCGCAGACCTCTCTAACCAGCTGGCACGTATCGCAGCCAGACAAGAGGAACAAGACCATAGGATGGACCAGATTTCTCTCGCTCTGCAAACCCTGTTAAATCGGTCCAATACAGGTATCACAAACCCTCCAGATCCAGTGTTACCTAGGGTCAGTCCCGTCCCCCTGAAGGACATAGGCTTAGTATGAAGGCACCCCTACGCTATGATGGTACACCAAGCCTATGTCGGGGGTTTTTGACTCAACTCGAGATTTTGTTTGAGAACAATCCAGGTTCTTGTATGTCTGATAAAGCCAAAGTAGGATATCTGATTAATCATTTAACAGAAAAAGCTTTATTGTGGGCTACGCCGTTGTGGGAAAATAAGAAACCCATCATTTATGACTATGAGGGTTTTACCTCTGAGTTAAAACGTACCTTTGATCCCTCTAGAAGGGCTACCAATGCGGGTAGGTCCTTGTTTCACATCAAACAAGGTAATAAGAGGGTCGCCGATTATGCCATAGAGTTTAAGACTTTGGTTTCTGAAGTACTTTGGCCGAACGACGTTTTAACCTTAGCCTTTACCGAAGGCTTGAACGAGGCTTTTATGTTTGAACTGGCTCCCTTAAAATTACCAGAAAGTCTGGACCACCTGATAGATTTCTGTATAGCCATGGACGATCAAATCAGGGAAAGGAGACACCCCAGAGATAGACCCAGAAGGGTCTTGCCTCCTTTACCCTCGTTACCCAGACACCCCAGTACATCAGGTGGTTCGGAGAATGTAAAAACAGATTTACCGGTCGTTGAACCCATGCAAATAGGGAGGACAGGTATTTCAGAAGCAGAAAAAGCTCACAGAAGAGAAAAGGGGCTCTGCTTTTATTGTGCAGGGGCAGATCACTTCCGCCTTCAATGTCCTCAGAGACCCAGGGTTGGCAGAGCTGAACATAGCAGAGTGGGATTCAGAACAGGAGACACCCAGGTTGTCGGTTCTCTGTGTGCCTCCTTTGTGGATAATGAAAAAAAAAAATCCAGGATTCTGTTACCGGTCTCCCTAACCTGGGAGGGGGTTCACCTCAAGACTGAGGCGTTTTTGGACTCTGGGGCCTCAGGCAATTTTATGGATAAGAATTTTGCTGCCAAAAACCTCATACCACTGGTTCTCAGGGAAAGACCTCTAAGGGTGGAGGCCATAGATGGTAACCCCCTGGCATGTCCACATATCACTCACGATACAGTCGATGTATGTATGAAAGTAGGAGTTTTACACCAGGAGACAATAAGATTTCAAATCATTGAATCACCCTCATGTCCTGTCGTCCTTGGGTTTCCATGGCTAACAGAGCACAACCCAGTAGTCGATTGGGTCCAGAGAGACATAAAATGTTGGGGTCAGAGTTGTCAGTCTAAGTGCCTAGGCACAGTTAATGTGATTGGTAGCCTCAATATTGCCACAGCTCCTCCTTTGTCCACGGAGGTTCCGGAATGTTACCTGGCATTAAAGGAGGTGTTCTCTAAAGCCAGGACTGAGGTCCTACCACCACATCGTCCATATGACTGTGCCATTGACTTGCTCCCCGGTACGATGCCTCCTAGGGGTCACGTATACCCTTTGTCACAAAGGGAGAACGACATTATGGAGGAATATATAAGGGAGAATCTGGAACGAGGATTCATTAGACGGTCCTCCTCTCCAGCAGGAGCAGGTTTCTTTTTTGTTCCAAGAAAGAGGGAGATCTGCGACCTTGCATCGACTATAGGGGTTTAAATAGGATCACTATAAGAAATGCATATCCCATACCTCTCATAACAGAATTGTTTGACCGATTAAAAGGGGCTCGTGTCTATACTAAGCTTGATTTACGCGGAGCGTACAACCTGGTCAGGGTTAAAAAGGGAGACGAATGGAAAACGGCTTTTAATACACGTAGCGGGCATTACGAATACCTGGTGATGCCTTTTGGGTTGTGTAATGCGCCAGCCGTCTTTCAGGACCTTATAAATGACACTCTAAGGGACTTTCTGCAAGAATTCGTCATAGTATATCTGGATGATATCCTGATATACTCTCCTGATGTGGACACTCATCATGTCCACGTGAAACAAGTGTTGAAAAAACTATTGAAGGCTGGATTGTACTGTAAGCTAGAAAAATGTCTATTCGACATAGTAACTGTGCAATTCCTTGGTTATATTATAACTCCTGGGGGTTTTCAAATGGATCCAAGAAGCTCTCAGCTATTCTTGACTGGCCTCTACCCCAAGGACTTAAAGCCATTCAGAGGTTTCTGGGGTTTACGAACTATTACCGAAGGTTCATTAAAGATTTTTCGGCCTTGGTGGCCCCCCTCACGGCTATGACAAAGAAAGGGGTGGGAAATCAGAAATGGACACCTCAAGCCACTCAAGCCTTTGAGGCACTAAAACAGCCTTTACTACTGCCCCTGTTCTCCGGCATCCAGATCCGGCTCTGCCTTTCCAATTAGAAGTTGACGCCTCCGAACTAGGTCTTGGTGCAGTCTTGTCCCAAAGGGAGGCTCCTGACAAACCCTTGCATCCATGCGGCTTCTATTCTCGGAAGTTGTCCCCGGCAGAGAAGAACTATGACATTGGAAATAGAGAATTGTTAGCAGTCATCGCGGCCTTGGCTGAATGGAGATACTTATTAGAAGGGTCTAAGGACCCCATTGTTATCATAACCGACCATAAGAATCTCACGTACATTGGAGATGCCAAACGTTTAAACTCCAGACAAGCGAGATGGTCATTGTTTCTTTCAAGTTTTAATTTCGTACTCACCTATAGACCTGGGTCCAGAAACATCAAAGCAGACGCATTGTCGAGACAGTATGAGTCTTATGAACATAATATCCAAGATCAGCATCCCATTGTACCCCAGGAGAGGATTATAGCCGCTACCACGATTAGTGTTTCGTCTCCTCTAATGAAAAGGTTGCAGACCGTCCAGGGCGCAGCTCCTGGGGGAAAACCTCCTGCGAGACTCTTTGTACCTGAGAACGAAAGAGAGGAAGTACTTAACATCTATCATGATAATAAAACTTCCGGGCATATGGGTATCACCAAGACTGTGTCTAGTATCAGTAAACTCCTCTGGTGGCCCACATTGCGCCGAGATGTCAAAGATTACATTGCTGTGTGCGAAGTGTGCACAAGGCAGAAAAGTCCCAAAACAGCACCCATTGGCTTACTCCAGCCTTTGCCGATCCCCGAACGACCCTGGTCACATGTAGCCATGGATTTTATCGTAGAGTTACCTGAGTCAAGAGGGAATACAGTGATACTTACGATCATAGATCGATTTTCCAAGATGGGTCACTATGTTCCTCTTCAGAAACTACCTTCGGCAGCTGAACTGGTGCCCATATTCATTGCCAATGTGGTCCGCATTCACGGTGTCCCTCGGGAGATAGTCTCTGATAGGGGGACCCAATTCATCTCAGGATTCTGGAGAGGGTTTTGTAAGAACGTGGGGATAGACCTCTCTTTCTCTTCGGCCTATCACCCCCAGACCAACGGAGCAGCAGAACGAGCAAACCAAAACGTAGAGAAATATCTCAGGTGCTTCATCTCAGAACAACAAGATAACTGGTCAGATCTGCTACCGTGGGCAGAATATGCTATTAACAGCGCAGTAAGTGAATCCACAGGTCATTCTCCTTTCTTCACTGTTTATGGCTTTGATCCTCCCGTGCTCCCCGATACGTTTCCTGATTCCACGATTCCTGCTTTAGATAAACAACTGGCATCATTGAAAGAGACTTGGGGAGAGTGAGACGGGCACTGGAGGAAAGTAGTGCCATCCAGAAAACTAAGGCCGACAGACACAGGAGGCAGGCACCAGTGTATCAAGTTGGGGACAGGGTTTGGCTGTCTTCACGTAACATCAAGCTCTTAGTGCCTTCCATGAAGTTGGCTCCTAGGTATATCGGCCCCTATAAGATACTACGGCGACTCAACCCTGTCTCCTATGCTTTGGCGTTACCCCCCATTTTAAAATACACAATGTATTCCATGTGAACCTTTTGAAGCCGCTGTTATGTAACCGGTACACCAAAGTCCATGCTCCACCGCCTCCTGTCTCTGTGGAGGGCGAGGAGGAATTCGAAGTTCAGGCCATTCTGGGTGCCAGGCTGTCTAGGGGGTCCTTGCAGTATTTGGTCGATTGGGTGGGGTACGGTCCGGAGGATCGTTCTTGGGTACCGGCTGCGGAAGTCCATGCTCCTAGGCTAGTGAAGGCCTTCTATTTAGCGCATCCCCGTGCCCCTGGGGGTCGTCCAGTGGCCGCCCCTGGAGGGGGGGGTTCTGTCACGGTGGCTCAGGGGATGGGGCGCCTGGCAGCAGCTTCCTCGCTGCTCGCTGGCCAGGCGCCGAATGTAAGCGCTTCCGGGCCCGCTCACGTGGGACGCCGAGGGGCGGGGCTGGCGCTGTGACGCGGACCCGCCGGGTTTAAAACCCAGTCTCTCCCATACACCGGTGCCCTGACGTGGTATTCACCTCCCGCAGAGCTCTTGTGATTTTTGGCTATCTCCTGTGTATGATCCTTGGCATTGGCAAACGAATCCTCTTGTGTATGACCCTTGGCATTGGCAAACGAACCCTCTTGTGTATAACCCTTGGCATTGGCAAACGAACCCTCCTGTGTATGACCCTTGGCATTGGCAAACGAACCCTCCTGTGTATGACCCTTGGCATTGGCAAACGAACCCTCCTGTGTATGACCCTTGGCATTGGCAAACGAACCCTCCTGTGTATGACCCTTGGCATTGGCAAACGAACCTCCTGTGTATGACCCTTGGCATTGGCAAACGAACCCTCCTGTGTATGACCCCTGGTATTGGCATTTACTCTGCTCTAGGTTCTGCCCTTAACGTTGGTACTGAGGTCAGTCTATGTGGCATCCTAAGCACGCATCAGATTACCTCTGCTATTACTAAAGTCCTAGGGAGGACTTGTGATCTGGTCTGTACCCCTGTCTGGTATTTCCTTTCTTTGTCTGTTACCTGCTTCATTGTCTATATAGCTTTGCCGACCATTCAAGGATCGGAAGAGTAGAAAGGGAGCTACAGAAAGAGATATATATCTTGGTAGTCAGAAGGATTCGTGACGATACTCTATTCCATACCTCTGTCTGGTGTTACCCCTTGTCTATCTATTGTCTGGTTAATTGTCCTTCTAGTTTCGCCGACCATTCAAGGATCGGAAGGGTAGAGAGCGGTCTGCGTAAAGGGACCACACTTCTGGTAATCAGAGGGATCCGTGACAGTAAGTCTCCAGTCCCCACCCACTTCCTGTCTTCTTGCAAAGCATGCCAGGCATTGTAGTCCCAATATCCAGTATCTCTGATCGCGATAGTCTCCATCAGCAAGATTTTACCACAGCGCTACACTCCTCTTGGGGGACCGGTGGCCGGGTAGTTGGAAACTTCACAGAAGGTTATTGTGCGCGGTACAGCGCTGTGGAGAAGGAGAAAGTGCAAAACCAGGTGATATCCCTGGGAGATGTCTATTGGATCTGCGGTGACCTGCGAGTCCGCTCTCGCTTGGTAGGTGCGTGGGACGGTGAGTGTACTCTGGCTAAAGCCATCATGCCCCTCCACATCCTGCCCTTTCATGATGATCTGCCAATAGCCCACACCCCCGGACTCACTAGACAGAAGAGAGAGGCAAAATCTGTACCTGGCAGTTTCGATCCCCACGTCTACCTTGATGTCATAGGAGTCCCAAGGGGGGTGCCTAATGAGTTCAAAGCTAGAGACCAGGTAAAGGCGGGATTCGAATCTTTAATCCCCATGATAACCATCAACAAGAATGTTGATTGTATTAACTACATCTATTACAACCAGCAGAGGTTTGTTAACTATACCCGAGATGCCCTCCAGGGTTTGGCCGACCAGCTAGGCCCGACCTCTGCAATGACCTTCCAGAACCGAATGGCCCTCGATATGCTACTGGCAGAGAGGGGTGGGGTCTGTAAGATGCTGAAAGCTACTGGTGGCTCCTGTTGCACCTTTATCCTGGATAATACAGGCCCCACCGGTAAGGTCACTAAAGCCATTAAACAATTGGAAGACCTGTCTGAAGAACTGAAGAAGAATTCTGGTATTACTGATCCATGGGATCAGTATTTTAGTTGGATGAGTGGCTGGCAGAAAATCCTCACACAAATAGGGATAGTTATCCTGGTAATGATGGTTCTGTTGGCGGTGATTGGATGTTGTGTTTTACCCTGCATTAAAAGGGTTGTAGAAAGAACTGTAGAGTCCACTACCCCGGTTATGCTTAGTCACGTGTGTGGGGACACTGGGGAGAATATTGCCACTTCCTATGTTAGTCTACAATTTATGGAGATTCCTGTGAATGAAATTTATGACAAAATCCACCCACCAGTGATTAGGGATGAGCTGTTCGGGTTTCGACTCGAACTTAGCCTGTTCGAGCGGATCGCGAACACCAAACATTTCCAGGTGTTCGCCGCATGTTCGACCACAATGGACCACAATGCATTTTCCCACTGGCCTGAAGCTCGTAATTGGCTACAGCCTTGCACCTGACCACAGGTCTGGTGCAAGACTGCTTGCACACTATGCCAATCACCGCTCAGAGTCCTGATTGGGCAAATTTTGCCCAATCATGGGCTCACAGAGCTAAGTCCCGCAGCACACTATATAAGGTTTCCATGCAGCGCTTCTGCACGCATTTCAGAGGAGATTTCAAAGGAGATAGTTGTGTGTGTTGTTACTGCCAGTCTGCCACGCTACTGGGGGGGTCTGGGGGGTCTTATTTCGACCAAATATCAGGGAATTTAGGTGATGTGTGTCTTGTCACTGTGCCAGCAAGTTTTTTTGGGGTTTACAACTTTATTTAAAACATTTGTGAATTGAGGTGATTTTCTGGGTCTTGTCACTGTGCCAGCAAATCTTTTTGGGTCTCATTTATACCAAATATCAGGGAATTTAGGTGATGTGTGTCTTGTCACTGTGCCAGCAAGTTTTTTTGGGGCTCACTAATTTCTTTAAAACACTTGTGAATTAAGGTGATCTTCTGTGTCTCGTCACACAGCCAGCAAGTTTTTTTGGGGCTCACTAATTTCTTTAAAACATTTGTAAATTAAGGTGATCTGTGTCTTGTCACACAAACAGTACCACGCTGTATTTCGGGGCTCACTAATTTCTACAAAACATTTGTGAAATGAGGTGATCTGTCTCTTGTCACTGGCTGCCAGCTATCAGTGTGTCTCCCTGAGTTATACCAGAGCTCTTTAAATCTTTATACCAGAGTTGAATCAGAGTTCTGTATATATTAATCTATATATCACTCACCATGTCTGAAAGAACAAAAAGGACAGGCAGACGCTCCCAGACACAGATAAGAGGGAAAGCAGCCCCTGTGTCAGGAGGCTGTGCCTCTGGTCGTGGTGGACGTGGTGCATCCTCTGCAGGGGCACGCTTGTCCTTTATAACTGGTGCTGGCCGTCTTCTTAACCTGCAGCAACATACAGAGGATTTGGTGGATTGGCTAGCCAGGCCATCCTCATCCTCCGAGTCCTCTGCCAGCCAGGCTTCTAGTGCTTTACAGTCCACCTCAGCTGCCAACGCATCTAATGCAGCCTCCATGTCCACAGCTGCTCCTGCCGTAGCCTCGCTATCACACACGGAGGAGTCAGCTGAATTGTTTGACTACAATGAGAGTGACATGCTGCTTGAGGATGCGCAGCAAGTACAGTGTTCTGATTCAATCTCTGAGGTTGAGCAAGGGAGTATAATCAACCTAGAGGAAGGGGGTGCTAGTGATAACACACAAATAACTGGAACACATGTTGCCCCAGCAGCTGCAGCATACTGCCAAGTTGGCTCCAGTGACAAGGAGATAGGGGGTGAAGATGACATTGATGATGATGAGGTCACTGACTCCACCTGGGTGCCAGATCGAACTGAGGAATCAAGTGAGGAGGAGGGGGAGGAGGAGGAGGCACAGCAAACACGAGGCACAACATCCTCTGTGACCAACCGTAGCACTAGCCAGTCCAAGGCATCAGATGTCAGAGCTGCTCCGGTGCAGAGCGCTGTTGTCTCAAAGAACACATGCAGGAACTCTGCTGTCTGGGAGTTCTTTAAGAAATGTGCCGCAGACCCCACCGTTGCTATTTGTAATCTATGTCAGAGGAGGCTGAAGTGTGGGATAAACACTGGACACTTGGGTACCACGTGCTTGAGGCGACATATGAACAAGTGTCACACATCCCGTTGGCGCAAAACTTTGCGTAGGTCCTCCTCCTCCTCATCTGTCTCTACCCACACTGTATGTCCTGCCATGTCATTGCCTACAACCTCCACCGACAGGGATGATGCTACAGTAATGGATGTACCAGCAGGTCCTTCCTCACAATGTGACATCATCCCAGTAGCTGAAGATTTACGCAGTCAGATTACGTTGCCGCAGCTGCTGCAGCGAAAGAAAAAATATAGTCCCAACCATCCCCAAACACAGCGTTTAAATGCCAGCTTAGCAAAATTACTCGCATTGCAGCTGCTGCCTTTCCAGCTGGTGGACTCTGCTCCCTTCCGTGAATTTGCTGAATGTGCTGTACCACAGTGGCAGGTTCCAAAACGTCATTACTTTTCACGCAAGGCCATTACAGCACTATACCAGCACGTGGAAGACAATGTTATCCAGTCATTGGGAAAGGCAGTCAGCAGCAAGGTGCATGTGACTTTAGACACGTGGTCCAGCAAGCATGGACAGGGTCGTTACATTTCCTTCACGGCACACTGGGTAACTCTGATTGCAGCTGGGAGGGATCCAAGACGGGGCTCTGTGCTGGAGCTTGTTCATCCACCACGCCTCCAGAAAGATGCTTGTATGAGGTCTGTCTGCTCCACCACCACCACCTCTCCCTCTTCCTCCTCCTCCTCCTTCTCTGTCTCTGGCGAAGTGGCAGTTAAACCGACGCCTGACAGGGTATACGCAATGGCTCAAGCAAAAAGATGCCATACTGTGCTTGAGCTGGTTTGTTTAGGGGACAGGAGCCACACCGGGCCAGAAATTCTGTCAGCTCTGCAGGGGCAGGTGCAGAGATGGTTAACACCATGCCAGCTTGAGCTGGGAATGATCGTCTGCGATAATGGCAGCAACCTTCTCTCCGCCCTATGCAAGGGTAAATTGACGCATGTACCATGCCTAGCACACGTCCTAAATCTGGTGGTACAGCGTTTCCTAACCAAGTACCCAGGGCTGCCAGAGCTTCTCATCCAGGCCAGAAAAGTCTGCAGCCACTTCAGACGGTCATTCCCAGCAAGCGTTCGCCTGGCAGAAATTCAAAGAGAATTCCACCTTCCCACAAACCATCTGATCTGTGACATGCCCACCAGGTGGAACTCGTCATTAGCAATGCTGCAGCGTCTGCACAAGCAGCAGAGGGCCATCAACGAGTACCTGTGTGAGTATGGCACAAGGACAGGTTCAGGTCAACTTGTTTTTTTTCCCCCCCGCAGTGGCTGATGATCAAGGATGCATGCACTGTACTGTCACCATTTGAGGAGGCAACGAGGATGGTGAGCAGGGACAGTGCATGCATCAGTGACACAATTCCTTTAGTGTTCCTGCTGGAGCACACTCTGCGGGGAATTATACATGTGGCTCTAGAGGCAGAGCAACGGGAGGAAGAGGAGGCCTTCCCTTGCTCTCAAGGCCCCAGTCTTTCCGCAGACAGCATTCCAGCGGGTCCTACTCAGATCAGACAGGAGGAGGATGAGGAGGAGGAGGACTATTTAAGTAGTTGGGGCATTGAAGGTGGGGATTCCTCAAGGGAGGGTTTTGTGTGCCCAGAAACAGAAGGGCTTGTGCGTGGCTGGGAGGAGGAAGTGCACGATACGGTCATCCTCATTGACCAGGAAGCCTCGGCAGCTAATGCCACCTCCAACCTACGCTGCATGGGCTCCTTAATGATGCAAAGCCTGCTAAAGGACCCCAGGATTCGTGCTATCAAGGAGAGGGATCATTACTGGTTGGCAACCCTTCTTGATCCATGATACAAGGGGAAAGTTGCAGAGCTCATCCTGCCCGCACAGAGGGAGCACAGGATGACAAAACTTGAGGACGCTTTAAAGCGACACTTGTGTAACACCTTTCCAGGCACTGGTAGATTACCAAGTGCTGACACACGTGCTTCTGAGGCTGCAGGTGATCAGAGGAATAGCGGTGAAGGCCAGGGCCGCTTGACTGATGCTTTTTTAAATTTTTTTAGCCCACGACGCCCAAGGACGTCAAATGTAGGCACCCATTGCCAGCGTCTTCACCATATGGTGCAGGACTACCTAGGGGCGAGGGCAGACCTGGATACCTTTCCAGCAGATGATCCACTGGCTTACTGGGTGTTGAGATTGGATCACTGGCCAGAATTTAGCCAATATGCTTTGCAGCTACTAGGTTGCCCTTCATCTAGCGTGCTTTCCGAAAGGACGTTCAGTGCCGCTGGAGGTTTTGTCACAGACAAAAGAGGACGTCTGTCCACCGACTCTGTAGACCGGCTGACATTTATAAAAATGAATCAGTCCTGGATCAGCAGCTATCAATCCCCTGATGCTGAAGTAATGGAATAGATAGGGGATGTCCTCTTCTGCATTCACAAAACCTCCAGCACTGAACTCTTCCACAATACTACAAAAGGGTTACGGTGTGAAGGCACTTGCTGCCATGAAAGGCACAATATTTGGCTGCACTGACGCCTGTGCCAGATTTATATCATTTTATTTTTTTGAACCTCAGGGTCCAACCCTGCACTCTTCCACTCGATGTCAGCCCAGCACCCGGAACCGCCGCTGGCCTAATTAGGTGTCATCGCGGCGGCGCGATGACACCTAATTCAGGCGCCCTCCCCGCATGTGCGGAGGAGGCGCCTGAAAGAGAGGACCTCTCTCCCTCCCGATCGCCGGTGTTGCGGGGGTTAATCCAGGCACCGTTTGGAAGGGCACAGCCTGCCCTTTCTAACGGTACCTGGAATTAACCCCATGGGGGCTGGATCACGAATCGGCGCCGAAAAGTGTCGGTTCGTGATCCTTTCCCGGAGCTGGCCGACATCTTGGATGTCGGCCAAGCTTCCGGGAATGCCCCCTGAGGCCTGGCGTCATCGTGCATAGCACGATGATGCCAGTCTTGGAGTTTTCATCATCGGGGAAATTTCTGTGGTTATGGTGGTGTCTAAATGAAATTGCGACCTGAGGTTGTCTAGGCACCGACCAATTATATCCACTACTAGGGCCCAGTACATTAAGGGGCATAGCTGAAGGGGTGCCCTAATTTTTGGCTGAATTAAGCAGTATATATTATAACCCTTCTCCCTACGGCTAGGTATCCTTTCCTTTGTTGGTTAGGCACCATTCGATTTTTGAGTGGTTTTAATTGTCAATGGTTCCGTGATATTATTAGTGTATGGATTTTTGAAGAAAGCGTTCTCTTTAGGTAGCCGGTGTCACTGTGTACCCAGTCTCTACATTTTGAGTTCCTTGACCTTTTTTTCTCCTGGGGTCTGATATGTGACAAATCTGTGATATTGCTTCTGTCAAAGTTATATACAGTGGCAAGAAAAAGTATGTGAACCCTTTGGGATTACGTGGAGTTTTGCATGAATTGGTCATAAAATGTGCTCTGATCTTCATCTAAGTCACAACAATTTGAAAAACACAGTCTGCTTAAAATAATACAACACAAACATTATATGTTTTCATGTTTTTATTGAACAAAACATGTAAACATTCACAGTGCAGGGTGGAAAAAGTATGTGAACCTTTGGACTTAACTGGTTGACCCTCCTTTGGCAGCAATAACCTCAACCAAACATTTCCTGTAGTTGCAGATCAGACCTGCACAACGATCTGGAGTAATTTTTGACCACTCCTCTTCGCAAAACTGTTTCAGTGTAGCAATATTCTTGGGATGTCTGGTGTGAATCGCTCTCTTAAGGTCATGCCACAGCATTTCAATCGGGTTGAGGTCAGGACTCTGACTGGGCCACTCCAGAAGGCGTATTTTGTTTTGTTGAAGCCATTCTTTTGTTGAATTACCTGTATGCTTTGGGTCATTGTCCTGTTGCATCACCCATCCTCTGCGGAGCTTCAGTTGGCGGACAGATGGTCTTACGTTTTCCTGCAAAATGTCTTGATATACTCTGGAATTCATTTTTCCATCAATGACAACAATCCGTCCAGGCCCTGAGGCTGTAAAGCAGCCCCAAACCATGATGCTCCCTCCGCCATGTTTTACAGTGGGGATGAGGTTTTGAAGTTGGTGTGCTGTGCCTTTTTTCTCCACACATAGTGTTGTGTGTTTTTCCCAAACAACTCAATTTTGGTTTCATATGTCCACTGAATATTTTGCCAGTAGTGCTGTGGAACATCCAGGTGCTCTTTTGCAAACTTCAAACGTGCTGCAATATTCTTTTTGGACAGCAATGGCTTCCTCCGTGGTGTCCTCCCATGTACTCCATTCTTGTTTAATGTTTTCCTTATTGTAGCTGTGTCAACAAAAATGTTAGAATGTGCCAGAGATTTCTGTAAGTCTTTAGCTGACACTCTAGGATTCTTCTTTACCTCATTAAGCATTCTGCGCTGTGCTCTTGCAGTCATCTTTACAGGACGACCAAACCTAGGGAGAGTAGCAACAGTGCTGAACTTTCTCCATTTGTAGACAGTCTGTCTTACCGTGGACACATGAACATCAAGGCTTTTGGAGATACTTTTGTAACCCTTTCCAGCTTCATGCAAGTCAACAATTCTTGATCGTAGGTCTTCTGAGAGCTCTTTTCTGCGAGGCATGGTTCACATCAGGCAGTGCTTATTGAAACCAGTAAACCCAAAACTGGTGTGTGTTTTTAAAGGGCAGGACAGCTTTCAGCAACACATCCAATAATATCACACTGATTGGACTCAAGGTTGGCTCACTCCTGGCTCCAATTAGCTCTTGGAGAAGTCATTAGGCTAGGGGTTCACATACTTTTTCCACCCTGCACTGTGAATGTTTACATGTTCTGTTCAATAAACACATGAAAACATATGTTTGTGTTGTATTATTTTAAGCAGACTGTGTTTTTCAAATTGTTGTGACTTAGATGAAGATCAGAGCACATTTTATGACCAATTCATGCAAAACTCCACGTAATCCCAAAGGGTTCACATACTTTTTCTTGCCACTGTACCATAGATTTCACTGTAGTTTCTACTTATGTATCAGTCGAAGTTGTCTAGTATTGTTACGAGTTCAATGGAGATTGCTGGAGTATATTCACAAGTGCTGCAAATAATACTGGACCAACACTAAACGGAGAATATCATAATTTAATCATTATATGGAAGAATTACTGTGTTGCCATTATTCAGCTTTGCTCACCATTGCTTGCAGGACCATCGTCTGCCATTGTTGAATTCTTCTTCTCTGTATGGCCGATGTGCATTGTAGTTGCAACAACTGTGATGTGTACAGTTGTTCTCAACAACGACCAACACTGGTGGTTTTTGAATTCTCTTATTGTATGTACATTGTATATGTGGATACTCAACAAAAGAAGGATGCACACTAAAAAAAGAAAGCATGCATTGCCATTTTAATTGGGATTTTTTTAAGGAAAATAACAACAAAAAAAGGAAATGAATAACCAAGCTTCTGACTGCATGACTTCAGCAGAAATGAACAGAAACAGAACACGTTAGAATTCAGTCACACCTGCTAAGTAGCAGATAGCAGCAATTTGTAATATTTTTCAATTCCCAGCACAAAGCAGATGATAAATTAAACCCAACCGTGGTTTAGCTTTAGTACAACCTATTTACCTATGTAAAGTCATTGTTTGAATGAATATTCTTCAGAAATGTAATATTCACAGTACATATAATCTTGGAGTGGAAGACAGTCATAATATCTGTAAATTACTTTGATAGTAAAGTGTAACTTTATTATGATTAGAATAATAAAACCAAAATGTCTCGACTGTCATCAAACAGCTGCAGTGTACTTTTCCTGGAATTCTACTAGCCTGCAAAAAGACATGGCTATGCATAGAAATGGTACAACAGAAATGCAATTATTTTGTGTAAAATGAATTCAAAAGAGCCGTGAGCGATGTCAATACACATGATACACAACAGAAATACCATGCACACAACCTTATGATAAACACTTCATTAACCATTATGATTGATAACAATGAACAAGAAAAAAAACCTACTCCGTGCCACTCCGAGTTTTCATAAAGAAACAGAATAATAAAAAAAAAAGGATTCTTATCTATTAATGTTATTTATGGTATATTTATACAAAAAATAAAGAAATGGGCAGTGAGCAACATGATCTCTGATTTTCCTTAATACTTAACTGCATATTATTCTTGAAAATCCTTGAAGACCATTCTAAAGCCAGATTCTGAACCGCCACATACATATGTATGGATGACATTTGCATACAATATTCTCATGCCAAGGCTAATAAGTGTCAGAAATATAATAGTTATTGGTTGATAGGCTGGTTTCAAAGCTTTGCGTTTGGGATTATCATTAATCTGTAAAGCTGTTATAAAGTCTGCACAGCAGAGGTTTGTTGGTTACATTTGATAAGGTTGATTAAACATTAGTTATCATTACGAAAATGATCGTAAATCTGTGGGGGGGGGGGGTTTCGGTAGTTATTATCCACATAGTTTCAAAGAGAAAAAAAATATAAAAAATATTTTATTCTACTTTTTGAACAACTTTTGAAATACAATGCAGAACAAGTACAATTGATAAAGTAATTAAAAAGAAAGGTTAACCAAACGTCGCTCTGGAGTCACTAATCGCAGATTTTTTCTGAAATTTTAAAGCCACGTTGTTTATCATTCATTATAATACGACCTTGCAGTTGCAGACTGTGTAAGCAGACGTAAAATGGGACCAAGCGGAACTCTAATCCTAAACAAAACAAAACAGCTTTTTTTTCTGAAATAAAATATTAAAAATCTGCAAAAAAAAATACTGATGTGCCTTCTATTACAAGCGATATTGTGTAATAGCTGAAAGACATGCAGTTCTCAAAACAGATCGAGATCGTGACAACTTCAAAGCCTCAACAGACAGCGAAAACCATTTGCTAAAACATACATTTTAATGTACAGTGAATTTTAATGTACAGTAAATGATACAATGGTTCACTATTAGTATTGGAGAAAGAACAGGAAATGGCGCTCACAAAAATGGTGCACATTGCTATGAGGTGACTGATTTTCAGATAACATGCAGAATGAGCTGAAACGCATTTGGTCCAAGAACATGTCTTTTAACGTATGGCATCAAGGCCATCAGCAACAATGTTTCAGAACTAGTAGGCTTTTATCAAGCTTACCTCAAGTCAAGCGTTATGTCTTATGGCTCCGACCATTAGCTTATTGGAATCGGTCCCATATATTTTTATCAAAATATTTGTGTGTGTGATGTTGGGGGTGGTGATGCTTGCCAGGGTTGAACTTGAGAACAGCATTTTTTTTATTTTCCCGGGGGCACACTAATCTTGCATTAAAAAGGTATGAAAGAGGTGTATCGAATACTATCTTTTTGTCATCAAAAAAAGCCCAGGTGCACGTAAGGGATACAGAGAAGCGCATGCCCAAGCCTGTTCTGTCAAGACCTGAGCCGTACTAACTGAATTCATGCCTTTGCCCTCAGGAGTTACAAAAGCCAGGGGGCCGTGAACTAGGTTATTCTCCCACAATTCATACATCAATTATAAATGGAACACAGCACTCATATACAGTTGTGTTCAAAATTATTCAACCCCTAATGCTGTAAAGGGTTTTAGGGAATTTAGTGTACATTTGTAATTGTATTCAGAATGAAATCCTTCAAGGACTTTTTAAAGAACCATATGCAACTAAAATGACATCAATTGGTTTTGTAATACAGTAGTAAATGTTTCTTTTGTGAATTCTTCATTGACACAATTATTCAACCCCTTAAAGACTACCACTCTGAAGAACAGAGGTTCATTCAAGTGTTTTCAATCAGGTATTGAAAACACCTGTGGATGTCACGGAGCAGCAATAAAGCATAATAAGCACCAATTAGGCAGCTTTAAAATGACTGATACTCAGCTCCTTCTAGACATTTACTGATGTGGTTACAAACATGGTGAAGTCAAGAGAATGGTCCAGGAAGACAAGAGAAGAGGTGATTACTCTTCACAGGAAGGGCAATGGCTATAAGAAGATTGCAAAGATGTTAAACATACCAAGAGAGACCAAAGGAAGCATCATTCACAAATTCAAGGCAAAGGGCACTGTTGAAACGCTACCTGGTCATGGCAGAAAGAAGATGCTGACTTCGACTGCTGTGCGCTAACTGAAGCGTAGAGTGGAGAAAAGTCCCCGTGTGACTGCTGAGGAACTGAGAAAAGATTTGTCAGATGTGGGTACTGAAGTTTCAGCTCAGACAATACAGCGCACACTGCGTAATGAAGGCCTCCATGCCAGAACTCCCAGGCGCACCCCCTTGCTGTCTCCAAAGAATAAGAAGAGTTGACTGCAGTATGCCAAAAGTCATGTGGACAAACCACAGAAGTTTTGGGATAGTGTTCTGTGGACTGATGAAACAAAATTAGAACTGTTTGGGCCCATGGATCACCGCTATGTTTGGAGGAGGAAGAACAAGGCCTATGAAGAAAAGAACACCTTGCCTACTGTGAAGCATGGCGGGGGGTCAATCATGCTTTGGGGCTGTTTTGCTTCTGCAGGTACAGGGAAGCTTCAGCGTGTGCAAGGTACCATGAATTCTCTTCAGTACCAGGAGATATTGGATGACAATGTGATGCAGTCCGTCACAAACCTGAGGCTTGGGAGACGTTGGACCTTTCAACAGGACAATGATCCCAAGCATACCTCCAAGTCCACTAGAGCATGGTTGCAGATTAAAGGCTGGAACATTTTGGAATGGCCATCGCAGTCACCTGACTTAAATCCGATTGAGAACCTCTGGTGGGACTTAAAGAAAGCAGTTGCAGTGCGCAAGCCTAAGAATGTGACTGAACTGGAGGCTTTTGCCCATGACGAATGGGCGAAGATACCCGTAGATCGCTGCAAGACACTTGTGTCAAGCTATGCTTCACATTTAAAAGCTGTTATAACTGTAAAAGGATGTTGTACTAAGTACTGAGATTGAATGTCACTTGGGGGTTGAATAAAACTGATAATGATGTGAGCACAGAAAACACATTTGTGGTTATTTCATTATAAGTGTTATGTTATATTTGTCTGACCTACACGTGCCTCTTTGATTTAATTGTAAGCAAGATGACTGAATGATCAAAATCAATGTCAAACTGGCCAAAACACTCAATTTCAGTGGGGGTTGAATAATTTTGAACACAACTGTATGTATCTAATAAAAATCTAATTTTATTGAAACATGATTAAAACAAGAATATTTCTTTGACAATAATTTTTTTTAGAAATATACACAATGGGCTTTTTGGGGTCCCCCAAGAAAAAGGCTAAAGAGCCGAAATGTCAAGGTGACCTTTGCCCTGGTGCTTTCTTGCCTCGGTGTCTTCAATCGTCAATAGGTATTACTGCTCTCAGGTGCATTTGTATGTATGGTTATTGGTACTACAGGGATGTGCATATTTATATGTGCACTGCAGAATACAGAATTCATAGGGGGTAAGTAGACCAAAGTGGAAGATTTTCAACACAGGGTTGGTCCTGTTGGTCAATTGATAAATTCTGTAAATAACATGAGCTGTAAAAAGATGTACTGTATATTCCATGGATTCTAGGACATTTTTTGTGATGCCGATTAGTTGCTACATGCATTTGTATATGCCCGTTGTGCATATTTATTAATATTCTTATTGTCAATTAAATATTAGTATAAGCAAAGAGAATATATCAGGTGCACCTTAATTCCTTTATATAACACTGTGACCATAAATATGTACTATATATTTAAATGTGCGTAATGTATTCTCACATATAAACTCTATATATGTAGCATTATTTATCCATAAGCATAAGATACAGGGTTAAGACCTATAGGGCAGTATTACAATGTTGGTGCTAACTTAACCAGAGCTGTTGTAAACTTAAAACCTCCATAGGCTATAATGGCTCTGGTAAGTTTACTACAGCTCTGGTTAAGTTAGCACCAGCTTTGTAATATGGCCCATAGATGGGTAAGAGAAGAACACTGTAATAGTACGGGTACTTATATTTGAGAAAAAGGGGGGGTTTGTGAGGGTCCTGAGGACAAGCAATGGCACTAGTGGCCTGCTCTACGGCGGGGGCCCGCTCAGGTCTCACAAGGTTTTAGCTTGTTTGTGCCATTACAGGGATGAATGCTCCATATGCAAATCAGCCTGCTCTCACCCTAAAAGGGTGGCCAGTACTGATTGCCAAGGACGTCATCCCTGCACGAGAGGTGCAGCAACCCCCGACGATCGTTTCGACCTTTGTAGGCATCGTCAGGTATAGCTGACACCCCTCTAGGCACATCAAGCAAGGGGTCCACCTGTGGATAACCCTGTAAACGTATAGTGAGAGAAAGGGGGTTTTGTGAGGGTCCTGAGGACGAGCAACAGCGCTATAGTGGCCTACTCTATGGTGGGTGCCCACTCAGGTCTCACAAGGTTTTAGCTTGCTTGTGCCATTACAGGGATGAATGCTCCATATGCAAATCAGCATATGGAGCATTCGTCCCTGTAATGGCACAATCTAGCAAAAACCCTTTGAGACCTGAGCGGGACCCACCGTAGAGCAGGCCACTAGTGCTGTTGCTCGTCCTCAGGACCCTCACAAACCTCTCTTTTTTTTTCACTACAAGTATACAGGGTAATCCAGACGTAGACCCCTTGCTCGAGGTGCCTAGAGGGGTGTCAGCTATACCCTCCTGACGAGGCCTAGCAAGGCCGAAACAATCATCGGGGGTTACTACATCTTTCGTGCAGGGACGAAGTCCTTGGCAATCAGTACTGGCCACCCTTTCTTGGTGAGAGCAGGCTGATTTGCATATGGAGCATTCGTCCCTGTAATGGTACAATCGAGCAAAAACCCTGTGAGACCTGAGCGGGCCCCACCGTAGAGCAGGCCACTAGTGCCCACGCCATGACACTACCACCATCATGCTTCACTGATGAGGTGGTATGCTTCAGATCATGAGCAGTTCCTTTCCTTCTCCATACTCTTCTCTTCCCATCACTCTGGTACAAGTTGATCTTGGTCTCATCTGTCCATAGGATCTTGTTCCAGAACTGTGAAGGCTTTGTTAGGTGTTGTTTGGCAAACTCTAATCTGGCCTTCCTGTTTTTGAGGCTCACCAATGGTTTACATCTTGTGGTGAACCCTCTGTATTTACTCTGGCGAAGTCTTCTCTTGATTGTTGACTTTGACACACATACACCTACCTCCTAGAGAGTGTTCTTGATCTGGCCAACTGTTGTGAAGGGTGTTTTCTTCACCAGGGAAATAATTCTTCATTCATCCACCACAGTTAGTTTTCTGTGGTCTCCCGGGTCTTTTGGTGTTGCTGAGCTCACCGGTGCGTTCCTTCTTTTTGAGAATGTTCCAAACAGTTGTTTTGGCCACGCCTAATGTTCTTGGTATCTCTCTGATGGGTTTGTTTTGTTTCTTCAGCCTAATGATGGATTGCTTCACTGATAGTGAAGGCTCTTTGGATCTCATCTTGAGAGTTGACAGCAACAGATTCTAAATGCAAATAGCACACTTGAAATGAACTCTGAGCCTTTTATCTGCACATTGTAATTGGGGTAATGAGAGAATATCACACACCTGGCCATGGAACAGCTGAGAAGCCAATTGTCCCATTAGTTTTGGTCCCTTAACAAGTGGGAGGCACATCTGCAAAATGCTGTAAGTCCTACACCGTTCACCTGAGTTGGATGTACATACCCTCAAATTAAAGCTGACAGTCTGCAGTTAAAACACATTGTGTTTGTTTCATTCCAACTTCATTGTGGTGGTGTATAGAGTCAAAGATGTTAGAATTGTGTCGATGTCCCAATATTTCTGGACCTGACTGTATAGGAGTGCTGTGTTCCATTTGTATTTGATCTTTGCCCTGAGGAGAGCTGCAGGATCCAGGACTGTTTTTCTTGTTATTCCCTCGTAAGGGGAACCACAGGTTTCCCCTGGACTTCTATATATGAACTGCCATATAAGGATATTACCTCATAGAACCAGTGTTTCTGCATCTGATGAGTTTTCTGCTGACTGCTTAGCCACGCTGTGTACCTGTTGTCAAGCCCCATCATTTCTTCTGATTTCAATTGTGTTCTAGTGTACTGTATACCCTACACTGTATGTGTCCTCAATCCATCTGCTTTCACCTTGTGAGCTGTGTTCTGAATCCAATCTGTTCGTGCCTTGAAAATTTGCGTTGCACCTGATTGTATACCTACTCTGCTGTGGTTGCTGAGATCTGTATACATAAATCTCCTGATCGCAACTGTTTACCTGCTTGCTGTGCATTCTTGCACCGAATTTTGAACTTTTGTCTATCAACACCCTGCGCGGCCATGACACTTTTGTTTTTCATTGTAATACAATGCAAAATTGAGTATATAAGTAATTCATGAATGAAGAGACTGTCTGTTCTTTTAGCATTATTGAGCTATATATCAGCATTGATCTCACTTTACTGCCACATGACAAATGCTCTACTCGATGAAACTACAAAGAAGTAACTTTCTTTCCTTTTTTCAGTTCCATAGCAATGACAATGGAGGGACATAGCAGGCAGGCAAGTGTCTTCCAAGACGGGATCATTTAACAATTTTTAAAATATAGAAAATATAGTTAAGATCAAAACACATCTCCTAAGAATTAGTTTCTTTTTCACAATTTATTTTTAGGCTTAGAATACATTTATTCCTTACCTATGCATATTGGGTGCTGCTATTCACCCTTTGGCACAGGGACGTGCAGTCAGGGGAGGCAGATGAGGCAGGGCCTCAACTGCCATTCCAGTAAATTAATGTGCTGTTAATGTGTGTATTAATCTGTAAAATAAAAATAATTATTGAAAAAAGTTCTCATACTCACCTGCTCCACGCTCACCTGCCATCCTTCTCTGTCTGCTTTTTTTTTTTTCCTTCTTTAAGTTTGCCGGCATGCTGTTTGTGTGAATCACCACAAAGACAGCAGTGGCAGCACTGACCTAGCTTAGTCTATGCAATTTGCGTAGCTGAACACTACGCTAATTGCATAGCTCAAGCTGCTGTACTACAGTAGTAGGTAATATATTTGTAAGAAATAGAGATATACTCATACTACTGGTATATAGAGTGGCAATTTCATCATCATGCTATATACTGAGTCAGTATATATAGCATGATGGTGAAATTGACACTCTATGGGCCATATTACATAGTTGGTGCTAACTTAACCAGAGCTGTTGTAAACTTACCAGAGCCATTATAGCCTATGGAGGTTTTCAGTTTACAACTGCTCTGGTTAGCACCAACTTTGTAATACTGCCCTATATATCTGGCTCTGTTTCATACAGTATATCTCTGGCTCTGTTTCATATATATCTGACTCTGTTTCATACAGTATACATTTGGCTCTGTTTCATACAGTATATATCTGGCTCTGTTTCATATATCTGGCTCTGTTTCATATATTTGGCTCTGTTTCATACAGTATATATCTGGCTCTGTTTCATATATATTTGGTGCTGTTTCATACAGTATATATTTGGCTCTGTTTCATATATATTTGGTGCAATTTCATACAGTATATATCTGGCGCTGTTTCATACAGTATATATCTGGCTCTGTTTCATATATATTTGGCACTGTTTCATACAGTATATATCTGGCTCTGTTTCATATCTATTTGGCTCGGTTTCATATGTATCTGGCTCTGATACTAGCCAGTGCCTCACCAGCCACTGACCTCACCGCACGTCCCTGCTTTGGCAAGTTATAAATTCTAAGATTGAACCCCTGTTTTTTGTGCAGCACTTTTTCAAGGAAATGTTTTACAGATCTGTCAAGTGTTTTCTTCTTTGCTGAAAAATAGAGTATATAAATACTCCATCAATTGAGTAAACAACAAATTTTTTTTTAAATAAAGTATTTTACCAGCAAGGATACATTGAGATTTCTCTCGCTTTCAAGTATGTCTTGGGTGGTGAGTGTGAACCGTTAGGTGTCTTGCCCAAGGACACTTACTGGAGAGGTGCTCTTGCCGGGATTTGAACCTGTGTCTCCATGGTTATAGAGTAGTGATGTTACCTCTACTCCACACAGCCGGTACAAATTTGCACTTGTTATCATTTCATTTATGGTTGCAGATAAAAACTTGCACAAGTTTGTAAAATAAATTTTTTGCATCACTTTAATGTATAGTGTGCATAAATGTCAGCAAATGAACAGTTTGCCTTTATCCTTCTACTCACCACATAAATCATTAATCTTTTTTTTTTTTTTTGAAATTCAAAGTTTATTCAGAAAACACAGAATACAGATATACATATTTCTAGAAGGACAAAGGAATACATAGTGTACATAAGTAAGTAAAGGTATTATGTAGCGAGTATGTGAAAAATTACGTAACACCAAAGAAAGGAAGAAAGGTCTCCACGTCCCAGAGCGTCCCCTATGTCGAGGACGACGGGCTTTGAGTCGTCTTAGTCTACCAATGTGGAGAGAAAGGGTGTAGTGTATGATGGAGAAGTAGGGGGGGTATAGGGAGTAGAGAGAGAAAAGGAGATGCTAAAGAGAAGGGGTGGGCGTGGGTGGCTGGTGGGGGGGGTCACAAAAAATAAAAGATAGGAAAGGTAGAGGAGAAAGTTGAGCGAAGGTGGAGGAGAGAAAAAGAGAAAGCGAGACAGAGGGATATAAGTCCCCTCAAGTAGGGCAGTGTTCTCATACGGCTCCGCCCCGGGGGACCCCAGACGTAGTCGCGGCATTAGGAAGCAGAGCTAGGTGCCCGATTATTCGCGGCATACCGGTCCCAATAGAACCACTTTGTGGCTGAATCATCAGGCAGTCCACAGCATCTAGCATCCAGCTGGTCAATAGAGCGGTATTCCTCCACTCGGATTATCCATTCCCGTACAGTAGGGGTCCTAGTCGTTTTCCAGAGAGCCGGTATCAGGGCCTGAGCAGCGAAAATCATAAGAAGGAGGACCGAACGCTTAAGGTTTTTGAGGGAGAATGGAAGGTGTAGGAGGAGGAAACACTCAGGGGTCAGAGGTAGATCTTCGTCCGTTATTTGAAGTATTGCATCCCGGACCTGAGTCCAGAACGGCGTCAGGCTGGGGCAGGACCACCATGTATGGAGATATGTGCCTCTGTCTGTTTCACAGCGCCAACACTGAGGTGGGTGTGAAGGGTATACTTGGTGCAAAAAAGCAGGAGAGCGATACCAAAACGCTACTATTTTATACGACGTCTCCTGAATACGTGTTGCGCTACTACCTTTATGGATCAAGGCAAATGTATTAGACCACTGTTTCTCCGATATGGTCGTATCCAATTCACGATCCCATCGAGAAACGAAAGAGGGGACTGTAGAGTCACCGGCCTGCAGCAGGCTATGTAAGGTGGATACACCGTGGGCTAGGGCTTCCCCTGCATGGCCGAGGGTTTCAAATGGGAGCAAGGGGCGGCTTAAGCTGTATCCGCAATTGAGGCTTCTCAGGTACGACTTCAGTTGGAAATAGTTAAATCCATCCAGCATGGAAAGAGGGCCCCTCGGAGACGTGAGCGGCAAGACCTCTAGGTTGCCGTCTGCCGGGAGGTCCATCGCACGCGGCCTGCTCCCATTCGTCAGGCGGGTCCTCAGGGACATTCGCATCCCGACCTCGAAGGCCGGGTTATGAACCAGGGGCAGAAGTGGGGAGATGGCCGTGGAGAGACCATGCCTCAATTTAAGCGTGTGCCACATACTCAGCGTCACTGACACCGGGTCTGGGTCAGCACCTCGTGCTCTAATCGGGTGAGGTGGGAGCCACGGAAGCGTCCAAAGCGGGCGTCCCGCCAGGGCCAGCTCCAGGTCCAGCCACTGCTTGTCAGGATTCACCAAAGACCAGTCCACCAACCTCAGCAAATGACTGGCCTGATAGTAGCGTCGGGGGTCCGGAAGAGCCAGTCCTCCGCGTTGTTTCGGTCGGCTCAAAATCGCAAAGCTGATCCTGGGTCTGCCTTTTGGCCATATGAATTGAAGGAGCGCTGTCCGGAGGGCGGTAAAGAATGAGAGAGGGATCAGAATCGGGAGAGCCCCGAAGAGATAGAGGAGTCTCGGCAGTAAGTTCATCTTGATGGCTGCTATTCTGCCCATCCAAGATATCATTCGGCTATTCCAGTCCGACATGTCCGCTCGAAACGTAGTCAGTATAGTCGTGAAGTTGAAGTCCAGCATCTGCTTGGCAGATGACGCTAGCCACACTCCCAGATATTTCATCTTGTGGACACAGTATCGAAAAGGGTAGGTCCTGCTCACAGCATCTAGATCAGGTTGCTCCAGTGAGATATTTAGAAATTCCGATTTGTCTCGGTTGATCTTGAATCCGGACAGCTCCCCGTAAGCTTCCAGTTCTTTCGTAATTGCCGGGAGGGTAGTTTCCGGTTCAGTGATAAAGAACAAGAGGTCGTCGGCATAGGCCGAGACCTTATGAGTTAACTCACTACCCTGCATTCCCCTGATGGCCACATTACGTCGGATCGAATCCAGAAGTGGCTCTAGTGTCATGGCGAAAAGAAGGGGGGATAACGGGCAACCCTGGCGTGTTCCATTATGGATGTTGAACGGGGCAGACAACACGCCGTTAGCTCGGACCCGGGCCGTGGGGCGATCGTACATCGCCCGCAGCCAACTCATAAAGAAGTCCCCAACTCCGATGCGCCGTAGTACAGTAAACATAAAATTCCACCTCACCCTATCAAAGGCCTTCTCCGCATCTGTTGAGAGCAAGAGAAGGCCCTTTTGTCTATGGCGAGCCAACCCGATTGCTCCTATGGCGCGCGTCGTCGCGTCCCGTGCCTCCCGTCCGGGCACAAAGCCCACTTGGTCCGAGTGAATCAGGGACGGTAGGAGAGGCGCAAGTCTGACCGCCAATATCTTTGCCAGGATTTTAAGGTCAGAGTTCAAGAGCGAAATCGGTCGGTAGCTGCGAACATCTGCCCCATCTTTGCCTGGCTTACAGATAACAGTTACCGTAGCAGCGAGTGCATGTGGGTGAAATCTGTTCCCGTCTCGGATATCCGCAAATAGGGCCAAAAGATGTGGCATCAGGGTAGGGGTGAAAGTCCTGTAGTATTCGGCTGGTAGGCCGTCCGGCCCCGGACTCTTGCCATTTTTAAGTCCCTTCAGGACAGACGCAACTTCCTCGCCCGTTATGGGATCGTCCAGACGAGAAGCCATAGTTAAGGCAAGGGTACCGGTAGTCTTTTCCGTTAGGTAAGTCTCGATTGCCTCTCGGGATGGTCCCGAGCTAGAGGCTCGATCCAAATCATAGAGGTCGCTATAAAAGCGCTGGAATTCGTCTAGGATTAGATCCGGACGGGACGTCAGATTCCCATCAGGGAGTTTAAGCCGCGAGATGTACGTTGCAGATTGACGTTTCCTCAGGATATGGGCAAGGAGTCTGCCAGGCTTGTTTTCCAGTAGGGCAAATCTGCATTTAGCTTTTTGTGCAGCGAATCGGACATCTTCATTGAGCAACCCATTAAGTTCTAGTCTCTTAGCTAATAACTGCTCGTAATCCGAGTTCAAAGCCGATGTGTGGTGCTGCAGTTCAAGGTCTCGGATCCCAGTCAACAAACTCTGTATCTGATCTGTTCTGGCCCGTTTACGGGCCGTAGCCCGGCTTATGAGGACCCCACGGATCACTGCCTTGTGTGCCTCCAAAATGGTAGGAGCAGCCACATCCGGCGTATTATTTTCCTCAAAGTACGTAGTAAGGCAAGTGTTGATGTCCGCTACCAGGAGCGGGTCTGTTAATAGAGAGGTATTAAGTCACCATTGGCGCTCTGAAGGACGGAAAAGCGGCGAGGACAGAGCCGCCAGCAGGGGGCAGTGGTCCGACCACGTCTGTGCCATAATAGAAACCTCCTCCGTCAGAAGGACATGTCGTTGCTGCACAAAGAAATAGTCAAGTCGAGAGTAAGAGGTATGAACATGGGAGTAGAAGGAGTAATCTCGGTCGCCAGCATGGAAGGCCCTCCATACATCAACTAGTTGCAGGTTATCCAGCGAGCGACGCATATGACGCAGGATTCCAGATGGCACTGATGAACGGCCTGTCGAGGTGTCAAAACGGGGGTCTAATGGGACGTTCAAGTCTCCCGCCACTATCAATGTGCCTGCCATAAAGGAGGACAGTCGTTTCAGTGCGGATCTCAGGCAACGGTGTTGGTTGACATTCGGGAGATATAATGAAGCCAACGTATATTGCTGTTCCGCTATTCTACACTTCACGAATAGAAAGCGACCCTCTCGGTCCTCCACGGTCTCCTCCACAATCAGGGGGACGGATCTGGAAAAAAGGATCGCCACTCCGCGGCTTTTCCCGCCGTGGAAGTTACTAAAGTATCCAGTGGGGAAGTCGGAGTTGTGGAGCAATGGTGCCGACCCCTGACGAAAGTGCGTCTCTTGCAGAAAGAGTACAGAAGCGTGAAGTGTCTTGGCCTCGCGTAGGAGGCGACGGCGCTTTTCAGGTATATTAAGCCTTTTGTATTATATGTAAGTAGTCGAAGCGGGCTATGCGTAAATCCCCCAGGTAGAGCCATATCTGAGACACAAAAGAAGGCGGAGGGAGATGCGAGAGGGAGAAAAGGGGAGGGGAAAGAGACGGAGAGAGACGAAGGGGAGGAAGAGAGAGAGAGAGGAGAGAGAAGATAGAGAGGGAGAAAAGAGAAGAAAAGAAAAAAAAAAAGGGGGGGGGGAAAGGGGGGGGGGAAAGAGGGCTACCCCCAAGAGAGGGGAATGGAGGGGGGGTAGGGTGACAGAAAGAGAGACGGAGTCAGGTGCAGAAAGGAACGAAAGAGGTGACAGGAAGAGAGTGAAATAAAGCAGGTCTAGAAGGTATGAAGCGTCGCTAGGGTGTGTCTCCACGTATCCAAACCATGGGGAACGTGTGACACTCCCGGGAGAAACGACGCCCGTCCTCGTGGGCAGGGACGACCCGAAACCAAAACTACCAACCGATAAAGGTAGCAGTAACAATATTTACAAGGAAATGCAAAATCCAGTAACAAGAGCTAATCAGAGCCCCCTCCGAATATAGGAGCTGTAGCGGAGAAATCGTATTTCCCCCCCCCCCTTTCCCTCCCTCCCCTTCCCCCCCTCCCCTCCCCCCCCCCCCCCACCCTGCACGGCACATCCCTCAACCATCCCCCACCCCTAATGCTACATGTTCTCCCCCCCATCCCCCCCGACCACAACATAGTCACTCTTCAAACGTATATACAGTACGGTTTGTCAACAGGGTCAAATTAGTGATGATTAACCAACAATTTACGCGGGGGCACTGCTGTTAACTAAAAGTTAGAGAGATCACATGGCAGCAGACCTCCATCAACCCCAGACCGAAACCCCACACCAAGCCCCTCCATCTCCCTCGACATGGACATCCACTGGTCAAATCTGATAGGGTCCATTTAGGAGTCATATTGCTGGGGTAGGACGGGACTCCACCGTGTCGTCCGTTCCCTGGTAAAGTGGAGAGGCCATACCCCGCAAAAACGGCATGGCGGAAAAATAATCGGTTAAACTGAAGGGGAGACAGTTCAGCGGAGGCACGGCCCGGAGGAAGAAGGGGGCCCGCGACCTGGTAGTCCAAACAGACAGTCCCATAAGTCGTTGTTCTAGGCGAAGGGGCTGGTGGACCAGTAGGAGCACCCCGTGAGGGGAGAAGGGGAGCCGCCGCCCAACTGGTAAAACAGGTACTGAGGTCGAAGGAGTCCCCGACCTCAGATATTACGCCAAAATGGAATAGGCTGACTGCTCCACCGTGAGTAGCTGTGGAGGAGGAAGGGGACTGGCAGCCCATCTGGCGAGACATTAGACCGAGTGTAATGTAGTCCCCGGTTACAGGAATTAGTATGGAAAAACATGTGGTCGACTGCTCAACCGTGGGAGGTCACGGAGGGAAAAGAGGATCCGTATCTCAGCGGGGAGAGCAACGTAATCGAGTGCATAGCAAGTCGTGGCCACCAAAAATGATTGCGGAGCATTAAAGGATCGGCTCTCCATCCGCAGCGAACCACCGAGGGAGAAGGGATCTTACCTCTCTACTGGTAGCAGAGGTCGCTGGAGGGAAGCCTGTCCCCAGCTACAAAAGTTGCAATGAAGGATATAGGAGACCATCTCCTCAGTCGTAGTACGCGAAGGAGGTGGAAGAGGGTCTGCGCCCCCGGCCCCTCAGTGAGCCGCTGAAGGGCGACTAACCCTCCTCTTGACGTGGGGGTCGCTCCATCGGTTCTCCCGCGGCAGGGTCATGTGCCGGCGAGGGTCTCCGGCGTCTGCGAGGCCGCCGCGGACGGCTCTGTGATGAGGGCGCAGGGCCGTCTTTGCGAAGGTCGGTCTCCCAGTCTCGCACCGCCACTCCAGGCAGGCCCATCTCCTGAAGAAACTCACTCACATCTGCTGGGCATTGGATCATATGTCGAGTTCCGTCGCACTCCACCATCAGAGCGAAGGGGAACCCCCAGCGGTATTGGATGCCCGTTCGGCGTAGCGCCTGCGTGACCGGCATCAGGCATCTTCTGGCTGCAAGGGTAAAGGGGGTAAGGTCGTGAAAGAGTTCCAGGTGATGCTCGTGGTAATCCCAGTGTCGGGAGGTGCGGGCGTGCTTCATAATTTCCTCTTTCAAAGAATAGTCAATCAGGCGGCAGATTATGTCTCGTGGAGGGGCCGTAGGAGGAGGTCGGGGTCGCAGAGCTCTATGTGCTCTATCCATAGGGACCGGGGCATCAGCATCGCGGTTTAAGATTAGATTGAATATCTCCCTCAGCGTGGCACGGAGGTCTTCAGGGTCGTCACTTTCTGCAAGCCCTCGGACACGGATATTGTGGCGACGGCCTCTATTATCGAGGTCATCTACGCGACGCTGAAGGTCTGAGAACTCGTCTCGGGTATGCGCCTGGGCCGGCTGGGGTGGGTGGCGTGCTGTTTCTTCCAGAAGGCCCACTCTGCTGGATAAGGCCTCCATGTCGACTCGCACCTCCCGGACCTCCCGGCCGAATCCCTCTCTCAAGTCTGCAACAATGTCGGAGAGGTCAGATTTCGTGGGGAGAGCAGAGATCATGCGCTCCAGGCGTCTTATCGCCTCCATAGATTCCGGAGCGTGGGCTGGGGACGGAGGAGTGTCCGCCATTTTGTCCGTCTCCTCGTGCGGGGAGCGCGGCAGAACTGTGCTAATAAAAGTGTCCAGCGGACCCGTTCTTCGGGTGGGGCGGTGTGCAGGAGTTTTGGGGGTATTCAGCTTCCCCTTACCTCGGCCCATGGCCCGGCGTTGTGCAGGAAAGCGGAGGTATATCGGAGGGGGCTCAGGAGCTCGGCTAACATGCGGCCATCTTGGTCAGAGGTCAGGACACCCTTCCAATCATTAATCTTTTATAGTTACATTTTAGTAGTTTTTTTAAAACCACAGATGTGAATTCAACTTAATTATACTTTAAACACATGAATATAAACATAGATATATAATTACAACTAGGGTGTCATCAACTTAATTGTTACAGTACTGTGTCACTGCCTATTTTGCACTAGATGTAATGCAATATTTAGTAACTTTCCTTAATGAACTCATCTGTCATGAGCACAGAAATATTGTCTCTAAAAGTGGAAGCTATTACCATTAGTAGTACATTATGACCATAGTAGTTATGTCAAAGTAGACATTTTTTTCTCCCACTGAAAAAACATATTGAAGGCAGGATTATTAAGTTGTGCTTCTCCTTCATATATATATGTGCTTCTCCTTCAAGTTGTGCTTCTCCTTCGCACAAAGCGGCATTGCAATTTAGCCCAAAATAGCACTGAGACTGTCAGGATCCTGAACCGTGCTTGCAATAAAGATTCCTTCGCAGACTTTTCCTGTGCTACTCATCTCCAGCACTGGAAATCCTGATCACAAACAGTTCAAATACTCCACAGGTCACATGACACATAGCACAAACTCACTTTAATAAAGGGTTATGCCCCCCCCCTGAGATCTGTGTTTCAGTATTGTTACTTCATCCCTAGCAGAGAGGGGTGCTATGCTCTGCTGCCTAAACCCTAAGCCTGCTTTTACCCCTTTATCCTGCTCCTGTGTGATCCCTCTGTGAAACTATCAAGACCCCTCCGTATCTCTACCAAATTCCTACCGTGTTCCTAACCAGCTTTCACTGGGTCTCCAGTCTCCTGCTCCAGCTACAATGACTTCCAACATCCACAGAATCTGGTCAGTCCCTATCTGTTCACCCTCCTCCACCCACTCTTGTCTGAGTAGCTACTGCACTTGAGCCATATCCCACCAACCTGGTTCCAACCAGGAACCTGTAGGTATCAGATACTGAAGCCAACATGTATGAGTCTGTGGTGGAGCTAATTAGAAGAACTTACTAGGAGTAATTTGATCATCTCACTGACCTTATGAAGGAGATTCTGCTGCCAATATGGGGCTCTCCGCTAAGATGTGCACTCCCACCGTGAAGAAAGCCCATCAGTTGCTTACTTCTGAGGAGCGTACCCGAAGGCCAACCAATAACCTCTGCCTATATTGTGGGGAGTCAAACCACTGGATTTCTCACTGCCTGGTGAAACCCCCCCAAAACAACTGCTGCAGTCTCCAAGCAAACTTCTACGTCTAAGCCTGCTGCAGTCTCCAAATAGGCACCTATGTTTAAGCCTGCTGCAGTCTACATACACTATCCTGTTTCCAAGCCTGCCCCCAGGAGACCTTGGGTACCCAAATCCCCCAAACAACCTGTCCCCGTGTCCAAACCTGTTCCCTGCCGAGCCCTGCAAGACCACCCCTGCTGTGTCCAGGAGGGAGGTATCTCTCAACGTTCATCCTGAATGCATGAGGAGCCTGCTACTCCTATGGAGCCAGAACCCACCGTGGTCACAGAACTGGATCCTGTCCTATGTATGGACTTCGAACCCACTCTACCTGAGGAGTCAGATCTTACAACTCCTACGGAGATTATTACTATGCAGACTCCAGTACAATGCCCATAACTCCCAGCCAACAAGACCATGTACCCCCTACCAAAGAGGTGTACAGAATGCCCTAGCAAGACCTACCACCATCTTCACCATGCCAATCCTTCCATGACTCTGAGATGTAGACTAGGGGTATCTCTTGACTCAGACAGCGAGATGGTGGCAGCTCAAGACAACTTGTGCCAGCCCACGCCTGTGCTTCAGGCAGCGCAATGTTCCAAGATAACCCCAGGTCAGCGTGCATACCACCATGAAAGGGGATGGCAAAACATCTGTTCTTCAAGTAATGGATCTGATCCAGAGTCTGGTGAGGATTCGGAAGAGGTAATGCCTTCCCTGGTGCCTTCTGCTTATGTGGGCACTATCCTACTTGTAGATTCTGCAACCTTTCCGGGACCACCCTTCACCGCCTAGTCGTGCCCCCATCTATGTTCAGATGGCTTTTTTTTTCGGTGATGGCGGTAGATCCTGTGGACCGCCTGCAACCTCCAAAACCCCTACCTTACACTCTGGCCTCTGATGGACCTGTGGTGCGCCTAGAAGATAGCCAGACTTCGAAGACACCTGATTCGAGACCACTGGGCCAGAGAACAGCCTACGTTGGCACCATTGTTTCACATCCTGCCACTTAACAGTGTGGAACCACTCCTGTTAAACCGGCCATTGTAGAGTATACCGTTGCTTCTGATGGCTTTTTGGTCAAAAAACGGCAATTGCCAACTATGAAAGGGCATTGGCAGTTGTTAGACGAAAGAAAACGAAATCTGTTCGCGCCCTGAGGTCTTTTCAGTTAGCCACAACCATTAGTAATTAGCATTAGGACTTTGTGATCCTAATGCTAATTACTCTCAGCTTACACTTTGCGCTCCCCATGTTAAGTATAGGAAAAGCAAAGTACAGTAAGCTCACGCTAAAAAGCACTAATACCGATGTGCTAACGGATTTTTTAACTCGTTAGCGATTGGGAGGTGATCTGGCCTAATGCTATCACCTCAATTAACCTAGCGCTAACGCTCACTTATGTGAGCGCTAGCATAGGGATGAGCCAAACACCCCTGTGTTCGGTTCGCATTCGAACTCGAACAATTTCAAAAGTTCAAGTTCGAACTCGAACACGAACCAAACTCAATGCAAGTCAATGGGACTCAAAAGTTTGATTTTTAGAGTGCCCTCCAAGAGGGTATATATGCAAGATATTTGCCATAAAAGGTGTATGGGGGTCCAGGTAGTGCCCTGGGGGACAGGAAACAAGTACATAAAGTTTAAAAAAAGACGTTTTTAAAGGAACAGTGAGTTTCCATAAAATAAGGGTTAAAAATAAAAACTAAAAATTCCTTCAAATATCGTGCCTAGGAGGTCCCCATAACCTGCCCGTGAAGCGGCGGATGTGTAGGATGTATAGAAACATCGCCATCAGAGACCCACACACGACACCTAGCCATAGCCACCCTTAAAGGGTTAAAATGCACAGGGACTGGCTACTATCCTGTTAGATGAGGGAATATATTATATGTATAAAGCAAGGTATATATGACAATGGATAGTCAGAGACTCTAGGGACTCAGCTTGTACGCTTTATGATAGACATTTTCACGTTGTGTTGTTACTAATGCAGAAGCAGCAAGCCCTTCCACCACGCTTGCACCAAAACTATAGATCTAACACAATAATAATTGTATGCTCACATAGGCCCTTTGGGAGAGGTACATGACATACAAATACTGGAATATTACATTTAAATCTAAGGAGTGTGATAAAGATTTTATTAAGCCCTTGATGACAAATGACGTAACATCTACATCATTAATGATTGGCTTTACAGAGCCCTGGTCCTTAAGGGCACTGGTGTATTTTGGCCTAGGCCGACTAGGCCCAGGCCTAGGGCGGCACTTTCCAGGGGGCGGCGGCCCGCACTGGGTGGCCCCACCCCTAAAAAAAAAAAAAAAAAAAAAAAATTCTTTTTACTTTTGCAAAGTATTTTACCAGGGAGGATACATTGAGATTTCACTAATTTACACTTTCAATTTCACTTTCCAGGGGGCAGCAAAAAACCTCACCACTAAATGGGTTACTCACTGAGCACCGAAATGACGCCAATGTTTTGGTGTTCTGTAGTTCCCTGCACTTAGGAGAATAAAATTTCCCCACCCTGCAGTGAATTCACCATTCACCACAGGGTCCCCAAAGTGCATGGAGTCAGCCGCTTAATGCTGCCACCGCAAACCCGTGGCCTGCTGTTTTCAAAAGAACTACTGAACGAAAATGTCTGGCATTTACATATAAGATCCTATGGTTGATAATAAAAAGTTCTGTTACAGAAAAAAGAAAAACTGCTATTAAAAAAAGGGGGGGGGGAATTTTGCCAAAAAAATCTGAAAAATTACTTATTGAATTTTTTTAGTACCTTTTAGTCAAGACTTTTTACTGCAGATTAAAATAATAAATGATTTATTAGATGTTGCATAAAAACGGGAATATTTTTAACATTGAAACCTATGGGGTTCGCCTGAATAAACCTGCTGATTGAAACCACCGAACATCAGGGCATTTCACTGCCATTTCTCTGAGTCTCAGTACCACATGACTGGCTGAACCACGTGAAACGCACGCGCGCAGCTGCCCGCCCTTTCGTTAACACAGACTCTATTCTGGACTGAACACCCACCGGGAAGGGAATCAAAGCTACAGTGCACCCTCTGGCAGTGTCACCCCACTGCTGACAAGATGGCTCCACAGCATAATTGCTGTGTGCTCATATACACTCGGTTTGCTGGGAGTTTTACTGCAGTGGATTCTGATGCACTCATACACACCGCACATTGCATTGCTGGGAGTTTTATTGCTGTGGATTCTGATACGCTGACACATACCACACATTGCATCAGAATTCACAGCAATAAAACTCACAGCAATGCACTCATACACACCGCACATTGCATTGCTGGGAGTTTTATTGCTGTGGATTCTGTGATACACACTGCATATTACTGTGAGTTTTATTGCCCTGGAGCTCTGGGATACGCTCAAACAACACTGCACATTACTGTGAGTTTTATTGCTGTGCAGTTCTGTGATATGCTCATACACACTGCACATTTCTGTGGGTTTTATTGCTGTGCAGCTCTGATATGCTCATACACAGTGCCCATTTCTGTGGGTTTTATTGCTGTGCAGCTCTGTGATATGCTCATACTGTATGCAGTGCACGTTTCTGTGGATTTTATTGTTTAACCAATTAGAGCGGCTGTGATCCAGTATACTTGACATGCGTGGCTGTTCTTTGTAAAAATGCTTGAATTTAAACATTTCTTAATTTTCTTTATCTCAATAGATACATTTGAAATGGTATACAAAATTTACAAGTAGGCACTTGGTATCCACTTTTAATATAAAGAGAGGAAAAGGCGGAGCTCTAAGAGGAAAAGGTGGAGCTTAAAGAGGAAGGGTGGGGATTAACCAGGAAGAGGTGTGCCCTTGACAGGAAGGGGTGTGTCAAATTTAAATTAGGGGTGCACGAGTTTAGTCAGGCCTAGGGCAGCACAAAACCTAAATACACTACTGCTTAAGGGGTTAAACAGCATATCAGAGGAACATGTAGTAGAAATGAACACTTCTTAGAATTCAGAAGCACAGTGTTCATACATGTGCAGGAGCCACACCCCGTCTGCAGGCAATGTATTAAATTTACGAGACCAGACTAATTAGAAGCACATGTTATTTCCAAACACTAATTAACACCTGTTGTTTACGCCGTTGGAGAGCCCTGCTGTAAGCACATGTCATTTAGAGGTGAGAATCTTTGCACCTAGACATTAGGCAGACTGTAAAGCATGCTTTCCTTGTAAACTAGAAAATCCACATCACCCATTGCAGCATTTTAAAGATGAAACACAGAGGAGGCGCAAAAAATCCTATGCAAGCAACATGCGTGCCTTCTTGCCCTGGGCAGTTTTTAAATTCAATATCTAATAAACTGTTGCTTATAATTTTCTGCAGTAAAGAGTCTCTTTATTTCTAGATTTTTTTAGTATTTTTTAAGCATTTTTTATACTTTTTTCAAAATGTTTTTTCTTTTTTCGAACTCGAACCGAACA
Source organism: Leptobrachium leishanense (assembly GCA_009667805.1). NCBI lineage: Eukaryota > Metazoa > Chordata > Amphibia > Anura > Megophryidae > Leptobrachium > Leptobrachium leishanense. Next base: position 175,396,623 of record CM019067.1, on the reverse strand, counting down.
CACCAAAAAGTTTGAAGTTCGCGAACTTTCGAACTGCCAATGTTCGAGTCGAACTCCGAACTGATTGAACCGAACAGCTCATCCCTACACTAGCATTAGGGCCCACAGTATTTCTTAGGCTAGCGTCAGACGAACGCAGTCATCACGTCCGTGTTGCCACACGGTTTAACGTCCATCGTAGCATTGATTCGTGATCAATAGAGGCCAACACACGAAGTACAGAAGGTGGCAACGGCCGCTGTTTAGGCTTTGACGTAAAAGTGCTACGACAGAGCTTTTGACATAAGGTCAACTTTTTGGAAGGTGTGTGTCCCAGTACATCTAGCGTGTGATGGTCTGGGGCTGTTTTGCTGCTTCAGGACCTGGAAGACTTGCTGTGATAAATGGAACCATGAATTCTGCTGTCTAGCAAAAAATCCTGAAGGATAATGTGCGGCCATCTGTTACTGACCTCAAGTGGAAGCAAAATTGGGTTCTGCAGCAGGACAATGATCCAAAACACACCAGCAAGTCCACCTCTGAATGGCTGAAGAAAAACAAAACAAAGACTTTGGAGTGGCCTAGTCAAAGTTCTGACATGAATCCTATTGAGATGCTGTGACAAGACCTTAAAAAGGTGGTTCATGCTCGAAAACTTTCCAATGTGGCTGAATTACAACGATTCTGCAAAGATGAGTGGACCAAAATTCCTCTAAGGGTGGCCCAACCAGTTATTAGGATTATGGGCAAGCACTTTTTCACACAGGGCCATATGGGTTTGGGTTTTGTTTTCCCTTAATAATAAAAACCTTCATTTAAAAACATGTTGTGCTTACTTGTGTTATCTTTGACTAATATTTAAATGTGCTTGATGATCTGAAACATTAAAGTGTGACAAACGTGCAAAAAAATAAAAAATCAGGAAGGGGGCCAACACTTTTTCACACAACTGTATGTCTTGCCATTATATGTAAAGAACTATGTGATCATCCCATTCACAGAATTATAATGTTTTGATTTTGTCAGTATACCAAAATATAACATGCGTTTGCGTCAGTATTTTCACTGCTGGACGCATTTGCATTGAGTTATATGTTTTGTTTCTGTCTCTGATGTGGCATTTTTGTGTGTGATGCATTACACTTTCAGTTAGTTATTAATGGCTTAGAGAGAGAACAATCCATCAATGGAAGGAAGAAAAGGAGACAATGTCTGATTGACATTCTGTCCTCTTTCAATTAATGTGTCGTATCTTCACAGTAGTCAATTTCAATGGCTCACCTAGTGATTCCATTTATATATCTTCAATTCATTATTGAATGACATGCTCTTTTATTCTTCCCCTTTCTCGTCCCATATTGCGTGTGGCAGCATTCATGATAAAATCTGTTTCTGGAACGTACCTTTCTTCTAGAACCCGTGATCATGCTTCATTTGTATCCTTTTCTATTAGACCTTTATTTCTCCTTTTACTATCACATTCAGGAATCTCTTTCTATTGTGTGAAACTAATGTCACTAATAAATAATTTTTTTATCATACATTATTGTGACTTTTGAGTTTATGGCATCATTATAGAGTGTTGTAAAATAATGTGATTAATAATAATAAATAATGCAAGACTTTACTCTAGGGCAGTTGTTCTCAAACAGTTGTTCTTTTCACCACAACCCTTTAAAACCTTTAATTTGGCTCCACTCCCACATCTGAAATTAGATAACTTCACTTAAAATTATGAAAATTTGAAGATTTAGTCTTTTAAAATTAAAAACCTGCCATGAAAAACAATTGCAATTGTTTCAATTTGTTTTGCTGTAGAAACAACTAAAAATATAACAATTAGAGAGAATAATAGATCAAGAAAGACATAAATTTTCTGTCTTTCTCTTTATCTGCTGACCTTCTATCTGAGACCTGCAGTACTACCTATGCAGCTCCGCCAGTAGGCGTGCAAAACATTTAAAAAGAACCACTGCTGTCGGGTTAAAAATGAAGAGAGAAATCGGTGGAGTTAAAATTACTCCTGATCCTCTTCACCACTCCACATTTCCTGTTTCAACCCCAGAGTGTTATTAAAACTAGGGATGTGCGTTTCGGGTTTCGGAATTTCGGAATTTTCACGAAATTTCCCGATTCGTGCATTCGGATTCGGCCGATTTTCCGAAAATTTTTGGATCCGAAAACGGCAGATCCGAACAAATGTTCGAGCCGAAACGAAAACTTTTCGGAATTTTCGAATGGACTAGAAAAGTGTTAAATCGAAACTCATTTTCGTTCCATTCGTGATTTCGGCTCCATTCCTGATTTCGGTTCCATTTCAGTAATTTCGGACATCGTATTTATATCGCTGATTCTGTAATGAAATTTTGTATCATTCCCATCTCAATGTATCCTTCTTGTAAAACCAGAGAAATCTCAATGTATCCTTCTTGTAAAACCAGAGAAATCTCAATTTATCCTTCTTGTAAAACATGAGAAATCTCAATGTATCCTTTCTGGGAAACCAGAGAAATCTCAATGTATCCTTCCCGAGAAACCAGAGAAATCTCAATGTATCCTTCTTGTAAAACATGAGAAATCTCAATGTATCCTTTCCGGGAAACCAGAGAAATCTCAATGTATCCTTCTCAGGAAACCAGAGAAATCTCAATGTATCCTTCTTGTAAAACATGAGAAATATCAATGTATCCTTCTTGTAAAACCAGAGAAATCTCAATGTATCCTTCTTGTAAAACATGAGAAATCTCAATGTATCCTTTCCGGGAAACCAGAGAAATCTCAATGTATCCTTCCCAGGAAACCAGAGAAATCTCAATGTATCCTTGTTGTAAACATGAAAAATCTCAATGTATCCTTCCTGGAAATCCAAAGAAATCTCAATGTATCCTTCTTGTAAAACATGAGAAATCTCAATGGCAGAATTATCGTATCGTATAATTATCGTATCTGAAAAACCATTAGTTTACGTCAAAACGAATAGACACTTTGAAACGAGGAGAACAGACGTTCCGAAAAACACAAAAATTTCCGAAATCACGAAAAAAAAGTCGATACGAAAAACGAACCAAAACGGAAATCGGCGAAACGGGTCGAAACGAAAATTTACAAAATCCGAACGAACCAAACCGAATCGAACCGAAAAAAAAATCGGTGCACAAGCCTAATTAAAACTCACCTTTATCCCTACACTTGGCTCTTTTAGTGGGGCACCAGACGTGACATGGCTCTCCAGCATTTTACAAATCTAATGACAGTCAATGAGAGTGCTTTGAGTGTCACTGGCTGGAAGTCAGTACCGATGAGTCCCTCTTGTTAAAAAATGATCTATGAAGCTGAGAACAGAGCTTGCTTATCTAAACTTCTGGACCAAGCTAAGCACTTAAAAAAAAATCCCAGTTGCAGGAGATGTTAATTGTATGGACTTGTCCACAAAGCCTGCAAGGCTCACTACAGCTTGGAGCCTTTGCCCTGTGCGTGAAAGTGGTCCATTGTCAGAGTCACAGTCCAAATAAGGTTTCCTAATGGATGATCCAGGTATGAGGTGGCCTGCTGCTCAATATCCTATATAATAAAAGAGTAAGAGGCAGCATGTCCCTCGCCACGCTGCCTCTGCACATGCGCGCACAACCTGGCTGAGCGCGCATCCAACCGCCGCATGCTGTGCGCGTGCTGCGGCGGTTGGCCGCGTGCTTCTGGGTGTGCACGCATTCGACACCGCCGTATTACTGTTTCGGCAGTTGGATGCACGCGCAGCTGGGTGCGCACGCAGCCAACCGCCGCAGCATGCGCACAGCGTGCCTATATAACATGAGACGTGCCAAAACACCTCTGTCATAGGAGCGCCAGCAGAGCCTCGGGATAGAGTGAGCACAGTTTAAAAAAAACAAAAATGGAGCACTTAGCCCCCGGCCCAATCGGCACCTACACCACAGAAGCTAGGAGCACCCGGCCACAAAACCAAACATTGTTGAACCCCCCTCCCCAAAATACAGAGCCCCCAAAGCTCTGATCACCTCTAGGGATGAGCCGAACACTCCCCGAGTTCGGTTCGGAGCCGAACCCGAACTTTCCAAATGTTCGGATCCGAACCCGAACTCGAACTCAATACAAGTCAATGGGGCTGAAAATTCGGTTTTTAGAGTGCCCTCCAAGAGGGCATATATGCTAGATATTTGCCATAAAAGGTGTATGGGGGTCCGGGTAGTGCCCTGGGGGACAGGAAACAAGGACAAAAAGTTAAAAAAACAACGTTTTTAAAGGGACAGTGAGTTTTCCATGAAATAAGGGTTAAAAATAAAAACGAAAAATTCCTTCAAATATCGTGCCTAGGAGGTCCCCATAACCTGCCCGTGAAGTGGCGGATTTCTAGGATGTATAGAAATATGTAAAAACCAAAAAATGACATTTCAAATTACGGTAAATGTTTTTCCTTTAATCTATCCATAAACAGCTGCTTGGGGCGGCAGTCTGTATGAAAAGAGGAGACATTTTCGGACACGCAGAAAAAGTTTACTGATTTTTTGGCGGTGAAAAGCAGGAGAATGACTAGAGAATGGAAAATTCTAGACCAAATAGCCGATTTGGAAAGTGAGATAAATGGGAGAATTTTTCTGGTTTGGCTATTTTGACCTAGAATTTTCTCTTCAGTCATTCTTCTGAGTTTCACCTTTCTCTGAATAACCCTGTCAGGGTTATTCAGAGAGCGGTGAAGAGCAGGAGAATGACTGGAGAATGGAAAATTCTAGGTCAAAATAGCCAAACCAGAAAAATTCTCCCATTTAGGCTAGGGTCAGACTAGCGAATTTTTAACGTGCGTTTAGGCGCACTTAATCACGGCCGCACTAGCAGCAAATGACGGGCAATGACGGCCAATATACGAAGTACGGTCGCACGAAAGTCCGGCTGCGCAACGCAAGTGGAAAATGAACGCATTTTTTCGAGAACGCAGAACCGCTAGTACGGACGTACAGAGTGCGCTGCGTCCACTAGCGGCGTGTGTGCGTGATTTGGAGACGTCAGACCCTGCTCATGTCCGGCCAACATAACGTCCAGACACCCAAAGTTTCCTGGTTTGGATCCGTAAAAAATCACGCACAAAAATGTGCATCGTATGACCGTTTTCGTGCATTCCGTGAAAAAATACGGCAATGCGTTCGGATGCACTTTTTGACGGTCGCTGCGAAAAATGCATTAGTCTGACCCTAGCCTTATCTCACTTTCCAAATCGGCTATTTGGTCCAGATTGTTCTCTTTTCCTGCCATTCTCCTGGTTTTCACCTTTCTCTGAGCAACCCTGAGCGAGAGGTGAAAGCCAGGAGAACTGGCAGGAGAAGAGAACAATCTAGACCATTTAGCGATTTGGAAAGTGAGATAAAAGGGAGAATATTTCTGGTTTGGCTATTTTGACCTAGAATTTTCTCTTCAGTCATTCTCCTGAGTTTCACCTTTCTCTGAATAACCCTGTCAGGGTTATTCAGAGAGCGGTGAAGAGCAGGAGAATGACTGGAGAATGGAAAATTCTAGGTCAAAATAGCCAAACCAGAAAAATTCTCCCATTCAAGCTAGGGTCAGACTAGCGAATTTTTAATGTGCGTTTAGGCGCACTTAATCACGGCCGCAATAGCAGCAAATGACGGGCAATGACGGCCAATATACGAAGTACGGTCGCACGAACGTCCGGCTGCGCAACGCACGTGGAAAATGAAAGCATTTTTTCGAGAACGCAGAACCGCTAGTACAGACGTACAGAGTGCGCTGCGTCCACTAGCGGCGTGTGTGCGTGATTTGGAGACATCAGACCCTGCTCATGTCCGACCAACATAACGTCCAGACACCCAAAGTTTCCTGGTTTGGATCCGTAAAAAATCACGCACAAAAATGTGCATCGTATGACCGTTTTCGCGCATTCCGTGAAAAAATACGGCAATGCGTTCGGACGCACTTTCGGTCGCTGTGAAAAATGCGTTAGTCTGACCCTAGCCTTATCTCACTTTCCAAATCGGCTATTTGGTCCAGATTGTTCTCTTTTCCTGCCATTCTCCTGGTTTTCACCTTTCTCTGAACAACCCTGAGAGAGAGGTGAAAGCCAGGAGAACTGGCAGGAGAAGAGAACAATCTAGACCAAATAGACAATTTGGAAAGTGAGTTAAATGGGAGAATTTTTCTGGTTTGGCTATTTTGACCTAGAATTTTCACTTCTCCAGTTATTCTCCTGCTTTTCACCGCTCTCTGAATAACCCTGTGAATGTTTAATCCCGAGGTGAAAAATAACATTGCTTTAGATGTTATTTTGAATTTTTTTCAAACACCAGTTAAATGCAGCATATTAGGATGTTTTAGGAGGGAAATTAATGCTCAAATCTCAATCAGAAGCAGACACCACCCCAGCCCCTCAGTATAGTGTACAATGTATCAAATTGATTACCAGACTAAAAACACCTGGTGTTATGCCCGTTTGTGAACAGAGGTCATTTAGAGTTGATAATCTTTCCACGTACACATTAGTTTTTAATTCAATATCTAATAAACCGTTGCTTATAATATTCTGCAGTAAAGAGTCTCTTTATTTCTAGATTTTTTAGTATTTTTTTAAGCATTTTCTATACTTTTTTCAAAATTTCTTTTTTTTTCCCGAACTCGAACCGACCACACCCAAAAAGTTCGAAGTTCGCGAACTTTCGAACTGCCATAGTTCGGGCCGAACTCAGAACCGTCCGAACCCGAACAGCTCATCCCTAGTCACCTCCACCACAGAGCACACAGAGCTCAGAGGGCCTGACAAAAAAAATTCCCCCCCAACAAAGAGCCCCCAAAGCTCTGAGCACACACAGAACCTAGGAGCACCCGGTCAAAAACCATAGCTGTGCCCACCCAAAAACACATAGCCCCCAAAACTCTGTGCACCTCCACCACCGAGCACACAGAACTCAGAGAGTCTAACAAAAACATGTCGTCGTCCCCCCCCTACCAACGAGCCACCGAAGCTCTGAGCACCCACACCACTGAGCACCCACCGTGCTTTCATTTCCACCAACATTCATGCGCACCACACTTATCAATAGACTGCCCTCTGGGCAGGCTTTCCACCTAGTTATTAATAATACAATAATGAGATGGCCTATGTCTCATTGTTATTAATAATAACATAATGCCTTTAATTAAGAGTCTGCAATGATATGTATAAAAAGCTACCCGTATGATTTATTTTGTACCTTTTTCTTCTGGTCCATTTTGGCAAATCAATCTTGGAATATAGATGCCTACAATACATTGCTGCATGGATGCTCAGATTTCTTAAATAATTAATAAAACACAAGAATGTCTGGGAATCGTGCCAATTGGAATATTGTGTAATGGAGATTAGTTTCATAAATACTGTTTATATTTGAAAATTTCAGGTGTTCAATTGTCCATACTGTAGATGAAACGGATATCTCAGTGATAATCTGGGTATATAATAAACTATAAACTGGGTATAAAATATTTAATTCTATAATGTCTGCTGGGGCTGTTTATCAGCAGGCTTAGGAGACTGGTTTAGATTGTGTCCAGAGCTTGCACTGAAACTTAGATGTGATGTGAGGTTAGTGCAAGAGGACATTATTTATCAGCCCATATGCATTTCATGACAAAGAACCATTTATTTTAAGAGGAAAATAAGCATATCCTGATGAAGTCACACATGTTTGCATATTCTCATATTTTAAATAGCATATTCTCATATTTTAAATAGCACATTCTCGTTATCATAATAAATGCAGTAAAATAAGTTTACTATGAATGCTTGTTTGTTTATTTTTTACATTTGACTTGTGTCCTATTTTCTTTTGGGAACCTTCCTTATTCTTACAATGCTCCTGTTTGTTTATGTTCATTAACTGGATTACATGCTTATTGGTTATTCTCTTGTAAGCATTCTTTTATTTTCTCTTTAATCACGGTCTCACTGTATGAAGCAAAACATTCCAGTGGTAAGATATTTTATCTTTTTGTTTCATAATGTATACATTTCTTAAAAAAAAAAAAATCTTTTCACAAGGTTTATGGTAATGCTATTTTTCTACTGGGTTTTTCTACTTTCTCCAAGGCTTATGAGCAATATGGAATTGCCACTTATTCAAGCGTTAGTTAAATTTTTGAATACACTATGCAAAGAATAGGACATGCAAAAAAAGAGGTATCCAGCTGAAAAGAAATGAGTGATATTGCAAATTGCTGCTCGACGGGGAATAGCAAGTGGTGCTTTAATTATTGCACGGGGACCTGCAGTAATTTCTGAGCCTCACACAATTGGTATTGCTCCTAACACAATAGAGCTCCATATGTACAGAGTAGTGGGACAAAGGGTACCACAAATGTAGGATAGGGTAAGAGGGAAGGGTATGGGAGATGCATACAGGGTGGTGGCATGGGGCATGTGCAGAAGTGCGCAGTTGCATTATGAAACTCAGAGGGAATGTTGAAATCCGGAGGAGAATGCGTGATGCCTTTGACCGCACGCCAATGTAGGGATCCAGTAGGGATTCGCTCTGGGAGGGAAACTCCAAGGAGTTGTGATATATTCTTATTGTAACTAACATGTTTTCATTAAAAGCATATGAGCAAGAGGAAAAGCTACATGGACAGAAATCGGACACATTGTGGTTGTATGAAGGAGAAATACCAGCATGTATGACCTGTATAGACAAATAATGACAGAGCGATAAAACTGTTCACTTCTCACCCAAAAAATTCTGAAGGACCCAAACAGTACCTATGACTTGATAAAGGTTGTCTGACTGTCGATACGTTGCCTGGCAACCCATCAAAGCCATCATAAACAGTGGTTGGAGAGCCTAGCATCTCCTTTTTCCTACATTTTGGGCTATATTACAATCTTCGTGCAAAAAGCCTTGTGCAGGTGGGTGTGGCTGGTTGCACATGGAAGAAGACGTGTGTCTATGGAGCTCCGACCCATCTTCTTCTTTCTAGGTTCCCTAGCTGTCTGATTTTCATATATTTTGTCTCCCTGGATCCTGAAGCGGCTAGCCATCGGTGGAGCGATGTCCGGGGCCCGTTTTGTCTCCCCCCTGGACCAGAGACTGTCGCTTTGAGGCCAGAACGTGACGCCAGCGGCCATATTGGGACCTGATACTGGGCCGTGCTCTGACCCAAGAGCCCTGAGTGCTCCCCAGCCAGAAAATCACTCCAGCACTCAACTGAGGGGCCTCCCCCACACCGCGTCGCCTCTGCTGACCCTGACACCCCCTACTTGGATGAAGGCTGTGGCAATGGAGGGCCCCTGTTTCCCGGCGAAGAGATTGACTTAGTGGAAGGGACGGATGGAGCGTGAACGCGGTGGCAGGCAGATGCCCCTTCGCTTTGTCCGCTGTCTGGCTTGGAGGCAGCGCTCTTGCACCTTGAACAACTGCTGATGGAGGAGGGGGATGACGAGCGCCCGCTGACCAGATGTGACCTGCGGAGTTTTACAGAGGCCCTGAGGGGCAACGAAGATGCGGATGCCCTGGGTGGTGCTAGGTCAGAGGGACTCCAGATGGCAGACGCGGAACCAGGCAGTATGTCGGGGGACGTACCTGGAGGCGTGGGGGATCCGGTGATCCAGAGTTTTCCGTGTCTGGAGAAAAACCCTGACTCTCGATGTTACCGGGGGGTTGGCCTGTCTGGGCTCAGTTACTGTCGAGCTAAAGGCCGTGGCCTTCTCCGTGCGGCCTGCGCTGGAGGTGCCGCTCGGGGCCTTGGACCTCAGGTCTGTGGGGTGGCAGGGCTGGTCATGGTCCTGGGCTGTTCTTGGTGAGGCGTCTGGAAGGGCCTGTTTGCTGGACGCACGAGGTGCTCGGAGCAGCGGCCTGTCGTGCGATGCTGTGCCCGTCTGGCAAGTATCCCCCTTCCGGGACACAGGTTGATGGGATGACTACGGCCTGTGTTTGGGCCTTGTTTTTTCGGGACCCTCCGATCTGCCCATGTTAGTACTCCCCGGCTGGGGTTATTGCAGTAGTTTACCAGATGACTTTGTTGGTTATCAGTGGCCATTTGTTTCCTACAATTTTATATTTTTGATGAGACCCCCAATTCGGGATGTTTTGCTGACATTTAGCTGCCCGCAGGCGACCTTTTGCATTTATAGTCTTTGTCTCACTAACTCAGCTCCCCACTACCTGTCCTCACTAATCACCAAATACACCCCAGCCCGCTCCCGAAGGTCAAACAGTGACCTGCGCCTAGCTTCTCCCCTCCCCGCATCACCTCTTCCCATGATAGACTGCAGGATTTTCACGCGCAGCCCCCACTCTCTGGAACGCTCTCCCTCGTACTGTCAGACTTTCCCCTAACTTCTCTTCCTTCAAACGCTCCCTGAAAACATTCCTATTTAGGGAAGCCTACCACCCAACTCACTGACGCAACCATCAATCACTCTCACTTACAGTCCTCTCCTCCTGTTTCCAACCCCAACCCTCCCAGATTGTGAGTTCCTACGGGAATAGGGCCCTCTTCTCCTCCTGTACTGTTTGTCAAATGTTGTTCAATGTATTGTAACCCTGTCTATACTGTGCTTATTGTACAGCGCTGCGGAATATGCTGGCGCTTTATAAATAAATAATAATAATAATAATAATTTGTCGCCACGAGCGCCGTTGATTTTTATTATGTGTGACTTTCCTTAAGGACATTTTAGAATTTTTACTTGCTGCATTGCCTTTTGATTTTGTTATCTTTGTTTGTTATTTTCTTTACGCTGTGATGTTATTGATAACTGGGCGAGGCCCTGCGAGGCCCTCATTCTATACTTGGTCGTAAGATGACTTCCTCACCAAATAAAATTTTCAAAATATAAAAAAAAAAAAGCACTCACATTGTTAAGTATAGGACGCTCGCAGTACAGTAAGCTCGCGCAAGGGTCGCGCAGGTTCACCCGCGGTAGACAATTGGCACGGTTGTTGCGCTGACTATGTAATATGGAATTTGCCGCAAATGGTTTTACCCCTTGCGCAGGGGCGGACTGACCCATCGGGCACTCGGGCGCTGCTTAAGGGCCCGCGGGTCAGTGGGGGCCCGGTTTTGTAAGGGACCACAGCGGCGCACTAACAAACCGCCTCGTCGGCGGTGCTCCAGCGTGCCTTCCTGAGCCCCACATGCACCCTACATTGACGCCGCCCCCCACGTGATGCGTGTGCATTACGTGGGGGGCGACGTCAATGCAGGGTGCATGTGGGGCCCAGGAAGGCACGCTGGAGCGCCGCCGATGAGGCGGTTTGTTAGTGTGCCGCCGTGGTCGGAAGTTGGAACGTCCCTTACAAAACCGAGCTGCTGGGGTCAGTGTATATCCATGTGTGAGCTGGGCAATATACATCCATGTGTGAGCTGGGCAATATTTATTTATTTATTTATAAAGGATTTTACCAGGAAGGATACGTTGAGATTTCTCTCGATTTCAAGTATGTCCTGGGTTCAAGAGCATTGAAATTCTACAGTCGTTACAGAAATACAAAGTAATAAATGCAAGATATTAAGAACAAAACACAAATATACAGATTAACACGGAAATAAATATGTAAGTAATATAGTTACTATGTTACATGTTTACAGGTGCATTCTGTACCGAGGTATGCTAGTAAGGAGCTCTTGAGTGACTTAAGACTGGGGGGAAGATTTGATGGTGTCTGGGAGGTTATTCCATAACTGCGGTGCTCTGTAGGAAAATGAGGACCGATCCACTGTCTTTTTGTATTGTGGTATTGCAAGTAAGGTGCAGGTCCTGGATCGGAGGTTATAGGATGAGGGAACTGTTAGGTGAAGCAGCCTATTCAGGTAGGGTGGTAGCTTCCCAGAGAAGCTCTTAAACACCAGGTTGGAAAGGTGAAGGGTGCGTCTAGATTCCAGCAATGGCCAGTTTAGTTCTTTTAACATGTGACAATGGTGGGTCATGTAGTTACATTTATAAGAGGTTTCACTGCCACCCATTAAGGGGTCTCACTGATTTATAAGAGGTTTCTGAGACTTGTAATCTGTGGCTTCTCACTGCCACCCATCAAGGGGTCTCACTGATTTCTAAGAGGTTTCACTGCCACCCATCAAGGGGTCTCACTGATTTATAAGAGGTTTCTGAGATTTGTAATCTGTGGCATCTCACTGCCACCCATCAAGGGGTCTCACTGATTTATAGGAGGTTTCACTGCCACCCATCAATGGGTCTCACTGATTTATAAGAGGTTTCTGAGACTTGTAATCTGTGGCTTCTCACTGCCACCCATCAAGGGGTCTCACTGATTTATAAGAGGTTTCTGAGATTTGTAATCTGTGGCATCTCACTGCCACCCATCAAGAGGTCTCACTGATTTATAGGAGGTTTCACTGCCACCCATCAAGGGGTCTCACTGATTTATAAGAGGTTTCTGAGACTTGTAATCTGTGGCTTCTCACTGCCACCCATCAAGGGGTCTCACTGATTTATAAGAGGTTTCACTGCCACCCATCAAGGGGTCTCACTGATTTATAAGAGGTTTCTGAGACTTGTAATCTGTGGAACAATGGGGGCCCTATGACCTCCTTTTGCCTGGGGGTCCCATTAGTTGTCAGTCTGCCCCTGCCCTCGCGTTAATTTTTTTTGCACCGGCGCAACCGTTTGCGTGAAGATTGTAATTTAGCCGTTCACCTGTACAGTGTTCAACACCAATACACACTAACGCTGAAAAAAGGGTTGACCTGGCAAAGCAATGCAGGAGACTATAGGCATATCATCTTTTTTAACTCCTGAAGATGTAATTGTTTACCGAAGGTATATCCATGAATATTTATAATGTTAACACAGCAAAAAAATAATAGTTTTATTTCTGATTATAAGTGACAGATACAGTCTCATGGAGCTTACAAGACAGCAGTTCATGTATACAATTGTCTAGCAATTTTTTCTGTTAATGGCTTTTGTTTGTGGTTTTTTTCCCCCTGGGGGTGATTGGGTAATTGTGTTAAGTATAAGCTGTGTTCAGAAATCATACTGCACAGCTTTTCTGGGGAGTGAAAAGTCCCCTCCTGTTCTCCACCTGAGATTCCCTGGCATTATTAGGCCATTAAAGTCTCGGAGGAGCAGTGTAACAATGACCTACATATATCAGACCTGACATTTATTACTCTATTTATAAAGAAGGTAACGCTGAGCTCAATAATACATAGGTCATCTACCCATAACCAGGCACAAAAGTAAGATATGCATATCATTTTCTGTTGCTAGATTGAAACATGGGCCCATATTTTAACATTTTAATTTAGATTTAAATCTTTGAATTAAACGAATTTGAAACTACAAATAGAAATCATGTGATAAAGATTACATTAAATTACCAGTGTCATTTCTATACAGATTTAAAAAGTTATCAGTCAGCCTAAAATGTTTTATGACTATGACTTTACTGAGATGAATATTATGCAAATTAAAAATAAATTGAACTATCAATCATTTCAAAAATATTCAAACACAGGCCCTACAGGTCTGTGGTTTACCAATAGCCAAATTATCTACCGTGGTTTAATTTGTTATCTCTAACTCCTTTGTTATTGTGGGTGAACTCAGAATGACTCTGTAGGATACAGAAAAAATAACATGCTATCTGGATTTAATGAAAAAATTAAAACCAAATGTCACACACACCTCGTACAAATATAACATACAGTCACACTTTGAATAATATCATTATTGTGCAAATACATGTGTAAATAAAACATATAGGGCCTATTACAATCGCACAATGTGTGAATTTGTGTGCCAAGCGTTAAACATTAACGCGCGTAAATCAACGCTGGAATTACAATCCTCGCGCATTTTTTCATCTGTCGAGCAATAACGCGCGTAAAACGGACGTGCACAAACGCACGCGCAGCAACGTTGCGTGCAGAAATCAGTGGGCGGACTGTTTTTTTCACGCGATTCAGCCAATCAGAATTGAACCACATTTATCTCACGTTCAGTTTTTTTGCCTGCCAAAGTCAATCTGAGCATATATGCTGCAGCAATAATAAATGCACACACAACTTCTCCATTTTATTGGTTTGGTATGTGTAGAATGTGTAACTGTACTTTGCTGCGTATTTTTTTGGGCTGATGTATTTGGGTTCAGCCAGGACGTTCAGATTTGCCATTAACACCAGCTTTTAGGAGTTGCTAAAATTATGTGCGCAAAGGCTGTGCGTTAAATCCTGCGCATAGATTGTAATACCATCCGTGTACCAGCGTTCATTCGCGTTTGATCTCACAATGTTAAGAATAGGACGCGCGCAGTACAGTACGCTCGCGCAGGGTTCGCGCAGGTTCACCCGCGGTAGACGAATACGCGTGTTTTTTGCGCTGACATTGTAATACGGCGTTCAACGCAAAGGGTTTTACCCCTCGATTTAATGCGTTTTTGCACCGGTGCAAACATTTGCGCGAAGATTGTAATAGGGCCCATAATTATTAGAAAACAAACAACCCAAGACATACTTGAAAACGAGAGAAATCTCAATGTATCCTTCCTGGTAAAATACTTTAAAAATAAATAAATACAAAAATCCAGCTCTCTTTTCCTCCTGTTTGATAGCTATAAGGACAGTTCCTATGCCTCTCTTCTTAGTGATACTGAATGGTACATTTAACGAGGTTCACTAGGTATCAGACCACGTAGTCACAGATGAATTGAGGTGTGTGATGTCCTTTATGGTACATTTTTTTTAGCAGCAACACTTTTGGTGACCAAACATGGTTCAGTTTACTTACACTAGAGCCTCTTCATTGTTATCTTCATCAGAGTTTAGTGCTCTCTCAAATAGAGATGTTCCCGGGTAAAATCATCTCCAAACCGTACGTACGATGAGAGAGGTGGCAATAGAGTAAACCCATGAACTTATATTTATATCATAATTCCAATAAAACCTTTACTTTGTATAATTTTGATGGCCTCTTTCATACAAAGTATATCACTGATATAAATTAGGCTAGAGACTTGTCTCCATTCAGTCTATTTTCTCTATAAATCTTCTTTATGAACGCACTCATAAACATGATCTGCTTCTTCTACTGACGTCAAAGTCTTAGATCTCAAGTCTTAAGTCTTCCAATTTATCGATTTCCATCAGATATACTGGATCTGTGCCAGTATGTTTCATAAGGAATTTGAAAGCTAAGGGATACTGTGTAAGTCATATGCTATTTATCTCACACCTATCTGTTCTATTGTGAATAATACAAAACCACAACATTGATTGGGTATATTTTAACAATTTAATTTCTTTTCATGATTGTACTCAATAACGTTACTGTTTAATCGTGAGCGTATATATTATTAATATAACCTTAGCCTTGCACAAAATCAACTAGCATCTTCAGAAAATACTACAAGTAATAAATCATGGATATTTCCATGTTTATGGTCTGTAAACTAAGTAAGAGCTAGTTATTTTCATCCAAGTGCAATCTTTCCACCAGTAACCTTTCCTTTCCCTTGACATGAATTCAGATTTAACATTAGTCATTAGGCAAAAGTCGAGTGATATATACTAGGGTGTATTTAGGCTTGGTGCTACCCTGGACCCTGCTAATTCTACTCCCTTCCCCAATATCATGTCAATATGCCTACATGAAATTAAGAAAATATTACAAACATACTTGAAAACGAGAGAAATCTCAATGTATCCTTCCTGGTAAAATCCTTTATAAATTTATGTCAATAAAAATTAGAACAAAAGCATACATATATTGTAATCAAAAAAGAAAAAGTGGTAGGCGCCCCTGCTTGTACTGTCACCAATTCTCCACAGCCAACCAGAAATTAGTGGTTTCCCTCAAACCAGTGTGTCAAAGATATGGAAAATACGTATCTGGCGGCGCGATGGTAGTCGCTCTTGGATCATATGGTGGTTCTCTTATTTTGTATCATCCATATGGGTAACATAAAAAGAAAGCAAATGACAAAATAGTGCAGAGCGAATTATACAATGTACAATGTAGGTAATTACGTACTGATCCCACTCACAAATAAAGGACCACAACACTGGCTCTGAGTGGGTATACGCGTTTGGGTCCTTTGCTTCTATATATAAAGGTGACCCACACCCTTTAGATGAGAGGGATCTTCTTCCAATTTTGGCATATGTAAAACATAAAAACAAACGAACTTCCTTGTGCAGGTCCACTGATGACAATATAGAGATACGGGTATCAGAATGCTAACTCACATTTGGTGGAGCTTATGGCCAAGCTCTAGGTGGAAGCGCTTATGGACTTATTAGGTTAAGTCCATAAAAATCCATAGGATACCAGAAGACCGGGGACTTGTACAAATAAAATTTATTAAAATATTAAAAGAAAAGTAAACCTGGTTCAACCAGGTGACCAGGACGCGTTTCGCCACGTATTATGGAAGCCACAATACGTGGCGAAATGTGTGGGTCACCTTTATATATAGAAGGAAAGGACCCGAACGCATATACCCACTCAGAGCCAGTGTTGGGGTTCTTTATTTGTGAGTGGGATCAGTACGTAATTACCTACATTGTACATTGTATAATTCGCTCTGCACTATTTTGTCATTTGCTTTCTTTTTATGTTACCCATATGGATGAAACAAAATAAGAGAACCACCATATGATCCAAGAGCGACTACCATTGCGCCGCCAGATACGTATTTTCCATACATATATTGTAGTTTAGAGACTTATTGTGGGGAGGTTTATAGCATTGCAGCTCTGCTGTACACATGCACTCCCTGAATAGATAAAGGTGCTCCTGTTTGAGTGAAAGATTTATACAGTATATATTTTTAAGTTTCTGTACCTAATGGCCCTTTCTCTCAGTTTCAAGTAATAATAAAAATACCACCTCCCTCCAATCTGCCGTCCTAGACCCAGGTTAGTTGGCCTATGAAAAAATAGACACTAAAAAAGTGCAAACAACTAGTAGAAGGACACTTGAGGCTGCTGAACGCAGAATGTTTTCTGCAAAGAAGCCAAAGGTAGGCAAGGTGCCCTACAGGTGAAAGCCAAGTGCATATAGGTGTTTCCTTTGTTGTTTTTATGACTAACCATAATTCTCCACTTACATCACATCAAGTTCTTTAAAAACAGTGTCATGATAGAGATACACAACACACAGATGGACAGCACAGAAACATGAAAGAACAGTCTAGACTTGTGATGGTTGGGTAAACAGAGCTAAACTAAGAATATCCCAAAACAAGCCACATTTAAGGAAAATGGAGGCACACTGGAACGAGAAAACAATGCCAAGGTCTGGGACAAGAGAGATACAGGACGTCAAAAGATAAGCCAAGGTTATAGGAAGCCATAGGAACAGCAAAAGAGAAAATAGGACGCGTTGAAGGGTGAGAACAAACCATGACAGGGCACTGACCAAACAATATTGAGGCTCTATAGAATGGCAGACGCGCTATCATTGGTCGGCATCAGTTTTGTGCATCAAAACCTGCAAGAACGATGCAGGATGTATAATGCACAGTACACAGTCATCATATGCAAGGATACTGGTCCATATGAAATGGTTCAGACGAGCATACTTCCTCGGTATGAATGGCTGTTTCAGACACACTGGTCACAGGAGAATGTGATCCCAGCGAGTGCAAGGAGACAGAGCAGGAGGAATGAGAGGTGCAGTTTATATCAAACAGTATTTGAATACTCATAGGAATATTAGAGTTTTGGAGTTTTGGAATGCCTCTTTTTTCCTAGTGCTTGACCTTCTTACAGTTTCCATTAGAGAAGGAATATGAAGAGGTGAAAATGATGTGATTTTTCAAGGTATTTATCAGTCTTCATTTAATGAGTACATATCGATTTGAACTAGGGCCCCTCATGTTTCATGCAACATTCACGAGTTAAGTGGTTAATCATAGTGCAACAGCTCTGATATATATTAGTTACCGTGTGATAAGTAAAACTAAGAATGTATTACAACTTCAGTCTCCTTGAATTGATAATATAACTTACGAACCCTCGATAAATTCATCCGTGTAATTATTCTGCATGCCCTTATTCTGCTATGCAAGATTTATTATTCCTGTTTTGTATTCATCATTCCACAGACCTAAAGGGGTTATTTAGTGATTAAGTCAATAGTCTATTTTGCAAGAGATGCTTCATTGTTTTTGTGTTGTGCTTTGTTTGAGAGATGGCTCCTTTGACACTATTTAATGAAATGACTTTCACAGCTGCAGCCCACCCTCCCCTGTCATTAGACAAATATGGCTGTTGAAATATAGATTAATCCTTCTTCACTGCTGGTTGTATTGTCATTAATTAGCTTACTTTTAAAATACAAGATAAGAATTTTTATATATGTTTTTTATCTTGGACAATATAAAATACAAGTCCTAAAATGATTTTGAATTCATAATGGTGATTTACAAAAAAATGTATTTGATATAAAAATTAAACTGTAGGGATGTAGCTTTTTTTTTTTTGTGCTGCTTTTAACTTCTACAAATAACAGCTGTAAAAAAATTCTTACTCGAAGTTGGAAATTGAACCAAAATTATGCCATTCGGAGGGTAAAACTTGGATAAAAGTGATAACATTTAATTTCAACCAAAAGACAACCTAGGGAACACAGTAAAATACATCGGATCTATTACGCTATTTAAAAATTTCTCCGAAGATTGAAAATGCATCAATAAACTTATCGACGGAGGTTTTGAGGACCTTCAATACAGAGCCACTGTCATGTGCAAAACTACAGAGGAGAAGAAGGCAGTGGGGCACCTCCCCCTTTATATAGATCAGTATTTTTTTATAATGTAAAGAATGGAGATATTCAAGTGACTGCGGCATGCCGCAATGAGGAGGATAGCTGTAAGGAGAGAGCCATCCTAAAGGACAGCCCTTTGCTCACTGTGTGTGCTGCTCTGTCTGCCTGTCACAATCTGAGTGAAAGACAGCCCAGCGCACTGAGCGTGCAGGGAGCTATCCTACGGGACAATTTTCTGTATGCTACACTCCCTCCCCAGGAAACATGACGCCAGCTCTGGGAAAAGTCGGAAATTTCGGATCAGAATATCTGTTTTCTACATTATATACAGTAGGTCAGCGTAAATATGCTGATCTATATAAAGAGAGAGGTGCCCTGTCAAATGGGCAAAATTAGTTTTGCCTATGATAGGTGCGCTTTAAAGATGTGGAGACACCTGCTAGGTGAGTGCTGCTTGTCCACCTGTTAGAAACTCACCTGCACCCTTTGGATGTTCTTTATCTGGCACACAAGAAAGAACGTTTTAATGGACTGTATGTAATTATTTAATATTCATCATTAATACATGTTCCATGGGTGTTCACTCTAATGATGTGTGTTGCACATTCCTATAACCTTGAGAAACATAAACCTATGTGCACAAGGTGTGTGGGTGTTTGGAAAGGGAACGTTTCTTGAGTGGTTATTTATCCTGTGGTCTTGTTCTTGTAATTCTTGATCATAGATAAAATGCAAATGGTCTGAAATCTCAATAGAGAACTGATTAAAATCTATAAATCTATAACCTGCAATAGCTGTTACAGAAACATGCAATTCCTGTTTCAAACAATTGCAAATGTATCTTTTATAGTTCTAACCAGAAAATATATATTTGCAATGTTTTACCTTCACCTTGATCCCCTTTTCTTTTGTCTTTTTTGATGACAAAAATCCTGTGGGTTACAGATCTGCAAGAGGGCTGTCAGACATGAATTGATGCTACTGCTAGCTGTAACAAAGGGCAATGCATGGCAAATTATCATGCAGTCCACCCATAAATGTATCAGTTTTGCATTTATTGTGCATTCGTCATGCCAAAAGTAAGGATGCCGAATGACATTTTTCCATGCTGACAGACTAATACAAATCTTGTTGAAGGTTAAAAATGCTCCAAACATGACCTCTTTATGCGTTTTTTTTTACTGTTTTTTAAATGATATTTCATAAATTGTCATCATGGTATAAAGTGATCAGTTTTAGTTGCTGTACAATCAGATATGTATCACATGAAAGATTATTTGGACTGAATCAATACCGATACAGTTGCAGATGAAATACTGAGCCGGTTTCCTTTTGTACATCTTTCAACCTAACATATGTCAAAGATGATGCTTATAATGGATGTGTAGCACCAACAAGCCCACTCTACTGTGATGACAGTCCCTCCCTCTCATTGTGAAGCTTTATTGTGCCCAGCAATATCTTTCTCCAAAGGCAATCCCTCTCTTCTGCATCTTCTGAAGTCTGCACCAAAGTCAGAGCTGTTAATACGATACTCGAAAATGACCTTTATCTTAATCTACTGATCACAATGAAAGGATAGATGAAATGTAGTATCTGTGTTATTAAATTTTACTCGCGCACTTGCATGTAAGACCAAAGCAGTGATGAATGGTCTCTATGCGTAACAAGGTAGCATCTACTAAGACTTCCAGCTGGAGAGAAACAACCTTCACTGCGCGGACGTTATCTAACGATTTTATAAAACCCAAATTATTTCACCCTTCTTGCATTTGAAAAAACATCAGGGTGGTGGTGGAGGGGGTGGCTTACTATGAACTTGTCTAGAAACAAATCATCTGTCCTTTCACTTCCCTTTGAAGTGGACATGATTGCATCAATGTTGTCTTATTTGCCTGAGACAATTAAATGTTCTTTTTGCTGTTTTTTTTCCCTCCGACCATGCCATTTGGCGATGTCCAACATCTAACACCCCCAACTGTGCGCCCTATGAATGTCTCAATGTTTAATTCTACTATTCTGATCAGTAAGCTTCTATACCTGACGAAGGGAAGATCACTCTTTTCAAAGTTTAAATAAAATAAAACTTTATTCTGGCATCAAATTTCAACGTTTCAGTCCCCAGAGGGACTTTCCTCAGGAATGGCCAACATACAAAGGAAGACACATATATACATCAAACAATTAAGCTCCCACAGATGTGTCTACCCTGCAATCACAGAGCAGGCGTGGACATACTCTGCAAGCCAATTAACCAAAGTAATAATGAAAAGAAAAGAAACATAAATCACAATGACAAATCAAAAAGAGTCTAAGAAAAAAAGAGAAAGTCAACATGTAGGATACAGTGATACAATATTCCAGCTACATTTAAAAAGAACATATTAGCATAGATGCTTATATGTTCTTTTTAAATGTAACTGGAATATTGTATCACTGTATCCTACATGTTGACTTTCTCTTTTTTTCTTAGACTCTTTTTGATTTGTCATTGTGATTTATGTTTCCTTTTTCTTTTCATTATTACTTTGGTTAATTGGCTTGCAGAGTATGTCCACGCCTGCTCTGTGATTGCAGGGTAGACACATCTGTGGGAGCTTAATTGTTTGACGTATATATATGTCTTCCTTTGTATGTTGGCCATTCCTGAGGAAAGGCCCTCTGGGGACTGAAACGTTGAAATTTGATGCCAGAATAAAGTTTTATTTTATTTAAACTTTGAAAAGAAGTCTCCGTGCGCGTCTGGATTTTGGTCTCTTATCTACCTGCAGCTGGATTGACTGCACCAGAGCAAAAATTTTTCGGTATGTGGAGTGCGGGACCTCTTGTCCCTTCATGTTTATATAAGGCTGTTCTGCCAGTCTTTTCTCCCAGCAACCACCGATAATCATTATTCCCTTCAGGACTTTCTTTGCTTGCCTGCTATGGAGGACTTCCTGTCACGATTCGCGCCGCAGACGCGGTAAAAAAGGCAAATGAAGTGCAGTTCCAGTCCTGATTTTGCCTTTACCTGGACTGGTGTCTAACTACACTGGGATCTGTTCCTGATTTTCCTTCACCTCTCCAGCCTCAGGTGTGGGCTGGGCCTGCATTGCCAATTTAATCCAGCCTCACCTCTGAATCAGGGCTTCTGCATCGTCTTTTCTAACAATAGAACGACTCATTGCAAGCCTGACCTGTGTGCTATGCACTGACCTGCCTGATGCTCAGCTGGCACTCTGAAAACCCCTCCATCTGGTATCCTGAGAACCCCTCCATCTGGTATCCTGAGAAACCCCTCCATCTGGTATCCTGAGAAACCCCTCCATCTGGTATCCTGAGAACCCCTCCATCTGGTATCCTGAGAAACCCCTCCATCTGGTATCCTGAGTACCCCTCCATCTGGTATCCTGAGGACTCCCTTATCTCTGCTACCCTCCTTCCTGGACATTTCTTGCATTCCCCATTTTCTGGATCCCTTTGCAACTCCCATCATCCTATCTATTGATCAACCCGTGTATGACCTTGGATTCTGGACTCTGACCTACATCTATGCCAGCCGCCTGCCACCGACCTGAGCCTGATTTTACCACTCTCCAGTCATAACCCTTCTGATACCAAGCCTGATCTTATGTTGTCTTTTGCCTTCTGAATCTTTTGATCCTCTACCCTCTGTACCAGTTAGTGTGTTCTTTTGTATCTGTTTTCCATTTTTTGTTCAGTCAGGCTCTGATTTGTGTTTTATTCTTTATTCAGTGTTCAGTTCCTGTTCACCTGTGTTTATTCTTTATTCAGCATCCAGTATCTTCTGTTAGCCCTATTGTGCTATTCAGTGTCCTGTCCTGTATACCCCTTCTGCTAAGTATATCTTGTCCTCTGTATATTTTATCCTGCCCATCCAGCTCCTATCTATCGTTATTAGTTATTCAGATTCCCCTTCCTGGTTTAAGTTTGTTTATTCAATAAACCTATGTTCTTGATTACAACCCCCCTTTTCTGCCTCTTCATCTGAGTAACCGCATATTGGGCTCGAATCCTTAACCCTGCAGTGAGCCGTGACAGTATGCAGAAGCCTTTAACCCTCGAGCCCGTGGTTACTCAGGCCATTAAGGAGCTGCTCCAAACAGCCATCCAGGAAATCATCATGCACCTGGCAGACTTTCTGAGCAGCATGCTTTTGAGCATTGGGAATCCTACTCCTAAAAGGTGCTTCCCTGCAAGACGAAGAATACCTGGTCCATTATCCACAGAGGAGCGCAACCGACGCTTCGCCGCCAACCTCTGCATCTACTGTGGACAAGAAGGGCATTTCTTGCCGGTTTGCCCTGTGAGACCCCCAAAGAAGTCAGCACCCCAAAGAACACCCGTTGCTAAAACTGCTTCCGAATCAAGGTCTGCTCCCCTTCACAGAACTGTTCCCGCACCCCAGTCGTCAACCCCATCAGCTACCATACCACAACCGGTACCCCAACCAATACCGGCAGCAGTACCTCCTAATGTGACACCCCATATGTCTGAGTCTGATTATGGACCTTCTGAAAACGCTGAACCCATGGAGGAGGAACTTGTCCCTTCTGGAGGAACCGTACCGGCCTCCATTACAGAACCTGAGTCCTCCAGAGTTCTGGAAGGAAGTCCTACAGAACCCATGGACATCATGTCAATCTGTCCCACCGTGCCTAACTACACTGCTGGTAGTGCCAACTGTGGTCCTCAGGGTTCTCTGGGTCTCGCTGTCACTGCTGATCAGGACACCTTTGACCCAGCTCCCCTCACAGAAACCCAGGGGGTTGAGCGAGGAGACCTTGAGGTGCCCACTGCCAAAGCAGAAGTACAACCCACCATGGAGATCGCGGTGCTAACCGACAACCTTGTGACTCTGTCTACAGAATCGTCATCAGCTGCCAAAACCATCGCCACCTTGCAACAGCAAGTGAGTACCCTTGCCCAAGCCGCGAGTGGACCCCGGCACAACCAAGTATCTCTGCAGCAAGGAGTGCAGAGTCCCCAAGAAACCGCACCTCTTGTAACCACGATTGACTCTGGTGTACCTACCCCACTGTCCTCAAGGGAGGTGCCCCTTCTTACCGGCTCCGTGGAAGGCCCATTGCCCACTGTTGCCACTCGTGGGACACCCGCAATCACTCATGTGGACTCCAACGTTGATTGGGAGACTACTGATTCTGAGAATGAAAGGCCAAAGGAAACCGCACGGCGCCGCAACTGGCCACCTCGTCAAAGATCTAACAACCTGGGGACCCTATACTCTGAGCCATCTGTTGTTATGGCAACCTATCCAAGTGGATATGTTCCTTATCGTGATCCCATCAATGACTTTCTCCCTCTCAGCTTCTCCTCATCCGACTCCGAGAGCCAACCAGTCCCAAACACCCATGTGCCACCTATGAAGGGGACAACGATCAATGGCACTATGTTTGCGGTGACTGCTGACCCTGTGCCACCGGAGTTAGTCTGGTCCTCTAACGGAACTTTGGTTCGACTCGAGGATCTGGAGGTCTTTGAGAGGGCTTTAGACGCCCAGAGGGCGTCTTTGAGGCGGGGGTGCTGTCACGATTCGCGCCGCAGACGCGGTAAAAAAGGCAAATGAAGTGCAGTTCCAGTCCTGATTTTGCCTTTACCTGGACTGGTGTCTAACTACACTGGGATCTGTTCCTGATTTTCCTTCACCTCTCCAGCCTCAGGTGTGGGCTGGGCCTGCATTGCCAATTTAATCCAGCCTCACCTCTGAATCAGGGCTTCTGCATCGTCTTTTCTAACAATAGAACGACTCATTGCAAGCCTGACCTGTGTGCTATGCACTGACCTGCCTGATGCTCAGCTGGCACTCTGAAAACCCCTCCATCTGGTATCCTGAGAAACCCCTCCATCTGGTATCCTGAGAAACCCCTCCATCTGGTATCCTGAGAAACCCCTCCATCTGGTATCCTGAGAAACCCCTCCATCTGGTATCCTGAGAAACCCCTCCATCTGGTATCCTGAGAAACCCCTCCATCTGGTATCCTGAGAAACCCCTCCTTCTGGTATCCTGAGTACCCCTCCATCTGGTATCCTGAGGACTCCCTTATCTCTGCTACCCTCCTTCCTGGACATTTCTTGCATTCCCCATTTTCTGGATCCCTTTGCAACTCCCATCATCCTATCTATTGATCAACCCGTGTATGACCTTGGATTCTGGACTCTGACTACTTCTATGCCAGCCGCCTGCCACCGACCTGAGCCTGATTTTACCACTCTCCAGTCATAACCCTTCTGATACCAAGCCTGATCTTATGTTGTCTTTTGCCTTCTGTATCTTTTGATCCTCTACCCTCTGTACCAGTTAGTGTGTTCTTTTGTATCTGTTTTCCATTTTTTGTTCAGTCAAGCTCTGATTTGTGTTTTATTCTTTATTCAGTGTTCAGTTCCTGTTCACCTGTGTTTATTCTTTATTCAGCATCCAGTATCTTCTGTTAGCCCTATTGTGCTATTCAGTGTCCTGTCCTGTATACCCCTTCTGCTAAGTATATCTTGTCCTCTGTATATTTTATCCTGCCCATCCAGCTCCTATCTATCGTTATTAGTTATTCAGATTCCCCTTCCTGGTTTAAGTTTGTTTATTCAATAAACCTATGTTCTTGACTACAACCCCCCTTTTCTGCCTCTTCATCTGAGTAACCGCATATTGGGCTCGAATCCTTAACCCTGCAGTGAGTCGTGACACTTCCTGAATAGAGCGGGTGCGTATCTTGAACACGCTGAAACCTTACAGTTTACTGAACAACAAGCACAAGACATTTTATGGCCTCAATCAGATTCTGACTTTCCAAGTACCATCAATCAGGAGGAGATTACTCGGGGGCTGAAACAACTTAAACAAAAAGGAATTGACCTGGAGTTACACGCTGTCTATTTGTCAGACTACTACCGCTTGAAAAAAAATCCTTGTGGATTACGCATTAAGAATATGCCTACCATCGGCCGCAGCAATCCTGATATGTGCCGCCGATGGATAGCAATCCTCAACAGATGCTCACTGGATCTAATACTTCTCGTAGTTGAAGAGGTGGGCCGTGAACTCAAGGTGGTTAAAATCAAAATGGCTGACTATGAGTCTAAATACCAGGACACTCTACAATCCTCAACTTGCAGTGATTTGATTGTGAAATTAACTGGTGACCTTGAAGCCTACCGCAATGATCTGGTGCGATTCAAGCGAGAGAAACTTGACAAGGTAAACGCCGATTATTCTGAACACCGTGTTTACAGATGGCTGACTGGAGAACCTCGCCGACCCTTCCTCCCCCGTGGGCGGATTAGAAGACCAGCATGCCCCACGGTTGATACTACGTCTGGTGATTCTACTTCCGACATTGAATCGACCAGTAACTTCAATGTGACCGGTGCAAGCGGATCAACCCTACCCTCCTCCTCGCCTTTTTTGGACCGGGGTCTAGGCTTGCAACGAGAGCCTGTGGCAAGCCAGCGCATCGGTATAGGAGACGTCAGAGACGGATTCGTCGGGGGAAGGGGAGGCCCACAGGGAAACACCAGGGGACGTCCCCCCAAGAAGAAGAGGTAATCCCTATATACAACTTGTCTTCAAGAACACTGACTGACTCTGAAGTGACATTGCTCTCTAAAGGTCTAAATTTTATTCCATCTAATGGCCCTGATCATTTTAGGTGGGAGGTGGAGCAGTTTCAGCAATTGGCGGCCTGTTGGAACCATTGTGTATCTGGTTGGATCGTATCTTGCAGGAGCCAGTGATGTCCCTTGACACTATTGTCAGGGACACCCTGGATGTTATTTCTCGATTGAAGCGACTTGAGGCACCCCTCCCCGATTCCCTCCTTGTTACTATAGATGTTAATAGTCTTTATACCATCATCCCTTTCGAGGAGGGCATCGGGGCGGTACGCACAATTCTAGCTAACCACATTAATGCTGTGCCATACCCTATAGAATTTATTTTGGAAATTTTGCGTAAAACTCTCACTATGAACTATTTTAGGTTCCAAGAGAAATACTACCTACAATGTACAGGCATATCCATGGGAGCGGCAATAGCTCCCATGTATGCCAACGCCTTTATGTACATATACGAATCTACATATATTTTGCCTGCTTTCTCTCGTGGATTGCAATTTTACATTCGTTATATTGACGATATTTTGTTGATGTGGCAGGGGACCAGTGGCGTCGTAACGTGGGGGCGGGGGGTGCGGCCCGCACCAGGTGACACCCGCCCTTAGGGTGACACCGTCACCCTAAGGGCTGGTGTTTCACCTTCTGCCGCCTGTTCGCTCCCTGCGAGCGTCCAAAGCATTCAGCTTTGGCGCTCGCCTGGAGGAAACACGTCACCAGCCAATCGCGGCTGGTCACGTGGCTCCCCCAGACGAGCGCCCAAGCTGCGCGCCGCCGGATGCTCAGAAGGAGCGAACACGCGGCGGAGGTGAGCTGGGCCATATCCAGGAGGTGAGCTGGGCCATATCCAGGAGGTGAGCTGGGCCAAATCCATGAGGAGCTGGGGCAAATCCATGAGCCGCTGGGGCAAATCCATGAGCCGCTGGGGCAAATCCATGAGGAGCTGGGGAAAATCCATGAGGTGAGCTAGGGCAAATCCATGAGGTGAGCTGGGGCAAATCCATGAGGTGAGCTGGGGCAAATCCATGAGGTGAGCTGGGGCAAATCCATGAGGTGAGCTGGGGCAAATCCATGAGGTGAGCTGGGGCAAATCCATGAGGTGAGCTGGGGCAAATCCATGAGGTGAGCTGGGGCAAATCCATGAGGTGAGCTGGGGCAAATCCATGAGGTGAGCTGGGGCAAATCCATGAGGTGAGCTGGGGCAAATCCATGAGGAGCTGGGGCAATATCATGAGGTGAGCTGGGGCATATCCATGAGGTGAGCTGGGGCATATCCATGGGGGCCTGGGGCATATCCATGAGGAGCTGGGGCAAATCCATGAGCCGCTGGGGCAAATCCATGAGGTGAGCTGGGGCAAATCCATGAGGTGAGCTGGGGCAAATCCATGAGGTGAGCTGGGGCAAATCCATGAGGTGAGCTGGGGCAAATCCATGAGGAGCTGGGGCAAATCCATGAGGTGCTGGGGCAAATCCATGAGGTGCTGGGGCAATATCATGAGGTGAGCTGGGGCATATCCATGAGGTGAGCTGGGGCATATCCATGGGGGCCTGGGGCATATCCATGAGGAGCTGGGGCAAATCCATGAGCCGCTGGGGCAAATCCATGAGGAGCTGGGGCAAATCCATGAGGTGCTGGCGCAATATCCATGAGGAGCTGGGGCATATCCATGAGCTGCTGGGGCATATCCATGAGCTGCTGGGGCATATCCATGAGCTGGGGCATTATCCATGAGAGCAGCTGGGGCAATATCCATGAGCTGGGGCAATATCCATGAGCTGGGGCAATATCCATGAGCTGGGGCATATCCATGAGCTGGGGAATATCCATGAGCTGGGGAATATCCATGAGCTGGGGCATATCCATGAGCTGGGGCAAAATCCATGAGAGCAGCTGGGGCAGTATATCCTTGAGCTGGGGCAGTATATCCTTGAGCTGGGACAATATCCATGAGCTGGGGAATATCCATGAGCTGGGGCATATCCATAAGAGGAGCTGGGGCAAAATCAATGAGAGCAGCTGGAGCATTATCAATGAGAGCAGCTGGGGCATTATATGCATGACAGGAGCTGGGGCAGTATATCCATGAGAGGAGCTGGGGCAATATCCATGAGAGGAGCTGGGGCAATATCCATGTGTGCTGGGGGCAGTATCCATGAGAGCTGGGGCAATATCCATGTGTGAGCTGGTCTGGGGCAATATATCCATGTGTGAGCTGGTCTGGGGCAATATATCCATGTGTGAGCTGGTCTGGGGCAATATATCCATGTGTGAGCTGAGGCGCAATATATCCATATGTGAGCTGGGGCAATATATATCCATGGGTGAGCTGCTGGGGGCAATATATAACTGTGAACTGGGGCAATATATCCATATGTGAGCTGGGGGCAATATATATCCATGGGTGAGCTGCTGGGGGCAATATATATCCAGAGCTGCTGGGGGCAATATATCCAGAGCTGCTGGGGGCAATATATATCCATGTGTGCTTTCACTGCCTTCGAACAGGCATCGTACTTGCTGGCAGTTGGCAAAAATTTGTGTGAGCATATGAGAGAGCTCCACAGCAATAAACGTCTCAGTAATGTGCACTGTGTGTATGAGCATTCAGTGTTATATGGGAGTACTGATTTAGTAGTTAAAAAAAAAATCCGTAAAACTCGGGGGGGGGGGTGACACCATAAGTTACCGCACCGGGTGACACCAACCCTAGTGACGCCACTGCAGGGGACACCTGGTGAATTGCAAACCATTATGACCAATCTGAACAAATTACCAACGTCGGTTAGGCTAACATTCCATTCGGATCCTGTAAGTCTTAATTCCTTAGACCTCAATGTCGCAGTTGAGGATGGTAGACTGTGATATTCACTATTTAGGAAACCGACGGACAGGAATACTTTATTACACGCTTCTAGTTTCCATCCACGCAAACTCAAAGAATCGTTACCTATTTCCCAGTTTTTGCGCGTTATGCGCAACAACTCGGATCCTTCTACATGTACACAGCAGCTGTCAGAGATGTACTCTCGATTTATTAAGCGAGGTTATAGATCTGACATTCTTGATAAGGCCTTGAACAAAGCACATGATGGTGTGCTAACACCGGGCCCACGTGGTGGGTCGAACTCTGGGAATTATATTTGCTCAGACGTTTCATACAAAATCAAGTATGTTTGCCCGTACTATTAGACGTCACTGGCGTATTCTTCAAAATGATCCTAAATTGGCTGCCGTCACTTCTGACCCCCCGATGATTTGTTATAAACGAAATAAGAACTTACGGGACTTCTTGGTCCATACGGACCAATATAACTTTTTCTCATCTAATAATCCATTTTCAAACCTGGGCTGTTTCCGGTGTGTGGGATGTACTACGTGTAATTCTCTAATCCCGGGAAAAGTGTTTTTTCATCCTTACAGTGGTACCAGGTACCGAATTCGACACCGAATTACCTGTACAACTGACTATGTTGTCTATAAGATCTCATGTCCCTGTGGTAAAATATATATAGGGAAGTCCATTAATAATTTACGAGAACGTATGGCAAATCATAGGTTGGCCATTAGGGCAGCATTAAACGGGCATGATAACCCACAACCGGTGGCACGCCACTTCTGTGAGACTGGACATAATTTGTCCAGCCTACGAGTGATGGCTATTGATCACATCCCCCCGCTTGTGAGAGGGGGTGATCGTGCTAAAGAACTTCTCAAGAGAAGCCTGGAAGGAGATTTCTGAGAACTTTTACCGCTCTTCTTCCTTGTGCCTGCGCTTTTGGTGACATGCCCACCGGTTGCTCACAGAAGCTGCGGTCCAGACAGAGGGACATTCGGGACTCCATGAGAGGTGGGTCCACTTCGAAGGGAGATGCGATCTCCTCCTACCTCCCCCCGGGCTATGACTTTTCGGAAGATGAAGAGGACCCCTGGCACTCGGGTGGTAGCTCTGCGATGACATGGATCTCCCCACAATCTCGTACACCAGACTCCCAACCACTATCTGCAGCAGCAAAAAAAAGGGCGCAAAAGAAACGAAAAGCAGCGCTGACGGCGTCTTTGAGTGCCTCACTTACTGCTGGTGGCCTCTCTGACAGGGATTCGGCCGAGGAACACCAGCTTTCAGCCAGCAGTAGTGTGGCTTCATTACGACAGGACGTTTTGAGACCGGGTGCCCAACCGCAACAAACGAGAGCGACCTCATTCGAAACCCGTATGACACAGCCTGAGGAAAGTCAGCAGGAGGAGGATGATGATCTTCCTCTTACGAAAAGAGACCTTCGGAGGATCCTGGACGAACTCCGGGAGATCCGGGGGGTGTGGAAACCTGAAGTGGCGGCGGTTCGGGAGGAGGTTGCAACAATCCGTGCGCAGGTGACAGCAGTGCAGGCGACGACCTCTACAGTGCTATCGGAACATACTCACCTGTTGGGACAGGTCGCTGGTCTAAGATCCCAGGTCGAGCTTTTGTCCCGCTCTGTGGAGATGCTGGAAACAAGACACCGCCGTCGTAACGGCATCCCGGACTCTGTGTCGTCGGATGAACTCCCAGCTTATGTGTCTCGTTTGGCCCTTCGGATGGCGGGACTCCCTCCTGACAAGCCAGATGTGATCGGATCGGTATTCAGAGTTCGGAGGCCTGTGGCGCTTTCGAAGGGGACTCCCCGTGATGTCGTGGTGGCCTTTCGTGACGTAGCATTTAAGGTCAAGCTTATGTCTGCTCGTGGCGCAAGAGATCCAGTGAAATTTGAGGGCTCCACGTTGGCTTTGTATCATGACCTTCCATTCCAGACTCTGCTTGCTCGCAGGCGGTTCCGTCCTGTGACTGCGGTTCTTCGTCGGAGGGGGATCCGTTATCGGTGGGGCTTGGCGGGAGCATTGGTGGTGACACATAATAATGTCCCCTACACCATCACTGATCCTGAAACCGCCTGGTCCGACCTTGAAGCGGCGGGCATCTCGCCGGACCCTCCGGAACTTCAGCCAGACTGAGACCTGAGCGATATTGTTTACCCCCCCCCCCCAGCTTTTCTTCTCTGTTTACGTGTCACTGGTCTATAGATAAGCTCTGAGTATAATTTATCAGGACAATTTATGGCATTTACGTTGATAGTCCTACATGCCTATGTGTTTCTTTTGTGTTTTCTTCCTTCACTGAGGTTGGGACTTCTTGCTTTTTGTTTTTTGTTTTTATTGTTCCCTTATTGACCTGTTACTACTTGCATCTTACATTATCTGACTGGCTGACCGTAGTTAGTTTGGCCAGCCCTAGACGGCTGTCTTTTTCTACGTTTGATTTCGTGAATTTCTTGTTATGTATAATTCTCTAAATAAAGAATTTAAAAAAAAAAAAAAAAAAAGAACTTCTCAAGCGAGAATCTTTTTGGATTTTTACACTGGACTCACTTGCCCCGCGTGGTCTTAATGAGAAGAACTCTTATATCCCTTTTTTGCCCCTACGTTAGTTTGTTTAAAAAGCAGCGATATATGCAGTATTGGTCTTACAAACCCTCTCTGGGTGTGAAGTCCTCCTAGGCAATTGTTTTTAACCAATAAAAAAATTATTTATTTATTTTTTCTATTTGGTCTTCCTAAATATGTGGTTTACATGGATCTCAATAAAGGGCAGTTCATTGTATGGCTGTAGTTCTGTGCACATTTAGTATAATATTATGCTTTTGCCATATATGGATTACTATTCCTAGCTATGTTAATTACACTGCTATATCTATACTAAGATGCTAATATGTTCTTTTTCAATGTAGCTGGAATATTGTATCACTGTATCCTACATGTTGACTTTCTCTTTTTTTCTTAGACTCTTTTTGAGGTGTCATTGTGATTTATGTTTTTTGTTTTTTTTTTCATTATTACTTTGGTTAATTGGCTTGCAGAGTATGTCCACGCCTGCTCTGTGATTGCAGGGTAGACACATCTGTGGGAGCTTAACCCCTTAAGGACGGGAGTAATTTTACAACTTCGGCGCTGTTTCGGAAGTAGAAGTTTGCTGAGCTCATTTTGACCATTTTTAAGTCACGTATTATTATACGACCCAGACAAATTATATATCGTTCTTTCCGTCAGACTCAGCAGATTAATAATATATCATTATTATATGTATATGTCATGCCCTGCCAAAATGCTATAACAAAAAATGTAAAAAAATGTGAATTTTCAATAAAATTTCAATCTTCCACAGTGTGTAAAGTGTTTTTTTTTTAAAATTTTATTATCCGAGGCTCTGCGGTCATATTCTATTGGGTAGATTTGTTAAAAAAATTAGAACGGGGAACCCATTTTTTTTTTGGGGAGAAATTGCGTGATTTTAGCTAAACCCCCCCAAAAAAAAAATCATTAGTGAAGCATCATTGTTCACATTATAATTGAAATGTGAACAATAGTGCTGCATTAAAAAAAACTAAATTTTTTTATTATATTTATTATTTTTTTATTATTTAATTTATTATTTTTATTTTTACTTTTTTTACACTTTTATTTTACTTTTACCATGGTCATGTTTGATATCATTGGAAAGGCCATGCTCTGGCCTTTCCAGCAATATCAGCCATGACCCCCTAGCTGCCACCGATCAGGAGATATTGGGGTTCTTTGAACCCCTTTATCTCCTGCAAGGGATTTCCATAGGAAATCCCTTTGCAGCTAGGGGGTTCCCGGTTAACTGACATCATCGCGCATGGCGCGATGAGTCAGTTGACCGGGGGGTGACCCAGAGGTGGGGGCTGCCATCCAAGATGGCGGCCCCCACCGGAAATAGGCCGCGATCGGGCACAAATTAGTGCCCGGTCGCGACCTGGCAACTAAGGGGTTAACCCCCCATACATTGCTGGAAAGGTCAGGCTGTGACCCTTCCAGCGATGCTGGCCACAGCCGCCGGGGACCAGGCGATCAGGAGATAGAGGGATCCGAAGGATCCCTCCCCTCCCCTCCAGGCGCTTCCCCTGCTCCGGCGCGATGACGTCACAGCGCCGGAGGAGGGATCACACTGATCTGACTCCGGGAGTCAGAGCAGCGTGGGAGCGACCGGAGGAGGTGAGTATTTAGCGAGGGGGGCTGTAAACGCCGAGGACGTACATTTACGTCCTGCGGCGTCAAAGCCCGCCTAATGCAGGACGTAAATGTACGTCCTGCGGCGTTAAGGGGTTAATTGTTTGATTGTATATATATGTCTTCCTTTGTATGTTGGCCATTCCTGAGGAAAGTCCCTCTGGGGACTGAAACGTTGAAATTTGATGCCAGAATAAAGTTTTATTTTATTTAAACTTTGAAAAGAAGTCTCCGTGTGCGTCTGGATTTTGGATTTTGGATTGACTGCACCAGAGCAAGAAATTTTCGGTATGTGGAGTGCGGGACCTCTTGACCCTTCATGTAGATATATATATATATATTTATATATACACACACATATACATATATTACACACACACATCCTATGCAGACGACTGCCACTCAATTGCTATTTCCAAGCTGCTTTATTGATCACAGCAGTGCCACATTTCAGTCAATACTTGTATACTTTCAGCAGGATCAGGATTCTTTTCTAATTTTTGTTTATGTTTATTCTAGACATGGTTTGAACTTGGATTATTTGAAGTTTCTTCAAACTGCAGCCACTTATTCTTAGAGATTTGTCGATCATAGAGACTGGAACTGTTGCCTTTTAATTTTTATTTCTTCATTCACTTAGAGTTGTACTTTGAGATGTAGATGATACATCTAACGTGTCATTGATGTTAATCTCTCCTAAACAACCACATTTATGTTTCCGTGCTTATAGTTATAGGGCCATATTACAATCTTCGCGCAAACGTTTGAGCTGGCGGAAAAACGCATTAACGCGAGGGGTAAAACCCTTTGCGCTGAACGACGTATTACAATGTCAGCGCAACAAATGCGCGTATACGTCTACCCAGGGTCAGTGCAAGCATTTTTGGGTACACAGGCAAACACCCATTTTGCCGCCCCCCCCTCCCAATGAACGGACATATGCATGTAAGTGTGCACCGACTACATATGTATTACATTAGTGGTGTGTGTGAAATGGGACTAAGTGTGGTGTTCTCTAGGCAGCAAAGAAGCGTGTGTGAGTGCTCTGCCAGTGAAGTGAGTGTGTGAGCTGTCAGTGAGTGGGGTCAGTGTGTGCTATTTATGATTACGCTGGAGCCACATGAGCGTGGAAAGAACGTTCGTGAGAATGGACTTCTTTCCACACAGATGTCCATGTGGTCACCTTACTGCGTATATGTTCATGCACACAGCTGTACAAAGCACAAGCCTCTTATGGAGGATCGCGCTTTGTAGACCTGTCTGCTGTCTGTCGTAGCGGCTTGATAGGGAGGAAAATGGCACG
Organism: Leptobrachium leishanense; assembly: GCA_009667805.1. Taxonomy (NCBI): domain Eukaryota; kingdom Metazoa; phylum Chordata; class Amphibia; order Anura; family Megophryidae; genus Leptobrachium; species Leptobrachium leishanense. The sequence continues at coordinate 175,361,931 of CM019067.1, read as the reverse complement.
TCTCTGGTAATGCACATTACAGCTAATGTCAGGTGAACGCAGTCTGAGCGCACTCTGCGTGCGTGCATAACGGATGGACGTACTGACAGAAGATAATGTGGACACCACACGATCCGTGTTTTTTGACTGATGTAGAAAAAAAGGAAATATAGGAAACAAAATTGAGTCAACGTGATGGACGATGCAAATGCGCTGCGTCTGACATCGCGTCATCACACACACAGGCTGCTGCGCGGATGCGGCACACTCTGGGCGTCCATCGTAGCGCTTTTACGTCGAGGCCTAAATGGCATCCGTTGCCACCTGCGTGGTGCGTGCGCACGGAAGTGTGTTCGTGTGTTGGTCTCTATTGATCACAAATCAATGCTAAGACGGACGTTGAACTGTGCGGCGACACTGACGTGATGACTGCGTTCGTCTGACGTTAGCCTACTAGTACACGACAAGTTACATTGTGTGCTTCTCCCAGTCGATCCAGCGTAATGATAAGACCGGCATGGGGGGGGGGTGACAACAGAAACACTTAAGGGAAATTCAGAGAACACTGAAATTTTGGTGCTCTCTCGTTCGGCAAACATCAGCGAGTTCAAGTCGCTGACCCTGCAGTAAATTAAGCATTCACTGGAGGGTCCCCGACCTGTGCTGAAGGGATCCGCCGATCAACCGGCCGATGATCTGCCGATCGCAGCCCCAGAAAACAGCCTATCAGCTGCTGAAGTAAGGGTAAAGAAATTGTTTTTGAAAAAGGCATTGAAAACAAAAAATGCATGGAAATAAAAAGGGCCCTATAAAAAATAAAAAGGTCTGTTACAGAAAAAAAAAAGGTTTAGAAATGGAAATCAAAAATTTCACCTAAAAATAAAATAAATAAGACATTTTGCTGCAAATGAAAGGAATAAATGGTTGAATAAAAAAAAATAAGAAAAACAATATTTTGGTATTCGATTTGAAACCTATGGGATTTGCCATTTTAAACCTGTCGAACAGAAGCACCGAACATCAGGGCATTTCACTGAGACTTGGGTGCAGTTCGGCATTCTCTGAATAGATTAACGTATTACTTCTCTAGGTGAGAATTTCACTGTCGTGGAAAGTCGTCAATTTGCAGTGATTTGAGGTAAACTGCATCATATTTTGCTGACAATTCGCCAGTATTTTGTATTGCCATGAAATTGCACTGTACAAGGAAATTCATTGTTTGGGGCAATTCAATGGTAATTTCGTCACTTATTGAATAACCCCGATAGTGTGCTCGTATGACCCCAGCCTTAACTGTCTGTAAGTGCATTGAGTGGTTTCTGGGCTGCCTGTGAGTAGTGTGAGTGACAGGGCTGGACTGGGACAAGAAATCAGCTCTGGACTTCATCCAGACTGGCCCACTTTAATTATGCAAACCCGCACAAAAATAGTATATAAACCAACCGGATCGCTCAACCAATCGCTCTGCAGATACAGGAGTTGCTGCAGAGCGATTGGGTAAAGCAGCGCAGCGGCACTGCGGTTGAGTGCGCACCATGTCTTAATGTTGAAGCATATGCTCAGTGGATCTCACCGGCACGGTGGTCCCAATATGAGACTACTGCAGACTGCGTCTTTTATACAGGTGTTGAGAAAACTTTCACCTCAGCCATTAAGGGCAGTTCAAGCCATGTGGCGAAACAACATTCACATTGGCCCACTGAGCCATTGGTCAACCAGGTATCTCCCTGTAGTCCCTATGGCCAGTACATGCCTGGTGATTGATGTATGGCCTGCCTGTGTATGATGTGAAGCGTCTGAGTGATGGGAGCAATGTATGTATGGGCTGTGATGGGAGCAATGTATGTATGGGCTGTGATGGGAGCGATGTATGGACTGGCTGTGAGTGATGGGAGCGATGTATGGGGTGTGATGGGAGCGATGTATGGACTGGCTGTGAGTGGTGGGAGTGATGTATGGACTGACTGTGGTGGGAGCAATTTATGGACTGGCTGGGAGTGATGGGAGCGGTGTATGGACTGGCTGGGAGTGATGGGAGCGGTGTATGGACTGGCTGGGAGTGATGGGAGCAATGTATGGACTGGCTGGGAGTGATGGGAGCGATTTATGGGCTGTGGTGGGAGCAATGTATGGACTGGATGGGAGTGATGTATGGACTGGCTGTAAGTGATGGAGGCAATATATGGACTGGCTGTGAGTGGTGGGAGTGATGTGTGTGAGCTATAATAGGAGACATTGAGTGTTACCAGAAATTAACACAGCCCCCCCCCAGTCTGACGTTGCCATGAGATACAGGGTGGGAGGCAGGGGGGAGCAGCATTTTACCTAAAACAAAAGAGGGAGGACTGTGAGCTGGGAAGAGGGGGAGAGAGAGGGTTAAAGGAAAGAATGTGTGAGGCATGATAATAAGGAGAGGAGGGAAAAAATTACAGCTTTACAAAGAGCAGCAACCCCCCCCCCCACACACACACTGTATACATTGACAGGAGAATGCAGGGGCAGATATAAAAAGAGAAATCCTTGCATATCCTGTAACGAGTCCTCCCTATTGTCAGTCTGTAGCTGCAGTCTGTCTCCTCCTCAGCAGCCCTGGTGCATGCAGTGAGAGCTGGAGAGGGAGGGATGCTGATGGAAGAGGAGGAGCCAGACAGGGGAAGCAGGAAGCCATGTGCTCTCACTCTTCACATCAGCTGCACAGAATCTGCCACAGTGGAGGGGCAGACCCAGACTCTGCCTGGAAGGGGCAGACAGAGCCTGCACGGAGGGGCTGGCATGAGACCAACTGTAAGAGCTCAGCTTTGTGGGTGGCCAAAAATGCCAGGGGATTTGCGCGCCTTAGCTGGAGCTCACTTAGGCGGTCGCCTGTCTTGCCTGGTGTGTAGCGCCGGCCCTGCGTCTACCGCGGGTCAACCTGCGTGAACCCTGAGCGAGCTTACTTTACTTTGCGCGTCCATTGTGAGCGCAAATGTGTTTGTGCGCTGGTACGCGGATGGTATTACAATCTATACGCAGGAATTAACGCATAGACGTTGTGCGCATAATTTTAGCATCTCCTAACAGCTGGTGTTAATGGCAAATTCTGTCAACCTGGCCGAAACCAAATACACCAGCCCAAAAAGAAAATGCAGCAAAGTATAGTTACACATTCTAAACATACCAAAGCAATAAATTTGAGAAGTTGTATGTGCTTTTTTTATTGATGCAGCATATATGCGCATATTGACTTTGACAGGCGCAAAAACTTTACGTGAGATAATTGTGTTTCTTAATTCTGATTGGCTGAATCGTGTGAAAATAACGGTACGCACACTGATTTCTGTGCTCAACGTTACTGCGCGCGCATTTGTGCGCATCCGTTTAACGCGTGTTATTGCTCAACGGATGAAAAAATGCGTGAGGATTGTAATTCCAGTGTTGATTTACGCGCATTAACGTTTAACGCTGGGCGCACAAATTCACACGTTGTGTAAGCGTTTTAACGCGAAGATTGTAATAGGGCTCATAGTCTTTTATCGGTGTGTGTGTATACATAGCACAAGTTACAAATAATTTAAAATAGTTCCTAGTTGCCCTTCTACTCTTTACTGTGTGTCCCTCCAAAGAGGTTATTTAGAGAGCACCCAATTGTCACCGTCATGTCGGTGCTCTTTCATTCGCGCACTTCAGCGAGTTAAATTCACTGACCCTGCGGTGAATTCAGCATTTGTGAATCGACGCGCCGAATGCATCCTTAAAATGTAGAATCGATTAGAAAAAACGCTGCAAAAACGACGAATGAATTTGAAAAACTGCTGAAACACAGCTGCAAACCTGCAGAAAAATGTCAACGATCGGCCGAACAGACAGCCAAATCGATCCTCACACCGCCGACGACCCGCCAAACAGACCGTCGGCAAAAAGGTTAACGAAAACAACCAAACCTGCAACTATTAAACCGCGTTTTAGAAACACTAGTGCATGAAACTTAAGGGAAAAAGGTGTCATCTGCGCTCGTTTATATGTATTTCCATGTACAACAAAACACTATGAGGTTTTAGTTTGTTTCAATGGCCATTGCAACGTAAGCTCACTCGCCCCTTCAAGGCACCTCTTTTGTAGAGTGAGTACCTAACCAATGTACCAAAAGCCGCTCTACTGAACAGCTCCATGCCCCTCCTGCTGCTTTTCAGCTAAGGAGCGGCAGAAAGATGGTGGGTTTTATTTATACACGCATCAAACACTTCCCATTTGGGGTTAAAAACAAAAATATGGAAAAAGGAACAGCTGTAAAACGACGAGCTGGTGTTACAAGCATAATATACATACATACAGGTGTCATCTGCACTCGTTTCTATGTATTTCCATGGAAATACAAAGAAACTAGCGCAGATGCCACCTTTTTCCCTTATGTTTTATACATTAACTGGGCTGTTACTCCTGGCTGTTGCAGCCGCTCCCGTGAGTATGGGCGCGACGCCATTTTTTCTGTAGTGCATGAAACTGTCTGGAAATAATATGAGGGCCTATGAATAACAATAAAAATGTCTGTTACAGAACAAAAAAAAGTGCCATGTAAAAAAATAATTGAAATCAAAAATTTCCCCAAAAAAATCCCAAAAAAGTAAATAAAGACATTTTTTGCTGCAAATGAAAATAATAAATGGTTAAATAAATATTTAAGTAAAACAGGGTTTTTTTTTTTTACATTGAAACCTATGGAATTCCCCTGCTTAAAGCTGTCGAATGAAACCACTGAACATCAGGGCATTTTGACAACATTTCACAGCTGTCCAGCATTCTCTGAATAGATTAACCATGACTTCTCTATGGGGATTTCACTGCCACCGAAGATCACTGTATTTCTCTGGCAATTCGACAATATTTGGCGAATCGCCAGCTTTTTGAATAGCTGAATTGCCACTAAATTGCACCGTATGGGGAAGTTCACCATTCGGTGCAATTCCATGGCCAGTTCGGTGCTCTTTGAATAACCCCTCAAGGCTTGCAATACTGTCTCCCTATGGGTTCCTAGAAAGGTTATCACTAGTAGCTTTAGTCCAGGACATGAAAATGCCATAGAAATGGAACGGAACAGATTAAAATAATTTTTCCTATATCAGGTTCAATAGTTGGCATCTTAAGTCTGTATTTGAATCTAGGGAGGAGTAAAACAAAAGTATCTGTTAACAGTGGCGTAGCGTGGGTTGTCAACGCTCGGGGCCAGCCAAGAATTGTGCGCCCCCCCAACAATTGTGCGCCCCCCTAGCCTGTGGACATATTAGCATGCCCTGATTCCCGTCCACCATTAGAGCATTGAACCCCTTACCCCAGGGCTTGACAAAGGATCAAACATGGATATATATTGCCCCAGTAGCTCAAACATGGATATATATTGCCCCAGTAGCTCAAACATGGATATATATTGCCCCCAGTAGCTCACACATTGATATATATTGCCCCCAGTAGCTCACACATTGATATATATTGCCTCAGTAGCTCGCACATGGATATATATTGCCCCCAGTAGCTCAAACATGGATATATATTGCCCCCAGTAGCTCACACATTGATATATATTGCCCCAGTAGCTCACACATTGACATATATTGCCCCCAGTAGCTCACACATGGATATATATTGCCCCAGCTCACACATGGATATATAGTGCCCCAGATCACACATGGATGTATATTGCCCCTGCTCACACATGGATGTATAGTACCCAGCTCACACATGGATGTATAGTGCCCAGCTCACACATGGATGTATATTGCCCAGCTCACACATGGATGTATAGTGCCCAGCTCACACATGGATGTATAATGCCCAGCTCACACATGGATGTATAGTGCCCAGCTCACACATGGATGTATAATGCCCAGCTCACACATGGATGTATATTGCCCAGTTCACACATGGATGTATAGTGCCCAGCTCACACATGGATATATACTGACCCCAGCAGCTCGGTTTTGTAAGGGACGTTCCAACTTCTGACCACGGTGGCGCACTAACAAACCTCATCGGCGGCGCTCCAGTGTGCCTTCCTGAGCCCCACGTGCACCCTGCATTGACTCCACCCCCCACGTGATGCGTGCGCATCATGTGGGGGGGGCGGCATCAATGCAGGGTGCACGTGGGGCCAGGAAGGCATGCTGGAGTGCCACCGACGAGGCGGTTTGTTAGTGCGCAGCTGTGGTCCCTTACAAAACCGGGCCCCCACTGACCCGCGGGCCCTCGGGCAGCGCCCGATTCCCCGTTGGGTCAGTCCACCCCTGGTCCCGCTGCCGTGTGGAGCCTCCTGCACTCTCCTGCCCAAGTGACAAGAAGCGTGGCGCCGGCGCACTGCGTCACCGGCATCACGTGACAATACTCTTTTCCGGATTAGCTCTTCTGGATTTGGCAGCGCGGCTGATCGGCTCGTAAACATTAGGGGCGCAAATTTTAAATTTGCTCCCCTAAGAAAATCACGCCCGGGGCCACCGCCCCGTTGCCCCCCCACACTACGCCACTGTCTGTTAACAAGGATTGGCAGAAACATACAGGGTTATTCAAAGAGCTCCGAATTGCTGTTGTAAGGTAAGCGAATGCTAAAATTCAGCGTACGGTTACCTTTCCTGGCCATTTGGCTATTCAGAGAGCAGGCAGCAGTGGCGGAAGTACCAGGGTCACAGCGGTCGCAGTTGCGACCGGGCCCTGGCATTCTGCCACTGGAGGGGGCCCAGCGCCACCGCCAGATTTCGGCAGTCAGCACCGGAATCTGGGAGCAGCGCCACCGGCTGTTCCTCTCTAGGGATGAGCTGTTCGGTTCAATCAGTTCGGAGTTCGACTCGAACATCGGCAGTTCGAAAGTTCGCGAACTTCAAACTTTTTGGCATGTTAGGTCCGAGTTCGAAATGTTTATTTTTTTTAAAAAGTATAAAAAATGCTTAAAAAATCTAGAAATAAAGAGATTCTTTACTGCAGAATATTATAAGCAACGGTTTATTAGATATTGAATTAATAAACTACCCAGGGCAAGAAGGCATGCATGTGGGCGATGATTAGCAATGGACGGACTGAGTACGTCGTCAAGAAGCGGTATGTATAATAGCATAAACATGTTACATACACATAACACACATTACATACATCTACCAACATATGTCAACACATGCTGCAGTGTAATGTATTATCTGTTTGTCAGGCAAATGTGACTGTCATAAAATTATTCTGGCTTTATTTAACCCCTTAGTGACCGGGCGGTTTTAGACAAATCCGTCCTTTAGTGACCGCTGCTGTTTTTACGTTTCTGCGCTGTTAGTGTTTAGGACAAATTTTCCTCTTACTCGTTTATGCAACGCACACATATTTTACACTGTTTTTCTCGTCATTAAATGAACTGTATAAAAATACAATTTTTTTCATCATTTCATATAATTTACTATAAAAAACATTGTGAAATATGACAAAAATTTTTAAAAAAACACCACTTTTTCGAATTTTGACCCCCAAAATTTCTTATGTATCAACAACCGTCAAAAAAATTTAATTCCTTAGTAGTTTCTAAATTTAGTTCTGAGTTTAGCAATACCCAATGTTTACATATTCCTCGCTTTTTTTCCTTCTTTTATGCAACAATAAGAGCAAGTAGCACTTTGCCATTTCCAAAGAGTTTATTTTCAAAACTAGTGATAGTGACATTGTAACACTGATATCTGTCACTAATTCCTGAATAACCCTCCACATATACATATTTTTTTAAAGTACACAAATCAAGGTATTAAACTTGGGGTATTTTGACTCTTTCCATGCAAACCATTTTACCACAAATCTATGCCAAAGTTTGAGAAAAAAAAGTTTTGGTGATTTTTTTTTTTTGAATGCAATTTAAGAATACATGTACTGTGAACTTTAAGGTTTACTGCCAAAAAACACCCCAAAATATGTTCAGCAACATCTTCTGAGTAAATTGATACCACCCATGTATAGGTATGTCGGGTCATTTGGGGGTTAATAGGCCTTATTTGGGGGGTGCGCATTTCAGTTTTCCAACTTGGAATTTTCACATTTCGTCATCATGCACCCATGTCCTATTTGGGATATTTTTGAAGCCGGCCAAAGTAATTTACCCCCATCAAACCATATATTTTTAGAAAGGGCACACCCTAGGGTGCTTCAAAGAGTTGTATTTTAACACTTTCCATGCACTAGCTCTATGTCAAACTTTCAGGTAGTCACTTTTTGGGTTATTTTTTCACACACATTGTACTTTAGGCATGAATTGTCAAATCCAGTTATGGGTTACTGCCAAAAAACACCCCAAAATATGTTCAGCAACATCTTCTGAGTAAAGTGATACCACCCATATATAGATTTGTTCTGTTGTTTTTGGGGTGTTACGCCAATCTTTTGACATGTGCTTGACAATTTTCTAATTTGACATACAGTATCTTCTTTGCTTATCTTCTTTTTAGGGGCCTTTTTACATACCCCAATTTTATGAACCTGCATATATTTGGTAAGATAACACCACAAAGTAGGGCTGTGCAATTAATTGCAATCGCAATCGAATCGCGATTTCCGACCCTGCAATTTCTAAATCGCATAAGGCTGCAATTTTCGGCTCCCTGTTAACTTCCGGCGGCATGGTGCTTTGGGCGCTCGCAGGGGGAACCACGTGACGAGCCGCGTTCTCGCGGCTCGTCACATGGTTCCCCCAGGCGAGCGCCCAAGCTCCATGCCGCCGGAAGTTAACAGGGATCCGAACACGTGGCGTACAGAGGTGAGCTGGGGCAGTATCCATGTGCTGGGGCAGTATATCCATGTGCTGGGGCAGTATATCCATGAGCTGGGGCAGTATATCCATGAGCTGGGGCAGTATATCCATGAGCTGGGGCAGTATATCCATGTGTTGGGGCAGTAATTCCATGTTCTGGGGCAGTAATTCCATGTGCTGGGGCAGTATATCCATGTGCTGGGGCAGTATATCCATGTGCTGGGGCAGTATTTCCATGTGCTGGGGCAGTATTTCCATGTGCTGGGGCAGTATTTCCATGTGCTGGGACAGTATTTCCATGTGCTGGGGCAGTATTTCCATGTGCTGGGGCAGTATATCCATGAGCTGGGGCAGTATATCCATGAGCTGGGGCAGTATATCCATGTGCTGAATACTGAATACATTTAGAATGTATGTAGCATGTTTGAAAAAGCAAAAACAATTGGCTAAATCGCAAATAAAATCGCAATATTCATTCAAGAAATCGCAATATGATTATTTAGTCAATATTGCACAGCCCTACCACAAAGTATTGTAAATGGAGTGTTTTTATGCCATGGATGCAACCGTTTGCTCCAAACAAATTGGATACTGTTTGGTGGTCATTTTTCATTTTCACACCCACATCAGTTTTGGACTGTGATTTAGGAGACACTGTTGTTGGTTACTGCATGAAAACTCTCCAGGTTGTTTTCTGCAAGGTCTCCTGAGTACACTCATGCCCCCCATGCATAGGTGTGCAAAGATTTTGGCAAAATACAGCACCAATAGTAGAACATAAAAATGTAGGAATAAAATGTAAAAGTCTGGTGCAGTAAAAGAAAAAAAAACTAAACTGAACTAACTAGAGTATAAGAAAAAATAGAAAGGAAAAAAAAAATCACAGATCACGCACAGTGTGATATATCTTGAAACAGTCCCCAAGACACAGACCGGGTTGTCCAGGGCATTCTGGGCAGTAAAAGATTGTGTCTCTCCTCTGCCCCCTCTTGAAACACACCCTGCATTTTTTTTGGGGTTTCTGTTTGCCCTCAGTAGGGGGGATTTTATAAATAAAATGTGTAGCCCCAACTCTGTCCCCCATCACCGCCCGGGGAGCAGGTGCATCCTGGTACAAAAGCCCCGAAATGACCTGGAGCTGAAACTGTAAAAAGGACAGCGTCACTCCGGGGTTTGCCTTTTTGCAGAGCAAAAAGGCATTGTGGGTTGCAATTTGCATCAGGTAAATTGCAACCTTTTTGTACCAGGCCCTTGACTTCCACATAAACTGGTAGGGCTGGAGCAGCTGATCTGCCAGATCAACCCCACCCATATGCCGGTTATAGGCTTTGATGCACACTGGCTTCCTGATGCGCTCAGCTCTGCCACGTACAGAGACCTCCACAGACCTCTCAGTGTGGATGGTGGATAGAAGGTATACATCCTTCTTGTCTCTGTACTTGACCGCCAACAGCTCCTCTTGGCGCAGAGCTGAGGACTCCCCCCTTTTTAACCGGGTGCGGACAAGCTGTGCTGGGAAACCTACGCGGTTCTTGCGAACAGTATCGCATGCGGCTGTATCAAAACAATACAGCAGCTTGAACAAAGGGACACTCGTATAAAAATTATCAACATACAAGTGGTACCCTTTGTTCATCAGGGGAAAAAGTAAGTCCCACACAATCTTGCCACTGGTTCCCATGTGTTCTGGGCAACCTGGAGGGTCAAGGCTACTATCCTTTCCCTCGTACACCCGGAAGGCCTGAGTATACCCACTCTCGCTGTCACAGAGCTTATACACCTTCTACCTGGAGCGTTTGGAAGGAATATACTGCTTGAATCCCAGCCTTCCCTTGTATTTCATTAGGGATTCATCCACGCAGATATTCCTTCCAGGTGTATAAGCCTCTGCAAACCTGGCGGCGAAGTGGGTAATCAGGGGGTGGATTTTATACAGCCTGTCAAACTGGGGATGCTCTCTAGGAGGGCACAGGCTGTTGTCACTGAAGTGCATGAAACGCAAAATGTTTTCATACCTTCTACGTGACATTGATTGGGGGTAAATGGGGGTAGAGCAGATGGGGCTACTGCTCCAGTAGGAGCAGTGGCGTAACTAGAAACCTGAGGGCCCCGGTGCAAGAATCCATGAAGGGCCCCCCACCCCCCCCAAAAAGATCCATATTTTTACCTTTTTTTTTCCTGCAATATAAAAAAGATAGTATTGCCCCCAGCTCACATGGACATATATATATATTGCCCCCAGCTCACATGGACATATATATTGCCCCCAGACCACACATGGATATATTGCCCCAGCTCACACATGGATATTTTTGCCCCCCGCTCATGGATATACTGCCCCAACACATGGATATACTGCCCCAACACATGGATACTGCCCCAGCACATGGATATACTGCCCCAGCACATGGATATACTGCCCCAGCACATGAATATACTGCCCCAGCACATGAATATACTGCCCCAGCACATGGATATACTGCCCTAGCACATGGATATACTGCCCCAGCTCATGGATATACTGCCCCAGCTCATGGATATACTGCCCCAGCTCTGCCCCAGCTCATGGATATACTGCCCCAGCTCTGCCCCAGCTCATGGATATACTGCCCCAGCTAATGAATATACTGCCCCAGCTCTGCCCCAGCTCATGGATATACTGCCCCAGCTCTGCCCCAGCTCATGGATATACTGCCCGAGCTCTGCCCCAGCTCATGGATATATTGCCCCAGCTCATGGATATACTGCCCCAGCTCATGGATATACTGCCCCAGCTCTGCCCCAGCTCATGGATATACTGCCCCAGCTCTGCCCCAGCTCATGGATATACTGCCCCAGCTCTGCCCCAGCTCATGGATATACTGCCCCAGCTCATGGATATACTGCCCCAGCTCTGCCCCAGCTCATGGATATACTGCCAGTGCCAGCCCCCAGCTCATGGATATACTGCCCCAGCTCTGCCCCAGCTCATGGATATACTCACCTCCTCTGCTGCCGCCGTTGTTCCTCTGAGGTGAGCGGCCGCTGAAAGCATGCAGCCTGGCCGCTCACCGGAAACCACCTGACCAGCGCAGCCGAGTTCTCACGAGATCTCGTGTGCTGGTCAGCTAGTTCCCATCCCACGCGAGCGGCCAAGCTGCAAGCCAGCGGGCCGCTCGCAGGGAGGGGAACAGCCAGCGGCGCTGCTCCCAGATTCCGGCGCTTTTTGCCGGAATCTGGCGGCGGCGCTGGGCCCCCCTCCAGTGGCGGAATGCCAGGGCCCGGTTGCAACTGCGACCCTGGTACTTCCGCCACTGAGTAGGAGCGAATTGAGGGCTTCTTTATGATGCCCATCAGCATAGTAAGTGCCCAGAATTTCAGAAATTCTGGCACATCTAGCGGGGTCCATTGCTTCCTTGCCAAGTAGGAGTCTGGCTTCGCAGCACAATGCTGATGGGCATACAGATTTGATTGGGCAACAATGTGGCCCTACAAATCATCTCCCATAAACACCTGCAAAAACTGTGTGGCGGTAAATCCTGCAACATCAATATTGATGCCAGGATTTGCCGTGAAAGGAGGGATATCTGGCCTCTGGCGATGAGGCACTACCCACTCCTCAGCTGGAGCTGTGCGTCTCCTGCTGGCAGGTGGTGGCCCAGGATCTGCATCAGAAACATCACTAGGAGATACATCAGCCAGCGTAGATGATGTATTTAGCGAGGTCTCTGAGCAGCTAGCGGGGTCAAAATCTGGGTCTGAGTCCGACGCAGATGCCTCAGATTCTGACGCCAGGATGGCATATGCCTCCTCGGCGCTGTACACCCTCTCAGACATTATATATAATAGATTATAAAATTTTATAATTATTATATATATATAAGCGGATTATTGGTTCTTAGAAGAACCGTTGGGTTTCACAAGAAAATACAAATAAACACCTAAATCTCTCTAAATCCCTCTAAACCTGCCTCAATTGTTCTAAATCTCCATAAAATCTCTCTAAATCTGCCTAAATTTGTCTAATCTCACTAAATCTACCTAAAATCTCTAACCTGTCAAATCTGATCTCTCTCTCTCGCTCACCAAAACACAAGTGAGGAGAGGGAGGGAGAATCACAGAGGTCACGGCCAATATTTACAAAATATTGACCTGACAAATTAGAAATTTTATGTAGATTTTTTTATAACTTCTGATTGGATGTTGCTAGCCTGCCTCTCTGATGAGGCAGGCTAGGAACATCCCACACAGCCCCAAGATGACCCTGCCCTTAGAAGGGCAGCGCCATCTTGGCTGTCACATTTATTTTATTTTATTCATTTTTATTCATTTATTTTTCTTTTTTCACACTTTTTTACACTTTTTTTTTAGTCTGCTGGGTGCCTTGATCCCTTGAGGCACCCAGCAGAGCACCTGATCACTCATGTGATCTTTTTTGTACTGAGTGTCACGATACCTCGTGGCACTCAGTACTTCCTGCCGCTACCGGAAGTGATCGCTCGGGGGAGCAATCACTGAGCGGACCGGCGGCAGGTAAACATATTGCAAGGATGCCTATACAAGGATGCAATATACTCAGAGCAGCTGGAAGTGATACCGATCGCTTCCAGCGCTCTGTAGAAGTGCGGGGCACCTTTCCGGTCAAACCGGATTTTGATCGCTCCCGGGGAGCGATCACAAGGGGCCCCGGCACTTCTGTCCACCATTGCACGGATGCCTGGACTCCCAGGCAGCGTGCAATGGCCCTGGAGCTGCTGGAAGCGATCTGATCGCTTCCAGCGCTCTCTAGAAGTACGGGGCACCTTTCCAGTCAAACCGGATGTTGATCGCTCCCGGGGAGCGATCACAAGGTGCCCCGGCACTTCTAACCGCCATTGCATGGATGCCTGGACTCCCAGGCAGCCTGCAATGGCGTTTGAGCTGCTGGAAGCGATCCAATCGCTTCCAGCGCTCAAAAGACCGCAGGACGTACCATGTACGTCAGCGGGTCTAAAAGGGGTTAAAATATTTGCACACATGTACATTTTTCTGAAACTTTCACACCTCAAAATTACATGTGCTTAGAGTGCATGAGGCTTGCATAGGATTTTTTGCGCCGCCTGTGTGTTTCATCTTTAAAATGCTGCAATGGGTGATGTGGATTTTCTAGTTTACAAGGAAAGCATGCTTTACAGTCTGCCTAATGTCTAGGTGCAAAGATTCTCACCACTAAATGACATGTGCTCGCAGCAGGGCTCTAGTCTCAAACTCTGGTGCCCCTGATGTTTTTGAACTACAACTCCCAGGATTCCCTCGCCGTGTATTGCATTGAAATCATCCTGGGACTTGTAGTCCAAATCATGTTGGGGGGCCGTGAGTTTGAGACCCCTGGCATACTGTGCATGAGGCACATACTGATACATAGGATTTTTTTGCGCCGCCTGTGTGTTTCATCTTTAAAATGCTGCAATGGGTGATGTGGATTTTCTATCTTACAAGGGCTCTCAAATGGCATAAACAACAGGTGTTAATAAGTGTTTGGAAATAACATGTGCTTCTAATTAGTCTGGTCTCATGAATTTGATACATTGCCTGCAGACGGGGAGTGGCTGCTGCACATGTTTGAACACTGTGCTTCTGAATTCTAAGAAGTGTTCATTTCTACTACATTTCCTCTGATATGCTGTTTAACCCCTTAAGGACCAGGGCTCTGTAAAGCCAATCATTAATGATGTGGATGTTATGTCATTTGTCATCAAGGGCTTAATAAAATCTTTATCACACTCCTTAGATTTAAATGTAATCCAGTATTTGTATGTCATGTACCTCTCCCGAAGGGCCTATGGGAGCATACAGTTATTATTGTGTTAGAGCTATAGTTTTGGTGCAGGTGTGGTGGAAGGGCTTGCTGCTTCTGCATTAGTAACACAACACAAAGTGAAAATGTCTATCATAAAGCGTACAAGCTCAGTCCCTAGAGTCTCTGACTATCCATTGTCATATATACCTTGCTTTATACATATAATACATTCCCTCATCTAACAGGATAGGATAGTAGCCAGTCCTTGTGCATTTTCCCTTAAGGGTGGTTAGTTGTCGTGTGTGGGTCTCTGATGGCGATATTTCTATATATCCTACAAATCCGCCACTTCACAGGCAGGTTATGGGGACCTCCTAGGCACGATATTTGAAGGAATTTTTCGTTTTTATTTTTAACCCTTATTTTATGTAAAACTCACTGTTCCTTTAAAAACGTCTTTTTTAAACCTTTTTGTCCTTGTTTCCTGTTCCCCAGGGCACTACCCGGACTCCTATACACCTTTTATGGCAAATATCTTGCATATATGCCCTCTTGGAGGGCACTCTAAAAATAGAACTTTTGAGTCCCATTGACTTGCATTGAGTCCGGCTCGTGTTCGCGCTCAAACTCGAACTTTTGAAATTGTTAGAGTTCGAATGCGAACCGAACACGGGGGTGTTTGGCTAATCCCTATT
This sequence comes from Leptobrachium leishanense, assembly GCA_009667805.1. Taxonomy (NCBI): domain Eukaryota; kingdom Metazoa; phylum Chordata; class Amphibia; order Anura; family Megophryidae; genus Leptobrachium; species Leptobrachium leishanense. The sequence goes on along the minus strand of CM019067.1, from coordinate 175,346,761 downwards.
CCTCTCTCTGCGAGCGGCCCGTTGGCTTGCAGCTTGGCCGCTCGTGTGGGATGGGAACTAGCTGACCAGCGCACGAGATCTTGCGAGAACTCAGCTGCGCTGGTCAGGTGGTTCCCGGCGAGCAGCCAAGCTGCATCATGCTAGCTGCTGCTCGCCTCGTGAAGAACAGCGCAGAGCAAGGTGCAAATACATCCACGAGCTGGGGCAAATACATCCACGAGCTGGGGGAAAATACATCCACGAGCTGGGGGCAAATACATCCATGAGCTGGGGGCAAATACATCCACGAGCTTGGGGCAAATATATCCATGAGCTGGGGGCTAAATACATCCATGAGCTGGGGGCAAATACATCCATGTGAGCTGGGGGCAATATATCCCATGAGTTGGGGCAATATATCCCATGAGTTGGGGCAATATATCCAAGGGCTGGGGGAAAATGCATCCATGAGCTGGGGCAAATACATCCACAAGCTGGTGGCAAATACATCCACGAGCTGGCACAAATACATCCACGAGCTGGGGGCAAATACACCCACGAGCTGGGGGCAAATATATCCATGAGATGGGGCAAATACATCCACGAGCTGGGGGCAAATACATCCACGAGCTGGGGGAAAATATATCCATGAGCTGGAGGCAAATACATCCATGAGCTGGGGGCAAATATATCCATGAGCTGGGGGCAATATATCCATGAGCTGGGGCAAATACATCCATGAGCTGGGGGCAAATATATCCATGTGTGCTGGGGGCAAATACATCCATGTTAGCTGGGGCAAATACATCCATGTGAGCTGGGAGCAAATACATCCATGAGCTGGGGCAAATACATCCATGTGAGCTGGGGGCAAATATACCGATGTGTGAGCTAGGGCAATATATACTCATGTGTGAGCTGGAGCAATATATCCATGTGTGAGCTGGAGCAATATATCCATGTGTGAGCTGGGGCAATATATATCCATGTGTGAGCTGGGGCAATATATTCATGTGAGGTGGGGCAATATATATCCATGTGTGAGTTGGGGCAATATATTCATGTGAGGTGGGGCAATATATATCCATGTGAGCTGGGGGCAATATATATCCATGTGAGCTGGGGGCAATATACAGTATATATCCGTGTGAGCTGGGGTAATATATATATCCATGTGAGCTGGGTGCAATACTATCTTTTTTATATTGCAGGGAAAAAAAAAGTAAAAATATAGCTCTTTTTTTGGGGGGGACCCTTCATGGAGTCTTGCACCGGGGCCCTCAGGTTTCTAGGTCCGCCACTGGCAGGCAGTTCGCCAAATGTTGGCGAATTGCCTGCACATACGGTGTCTGTTCGTTGCCTGTTCGAGGGCAGTGAAATCCCCTAGAGAAGCAATGCTTCATCTATTCAGAGAACACGAACCAGCAGTGAAAGGTTGCCGAAATGCCCTGCCATTCGGTGGCTTAATTCGACAGGTTTATTCAGGCGAATCCCATAGGCTTCAATGTTAAAAATATTCCCGTTTTAATTCAATATCTAATAAACCGTTTATTATTATATTCTGCAATAAAAATAAAATTTAATATCATTCATTGGATCTTATATGTAAATTTCAGACATTTTCGTATCTGTAGTTTCTTTGCAATCAGCGTTTCACTTTTCAAACATTCAAGCGTACTTGAATTCATTCAAGCGTAGTTTTTTTCACTCCATTCATCTGCGGTGTCGGGTTTTTCCGGCGGCTGCTCTGCGATTGGCTCCTGCTCGGGTTTCTCCGGCATGTTTGGCGGGGTTAATCCAGATGTTTTTGCGGGTTTCGGTGTGCCTTCGCCCTGGTTTTGCGGTGCGTTTTCGGGGGGTTTGCGGCGACTTTTCCCTGCATTACGGCGGCCCTGTGGTGCTTGCGGAATACACCGCAGGGTCGCCAAAATGGGATCGCCAAATCGTACCGAATTGAAGAGAATGAAAAGTCACCGAACATGCGGCGACTTTTCGATTCTCTTTCAATAACCCTGATACAGGGTTATTCAGAGAGCGGTGAAAAGCAGGAGAATGACTGGAGAATGGAAAATTCGAGGTCAAAATAGCCAAACCAGGAAAATTCTCCCATTCATCTCACTTTCCAAATTGGGTATTTTGATCTCGAATTTTCCATTCTCCAGTCATTCTCCTGCCAGTCATGCTTTTCACCGCTCTCTGATACACCTTGATAGTGTAACTCAGCTTATTCAGTCATAAATAACAAAAATCAATTTTAGGCAGAAAGAGGCAAAGCAATTTATAAGAGCTTCCAAAGCACACGCAGAAGAGAAAATAGCTCAGTCAGTAAAAAAGGGGGACAAAACATTTTTTAGATACATAAACGAGAAAAGAAAAGTAAAACAAGGATTAGTTAGATTAAAAACAAAGGAAGGAAGGTATGTAGAAGAGGATAAAAGTCTCGCTGACTGCCTCAATGAATATTTTTGTTCAGTCTTTGCAGAAGAAAAGGAAGGAAAGGGACCTCAGTTAGGAGAGAACACTAAAGAGACATTTACATATGAGTTTACAGAGGAGGAGGTTCTACAGCAGCTGTCTAAAGTAAAGACAAATAAGTCAATGGGGCCTGATGGGATCCACCCTAAATTATTAAAAGAGCTCAGTGATGTAATAGCAAAACCGTTAACAGATTTATTTAACCAATCCTTGTTAACGGGAGTCGTCCCAGAAGACTGGAAATTAGCAAATGTTGTGCCCATTTACAAGAAGGGTAGTAGGGAGGAATCGGGGAAATATAGGCCAGTTAGTCTTACGTCAGTAGTGGGGAAATTAATGGAAACCATGTTAAAGGAAAGGATTGTTGAACATCTAAAAACACATACATTACAGGATCAGAAACAACATGGGTTTACCTCAGGGAGATCATGCCAAACTAATCTTATTGATTTTTTTGATTGGGTAACAAAAATAATAGACACAGGTGGTGCAGTAGACATTGCTTATTTAGATTTCAGTAAGGCTTTTGATACTGTTCCGCATAGAAGGCTTATCAATAAATTGCAATATTGCATATTGTTGAATGGATTAGGCAGTGGCTGAGTGACAGACAACAGAGGGTTATGGTAAATGGAGTTTATTCAGCGCAAGGTCTTGTTACCAGTGGGGTACCTCAGGGGTCAGTACTTGGACCCATTCTCTTTAATATTTTTATTAGTGATATTGCAGAAGGTATTAATGGAAAAGTATGTCTTTTTGCTGATGACACAAAGATTTGCAACAGGGTTGACGTTCCTGGAGGGATCAGCCAAATGACAAATGATTTAGGTAAACTTAAAAAATGGTCGGAGTTGTGGCAATTGAGTTTTAATGTGGATAAGTGCAAGATAATGCACCTGGGACGTAAAAACCCAAGGGCTGAATATAGAATATTTGATACAGTCCTAACCTCAACATCTGAGGAAAGGGATTTAGGGGTCATTATTTCAGAGGATCTAAGGGTAAGTAGTCAATGTAATAGAGCAGCAGGAAATGCTAGCAGAATGCTTGGTTGTGTAGGGAGAGGTATTAGCAGTAGGAAAAGGGAAGTGCTCATGCCACTGTACAGAGCACTGGTGAGACCTCACTTGGAGTACTGTGTGCAGTACTGGAGACCGTATCTCCAGAAGGATATAGACATCTTAGAGAGAGTTCAGAGAAGGGCTACTAAAATGGTGTACGGCTTGAAGGAGAAAAGTTACCAGGAAAGGCTTAATGATCTTAACATGTACAGCTTGGAAAAAAGACGAGACAGAGGAGATATGATAGAAACATTTAAATACGTAAAGGGAATCCACAAGGTAGAGGAAGGGAGTATATTTAAAAGGAAACAAAGTAGCAAAACAAGAGGACATAGTCTTAGATTAGAGGGGCAAAGGTTTAAAAGTAACATCAGGAAGCATTATTTTACTGAGAGGGTGGTGGATACATGGAACAGTCTTCCAGTAGAAGTGGTAGAGGCCAAAACAGTAATTGAATTTAAGCAGGCATGGGATAGGCATAAGGCTATCCTAAACAAAAGATAAATCCAGGTAAAGTATCCATGTAATTGGGCAGACTAGATGGGCCAAAAGGTACTTATCTGCCGACATTTTTCTATGTTTCTATGTTTTCTATGTACTTGCTAAGTGCATTATGGTCCCCTTGTGAGATACAAAAAGGGGCATGAGTACAACCGCACATCCTATGCTTTTTTCTGTTGCTAAATATAATTTAAAACAACCATCTGTGTATCAGCACAGAATAAATACACATCTAAGTGTCCAGATGCAACAAACCCAGCCCTTGTATCCTTATAATGGGGTAACCCTTAGAAACATATATTTAAATGCAATGATACAGGGTATATTCCCGAAAAGCATGCATAAAACCTAACTTTTATTGCAGTCTTGTTAACCCTTTCCCGCTACAGGGCATACCATGACGTCCCTGCGGAGGGTGGGCTTTGAAGAGACAGAGAGTGCTAGTATGCCCTGTTGACCCCTATGGCCCATTTTGGCCACAACCAGCAGTTCCGTACTCCTCGCACCTTTGGCTGCTGCAGAACGGCCTGAACTCAGGCTGTCCTCCTGAGGCCAATGAGGCGCATCGTGTGTCAGCTGCGTGAGCAGGCAGAAGGAGAGGCCCACCACAGCAGTTGGCAGCGTGGCATACTAGTACGTCCTGCCAGCGTTAACGGATTAAGAGCTTGGAACATGTATCCACAGAAAATGATCACCACGCAACTATAATATGGGTCAAATGAACCAGTCAAAACATATATTTATAAACCAAAAAGTCCCTTTGGTGGTATGATGCACTCACAGAGTAGCACACTTTATAATAACCATAGTGCAACTCACTGGCGGATTCAGAGAGAGGGCACAGGGGGCAATTGCCCTCCCAAGTTGCAATCTCATTGTAGGAGATACAGGGGACTATAGGACATTTGACCCCCCCTATAACTCATAACATAAGGGACAGTAACAGCTACCTTTGGCTGTGCCATATGCAGCTGCTGGTAGCATCTCCTTGAGTCCCTAAGACTCCATGGAGAGCAGAGAGTGCTGTGCAAAATCGTGTTCATGACTGTCCTCTGGCAGCTGCAAACATTAACAGGTTCCGTCATTAGTCTAGCAGCCCCTAGATTGAAGAGAAATATATAACTATACCTACACTATCATCCATGTGGCAAGCTTTCTCCTAGTTATGTTATTCGATTGTGACCTTGCAAAGAGGCAGCAAGTTCCAGTTGTGGACGAAGGAACTGAACCCGTACCTGTAGTACTTCCACCTGAAGAGGAGCTGATTGAGCCAGAATCAAAACGTTCTATCCGACCCCCCCCCAGAGACTTACCTACGACTCACCAGGACATAGCACTGAAGAGGCTGTCACCACAGTGCGAAGGTTGCCTGAAGTGTCTGCTATGTTAGCTGAGGTAGTCAGGAGCATGAGTCAACTTGAGGACGTATATCTGAACCATTGTATGTTTGCTGCTGAACCTGTATACATTGCCTAATGTTATGTAATTGTTATACCTCTTTGGAGAGACCCAAGAGTTCTAGGAGGGGGAGAGTGTAGCGCTGTTTAAAACTCTGTTGCTGTATTGCTCGGGTTTGGCCACCAGAGGGAGACAAGCGCAATGTAAACTATACTGGACACAATGGGACTATGTTTTCCAGCATGCTTTGGGGCAGAGACAGGAAGTGGGTGGGGAAGGAGGAAAGGACATCCGCAGCCTCGTCGAAGGAGAGCCAGTGTGAGCCAAGCGGTGAACAGAGTTAGACGCACGTGAGACTGTGAGCGATTGTTACCAGGCCAGAGAGCAGGCGCTGCCTTGCCGACGCTGGGGATCGATAGTTACTTGCCAGAGACCTAGTAATCCACCGCTGAGAGGTTTTGCACAGACACAGAGTTCCAGATTGGATCCCGAGTAAGGAGACCGCGATGATCCACTGGGAGTGCAGGCAGTAGGACGTAGATCATGTTGTAGAAGACGGACAAGCAGGAGAAGCGGATCCGGTGGCACAGGGTCCCAGTATAATCCAGCGGAGAGACGTCCTTGATCAGGCAGCGGAACAGATTGTCTGGCGGATGGGTGAGAGGCCTTCTAGGCCACAGTCAAAGTTTAACGAAGCACACTGCAGTATTGCTTAAATCTACAGGGCCCCAACGTGACTAGTCGAAGATTTATTAAATCCATTCACTGGCCAGTCGAATATAGTACCCGGGTACCTGAGCTCACACACACTTTTTGGGACATAACCTGCACGGGACTTACACTCCAGAGATGAAGGGGTTAAACTTTTCTTTTACCGCTGCGCGTTTCTCGCATTAAGAAATCCTGTTTTCTATATACCGTGCTTACATTATATATGCCGCTTTATTGAGACCAGTAAAGTATATAATTTATAAAATCCACAACAGTGCTGGTGTATATTTATTCCCTAGTGCAGAGAGACTAACCCGAGGTTAAATTCAGCTGCTCCTCCGGGAGTGAGCGCTACACGTGGGGGCTCGTTTCCGGGATACAGTCTCTAGAAAAAACACATTTAAAGGGTTAAATATGGATCCAGACACTGCTGCCAAATGGTGTGAGGAGCAAAGTAGTCAGATAGAGTTACGCATAGTCATGGATATTCCTGCAGACACTTGGGCCGAAGATCAGATTCGCCGGGCCGTGGCCGCGCTGACACCAGATCATCGGGGGTTAATCCTGGACATTAAAGCAAACCCAGATACCTCTCACACGTATGTTCTTTTTGAGTGGAGAAAGGGTGTTCCAGTGTGTTTTCAGGGCGCGAGCGTGAAGCTGACCGATGAGGTGGAAGTTCAACTGATTCAGCCAAGTGCGCCACGTGGCGATCCCGCGAGTGTTCCCGTGCCCAGTCCGCTGGCCATGATCGGGCCTGAATTTCTAGTGGCTATTGGAGATTTGCTGGCTAAATGTCAAAGAACAAGCCCTCCACACACTAACTTTGGTTATCGACGGTTGAGAAATTTTACAGGAAACGTACCAACTCCGGCGGGAGAAGAAACCTTCGAAGAATGGGTAGAACAGGCGATGCAGGCGATGCAGGCTCTGGATGAATGGGACGTCCCTGAAGCGCAGAAGAAGCAAAGAATTACTGAGAGCTTAAAGGGACCTGCGTCAGAGGCTGTCAGAAACCTAAAATTGAGTAAACAAGACTGCACTGCTTTAGATTACCTAAACGTATTACAGGAAGTCTTTGGGCAAACAGAAAAGGCCGCTGAGCTCATGTACCAGTATGAACATACCTACCAACGAAAAGGTGAGAAAATGACTGAATACATGAGGCGCCTAGATAAGATTTTGCATCAGATACTTCTTAAGAAAGGGGCTGAACCAGCCACAATAGATAAAATCCGAATGCAGCAGATATTGAGGGGCGCTCAACCTCTAGATCCTGTGATGCTACAGCTGAGAACCAGAGAAGGTAACCAAGAGTTGAAATACCTGGAACTGATTCGAGCTGTTAGAGAGGAAGAGGCTCTGCTAGAAGAAAAGTCCTTAAGGAGAGGAGAAAGAGCTTACGCACAACCAGTAAGGCTTAACGAATATCTGCAAACTGAAGATGATTCATTGGACGCCTATGGATCTGAAGTTGACGGACAAGAGCATCTGCTAGTTCCTATATCCACAGAGAGTACTGCCAAAGAACCAACCTTCCCTGCATATAGTGAGTTACACAAAACCGTTAAGGTATAAGAAGCTCAAGCTGAGCTGAAACAAGCACACACTGAACTGTGCCGAGTACTTTTGAAGGTGGCAGAGACACAGACCGATATGCAGATGTTCCTTACTGTTTTGCAGACAACAGGAGTTGCTGTGGCGTCTGTCTGGCCAGGGTCCTTCAACCGAATCACCACAAGCAAGTGCGTCTCCGTCTTCAAAGAAGAGATGTTTTAGTTGTGGGGAAATGGGTCATTTCCGAGCACAATGCAAAAGCCAAAAGTCTGAAGGAAATAGGGTAGAAGACTTCCTAAAAGCCTTGGAAGGGCTGCTATCTACCTCACAGGCGGGAAACGCCAGAGGGCCCAAGTGAAGGAGCAAACTAGGTGCCCAATGGTTGAAAACCGCCCCAAAAATCAAGCCAGAACTGAAAGGAGGAGAGGGCCCAGAGTTTTGCCAACTGCTGAGCCTACCAGGACTGAAAGAGTTACTCCCTTAGCATCCAGTCCTACGTCATGGGAAAGCAATGCACATCCAAAACCTACACGGGCCAAGAAGAAGGCCAGGGTACAGCAAACGGGGTCTAAATTTCCTGCTGCTACAACAAAGTTTCCTGACCAGCTGATAGGTCCTTCCCCCATCGTTCCAATCCAAGTAGAGGGAGTCTACACCAAAGCTCTGTTGGACTCAGGGGCTCCAGTGACATTGATCTACCGAGACTTCTATGAGAAGCACTTGAAGCACATACCTCTACAGAAATTAAAGGACCTTGAGATCTGGGGTATCGGAACTGAGAAACTTCCCTATGACGGATATCTATAGGTGAAGTTAGAGATCGGATCCGAAGTCATCGGACAGTCTGGGGGTTGTGATGCATTGGCCATTGTGTGTCTTCGGCCTTCAGGGGCCAACAGAAGTTCGATGATAGTGGGGACGAATACTGATCTGGTGCGACGTCTCCTGACTCCTATAGTAATGGAAGAAGGTTCTACCAGGGGAGTACACCCGATGTTGCGTCCAGTCTATCAGCGAATGGTCGAAGAACAGAAGGCACCTGCCGAAGTGGGGCGCCTGTGGAGATTGGGAGGAACAGAGAAGGTTCTGCAATCAGAAGAAGTGGCGAGTTTCCGGGCTTCAGTCAAGTTGAACGGATCACAACCGGGTCCCTATGTGGTCCCGGAAACTGATTTCAATCATGGGAGTGAAGCCGGAGTAGAAGTAATCCCTGAAATAATCTCCACAAGAGCTTTGAAACGAACACGAGGAAGAGTCTCAGTTAGTGTATGTAATGTGTCTGATTCTCCAGTGATTCTGAAAGCACGAATGCCTATCGGGCAAGTAGCGTCCGCTACGCCTCTCTCCCCTACCGATTTAGGAGGGGGAGTGAATAAAGAGATTCCAGCTGAAAGGTTCTATCCTAAGGACGCTCCCATCTCACCTGAATGGAAGAAACGCCTTTAGTCCCAGATCCTAAAGTGGAGGGACTTGTTCTCGAAGGACGAGTTCGACGTGGGCCTAGCTAAGAGTACTGAGCATCGCATTCGACTACAGGAAGATTAGCCGTTTCGAGAAAGGTCAAGACGAGTTCCGCTGGGAGACTTGGATGATCTACGAGAACAGCTGAATGAACTGCAAAGAACTAAGGTGATTCAAAAGTCCAGGAGTCCTTATGCATCTCCAATAGTGATGGTTCGGAAGAAGAATGGTTCTATCCATCTATGTATAGACTATCGCACGCTAAATCAGAGAACTATTCCGGATCAATATGCCACTCCTCGGACAGAAGATGCCTTACAGTGTTTGTCTGGAGCAAAATGGTTTAGTGTACTAGACCTGCGAAGTGGGTATCACCAGATACTAATGCATCCTGAAGACAAAGAAAAGACTGCGTTCATCTGCCCACTGGGGTTCTTTGAGTTCAACAGAATGCCTCAAGGCCTTACGGGGGCTCCAGCCACGTTCCAACGGTTAACGGAGAAGACAGTCGGGGACATGAACCTGATCGAAGTGTTAGTGTATCTGGATGACATTATTGTGTTTGGGAAGGCTTTGGAAGAACATGAGCAACGGTTGGAGAAGGTCTTGAAGCGGCTCCATGAAGAGGGGTTGAAACTGTCTCTAGAGAAGTGTCAATTCTGTTTACCTTCCGTTACGTATTTGGGACATGTTGTTTCAGCAGAAGGCGTTTCGACGGATCCTCGAAAGTTGGAAGCCGTAGCTTCCTGGCCTAGACTCCGAAATGTTACTGAACTTAGATCTTTCTTGGGGTTCTGCTCCTATTACCGAAGATTCGTAGGAGGATTTGCCAAGATAGCTCAACCACTGAACAAGCTCCTACAGAAGGAAGACGCAGAAGAAGGCCACAAGGCCTCTGATCGAAATTCATCGGCTCCAAGGCCAAGGAAGGCTCGAGAATCCATCCAAGAAGAATGGACTAATCAATGCGAAGGTGCTTTCATGAAGCTGAAAGAGAGTCTAACTCGAGCTCCTGTCTTGGCTTACGCTGATCCTCATAAGCCGTACGAATTGCATGTGGATGCCAGCAGAGAGGGTCTAGGGGGAGTCCTATATCAGGAATATGGCGGATTGTTGAGGCCTGTAGCGTATGTGAGCCGAAGTCTTACGCCTTCAGAAAAGAACTATCCTACCCACAAGTTGGAGTTCCTAGCCTTGAAATGGGCGGTAGTAGACAAGCTGAAAGATTATCTGTATGGAGCCGAATTTGTGATAAAGACTGATAACAATCCTCTTACCTACGTCCTTACTACTGCGAAGCTGGATGCAACGGGACATCGGTGGTTGGCCGCTCTGTCAGGGTTTTGGTTCAGCCTGAAGTATCGCCCTGGAGTGAATAATCGAGATGCCGATGCTTTGTCAAGTAGACCCTACACTACAAAATGGACTCAGTTAACTCCAGATGGGGTGCAAGCTTTATGTCAAGGAGCGGAGCGCCGGGTCAAGGGAGGGATTGAAGCAGAAGCCATAGGAGTTATGGCTGCGGCTGTTCCAGAGTTCTATTGTAATCCTACGCAGCTGAGGGATGAAAGTTTGCCTACTTTCTCGAAACAGGACCTGAGAGCCGATCAGGCTAGAGACCCTTTGATTGCATTAACCGTGAAGGCCCTAACCGCGAACCAACGGGAAATTCTACTAACAAATTCCCCAGAAGGAGCCCGATTGGTATACAAAGAGTGAGAACGGTTGAAGATGTTGGATGGGGTGGTCTACCGAAGGGGCCCCTCAAACAATGCTGAAGAGACCCAACAATTGTTCCTTCCCACCAAACACAGAGAGGGTGTGCTGTGGTCATTACACGATGACCATGGACATTTGGGTGCAGAGAGAACTTTTAAGCTAGTGAGAGACAGATTTTATTGGCCCTGTATGAGATCTGAAGTTGAAAGTTACTGTCATTCGTGTTTGAGGTGTATCCAGAGGAAAACCCTACCAACCCGAGCCGCTCCAATGAGCCACCTGCAAAGTCAAGGACCCATGGATTTGGTGTGCATTGATGTCCTGTGCTTAGAGCCGGATGCTAGTGGGCAGGGAAATATTCTAGTAGTGACTGATCATTTCACGCGTTACGCCCAAGCTTTTTCTACGAAAGACCAACGTGCTCCTACGGTGGCAAAGGTTTTAATGGAAAAGTTTTTTGTTCACTATGGCCTACCAAGGAGAATACACTCGGATCAGGGCCGAGACTTTGAGAGCAGGCTTGTTGGGCAATTGCTGGAACTACTAGGGATTCAGAAGACCCGAACTACACCATATCACCCTCAAGGTGATGCTCAACCAGAAAGGTTTAATCGCACGCTGCTAAATATGTTGGGGACATTGTCGAACAAAGAGAAGCAGAGCTGGAGTCGTCACATAGCTACGCTGGTGCATGCGTACAACAGTACGGAGAGTGACGCTACTGGATACTCACCGTACCGTCTTATGTTCGGAAGAGAAGCTCGACTGCCGGATGATTTGGCGTTTGGGCTATCTCTGGATCAGACGTCTGTAGCCTCTCATAGAAATTACGTGGATAGACTTCGGAAGAATTTGGCCTCTGCATTTGAACAGGCCTGTATGACCTCAGGAAACAGGGAACAGAGGAATAAGCGAAACTACGACCTGAGAGTTCGGATACAGGATCTACAACCCGGTGATAGGGTTTTGTTGAAGAACTTGGGTGCTTCTGCAAGGCATAAATTGGCCGATAGATGGAGTTCTCAAGTCTACATTGTCTGCAAGCAACTGCCGGGTTTGCCAGTTTACCAAATCCGACTGGATGGAAAGGCTGGGCCTCTTAAAAACTGGCACCGAAATCATCTGTTACCTGTGAGGGAGGCTGTAAGGATACCAGTTGGAGACGAACTTTCTCTACCGAACCCGCCTGCTCCACGCTCGGCTCCCGTTACTCGGTCTCAGCAGACACGGGTTGTTGAAGAGAGTGAAGAGGATAGTGAGAAAGGAAGTTTTTGTCTGGACTGGGTGCGCTCGCCAGAACCTGAAGAGGTCATTCCAGTTCCCGAACGGTGGGAAAGTAACCTGAGGCCTGAGGCTCCTGAATTCCAATTGGAAGTTCCCGAAACTTTGGAAATTCCTGTAGTTCCCGAAAACGCGTCCTATGATTATAGTTCTATGCCTTCACTGGAAGGATCATACTCCGAAGAGATGTCTGTTCCAGTTGTGGACGAAGGAACTGAACCCGTACCTGTAGTACTTCCACCTGAAGAGGAGCTGATTGAGCCAGAATCAAAACGTTCTATCCGACCCCCCCCAGAGACTTACCTACGACTCACCAGGACATAGCACTGAAGAGGCTGTCACCACAGTGCGAAGGTTGCCTGAAGTGTCTGCTATGTTAGCTGAGGTAGTCAGGAGCATGAGTCAACTTGAGGACGTATATCTGAACCATTGTATGTTTGCTGCTGAACCTGTATACATTGCCTAATGTTATGTAATTGTTATACCTCTTTGGAGAGACCCAAGAGTTCTAGGAGGGGGAGAGTGTAGCGCTGTTTAAAACTCTGTTGCTGTATTGCTCGGGTTTGGCCACCAGAGGGAGACAAGCGCAATGTAAACTATACTGGACACAATGGGACTATGTTTTCCAGCATGCTTTGGGGCAGAGACAGGAAGTGGGTGGGGAAGGAGGAAAGGACATCCGCAGCCTCGTCGAAGGAGAGCCAGTGTGAGCCAAGCGGTGAACAGAGTTAGACGCACGTGAGACTGTGAGCGATTGTTACCAGGCCAGAGAGCAGGCGCTGCCTTGCCGACGCTGGGGATCGATAGTTACTTGCCAGAGACCTAGTAATCCACCGCTGAGAGGTTTTGCACAGACACAGAGTTCCAGATTGGATCCCGAGTAAGGAGACCGCGATGATCCACTGGGAGTGCAGGCAGTAGGACGTAGATCATGTTGTAGAAGACGGACAAGCAGGAGAAGCGGATCCGGTGGCACAGGGACCCAGTATAATCCAGCGGAGAGACGTCCTTGATCGGGCAGCTGAACAGATTGTCTGACGGATGGGTGAGAGGCCTTCTAGGCCACAGTCAAAGTTTAACGAAGCACACTGCAGTATTGCTTAAATCTACAGGGCCCCAACGTGACTAGTCGAAGATTTATTAAATCCATTCACTGGCCAGTCGAATATAGTACCCGGGTACCTGAGCTCACACACACTTTTTGGGACATAACCTGCACGGGATTTACACTCCAGAGATGAAGGGGTTAAACTTTTCTTTTGCCGCTGCGCATTTCTCGCATTACGAAATCCTGTTTTCTATATACTGTGCTTACATTATATTTGCCGCTTTATTTTGACCAGTAAAGTATATAATTTATAAAATCCACAACAGTGCTGGTGTATATTTATTCCCTAGTGTGGAGAGACTAACCCGAGGTTAAATTCAGCGGCTCCTCCCGGAGTGAGCGCTACACATATATACAAATTCTTCTTAAGAAAAATAGCATTTTCTATTGTTATAAAAAAGTAAGGGCTAAATTACATTCCTAGCGTTAAAACGCGGGCGCTAGGGAGGAAAAACTGCACCCGCAGTTTTCCCCCTAGCACCCGCGGTTTAACGCTAGATTACAATGCAGGTACAAAAAATGCTGCCTGCATTGTTACCGCGCGTTAACCCCCGGGATGCGCGTGGCAGCGTTAAGCGCAGCTGCGCACATCTTCTCAATGGAGTCCATAGGACTCCATTGAAGCAGATGCCGGCGGTCACATGACCAGCCGGATCTCGCAAGGCGAGATCCGGCCAGTCAGCGTAGTGATACGTCGGGGGAGACTGGGGGGACTTTTTCCCCCAGTCTTTCCCTGCTCCCGCCGGACTGAGGAGGCAGACAGAGCAGCGGTCCTCGCCGTGGGACAGGAGGTGAGTAAGATTATTTTTTTGATTATTTTGGCTGGTGCTAACGGATTCTGCAGAAGCGTAATCCGTTAGCACCAAGTCCTGGCTCTGGTTAACTTTTTGTTAACCACGTCCGGACGGTAATCAGCGTTAGGACTTTGTAATCCTAATGCTGATTAACACTTTGTACTCCCTATACTTAACATGGGGAGCGCAAAGTACAGTAACCTCACGCTGAAAAGTGCAAGATACCAAACGCTAACGTGTTACTTAAAGGAACACTCCAGGCTGAAAATCACCCCCCTTTTTTTTACATTATATTAAACCTATAGCCCTAACTAGTCATTCAGTATATATATATTTTTTTTAATGTAATACCCTAAAAACGACACTTTTCCAACGGCGTTTTTTTTTTTTTACTCACCTCCCTCCTCTTCCGCTCCCGTCGTGGTAAAGTTGGAACTTGGCTAAAGGTTTACGTGCAAAGCGCGCATGCGTGCCTATCACGTAAACCAGCCAAATAGCAGGCTTCCTCCCGGAATCCTGCTCATTCAACCACGCATGCGCGGAGCAGTGTGCGATCACGAGCGGCTAGGTGAGCTGAAGTTCACCCCGCCTGCTCGTCTAAAAACTCTTAGGCGGAGGAGGAGGCGGCGGCTCCGGCTCCTTCTCCTGCGCATTCCCGCGACTCTGCCGGAGCGGTGCGACGTCATCGCGCTTGTAGCGTGATGATGTCCCAGCTTTGCCGAGAGTTCCAAAACGCGGGACCTTGAAACCCGATCGGCTGATTGACAGCTGGGAGGGCGGAGAAAAGTCCACCGCTTCTCTCAGCAATATCAGCCGATCGGGAAAACGTAGAAAGCTGGGGAAAAAAATGGGATACTTCAGGCAAAATGACCACCTTAAAAAGCTGAGGTGGTCATATTGCCTGGAGTATCCCTTAAACCCGTTAGCGTTTGGATTTTAATTTGCGTTAAATACTTGGGCTAACATTAACGGTCACTCAGGTGAGCGCAAATGGTAGCACCAAGTATGTAATGTGGCCCTAAATGAGTTAATGAAAAAACATGATATTTTTACAGAAAATAAATGTTTCAATTTATGAAAGCTATTACATGGAGTCCTTTGTTATGAATGACAATCCTGATTAAAACTACATAAAAAATTAAAACATAATGTCATTTCTGACAATTAACCTTGAACCCTTTATTGTTCCTTTATACATGTTCTGAGTTTTATTTTGGTTATCCACTAGAAAATAACATTCCTCAAGTAGCACATTCTCAGATTAGGCAACCCTCCGAGAACCATAATACTGCCTTGATTATGAGCTGTTTCTGCAGACTGAGCCAATTGTCAATAAAATATTGATATGATAAGTCTTATGCTTCAGAAACAGCAGCTCTCAGCCCTCACTTTAAAAAAAAAAAAAGAAACTCATTCCTACAGAGTGCAGTTACAGTTAGGTAATTATCGGTAGTTTTTTCATATATCCATTTGGTGAAAGACAGTTTGTGCTGCAGTCGATGTGCCCGATGTAGAAGCGTGTTATGACTAAGGATGAGCCGTTCGGTTCGATCGGTTCGGAGTTCAACTCGAACATTGGCAGTTCGAAAGTTCGCGAACTTCGAACTTTTTGGCGTGTTCGGCTCGGTCGAAAAAAAATAATTTAAAAAAGTATAAAAAATGCTTAAAAAATCCAGAAATAAAGAGACTCTTTACTGCAGAATATTATAAGCAACGGTTTATTAGATATTGAATTAAAAAACTACACAGGGCAACTTCCCAGGGCAAGAAGGCACGCATGTGGGCGACGATTACGGACACAGTCAATGCGGTGGGAGGCAATGGACGGACTGTGTACGCCGTCAAGAAGCGGTATGTATAATAGCATAAACATGTTACATACACATAACACGCATTACATACATCTACCAACATATGTAAACACATGCTGCAGCATAATGTATTATCTGTTTGTCAGACAAATGTGACTGTCATAAAATTATTCTGGCTTTATTTAAAATATTTGCACATGTGTACATTTTTCTGAAACTTTCACACCTCAAAATTACATGGTGCAAAGATTCTCATCTCTAAATGACATGTGCTCTCAAACACCGTAAACAATAGGTGTTAATTAGTGTTTGGAAATAACATGTGCTTTTAATTAATTAGTCTAATGAATTTGATACATTGCCTGTATACTGGGGGTGTCTCCTGAACATGTATCAACAACACCTGTGCTTCTGAATTCTAAGAAGTGTTCATTTCTCTACTAAATGTTCCTCTGATATGCTGTTTAACCCCTTAACCCTTTCACTGCTGAGGCATTTCACCTCTGTGTGCTCGGCTCATTTTTATCGCTTTCGCTCATCATGTTTAAACACAATTTGAAGCCACATTTTATTAAATGACCCAGACATATTAGATATCGTTATTTCCGGCAGACTCCGCAGATTCATAATATATCATTTTTATATGTATATGTCATGTCCTGCCTGTATATTTTGACAAAAAATGCAATAAAGATAGATCTGCAGTGTATAAAGTGTTTTTTTTTCACATTTTAGCACATGAGCATTTGCGGTTATGTTTTCTATGGGGTGCGCTTGTACAAGAATTAGAAATGGGGACTTGTTACATTTTGTGCGGGGAATTACGTGATTTTTAGCAAACGCACCCCATAGAAAAAAAATCATTAGTGCAGCATCATTGTTCACATTATAATTGAAATGTGAACAATACTGCTGCAATAATAAAAACAACACACAAAAAAATACATGTTTGTTTTAAAAATTTATTTATTATTATTTTTTCTTTTACTTTTTACCTAGTCATGTTGGATATCATTCGAAAGACCATGCTCAGGCCTTTCAAATGACACCCTCCATGACCCCCTACCCCTAGCTGCCACGGTTCTGGAGATATCGGGGTTCACAGGAACCCCCTATCTCCACCAGGGGATTTCCTTGGGAACTCCCCGGCAGCTAGGGGTTCCCCGGCTATCTGACGTCATCACGCCATGCGTGATGATGTCAGACAGCGAGGGGAGTCCCGGGGGTGGAGCCGCCATCCAAGATGGCGGCCCCCACCGAAGATAGGCTGCACTTCGGCGCCGCAAGGCGCTGAAGTGCAACCCAGCACTTGAGGGGTTAAAGCCAGGCACCGCTTCAAAGGAGAGACTCTCCCCTTTTAAGCGGTGCCTGGCTTTTAGCGCTGCTCCTTCCCGATCGGGAGGGAGAGGGATCCGAATGGACCCCCCCCTCCCTTCCAGGCTATCTCCCGGCATTGCCGGGGGTCGCCTGGAAATGACGTCATCGCGCATGGAGCAGCGAGGGGGGACCCGGGGTGGAGCCGCCATCCAAGATGGCGGCCCCCAGGGGAGCTAGGCCGCACTTCGGCGCCGCAAGGCGCCGAAGTGTGACCCTGCGCTTGAGGGGTTAAAGCCAGGCACCGCTTAAAAGGGGAGACTCTCCCCTTTTAAGCGGTGCCTGGCTTTTGGAGCTGCTCTTTTCCGATCGGGAGGGAGAGGGATCCGAACGGATCCCCCCTCCCTTCCAGGCCATCTCCCGGGATAGCCGGGGGGTCGCCTGGAAATAACGTCATCGCGCATGGCGCAATGACGTCATTTACGTCAGGAGGAGCTTGACTTCAGCATCTGAGGATGCTGAAGTCAGAATGCCGTGGGACCCTGGACAGAGAGGTGAGTATCACCGGGGGTCCCGCATAGCTGATGACATGTGGGGCACGTCCTCAGCATATAACGTGCATCAATGAGGACGTGTCCCACACATCGTCAGCAGTGAAGGGGTTAAGGACCAGGGCTCTGGAAAGCCAATCATTAATGATGTAGATGTTACATCATTTGTCATCAAGGGCTTAATAAATCTTTATCACACTCCTTAGATTTAAACGTAATATTCCAGTATTTGTATGTCATGTACCTCTCCCGAAGGGTCTATGTGAGCATACAATTATTATTGTGTTAGATCAATAGTTTTGGTGCAAGTGTGGTGGAAGGGCTTGCTGCTTCTGCAATAGTAACACAACACAATGTTTCTATACATCCTACAAATCCGCCACTTCACGGGCAGGTTATGGGGACCTCCTAGGCACGATATTTGAAGGAATTTTTCGTTTTTATTTTTAACCCTTATTTCATGGAAAACTCACTGTTCCTTTAAAAACTTTTTTTTAACTTTTTGTCCTTGTTTCCTGTCCCCCAGGGCACTACCCAGACCCCCATTCACCTTTTATGGCAAATATCTTGCATATATGCCCTCTTGGAGGGCACTCTAAAATTCAAACTTTTGAGTCCCATTGACTTGCATTGAGTTCGGTTCGTGTTCGAGTTCGAACTCGAACTTTTGAAATTGTTCGAGCTCGAATGCGAACCGAACACGGGGGTGTTTGGCACATCCCTAGTTACGACGTGTCTACTTTTATGTAACCAATTGTTTGTCTAGACCAGGGGTCAGCAACCTTGGCTCTCTGATGTTTTGGGAACTACATCTCCCATGATGCTCAGTCACCCATTAGGCTGACTGAGCTACATGGGAAATGTAGATCCCAAAACATCAGGGAGCCATGGTTTCTGAACCCTGGTCTAGACTCTTGTTTTTGTATCAGGGTTATTTAAAAAGCACTGAAATTCCACCGACACATCAACACTGCCTTTGACTTCATCGAAGATAGATAGTAGCTCAGTGGAATCGACGAGACAACATTTCAAATAATTTTAGACTGTTATCAGCATCAGGTCCAAAAGCCTGCATCTGTCATGGTATGGGGTTGTGTCAGTGCCCAAGGCATGGGTAGCTTGCACATCACTAAAGAACACCATTAATGCAAAAAGATATGTACACATTTTGGAGTAACATATACTGCCATCCAGACGTCGTCTTTTCCAGAGAAGTCATTAGCTGCATCTTTCAGCTGGACAATGCCAAACCACATTCTGCTCGGATTACAAATGCATGGTTGCGAAAAGCAAAGAGTGCCGGTGCTAGCAGGGCCTGCCTGCAATCCAGACCTGTCTCCGATTGAGAATATGTAGAACATTATGAATTGCAAAATAAGACCACGAAGGCCGTGTAAAGTTGCTCAGCTGAAAACATGCATAATGGTTGAATGGGGGGAAATTCCGCTTGCTAAACATAACCAATGGTCCCGGCTGGGTGTAGTAGAGGTAACATCACTGCTCTATAACCATGGAGACCGTGGAGACGCAGGCTTGATCCAGGCAAGAGCACCTCTCCAGTAAGGGTCCTTGGGCAAGACACCCAACGGTACATACTCGCCACCCAGGACATACTTGAAAACAAGAGAAATCTCAATGAACCCTTCCTGGTAAAATACTTTCTAAAAAAACCAAAAATGGTATGTCCAGTGTTTATAAATATAAAGGTGATGTTACACAGTGGTAAACAGTTGACTGTCCCAACTTTTATGGAGTGGGTTGCAGTCGGATTTGAAATTTGTGTATTTTCAAAAATACATTATATTCACAAGTTAGAAAAAAATCAACTAATGTGTTAATAATGTGTTTTAATATAGTAAAGGGTGAATTGATTTTCAATTGACAATATATTGTTTTTGCATTTTCCATACTCTCCCAACCTTAGTGGAATTGAGGATAAAATGCTTACGGCTGAGAAGTATTTCCTTGAAACAAAATTACATTACGGTTTTCTTAAACACATTAGCTCAAAAAGCATTTTCCAGAGGGACGGAGTAAAACAGTTTACCTCAAATTCAAGGATGATCTTTGGTTACTGAAATCTTTTGAGATATTCAGGCAAGGAGAAACTAGCAGATAACAAAAAGAACAATTCCTGCTTGTAAGAAACATATCATTTTTCTTACACATAATTGCACTTTGAAAATTATTTTTTAACAATTAGGCAATTTACTAATTTCATGATATTTATCCAAGCATTTCAAAACATGTCCCCGTCTCTCCAGTCCTTCAAGAAGTCTTTGAAAACACATTACTTTAGAGAAGCCTATCGGCTCACTCCATAATCTCCCACTGTTCACTTCTTACGCCATCTTCCCACCCAGCCCACACGCACCCACTAATTCATGTTCTCTATTTATCCTCACCTAGTGTGTCACCCCTCTCCTCTTAGATTGTAAACTCTAGAGCAGGGTCCTCTCTCCTTCTGTTCTGTGTGTTTAACTTGTATGTATATTTGTTATTCCGCCTCTCCCATTGTACAGTGCTACAGAACTTGTTAGCGCTTTATAAAAACTTGTAACTGTAACTAAACCAAAATGAAGACTAACTATATGTAATTGCTTTGTATCTCATGTTATTCCAAACAAAACATTGCAGCTTTGTTAAAAAATAATAATATTAATAATAAATGGTACATGACATCAGCACATTTACTAATAATGAGTTCCACTTTAATACTTGTGCTTTGGTATTAAAGTGGAACTCAAACATTTTTTAAACCTGCAAGCAAACACTTTAAAAAAAATATGCAAAGTAAAATAAAGCAAAACAAGTTTAAAAGGTATTTGTTATAAATTATATACTTGCGGGGGCGTGGCCGGACGTTGCAGCGCGCGGTCGCATATAGGAAGAGCTCCTGTGACCGGCGCTGAGTTTCCAATTCCTGCGGCTTTATTATTGCATCCCCGGGGCTGAAAACATCACCCACAGGTGGGTGATACTCCCTAGCACCCAGATGGTGCCACCTAAGGCGCAGCGGGCGCTAGAGCCGCTCAAATCGGCTAGGAAAGATCGGGCCCGGGAGGCCCAAGATGGCGGATCTCCCTCCTCTGTCTCATCCCCCACGCTGGAGGCAGCAGCTGCAGAGCCACCTGGCATGTCTGACATATCACCACCATCGGAAAGCAGACTTCATGCCATGCTGCAAGAACTTCGATCTACCATTCAAGCGGATCTTAAAGAGGCGCTGCAGGAGCTGAGGCGCGATGTACAAGACCTGGGTGAGAGGACTGACTCTTTAGAATCTAAAACAGACGACTTATGCTTAGCCCATAATGACCTGGTGGACCGTCACATAGCTTTGCAAACAGCGCATGACAACATGGCAACGAAACTGGCCGATATGGAAGACCGCTCCAGGCGTAATAATATACGGATCCGGGGCATTCCGGAGGCAGTGGGCTCTGTTGATATCCAGCCTTACATCATAGAACTTTTCCAGATCCTGGCACCTACATACTCATTGCAGGATTTCCTGATGGATCGAGCGCACAGGTTGCCGCGTGCTAAAAACCTGCCGCCATCCGCCTCTAGAGATGTTTTGGTCCGGGTGTATTTTTTTCACGTTAAAGAGGCGTTAATGAGAGCGTCACGGAAATCTATGCCTCTACTGTCCCCGTATGCCGAAGTTTCTTTCTATGCAGACCTGTCAACAGCTACTATGTCTAAAAGACGGGAATTTTCGTCCTTCACCAAAATTTTGCGTGACCACAACATGGCGTATCGCTGGGGATTTCCCACAAAGATCTTGCTATGGCGGGAGGGAGTTCTGCACGTCATTCCGGAGCCCACCACTGGCATGCGTCTGCTGACAGAATGGAAAGTGGTGGCTGAGTTTACTCCCCCCCGTGAGGAATCATCTTCACCGCTGAAAGTTTCTCCGGAGTGGCATCGGGTTCGGCCTAAGTGAGATGATATGGTCCGGCATTTTTTCGCCTGTGGGCGTGTTCTTTTATTACACCAGGTGCTCTATCGTGGTTTCGGGACTCATCCCCTTTTGTGATTCGGCCCTTGGGTGGCGCTTTCTGGGGTTCTGTTCCTGCGACTGACTAGCCCCGAGGCTTTTTACTGGCCTGTATACTGGCGCAGTCACCTTCACGGATGAAGTTGGGACTGTGTTTTTCCCTCGTTGGGGTTTTTTTCTTGAACGTGTTGCTTTTCCAATTATACAATTCAGCTGTGTTGATTGACCCCACTCAACTGCATTTACGGAATGCAGTTCTCTTTTTTATTTTTGGTTTGTTAGAGTCTTTCTGTTTTTATTTTTATTTTTATTTTCTTTTTCTGGTCCGTCTTAGGTTTGTCTTGTACGTACTGTTTGTCTTATTGGTATGCACTGTAATATATCATTCTGGGCATTATTGTACGCGGGGAAGTTCTCCCATCTTCCCACGGAAATTGTCTGTCAGGACCGCTGTGAGTACCAGGGGGTTGGGGGCAAATAATGATGAGTAAACCTCAATTCCAAATTTATTCCTTAAATGTTCGAGGCTTAAATACTCCGTACAAACGCCATGCTTTATTTCGTGATCTGCACAAGTCTCAACCAGCTATTGTATGTTTGCAAGAGACTCATTTTTGTACGAGACGTCCGCCATCTCTGAAATCGCGCATGTATACTGAGGCATATCACTCCACTGCTCAGACGAAGTCTAGAGGTGTCTCGATTTTATTCCACAAAGACTGGACCTTTGTATGTTCGGCTCAGTATGTTGATCCGTTGGGCCGCCTAGTGATTCTTGTGGGCACGTTGAACGAATTACCAATTACTATTGCTAACCTATATCTCCCTAATGAAAACCCAATTTCTTATCTTCGGAAAGCTTATGGTAGAGTGAAAAAAATATCTAGTGGTACGTTGTTTCTATGTGGGGATTTTAACTGCACCCCTGACCCTGACGTTGACACCCAATCGAGCCACCCCAGCTCCAAACCCCGTTCCCCCCCAGCCTCTAGTAAACAACTAAGGGAATTCATGCACTCGTTTGAACTCTATGATACTTGGCGGATATGTCACCCTACTACGCGTGATTACACTTTTTTTTCTCATGTTCATTCCTTGTATAGTAGAATTGACTTATGTTTGGTACATAGCTCTGCTCTGTCCCGCCTATTAGAGGCGACCATAGGTATTATCACGTGGTCTGACCATGCTCCGCTTACGCTTACCTTTGAGGCGGCCTTTCCGCCGAGGGGTATGGGGAACTGGAGACTCAATGACTCGCTTATTGTAAATGAAGATGACGTGGCTAACACTAAGCAACTCCTTCAGGAGTATTTCACGACGAACATGACTGAGGATGTTGCGACATCGTCGGTTTGGTTGGCACACAAGGCTGTCCTGCGAGGACATTTTATTCAGAAAGGAGCGCAGAGGAAGAGACATTTTAATGCTCGGACGTCTGCTCTTCTACGACGAATCACTGAGTTGGAGTCCCAGAATAAAACCGCTCCTGCCCCACATATTATTGCGCAGCTGACTCTACAGCGCCGCGAGTTGGAGCACCTTATGCTCCAGGTCACGGCGCGCTCACTCAGGAGGCTTAACTATGCCCACTATACCCAAGGGAATAAACCGGGGAAATTGCTGGCGTCTAAATTGAAAGGGAAAAGAATGCAAACTAATATACCGTTCCTTTTGGATGCTAATGGCGTGAAGATTTACAATCTTGCCCTTATCACTGATGAATTTGCACGCTATTATGCCTCCTTATATATCCTGGGACTAAACAACACCGTGCCGACCCCTGCATTAGACGACATAGAGCTCTTTCTCCAGACGGCTAATCTCCCTTCTATAACTACCCCTCAGATTACAGGTTTGCTGGCTGCGTTCACAGAGGAGGAGGTATATAAGGCTATTAAGGCGCTCCCAAAAAATAAAGCTCCAGGTCCCGATGGTTTTACGAATCTGTACTACCAGAAATTTGCTTCCTCTCTAGTCCCGATTCTTACCCTGGTTTTTAATAATATTAAAGATACCGGCATTATCCCTTCGGAGATGCTGCAAGCGACAATAGTCACCCTGCCTAAACCTGGTAAAGCCCCGACACATTGTGCCAATTTCCGTCCCATCTCCCTATTGAATGTAGATGCCAAGTTATATGCTAAACTGCTGGCAAATAGGTTGGCCCCGCTACTCCCCTCTTTGATTGTGAATGAGCAGACTGGCTTTGTCCCGGGCCGCCAAACATGTGACAACACCCGACGGTTTTATGATATACTCGACCTGGCCCATAGGACTAACAGTTCTGGACTCCTGTTGGCATTAGATGCTGAAAAGGCATTTGACCGCCTGCATTGGGGGTATATGCGGACGGTGTTACTGAGGTTTGGTTTCCCAGAACAATTTATAAACAGCATTATGGCCCTCTACTCAGATCCGTCGGCAAAAGTATTGGCTTCAGGGTTTCTATCCTCTGCTTTCCATATAACAAATGGCACCCGTCAGGGATGTCCTTTATCCCCGTTAATATTCATTCTGGCCTTAGAACCCCTGGCGTTGCAGATTAAAACGGCTCCGGCTATTAAGGGCTTATCAACCCCGAATGGGGAACACAAATTGGCACTGTTTGCGGACGACATACTGCTCTTCCTGACCACACCGGAGACCTCGCTCCCTCCCCTGTTTAGTCTCCTCGATAATTTTGGCGCGATATCCTATTATAAAAATAACATAAGTAAAACGCAAGCTCTCCCCATAAATATTGCTGCTTCATCCCTCAGCTCTCTGCGTAGTAAATACCCCTTTGACTGGCGTTCTACCTCTTTAAAATATCTGGGTATATCCCTTTCTAAATCGCGAGGAACGATCCTTAGAGAAAACTTTACGCCACTCTTGAACTCTATTGAGGCGCAGCTTTCCAAATGGAGCACAATCGACTCATCTTGGCTGGGTCGTATGGCGGCCATGAAGATGTGTATCTTACCCCAAATTTTATATTATTTCAGGAATATCCCGGTCTTCATCCCGGCGCATTTATTGCTCCGGATGCAAAAACTAATTCATGCACACATATGGAAGGGGAAGCCTCCTCGAGTGTCGGCCTCCACGGTTATAACACCGCGACGTAATGGTGGGTTGGGGTTTCTGGATCTGCAATCTTATTATAAAGCAGCCTTACTAGCCCAACTGTTGTCATCAATGTATCAAAAAGAACCACCACTATGGCTGCAGCTGGAGAATGCCATGATTTTCCCATACCGAATCCATGACCTGATGTGGTTCACAGTCCTGCCGAGGAATAGTACCACGGGTTTGTTGCCTGTTTCGCAGCTCTCCCTCATGGCGTGGCGTTTGTGGGGCCGGCAATTGGTGAGGCCTTACAACTTACTATGCCTTGCCCCTTTAAGGGTTTTATGTCGCTTTATTCCCGATTTAAACTTAGACTCCTGGATCAGGCGAGGCTTGACTCATATATGGCAGCGCTTCATGCCACACTCTCTGAAAACCTTCCCCGATTTGGTACAGGAGTTCGCTATTCCATCAAAGGAATGCTTCACATATCTTCGTGTGAAACATGCTTTGACCCAGAAAGGCCTTACCTCTTTCACCGATGTAAACCTTTCGGCTTTTCATAAATTGTGTTTGGGACGAAAATGTCACATAAAGCCGCTGTCCCTTTGTTATAACAGCCTCCTAACTCCGACCCCGCCTAAAAAACTACCCTATATGGTTAATTGGGGAAAAAGACTTAGCCTTAACACTTTCCATAGAAGATTGGTCATACGCAATGGAAACGATATATAAATATTCTAGAAGTACCAATTTACGAGAAGCCCATATCAAACTCCTATGCAGATGGTATTTAACACCCACCCGGTTGGCCCATATTTCAGGGAACACGGGTCTCTGTTGGAGATGTCTTACAGGCACTGGCTCGTTACTGCACACTTTCTGGCTTTGTCCCATGTTGGGGGGATACTGGGAAAAGATAAATAGGTTGATCTCTCATTGCACTTCACTTAAATTCCCACTTTGTCCGAAAATGTACCTCTTACACCTTATACCTGTTACAATTCAGACCCGTCATAAGAGGTTTATCTCCATAGTACTCGGTACAGCTAAAATTGTAATAGCTAGACATTGGCGATCCTCTATGTGTCCCTCTATGAAGGAAGTTATGGGGGCCCTGGAAAATGTTTTCAAATATGAGACTGTTTCACACCGCGAACAATTCTATGTGCCTGCTACATGATACGTGGGAGGGATGGAAGATGTTTGTGGAATCTGGAAATCTGATATAAGATATGACGACTGTAAGATGATAGTGCTGCCATGTTTTTTATTTTATGTTTTATGTTAGTTTAGGAATTATATGTTATTAGAAAATGGAGTGCGCACAATTGACCCCCCTTTTTCAGTTTACGAAGATAATCCAATTGAATTATACTGTTTATTACCATTGCTGTTTATTATGCTTTCTCTTTTGGATGGTTCTTCATTTAAATGTATGTACCACTTTTTGTGTAAACTGCAATAAAAATTCTTTATATGGAAAAAAAAAAAATTATATACTTGCTAAAAACTTTGTCAATTTGCTGGCACGACCCTTAGCCTGTTTCTTCAGCTACCCTCCTTTCTCTTACCCACTTTTCACCCACCCACTTATCCACACAGCACATTTTACAGCACGTGTCTCTATTTAATATTCACGCATACATTTTAATGGAAAGCCAGCAGCCTCCTTCGCAATGTTGATAATGTGATCAGAGTTTGACCACTGTTCTTGTGTTTGTGTTTAGTTTTTGTATTGTAACTGTTCTTTAATGATTATTCTCTTGATTGCTTTTGAGTTTCAAGTAACCGGTGAAAGGGAATATAAATGAAATTCTGGAAATAATATAGGTCTTCCGTTCCTATTCCAAGAAGAGTGTGTCTGGCTGTTCGGATTTGGGACTCTGCTCCTATGGGTTACTAGGGTTACTATTCTTTGTTGCCAGTGCTACCAGTCGGGGAGTATCGAAGGTGAAAACTGTTCCCTGGAGGTATGGGACAGAACCCCAGTGTGTTCCCATAACACATACACATTAAAGACACACACCCAGACCATGACACAGTCACCACAACACCCTCTGACCCTACTCCCCCGCCCCCACAAACTTTGCCACTCTGGCCAAACACTCAGGGTTATTCAAAGAGCTCCGAATTGCTTGAGAAAGGTAACCGAACGCTGAAAATCAGCGTTCGGTTACCTTTCTTTTTTTTTTTTTTTTTTTTTTTTTTATTTTAAATGAAATTTTTATTGAATATCAAGGAATAAAACAGGTAGTTGTAACACGATGCATATACACGTTGCTCATAGAACATAACAATATGAGGTCACTAAGCTTAATATGAAATCACAATACTAATAAAAAACTTCTATCAATATATACAACCTCAGTACATTTCAATTATCGTTTATATGTCATAGTATTGCCATGGTCCATTAGGCAATTCTCTTTGGTATGACTATAGATCAAAAGAAGTAGAGTCTATAGGAAGTATGACAGAGGACACTTAAAGAGGAAAAGAAAAGGAGGGAGATACTGGAAGAGGAAAGAGTAAGAAGAAGGGGAAAGATAATAGAGAATAGGAGAGAAAGTGAGAGGATGAAAAAGGAGATAAGACAAGACAAGACAAAAAAAAAAAAAAAAAAAAAAAATAAATTGTATATTTGGGGGGGGGGATTAATGGGGTATAACGAGGAGGACGAAGAAGATACCATTATGATGTAGGAAGATTAGCTACTTAGGGGTGGGCAGGTATTATCCCATCTTAGTGGATCACGATAGTGAACTATAACCGCATCAGGTTCGTGTCTATGCTCTCCGTCGCCTTCCTCCAGTACCTCACAAAACCTTGCAGAAGCACAGTATGTATTCCAATGCAACCAGAGTCTCATGGAGTGTTGTGCTACCGTAGCAGGAGGAAGAGCTAGTTCCTCGTTCCTTCTCAGTACTTCTATCTTATCAATCAGCATTTTGAGAGTAGGGATGGAGGTTGATTTCCAATACAAGGGTATCAGAGATCTGGCCACCAAAATGATCCGCAACATTACCGACCTTTTTAGTGATTTCACCGGGAATGCTAGCTGAAGAAGCAAAAAGTTTAAAGGGGTAAGCTCCAACATCTCATCGGTGGTATCCCGGATCAGATCTCGAACTGTCCTCCAATAAGTTTGAATAAGAGCACATTCCCACCAGATGTGTAAATACGTGCCCGTAGCCGTAGTACATCTCCAGCAATTCGGCGATATCGTTATATTGAACGTAGCCAACAAAGCCGGAGCGCGATACCAAAAGGTCAGCAATTTATAAGAAGTTTCCTGTATCTTGGCGATCCTTACTCCTGAATGTGTGAGGGATAACGTCTTGTCCCATTCTTCTTCTGTGATATGAATGTCAAGCGTGCGTTCCCAACGGGACATATACGCAGGAGGTTCATTATCTACGGCACGCAGTAGCCCATAGAGCATTGACACTCCATGTGCTAATGGAGCAGACCGGCTACAAATCGTCTCAAAGGGGGAAAGTTGTCTGACTAACGAGGTGTTGTTCGGTAAGTTGCTCAAAAACGACTTTATTTGATGGAAGTTAAACTGTTCCGCAAAGGTAACAGTCGGTTGGTCTAGTGTCTCAAGAGGTGCAAAAACCCCTTCTCGCAATACATGGCAAGCCCTGAGGTTAGAAGAATCCGTGAAGCGTGTTGCCAGTGTCCGCAATATAGCTACAGAAAACTCTGGGTTGTGTCTCAAAGGCAATAGAGGAGAAGGGTATGTCGAAAGGGCGTATTTGGTTCGTATTCTATGCCAGATGCCAAGGGTGTGACCCATCGGTGAAATGTCGTGAGCTGTACGTTTCATGCTCTCCCAGGAGAGCCACGGTAGTGTCCACATTGGGTACCCAGCCTGGGCCTCCTCCAAGTCTAACCATCTTTGCTCTGGTGAGCCTGCCATCCAATCTACCACTCTATTGAGATGTGTTGCATAGTAGTATAACTGTGTATTTGGTAATGCAAGTCCTCCACACCTCTTAGATTTACTTAGTACATCATACTCGGTTACCTTTCTTGGCCACTCGGCTATCCAGAGAGCAGGCAATTCGCCAAATCCTGGCGAATTGCCTGAACATACGGTGCCTGTTCGGTGCCTATTCGAGGGCAGTGAAAACCCCATGAAAAAGCACTGCTTCGGCTATTCAGAGAACACAAACCAGCAGTGAAAGGTTCCCGAAATGCCCTGTCATTCGGTGGTTTAATTCGGCAAGTTTATTCAGGAGAATCCCATAGGCTTCAATGTTAAAAATATTCCTGTTTTAATTAAATATCTAATAAACCGTTCATTGTAAAATTCTGCAGTAAAGAGTCTCTTTATTTATATATTTTTTAGGATATTTTAAGCATTTTTCATTTTTTTTTTTAAAAGTCCGATTTTTTTTTTTTTGATTTTTTTTTAAGTTTACTTATATTTTCTGTAACAGCCCTCTTTATTATCATTCCCTGGACCTCATATGCAAATTTCAGACATTTTCGCTCAGTAGTTTCTTTGGAAACAGTGTTTCACTTTTCAATCATTCATACAAACTGTTTTCCTAATTTATTCACTGCCTCTTCTGCTGTGTCGACGGCTGCGATCGGCTCCTGTTCGGGTTTTTCTGTGGTTTTCGGCAGGTTAATCTAGATGTTTTTGAGGGTTTTTGGCATGCATTCGCTGGGTTTTGCGGTTCGTTTTCGTCAGGTTTGCGGTAGCTTTTCCCTGCAATTCGGGGACCCTGTGGTGCTTGCTGAATACACCGCAGGGTCACCGAAATGGGATCGGCAAAACAAACTGAATTGAAGAGAACGAAAAGTCACCGAACGTGCGCTGACTTTTTGAATCTCTTTGAATTACCCTGACTGACTCTAACTCAAAACCCACAGACCAAGATTCTTGCTCTGACACTCCCTGCAGCTGGAGGGAGAGTTCTCATGCACAGTTCCCAGGCTCAGTGCATTTGGTTTTCACATAAAGAAATTCATCACTTTTATTTATGGTTTGCATTGCAAATAAATCCACTTATACAAAGAAATTGTGATCGGAAAGAAATCCTCCTATTCTGTTTCTTACTTTCATTAAAGATAATTAGAAAAAAGGAAAACAGTCTTATTGTGACCCTCTAGATATTTATTTTTGTTGTTTTTACATACAACCCACAGAGAAAGAATGGGCAGTATTACAAAGTTGGTGCTAACTTAACCAAAGCTGTTGTAAACTTAACAACTCCATAGACTATGGGCCATATTAAAATCTTGGTGCTAACGTTAGCGCTCACCTGCGTGAGCGCTAATGTTAGCCCTGGTGGCCACCGCATTTTACAATCCAAACGCTAACGGGTTAAGTAACCCGTTACCGTTTGGTACCTTGCGCTTTTCAGCGTTAGGTTACTGTCCTTTGCGCTCCCTATACTTAACATGGGGAGCGCAAAGTGTTAATCAGCGTTACGTTAATCAGTCCTAACGCTAATTAACGTCCAGCTGTGGTTAGCAAAAGGTTAACCACAGCCTGGACCTGGTGCTAACAGATTCCGCTGGTGCAGAATCCGTTAGCACCAGCCAAAAAAAAAATAGTCAGATAAGCACCTGATATCCCGTGGCGAGGACTGCAGCTCTGTTCGCCTCCTCTGTCGCCGGGAACCAAGGGAGAGACTTGGGGAAAAAGTCCCCCAGTCTCTCCCTGCAGATCACTTCGCCGACCTGCCGAAACTCACGAGGCAAGATCCGGCAGGTCATGTGATCGGCAGGGGGAAACTCAATGGAGTCCGATAGACTCCATCGAGTGGATGCTCGTGGCGGCGCTAAGTGCTGCCGCGAGCATCCCGGGCGTAGCGCCTGCTAACAATGCAGGCTGCTTTTAAGCGCCTGCATTGTAATCTCTCGCGGGCGCAGTTTTTTCTCCCTTGCGCTCCCGTTTTAGCAGGAAGAATGTAATGTAGCCCTATAATGGCTCTGGTGAGTTTACAAAAGCTCTGGTTAAGTTAGCACCAACTTTGTAATACTATGTCTTTTAGTATTGAGAAATATAATTAAAGACTGTAGACTCTCTTACTTTACAATAAGTTCTGCTAGAATGTATTATATAAATTGCTTTACAGAGGCCAACCAAATATTACTATTTATGGGGCAATATTACAAACTTGGTGCAAACAGAACCAGAGCTGTTGTAAACCTAACAACTCCATAGACTATGGGCTACATTACATACTTGTTGCTAACATTAGCGCTCACCTGCGTGAGCGTTAACGTTACCCCTTGTGGCCCTAATGCGGGCGCACCATATTACCATTCAAACGCTAACGGGTTAAGAAACCCGTTACCGTTTGGTACCTTGCGCTTTTCAGCGCAAGGTTACTGTACTTTGCGCTCCCTATACTTAACATGGGGAGCGCAAAGTGTTAATCAGCGTTAGGATTACAATATACTAACGCTAATTAATGTCCGGCTGCAGTTAGCAAAAAGTTAACCACAGCCAGGACTTGGTGCTAACGGATTTTGCTGGTGCAGGCGCAGGTTTTTCTCCTTTGTGTCCCTGTTTTAGCGCGATAAATGTAATGTAGCCCTATAATTGCTCTAGTAAGTTTACAACAGCTCTGCTTACGTTAGCACCAACTTTGTAATAATGCCTTCGATTTGTTTGCTTAAATTTAGCACAATTTCTACTTTTACAGAGTTATTTTCCTACTAACCATAAAGACTAGTGTCTCAAGCTCTTCACTTGCATTTTAATTATATGGATTATAATATCCTATTAAACTTTTCTGCTGGCAAAGGATATTAATTCTGCTTCTAGCTAAAAAAAAACTGTTTCTAAGGGAGAAGGTCAAGCTGTATGCACAAAAAATATAATGACTCATTGGAGATCTTGTTGTTGTGCACAGGCTACTAGTACAGGGCAGATTTTATTTTCATCTAATATTAGCTCCCACCTCCAGATCTCTAGACAGGTTAAAATGACCTGACTTACTTAAATGTGTTACTGTACCAGTGGAAATATTTGTGCATTTGAAATTCAAAGCCCACATTGTCCATAACATGGTTAACTCATGTTAGGTCTAAAATGTATTTTACCATCATATACAGTTGTGTTCAAAATTATTCAACCCCTAATGCTGTAAAGGGTTTTAGGGAATTTAGTGTACATTTGTAATTGTATTCAGAATGAAATCCTTCAAGGACTTTTTAAAGAACCATATGCAACTAAAATGACATCAATTGGTTTTGTAATACAGTAGTAAATGTTTCTTTTGTGAATTCTTCATTGACACAATTATTCAACCCCTTAAAGACTACCACTCTGAAGAACAGAGGTTCATTCAAGTGTTTTCAATCAGGTATTGAAAACACCTGTGGATGTCACGGAGCAGCAATAAAGCATAATAAGCACCAATTAGGCAGCTTTAAAATGACTGATACTCAGCTCCTTCTAGACATTTACTGGTGTGGTTACAAACATGGTGAAGTCAAGAGAATGGTCCAGGAAGACAAGAGAAGAGGTGATTACTCTTCACAGGAAGGGCAATGGCTATAAGAAGATTGCAAAGATGTTAAACATACCAAGAGAGACCAAAGGAAGCATCATTCACAAATTCAAGGCAAAGGGCACTGTTGAAACGCTACCTGGTCATGGCAGAAAGAAGATGCTGACTTCGACTGCTGTGCGCTAACTGAAGCGTAGAGTGGAGAAAAGTCCCCGTGTGACTGCTGAGGAACT
This sequence comes from Leptobrachium leishanense, assembly GCA_009667805.1. Taxonomy (NCBI): domain Eukaryota; kingdom Metazoa; phylum Chordata; class Amphibia; order Anura; family Megophryidae; genus Leptobrachium; species Leptobrachium leishanense. The sequence goes on along the minus strand of CM019067.1, from coordinate 175,314,272 downwards.
GAGAAAAGATTTGTCAGATGTGGGTACTGAAGTTTCAGCTCAGACAATACAGCGCACACTGCGTAATGAAGGCCTCCATGCCAGAACTCCCAGGCGCACCCCCTTGCTGTCTCCAAAGAATAAGAAGAGTTGACTGCAGTATGCCAAAAGTCATGTGGACAAACCACAGAAGTTTTGGGATAGTGTTCTGTGGACTGATGAAACAAAATTAGAACTGTTTGGGCCCATGGATCACCGCTATGTTTGGAGGAGGAAGAACAAGGCCTATGAAGAAAAGAACACCTTGCCTACTGTGAAGCATGGCGGGGGGTCAATCATGCTTTGGGGCTGTTTTGCTTCTGCAGGTACAGGGAAGCTTCAGCGTGTGCAAGGTACCATGAATTCTCTTCAGTACCAGGAGATATTGGATGACAATGTGATGCAGTCCGTCACAAACCTGAGGCTTGGGAGACGTTGGACCTTTCAACAGGACAATGATCCCAAGCATACCTCCAAGTCCACTAGAGCATGGTTGCAGATTAAAGGCTGGAACATTTTGGAATGGCCATCGCAGTCACCTGACTTAAATCCGATTGAGAACCTCTGGTGGGACTTAAAGAAAGCAGTTGCAGTGCGCAAGCCTAAGAATGTGACTGAACTGGAGGCTTTTGCCCATGACGAATGGGCGAAGATACCCGTAGATCGCTGCAAGACACTTGTGTCAAGCTATGCTTCACATTTAAAAGCTGTTATAACTGTAAAAGGATGTTGTACTAAGTACTGAGATTGAATGTCACTTGGGGGTTGAATAAAACTGATAATGATGTGAGCACAGAAAACACATTTGTGGTTATTTCATTATAAGTGTTATGTTATATTTGTCTGACCTACACGTGCCTCTTTGATTTAATTGTAAGCAAGATGACTGAATGATCAAAATCAATGTCAAACTGGCCAAAACACTCAATTTCAGTGGGGGTTGAATAATTTTGAACACAACTGTATTAAAATGTAGGAAATTTTCCATCCGTGGGTTTTTCTAGACCAGTGTATCATCCAGAGTAGTTTACAGTAGTAGAACACTGACAAATACATAGGAGCGACCCAAGATTCCCTTAGGGATGAGCTGTTCGGTTCGATGTGTTCGGAGTTCGATTCGAACATCACCAGTTCATATGTTTGCGAACTTCGAACATTTCCGCGTGTTCGCCCACAATGCACCACAATGGACCACAATGCACTTTTCCACTGGCCTGAAGCTTGTAATTGGCTACAGCCTGCACCTGACCACAGTTTAGGTGCAAGACAGGTGCACGACTATGCCAATGATGGCTCAGAGTCCTGATTGGGCAAATTTTGCCCAATCATGGGCTCACAGAGCTAAGTCCCGCAGCACACTATATAAGGCTTCACACAGCCTTCAGCACATGTTTTTTGAGAGGAAATTGTTGTGTTAGTGTGTGTTCGCACTGCCAGTCTGCCAGCAGGTATTGGGGGGTCTAATTTCTACAAAATATCTGTGAATTGTTCTATTCTTTGTGTTCTCACTGCCACCAACTATTTTGGGGGTCAGTCATTTATACAAAATATCTGGGAATTGTTGTAATCTTTCTGTTCTCACTGCCACCAGCAATTGTGGGGGTCTCATTTCTACAAAATATCTGGGAATTGTTGTAATCTTTGTGTTCTCACTGCCACCAGCAATTGTGGGGGTCTCATTTCTACAAAATATTTGGGAATTGTTCTAATCTTTGTGTTCTCACTGCCACCAACTATTTTGGGGGTCAGTCATTTCTACAAAATATCTGAGAATTGTTGTAGTCTGTGTGTTCTCACTGCCACCAACTATTTTGGGGGTCAGTCATTTCTACAAAATATCTGGGAATTGTTGTAATCTTTGTGTTCTCACTGCCACCAGCAATTGTGGGGGTCTCATTTCTACAAAATATTTGGGAATTGTTCTAATCTTTGTGTTCTCACTGCCACCAACTATTTTGGGGGTCAGTCATTTCTACAAAATATCTGAGAATTGTTGTAGTCTGTGTGTTCTCACTGCCACCAACTATTTTGGGGGTCAGTCATTTCTACAAAATATCTGGGAATTGTTGTAATCTTTGTGTTCTCACTGCCACCAGCAATTGTGGGGGTCTCATTTCTAGAAGATATCTGGGACTTGTTGTAATCTGTGTGTGTTCTCACTGCCACCCATCAGGGGTCTCACTGATTTATAGGAGGTTTCTGGGAATTGTAATCTGTGTCTTCTCACTGCCAGCTATCAGGGGGTCCCACATACTTCTATCAGATTTCTGCGAATTGTAATCTGTGTCTTGTCACTGTTGCCAGCTTTCAGGGGGTCCTATCACGGGTCTCACTGACTTATAGGTGGTTTATGGGAATTGTAATTTGTGGCTTCTCACTGCCACCCATCAGGGGGTCTCACTGATTTATAGGAGGTTTCTGGGAATTGTAATCTGTGTCTTGTCACTGGCTGCCAGCTATCAGGGTGTCTCACTGAGTTATAACAGAGTTCTGGAAATCTTTAATATTTATACCAGAGTTGAATCAGAGTTCTGCAGCATATCTCCAATTTATATAACAGAGTTGAATCAGAGTTCTGTATATCTTTAATCTATATATCACTCACCATGTCAGAAAGACCAAAAAGGACAGGCAGACGCTCCCAGACACAGATAAGAGGACAAGCAGCCTCTGTGTCAGGAGGCTGTGCCTCTGGTCGTCGTGGACATGGTGCAACCTCTGCAGGGGCACGCTCGTCCTTTCTAACTGGTGCTGGCCGTCTTAAGCAGCAGCAACATACAGAGGATTTGGTGGATTGGCTAACCAGGCCATCCTCATCCTCCGAGTCCTCTGCCAGCAGGCTTGTAGTGCTTTACAGTCCACCTCAGCTGCCAAAGCATCTAATGCAGCCTCCATGTCCACAGCTACTCCTGCCGTAGCCTCACTATCACACACGGAGGAGTCAGCTGAATTGTTTGACTACAATGACAGTGACATGCTGCTTGAGGATGCGCAGCAACTACAGTGCTCTGATTCAATCTCTGAGGTTGAGGATGGGACTATAATCAACCTAGAGGAAGGGGGTGCCAGTGATGACACACAAATAACTGGCACTCATGTTGCCCCAGCAGCTGCAGCATACTGCCAAGTTGGCTCCAGTGACGAGGAGATAGGGGGTGATGATGACAATGATGATGAGGTCACTGACTCCACCTGGGTGCCTGATCGAACAGAGGAGTCAAGTGAGGAGGAGGAGGCACAACAAACACGAGGCACAACGTCCTCTATGACCAACCGTAGCACTAGCCAGTCCAAGGCATCAGGTGCAGAGCGCTGTTGTCTCAAAGCACACATCCAGGAACTCTGCTGTCTGGGAGTTCTTTAAGAAATGTGAAGCAGACCGCACCGTTGCTATTTGTAATCTATGTCAGTCAGATGAGGATCAAGCGTGGGAAAGACACCGGACGCTTGGGTACCACGTGCTTGAGACGACATATGACCACCTGCCACGCATCCCGTTGGTGCAAAACTTTGCGTAGATCCTCCTCACCTGTCTCTACCCACACTATATGTCCTGCCATGTCATTGACTCCAACCTCTACTGACAGGGATGATGCTACAGTAATGGATGTACCAGGTCCTTCATCACAATGTGACAGCATCCGATCAGCTGAAGATTTACGCAGTCAGATTACGTTGCCCCAGCTGCTGCAGCGTTAGAAAAAATATTGTCCCAACCATCCCCAAGCACAGCGTCTAATTACCAGCTTAGCAAAATTACTCGCATTGCAGCTGCTGCCTTTCCAGTTGGTGGACTCTGCTTCCTTCCATGAATTTGCTGAATGTGCTGTACCACAGTGGCAGGTTCCAAAACGCCATTTCTTTTCACGGAAGGCCATTCCAGCACTATACCAGCACGTGGAACACAATGTTATGGAGTCATTGGGAAAGGCGGTCAGCAGCAAGGTGCATGCGACTTTAGACACGTGGTCCAGCAAGCGTGGACAGGGTCATTACATTTCCTTCACGGCACACTGGGTAACTCTGATTGCAGCTGGGAGGGATCCAAGACGGGGCTCTGTGCTGGAGCTTGTTCATCCACCACGCCTCCAGAAAGCTGCTTGTATGAGGTCTGTCTGCTCCACCACCACCTCTCCCTATTTCTCCTCCTCCTTCTCTGTCTCTGGAAAAGTGGCAGTTAAACCGACGCGTGGCAGGGGCTACGCAATGGCTCAAGCAAAAAGATGCCATACTGTGCTTGAGCTGGTTTGTTATGGGGACAGGAGCCACACCGGGCCAGAAATTCTGTCAGCTCTGCAGGGGCAGCTGCGGAGATGGTTAACACTACGCCAGCTTGAGCTGGGAATGGTCATCTGTGATAATGGCAGCAATCTTCTCTCTGCCCTACGCCAGGGTAAGTTGACGCATGTACCATGCCTAGCACACGTCCTAAATCTGGTGGTACAGCATTTCCTAACCAGGTACCCAGGGCTGGCAGAGATTCTCAGCCAGGCCATAAAAGTCTGCAGCCACTTCAGACGGTCATTCCCAGCAAGTGTTCGCCTGGCAGAAATTCAAAGAGAATTCCACCTTCCCACAAACCGTCTGATCTGTGACATGCCCACCAGGTGGAACTCGACATTAGCAATGCTGCAGCATCTGCACAAGCAGCAGAGGGCCATCAACGAGTACCTGTGTGAGTATGGCACAAGGACAGGTTCAGGTCAACTTGGTTTATTTCCCCCCCGCAGTGGCTGATGATCAAGGTGCATGCACTGTACTGTCACCATTTGAGGAGGCAACAAGGATGGTGAGCAGGGACCGTGCATGCATCAGTGACACAATTCCTTTAGTGTTCCTGCTGGAGCCCACTCTGTGGGGAATTATAGATGTGGCTCTAGAAGCAGAGCAGCGGAAGAGGAGGCCTTCCCTAGCTCTCAAGGCCCCAGTCTTTCCGCAGACAGCATTCCAGTGGGTCCTCCTCAGATCAGACAGGAGGAGGATGGGGAGGAATATTTAAGTAGTGGGGCATTGAAGGTGGGGATTCCTCAAGGGAGGGTTTTGTGTGCCCAGAAACCCAAGGACTAGTACGTGGCTGGGAGGAGGAAGTGCACAATGGGGTCATCCTCATTGACCAGGAAGACTCGGAAGCTAATGCCACCTCCAACCTACGCTGCATGGGTTGCCTTATCCTGCAAAGCCTGGTAAAGGACCCCAGGATTCGTGCTATCAAGGAGAGGGATCATTACTGGTTGGCAAGCCTTCTTGATCCACGATACAAGGGTAAAGTTGCAGAGCTCATCCTGCCCGCACAGAGGGAGGACAGGATGAAAAAACTTGAGGACGCTCTAATGCGACACTTGTGTAACACCTTTCCAGGCATTGGTAGTTTACCAAGTGATGACACAAGTGCTTCTGAGGCTGCGGTTGATCAGAAGAAGAGCGGTGAAAGGGGCCGCTTGACTGATGCCTTTTCCAATTTTTTTAGTCCACAACACCCAGGGACGTCAAATGTAGGCACCCATTGCCAGCGTCTTCACCATATGGTGCAGGACTTACATAAATACAGAAAAAATGGCGTTGCGCCCATACTCACCGGAGCGGCAGCAACTGCTAGGAGTAACAGCCCAGTTAATGTATAAAACATAACAAGGAAAAAAGGTGTCATCTGCGCTCGTTTCTATGTGTTCCATGTACAACAAAACTGAGGTTTATGTTTGTTTCAATGGCCATTGCAACGTAAGCTCACTCGCCACTTCACGGCACCTCTTTACAGAGTGAGTGCCTAACATGTACCAAAAGGCCGCTCTACTGAGCAGCTCCAAGCCCCTCCTGCTGCTTTTCAGCCAAGGAGAGGCAGAGATATGGTGGGTTTTATTTATACACGCACCAAACACTTCCCATTTGGGATTAAAAACAAAAACATGGAAAGAGGAACAGCTGCAGAACGACGGACTTGTGTTACAAGCATGATATACATAAATACAGAAAAAATGGCGTCGTGCCCATACTCACCGGAGCGGCAGCAACTGCCAGGAGTAACAGCCCAGTTAATGTATAAAACATAACAAGGGAAAAAGGTGTCATCTGCGCTCGTTTCTTGTTGAGATTGGATCACTGGCCAGAATTTATCCAATATGCTATGCAGCTACTAGGTTGCCCTTCATCCAGCGTGCTTTCTGAAGGACGTTCAGTGCCGCTGGAGGTTTTGTCACAGACAAAAGAGTGCATCTGTCCACCGACTCTGTAGACCGGCTGACATTTATAAAAATGAATCAGTCCTTGATCAGCAGCTATTAATCCCCGGATGCTGACGTAACGGAATAGATCAGGGATCTCTTCTGCATTCACAAAACCTCCACCACTGAACTCTTCCACAATACCACAAAGGGGTTACGGTGTGACGGCACTTGCTGCAACCAAAGGCACAATATTTGGGTGCTCTGACACTGACACCTATATTACCAGATTTATATCATTTTAATTTTTTGGACCGCAGGGCAGGCCCGGATTAAGATCTCTATGGGCCTGGAGCTGAAGATTTTGGTGGGCTTTTTTGGGGATTTAGTGAAACGAAAACATATTTTTGGTTATTTAATAGTGCGAATACAGGTATATCTAACCAGCTGATACTGTGTGATTAATTTTTCATTCAGATTTCAATCATTTAAAGAGTGTAATTTTTTTTTACCATTTTATCATCCAGACCTTTGTGGTTATATATTCTATAGGACATTCTTGTTAAAAAATGTGAAATGGGAACCTGTTACTGCATTTTTCTGAGAAAATATAAAATTTTAACCAAAAAAAAGGAAATATTTCCCTTGTGTTTTGGAACATGTTTTTTTACGAATAATATGACTATTTATAAAACACTGACCTTGCTCCCGGCGTGGTAAATGAGAAGGTGAGTAATGGCAGTGGTGTTGCTCATTTTATACGTGACAAATGGACAATGCCATCACTTTGGAACTAAAAATAAATAAATAAAAAAAGTTCTCTTTTCTTTTAGATTTTACATGGTCAGGTTTGGTATTAATGCAAAGGCCAGACTCTGTCCTGTCCAATGACACCTCACTTGACCTTGTGAGGTGTAAATATTAGTGACGCAGGGGTGCAAAGTTCCCGCAGTGTTCTTTGCTGCAGTGCGGCAGTTTAGGTTTTTGATGTAACAATTCGTAACAATGGATTGTACCATCACCCATCATCTCCACACTTGTTGGTGACGTGAGAAATGTGATGGTTAGTTAGTGCAGCATCATTGTTTACTTTATAATTGAAAAGTGAAAAATATTACTGTTGGAAAGAAACAGAAAAAGTAAATATTAATTAATGTTTTTACTGAAAACCTGGTCATGTTTGGTATCTTCGGAAAGGCCATGCTCTGGCCTTTCCAGTGATATCTCATTTGACTCTGTAGCTGCTATGGAGTTTGAGATACATGGGTCCAAATGCAGACATAATTGTCCTTTCTCTGGGCCTATTCTGAGGCTTGGGCCTGGAGCTCCATCTGCCCCTATGTTAATCCGGCCCTGCCGCAGGGTCCAACCCTGCACTCTTCCACAATACCACAAAAGGGTTACGGTGTGAAGGCACTTGCTGCCACCAAAGGCACAATACTTGGCTGCACTGCCACTGACGCCTATATTACCAGATTTATATCATTTTAATATTGGACCGCAGGGTCCAACCCCGCACTCTTCCACAATACCACAAAAGGGTTACGGTGTGAAGGTACTTGCTGCCACCAAAGGCACAATATTTGGCTGCACTGCCACTGACGCCTATATTACCAGATTTATATCATTTTAATATTGGACCGCAGGGTCCAACCCCGCACTCTTCCACAATACCACAAAAGGGTTACGGTGTGAAGGTACTTGCTGCCACCAAAGGCGCAATATTTGGCTGCACTGCCACTGACGCCTATATTACCAGATTTATATCATTTTAATTTTTTGGACCGCAGGGTCCAACCCTGCACTCTTCCACAATACCACAGAGGGGCTACGGTGTGACGGCACTGTTGCCGATGCTAAAGGCCCAATTTTAAAGCACCGATTGTTACTTTCATCCAAAGCCTGCATAAGTTTCACCATAATTTAGCAAAAAATTACTAAACTTGTTCTGCGTGTCCTAAAATGTCTCCTTTTTTAATACAGACTACCGCCCCATGCAGTTGTTTATGAATAGATTAAAGGAAAACCGTTTACCGTCATTTGAAACGTCATTTTTTTTGTTTTTAAATGTCTCTATACATCCTACAAATCTGCCACTTCACAGACAGGTTATGGGGACTTCCTAGGCACGATATTTGAAGGAATTTTTCGTTTTTATTTTTAACCCTTATTTCATGGAAAACTCACTGTCCCTTTCAAAATGGTTTTTTTTAAACTTTTTTCCTTGTTTCCTGTCCCCCGGGGCACTACCCGGGACCCCATACACCTTTTATGGCAAATATCTTGCATATATGCCCTCTTGCAGGGCACTCTAAAAATCGAACTTTTGAGTCCCATTGACTTGCATTGAGTTTGGTTCGTGTTCGCGGTCAAACTCGAACTCTTGAAATTGTTCGAGTTCGAATGCGAACCGAACACGGGGGTGTTCGGCTCATCCCTATTAGGGATTAAACACAAAATACTATATGAAAACACAGAAAAGAAAAAACTTGGTGACAACGAGTTACCAAGCAAAGAGTGTCGATACAACCTTTATCAGGTGTCTAAAATGATAACACAAGACAAACATATAACATCTAATTGGGAAAAGAAGCCTGTATCAATGGTGCTACCTAGAGGAGATAGATGTGAAATGTTCCACAAAACACTATTTGTATGTGAATATAAACAGTTTTGTATGAGAATGAGAACAGTTCTTAGTTTGAATCAGCTGCTGTCTCTTTCGATAGGTGGTATTTCCAAACCCACCGTAGGATAATAAAACAAACAAAATAAAAAGACGATCGAGTCAGCGCTTCCTTCAAAGAGTGTCTTCTTCTTTTCTGTATACCTTTAAAATAAACAGAAACGCTGCCATAGCATAGTAAACTTTCTATACAGTTGGAAGTAGTAAAAAAAAGATGCACTCACATTTTAATGTGTCTCAATCAGACACTAGATGCTCCAAACAACCGGCAGAATTAGATGGGAATGCCGGATTTCCCCCAGGATTCGTAGTCTTGTTGTTCCAATAATTGCTGGACGCCAAAAGTTGATTTAAAAAGCAAAATTTATTAAAATAAATAAAACAGGAACATGGGTATAACACCTAAACGCGTTTCGAGAGCGACCTCGCTTCCTCAGTAGGTGACAGATTTTTTATGATATTTCAAGCATTTTTTTTTTTTTTAAAAAGTCCGATTTTTTTTTTCTTTTTTAAGTTTACTTATTTTTTCTGTAACAGCCCTTTTTATTATCATTCCCTGTACCTCATATGTAAATTTCAGACATTCTCGCTCAGTAGTTTCTTTGCAAACTGCGTTTCACTTTTCAATCATTCATGCAAACTGTTTTCCTAATTTATTCACTGCCTTCTTCTACGGTGTCGGCTTTTTCCGGAGGCTTCGCTGCGTGTGATCGGCTCCTGCACGGGTTTTTCCTGCGTCTTTGGGTTAATCCAGATGTTTTTTGCGGGTTTTCGGCGTGCATTCGCTGGGTTTTCGCCAGGTTTTCAGCGGGTTTTCGGTGGGTTTTCGGCAGCTTTTCCCTGCACTTCGACAGCCCTGTGGCGCTTGCTGAACACACCGCAGGGTAGCCAAAATGGGAAAGCCGATTTGCACCAAATTGAAGAGAACGAAAAGTCACCGAACGTGCGGTGACTTTTCGAATCTCTTTGAATAACCCTGTAAGAGAAATACTACTGATCTGGTTATATATGGTACCTTTGTGAATGATCTGATAGCATGGGATTTTTTGCAGTTTGCTTGGGCTAACCGTAACACATATGTACTTTGAGACGGTTTGAGAGACTTCTGTTGGATCTGAACTTAAGTGATGGATGTTGCTCCTAGAACTTTCTGATGCATGTGAAATAACACTTTGGTTGTTAGTAGATGCTTTCGTGACCATTTTTTGCTATCCCTCCATTAAATTGTATATGGAATTATGATATTTAGGGGATTGTGAGTCTCTATATAAGGTTACGTATAGGTGTCCCTCTGAAGGATATAATTAGTGTTAGGCAGTACTTACTGCCGAGGTACTTTGGCCTACACCCTGTAATTACCCAAACCAATGTCAGGGGACTAGTTATTACCTTATACATGGTTAGAGACTATGCAATTGAGCAAGGATGGGTCAGTTGTTACATTAGATGTTATATGTTTGTCTTGTGTTATCATTTTTGACATCTGATAAAGATTGTACCTGCTTGGTAATTCGTTATCACCAAGTCTTTTGTTTTCTGTATTTTTATATAGTTTACAGTTGTGCACACACAGTATATATCTATACACCTGATTGTTACTAAAAATAACACGCATCGGACTTCTTAGTTATAAAAACGAGGTATATTTTTTGGTACAAAGTAACCTACAGATATATATATTTATTCAGCTTGATAATATTATACAAAGAGATGGAGAAGGAGATGTGGTGATGACCAGTTAGGCATCATACAAAATGCACCCCAAAGAGAGACTGCACCCAGTTGATATGAACTTGTCTGACGTAATCAGTGTTCATTCAAATCATCCAATACTATGTGAACATGACTCCACTAACTGATAGTCTCTCAAGTGCATCTCATACAAAGAAAACTGTGTGACTAATAAAAACCATCTGTTCATATGTTCATATCAGATCACTCCTTAGCTATGAGCAAAGAATATGAAATATTATTCTTCCTTAATAAAGATATTTCCAAAATTATGAAGAGCACAAGCTGTTATACTCTGCAAGCTGCAAGTACAGCCAAAAATGAATATGTGATAAGTGACTATACTCCTATTTTTTTCAGTGTGGCCTGTATCTGTCAGATTTTACAGTGTGATTCATATAGACCCGTTCCCAAAGTCTCTGTCCTAGACCTTAAACAAATGAAAGGAAATTAAGACAATTTCCAGTAACGCACCTCGACTTATGTTGGGCAAGTAGCATCACAGTGTACCATGATCCATACTGAAAACTTTGGTTTGGGTCTGTCTGAAACACCGTGGTCCATATTACAAACATCACGCTAAAATGGGGACGCTAAGGAGAAAAACCTGCGCCTGCAGGATACTCCTTAGCGTCCCCATTTTAGCGTGATATACCGGTGCAGGCACTAAACCAGCAGCCTGCACCGTAACGCAACGCTAAGCATCAGGATGCTCATGGCAGCGCTAAGCGCCGCCGCAAGCATCCTCTCCATGGAGTCCATAGGACTCCATTGAGGCTGATGCTGCCGGTCACATGACCTGCAGGATCTCGCGAGATCTGGCAGGTCGGCGTAGTGATCTAGAGAAGGAGACTGGGGGACTTTTTCCCCCAGTCTCTCTCTGTTCCTGGAGGCAAGAAGAGACGGATGGAGTCGCCGTTCTCGCTGCGGGATGAAAAGTGAGTATGTGATTTTTTAAAGGGTCCTAGTTGTAGTTAACTGTCAAGTTAACCGCAGCAGGACGGTAATTAGTATTAGGACTTTGTAATCCTAACGCTAATTAACACTTTGCACTCCCCATGTTAAGTATAAGGAGCGCAAAGTACAGAAAGCTTGCGTTGAAAGTGCAAGATTCGAATCAATAACTGTTTTTTTAACCCGTTAGCGTTCGGATTGTAATATGGTGCGCCCGCCCTAAGGCCACCATTGCTAATGTTAACACTCACACAGGGGAGCGCTAACATTATGATTGTAATATGGCCCCCTGTATTTTCTTCCTACAGGCAACCTTCCCAACAAGTAGAAATGACATAAAATGGTTTTTTAACATCCTCCTGCTTATCAAAGCAACAAAAAGTGCTAAAATGTCAATAAATGTGCATTGGGTAATTTGGTAGAAGATAGTTAACATCCATCCCTGGAATCTGCACTACATTGGTGTGTGGAAATGTTGTCTATGCCATTTGAAAACCTCTATTTGACGACTTAACATAATAGTAATTTACTTATAGGAACACTTAAACCCCTATAAAGCTTAGATTGTTTTCAAAGTTTATGAACCAAAGTGTTCCATTAAATCCATGCAAATAGTTATTTATGACTGCAAACAAATTATAAAAAAATGAGTAGCTATGAAGCCACAGTTTTAATGACAAATGTTCACAAATGGGTGATATTAAAGCGACTCTATAGTGTTCAAATAATTTGGTCTCATTTGATAAGACAAGTACTTCCTGTATGTGTGGTTTTTTTTGCTAACACAATATATTGTAACATTTTGACTAATTCCCTATCAAAAACTTGCACTTCTGCAAGCAAATCACCACAACCTGAGGATGGGCCTGAAGAGGTACAAGAATTAGTGAGGCCTTATGCAAAGTAAAATATGAGGCCTCTCTTGATATCCATAACAACATAATGCAAATATCAATACAATTACCATTAATCAGGTCTTCCTAAGTAGTGATGGGTCGAACACCCCATGTTCGGTTCGCATTGGAACTCGAACACCCGAAAAAGTTTGACCGCGAACTCGAACACAATGCAAACACCATGCAATCAATGGGGCTCGGACATTCGAAAATTAAGGTCCCCTCCAAGAGGGCATATATGCAAGATATTGGCCATTAAAGGTGTATGGGGGTCTGGGTACTGCCCTGGGAAACATGAAACAAACAAACAAAAAAAATAAGTTTTTAACCCTTTCACTGCTCATTTTTACCGCTTTTGCTCATGTTTAAACACGATTTGAAGCCATGGGAAATGTTTGACCGACAATGAGTGGGAAATGTTTGACCATCAATGAGTGGGAAATGTTTGAGCAACAAGCAGTGTGAAATGTTTGACAACAAGGAGTGGGAAATGTTTGACCAACAATGAGTGGAATTGTTTTGAAAAAAAATTCTCGAACTTTCCGCAAACATCCCGAAAAGTTCGAAGTTCGCGAATTTTTGAACAGCCGATGTTCGAATCGACCGTTGAACCGATTCGAACCGGCAGCCCATCCCTAAGCTATTTTTCATAGTAAATGCTTGAGTGTACTTGTGAAGTACTTATCTGAGTATGGGTGTATGGATATATTTTCTTGATAGTAATGTCAACATAGGGTTTTTTTGTTTTACAAATTATGTATTGATGTCATTTGTTTTATTTTCTGTTTCACAAATATTTGATTTTAATGCAGTTTATTACTTTTGCTGGTGGTACCCCAATTCCATACTCTTTTCCTTTCATAGTTCTCTTTGTATTTGTGTATATACATCATTGTGGATTTAAGAGTATGTGAATTTAGTCCTTTAACTACAAAGCACTTTGTGTTGAATAAAATATATTTATTCGAAACATGGGATGCATAACTAACACTTAAATAAATATTTTGTTTGTTTTTATGCTAACAGTTCATGGGATAGAGAACAAGTAAACCAGATTTCAGGAGGTATCTAAAAAAATGTTACATGAAACCTCACATCAGTTTCTAGTAAAGAGATTGCGGCTTCACTCAGGAGTCATTTTCTTCAATTCAATTAACTTGAAATGTATCATTTTACCAGTTTCATTAATTAGACTTCAACGTGGCTCAGGGAACTTGTAGTGTGCCAGCCTCCAGCTGTGTGTCATTATTTCTTTGCTGAACTGATTAAATAAGTAAAGATCATGTAATAGTTGTAAAATGCGCAGCCACAATTCAGAGAAGTAAAAATATTTAAAGCAAAACCGCTCCTCTTTATTCATATTTAATTTTGTCAACAATGCAGTGTAATTTCATCGGTGTTACATGAATTAAACTGACATCTGCATTCAAGTGCTTAAAATGATTTTCCTTTTCCAAAAGAAGGTTCAAATCTGCAAAGAATTGCATATGTTGAGCTTCTTTAATACCCAATTCAAGATGCCACTTACAGAAATGTTTAGATTTTGGTGTGTAGTTAAAGTCAGACACATGGAATGCAGTAATAAAATAGGGTGCATATAACCTCAGCCCCATCCCTACAGGATAATGTGTGAACTCTCTCTTCCCTTTCACTGATTGTAATGAAAGAATGCCCCAACCTTCTATTTCCTTTAATGGTAAACAACCAAGCTGCCTTTTACAATATTGAGGAATCTTTCATTTGTATTGTTAGTGTATTCACCAAACTTATTTGCATTCCTCTATATGCTTGATTTATGTATCATTTATAATTTTCTGATATTTTACATCTTGCACACGTCCATGCTCTTACTTCTGATAAACATTAAAAAGATTATATAAAAATAGTGTGTAAATAAGGTTCAGGGAGATATCAACAACTCCACCATATCTGGGATCTACAACGGATTCAGATCTCAGTCAGAACCACTCTCCAGCAAGTGTGCTTTGGCAAAATACCTAACAATATGCATACCAAACGACCTGGTACAGCACTCACCAAGACCTCAAAAAAACTTGCCTGGTGCAAAACAATCCTATGTTATATATATATTTTCGCAATGCAGGATGCACTCCAGGACTCAAGTATAGAAAAAATAAAAAAATCTTTATTGAAGCGTTTACATATTCATCCGACATTTCGGCTCCATCTGAGCCTTTATCAAGGTAACCAGCTAAACAGCATATGCTGCAAGTTTAGGTTGAGTGCAACCCCCTAGACATGTGCATTCATTTTAGTACTAAAGCAATTTAGTCCGAATTTTGGGATAATTTAGTTTTCGTATGACTCGAGATACGAAACTGCTCAGTACAAAAAAATGAAAGAAACTAAAATAAAATGCACTACATTTTAGTTTCAGTCCTTCTTGTGATATTACATTGATTGAAGGAGACCAGCAATGAAGAGCGCAACATCGCAAAGCTACAGAAAAGGTTTGTATGCGTAATCCTTCCCGACCCCTACCTGAAAATCTGACAGTGATAGAGCTCCAGAATCCAGCTCTTACAGTTACTCTGTCATTATGAGCCTTCAGTGAGATTTATTTGAATGTTTTCCCTGGATTTAAAGTGCTTTATTTTATTATAAAAATAAATTTGCACCAGTCAAGTGCACCTTCAGTACAATGTATCAGTCTCAGCTGTTACAGTAACTGACTGCTGCTCAGAGTTTCAGTAAAACAAGGAAATAATATTGTTCTAACCTCTTATATATAAAAATATTATTTACTAGTTTTACTGAAACTCTGAGCACTGTGATGAGCAACAGTCAGTTAATGTAACAGCTTTGCCTGACACATTGTGCTGAGAGTGAGAGATACTGTAACAAGCAGCGATCTCAGCCCTCTGAGGAGCCACTAGAAATAGTAATTGTATCCTCTGGTTTTCGAATGAATGAAATTCGTTTTCATACTAAATAACTGAAAACGAATTTCTTTAGCAACTAAATAAATTGCATTTTAGGACTAATCCATTAGTTCAAAACGAAATTTTGGACTTTGCACATGTCTACAACCCCCCCTGTGGTTTGTTTTATACATATGGAGAGCTGACTATCTCTTGGGCTTGCACCCCTCCCGTTCACGGGTGTGTCCCACCATGACAGCCTATAAAGGCCAGTGCCTGCTGGGATGCACCAGGGTGAGTAGATCCTGTAAATGCAGATACGGTCAAGTTAGATAGGACCTGTCAATGATGGGGTACATTGGCTACTGTGACAGGCTTACGCAAACTATGATCATACTTTGTAAACTGAATTCCCATCATTTTACCTCAGGTTTTTTGAATTTTTTAAATGTGTGTTTTTTTTGCAAAAAATGATGGATGACGGTGGTCATTGAAATGGAGTGCTCCTTTTTGTTGTTTTGTATTTAAAGTCTGAGATGTACACGCTTATGTTGCAAGTTTAGGTTGAGTGCAACACCCCCCCTGTGGTTTGTTTATATACACTATATTGTCAAAAGTATTCGCTCACCTGCCTTGACTCGCATATGGATGAGTGAGCGAATACATTTGGCAATATAGTGTATATATATATATAAAAGAAAAAGGAACTTCATTCTATAAGGGATATACATATACTGTATATATATATATATATATATCCCTTATAGAATGAAGTTCCTTTTTCTTTTGAGAACAGGGTCCCCCCAAGCATACTGTATCGTCCATGCTAAGTTATGTCTGCTGTTCTATTGTATCACCCCCTTATTCACACATCTTGTGCAGTGCTGCGTAATATGTTGGTGCTATATATAAATAGAGTATTATTGTTAGGGATGTATTCTGTATATTTTATCATTGTTCCAGTAGATAGGTTTGCTGGGCATCAAACGAAAATACAATTCATGCTTTGTATTGCACATATTTGACTAACTGGTGGGATATTTCTACCTTGTTTCCTTCTGAAATGGGGCATATTTGTAAATATTATACAGTATATTATTTACATAGTTAAAGGTTTATTATAAAAGCAAACATGTAACAAGAGTCTACCTTTATAGGGATGGAATAATAATTGTAAAAGCAATTACAAATAAAACCACAGCGTTATCGTGTATTCTGTCATTATCAATTTACAATTTTAACTTTCGATCTGGTTTATTTCTTTATTAGATATATGAAATATATGTTGAAGCTTATATTTGATTTAAATATATGTGTAGATTGAGTACTTTATAAATGGTTATGATTTCCATGTCTGTCTGATACACCTTGATGCTATTTGAAGTGCATAATATTTACTAGCTTGTAATTACATGACAATCATTATGAATGTGTGCTAATTTTTTGTTTGTTTTGTTTTTTATTACAATCAATTAAATGTAAGACTTTGAAAACATTTCGTGAAGTGTGTCCTGCATTCTGAATAAGAATTCATGGCAACTGAGTTGTGACGAGTTATATAATACAGGAAAAGGTCACTAATAAAAGATATATTTATTCTGCCATTTTTATTTTTTGCACCTCATGGACTCTTTAACCCTTTCACTGCTGAGCCATTTCACTGCTGTGTGCTGAGCTAATTTTTACCACTTTTGCTCATCATGTTTAAATGCGATTTGAAGCCACGTTTTATTATATGACCCAGACAAATTATATATCGTTCTTTCCGGCAGACTCCGCAGATTCATAATATAGTGGGTTTTTTTCACATTTTATCATACGAGTTTTGCATCAATATTTTCTATGGGGTGTGCTTGTTATAAAAATTAGAAATTGGGACCGTTACATTTTTGGGGGGGGGAATTACGCGATTTTTAGCAAACGCACCCCATAGAAAAAAATCATTCGTGCAGCATCATTGTTCACATTATAATTGAAATGTGAACAGTATTGCTGCATTAATAAAAAACACACACAAAAACCCCCTCCTTTTTTTTCCTTACTTTAAACATGGTCATGTTTGGTATCATTCGAAAGGCCATGCTCGGACACGATGACGCTATTTCCAGGCGACCTCCCCGACAAAAAACGGGAGATCGCCTGAAGGGAGGGGGGGATCCGTTCGGATCCCTCTCCCTCCCGATCGGGAGGGTCTACAACCAAAAGCCAGTGTCTGCACTTCAAAGCGGTGCCTGGCTTTAACCCCTTAAATGCCATATAGAGTACCTTGGATTTGATGATCGTTTTATTTCAAATCTGTATAATATAATAGAATATCACTGACTGTTAAACATATAAGGTGGATAGTACACGAGTGTTTGGGCATACATATTTACGTATAAATGTGTCTTTCCATTCAGCTACTGTAAATGAGGCATATTATAGGCTACTATATGGAATGTCAGTTTCCTTGTTTGGGAATAAATTTATAACTTTCGTTTCCCCCTTTAATAGAGCAAAATGATGAGAATCTATTTCTTAAAAGATCTGTGTTGTGGTAACAAGCGATGCCTTGTGTTTTCTGTAGCCAATTGGTGATGTTATGCTGCGGACGATGGACTGTTTACCACCTTTCCAGCAAACGAATGTGCGCGATACTGGAAGTGCAAGGCAAGGAGAAGGTGGAACGCTTCGTGAGCCGCATGGGCCCTCAATGCGCAAGATGGCAGCGCTTTGGAACTCACATGAAGGGCCCATTTGGAGGCTTGAAACGCAAGCCGATTGGATATTGAGGACATGTGGGGACTTTTTAAATCATTAATTGTTTTTTAAGATACTATATAAACACATAAGCAGCATACTGAGATTATGAGCCAGCTGATGAAGCCGTTTGTCATGGCGAAACGCGTTCTGGAGTTGTTTTATTTTAATAAATTTTTTAAAACGCTGTCCCTGCAGTCCTGATCCATTCCTGGCGGTTTTCTATTGGGTTTTTCCAAACAAAAAACCCATGGGCGTTTTCTTAGAGCTATGGAAGCTCCTCCAAACGTAAACTGAAAATTGTCAAAAAAATATACTGTATATTGACTGTCACAGATTTACACTAGGGGCTCTCTTTTTTTTATCTTACATTCTATGTGTAAACCGAGTCATTGCAATGTATGTGGGTCGCCTAAGAAACACGAAGATAAAGGACCCACAGGCGTGAGACCACTCAGAGCCAGTGTTGGGGCTCCCTATTTGTGAGTGGAAACCCTGCAATATCTATATATATTTATAACAGTATATGCATGCTGCACCATAATCCTTTATCTTTCTCATTTTATATTTGGAAACATCGAGATACACCGGATAACCTTTATATGCATTATATTTGCGCTGGGTCAGGTTGTATAGCTGTGTATTTTTTGGTTTAGGGGAAACCACTGTTTCTGATACTGGCTGTAAAGGAATCTGGTGGAGGGTGATATTTTAAGTGGTGCTACACCGAAATTTTGAAAATTTATGTTTGGCTGATGCTTATGACTTATGTGGTAGGTTGGCGCTTGAATGAATCGTTGCTGTCTCATGTAGAGGTTCGGGAGGAGATACAGCTGACCCTGACTAATTACTTTAAAGAGAATTTGCCCAGGAGGTTTCCGAAGGGGTAGTATGGCAGGCCAATAAGGTAATGATTAGGAGTATTTTGATCAAACTGGGTTTGCACTTTAAACGGCAGCATACTGAACAACGGTTGTCAATGCTGCGACAAATTAATCTAGCGGACACGACCCATAAAAGACTTCAATCCGCATCCTCCCTTGCTTGGGTGACAGATCTATGCCATCAGGTGGTTGACCTAGAAAAACTAAGCTATGCTTGGGCATCTCGCAGATTAATTGCGAGATGTTATGTTTCTAGCATTAAACCACATAGAACACTAGCCAGTAAATTGAGGGCAAGGGTGGGCAGTTCTCATATAACACGGGTGTTCGACAGAAGTGGGGCCCCTAAACATCAGCCGAAGCAAATTTCAAATGCTTTGCAGATTATTATTCCTCCTTATACAAACTGAGTGAAGTTGGGACTGTTCTCAAACCCTCCCTATCTGAAATATTCCCATTCCTACAGAGCCTCCGCCTCCCGGCATTGTCGCACAATTTGTACACAACTCTGGCTCAGCCAATTACTTCACTAGAGCTTATGTCTGGTCTGAAGTTGTTACCTAATTGGTAAAGCAACAGGCCCTGATGGGTTCATGGAAAAATATTATAAATGCTTTCCAGATATTCTTAACCTCCACCTGCTCCCCTTTTTTCAATCGATATTTGATTCAGGCCACCTGCCTAGGGATTGGCTGACGGCTCGCATAGTGACTTTTCCTAAAACAACTGTCCCATCTTCCATTTGGTCACAATACCGGCCCATTTCACAAGCCTTACCATATGCGATTCCCTACGAGACTTTACAGACTTTGAAAGGTGGCTACACCTATGACTGGAAATCATCTCACGCAGGGCCGGTGCTAGACTATTTTGCACCACACACAAGACTAGCTACTTGCGCCCCACCAAAAAAACACTGCACATTACTGTGGAGCTCTGTGATACCCTCATAAACACCACACATTACTGCCCCAGCACACATGGGTACATATTGCCCACAGCTCACATGGGTATATATTGCCCCCAGCACACATGGATATATATTGAACCCAGCACACATGGATATATATTGCACCCAGCACACATCGGTATATATTGCCACCAGTACACATGGACATATATTGCCCCCAGCACATGGGTATATATTGCCCCAGCACACATGGGTATATATTGCCCCCTGCACACATGGGCATATATTGCCCGCCAGCTCACACATGTGTATATAGTGCCCCCCAGCTCACACATGGGTATATATTGCCCTCAAGCTCACACATGGGTATATAGTGCCCCCCAGCTCACACATGGGTATATAGTGCCCTGTGCCCCCAGCTCACACATGGGTATATAGTGCACCCCAGCTCACACATTGGTATAAAGTGCCCTCCAGCTCACACATGGGTATATATTGCCCTCCAGCTCACACATGGGTATATAGTGCCCCCCAGCTCACACATAGGTATATAGTGCCCCAGCTTACCTCTGCCAGTGTCTTCTCCGAGGTGAGCAGGCGCTGACATGCAGCTTGGTCGCTCGCCGGGAACCAACCACCTGACCAGCACAAAGGTCTCGCGAGAGTATCTCGAGCGCTGGTCACGTTGTTCCGATGCCACGCGAGCGGCCAAGCTGCAATCCAGCGGCCGCTCGTGTAGGGAGAGGGACGGCCAGCGCGCAGCTCCCAGATTCCGGCGCTGATTGCCGGAATCTGGTGAGCGGCGCTGGGCCCCCCTCTGGCCTCTGCTCAGTGGTGCTGGGCCCCCCTCCGCTCGGCGGCGCACGCCCTAGGCGGGCACTGCGCACTAGGCGGCTGCCTAGCTCGCCTAGCGGCAGCGCCGGTCCTTATCCCACGTCACATACTTGGGGGTTAAGATAGCGTGGACTTTCACTACTGCCAAACGGCACTGTATTTCGCTGGCAATTCACCAAAATTTGGAGAACTGCATTCTGAATAGCCGATATGGCCACAAAATTACACCGTATAGGGAAATTCACTGTTCGGTGCAATTTTGTGGACAAATCGGCTC
Source organism: Leptobrachium leishanense (assembly GCA_009667805.1). Classification (NCBI taxonomy): domain Eukaryota; kingdom Metazoa; phylum Chordata; class Amphibia; order Anura; family Megophryidae; genus Leptobrachium; species Leptobrachium leishanense. Next base: position 175,293,303 of record CM019067.1, on the reverse strand, counting down.
TCTCAGAATAACTCCTATAGTTATTTTATTCATAAAGCACAATGTGCCAAAATACAAGCGTCAAATTTTGTTTTTTAGTTTTAGTTAAAATCAAGTATTTTCTCAGAAAAATGCTGTAACAGGTTCCCATTTCTATTTTTTTTAACAAGAGTGCCCCATAGAATACATAACCACAAAGGTTTGGATGATAAAATGTGTAAAAAAATAATTTTACACGTTGTAAATGATTGGAATCTGAATGGAAATTCATATATTTTTTACATTTTTTGTTATAGCATTCTGACATGACATATAATATAATATGAATCTGCTGAGTCTGCTGAAAATAAGGATATATAATTTGTCTGGGTCCTACAATAAATCATGATTGACTTCAAATCGAGTTTAAACATGAGCGCAAAACGGTCGACATGAGCTCAGCACACAGGAGTAAAATGGCTCAGCAGTGAAAGGGTTAAAACCAAGAAATCCTTTTGTTGTTAGCATTCTATCCTAAAAATGATCCCAGTTATGCGTATGGATGGTTCAAATGATAGATTTTTGCAAAGCCAGAAATTTGTGCTATAGAATGATATCAAACATGACTATTCTGGAGGGAACTGGTCTCTGGAAATTGAAACAAGCACATTCTTTATCACAGGGCCTCCACGTGAGCTGTCAACCAGATGAGGAAAATATGATGGTTCCAAAAATGTGTAATGGAAATTCCAATGGATCATATATCTCTCGAGATATACTCACATTTTATTCATTTCATTTTCTATAATGGTTAAGTGACATGGGAGGTCAATGGGCCCTTCCTTACACTCCTGTGTCGCCCTGAAATCTGAGAGCAAGGAAAACTGCATAGAGTATGAGAGACACAAGGGGCCATTTGCTTTACTTGGGGGTCAGTCTAATTGTAGTAAACACTGTGGGCCCTATTCCCTAGTCAACGCTAAATGTAATGTTCAGTTGAGTAAGCATTAATGTCAGGGATAAGTGACTTAATGCATGCCCCCAATTTAACTTTCTAATGCTAAACATTGAAAAAAAATCGGTTAGCGCATCGGTGGTTGTGCTCGTATGCATGAGCTTCAGTGGCGCAACAACCAGGGGGGCAGCCGGTGCGGGTGCCCCAGACACAGGGCCGAGGAGACCTGTGGGCAGGGCTCGAGTCCTGCGGGAACGCAGGTTCCTGCTGTGGACCGAGCCCGACAAAGTGGGTGGGGGGGGGGAATTGCCGGCGGCCGCATTGCTATCCTACGAGCGGCCTCCAGCATAAAGCTCTGCCGCGTTGCTGGGGATCTATCCACCAGCCAGACACTATCTCGCGAGATCTGGCTGGTGGTTAGAGCCCCAGCCGCGCGAGGAGGAAAAGCATGCGGCCGCCAGCAATGAGGAGGAGAGGTAAGCTGGGGCAAATATATCCATGGGTGAGAGCTGGGGCAAATACATCCATGGGTGAGAGCTGGGGCAAATATATCCATGGGTGAGAGCTGGGGCAAATACATCCATGGGTGAGAGCTGGGGCAAATATATCCATGGGTGAGAGCTGGGGGCAAATATATCCATGTGTGAGAGCTGGGGCAAATATATCCATGGGTGAGAGCTGGGGCAAATACATCCATGGGTGAGAGCTGGGAGCAAATACATCCATGGGTGAGAGTTGGGGCAAATACATTCATGGGTGAGAGCTGGGGGGCAAATATATCCATGGGTGAGAGCTGGGGGCAAATACATCATGGGTGAGAGCTGGAGCAAATATATCCATGGGTGAGAGCTGGGGCAAATACATCCATGGGTGAGAGCTGGGGCAAATATATCCATGGGTGAGAGCTGGGGCCAAATATATCCATGTGTGAGAGCTGGGGAAAATATATCCATGGGTGAGAGCTGGGGCAAATACATCCATGGGTGAGAGTCGGGGGCAAATACATCCATGGGTGAGAGTTGGGGCAAATACTTTCATGGGTGAGAGCTGGGGGCAAATATATCCATGGGTGAGAGCTGGGGGCAAATACATCCATGGGTGAGAGCTGGAGCAAATATATCCATGTGTGAGAGCTGGGGGGCAAATATATCCATGGGTGAGAACTGGGGCAAATATATCCATGTGTGAGAGCTGGGGGGCAAATATATCCATGGGTGAGAGCTGGGGGCAAATATATCCATGGGTGAGAGCTGGGGGCAAATACATCCATAGGTGAGAGCTGGGGTAAATACATCCATGTGTGAGAGCTGTGGCAAATATATCCATGTGTGAGAGCTGGGGGGAAAATATATCCATGGGTGAGAGCTGGGGGGCAAATATATCCATGGGTGAGAGCTGGGGCAAATATATCCATGGGTGAGAGCTGGGGGAAAATATATCCATGTGTGAGAGCTGGGGCAAATATATCCATGGGTGAGAGCTGGGGCAAATACATCCATGGGTGAGAGCTGGGGCAAATATATCCATGGGTGAGAGCTGGGGCAAATACATCATGGGTGAGAGCTGGGGCAAATATATCCATGGGTGAGAGCTGGGGGCAAATATATCCATGTGTGAGAGCTGGGGCAAATATATCCATGGTGAGAGCTGGGGCAAATACATCCATGGTGAGAGCTGGAGCAAATACATCCATGGGTGAGAGTTGGGGCAAATACATTCATGGGTGAGAGCTGGGGGGCAAATATATCCATGGGTGAGAGCTGGGGGCAAATACATCATGGGTGAGAGCTGGAGCAAATATATCCATGGGTGAGAGCTGGGGCAAATACATCCATGGGTGAGAGCTGGGGCAAAATATATCCATGGGTGAGAGCTGGGGCCAAATATATCCATGTGTGAGAGCTGCTGGGGGCAAATATATCCATGGGTGAGAGCTGGGGCAAATACATCCATGGGTGAGAGTCGGGGGCAAATACATCCATGGGTGAGAGTTGGGGCAAATACTTTCATGGGTGAGAGCTGGGGGGCAAATATATCCATGGGTGAGAGCTGGGGGCAAATACATCCATGGGTGAGAGCTGGAGCAAATATATCCATGTGTGAGAGCTGGGGGGCAAATATATCCATGGGTGAGAACTGGGGCAAATATATCCATGTGTGAGAGCTGGGGGGGCAAATATATCCATGGGTGAGAGCTGGGGGGCAAATATATCCATGGGTGAGAGCTGGGGGCAAATACATCCATAGGTGAGAGCTGGGGTAAATACATCCATGTGTGAGAGCTGTGGCAAATATATCCATGTGTGAGAGCTGGGGGGAAAATATATCCATGGGTGAGAGCTGGGGGGCAAATATATCCATGGGTGAGAGCTGGGGCAAATATTATCCATGGGTGAGAGCTGGGGGGAAAATATATCCATGTGTGAGAGCTGGGGCAAATATATCCATGGGTGAGAGCTGGGGCAAATACATCCATGGGTGAGAGCCGGGGGCAAATACATCCATGGGTGAGAGTTGGGGCAAATACATTCATGGGTGAGAGCTGGGGGCAAATATATACATGGGTGAGAGCTGGGGGGCAAATATATCCATGGGTGAGAGCTGGGGCAAATATATCCATGGGTGAGAGCTGGGGGCAAATATATCCATGTGTGAGAGCTGGGGCAAATATATCCATGGGTGAGAGCTGGGGCAAATACATCCATGGGTGAGAGCCGGGGGCAAATACATCCATGGGTGAGAGTTGGGGCAAATACATTCATGGGTGAGAGCTGGGGGCAAATATATCCATGGGTGAGAGCTGGAGCAAATATATCCATATGTGAGAGCTGGAGGGCAAATATATCCATGGGTGAGAACTGGGGCAAATATATCCATGTGTGAGAGCTGGGGGGCAAATATATCCATGGGTGAGAGCTGGGGGGCAAATATATCCATGGGTGAGAGCTGGGGGCAAATACATCCATGGGTGAGAGCTGGGGTAAATACATCCATGTGTGAGAGCTGTGGCAAATATATCCATGTGTGAGAGCTGGGGGGCAAATATATCCATGGGTGAGAGCTGGGGCAAATATATCCATGTGTGAGAGCTGGGGGGCAAATATATCCATGGGTGAGAGCTGGGGAAAATATATCCATGTGTGAGAGCTGGGGGGCAAATATATCCATGGGTGAGAGCTGGGGGGCAAATATATCCATGGGTGAGAGCTGGGGGCAAATACATCCATGGGTGAGAGCTGTGGCAAATATATCCATGTGTGAGAGCTGGGGGCAAATATATCCAGGTGTGAGAGCTGGGGGGGGGGGCAAATACATCCATGTGTGAGAGCTGGGGGGCAAATACATCCATGGGTGAGAGCTGGGGGGCAAATACATCATGGGGGAGAGCTGGGGGGCAAATACATCCATGGGTGAGAGCTGGGGCAAATACATCTATGGGTGAGAGCTGGGGGGCAAATACATCCATGGGGGAGAGCTGGGGGGCAAATATATCCATGTGTGAGCTGGGGCAATATATATTCATGTGAGCTGGGTGGGCAATACTTCCATGTGTGAGCTGGAGGGGGTACCCTGGGCCCTTGGTATGGAAAAGGTTTGCAGGGCTGTGCAGATGGGGTGCCACGTGTGTTCTGGCAGCATGGAAAGGGTGCACTGGGCAGCCCACACCTGGGTTACCCTACACTGCATAGCTGCAAGGGGTATGTGCTGGGAAGGGGGGTCCAGAGCCTGTATATATAATTCTGGGTGTCCAGTGCCTGTGTATATAATTCTGGGGGTCCAATATTTTGTCCCGGTCCAGGCCTGCTTATAACCAGAGTGGACATTTATGTAATGAGGGGGGGAAATTTCTGCCCCGGGCGCCCATAACTCTGGTTACGCCACTGACGAGCTTACTGTACTTTGCGCATCCTTTACGTAACATGGGGAGTGCAATCAGTAATTATCATTAGGCTAGTGAGGTTTTAGTAAGTCCTAATGCTAATTATCGCACCGATGGGTTAAACAGATTTTTCTGTCATCCAGAAGCTGGTGCTAACTGATACCGCTTGTGCTGAATCATTTGGCACTAGTTAAAAAACACCCCAATAAATCAGATGCTCACCACTCATCCCGCGGAGAGAACGGTGGCCCGATCTGCCATTTCTGGCCGCTGGGAGCAAAGTGAGACTGCGGACAAATAGTCCCATGTCTCCCTCTGCTATTACTCCATGGCGCTGAGCTGTCCGGTGAGAGCAAAATCCCGCAGGACTCACGTCCTAGCAGTGCAACCATCCATAGAGTCCTATAGACACGAGGAGGTGATACCTGAAGCGGCATGGAAAAGCTACCGTGAGTATCATTGAGGGTAGTGCTGCATTCGGGGGCAGGCACTAATTCAGCACTATTCCCTTACTCTGCTCTCGATGGCACAGAGCAGCGGATCAGGCCGCCGTTCTCTATGCGGAATGAAAGGCGAGTAAAGGATTTATTGGGGTGGGGGGTCAGCTGGTGAAAAGCAAAAGCAGAATCATTTAGCACCAGCTTTTAGGACTCAGTAAAAATTTGTTTAGCCCACCGTTGCGATAATTAGCGCTAGGACTTTGTAGTACCTTACATATCCTAACACTAATTACTGTTTGCGCTCCCCATGTTACGTATAGGATGCGCAAAATTCATTAAGGGCTTACATAGCAAGCTAGTGCAAATACCAATGGGCAAACAGATTTTTACCGGGTTTAGCATTAGGAAAGTAATCTGGGGGGCATGCGTTAGTCACCTATGCTGATTGCTGACGTTATCGCTTACATATTCGAATTCTACAGTTAACGTTCGGTATGTAATCTAGCCCATAGTCTGCAGAGTTGTTACGTTTACAACAGCTCTTGTTAAATTAGCACCAACTTTGGAATATTGCCCATTATAAGTAGGGATGAGCCGAACACCCCCCGAGTTCGGTTCGCATTCGAACTCGAACTTTTCAAATGTTCGAATTCGAACTTAATACAAGTCAATGGGACTCAAAGTTCGATTTTTAGAGTGCCCTCCAAGAGGGCATATATGCTAGATATTTGCCATAAAAGGTGTATGGGGGTCCGAGTAGTGCCCTGGGGGACAGGAAACAAGGACAAAAAGTTTAAAAAAAAAGGTTTTAAAGGGACAGTGAGTTTTCCATGAAATAAGGGTTAAAGATAAAAACGAAAAATTCCTTCAAATATCATGCCTAGGAGGTCCCCATAACCTTCCCGTGAAGTGGCGGATTTCTAGGATGTATAGAAACATTTAAAAACCAAAAAAAAGACATTTCAAATGACGGTAAATGCATTTCCTTTAATCTATTCATAAACAACTGCTTGGGGCGGCAGCATGTATTAAGAGAGGAGACCGGGGTATGTCTGGTACATTCTGCTTATACTGCAGGGGTATCTCCGGTACATTCCGCTTATACTGCAGGGGTATCTCCGTTACATTCCGCTTATACTGCAGGGGTATCTCCGGTACATTGTGCTTATACTGCAGGGGTATCTCCGGTACATTGTGCTTATACTGCAGGGGTATCTCCGGTACATTCTGCTTATACTGCAGGGGTATCTCCGGTACATTCTGCTTATACTGCAGGGGTATCTCCGGTACATTCCGCTTATACTGCAGGGGTATCTCCGTTACATTCCGCTTATACTGCAGGGGTATCTCCGGTACATTGTGCTTATACTGCAGGGGTATCTCCGGTACATTGTGCTTATACTGCAGGGGTATCTCCGGTACATTCTGCTTATACTGCAGGGGTATCTCCGGTACATTCTGCTTATACTGCAGGGGTATCTCCGGTACATTCTGTTTATACTGCAGGGGTATCCCCGGTACATTCCGCTTATACTGCAGGGGTATCTCCGGTACATTGTGCTTATACTGCAGGGGTATCCCCGGTACATTCTGCTTATACTGCAGGGGTATCCCCGGTACATTGTGCTTATACTGCAGGGGTATCTCCGGTACATTCCGCTTATACTGCAGGGGTATCTCCGGTACATTCTGCTTATACTGCAGGGGTATCTCCGGTACATTCTGCTTATACTGCAGGGGTATCCCCGGTACATTGTGCTTATACTGCAGGGGTATCTCCGGTACATTGTGCTTATACTGCAGGGGTATCTCCGGTACATTCCACTTATACTGCAGGGGTATCTCCGGTACATTCTGCTTATACTGCAGGGGTATCCCCGGTACATTCCGCTTATACTGCAGGGGTATCTCCAGTACATTGTGCTTATACTGCAGGGGTATCTCCGGTACATTGTGCTTATACTGCTGGGGTATCTCCAGTACATTCCGCTTATACTGCAGGGGTATCTCCGGTACATTGTGCTTATACTGCAGGGGTATCCCCGGTACATTGTGCTTATACTGCTGGGGTATCTCCAGTACATTCCGCTTATACTGCAGGGGTATCTCCGGTACATTGTGCTTATACTGCAGGGGTATCTCCGGTACATTCTGCTTATACTGCAGGGGTATCCCCGGTACATTCTGCTTATACTGCAGGGGTATCCCCGGTACATTCCGCTTATACTGCAGGGGTATCTCCGGTACATTGTGCTTATACTGCAGGGGTATCCCCGGTACATTCTGCTTATACTGCAGGGGTATCCCCGGTACATTGTGCTTATACTGCAGGGGTATCTACGGTACATTCCGCTTATACTGCAGGGGTATCTCCGGTACATTGTGCTTATACTGCAGGGGTATCTCCGGTACATTGTGCTTATACTGCAGGGGTATCCTCGGTACATTGTGCTTTACTGCAGGGGTATCCCCGGTACATTCCGCTTATACTGCAGGGGTATCTCAGTACATTGTGCTTATACTGCAGGGGTATCTCGGTACATTCCGCTTATACTGCAGGGGTATCTCCGGTACATTGTGCTTATACTGCAGGGGTATCTCCTGTACATTGTGCTTATTACTGCAGGGGTATCTCCGGTACATTGTGCTTATACTGCAGGGGTATCCCCGGCACATTCCGCTTATACTGCAGGGGTATCTCCGTTACATTCCGCTTATACTGCAGGGGTATCTCGGTACATTGTGCTTATACTGCAGGGGTATCCCCGGTACATTGTGCTTATACTGCAGGGGTATCTACGGTACATTCCGCTTATACTGCAGGGGTATCTCCGGTACATTGTGCTTATACTGCAGGGGTATCTCCGGTACATTGTGCTTATACTGCAGGGGTATCCCCGGTACATTGTGCTTATACTGCAGGGGTATCCCCGGTACATTACGCTTATACTGCAGGGGTATCTCCAGTACATTGTGCTTATACTGCAGGGGTATCTCCGGTACATTCCGCTTATACTGCAGGGGTATCTCCGGTACATTGTGCTTATACTGCAGGGGTATCTCCTGTACATTGTGCTTATACTGCAGGGGTATCTCCGGTACATTGTGCTTATACTGCAGGGGTATCCCCGGCACATTCCGCTTATACTGCAGGGGTATCTCCGTTACATTCCGCTTATACTGCAGGGGTATCTCCGGTACATTGTGCTTATACTGCAGGGGTATCTCCGGTACATTGTGCTTATACTGCAGGGGTATCTACGGTACATTCCGCTTATACTGCAGGGGTATCTCCGGTACATTGTGCTTATACTGCAGGGGTATCTCCGGTACATTGTGCTTATACTGCAGGGGTATCCCCGGTACATTGTGCTTATACTGCAGGGGTATCCCCGGTACATTACGCTTATACTGCAGGGGTATCTCCAGTACATTGTGCTTATACTGCAGGGGTATCTCCGGTACATTCCGCTTATACTGCAGGGGTATCTCCGGTACATTGTGCTTATACTGCAGGGGTATCTCCTGTACATTGTGCTTATACTGCAGGGGTATCTCCGGTACATTGTGCTTATACTGCAGGGGTATCCCCGGCACATTCCGCTTATACTGCAGGGGTATCCCCGGTACATTGTGCTTATACTGCAGGGGTATCTCCGTTACATTCCGCTTATACTGCAGGGGTATCTCCGGTACATTGTGCTTATACTGCAGGGGTATCTCCAGTACATTCTGCTTATACTGCAGGGGTATCCCCGGTACATTCCGCTTATACTGCAGGGGTATCTCCGGTACATTGTGCTTATACTGCAGGGGTATCTCCGGTACATTCCGCTTATACTGCAGGGGTATCTCCGTTACATTCCGCTTATACTGCAGGGGTATCTCCGGTACATTGTGCTTATACTGCAGGGGTATCTCCAGTACATTCTGCTTATACTGCAGGGGTATCCCCGGTACATTCCGCTTATACTGCAGGGGTATCTCCGGTACATTGTGCTTATACTGCAGGGGTATCCCCGGTACATTCTGCTTATACTGCAGGGGTATCCCCGGTACATTCTGCTTATACTGCAGGGGTATCTCCAGTACATTCCGCTTATACTGCAGGGGTATCTCCGGTACATTGTGCTTATACTGCAGGGGTATCTCCGGTCCATTGTGCTTATACTGCAGGGGTATCCTCGGTACATTGTGCTTATACTGCAGGGGTATCTCCGGTCCATTGTGCTTATACTGCAGGGGTATCTCTGGTACATTGTGCTTATACTGCAGGGGTATCCCCGGTACATTCCGATTATACTGTAGGGGTATCTCCGGTACATTGTGCTTATATTGCAGGGGTATCTCCGGTACATTGTGCTTATACTGCAGGGGTATCTCCGGTACATTCGCTTATACTGCAGGGGTATCTCCGGCACATTCCGCTTATACTGCAGGGGTATCTCCTGTACATTGTGCTTATACTGCAGGGGTATCTCCGGTCCATTGTGCTTATACTGCAGGGGTATCTCCGGTACATTCTGCTTATACTGCAGGGGTATCTCCGTTACATTCTGCTTATACTGCAGGGGTATCTCCGGTACATTCCGCTTATACTGCAGGGGTATCTCCGGTACATTGTGCTTATACTGCAGGGGTATCTCCGGTACATTGTGCTTATACTGCAGGGGTATCCCCGGTACATTCTGCTTATACTGCAGGGGTATCCCCGGTACATTGTGCTTATACTGCAGGGGTATCTCCGGTACATTGTGCTTATACTGCAGGGGTATCCCCGGTACATTCCGCTTATACTGCAGGGGTATCTCCGGTACATTGTGCTTATACTGCAGGGGTATCCCGGTACATTGTGCTTATACTGCAGGGGTATACCCGGTACATTGTGCTTATACTGCAGGGTATCTCCGGTACATTGTTCTTATACTGCAGGGGTAGCTCGGTACATTGTGCTTATACTGCAGGGGTATCTCCGGTACATTCCGCTTATACTGCAGGGGTATCTCCGGTACATTCCGCTTATACTGCAGGGGTATCTCCGGTACATTGTGCTTATACTGCAGGAGTATCTCCTGTACATTGTGCTTATACTGCAGGGGTATCTCCTGTACATTGTGCTTATACTGCAGGGGTATCTCCGGTACATTCCGCTTATACTGCAGGGGTATCTCCGGTACATTCTGGTTATACTGCAGGGGTATCCCCGGTACATTCTGCTTATACTGCAGGGGTATCTCCGTTACATTCCGCTTATACTGCAGGGGTATCTCCGGTACATTGTGCTTATACTGCAGTGGTATCTCTGGTACATTCTGCTTATACTGCAGGGGTATCCCCGGTACATTCCGCTTATACTGCAGGGGTATCTCCTGTACATTCTGTTTATACTGCAGGGGTATCCCCGGCACATTCCGCTTATACTGCAGGGGTATCTCCTGTACATTGTGCTTATACTGCAGGGGTATCTCCGGTACATTGTGCTTATACTGCAGGGGTATCCTCGGTACATTGTGCTTATACTGCAGGGGTATCTCCGGTCATTGTGCTTATACTGCAGGGGTATCCCCGGTACATTCCGCTTATACTGCAGGGGTATCTCCGGTACATTGTGCTTATACTGCAGGGGTATCTCCAGTACATTCTGCTTATACTGCAGGGGTATCCCCGGTACATTCTGCTTATACTGCAGGGGTATCCTCGGTACATTGTGCTTATACTGCAGGGTATCTCCGGTACATTGTGCTTATACTGCAGGGGTATCCCCGGTACATTCCGCTTATACTGTAGGGGTATCTCCGGTACATTGTGCTTATACTGCAGGGGTATCTCCGGTACATTCCGCTTATACTGCAGGGTATCTCCGGTACATTGTGCTTATACTGCAGGGGTATCTCCGGTACATTCTGCTTATACTGCAGGGGTATCTCCGGTACATTCTGCTTATACTGCAGGGGTATCTCCGGTACATTCCGCTTATACTGCAGGGGTATCCCCGGTACATTGTGCTTATACTGCAGGGGTATCTCCGGTACATTGTGCTTATACTGCAGGGGTATCCCCGGTACATTCTGCTTATACTGCAGGGGTATCCCCGGTACATTGTGCTTATACTGCAGGGGTATCTCCGGTACATTGTGCTTATACTGCAGGGGTATCTCCGGTACATTCCGCTTATACTGCAGGGGTATCTCCAGTACATTGTTCTTATACTGCAGAGGTATCTCCGGTACATTGTGCTTATACTGCAGGGGTATACCCGGTACATTGTGCTTATACTGCAGGGGTATACCCGGTACATTGTGCTTATACTGCAGGGGTATCTCCGGTACATTGTTCTTATACTGCAGGGGTAGCTCCGGTACATTGTGCTTATACTGCAGGGGTATCTCCGGTACATTCCGCTTATACTGCAGGGGTATCTCCGGTACATTCCGCTTATACTGCAGGGGTATCTCCGGTACATTGTGCTTATACTGCAGGAGTATCTCCTGTACATTGTGCTTATACTGCAGGGGTATCTCCTGTACATTGTGCTTATACTGCAGGGGTATCTCCGGTACATTCCGCTTATACTGCAGGGGTATCTCCGGTACATTCTGGTTATACTGCAGGGGTATCCCCGGTACATTCTGCTTATACTGCAGGGGTATCTCCGTTACATTCCGCTTATACTGCAGGGGTATCTCCGGTACATTGTGCTTATACTGCAGTGGTATCTCTGGTACATTCTGCTTATACTGCAGGGGTATCCCCGGTACATTCCGCTTATACTGCAGGGGTATCTCCTGTACATTCTGTTTATACTGCAGGGGTATCCCCGGCACATTCCGCTTATACTGCAGGGGTATCTCCGGTACATTGTGCTTATACTGCAGGGGTATCCTCGGTACATTGTGCTTATACTGCAGGGGTATCTCCGGTACATTGTGCTTATACTGCAGGGGTATCCCCGGTACATTCCGCTTATACTGCAGGGGTATCTCCGGTACATTGTGCTTATACTGCAGGGGTATCTCCAGTACATTCTGCTTATACTGCAGGGGTATCCCCGGTACATTCTGCTTATACTGCAGGGGTATCCTCGGTACATTGTGCTTATACTGCAGGGTATCTCCGGTACATTGTGCTTATACTGCAGGGGTATCCCCGGTACATTCCGCTTATACTGTAGGGGTATCTCCGGTACATTGTGCTTATACTGCAGGGGTATCTCCGGTACATTCCGCTTATACTGCAGGGGTATCTCCGGTACATTGTGCTTATACTGCAGGGGTATCCCCGGTACATTCCGCTTATACTGTAGGGGTATCTCCGGTACATTGTGCTTATACTGCAGGGGTATCTCCGGTACATTCTGCTTATACTGCAGGGGTATCCCCGGTACATTCTGCTTATACTGCAGGGGTATCCCCGGTACATTCTGCTTATACTGCAGGGGTATCTCCGGTACATTCTGCTTATACTGCAGGGGTATCTCCTGTACATTCTGCTTATACTGCAGAAGGCACGTCAGTACGGGCGCACATAGTGGGCTCGTCTGACGCCAGACTTAGAGCTCCTTGAGGTTCATTTATTTAAAATAGCATAAGCAAAATATTCTCAGTTCAGCAAGTGCAAGTACCTTTATATCCGTATATTCATAGCAATAAGTTATTAAATTAAATTAGTGTTTTTTTCATATGGAGCAAAAAGTTGGAAAAGAATGTATTGCAGATATTGATAAACATTGTACTTTTTAGATTCATTTGTCGTAATTCATTCAAATAATGGCTTGCGTCTTTTTTGTTCATGTCTATTGAATCCAATAATACATTACAATAGAATTCAAGAAGAATGTATGGGTTACAGGTTCATTGACTAATATTTACCAATGGAAATATTTGAGCCATAAGAGATAAACGATAATGGCTTGAGTGGGAGAAAACAGGAATCCAGAAGGATTCCAGAAACTACTTAAGCTCTGCAGTACAAAGTACATACATATTGTTTAAAAATAGCCAGCCTATAATTTATTTGAAACATAGGCTGCATAGTTTGCATTATATGAATAAAAGTGATTCAGTGTATAGCTTTCTGTCCAAAAATATATAAAAATCATAACCATGTAAATTTCCAAAGTTTTACGTTTACACTTAAGCATGTTTATTTTTTGCTGAAATATTGAAATACAGAAATTTTGTGGAGGTGAAATGTGTTAGACACTACAGGTTGCACACTCCGGATTTCAGATTCTTCTGGTCTTCAGAATATAGCTGGAAGAGTGGTGGTATGCGGCAGGGACAACATTTTGGGGGCCAGCATGTCTCTCTCTGACTCAGTGCAGCAAGTCACACACTGTAGCTGCACACAGTCTCTCAATGGGTCTTGTGAAAATTTGTTCTGGAAGACTGCGAAAACATCAATATGCTAGTGTTCAACATTTTGGAATCACAGTTTACAGGTGCCCAACCTATATACAGTGAGACGTCTTTGAAATAATAGATTTCAGACAATGGTTTCTAATGACCCCCTATATATCTATATAATGTTATCAGATCACCCTCTAAGGCGCGTTTTCTAAACTAAACAGGTTTAAGCACGTTAGTCTTTCCTCATAACTTAAACCTTCCATTCCGCTTAATAATTTAGTTGCCCGTCTGTGCACTTATTCCATACCAAGTACTGAAGGGTGATGCTGAGGGTCAATGGACACCCTGCCCTCTTCGCAGGAACTTAAGATTTCGATGAAACAATGCGTAATAGTGCCTTGCTCCTTCACTTCTACACTTGCTACTGTGGTGGGAAATGAGAAGGTGAGGTAGTGCAGCAATATTATTCACTTTATTATTGAAACGTAAACAATACTTCTGTTTAAATAAAAAACATTTTTATGTATTTATCTTTTACATTTACCAGTCATGTTTGGTATCATTGGAAAGGCCAGAATCTGGTCTTTCCAATGACACCTCATTGACCTCCTCTGCACGGTTCTGGAGATACAGGCGCCCAAAGGACCCCTGCATTTCCTGTATTGGAATTCCCCTCCTGGGCAGGGGGACTTCTGTGATGTTCGCCAAATTTTTCGTCGAAGTGTACCAACGTGCACTGATGTGAAAAGCACTGAACTTTTGATGAAATTTTGGTGCTTTGTGAATAACAGTTACACGTATTTATAAAGCACTAACAGATTCCTTAGCGCTGTACAATAGGAGAGACAGAATAACATATATACATACACACATGGAACAGGAGGGAGGAACCTGCTCAAGAGTTTATAATCTAAGAGGAGACGGGTGACGCATTAGGTGAGGGTGACTAGGGTAGGTGGAGTGGAGATTTGCAGGAAAGCTGAATGGGAAGAGGAGCAGGAAATGTAGGCAGGGGCACGGTTATGGAGAGGTTTGTAAGTGAGCACCAGTATTTTGAATTTTGTTCTAAAGTAAACAGGGAGCCAGTGTAGAGATTGACAGAGGGGTGAGGTGTGGGAGGTGAGGTGTATGAGTCTGGTACAGGCATTCATAACAGACTGCAGAGGGAGAATCTGGGATCTCTTAAGGCCAGAGAGAAGGAGGTTGCAATCGTCAAGGCGGGAGATAATAAGAACTTTAGCAGAGTCTGGATTAAGAAAGGGACGGATGCGTGCAATGTTTTTTAGGTGGAAGTAGATTTGGTTAGAGTCTGAATGTGAGGAGTAAAGGATAGATTGGAGTCCAAGAGGACCCCGAGGCAACAGGCCTGAGAGGTAGAAGTAATGGTGGCACCATTCACCTAAAGGAAAATAGGTGCAGGAATCGAGGTCTCAGGCTAGGGTCAGACGAGCGCAGTGTTAACGTCCGTGTTGCCGCACATAAGTACGTCCGTGATAGCATACAATTGTGTTAAATGAAGCCCCACACACGAAGTACGTCTGCACAGAGGTGCGGATGCATGACGGACGCTGCAAACGGACGCAGGTTAGGCAAGAACGTAATACTGCTAGAACGGACGTGCGGAGTGCGCCACGTCCACAACGTCCGCATAGCTTTGTGTGTGAGTGATGGAGCGTGGTCAGATGGACTGCATTTATACATCCAGCATTTTTGACGGACAGAATGTTTTTTCATTGTAATTTATTTTCCCTGCTACATCAGTCAAAAAATCCGTCAGTGAATAAAACGGACTGTGTGGCCACTACCTTGTCGTCAGTCAGTAAGTACGTCCGTACTGCACGGACGCACAGTCCGTACAAAATGCGCTCGTCTGACCCTAGCCTTAGAGGGCGGGAAGATAAGACGTTCAGTTTTCTGCCCTTGACTTTACTATTCAAAAACTGACTCATCTGAAGTTGAAAATACAAAAATATTATTAGAATATACAGTCTCCGAACACTTTATGAGGAACAACTTGCTAGTCCCAGATTGAACCCCCTTTTGCCTTCTGAACTGCCTTAATTCTTCATGGCATAGATTGAACAAGGTGTTGGAAACATTCCTCAGAGATTTTGGTCCATATTGACATGATAGCATCACGACGTTGCTGCACATCCATGTTTCGAATCTCCCGTTCCACCACATCCCAAAAGTACTCTATTGGATTGAGAACTGGTGACTGTGGAGTCCACTAGACTACAGTGAATTTATTGTTTTTTCAAGAATCCAGTTTGAGATTATTTGAGCTAATGGTGCATTATACTGTTGGAAGTAGCCATCAAAGATGGGTACACTGTGGTCTTAAAGGGATGGACATTGTCAGCAACAATACTTAGATAGGCCGTGACGTTTAAACAATGCTCAATTGGTACTAAGGGGCTCAAAGTATGCCATGAAAATATCCCCCACACCATTACACCTGTCACGATTCGCGCTGTAGGCGACGGAGAAAGGGCAAGTGAGTTGCCGTTCCCCTCGTGAATCATGTTCCAGTCCTGATTTTACCACTACCTGGATTGGTGTCCAGGCACTCAGGGATCCGTTCCTGTTTTCCCCTCACCTCTCCAGCCTCAGGTGTGGGCTGGGCCTGGACTTCCCATATAATCCTGCCTCATCCCTGAATCAATACTTCTGCATCGTTCTTTCTTGATAGAAAGTCTTATTTGCAAGCCTGACCTGCTTCCTGTGCACTTACCTGTTGTTATTATTTATCCAGAGTCCCCTTCTTGGTTTACTTCTGTTTATTTAATAAACCTATATTTCTGGTTTAAACCTCACCTTCCTGCCGCTCTCCATTTGTGTGACCACACACTGGGCTCGAAACCACAATCCCGCAAAGTGAGACCTGACAACACCACCACCAGCAGCCTGAACCATTGATACAAGGTGGGATGCCATGCTTTCATATTGCTTACGCCAAATTCTGACCCTACTAGACTTGTGCACCGATTTTTTTTTCGGTTCGATTTGGTTCATTCAGATTTCGAAAATTTTAGTTTCGGCTCGTCTTGGCCGATTTCTGTTTCGGTTCATTTTTCGTATCGACTTTTTTTTCGTGATTTCGGAAATTTTCATGCTTTTCGGGAACGTCTGTTATCCTCGTTTCAAACAGGGTAATTCAAAGAGATTTGAAAAGTCACCGCACATTCGGTGACTTTTCGTTCTCTTCAATTCGGTTCCTTTTGCCGATCCCATTTCGGTGACCCTGCGGTGTATTCAGCAAGCACCACAGGGTCCCCGAATTGCAGGGAAAAGCTGCCGCAAACCCGACGAAAACGAACCGCAAAAACCCACCGAATGCACGCCGAAAACCCCCAAAAACATCTGTATTAACCTGTCGAAAAACCCGAGCAGGAGCCGATCACACGCAGCCGAAGCCTCTGGAGAAAGCCGAGACCGCAGACGAGGCAGTGAATAAATTAGCAAAACAGTTTGTGTGAATGTTTGAAAATGAAACGCTGTTTGCAACGAAACTACTGAGCGACAATGTCTGAAATTTACATATGAGGTCCAGGGAATGATAATAAAGAGGGCTGTTACAGAAAAAATAAGTAAACTTAAAAAAAAATAAAAAATCTGAAAAATGCTTAAAATATCCGAAAAAAACTATAAATAAAGAGACTCTTTACTGCAGAATTTTATAATGAACGGTTTATTAGATATTGAATTAAAACGGGAATATTTTTAACATTGAAGCCTATGGGATTCTCCTGAATAAACTTGCCGAATTAAACCACCGAATGGCAGGGCATTAGGGGAACCTTTCACTGCTGGTTTGTGTTCTCTGAATAGCCGAAGCAGTGCTTTTTCATGGGGTTTTCACTGCCCTCGAACAGGCACCGAACAGGCACCGTATGTGCAGGCAATTCGTCAGGATTTGGCGTATTGCCTGCTCTCTGGAAAGCCGAATGGCCAAGAAAGGTAACCGAACGCTGATTTTCAGCGTTCGGTTACCTTTCTCAAGCAATTCGGAGCTCTTTGAATAACCCTGATAGTATCCATTCGTTTTGACTTAAACTAATTTTTTTCGGATCGATACGATAATTCTATCGATACGGTAATTTTTCCGATTCTATCGGGTTTTTTTATTAAATAAAAATCCTTTTTTTCTTATGAATATGCATTGCACAACTTTATTTAATCATATTAAAATGGTATGAAAGGAACGAAAATCAACAAAACAATTTAAAAAACGCAAAAATACTGACCCAAGTGGTCTGACTTTTAAAACCTTTTGTTCTGTTTTTTTTTTAAATGGAAAAAAAGCTGAACAAAATGATCAGAAACGGAAAAAAAACCAGAACAAATAAAATGATTTAAAACGAAAAAAAAATTAAAATGAATGCAGCATAGGAATCCGCACACTGCTGGGAAGCGGCTCTCTGCGGTATAATTAATGCAGCATATGAATCCACACACTGCGGGGAAGCGACTCTCTGTGGTATAATTAATGCAGCATATGAATCCACACACTGCTGGGAAGCGCCTCTCTGCGGTATAATTAATGCAGCATATGAATCCGCACACTGCTGGGAAGCGGCTCTCTGCAGTATAATTAATGCAGCATATGAATCCACACACTGCGGGGAAGCGACTCTCTGTGGTATAATTAATGCAGCATATGAATCCACACACTGCTTGGAACAAGTACCTTTCCGCGGTATAATTAATGCAGCATTTGAATCCACACACTGCGGGGAAGCCTCTCTCTGTGGTATAATTAATGCAGCATATGAATCCACACACTGCGGATCCAAAAAATGCTTAAAAGATCCTAAAAAATCTAAAAATAAAGAGACTCTTTACTACAGAATATAATAATAAACGGTTTATTAGATATTGAATTAAAAAATGAATATTTTTAACATTGACGTCTATGGGGTATGGGCTGGGGCAAAACATTTCCCACACCTTGTGGCTCATAAAAAAAGGGAAAAACATTTAAAAATGCTTAAAAGATCCTAAAAAAATCTAAAAATACAGAGACTTTTTACTTCAGAACTGCGTATTCATATGCTGCATTATTTATACTGCAGAGAGGCGCTTCTTCCCGGCACGTGTGGATTCATATGCTGCATTAATTATTCCTGCAAAGAGGCACTTGTTCCTAGCAGTGTGTGGATTCATATGCTGCATTAATTATACCGCGCAGAGAGGCGCTTGTTCCCCGCAGTATTCATATGCTGCATTAATTATACCACGCAGAGAGGCGCTTGTTCCCTGCAATGTGCGTATTCATACGCTGCATTAATTATACCGCGCAGAGAGGCGCTTGTTCCCCGCAGTATGCGTTTTCATATGCTGCATTAATTATACCACGCAGAGAGGCTCTTGTTCTCTGCAGTGTGCGTATTCATATGCTGCATTATTTTTATTTATTTTTTTCGTTTTAAATCATTTTATTTTTTCTGTTTGTTCTTTTTCGTTTCTGATAATTTTGTTCAGCTTTTTTTCCATTTTAAAACCTTTTATTCTGGTTATTATTTTTAAAGTCAGACGATTTGGGTCAGTTTTGGGTTTTTAAATAGTTTTGTTTATTTTGGTTCCTTTCATACCATTTTAATATGATTAAATAAAGTTGTGCAATGCATATTCATAAGAAAAAAAGGATCTTTATTTAATAAAAAAAAAGATAGAACCGGCAGAATTACCGTATCGACAGAATTACAGTATCGACAGAATTATCGCATCGACAGAATTATCGGATCATTGGAAATGATACAAAATTTACAGAATCAGCGATATAACCGATAAATACGATGTCCGAAATTACCGAAATGGAACCGAAATCCCGAATGGAACCAAAATCACGAATGGAGGGAAAATGAATTTCGATTTGACACATTTCAAGTCCATTTGAAAATTCAGAAAATATTTCGTTTCGGCTCGGAAAACTTTTCGGATCTGCCATTTTCGGATCCGATTCGGAAATTCGGCCGAATCCGAAGACACGAATCGGGACATTTCGTGAAAATTCCGAAATTCCTAAACCCGAAACGCACATCCCTAGACCCTACCATCTGAATGTCTCAGCTGAAATCGATTATTTAGTTTACATATGGATGTGAAATTTTCATGGGGAGTGGTGGGTTAAGTGCAACATGTCAATGGTTATTTGAGAAGCAGAAATCTTGGAGAGTTCACTTCTCGCACTTATTTTTTAACTAGTTGTTAAGCCTGCCTGGAGGGCAGTCTAGTGTTGTTGTCGCCAGCTCAGAATTCATGTCCACATATTTGTTTTTCCAATGTCCTATCCAAGAGTATCTTCATATATAAATGCGTGTGTAACGTGTCCGGCGCCATCCCATCCGCAACAGGAGGGCCAAGTGAGCAGCTGTGATGGGTGCGCGTGCAGCTGACAGCGCATTACAAAGGCATTTATATATTAGAGCAGGTTCCTCTTCCCTCTTAGATTGTAAACTCACAGGAACAGGACCCCTTAGATTGAAAACTCGTGGGACCCCTTAGAATGTAAACTCATGGGACCCCTTAGATTTTAAGCTCATGGGATAGATTGTAAGGTCATGTAACCCCTTAGATTGTAAACTCATGGGATAGATTGTAAACTCATGGGATAGATTGTAAATTTATGGGACCACTTAGATTGTAAACTCATGGGACCCCTCTTAGATTGCAAGCTCATGGGACCCCTTAGATTGTAAACTCATGGGATAGAATGTAAGCTCATGGGACCCCTTAGATTGTAAACTCATCGGACCCCCTTAGATTGTAAACTCACGGGACCCCCTTAGATTGTAAACTCATGGGACCCCATAGATTGTAAGCTCATGGTACCATTTAGATTGTAAGCTCATGGGATAGATTGTAAACTCATGGGACCCCTTAGATTTTAAACTCATGGGATAGATTGTAAGTTTATGGGACCACTTAGACTGTAAACTCATGGGACCCCCTTAGATTGTAAACTCATGGGACCCCTTAGATTGTAAGATCATGGGGCCTTTTAGATTGTAAACTCATGGGATAGATTGTAAAATCATGGGACCACTGAGATTGTAAACTCATGGGACCCCTGAGATTCTAAACTCATGGGATAGATTGTAAACTCATGGGACCACTTAGATTGTAAACTCATGGGATAGATTGTAAACTCATGGGACCACTTAGATTGTAAACTCATGGGACCCCTTAGATTGTAAACTCATGGGATAGATTGTAAGCTCATGGGACCCCCTTAGATTGTAAACTCATGGGACCCCTTAGATTGTAAACTCATGGGACCCCTTAGATTGTAAAATCATGGGACGCCCTTAGATTGTAAGATCATGGGACCCCTTAGATTGCAAACACATGGGATAGATTGTAAGCTCATGGGACTACTTAGATTGCAAGCTCATAGGACCCCTTAGATTGCAAGCTCATGGGACCCCTTAGATTGTAAACTCATGGGATAGATTGTAAGCTCATGGGACCCGCTTAGATTGTAAACTCATGGGACCCGCTTAGATTGTAAACTCATGGGACCCCCTTAGATTGTAAGCTCATGGGACCCCTTAGATTGTAAACTCATGGGACCCCTTAGATTGTAAAATCATGGGACCCCCTTAGATTGCAAACACATGGGATAGATTATAAAATCATGGGACCACTTAGATTGTAAGCTCATGGGGACCCTTTAGATTGTAAGCTCAAGGGGGCGGTGTGCCCAGTTGCAGGGAGGCCAATACTTACCTTGTTCCAGCGCCGTGATCAAGTGCCCAGGTCTTCGCCGCGCCAGCCGTCGGGGGAGACTCAGGGAAGGGGGGATCCGTGAGGGACAAAAAAAACGCTGATCCGTTGGAGAGGCGCTGTGCGCCTCTCCAATGGATTTTTGTTGTCCCTCGTGCACGCCATCCCGCGTGCCCAGGGGCGAACTGACAACTAATGGGGCCCCCAGGCAATAGGAGGTCATGGGGCCCTCTTGTTCCGCACTGACAGGAGGCCACACCCATAAAAAACGCACCCCCTACAACGAAAACACCCACATGTACATTGTGCTAAAGAATTTATTTCTGAACTCCTAAAAATAACCTTTTTGAAAATCCACTTGGACCCAGCAGCGAATTGTGTCCCCCCCTCCATACTTACAGATGGCCACCGCTCTGCAGTAGCAGCCATCACCCACTCATTGCAGCTAAGGCTACACCCCGGCACAGAAAGTCCCTATGGAAAATGTGGGAAACTGCCGATCACTTTAAAAGATACTGTACAATCCTGACACACTGCACATTACAGAGCTCCACAGCAATAAAACTCACTGGAATGTGCAGTGTGTATGAGTATTACAGAGCTGCACAGCAACAAACCTCACAGTAATGTGCAGTGTGTATGAGCGTATCACAGAATCCACAGCAATAAAACCCACAGTAATGTGCAGCTCACACATGGATATATATTGCCCCAGCAGCTCACACATAGATATATATTGCCCCCAGCAGCTCACTCATGGATAAATATTGCCCCCAGCAGCTCACACATGGATATATATTGCCCCCAGCAGCTCAAACTTGGAGATATATTGCCCCCAGCAGCTCACACATGGATATATATTGCCCCCAGAAGCTCACTCATGGATATATATTGCCCCCAGCAGCTCACTCATGGATATATATTGCCACAGCAGCTCCCTCATGGATATATTGCTCCCAGCAGCTCAAACATGGATATATATTGCCCCCAGCAGCTCACACATGGATATATATTGACCCAGCAGCTCACACATGGATATATATTGACCCCAGCAGCTCACACATGGATATATATTTTGCCCCCAGCAGCTCACTCATGGATATATATTGACCCAGCAGCTCACACATGGATATATATTTTGCCCCCAGCAGCTCACTCATGGATATATATTGCCCCCGACAGCTCAAACATGGATATACAGTATATTGCCCCCAGCAGCTGACACATAGATATATATTGCCCCAGCAGCTCAAACATGAATATATATTGCCCCCAGCAGCTCAAACATGGATATATGTTGCCCCCAGCAACTCAAACATGGATATATATTGCCCCAGCAGCTCACACAGGGATATATATTAGGCAACCCCCCCCCCCGTTGCTCACCAGCTCCTCAGCAGACACAGTGGGCCCCCCGCCGTTTTCCATCTGATGAGAATTGAACTTAACAGGCAGCCAGCGGCGCACTCTGAAAATGATGCGGTGGCGCCTGCAGTGTGCCTGCATCCAAGTCTAAAACTGGAGCAGGCACGTTGCACTGGCGCCACTCCTCACGTGACATGTCACGTGAGGGGGCGGCACAGGCGCCACCGCGGCATTTTCAGAGTGTGCCGCTGGCTGCCTGTTAAGTTCAATTCTCATCAGAGGGAAACCGGCGGGCCCACTGTGTCTGCCCAAACCGGGCCCCTACTGACCTGCGGGCCCTCGGGCAGTGCCCAATGGGTCAGTCTGCCCGGCGAGCAGTGGCGGTTGGATGCGCGCGCACCCAGCAGTACGCTGGTCGCTCGCGCATTTGAAGATGGCGGCGTGTCCGTTGCCACGCCGCGGTCTTACTGTTTTATTGTTTAGATGACTAGACCCCTGCCTTGTATATGCAGTATAACTACCTTAGGAAAAAGAGAGAGGATCCTAGTGGCGCAGTCTCTTTTGAGAGTGGTCTATATGGATTCAAATAGTGAATGGGTATGGTATTCCCACTATTCCAAACAGTGCACGGTCGAAATGACCACTAAAGTGCTGCTATGAATAAAGATAAGTACAGTAATTGCACTATGCAAAAAAAGGGGATACAAGTGCAAAGTGACTGTTAATGTCCTGATATATTCAAATCACATATAAAGTGCAAGGTGACAGTTGATGTCCTAATATATTCAAAAAAATTGCATGTAAAGTGCAAATGCGAATAAAAAGTGCATATATAAGTGCATATAGTGCAAATAAAGGTCTTTCGAAAGTTATCCTTATCGAGTCTCGTTTTCCAAATCACTTGTGAAGGAAAAAAAGAACAGTCCAACCGACCATATATTCTGTATTGAAGACAAAGGTGGTCTAGTTGAGTCTCCACAGGGGCAGTCCAGAGGCTTACGTGAGGTCCGGGTGCACTGTCTTCACCTAAGTCCTATATAGACTCCCAATTCCCCAAAAAATGGGAGGAGAAGAGGAGAGGGGTAGAAGGGAGACAGAAAAAGAAAAAATAGTGCAATAATGACTGATACAGAGTTAAGTGCCCATAGACAAGGGAACACTTACACTTTATAGAGCCACATGTACCGGCTCTGGTGTGAAACGCCTTGGGCCTAATTGAGGGTAGCCTCTGCCCTTCTTTGGAGTTTTCTAGGAGTGACCTCTGCCTTTCCTTAATCTTCGCTCGATCGTCTCGGGTATATAAAAAGAGAGATCTTCATAGCGCGATTTGTAGCCAATGGTTAAAATAAGGTAAGTGGAGGTCAAAACAAACTCACCGATGTTGGAGCCTTAGGTTCCAGGCTCAGCTATTAAGCGTGTGGCACTGCTTATTCGGTGGGTGCCTTCACCTCTTTCATATGCGGGTGGTCTTCTTGTGGGTGGTAGGAGAAGAGGAGAGAGGGAGCATATAGAGCATATGCTGTTCAAAAATGGCTCTTAGGCGGATACAAGTGGTAAAAAAAGGGGTTTATTAAATAAGAACAATTATAAAAGGATAAAATATAGTAAGAGGGTATCACAGATATGGGATACGCGTTTCGGCTAAAAACAAAGCCTTCCTCAGTCCATGTACAGGATGCGTAACAGCTCCAGCCACTATTTCAACAGAGCATAAACTTTACTTGTGACTCAGTCATTGCAGTATGTTGCTCTAAATTAACGGTTCCAATACCTCAGGATACAGGATCTGCTAATTTGCAGCCAGAATGAGTAGAGCAATTCCAACTTCACTCTTCTTACTGGAGATGGTATTTCTAGATGTTTACACCTGAGTATATGCCTATAAAATCCCTCACTTTTGCATGTTTACCTAGACAATTAATGCTGCATTGAGGGCAAAGTGTGGGCACACAAAATATTGAATTGTTTACGATTTTTCTTCCATTCGCTCATTTTGAATTCGGTAAAAGTGACAAAATTAAGGTATTAAGATTTCTATTTCTTGAAGCATTCCTTTTTTTTTTACATCATTTTGTCACACCTGCTAAAACGTTTGCAAATATATCCATCCAGTAAACTGTTTTTCCTTTTGTTTATGGTTGTGATTTTGTTATAGTGTGTTTATTTCTAATCATTTTCTATTCTATTTTTGTTGTGTTTAGGCTTCATATTGCATCTATAATTACCTGGTCTTCGTTAGTGTTAAAATTGCTTTGAAGAACATTTTGATGTTCCAGTGCCATCATGTAATCTATCACAGTCTTTATAAAGTGCTTTGTTTTTTTTCTCTTTTCCATATTTAAGGTAGTTTTACAGCATGTATTTTTTGTTTGTTTTTTTCTGGACCACGTTCTGCAAATACACAACAGAGACTAATTAATTGCATATTACATACTACTATGGTTTACTAACACAGAGTATTATTTCTGTGTTTCCATGGTAACCAAATCCAGAATAAGATTGTTATTCCTAGTTTACTATTTTGTTCTGATGTGCCTATCTTTTGGTGTTGGATTCTTTTAATCCACTGAAGAAGTCAATAGAATATTTTCTCACTTTGTTTGGAAGTGTTTTGTACACCCCCTTGATTCTGTCTGTTTTATGGCTTTTTCAGATAATTAATGGCTTTAACTCCCATGTGGTTGTTACCCTCTTCAGGAAGGCCAACTCATTGGGGAATTGAATTGACTCCTAAGCGTTATAGTTTCATTTGTAGAGGTAACACTTTATGTAAGAATTGGAATTCAGCTATTTTATTCGTTCCATCTAACTTCTAAAATATAATCTTGTGAGAGCTGTGTCTATTGTGTTATATGATAGAGGCTCTTCTCTAAGTGCGTTAGGGTCATCGTACATTTTTTTTTCTGTGCTCTCCAAAAATCTAATCGTAAATGTTTTTTAAAAGTAAAGCAAAGCATTTTAAGCCATCAGGACTGCTATTTTTTCATTTTTCCAAAGCGATGGTGTCAGTTGAAAATGAAGAAAATAAATCTTTTGAAGTAATTGTTGGGTTTGTTTTCCCATTTCAACTGTTGACAGGCAGAAAAACATTAGTAGTAACTGAGTATATCAATATCTATACTGACATTTTTGAAATCTGTCCTCTCCGAGGGCACTTGGCTCATGCTCTACCTGCTCCTTAATTTCCCTACCATCTTCAAAAGCACCAGCACATCAGAGATCTAGCCCAAAAGCCTATAAGAAATGAAGGAAATAAAGTGCCTAGCCAATCCAGTGCTGCTCTTCCGTATATCTCACCCTTTTCCTGTAACTGAGCCAGGACTTCGATGCAGCCCTTCAGGACCTCTACAGGCCTCACCTGTTGAGCTAAACCAGGCACCCTATTTATGGGTGTGACTCCCTTAACTTGGTGCTTTTCCAGGGGCTGATCCAGGGGGGCAACGGGGCAATTGCCCCCCCCCAAGAAAATTGGCACCGCTGTCCGTTCTTCTCCCTATGAGCGGCCGCCAGCATGCAGCTTGGCCGCTCACCTGGGATGGGAACCACCTGACCAGCAATCTCGCGAGAATGCGGCTGCGCTCGTCAGGTGGTTCCCGGCGAGCAGCCAAGCTGCACGCTGGTGGCTGCTCATAGGGATAAGAACAGCCGCAGACAGAAGGTAAGAGCTGGGGGCAAATATATCCATGTGAGCTGGGGGCAATATATCCATGTGAGCAGGGGGAAATATACCCATGTGATGAGCTGGGGGCAAATATACCCATGTGAGCTAGGGGCAATATATCCATGTGATGAGCTGGGGCAATATATATCCATGTGATCAGCTTGGGGCAATATATATCCATGTGATGAGCTGGGGGCAATATATCCATGTGAGCTGGGGGCAATATATCCATGTAAACTGGGGCAATATATATATATATCCATGTGAGCTGGGGCAATATATCCATGTGAGCTGGGGGCAAATATATATCCATGTGAGCTGGGGACAATATATCCATGTGAACTGGGGGCAATATATATATCCATGTGAGCTGGGGGCAATATATCCATGTGAGCTGGGGCAAATATATATATATATATCCATGTGAGCTGGGGGCAATATATATCCATGTGAGGTGGGGACAATATATCCATGTGAACTTGGGGCAATATATATATCCATGTGAGTGGGGCAATATATCCATGTGAGCTGGGGCAATATATCCATGTGAGCTGGGGCAATATATATCCATGTGAGCTGGGGACAAATATATCCATGTGAGATGGGGCAAATATATCCATGTGAGCATATATATGCAATATATCCGCCTGTCACTGCGAACCCAACACTAGGTTTATGGGGGTCCCCTGGGGGTAGTGCCCTGGGGGACAGGAACCAAGGACAAAAAGTAAAAAAAAGTTTTTAAAGGAACAGTGAGTTTTCCATGAAATAAAGGTTAAGAATAAAAATGAAAAATTCCTTCAAATATCGTGCCTAGGAGGTCCCCATAACCTGCCCGTGAAGTGGCGGATTTGTAGGATGTATAGAACCATTTAAAAACAAAAAAATGACGTTTCAAATGACGGTAAATGGTCTTCCTTTAATCTATTCATAAACAACTGCTTGGGGCGGCAGCCTGTATGAAAAGAGGAGACATTTTAGGACACGCATAACAAGTTTAGTGATTTTTTGGCTAAATTATGGTGAAACTTATGCAGGCTTTGGATGAAAGTAACAATAGGTGCTTTAAAATTGGGCCTTTAGTGTCGGCAACAGTGCTGTCACACCATAACCTCTCTGTGGTATTGTGGAAGAGTGCAGGGTTGGACCCTACGGTCCAATATTAAAATGATATGAATCTGGTATAGTCGTCAGTGGCGGTGCACCCAAATATTTTGGTGGCAGCAAGTGCCTTCACACCGTAAGTAACCCCTCTGTGGTATTGTGGAAGAGTGCAGGGTTGGACTCTGCGGTCCAATATTAAAATGATATGATTCTGGTACAGGCGTCAGTGCAGCCAAATATTGTGCATTTGGTGGCAGCAAGTGCGTTCACACCGTAACCCCTTTGTGGTATTGTGGAAGAGTGCAGTGGTGGAGGTTTTGGGAATGCAGAAGAGATCCTCGATCTATTCAGTCACGTAAACATCAGGGGATTGATAGCTGCTGATCCAGGACTGATTTAATTTTTATAAATGTCAGCCGGTCTACAGAGTCGGTGGACAGACGCACTCTTTTGTCTGTGACAAAACTTCCAGCGGCACTGAACGTCCTTTCAGAAAGCACGCTGGATGAGGGGCAACCTAGTAGCTGCATAGCATATTGGCTAAATTCTGGCCAGTGATCCAATCTCAACACCCAGTAAGCCAGTGGATCATCTGCTGTAAAGGTATCTAGGTCTGCCCTTGCCTCTAGGTAGTCCTGCACCATATGGTGAAGACGCTGGCAATGGGTGCCTACATTTGATGTCCCTGGGTGTTGTGGACTAATTTTTTTTAAAAAGGTATCAGTCAAGTGGCATTAGCTTCCGAGTCTTCCTCCTGGTCAATGAGGAGGATGACCCTATCGTGCACTTCCTCCTCCCAGCCACGTACTAGTCCTTGGGTTTCTGGGCACACAAAACCCTCCCTTGAGGAATCCCCACCTTCAATGCCCCCGCTACTTAAATATTCCTCCTCCTCATCCTCCTCCTGTCTGATCTGAGGACCCGCAGGAATGCTGTCTGCGTAAGGACTGGGGCCTTCAGAGCTAGGGAAGGCCTCCTCTTCCTCCCGCTGTTCTGCCTCTAGTGCCACATCTATAATTCCCCGCAGAGTGCCCTCCAGCAGGAACACTAAAGGAATTGTGTCACTGATGCATGCACTGTCCCTGCTCACCATCCTCGTTGCCTCCTCAAATGGTGACAGTACAGTGCATGCATCCTTAATCATCAGCCACTGCGGGGGGGACAAGTTGACCTGAACCTGTCCTTGTGCCATACTCACACAGGTACTCATTGATGGCCCTCTGCTGCTTGTGCAGACGCTGCAGCATTGCTAATGTTGAGTTCCACCTGGTGGGCATGTCACAGATCAGACAGTTTGTGGGAAGGTGGAATTCTCTTTGAATTTCTGCCAGGCAAACACTTGCTGGGAAAGACTGTCTGAAGGGGCTGCAGACTTTTTTGGCCTGGCAGAGAAGCTCTGCCAGCCCTGGGTACCTGGTTAGGATAGGAAACACTGTACCACCAGATTTAGGACGTGTGCTAGGCATGGTACATGCGTCAACTTACCCTGGCGTAGGGCAGAGAGAAGGTTGCTGCCATTATCACAGACGACCATTCCCAGCTGAAGCTGGCGTGGTGTTAACCATCTCTGCACCTGCCCCTGCAGAGCTGAGAGAATTTCTGGCCTGGTGTGGCTCCTGTCCCCTAAACAAACCAGCTCAAGCACAGTATGGCATCTTTTGCTTGAGCCATTGAGTAGCCCCAGCCATGCGTCGGTTTAACTGCCACTTCGCCAGAGACAGAGAAGGAGGAGGAGGAGGAGGAGGATGAGGTGGTGGAGCAGACAGACCTCATACAAGCAGCTTTCTGGAGGCATGGTGGATGAACAAACTCCAGCACAGAGCCCCGTCCTGGATCCCTCCCAGCTGCAATCATAGTTACCCAGTGTATCGTAAAGGAAATATAACGGCCCTGTTCATGCTTGCTGGACCACGTGTCTAAAGTCATGTGCACCTTGCTGCTGACTGACTTTCCCAATGACTCCATAACATTGTCTTCCATGTGCTGGTATAGTGCTGGAATGGCCTTCCATGAAAAGAAATGGCAGTTTGGAACCTGCCACTGTGGTACAGCACATTCAGCAAATTCACGGAAGGAAGCAGGGTCCGCCAGCTGGAAAGGCAGCAGCTGTAATGCGAGTAATTTTGCTAAGCTGGCATTTAGACGCTGTGCCTGGGGATGGTTGGGACTATATTTTGTCTTACGCTGCAGCAGCTGGGGCAACGTAATCTGACTGCGTAAATCTTCAGCTGATGGGATGCTGTCACATTCTGAGGAAGGACCTGGTACACCCATTACTGTAGCATCATCCCTGTCAGTGGAGGTTGTAGGCAATGACATGGCAGGACATATAGTGGGGGTAGAGACAGATGAGGAAGAGGAGGAGGACCTATGCAAAGTGTTGTGCCAACGGGATGCGTGGCAGGTGGTCATATGTCGCCTCAAGCATGTGGTACCCAGGCATGGGATGTCTTTCCCACGCTTGATCCTCATCTGACATAGATTACAAATAGCAACGGTACAGTCTGCTGCACATTTCTTAAAGAACTCCCAGACAGCAGACATCCTGTACATGTGCTTTGAGACAACAGCGCTCTGCACCTGAGCAGCTGTGACTTCTTTTTTTTTTATAATTCTTTATTTTGGAAAAGTTTTAAACACAGAAAACAGGTAAACAGCCACCCGTGACATCGCCTCGTAGGGCAGGGAGGGCAAGCCGAATAAAGCTTGACCTAGCTCAACTTTCAGAATCAAGGTATAAGCAACTAAACATAACAGTTGAGTTCGGATAACATGTAGCAATTAAGCCCTTATGTCCAGCGCTTGGCATGCCACGCAGCCGGCCAAGACGGGACAAACATTAAACCACGTAAGACAAAAGAGGGTAAAGAAAAGGAAATAAAAGGACAGGGAAAAATAGAAATAGAAAGGGGGAACCTCACTCATCTAACCCACCTCAGGTATTAATCGGTTATTAATTGGTTTCTTCCCATCGACTCCAGGTTTTGTAAAACGAGGGAAGCGAGTTGTGGATTACCGCCGACAGTTTATCCATGTGGTGCGACTCGGCTATATAAGCGCGGGCCACCTCAACGGAAGGCACATCCCCATCTCGCCAGTGCTTAGCGAGAGCTCTCCTAGCACCCAACACCATCTTGTGAAAGAGTTTGCAATCCGGCCCCTGAAGGGATGCCGGAGACCTATGGAGCAGGAAGGCCCAAGGATCAAGTGGGAAAGGCTGTTGAAACACCTCCTCTAATAAGTCACCAGCAGCTGTGACTTCTGATGCCTTGGACTGACTACGGTTGGTCATAGAGGACGTTGTGCCTTGTGTTTGTTGTGCCTCCTCACTTGACTCCTCTATTTGATCAGGCACCCAAGTGGAGCCAGTGACCTCATCATCATTGTTATCATCCCCTATCTCCTCGTCACTGGAGCCAACCTCGCAATATGCTGCAGCTGCTAGGGGAACATGAGTGCCAGTTATTTGTGTGTCAATGGCACCCCCTTCCTCTAGGTTTATTATACTCCCTTCCTCAACCTCAGAGATTGAATCAAAGCACTGTAGTTGCTGCGCATCCTCAAGCAGCATGTCACTGTCATTGTAGTCAAACAATTCAGCTGACTCCTCCGTGTGTGATAGTGAGGCTACGGCAGGAGTAGCTGTGGACATGGAGGCTGCATTAGATGCTTTGGCAGCTGAGGTGGACTGTAAAGCACTACAAGCCTGCTGGCAGAGGACTCGGAGGATGAGGATGGCCTGGTTAGCCAATCCACCAAATCCTCTGTATGTTGTTATCACCCCCTATCTCCTCGTCACTGGAGCCAACCTCGCAATATGCTGCAGCTGCTAGGGGAACATGAGTGCCAGTTATTTGTGTGTCAATGGCACCCCCTTCCTCTAGGTTTATTATACTCCCTTCCTCAACCTCAGAGATTGAATCAAAGCACTGTAGTTGCTGCGCATCCTCAAGCAGCATGTCACTGTCATTGTAGTCAAACAATTCAGCTGACTCCTCCGTGTATGTTGGTGAGGCTACGGCAGGAGTAGCTGTGGACATGGAGGCTGCATTAGATGCTTTGGCAGCGGAGGTGGACTGTAAACCACTACAAGACTGGCTGGCAGAGGACTCAGAGGATGAGGATGGCCTGGTTAGCCAGTCCACCAAATCCTCTGTATGTTGCTGCTGCTGCTTAAGACGGCCAGCACCAGTTAGAAAGGACAAGCGTGCCCCTGCAGAGGATGCACCACGTCCACGACGACCAGAGGCATAGCCTCCTGACACAGAGGCTGCTTGCCCTCTTATCTGTGTCTGGGAGGATCTGCTTGTCCTTTTTGGTCTTTCTGACATGGTGAGTGATATATAGATTAAAGATATACAGAACTCTGATTCAACTCTGTTATAAAAATTGGAGATATGCAGAACTCTGATTCAACTGTGTTATCTAGATTAAAGATTTCCAGAACTCTGGTATAACTCAGTGAGACACCCTGATAGTTTGCAGCCAGTGACAAGACACAGATTAAAAATCACAGAAATCTTCTCCAAGTCTGTGAGACCCCCTGATAGGACCCCCTGATAGCTGGCAACAGTGACAAGACAAAGATTACAATTCCCAGAAACCTCCTATAAATCAGTGAGACCCCCTGATGGGTGGCAGTGACAAGACACAGATTACAATTCCCAGATATATTGTAGAAGTGAGACCCCCCCAATAGCTGCTGGCAGTGAGAACACACAGATTACAACAATTCCCAGATATCTTGTAGAAGTGAGACCCCCACAATAGCTGGTGGCAGTGAAGACACACAGATTACAACAATTCCCAGATATTTTGTAGAAGTGAGATTCCCACAATAGCTGCTGGCAGTGAGAACACACAGATTACAACAATTCCCAGATATCTTGTAGAAATGAGACCCCGACAATTGCTGGTGGCAGTGAGAACACAAAGATTACAACAATTCCCAGATATTTTGTATAAATGACTGACCCCCAAAATAGTTGGTGGCAGTGAGAACACACAGATTACAACAATTCCCAGATATCTTGTAGAAATGTGACCCCCACAATAGCTGCTGGCAGTGAGAACACCCAGATTACAACAATTCCCAGATATTTTGGAGAAGTGAGGCCCCCACAATAGCTGCTGGCAGTGAGAACACACAGATTACAACAATTCCCAGATATCTTGTAGAAGTGAGACCCCCAAAATAGCTGCTGGCAGTGAGAACACACAGATTACAACAATTCCCAGATATTTTGTAGAAGTGAGACCCCCACAATAGCTGCTGACAGTGAGAACACACAGATTACAACAATTCCCAGATATTTTGTAGAAGTGAGACCCCCACAATAGCTGCTGGCAGTGAGAACACACAGATTACAACAATTCTCAGATATCTTGTAGAAGTGAGACCCCCACAATAGCTGCTGGCAGTGAGAACACACAGATTACAACAATTCCCAGATATCTTGTAGAAGTGAGACCCCCACAATAGCTGCTGGCAGTGAGAACACAAAGATTACAACAATTCCCAGATATTTTGTAGAAGTGAGACCCCCACAATAGCTGCTGGCAGTGAGAACACACAGATTACAACAATTCCCAGATATCTTGTAGAAGTGAGACCCCCACAATAGCTGCTGGCAGTGAGAACACACACTAACAGAACAATCTCCTCTCAAAAAACACGTGCTGGGGCCACGAGGGACGCCTTATATAGTGTGTTGCGGGACTTAGCTCTGTGAGCCCATGATTGGGCAAAATTTGCCCAATTGCGACTCTGAGCCGTGATTGGCATAGTCTTGCACCTGTCTTGGACCTGACCTGTGGTCAGGTGCAAGGCTGTAGCCTATTACAAGCTTCAGGCCAGTGGAAAAGTGCATTGTGGTCCATTGTGGTGCATTGTGGGCGAACATGCGGCAAACACACGGAAATGTTCGGAGTTCGCGAACGGCCGATGTTCGATGCGAACTCCGAACAGATTGAAGCGAATAGCTCATCCCTACCCAACACCAGCTCTTGGCCAAAACTGGTAGAATGCCCCCCCGAAACCTGTGTCTGGATCCACCCCTATGCTGTTCTTGAGTCTTCTGTATGGATGTGCTTGCTCTTGCTCCTACTCCTGAGAACCATTTCTCAACTGGGACATTTTCTTCCCTAGAGACAGTCCACTGTTAGTACTAGCCAGTGCCATGACTCCACCGCCTGTACCAACCTGTGTCCTAAGTCCACTGCCTGTACCATCCCCTGCTGTGAGTCCATTGCCTGTGCCAAGAGTTCACTGCTTGTGCCACCTTGCTAAGACTCCATAATCCTTGCCAGCTGTTATGCCCATTGCCTGTGCCAGCTGTTGAATCCACCTCCTCTGCCAGCCTCCTTGTCCATTGTTGATGTCAGCGGCAGTGTGTTCACCAACATCAGTTGATCAGTTCACCGCCAGTTCCTGCCTGTCCTATCTAGAATCAGAGACTTTTCTAATATCCTCTTTGCCAGACACTTATACATTTCTTCCACTGCCTGATATTTATCTGCCTAGTGGCCTTCTGCACTCTGTATTTCCTACAGTATCAGTGATTTAATAAACCTCCTGTCTGCACCAATCCTGCTGGGTTTTCTCGCACATTGGGCTTTAACCCTCAAGATCCTTCTCTTCTATCCGTCTGTTAGAATGCAGCAATAAAGTTTTGTTCTTCTCAACACTTTAACTACTGTACAGGAGGGAGTGAGGCTAACATTATAAAGTCAATATGGATTTTTTCCATTTCAGAGACATAGTTAGAGATTCCGGTGCATTCTTTTAGTGGAGTTTTTTCATCCATAGAACAACCTGCAATACTAAATATAAGAAAAGTTGAACCAGAAGATTAGAAGTCATTTCTTTATTATTTTAATGGGTGATTATGAATGTAAAAAGATTAGTAGTGGAGTTTGCAAGCAACAAATTAAGGAGATTGACAGTTTTGGTCTATTTTATTTCATATGTCAAAAATAAAGAATTACATTTTGTTTATTCTCTTTATATTCTGTTCTATATATTTAGCATTCACCACAGGGTCCAAGAAGTGTGCCGAATCGATGCACTGAACGCCACCGGTAAACCTGCCAAATGCAGCTTAGGGATGTGCGTTTCGGGTTTCGGAATTTCGGAATTTTCACGAAATTTTCCGATTCGTGTCTTCGGATTCGGCCGAATTTCCAAATCGGGTCGGACCCGAAAACCGACAGATCTGAAAAGTTTTCCGAGCCGAAACAAAAAATTTTAGGATTTTTCGAATGGACTTGAAATGTGTCAAATCGAAATTTATTTTTGCTCTATTCATGATTTCGGTTCCATTCGTGATTTCGGTTCCATTTCGGTAATTCTGGAAATCGTATATTTAACTATTATTGGTTATATCGCTGATTCTGTAAATTTTGTATCACTTGTTTCTTGTGGCATTCGGGTCAGTTTAGCGTTTTTAAATCGTTTTGTTAATTTTTTTTGTTCCTTGGCTTTCATACCATTTTAATATGATTAAATAAAGTTGTGAAATGTATATTCATAAGAAAAAAAGGATCTTTATTTAATAAAAAAAAACACGATAGAATCGCCAGAATTATCGTAGACACTTTGAAACGAGGAGAACAGACGTTCCGAAAAAACGAAAATTTCCGAAATTTCCAAAAAGTCGATACAAAAAATGAGCAAAGTGACCCGAAAACACGAAAAATGGTCGATATTCCGAAAAAAAAATGTACAAGAAAAACGAGCCGAACTGAACCGAATCGAAACAGAAATCGATCGAAATGAGCCGAATCGAAAATTTGAAACATCCGAACAAATCGAACCGAATCGAACCGAAAAAAAAATCGGTGCACAAGCCTAATTTCAGCTGCAAACCACCGAACGAATTGAACAACCGGCGAAAAAACACCAAATTGAGCCGATAACCCACTGAAAAACCACTGAATCAATCCGCTGGGCAGACCGCCGGACGCATCCGAAAAAAAGACAACCAGCTGCTAAAGGGGTAAAATAAATAAATAAACCTGCAATTTATAAGGCGTTTTTAAAAAAAAACTAGTGCATAAAAATGTCTGGAAATAATATATATAAGGTCCTATGAATAGCAATAAAAAGGTCCTGCCTCCCTCTGTTGTCCACCTGCTCAGCAAATCCACACCAAGACTCTCATCTCTCCAGGTTGTCTTTTGTCTGCCCAGCAGTGTGACTAACTCGCTACAACTGAAACCCTACAAATTGTAGGTTGTTTTTGGGGTTAAGCATTGATTTGTATTAAATTTTGTCCAATTGTCTCTATATTAGCTCAATAATTTTGATAGCTACCAGAAACACAAAGCATTGAAATATGCAACTCAGAGACAAATTTCCCCATGAGGGGAAAGAAAACAAATCTTTTTGGCAAACCTTTGACATATTAATTCCTATATCCAAAAGTGGTCAGCTGCAATGGCAAAAGAAATGAATGGAAGGGTAAGGTGCAATTTCCCACTGAGGCATTTATTCACTTGAGCTTTGGCAATGTCACATTTGAAAGTCATTTTATTTCCTCAGGGAAATTAGCTGCCATCTGTGTTTGACCTAAAGCAATATTCCTTGGGGTACCATGAACCAATCAGGCTTAAAAAAAAAATGTCTTAAAAAGGCATGTCTTTAATTCTATGTTTCTACTTGGAAAATAGAGTGTAGTGTGAGTAAATGTTTCTGAATTGTAAAAGCAACCAAGCACAACAAACATTAATGTAATTTTGTTAAATCGATAATTAAAATTTTGCAGCACATTTTAACGTTTCATGTCTAATAACAATGAATTTACCTCCATGAATTTTGTTATTTGGGACAGTCCTAGAATGCCTTTTGATTATAATATTAATATTGTCTCAATGGATATTACTGTATAGATGACATTTCAGCGAAAAGGTGTTTGTAAATTATAATGAATTTCCACAGCATTATGTCAAATTCACAGGAAAACTGTACTGTTGCTTATTATTCTGAAACTACTTGAAACATGAATATAAGAGCTCTACTATGTGTCTGGAACATCTTACATCAAGTAAAAAAGCAAAATGTTAATTTACAAGTTTACTATCGGGGTTATTCAGAGAAAGGTGAAACTCTGGAGAACTTTTGGAGAAGTGAAAATTCTAGGTCATAATAGCCAAACCAGAAAAATTCTCCCATTCATCTCACTTTCCAAATCAGCTATTCTGACCTAGAATTTTCACTTCTCCAAACGTTCTCCAGAGTTTCACCTTTCTCTGAATAACCCTGTATATGTTTGGCCCCATCTGCCACTCCATACTTTTTTCGCATGTGCTTACTTGAGAAAGAAACGCCATGAACCAAGCACCAGACTGCAAAAGTTAAGGTGGTAAATAGCAGATTCCTCTGAAATCTTTTGCTCTAGCATTGTGCCAAAAAAAATCTCCACATTTAGTTTAGGAGTGCTTAGTGCTCTCTGTGCTGTTCTTTGACGTAGCTCTTGATTTTTTTACATAAAATATTCATCCATATTGCCTACATCACTTATATCCATTTTCCATTAGTTTCTGTTGTTCACACGGTTACAATTTTTTTAAGCATTTCCGGCAACTTACTTTTTGCTATATGAACTGCATGATAGGTTTTTTTTTTTTTTACATACAGGGTTATTCAAAGAGATTCGAAAAGTCACCGCACGTTTGGTGACTTTTCGTTCTCTTCAATTCAGTTCCTTTTGCCGATCCCATTTCGGTGACCCTGCGGTGTATTCAGCAAGCGCCACAGGGTCCCCGAATTGCAGGGAAAAGCTGCCGCAAACCCGACGAAAACGAACCGCAAAACCCAGCGAATGCATGCCGAAAACCCTCAAAAACATCTGGATTAACCTGCCGAAAACCACAGAAAAACCCGAACAGGAGCCGATCGCAGCCTTCGACACCGCAGAAGAGGCAGTGAATAAATTAGGAAAATAGTTTGCATAAATGTGTGAAAGTGAAACACTGTTTGCAAAGAAACTACTGAGCGAAAATGTCTGAAATTTGCATATGAGGTCCAGGGAATGATAATAAAGAGGGCTGTTACAGAAAAAATAAGTAAACTTAAAAAAAAAAAAAATCGGACTTTTAAAAAACAAAATTCTGAAAAATGCTTAAAATATCCTAAAAAATCTATAAATAAAGATACTCTTTACTGCAGAATTTTATAATGAACGTTTTATTAGATATTGAATTAAAACGGGAATATTTTTAACATTGAAGCCTATGGGATTCTCCTGAATAAATTTGCCGCATTAAACCACTGAATGGCAGGGCATTAGGGGAACCTTTCACTGCTGCTTTCTGTTCTCTGAATAGCCGAAGCAGTGCTTTTCATGGGGTTTTCACTGCCCTCGAACAGGCACCAAACAGGCACCGTATGTTCAGGCAATTCGTCAGGATTTGGCGAATTGCCAGCTCTCTGGATAGCCGAATGGCCAGGAAAGGTAACCGAATGCTGATTTTCAGCGTTCGGTTACCTTTCTCAAGCAATTTGGAGCTCTTTGAATAACCCTGAGAGTGATTACATGTCCATGGATTTCTGGGATTCTGGTTGTAATTCGGAGATACAGTTTATAGTTTTCTGGATTTTTTTAGTACATCCCACAATACATTTGAAGAGCACCTTATAATAATTTTTGAAAATGTCTATTTTGTAAACTTTGCCATTTTTCTTTTCAAATATTAACTATTCCTGATTTTACTTATAGAACAATATTTCTATATAACATGATTAACTGGAAATTATATATTAAGAATCGAGAACATTCATTTTTCATCTGATGTAATTATGAATGCAGTTTAGCTACTGCTACAGAATAATGGAGATTATCACTGGAATAAACTGATTAATACAAACACAAAACCGTTCTCTTTTCTATTTTGCCACTGTTGATCTACCAGTATCAGTTTTTAATGGGAGTTCTGTTGTTGAATGTTATCATCACAGTATACAGACATAATAAATGTATTGCAGTCTTTAGGATGCCATATTAACCTTTCAAGAAGAATGAGGTCTTCTTTTATCTTCATAATGAATTGCAATGAGTTTGTCCCCGGACAGCTAAAGCCAACAAATGAAAAGGATGAATTTAAAATAAAGTAGTGGATGAAAGTTTCACAACTTTCATTGATATAAAAATGTTTAAATAATATTATGAACCTAGAAACGATCTGGGTCTGGGATACAAACATAGGAAATTAAGTAAATAATATTGAAATGATTTACAAATGACTAATAGAAGAACAAATCATGGGGGTTGAAATAAAAACTATAAAGTGTGTGTTTAAATAACTCTCAAATCCAAACATGCAGAGCACAAAAGAAGAAGACTAGTGTTGATTAAAGGTTGTCATCAGATTCTAAGCATGTAATTATTTCTGCTGGGGATCACCCTTTATCTCTCTGGTGTAAGGCAAACACACAAATTGATTTATTGAGAAGGGTGCGTGTGAAAAAAGTCTGGTTTATTGTTGGTCTATAGTAAATAAGGTTGTATAATAGAACGTGCTTCTGTATGACCAGTGGATATGACATTCAAAATAAATAAAAAAATCAGAGCACACCACTATAACATAGGGGTTATTAACATCCGTTGCCTAACTAGTCACCCAGAAGCACCCATATAAAATGCATTTTAGGGGAGTGCAGTCATTCTTTATTTTTTACATGTTGAGGGCTTTGTAACTCTCACTGGCACACCTGTCTCATTGCTGCTTCTATTTAACCCCTTTTCACTGCAAGGCATACTATGGGCCTCATCCGGCCCGCCCACAAGCTGGTGCGTGGCACGCATCATTCTCTGCCTTGGGACGGCTTAAACTCAAGCCATCTGCCTGCAGCCAATGAAGCTTGCAGCACGTCAGATGCGTAGGCAGGCCAGTGGAGGGGCCCACTGCAGCAGCCAGACAGTGTTGCGTACTACGATAGTATTAAGACTCTCCCACCAAGCACAATCTGCCTAGCAGAACGGGGTTAAAATCTTGATCTGTTGAATGCCCATTTTGATGCATGTTCCAAGTAAGTGGGGATACCACAGAAGAGAAGACATTTGAGTGGCATAGATTAGGACCTGCCTGTCACTTACCTCCTAGATATATAGTCTAATCCCTATATGCAGACAAACTATACTACACCAGGGATGTGCAGTCAGGGGTGGCAGGGGAGGCAGAGCCTCCCCTGCCATTCCAGTAAATTAATGTGCTCATTGTGCTGTAATGACATGTGTGTATATCTAAACTGTAAATAAAATGTTATTTATCGAAAAAAGTTCTCATGCTTTTTCATGATTTTCTTTTTACACTTTTAACAGTATTATACTAGGTTTATTCAATTTCTTTTGAGGTATTGACCTTCCATCAATTGATGATTTGTACCAACTGCATTCTCCAGAAAAAAAAGCTGAGTATTGCATCATTACATTTGCACTGGGAAGCGCCACATCCTTTTTTTATTATTTCGATTGCTATCTTTTGTCACTCTAGGGATGACACTTATGGGTGTGTTGGCGATTGCACTTTGAGGTTTCTTGCCTCATCGGTCATTATTTTGTTGCGCCTATTCCAATTTCCTTTTCTTTACCATGTTAATACCAGAACAGATGTGAACCAGATACCAGGGGCGTTAACTTTAGCTCTGGTTGGCCTAGCACACGCGGGCCATATTACATTCCGAATGCTAACGGGTTAAAAAAGTTAGCGATTCGGATCTTGAGCTTTTCAGCGCAAGCTTGCTGTACTTTGCGCTCTCTATGCTTAACATGAGGAGCGCAAAGTGTTAATTAGTGTTACAATTACAAAGTCCTAACGCTAAATAACGTGCTACTGCAGTTACCGAAAAGCTTCTGCAGAATCAGTCAGCACCAGTTGAAACTCCCCCCCCAAAATAAGATACTCACCTCTCATCTCGCAGTGAGAACGGCAGCTCCAACCACTTCTTCTTGCCGCCGGGAGCAGAGAGAGACTGGGGGAAAAAAGTCCCCCAGTCTCCCTCTACGAATCACTACGCCGACCTGCCAGATCTCGCGAGGCGAGATCCTGCAGGTCATGTGACTGGCAGCATAAGACTCAATGGAGTCCTATGGACTCCATGGAGGGGATGCTCGCGGCCCCGCGCCGTGTTACGGTGCACGCTGCTGGATTAGCGCCTGCACCATAATATCATGCTAAAAAGGGGAAGCTAAGGAGAAACCTGCAGGCACAGGTTTTTCTCCTTAGCGTCCCTGTTTTAGCATCATGATTACAATATAGCCTGAGGTGTTTTTAACATTTTTTGCTTATATTGCAATGCTGGGCCCTTTGTTTTCTATATTTTGAACCTTTGAGTTAAGGCATTCCACAAGACTGTGGCAAGCTCTAAAGAGTCTTTGTTGTCGAAAGATGTTTTCCATATACAACAGAAAATACCCTACAGATCATTACTGCCCATTCACTCACATGTAAAGCCTTGCTGGCTCATTATAAAGTTAAAGAAAACTATTACAAATAATTAATTTTTTTTCACTCTTGGGACATTTACATACTATGTATTTCTGTAATGTAA
Source organism: Leptobrachium leishanense (assembly GCA_009667805.1). NCBI lineage: Eukaryota > Metazoa > Chordata > Amphibia > Anura > Megophryidae > Leptobrachium > Leptobrachium leishanense. Next base: position 175,252,315 of record CM019067.1, on the reverse strand, counting down.
TATTATGCCAGAGAAGCAAAGATTATTTTCAACATTAAAAAAAATATAAATCACATTATGCAAAACATGGATTTATTTTGTGTTGCGTTACTATTAACTGGGAAGAATGACTTAAGATAAATATTCAGTAACAATGTGTTAATTCCAGGTTGTAACACTACAAAATGTGATACAATGTATTAATGATAACAGAAAGCAGGGTGTGCTCATTAATGCAGAATCTGTCAAGTCATATGATACAAAAGCCACAGGATCCTATTAACATCACACCTTGAATGAATGTGCAATGTCACTGAAATTTTCAACTGTCACCTCCATACAAAAGATCCAAACATTTAAATATAAAAAATGAATTAAATTTTTGTGTAAAGCTCCACTTTACATACTTAATATCCTTCTTTAATCTATAATCCCAATTTTCCAAACTAAAGGGAAATGTCCTCAGGCACCAATTATCAAGCAAATCTCTTAACAGCATTTTGTGAGTGAGCACCTTGTTATATTGTGGATGCTAATTATGTGGCAATTGTTATTTGATAAAAGGATTACCCCTATGCACAATGCATAACCACTTAATATTTACCAGTGAGTTCTGTAATGAACACAAAGAAAACACATTGCATTGTTTTAAGAACTAGTTAGATCCATTATCTATTAGAAAATATTTTACAGTTGATTAAAACAGAAGCCCCCAAACGTGCAAACGGTTTTACTAAATCCAGATAACTCAACAGCGACAGAAAGCACACAGAGCTATAAAGAGACCTAATGGAAGAAACAAAAGCCATCCTTCATAGTGAAGCATCACACAATAGGAGTATGGCACTTTGCCCTTCTACCGTGGATCGCCATCACATTTGGCAGTTGCAGAATACTGATAAAACAGCACACTGGTTGTTCGATAATACACCTCTAAGAATAAGCCTGACTGTTAGCCCTCGCTCTAATATTGTTATCTAGCTAATATACCCTGCGTTGCCCAGATTTTTATTTTTTCCTTCGATTTTTTATTGCATTTTTTTTTAAAAAAAATACTTTAAAGTAGCTTTACATTTTGGAAAGGCTACATAACAAAAATTTGAAAAATGAATTATTTATTTTTATATAATTTTTTTAAATTTGTAATTTTTTTAACTTTAAACTTTTTTTTCTAATACAAACTAAATAAGACAACGTTTTCTTAAACTCCTTCTAAAACTTATAACTGTTCATCAGAAGAACATCTATGGAGGAAAAGTTTATTAATAATAAAGTACATGTTCATTGTAAGGCTTGTTTATAAACTAAATTTCATGTTTTTCCAGATGGAGTAAATATAAACAACTGGTTTGGGGAACCCACTCTAGAACAGTTAACATATAATTGACCATGGGAGAAACAGAGATTCCAAGTTGATACCAGTGCACTTGATTGAGTGGCCCTGTGCCTTGGTCATTGTTATACTGAATGCCAGCCTGACGGGGAACTGTAGACGCTTGAAACTAAATGGTAAGTCTGTCGGAATAAGTGGAATGCAGGGGATGAATACATCCTTTCCTTTTCCCTTCCCAGTCAAAACTGATGCCTCAGTTTCGTTGGGCAGCATTTTTTAACGCACAGTCTTGTCCCATTACAGAGCCTTGGTGGGTCTAGACTGCGTAGAAGCATGGTGGATGACAATTTTGTGTAGAAGGTGATGTGGTGGCATTCCCAGAGGGTTGACTGAGTTGAGGAATTCTGTTGGATAGTTTACGGCTTCATCAGCATCCACAAAATTTCTAATAACTTTGGATCTGTTTATGAAATGGGAGCAGAGATCCTACCCTGTGGTAGACTTGACCTTGGACTATGAATGTTGTTACAAAGCCAGTATCTTCAACTATAGACGTAACACCAAAGGATGTCATCTGAAAGCATGAGTTGTATTTTCTGATATTCTGTGAAAAATGTTTAGATTCTGAAGTTGTCCCTAACATTTAAGAAGGTAGCTAATTTTTTGGTGATTCCACAGGCAATAGTTTTACTTTTCCACTCCTACAGCACATTCCTGGAGATTCATTTATAATTTTTTGGCTTGACAATAATTACATATTTTGTCCATTTCTCCAATAATTACAGACGAGTGTTGATCATACGCCTTCTGACTATCATACAGGTTTATTCAAAGAGCACCGAAATTTCAACTAAATTCTTAAGTTCCCTGCACTTTGGGGAATCAAATTCCCCAACCCTGAGGTGAATGCTGAAGTGCAGGAAAAATCCACCGAACGCATCTGAAAAACCGCCACAAAACCTCCACATTGAATGGAAAAACCGCTGATAAAAAAAGGAGTGATCCGATAAACTGTCAAAAAAAGCCGAATGCACCCAACGATCCGCCGCAAAACAGCCAAATGCATCCAAAAAAAGAGAGCCAACCAGAAAAAGCCGATGAAAGAAAGTACAGTAAGCTCGTGCAAATGAACGCTATCTCCAAGCACTAACGGATTTTCACGTGTTAGGCTGGCGTCAGACAAGCGTATTTGAAGAGTGGAAGGAACGTCCTTGAGAGTGGACGTTCCTTTCACGCAACGCCCGTCTGGCCACCTTGCTGAGCGCACTTACAGGGTTATTCAAAGAGATCCGAATTGCTTGAGAAAGGTAACTGAACGCTGAAAATCAGCGTTCGGTTACCTTTCTTGGCCATTCGGCTATCCAGAGAGCAGGCAATTTGCCAAATCCTGGCGATTTGCCTGAACATACGGTGCCTGTTCGGTGCCTTTTCGAGGGCAGTGAAAACCCCATGAAAAAGCACTGCTTCTGCTATTCAGAGAACACAAACCAGCAGTGAAAGATTCCCGAAATGCCCTGCCATTCGGTGGTTTAATTCGGCAAGTTTATTCAGGAGAATCCCATAGGCTTCAATGTTAAAAATATTCCAGTTTTAATTCAATATCTAATAAACCATTCATTATAAAATTGTGCAGTAAAGAGTCTCTTTATTTATAGATTTTTTCTGATATTTTAAGCATTTTTCTTAATTTTTTTCTTTTTTGAAAAGTCCGATTTTTTTTTTTAAGTTTACTTATTTTTTCTGTAACAGCCCTCTTTATTATCATTCCCTGGACCTCATATGTAAATTTCAGACATTTTCGCTCAGTAGTTCCTTTGCAAACAGCGTTTCACTTTTCAATCATTCAAGCAAACTGTTTTGCTAATTTATTCACTTCACTCGTCTGCGGTGTCGGCTTTTTCCAGCGGCTTCGCTGCAGGTGATCGGCTCCTGCTCAGGTTTTTCCGTGGTTTTCGGCAGGTTAATCCAGATGTTTTTGAGGGTTTTCGGCGTGCATTCGCTGGGTTTTGAGGGTTTGCAGCAGCTTTTCCCTGCAATTCGGGGACCCTGTGGTGCTTGCTGAATACACCGCAGGGTCACCGAAATGGGATTGCCAAATCGAACCGAATTGAAGAGAACGAAAAGTCACCGAACGTGCGCTGACTTTTCGAATCTCTTTGAATAACCCTGTTAGTGTGATCAGCGCTGCTAGACTCGATCCTCCTACGGAGGATCGTGCTTTGCAGCTCCGTCAACGCGTGTCCTAGCACTTTGATGGAGAGGGCTGCTGCATGGATGCAGCACGGCCTCTGTTGCGCATGCAGTTCATGCGCGTGCAACAGTGTGTGACTGGCCCTGTTGCAGCGTCTCAATGCTGCGACGGACGCCAGAAGGCACGTTAGTATGGGCATACATACTGCGCTCGCCTGACGCCAGCCTTAGTGTTCGGATTGTAATATGGGGAGGTCGAGCAAGGGCCACTTAAACTAACGTTAAAGCTCACATAGCTGAGCGCTAATGTTAATATATATCTAGTATACTAAAGTAAAGAGGACAAATTATTGAGATTAAACAATATTAGGATTTACACTATATTTCTATTGTCATAATATAAATTAATTCTAAGCAGTATAATTATATATGGAAAAATGTATAGGTCACAAATATATAAAACAAATACACAAATATTTATTTGTATATTATCATAAAAGGAGGAAGCGAAAATGAGAAAGTCGCGAGGGATCCATTTATTAAATAAAAATAGGTAATCAACATATTGGATAAAAGGTTTAAATATTTGATCTGTTTGTATTACCAATGAAATCATGGGGAACAGTGAAGTACGCATACGCAATTCCTCTCCCAATGAACTATAGAGGGCAAGTGTGAGGTTGGGACTGTGTAATACGGAATAAAAATGTAAATGAGCATGCGCAGCCACGGTTAAACACACATTGGGGCGCAAGCTTGAGCTTTACATCAAGAAAATGCAACATCCACATAAACCATGAAGCGGAACATAGGAGAACCAACGTGAACCACACGCCAAACACTGAAGTACACGGATGGCTGGAAGAGAGAAACAACCAGGTATAATAAAGGAAAGGTTCGTAATAGGAACTTTATTGTCTTATGAAAACCTATTTGGCAAAACGTGTCTCAGTTATTTCATTGTATTAACATTTTTTGGTTTTACATATTGTTTTATTATATTTTATTAATAAACATTTACATTTTATTTATGTAAATGTCCCAGCATCGTTTGTCTCTCAATTTAGAGTTTTCTTGGATGGCGGGGGGCTGTCTTTAAAGTCCCATATACCCTACTACCAGGAGTCAGTGAATAGGCTCCTGAAACATACAGGGTTATTCAGAGAGCGTGAAAAGCAGGAGAATGACTGGAGAATGAAAAATTCTAGGTCAAAATAGCCGATTTGGAAAGTGAGATGAATGGGAGAATTTTTCTGGTTTGGCTGTTTTGACTTAGAATTTTCCATTCTCCAGTCATTCTCCTGCTTTTCACCGCTCTCTGAATAACCCTGTGAGTATCTTTTTGTCTGCTTACACCACAAGTAGGTCACTGTTTAAGTTATAGTGCAGCCTTTTGAAAAAATTTCTCTGGTGACTGACTGTGGATAAAGATTTCTGGAGCAGTGGAGATGATATAGACATCGTAATTGTTGGATTATCTATTTATGAAGAACTCTAATAAAAGGTGGAATTGAAGTTTGCAACGCCTGTTTATGGACAATAGGGGTAATTAAAAGACTGCACTGGTTTGAAATTTTGGATTTTTTGAGTTTAACTTATAGCACTGGTTTGGTGTGTAAAATGCCCGATACCCGAAAAAAAAATCACAAATATAAGACATTGAACAGTTTGAAATATTGGTTTATCTGTAAAATATTATGTAAGGCGTTAGTAAACTTATTTACTTATTACTTATTTATGCTTTTTACATATTTTGATTAAAAAATACAATGTACTGCAGTTTTATGTTAGGTTTCTCAGAGTGATGATGTTAGCTTTTATATTCAGTTTGGTTTGAATGACATGCATACATTTAATATATTTGACTCAGGGACGTAACAAACTAGCAATTTAAAATTATGAAATATGACAAACATAAAAATAATTGTATTCTACAGATAAATACATGGTATGGTGAAACAAAAGATTATTGTAAATTTATTGGCGTGCCTAAGGCCAGGGGCACACTAGGCGTTTTTTTTTCTGTGCACTAGCGAGTGTTAAAACGCATTTCCGGTGTTCCGGCGTCCACTCGACGCCCGCCGACCCCCCTCAGCGCTGCAAAGCGCGATCCTCCTATGGCGCATCGACGGGAAGGATCTCTAGATGCACGCATGCTAAGCGCGCGCATAGTGCGGGCGCACAAGCAGGTGTCCGGCCCAGTCACAGCATCACAACGCTGCGACGGACGCCGGTAAGTGCGTTTCAATGCGCGCTAGTACGCAGAACAATACGCTAGTGTGCACACAGCCTTAAAGTGTCAAGTTTGTTTCCCTTATCTTAAACATCTAGGGCTCTATTACATTGCTTGCATAAAAAAGTTCAAATCTGTCAAAAAATAACGCGCGTAAAAAAGACGCACAAAAACATGTGCGCATTAACAACGCGCAGAAATCAATGTGCGGACTGTTTTTTTCATGCGATTCAGCCAATCAGAATTAAGAACCACAATTTTCTCCCGTTAAGTTTTTGCGCCTGCCAAAATCAATCTGAGCATATATGCTGCAGCAATAAAAAAAAAACGAACAATTTATAAATTTTATTGTTTGGGTATGCGTAGAATGTGTAACTATACTTTGCTGTATTTTTTTTTCGGGCTGGCGTATTTGGTTTCGGCCAGGACGTTCAGATTTGCCAGTAACACCAGCTTTTCAAAGACGTTAAAATTATGCGCGCAAACGTTGTCTGTTTTTTTTGCGCATAGTTTGTAATACCATCCGCGTACCAGTGCAAAAACGCATTTGCGCTCACAATGTTATGTACAGTATAGGATGCGCGCAGTACATTATGCTCGCAAATGGTTCGCGCAGGTTCACCTGTGGTAGACATTAACACACATTTTTTGCGCGGACATTGTAATACGATGTTCTGCGCAAAGGGTTTTGACCCTCACGTTAATGCGTTTTTTTCGCACACGTTAACGTTTGCGCGAAGAATGTAATAGAGCCCCTACTCTTTTGAAGCATTTGTGGGTTTTCGTCACCAAAGTTCCCAGGTGTTGTTTATTTCCTCCATGTAAAATGATCATTCAAATAACTCTTTTACAACCCAAGGTGATATAATTTACTTTTAATCTATACTAGTATTGACCCATTTAATCTTGCTGGCCATGGAACAGAAGGGACTTTATGTGATTTTTTTTTTTTACGGTTTTCCATACTTCAGTGACCATGGTCACATTATCTATAAACCCAGACTTGCTATGCTAATTTTGAGAGTGGAAATTTCCTTGGTGCAGCTGGTGCAATCTTGAGGGACAAAGTGAATGCTGCAAGTGATAAAGGTCAATTTATCACTTGTCAATCACAGCTATGGGGCAAGAAATATATTGCACATCAGGATACAATCATATTGTAACTGTGCAGACACAATTAGTTCAATTCATTTGTGTTATTCAAGTTTATGATTTATTAGTTGTGTTAGACTCCATTAGGGGTTTGTGTGTTTATACATTTTATGAAGAGTAGCCTAAAATCAAAAGTATTAAAATATATGCTTTAAAATTCCTTCAAAACATTCTATTTTTTTTATCCAGGAACTTGCAAAATAGGGAAAACAGGTAAGATATTGAAATGCACCCAACATTCACCTTCCCAGACAGTAAATCCATGCAGATGCTTTCTGTAAGGTGTTTGCAATAGAGGCAGACCCTGCTCTTTAAAAATAATCTTTAAAACCCCTCACTAATAAAAAATAGTTTGAATTTTGTCTAGAATAGCTATGTATTCTTTCAGGTGGCATACACAGTATGTAGCTTCAACATTCTTGATGGTCTATTCACAAATCAATCTTGGTGCTTTGCGTTTCAGCCCATTTCGGCTCACTTCGGCAATTCCATTACACTGAAAATACGGTGAATCCACTACTTAGCGAATGTTCACTGTATTTTACCGAAATTAGAGTTGCCGCAGCAGTTATCAAACATTGGCGAAAACCAACTAATTGCACCAATAACGGCCGAATTGGCATCAGCGAATTCCACCAAACTGAAAAAAAAAAGGAAGTCTCCTATTCTCCTAATAAGAGTTGCAATCAGTATAAACATACAGGGTTATTCAGAGAGCATGAAAAGCAGGAGAACGACTGGAGAATGACTGGAGAATGAAAAATTCTAGGTCAAAATAGCCGATTTGGAAAGTGAGATGAAAGGGAGAATTTTTCTGGTTTGGGTATTTTGACCTAGAATTTTTCATTCTCCAGTCATTCTCCTGCTTTTCACGCTCTCTGAATAACCCTGATAGTAAAAACATGTCCAAATTAAAGAAAAAGTCCTTTATCTGGTTGGCTACGGAGGACGTGCTTAGCACATCTAAGCCCCGCGGCTCGGCACTGATCTGGCGCCTACCATGGTCTTCTCAAGTCAGCCCTGCCCTGGGACCTCCCCCTGCTAGTGTATAACCTTAAATAATTTATGAAACAATTTTAAATGTACCTTATGATTTGTTCACTAAAGCTGAACTGGAAATAAAGATGTTTGGCAAATGTAATGTGAATATTATGTTACAAAATATACACTTGATACAATCAAGTAGGCAGCTACTAGACATGTGCACAGCACAAAATTTTGTTTTGAACTAATGGATTAGTCCTAAAATGCAATTTATTTAGTTGCTAAAGAAATTCGTTTTCAGTTCTTTAGTATGAAAACTAATTTCATTCATCTGAAAACCAGTGGATACAATTACTATTGTAGTGGCTCCTCAGGGGGCTGAGATCGCTGCTTGTTACAGTATCTCTCACTCTCAGCACAATGTGTCAGGCAAAGCCGTTACAGTAACTGACTGCTGCTCATCACAGCGCTCAGAGTTTCAGTAAAACTAGTAAATAATATTTTTATATATAAGAGGTTAGAACAATATTATTTCCTTGTTTTACTTAAACTCTGAGTGCTGTTACAGTCAGTTACTGTAACAGCTGAGCCTGATACATTGTACTGAGAGATAATATAACACGCAGGCGATCTCAGTGCTCCCAGTCACTGGATTTAAAGGGCTAAAAAAAAGGCTCCCCTCTGTATAATGTATAGAACATCCTCCTCCATTAATTAATACCCCTCTTTGTATAATGTAGATAACATCCTCCTGCATTAATTAATACCCCTCTCTGTATAATGTATACAACATCCACCTGCATTAATTAATACCCCTCTCTGTATAATGTATAGAACATCCTCCTGAATTAATTAATGTCCCTCTCTGTATAGAACATCCTCCTCAATTTATACCTTTCTCTGTATAATGTATATAACATCCTCCTGCATTAATACCCCTCTCTGTATAATGTATAGAACATCCTCCTGCTTTAATTAATGCCCCTCTCTGTATAGAACATCCTACTGCATTGGCATGTGGAGGGTGCAGAACTTTGGAATGCAATGCTTATCCAGCACAGGAGAGGGAACTGTTACTTAAACTTTGTATCTCTGTGGGGGAGACACAGGAATATAAAAGCAGGAGAGAGGGAAAATATTAACGTAAATCGGTCTGAAAGCTCAGAGAAGAGATGACTGGTGCAAATTTATTTTTATAATAAAATAAAGCACTTTAAATCCAGGGAAAACATTCAAATAAATCACACTGAAGGCTCATAATGACAGAGTAACTGTGAGAGCTGGATACTAAATGTATCAGACGTAAAAAACCTTTATAACAAGCAGCACTGGGAGAGGAGAGGGACTTTATATAAAACATGTATTATAGATGAAGAAAGGGGGATAGTGCTCCTGGATAATATAAAATGTATCAGACCTAAGCCCCTATTATGCAGAGCGGGAGGGGAGGATAACACAAGATTAATAAAGTCCCTCTCTTCTCCCAGCGCTGCTTGTTATAAAGGGGTTTTTACTATCCAGCCCTCCTCTGTCATTAGCTTTCAGTGTGATTTATTTGAATGTTTTCCTTCTCCAGCTGCTTTTATCATCTCGTCTGTCTCATAGACATGCAAGGGTTGAGTAAAGGTTTCCTCTCCTGTGCTGGCTGTCTGTGCTGCGAGTGAGTTTTCTAGAGCTCTATCAGATTTTCGGGTAGGGGTCGGGAAGAATTACGCATACAAACCTTTTCTGTAACTTTGCAATGTTGCACTCTTCATTGCTGATCTCCTTCACTCATCAATGTAATATCACAAAAAGGACTGAAACTAAAATGTAGTGCATTTTATTTTAGTTTCTTTCGTTTTTTGTACTGAACAGTTTCGTATCTCTTGAGTCAGATGAAAGGTAAATTATCCCAAAATTCAGACTAAATCGTTTTAGTACTAAAGCGAATGCACATGTCTAGTAGCTACTAGTGTTCCACTCAGAATAGGCCTCACCATGGTCAAAAAAAAGAAGTTGAGTGCATGTGCTCAGAGTCATATTTCAATGTTCTTGAACCCAGGACAAACTTGAAAACGAGAGAAATCTCGATGTATCCTTCCTTGTAAAATACTTTATTATTAAATAAATAAATAAATATCCAGGGGTTGTCTTTGGGAAATAGACGCATGAGTGCTGCCAGCATTGAAGAGGTGGTGTGGGGTGGGGGGTCAGCCTGTCAGTGCTCAGACCATATGCCGCACACTGCATCAAAGTGGTCTGCATGGCTGTCGTACCAGAAGGAAGGTCCATCTAAAGATAATGCAAAAGAAAGCAAACAGTTTGCTGAAGACAAGCAGACTAAGGACATGGATTACTGGAACCACGTCCTGTGGTCTGATGAGACCAAGATAAACTTATTTGGTTCAGATGGTGTCAAGCGTGTGTGGTGGCAACCAGGTGAGGAATATAAAGACAAGTGTGTTCTGCCTATAGTCAAGCATGGTGGTGGGAGTGTCACGGTCTAGGGCTGCATGAGTGCTGCCGGCACTGGGGAGCTACAGTTCATTAAGGGAACCATGAATGCCAACATGCCCTGTGACATACTGAAGCAAAGCATGATTCCCTCCCTTCAGAAACTGGGCCGCAGGGCAGTATTCCAAAATAATGACCCAAACACACCTTCAAGACAACCACTGCCTTGCTAAAGAAGCTGAGGGTAAAGGTAATGGACTGGCCAAGCATGTCTCCAGACCTAAACCCTAATGAGCATCTGTGGGGCATCCTCAAACGGAAGGTGGAGGAGCGCAATGTCTCTAACATCCATCAGCTCCGTGATGTCATCAAGGAGGTTTGGAAGAGGACTCCAGGACTAACATTTAAGACCAGCTCCACTGAGCCTTGGCTCTTGTGACATCCCCAAGTGGCATTCTTAAGTGGACGCGCAGAGTTGATTCCTGGAGTTTTATCCAAGATCCCCTACGCCATCACGATCCCTAATTCCTGTGTCTCCTCTCTCCACAGGTAGGCATTATCACCCATCACCCATCATCCACCCACATCTCAACTGATCCCCTGCATACTTTTGCTGGTAGGCATTATCACCCATCACCCATCATCCACAGACACCCACATCTCAACTGATCCCCTGCATACTTTTGCTGGTAGGCATTATCACCCATCACCCATCATCCACCCACATCTCAACTGATCCCCTGCATACTTTTGCTGGTAGGCATTATCACCCATCACCCACAGACACCCACATCTCAACTGATCCCCTGCATACTTTTGCTGGTAGGCATTATCACCCATCACCCACAGACACCCACATCTCAACTGATCCCCTGCATACTTTTGCTGGTAGGCATTATCACCCGTCACCCATCATCCACCCACATCTCAACTGATCCCCTGCATACTTTTGCTGGTAGGCATTATCACCCATCACCCATCATCCACAGACACCCACATCTCAACTGATCCCCTGCATACTTTTGCTGGTAGGACCCCCATCACCCAGTATTCGCAGGCACCCACATTATAACGTTTCCTTGTTTTTTTTCAGTTTTTTTATTTATTTTTGTTTTTCTCCACCATTTGCTTTGCTAATTAGCATGTGAATCTCCTGCCCTATTGACACAGCCCATCTAGCTTCAGGTGTTTGCATTTAGGCAGTTAAAAAGTAATCAGTCCGCCCTTTATAACATTTAAGACCAGCTCCACTGAGCCTTGGCTCTTGTGACATCCCCAAGTGGCATTCTTAAGTGGACGCGCAGAGTTGATTCCTGGAGTTGCGCGACTGGAGGAAGGAACTGCAAGGCCCAATTTTACTCTGGGTAAACTCACGTCTATATCATGCTTTCTCTCACGCTTCTGCTCTTTACTTCTACCTTTCTCCTTTAATGGAACTCCTGCCCCTCTACCACCGACCCCTACACTATCTGCATCTCTCCCTCCCTCCTCTCGTCCCACATGATGGCCTCACATGAGCTCCTTTGTTTCCTCAGAACATGGTCTCCCTCTAACTCTCGTGCTGCCAATCACTCCCACAAATCCCATTCCCACCTTCTCTTTCTCACCCTCCTGCTGTTACTCTATTCAGGTGACATATCTCCTAACCCTGGCCCCACAACACATCCAATACTTCCCTCTCATCCTATCTCCATCGCACATAAATCACCTCCCTGCAAGCCCAGCAACCTCATTCCCATAATCCCTCAGCGCCTGTCCTCTTTCTCCTGCGCCCTCTGGAACGCTCGCTCTGTGTGCAACAAACTCACAGCAATCCATGACATCTTCCTTTCAAACTCCTTCAACCTCCTAGCTTTAACTGAAACCTGGCTAACTTCCTCAGACACGGCCTCCGTTGCTGCTCTCTCACATAGAGGTCTACACTTGAGCCATACCCCCAGACCGGGTGAGAGACATGGTGGCGGGGTCGGAATCCTACTCTCTCCCACCTGCACCTACCAGCATCTCCCTCCACCCCCATCCCTCTCCTTCTCCTCCTTCGAGACACACTGCATCCGCCTGTTCTCTCCTCTGGCTCTCAGGGTGGCAGTCATCTACCGCCCACCGGGACCAACCTCCCAGTTCTTTGACCACTTTGCTACCTGGCTTTCTCACTTCCTGTCTTCTAATCTTCCATGCCTAATTCTCGGGGACTTCAACATTCCCATTGATGATCCTTCCGCCCCTGCTGCCTCCAAACTTCTTTCACTCACGTCCTCCCTTGGACTCACACAATCCTCCCTCCTCCCTACCCACCGCGATGGTCACACTATTGACCTTGTCTTTTCCAACCTCTGCTCCATTTCTGAGTTCAACTGTCGCCCTTTCTCCATCTCTGACCACCACCTTCTCTCTTTCAACCTATCTGGACTTCCTAAACACCCTGCTCCCCCACCCCGCACACACACTCGCAGAAATCTACATGCTGTGGACCCCCATCAATTCTCCAACCTACTTCACCACCTCCCTCATACCTCATCCTTCACCTGCCCTGATGCTGCCACTAATCACTACAACACTACTCTTATCTCTGCTCTAGACACTCTTGCTCCTCTTCGACTCTGTAAGGCCCCACGCCGCCAGCTTCAGCCATGGCACACCCTCCAGACACGCTACCTGCAAAGATGCTCCCGCACTGCAGAGCGTGCCTGGAGGAAATCCCGCTCTGAAGCTGATTTTGTTCACTTCAAGTTTATTCTCCGGTCATACACCTCTGCCCTCCACTTGGCCAAACAATCCTTCTTCTCATCTCTTATATCTAGGCTGTCCTCCAACCCTAAACGGCTCTGGTCCACCTTCAACACTCTCCTCTACCCACCTGCACCTCCCCCCACAGCTGCCTTCAGCGCTCAAGACCTGGCAGACTACTTCCTCAGTAAAACTCTAAATATCAGAAGCAACATCCCAACACAAGATAGTTATCTGCCACCTCCACTCCCAGAGGTCCCCTCTGCCACCCTCTGTCGCTTCCTCCCAGCCACTGAGGAGGAAGTCAATTCCTTATTGTCCTCCTCACATCTCATCACATGCCCGCTCGACCCCATTCCCTCACATCTAATTCCTCCCCTCTCCTCCTCCCTCACCCCTGCTCTCACACACATCTTCAACCTATCTCTCTCCACTGGCTCCTTTCCATCCGCATTCAAACACACGCTAGTTACCCCTTTACTAAAGAAACCATCCCTCGATCCCAACTCTCCATCCAACTACCGCCCTGTATCCCTGCTTCCCTTCACATCAAAGCTCTTAGAAAAACTAGTCTTCAACCGCCTCTCCCTCTTCCTGTCCTCCAATTCCCTACTTGACCCCCTGCAATCTGGCTTCCGTCCCCTACACTCAACTGAAACTGCCCTCACCAAAGTCACCAACGACCTCCTAACTGCTAAAAAACACGGCCACTATTCTATTCTCATCCTGCTCGACCTCTCGGCTGCTTTTGACACTGTTGACCACCCCCTCCTTCTACAGACCCTCAACTCTCTGGGTCTCGGTGACACAGCACTCGCTTGGGTCGAATCCTATTTATCCAACAGGTCCTTCTGTGTGTCCTTTGCTGGTAACTCCTCCTCCTCCTCATTGCCTCTATCTGTTGGTGTACCTCAAGGCTCTGTCCTTGGTCCTCTGCTCTTTTCCATCTACACCTCCTCGCTGGGCAAAATCATCAACAGCTTTGGCTTCAATCACCACCTCTACGCTGATGACACTCAGATCTACCTCTCTACCCCTGATCTCTCTCCCCCTGTCCTTTCAAAAGTCAGTGACTGTTTATCTGGCATCTCCTCCTGGATGGCCTCCCACCACCTAAAGATCAACATGTCAAAGACTGAACTCCTACTTATTCCTCCCTCCAATGCCTCCCCACCTCCTGACTTCTCTATCACGGTGGAGGGTATCACCATCTCCCCATCAAACCAAGTTCGCTGCCTTGGAGTTACACTTGACTCTGCTCTTTCTTTCATCCCCCACATCAAGTCTCTTTCCTCCTCCTGCCGATACCAACTGCGTAATATTTCCAGAATTCGGCCATTTCTTACCGCTGTCACCACAAAACAACTCATACACGCCCTGGTAATCTCCCGACTCGACTATTGCAATAATCTCTTATCTGGCCTCCCTCTGTCCCACCTCTCCCCCCTACAATCCATCCTGAACGCCTCCGCCAGGCTAATTCACCTCACCCGCCGCTCTGTCTCTGCCGCTCCCCTCTGCGAGTCCCTTCACTGGCTCCCCATCCACTGCAGAATTAAGTTCAAAATCCTTATCCTTACCTACAAAACCCTCACTAACTCAGCTCCCCACTACCTGTCCTCACTAATCACCAAATACACCCCGGCCCGCTCCCTAAGGTCAAACAGTGACCTGCGACTAGCTTCTCCCCGCATCACCTCTTCCCATGATAGACTGCAGGATTTCTCACACGCAGCCCCCACTCTCTGGAACGCTCTTCCTCGTACTGTCAGACTTTCCCCTAACTTCTCTTCCTTCAAACGCTCCCTTAAAACGTTCCTATTTAGGGAAGCCTACCACCCAACTCACTGACGCAACCATCAATCACTCTCACCTTACAGTCCTCTCCTCCTGTTTCCAACCTCAACCCTCCTAGATTGTGAGTTCCTACGGGAATAGGGCCCTCATCTCCTCCTGTACTGTTTGTCAAATGTTGTTCAATGTATTGTAACCCTGTCTATACTGTGCTTATTGTACAGCGCTGCGGAATATGCTGGCGCTTTATAAATAAAGAATAATAATAATAATAATAATAACATGTGAAGCTCTGGTGAACTCCATGCCCAAGAGCGTTAAGGCAGTGCTAGAAAATAATGGCGGCCACACAAAATATTGACACTTTGGGCCCAATTTGGACATTTACACTTAGGGGTGTACTCACTTTTGTTGCCTGCGGTTTAGACATTCATGGCTGTGTGTTGAGTTGTTTTAAGGGGACAGCAAATTTACACTGTTATACAAGCTGTACACTCACTACTTTACATTGTAGCAAAGTGTCATGACGTCAGTGTTGTCACATGAAAAGTTAGAATAGAATATTTACAAAAATGTGAGGGGTGTACTCACTTCTGTGAGATACTGTATATTATATATATATATACACACACACACACTGTATGTGAAAATCACACAATATATATGAGTCAAACAACATACAGGACTAAGACAAAGGACACCATAAAACAATACTGAATAAAATTCAAAACAACGAATGGTAATGAAATAATGAAGCCTGCTGCCTATAACCATAATAGGAAACATTCTGGCTCCAAAAATACACAATACCTCATACAAAGGTACTCGACAAGGCCCTAAACCCAGCAAACCAAGATCACAATACCTCAGCAGTTCGAGCTGCCTACAAGTACCAGAGTATAATGCTAATCTACATATTGTCACCCAACTAAGAGTTACATGTCACTTCCATTCAGGGTAGTCACTCAAATCAATAACAAGAGTAAGGGGAACATATATATATTGAAGAGACACATCCATCTGTATAACAGAGTAACATACAAACATATAGATATAATAACAGATGTGTCTCTTCAACATATATAACAGAGTAAATCGAGGGTAGCAAGCGTAGCGCAGAGGGAAATTCCAATCTCGGGTGGTTATTCAACTTTCCAATGTTTCCAATTGAACCTCAGAAAGAATAAAGGGGAGAAATCATGGAGCAGACTATAACAGTCACAGAGTCCATAACATATACTGTAGTTTGGTCCCACTCACATTTATCTGAGCCAGCCGGCTCTAAGGTCTTGAGCTTTAGGGTAATTAGTGGCCACCCAATCGCCCTCTTGTAATCATAATCAATCACAGGGTTTTGAATGAAGAAATGCAGAACATAGTGCAGACTGACAGGTATAATGGTACCTTATAATAAAAGCAGGAATCACTCATGTGGTCCGAGATGTATACGCTTGGATAGTTGTTTTCTGCGGTACAACTTCCAAAAACCAATTTCCATAGGAAAAATACGAAGTTCAGCAGCTAGTAAAAGAATTTTATTCCATAAAACGAAAGGTAAAATAGCCAAAACGCGTTTCACCTAGGACATAACATCCATAAAGCTTCATCAGTTGGCCAACTGATGAAGCCTTATGGATGTCATGTCCTAGGTGAAATGCGTTTTGGCTATTTTGGCTATTTTACCTTATGTTTTATGGAATAAAATTCTACTTGCTGCTGAACTTTGTATTTTTCCTATGGAAATTGGTTTTTGGAAGTTTGGAACTTTGGCAAAAAAAAACTACTGCACCAAAATGCCTGAAAATAATATATAAGGTCCTATGAATAGAAACATAGAAAAATGTCGGCAGATAAGAACCTTCCGGCCCATCTAGTCTGCCCAATTACATGGATACTTTACCTGGATTTATCTTTTGTTTAGGATAGCCTTATGCCTATCCCATGCCTGCTTAAATTCAATTACTGTTTTGGCCTCTACCACTTCTACTGGAAGACTGTTCTATGTATCCACCACCCTCTCAGTAAAATAATGCTTCCTGATGTTACTTTTAAACCTTTGCCCCTCTAATCTAAGACTATGTCCTCTTGTTTTGCTATTTTGTTTCCTTTTAAATATACTCCCTTCCTCTACCTTGTGGATTCCCTTTACGTATTTAAATGTTTCTATCATATCTCCTCTGTCTCGTCTTTTTTCCAAGCTGTACATGTTAAGATCATTAAGCCTTTCCTGGTAACTTTTCTCCTTCAAGCCGTACACCATTTTAGTAGCCCTTCTCTGAACTCTCTCTAAGATGTCTATATCCTTCTGGAGATACGGTCTCCAGTACTGCACACAGTACTCCAAGTGAGGTCTCACCAGTGCTCTGTACAGTGGCATGAGCACTTCCCTTTTCCTACTGCTAATACCTCTCCCTACACAACCAAGCATTCTGCTAGCATTTCCTGCTGCTCTACTACATTGACTACTTACCCATAGATCCTCTGAAATAATAACCCCTAAATCCCTTTCCCCAGATGTTGAGGTTAGGACTGTATCAAATATTCTATATTCAGCCCTTGGGTTTTTACGTCCCAGGTGCATTATCTTGCACTTATCCACATTAAAACTCAATTGCCACAACTCCGACCATTTTTTTAGTTTACCTAAATCATTTGTCATTTAATAATAATAAAAATAATAATAATAATAAAAAAGTCTGTTACAGAAAAAAAACACATTTTAAAAAAATTGGAAAAAGACATTTCACCAAAAAATGCTTAACAAATCCTGATAAATAAATAATGAGACTTTTTGCTGCAAGTGAAAAGAATAAACGGTTGAATAAATATTCAATTAAAACAAGGAATATTTTTTACATCGACTCCTATGGGATTCGCCTGCTTAAACCTGTCGAATGAAACCACTGGAAATCAGGGCATTTCACTGACATTTCGGTGCTGCCCGATATTCTCTGAATAGATTAACCATTGCTTCTCTATGGGGAGTTCAATGCCATTGAAGATCACTGTATTTTGCTGGCAATTTGCCAATATTTGGCGAACTGACAGCTTTTTCAATAGTCAAATGGCCAATAAATTGCACGGCGCGGAGAAATTCACCGGCTCTCTTTGAATAACCCTGATAGCCACATTCATACAATTCTTGACATTTACTAAGGAAAATCCTGTGAAGGTTTTACAAATCCCTGTTATGTTCTCAATATTGCTTGTATCTTAGGCCCGTGTCAGACGAGCGCACTGATCACGTCCGTGTTGCTGCACATTTGTACGTCCGTTATATCATATAATTATGACCAATGGAGCCCCACACACGAAGTACGTCCGCACCGAATCGCAGACGCATAACGGACGCGGCAAACGGACTCAGGTTAGGCAAGAACATAAATCCACTAGAATTGATGCACAGAGTGCGCTGCATCTGCAACGTCCTCATAGCTTTGTGTGTGAGTGATTGAACGAAGTCAGACGGACTGCATTTTTGATGTCCAGCATTTTGACGGACAAAATGTTTTTCATATTAATTTATTTTCCCTTCTACATCAGTCAAAAAAAACATCAGTCACAAAAACTGACCGTGTGGCCACTACCTTGTCGTCAGTCAGAAAGTACGTCCGTTGTGCACGGACGCACAGTCCGCACAGAATGCGCCCGTCTGACCCTAGCCTTAGTTCTTCATGCACTGTTAGTAGCAAGGCATAACACCCCCATGCTAAATTATGACTAATGCTCACTGTAGCTCCCTCTTACATTTCTAAGCGATAGTGGCCCTTACTGAAAGGATGACCCTGTTGTCTTAGATGATATAAATTAGCAATATGCGAAGTGTAGCATTATGAAGAGTTTTTAATATGAAGCTTATTGTAGTAAAATAGAACATCTTAAATGTCACTCTTTATAGCCTAATATTTAAATGTTAATGTGCACATATTTTTCAGCATGATCTACTGTTAATCAAGCTTCACATTATGCACAGCGATGAAAAGGCTGAAGTCTTGAAACTTCTTTCATGAGGTTTAGTGAGTGCCAAGGAAAGTAAAAGTGGATGTATCTTTTATTGAAAGGCAATCTACTCTAAAAGGATCTTTAAAAAAAAGTATGTCAATCTGGTAGCTCTCAGTTATGCACAAATGTCCACTGACCACAAGAGCACAAACAATAATTAAAGAAATAAGCACTTCTTCCCACAGAACAATAAGAAGGCAATTAGCCATTTTTGGGGTCCTTCTTTATTTATTTTTATAAAGGATTTTACCAGGAAGGATACATTGATATTTCTCTCGTTTTCAAATATGTCCTGGGTTCAAGAACATTGAAATGTTACAGAAATACAAAATAGTAAAATGCAAGATATTAACACAAAACCAAATATACAGAATAACAGAAAAATAAATATGTGGTAAATTACTTGGTGACATTAAATGTTTAGGGGATGCATTGTATTTATTTTAATAACAAGTTCCTTTTCACTTTATGTAGTGAAGATAGTGTATATCTCTAAATAATTTATGAAACACGTTTAAATGTTCCTTATGATTTGTTCACTTAAGCTGAACTGGAAATATAGATGTTTGACAAGAGTAATGTGAATATTAGTTTCCAAAATATACACTTGATACAATCAGGCAGGAAGCTGCTAGTGTTCTGATGGACATCAGCACTAAAGTGGTTTACACAGGAGCCCTGAGAGCAGGGAACAAAGTATATCAAGATATAGGGTGTTATTCAGAGAAAGGTGAAAGTCAGGAGATTGACCGGAGAAGTGAAAATTCTAGGTCAAAATAGCCAAACCAGAAAAATTCTCCCATTTATTTCACTTTCCAAATCGGCTATTAGGTCTAAATTGTTCTTGTCTCCTGCCAATTCTCCTGATTTTCACCTTTCTTTGAATAGACCTGATAGTTAGACAGATAAGATAAACACGTGTATTTAGGGCAGCAAACTAATAATGCGTTTGAACAACAATTTGTAATACAACAATGTGCAAAATTAATAAGAGCAAATACGATAATCCAAAAAAGACCAGTGTATTTGGGCTCTGGGCAGCAAGATCGAGGACCGTTTGGACAGCATTTAAACAACCAACTACCAGACTAAGCAACCTTGGCCCTCCAGATGTTTTGGAGCAACATCTCCCCTCAGTCAGTTTGTTCCATTGGCTGTCAGTCTCTGCTCAGAGCTGTACCTACCACTACCATTTATGGCATGCTGCAGTCATGCGAGGGACTTTGAAAGGAATGATTCCCTTCTCAATTACATATTAATTAAACGTAGTGGCTCTAGTAAACTTAGCAGGTCCATAGACTTTACTAGGTCTGGTAAATTTATCAGAAAGGTAAATAAACAGAAAGGTAAATTTATCAGAAGGTCATCACGTGACGTGAAAGCAGACCCAGGATGCAAAAAAATGGGAAATTGCAGACATCATTTGCATGTCCTACCGAGAGTTTTGTGCTGCATATGGTGAATGTACCACAGGAGCTCTGAATTTGTTTGAATTGCTGGGATGTGTAAATGGCCTCTGCAATAATTTTGATATATATATATATATCAGTCAAAGATTCACCAGCACTTAGAGTGCCTGATTGACTATCTTGACTGACTATATTCAAATGAGGCCGCCGCCAATTCCCGGGTGTGTGGAATCAAGGTGAAACGTGAGTGCAGACCACAGCATTATATACACAGGTACTCCTCCTCCAGGTACTATTTAACCTTGATCTGCGGGACCCCCAGAAAGGATCTGTTCCTCCATGAGTTTATCCCATGATGGGCAGTCATTATGTTTGCAGATTAGGACCTGCCAGAGGGTGGATTACATTGACACTGTTGGCAGGTTTAAGCAATTCACGGCCGTTCATTGCAAACTAAATTTCCACCATTTTATTCAACTAAGCTCAGATTTAAGAATTTTTCAACATGAGGTAAAAGCTGGTATTATGCACCCATGCATGAAGCTGTTGTTGCAGGTTTTTTGAATGTGTTTGACTGGAGTGCTCTCTCCGTGGTTTTGTTTTGTATTTTATTTTTGAGATGCACCTGCACTGAATGCTTAGTTTAGGTTGAGTGCTCCCACCCCATGTGTTTTCTATATATACAGTCAGGTCCAGAAATATTGGGACATCGACACAATTCTAACATCTTTGGCTCTATACACCACCACAATGGAGTTGGAATGAAACAATCACAATGTGCTTTAACTGCAGACTGTCAGCTTTCATTTGAGGGTATGTACATCCAATTTAGGTGAACGGTGTAGGACTTAGAGCAGTTTGCAGATGTGCCTCCCACTTATTAAGGGACCAAAGGTAATGGGATAATTGGCTTCTCAGCTGTTCCATGGCCAGGTGTGTGTGATATTCCCTCATTACCCCAATTACAATGTGCAGATAAAAGGCCCAAAGTTCATTTCAAGTGTGCTATTTGCATTTGGAATCTGTTGCTGTCAACTCTCAAGATGAGATCCAAAGAGCTGTCACTATCAGTGAAGCAAGCCATCATTAGGCTGAAGAAACAAAACAAACCCATCAGAGAGATAGCAAGAACATTAGGCATGGCCAAAACAACTGTTTGGAACATTCTCAAAAAGAAGGAACGCACCGGTGAGCTCAGCAACACCAAAAGACCCGGGAGACCATGGAAAACAACTGTGGTGGATGACCGAAGAATTCTTTCCCTGGTGAAGAAAACACCCTTCACAACAGTTGGCCAGATCAAGAACACTCTCCAGGAGGTAGGTGTATGTGTGTCAAAGTCAACAATCAAGAGAAGACTTCACCGGAGTGAATACAGAGGGTTCACCACAAGATGTAAACCATTGGTGAGCCTCAAAAACAGGAAGGCCAGATTAGAGTTTGCCAAACAACACCTAACAAAGCCTTCACAGTTCTGGAACAAGATCCTATGGACAGATGAGACCAATATCAATTTGTACCAGAGTGATGGGAAGAGAAGAGTATGGAGAAGGAAAGGAACTGCTCATGATCCTAAGCATACCACCTCATCAGTGAAGCATGGTGATGGCATTGGTAGTGTCATGGCGTGGGCATGTATGGCTGTCAATGGAACTGGTTCTCTTGTATTTATTGATGATGCGACTGCGGACAAAAGCAGCAGGATGAATTCTGAAGTGTTTCGGGCAATATTATCTGCTCACATTCAGCCAAATGCTGCAGAACTAATTGGACGGCTCTTCACAGTGCAGATGGACAATGACCCAAAGCATACTGCAAAAGCAACCAAAGAGTTTTTGAAGGGACAGAAGTGGAATGTTATGCAATGGCCAAGTCAATCACCTGACCTGAATCCCATTGAGCATGCATTTCACTTGCTGAAGACAAAACTGAAGGGAAAATGCCCCAAGAACAAGCAGGAACTGAAGACAGTAGCAGTAGAAACCTGGCAGAGCATCACCAGGGATGAAACCCAGCGTCTGGTGATGTCTATGTGTTCCAGACTTCAAGCTGTGATTGACTGCAAAGGATTTACAACCAAGTATTAAGCAGGGAAAGTTTGATTTATGATTATTATTCTGTCCTATTACCTTTGGTCCCTTAACAAGTGGGAGGCACATCTGCAAACTGCTGTAAGTCCTACACCGTTCACCTGAGTTGGATGTACATACCCTCAAATTAAAGCTGACAGTCTGCAGTTAAAGCACCTTGTGTATATACAGTCAGGTCCATAAATATTGGGACATCGGTACAATTCTAACATCTTTGGCTCTATACACCACCACAATGGAATTGGAATGAAACAAACACAATGTGCTTTAACTGCAGACTGTCAGCTTTAATTTGAGGTTATGTACATCCAACTCAGGTGAACAGTGTAGGACTTACAGCAGTTTGCAGATGTGCCTCCCACTTGTTAAGGGACCAAAGGTAATGGGACAATTGGCTTCTCAGCTGTTCCATGGCCAGGTGTGTGATATTCCCTCATTACCCCAATTACAATGTGCAGATAAAAGGCCCAGAGTTCATTTCAAGTGTGCTATTTGCATTTGAAATCTGTTGCTGTCAACTCTCAAGATGAGATCCAAAGAGCTGTCACTATCAGTGAAGCAAGCCATCATTAGGCTGAAGAAACAAAACAAACACATCAGTGGGATAGCAAGAACATTAGGCGTGGCCAAAAACAGCTGTTTGGAACGTTCTCAAAAAGAAGGAACGCACCGATGAGCACAGCAACACCAAAAGACCCGAGAGACCATGGAAAACAACTGTGGTGGATGACTGAAGAATTCTTTCCCTGGTGAAGAAAACACCCTTCACAACAGTTGGCCAGATCAAGAACACTCTCCAGGAGGTAGGTGTATGTGTGTCAAAGTCAACAATCAAAAGAAGACTTCACCAGAGTGAATACAGAGGGTTCACCACAAGATGTAAACCATTGGTGAGCCTCAAAAACAGGAAGGCCAGATTAGAGTTTGCCAAACAACACCTAACAAAGCCTTCACAGTTCTGGAACAAGATCCTATGGACAGATGAGACCAAGATCAACTTGTACCAGAGTGATGGGAAGAGAAGAGTATGGAGAAGGAAAGGAACTGCTCATGATCCTAAGCATACCACCTCATCAGTGAAGCATGGTGGTGGTAGTGTCATGGCGTGGGCATGTATGGCTGCCAATGGAACTGGTTCTCTTGTATTTATTGATGATGTGACTGCTGACAAAAGCAGCATGACGAATTCTGAAGTGTTTCGGGCAATATTATCTGCTCACATTCAGCCAAATGCTGCAGAACTCATTGGATGGCTCTTCACAGTGCAGATGGACAATGACCCAAAGCATACTGCAAAAGCAACCAAAGAGTTTTTGAAGGGACAGAAGTGGAATGTTATGCAATGGCCAAGTCAATCACCTGACCTGAATCCCATTGAGCATGCAATTCACTTGCTGAAGACAAAACTGAAGGGAAAATGCCCCAAGAACAAGCAGGAACTGAAGACAGTAGCAGTAGAGACCTGGCAGAGCATCACCAGGGATGAAACCCAGCGTCTGGTGATGTCTATGCGTTCCAGACTTCAGGCTGTGATTGACTGCAAAGGATTTGCAACCAAGTATTAAGAAAGGAAAGTTTGATTTATGATTATTATTCTGTCAAATTACCTTTTGTCCCTTAACAAGTGGGAGGCACATCTGCAAACTGCTGTAAGTCCTACACCGTTCACCTAAGTTGGATGTACATACCCTCAAATTAAAGCTGACAGTCTGCAGTTAAAGCACATTGTGTTTGTTTCATTCCAACTCCATTGTGGTGGTGTATAGAGCCAAAGATGTTAGAATTGTGTCGACGTCCCAATATTTCTGGACCTGACTGTATATGCTTTCAGTACTTTAGTTTGTTTCTGAAGTTTAGGTCTAGGTTGCAGTTGTTTCCATAGAGCCTCTGGAATAACATTGGGTTCTGCTCCAGTATCTACTTTAAATGGTATCAGTACACCATGAGCTTCTACCTCTACAATCCATTCCCTATCTGTTGTAGGTACTTGATTAACCACATCCACAAAAAGATCATCCTCACTGGAGCTAGAGGTATATGTTTAAACAGCATGTAGTTGTGTAGCTTGCTTACACTGTTTGGCAAAGTGATTATATTTTTTACAGATACTACATTTCTGTCCATAGGCTGGACATTTGCGGAACTCATGAATTTTTCCACATTTCCCACATGAAGCATCTCTGTACTTTGCATCTTGTATATTCACTTTATTCTTTGGTCTCCTCTCTGACATTTGTGGAAAGGACTGTCTTCTGGAACCTGCAGATCTGTGTTTTCTGACTTCATTAACCAGTTCCTGACAATCTTGCTTACACAAAACATCTAGTTGTTTTTTGGTCTCTCACGTATTTTATTACTGTTGCAGCCTATCTCTGATTAAAGATTCTTGCAGAGAGCCAAAGTTACAAGACCTGCTTTTTATTCTTAGGTCAGTGACAAACTCCTCCACTGTCTCATGTGGCAGCTGCACCTTTGAATTAAATACAAAACGCTCATATGTTTCATTTTTCTTTGGTGTACAATATGTAGCAAATCTTTCCATGACCATCTCATAATTCTCACCATCAGATTCAGATAATTGAAAACTGTTATAAATGTCCAAGGCTTCTGCTCCAGCAATAGTTAAGAGCAATGCTACTTTCTGATCACTTGGCAAAGTGCAGGTGTTTGTTGCTTTCATATAGAGGATAAATCTCTGCTTGAATGTTCTCCACACTTCCTCCAGATTACCCACAAAACTGATTTCAGGAGGTGGCTTCAGGCTATCAGTTCTCACAGGTAAGTTCTGTAAGGTTTGCTGGCCATGTGCTGTACCTTGTTGCAGATCCATGTTGCTTTATTTGCTGGTAACTGGTAGAACTTTTAAGAAACGTCCACTTCTGGTACAATGTGTTGTTCAGCTTTTTAATGTACTGAAATGATCCACGAGGTTCTGTTTACAGCAACTTCTTTATTATATGATACATGAGATGAGTGCTGGCTTTCTGCTCTGAGCTGGCTCTCCTCCACACTGACTCTTCCTGGGGCACAGCTCACTTCCTGTTCCCTGACCCTTATGAATATTCATTACTTAGCTCAGAGGCCTTGCAGCAGCCTAATGTGCCTCCATCAGGAGGTTAAGGCAGATGATGGGCCCAGGGGCAGCAAGGTGTCTGCCTCGCTGGGTGACCTCCTCATAGCAGGAAGTTCCGGTATTGGGTTCTTTGAGCCTGCAACCGGAGCTTCCCTGGCAGCAGAAAAGAAATCATCCTGCCTTCTGCTACCAGCAGGCTGCACTGAGGGTCGGCACCGGCCCCTAAAGTGTGCAGCTACTGCGTGTGTAGGCAGGAGAGAGGAGACACTGACAGACGGAGGCTAAGCAGGGGTGAGTGAGCCAGCTGTCACATTCCTCTCCCTGCAGAAAAGAGAAGATGTAACCCCTTCTCTTTCCAATCCCTCCAGCTCTACAGGTTGGGAGGTTAAAAATCTGGGAGGATTTAACCCCCTCCCTTACAGAAGTAGTTTTTAAACCATTGCTCCCTCTGCAGAAAAGGGGAGGGGGATTTAACCACTTCCCTGCAGTGCTGGAAGGATTGTGGAGGTTAAATCTGGGGTTAAAGCTGGGAGGATTTAACCCCAGCAATCCTCCCCTCCCTGTAGAGCTGGGGGATTAAACCCCCTCCCCAATCCTCCCCTCCATGTACACCTGGAGGATTTAACTCCCTCCCCAATCCTCCCCTCCATGTACAGCTGGAGGATTTACCCCCCCACCATCCACCGATCGCTAGGGATGAGCTGTTCGGTTCGATCAGTTCGGAGTTCGATTCGAACTTTGGCAGTTCGCAAGTTCGCGAACTTCGAACTTTTTGGCGTGTTCGGTTCGAGTTCGAAAAAAAGAAAAATTGTGAAAAAAGTATAAAAATGCTTAAAAGATACCAAAAAATCTAGAAATAAAGAGACTCTTTACTGCAGAATATTATAAGCAACAGTTTATTAGATATTGAATTAAAAAATAATGTCTACGTGCAAAGATTCTCACCTCTAAATGACCTGTGCTTTCAAACGACGTAAACAACAGGTGTTTAATTAGTGTTTGGAAATAACATGTGCTTCTAATTAGTCCGTCTCATGAATTTGATACATTGTATGCAGACTGGAGGTGCCAGGTGTCGTGTGTGGGTCTGTGCTGTGATGGCGATGTTTCCATACATCCTACAAATCCGCCACTTCATGGGCAGGTTATGGGGACCTCCTAGGCACGATATTTGAAGGAATTTTTCGTTTTTATTTTTAACCCTTATTTTATGGAAAACTCACTGTTCCTTTAACCCTTTCACTGCTGAGGCATTTCACCGCTGTGTGCTGAGCTAATGTTTACCGCTTTCGCTCATCATGTTTAAACGCGATTTGAAACCACATTTTATTATACAACCCAGACATATTATATATTGTTCTTTCCGGCAGACTCGGCAGATTCATAATATATCATTTTTATATGTATACGTCATGTTCTGCTGGTATATTATAACCAAAAATGCAATAAAACTTGAATTTTTAATCATCTGCAGCGTGTAAAGTGTTTTTTTTCACCTTTTATCACATGAACATTTGCGGTTATATTTTATATGGGGTGCGCTTGTACAAAAATTAGAAATGGGGACTTATAAAATTTTTTGGGGGGAATTATGTGATTTTTAGCAAATGCACACCATAGAAAAAAATCATTAGTGCAGCATCATTGTTCACATTATAATTGAAATGTGAACAATATTGATGCATTTATAAAAATAACACACAAAAAAATACATGTTTTTTTATTTTTTTATCTTTCTACTTTACACCTGGTCATGTTGGGTATCATTCGAAAGGCCATGCTCAGGCCTTTTGATTGACACCGATTGACTCCATGACCCCCTAGCTGCCACGGTTCGTGAGATATCGGGGTTCAAATGAACCCCCTATCTCCACCAGGGAGCTAGGCAGCTAGGGGTTCCCCGGCTATCTGACGTCATCACTCTATGCGTGAGGACGTCAGGCAGTGAGAGGGGACCCAGAGTGGAGCCGCCATCCAAGATGGCGGCCCCCACCGGAGCTAGGACGCACTTCGGCGCTGCAAGGTGCTGAAGTGTGACCCGGTGCCTAAGGGATTAAAGCCAGGCACCGCTTAAAAGGGGAGACTCTCCCCTTTTAAGCGGTGCCTGACTTTTTTTGTGGGACCTCCCAATCGGGAGAGGGATCCGAATGGATCCCCCCTCCCTTACAGGCGCTCTCCCGGGGGCAGGGCCGACGCTAGCGTAATGCGGCACAGGCGGCCGCCTAACCATCTGGCTCCCTGTCAGTTTGTGGGGGCGGAATTCCCCAGCCCCGAGCGCCGCCATCTTGGTCGGCCGGGGAGACCCGGCGCAGCGCTAGGGGCTGAACCACCTGACCAGTGCCACGCGTGATCTCGCGAGAACGTGGCTGCGCTGGTCATGTGGTTCCCGATCGGCGAGTGGCAAAGCTGCATCATGTCAGTGGCCGCTCGCCACCATGAGGAACGCCGGCGGAGCCCAGGTGAGAGCTGGGGGCAGATATATCCATATGTGAGCTGGGGGCAAATATCTCCATATCAGCTGGGGCAATATATACCCATGTAATCTGGGGGCAAATATATCCATGAGTTGGGGGAAAATATATCCACATGTGATCTGGGGGCAAATATACCCATATGAGCTGGGGGCAAATATTTCTATATGAGCTGGGGCAAATATCTCTATATGAACAGGGGCAATATATACCCATGTAATCTGGGGGCAAATATATCTACATGTGATCTGGGGCAAATATATCCACATGTGATCTGGGGGCAAATATACTTATATGAGCAACCTTAGTGTGTGTATATATGTGTATATATAGAGATTATCATGGCACCTCTATCCTGATTGGCTTGACATGACACGGATGTGGGGGCACCAAAATGCACCTTCGCCTGACTAGATAAAAATGCTTACACCGGCCCTGGCCGGGGGTTGCCTGGAAATGACATCATCGCGCATGGCGCATGATGTCATTTACGTCGGGAGGAGCTTGACTTCAGCATCTGAGGACGCTGAAGTCAGAACGCCGCGGGACCCCGGACAGAGAGGTGAGTATCTCCGCCGGGGGTCCCGCAAAGCTGATGACGTGTGGGACACGTCCTCCTCAGCATACAACGGGAGTAACTGAGGACGTATCCCACACGTCGTCAGCAGTGAAGGGGTTAAAAATTTCTTTTTTTAAACTTTTTGTCCTTGTTTCCTGTCCCCCAGGGCACTACCCGGACCCGGACATTGTTTTTAAATGGTTCTATCCATCCTACAAATCCGCCACTTCACGGGCAGGTTATGGGGACCTCCTAGGCACAATATTTGAAGGAATTTTTTGTTTTTATTTTTAACCCTTATTTCATGGAAAACTCACTGTCCCTTTAAAAACGTTTTTTTTTAAAACTTTTTCTCCTTGTTTCCTGTCCCCCAAGGCACTACCTGGACCCCCATACACCTTTTATGGCAAATATCTAGCATATATGCCCTCTTGGAGGGCACTCTAAAAATCGAACTTTGAGTCCCATTGACTTGTATTAAGTTCGTGTTCGAGTTCGAATTCGAACTTTTTAAAAGTTTGAGTTCGAATGCGAACCGAACTCGGGGGTGTTCGGCTCATCCCTACCGATCGCCTGGGTCTGGTGTTGCAGCAAAGGATCTCAGCAGTGTAGGGATGAGTTAGGAGGGAAAAGGGCTTCAGTGTGCTGTAGGACAGGCATGGAGGCTCCATGTGCCCAGCAGAGGACATCCTGCTCAGGGAGTTTAACTGCAGCAGCATGCCAAGCACACAGAGAGCTCTGCTCAGGGGCTGCTCTGTCATCTGCTTGCAGCAAAGTGGCAGAACCCTGCATGCAGTGCCAGCACCACACAGGGGGGTACCCACTGCTAGTACCCACACAGGGGGCACCCACTGACAGCACCCATACAGGGGGCACCCACTGCCATTACCACACATTATTGTGAGTTTTATTTCTGCGCAAATCTTTGATACAGTAATGTGAAGCATTTATGAGCGTAAGTTTTATTACTGCACAGCTCTGTGATACTCCCTTACACACCGCACAATACTGTGGATCTCTGTGATAAGCATGGGTGTGTTTTGGTGGGCATAGTTTGAAGGGGCAGCAGCATTTCATCCTTGGAACCAGGCAATACTACGGCATGGCCCAGCCCTAGGCTGCATGCAGCCATACGCCATCTTTTCATTGGCTCGCTACCTGGCGCTTTATGACGCTTCATGGTGAGTTAACCCACCATTTTTTCTAGAAAAAAAAGCACTGTATGTATATGTTACAGTTAAAGTCCGAAGTGCGGTTAATTTTAAGATTACCCGGGTAATCCTGACATTACCCAAAACCGCCGGGTAAAGCTGCAAAAAATGAAAAATTCGGACTTTACCCGGGTAATTTTAGGACTAACCAACTGCCCTTGGGTAACAGTCTGCAAGAGCTTAAAAATACTCACTTTACCCGTATAATGTGCAGACTATCCAAACCCATATGGTTAAAACCTAATTGTGTAATCGTTCAGATAAAAGTCTGTAGCTTCACCCGGGTAATCTGAGGACTTTCCACAGCTTCACTTGGGTAATCTGCAGAGCTTCCAACCCCGCTTGGGTAAAAGTGAATTTTGCCAATATTTATGGATATTATCAACAAAAAAGGCAAAAGACAAACAGTAAAATGTATTAAGGAGATAATAAATATACAGAGTAACAGGATATGTTTCTTATATGAATGTGAAAGCGTTACATGATCTTTTTTATGTGTCATATGTGCTTATATATCATTTATAAAACATAATAACCACCAGGTTACTCTTTATAGAATATCTTTATCTTCATAAATAATTTTTCAGACAATTAATGCACATAGTAAAATGACAGTTATTTAGTGTGGTTTGTGACTGTGGAAACAATTTGGTTAAAAATAACAAAAAACACACAATTTTATTATCAGTCACATAAAAGTTTGCAGCTTTATCTGGGTAATCCTCGGAATTCAGTGAACTGTAACCTGCTGAAAACCCAAGAAAAGCGGAGAACCCAGAGGCGTTTGGATACTTTGCAGTTTACCCTGTTAAAGTCCGATGTTTCATTTCACATCAGACGTTACCCAACAACACTATGGTAATGTGCGTTTTACCCAGGTGAAACACAGCATAAAATCGGAGTACCCAGAGGCCTTTGGATACTTTGCAGATTACCTGGATAAAGTTCGAAATTTATTTCACTTTGGATTTTTGCTAATGAGGCCTGGGTAATGTCAGGATTACCCGGGTTATCCTAAAATTAACCGCACTTCGGGCTTTAACCGTAACATACTGCAACAAGATCTTTTGTTCAAAAACTCATTATCTTACATGTCACTCAATGCATCACACTCTTCATTTGTCTCCCATCTGCCTACATTATCTCCTTACAGTTCATAATGAACACTCTTTTGAGGTTTACCATTGTTAAAACTTGGCTCCCTGCAATCCTCACCACTGGTCGTTTTCATATACAGGTTTCATTTATTCTTCTGGAATATATTTAACATCTTCGCTCACAGGCATAAAGCTGGCATATTACATAGCATCTAGAATTAAGTAGTTTTACCGTTATATCTTTCTATCCTATAACAGCGAACCCACGAAGGCTTGCTTTCCTACTTTAGCTCCTTGTATCCAGATACTTTCTTATAGTAGGCCCCAGCAACTGTTTCATAAGCAAATACTGTCTATTTCCTTGGCTTACCTAGGTAGCTCCTTAGTGAGACCTACTGAGCTTAGATTTTGTGTATGTCTGTTTATGTACCTTTTATTTATAGCGAATTAAACATTAAGTTTCATTTACTTTTCCCAGCAATTTATATCCTGACTTCTTACATGTTCATGATAGGGAGGTTGAATGCCAGTTCTTCTTTTGTACTGTAATAATATGCATTACATTTAGATGCTTTTTGAAGGAATATTTTATTATAGATCCCAGATAATTTATCCAGGGAATTTAGTAGATTAAAAATATATCTTTCCTATGTCTATATATTTCGGGCTATATTACAATCTTCGCGCAAAAACCCTTGCGCAAAGCGAAAAATTTTGCGCCAAGCGTTAAACTTTTGCGCGTGCAAATCACTGCTGGAACTGCGGCTTTTTTCATACGCTGATCAATTGCGTGTGCAAAAAGGACGCACACAAATGCTGGCGAAGTGCCGTCTCGCGCAAAAATCTTTGCGCGCGCAGTTTTTTGCACCCATTCGACCAATCAAAATGAAGAAACACACCTATCAAACGCAACTGAATTGCGCCTGCCAGAGGCATCAGAGACGGGTTCTGCATCTATGATGCAAAATGAACACATATGCTGCAGTAATAATACACACACACCTGCCATCATCCATTATATTGTTGCTGCACTCCTTTTTTTGGGGGGGGGGTTAGCCAGGTTGTTCAGATATGCCGTTAGCACCAGCTTTTAGGAGTTGCAAAAATAATGTGCGCAAAGGCTGTGCGTTAATTACCACAAATAGATTGTAATACCATCCTCGTACCAGCGCACATTCGCATTTGTGCTCACAATGTTAAGTATAAGCTCGCGCAGGGTTCGCGCAGGTTCACCCGCGGTAGATGATTGCGCGTGGTTGTTGCGCTGACTATGTAATACGGGATTAGGTGCAAATGGTTTTACCCCTCGCATTAATGTTTTTTCGCACCGGCGCAAACGTTTGCATGAAGATTGTAATTTAGCCCTTCATGTCCGAATGCTATAACAAAAAATTTAAAAAAGTGTAAGTTTGAATTTGGATTTCAAACACTTGCCCGCATGCAAATTTATTTTTCCAAATTTTTTCCTCAGAAACTTCGTAGTTATGTTTTATACAGTATGGGGTATTCTTTTTTTTTTAAAAATGAACAGAAATGGAGAACCCATTACCACGGCGATTATATTAACCATGGCAAACAGGTAACCATGGCAACAAAGTCACCATGACAAAAAGGTAACCATGGCAGCCAGGTACCTACGGCAACCATGATAACCATGGCAACCATATCAACCATTTTGACCATGGCAACCAGGTAGCCATGGCAACATAGTAACCATGAAAACCAGGTAACCATCGCAACCATGGCAATCTGGTATCCATGGCAACATGGTAACCCCGGCATCCAGTTAACCATAGCAACATGGTAACCATGGCAACATGGAAACCATGGTAACCATGACAACCGGATAAACATAGTAACCATGGCAACCAGGTACCACAGTAACTATGGCAACCATTGTAACCATGGCAATCTGGTATCCTTGGCAACATGGTAACCATAGCAACCACAGTAACCATGGCAACATGGTAACCACGACAACCATTGTAACCATGGCAATCACTGCAACCATGGCAACCAGGTTACCATGGCAACATAGTAACCATGACA
This sequence comes from Leptobrachium leishanense, assembly GCA_009667805.1. Lineage (NCBI taxonomy): Eukaryota > Metazoa > Chordata > Amphibia > Anura > Megophryidae > Leptobrachium > Leptobrachium leishanense. Next base: position 175,219,526 of record CM019067.1, on the reverse strand, counting down.
ACCAGGTATCAACGGCAACCTGGAATCCGTGGCAACATGGTAACCATGGCAACCAGGTAATCATAGTAACATGGTAACCCCGCCAACCATGGTAACCATGAAAATCAGATAAACATGGTAACCACTGCATTCATGGCAACATATTAGTAACCATGGCAACCAGGTATCACAATAACCATGTAGCCACAGTAACCATTGCAACCACGGCAACCATTGTAACCATGGAAACCATGGTAACATGCAATCACTGCAACCATGGCAACCTAGTAACTATGGCAACATAGTAATGACAACCAGGTAACCACAGCAACCATGGTAACCACATCAACCATGGTAACTACAGCAACCATAGTAGCCATGGCAACCATGGCAACATAGTAACTATGGCAACCATTGTGACCAAGGCAACATAGTAATCATTAGGGATGCACCGATAGCGATACTAGTATCGGTATTTGTGCCGATACCGGCATTTGCACGAGTACTTAGTACTCGTGCAGATGCCCCCCATACCAGAAGTCAGCACTGAACTGGCTTGCCGGCATCCGAGGGGCTAGGGTGGCTGTCTGAATGCTCTAACGGCATTCGGACAGGCCCATGCAGCTTACCGCGTTCCTTCCAAAGAGTGCCGGCAAAGTCTTCAAGCGGCCGCTCGCTGCGAGCCCCCAGCCGCGAGATCGCGGCTGGGGGCTTAGCAACGAACAGCCTCTCGAAGACTTTGCCGGCGCTCATGGAAGGAACGCGGTAAGCTGCAGGGGCCTGTCCAAATGCAGTTAAAGCATTCGGACAGCCGCCCCATGTCTGGTCTGAGGTCTGAAATGTTCGTGGTGTGCGTGATACACACACACACACACACACACACACTCTGAAAGTGTGTGTATATATTACACACACACACTATCTGGTCTGATATGTATATGTGAATGTGTATATATTTATATAGTTATGTTTGTTATTGCAGAAGCACATCAGCTAGGAGCTAGGCATGACCAGTTGCAGTGGATGCTTGGACCCGTAGGGTAAATCAGTGCTTACAAGGGTTGTGGTGGAGGACAAAAATGAGAGCTGATGAGGGTCCAACAAACCCGAAACAGCGCTGTCCTAGGAGTGGCTTTGACTAGTTGCGTAAACCTTATCTCTGCTAAAAAGCCATAGTATGGCATAGCATTGATTTTAGGGTTCTGTAAGAACAGACCCAGGATGCATAAAAGTGAGACAGATGTAATTTGCATATCCTACCAAGAATTCCTTGCTGTATATTGGGAATGTGGCACAGGAGCTCTGGGATGCAATTCTTTGAATTGCTGCGATGTGCAAGTGGCTTCTGCAATAATAAACATAACTAATTATAGCGTGGAGGCTTTTTATCTCACTTTTTGTCGTCCACCACAACCCTTTGTATATATATATATATATATATATATATATATATATACACACACACATATATATATATATATTATATATCAGAACTCAGACCAGATAGTGTGTGTAATATATATATATATATATACACTTTCAGACCTCAGACCAGCCGTGTGTGTGTGTGTGTGTACGTACGTATATAGATCTGAAAGTGTGTGTACATATATATATATATATATACACACACATACACAGACAGGTCTGAAAGTGTGTGTATATATATATATATATATATATATATATACACAAAACACCAAGAAAGAGCACTCCATATTATTGACCACCTTCTTCCATCATTTTCTGTGAAAAAAAAACAGTTTTAAAAATGCTCAAAAAACCTGACTGGGTAAAATGATGGGGATTCAGTTCACAAATTTCTGATCATAATTTGCTTAAGCCTGTCACAGTCGCCAATGTACCACATCTTTGACAGGTCCTATCTAACTTGACCGAGTCCGCCCTTAGAGGATCAACTCACCCTGGCGCTCCCCGGCAGCTCGAGGCATTTATAGGCTGCCATGATGGAGCAACTGTGAACAGGGAGGGGTGCATACCAAATGAGAGTTGTCATGTACTCAAAAGGCCAGTATCACAGGAATCAACAAACACAGTATATGCCCTCCGTAAACTAAGACCAATTGCAGGCATCGTAAATTCAATGTGAGGAACAGGTAGGATACTAAATAGTGTTGCTGGGCAGCAAGAGGTTAAATGGCCACTCTCCTCAAATTTCATCCCTCCCTTTTTTCCCTTAAAGGGACACTACCACTTAAGCTGTAACTAGAAAACTTGTGCATTACAAATAAAACCACCTTATAAAACGCATACTGCTGTTTATTTCTTTGAAGTAATAGCATGTAAAAATAAAGATAGGTTATTTTAAATGTTTCCATTTTGTGGATTTTTCCCATGGTGTAACATTTACCAAAATCTGTGCAAAAGTTTTACTTTACTGCTGTTGTTTAGATAAACAACAGCAGTAAACTAAAACGTTTGCACAGATTTTGCTCATTAATCTACAATTAATGAGGTGCAGGAGGAAATGTTTAGATACTGTTGCCGGTGGTGTATTGTGTTCTCTAGTCTACCCAAGGTAAGAGCTGGCAGCTCAATGAGATGAGACGGGGAGCGTAAAAGCCTTCTAATCTACCCACCCCCAGCGATGTCCTTTGAATTCATCCCACACCATACAATGATGTGAGTTGTTGACTGACCCATTCAATGGCCAAAGCAACACAGTGAGGATCAAGTGATGGAAAGATACAACACAAAATATCACACAATGGATGCACCCAGTGACACATATAGAGGAAAATATTATCTTAACTAAACATACCAGAGAAAAACAAAGTACATGTAAAATATCAGCAGCATCAAATAAGCACAATAAGGACATGTCATTTTATGGTGGTAGTGGCCCTTTAAACTCTTTGCTGTGGACGATGCGTTGAGCACATCCTCTGGTTTCATGGTTGAGTACGTAGGAAGTACACTCAGCTAGTCGTAGAAGTCCCATAGCTTAGCACTGATAGTGGGCTTCTTTCACAGCTGGCTGACATCTAGGATGTCAACCATTGCTTTGGGACATCCGCCTCGTACACCGGCGTCACTGCCCTGTAACAGGGTCTCCATCCCTGATTATGTTTTAACATGAGTAACCCATAGAATATATAACCACAAAGGTTTGGATGATAAGCCTTGGAAAAATTTATTTACACGCTGCAAATGATTGAAATGCGAATGGAAATGTAATTTTTTTGATATGGCATTCTGACATGAACCATACATATAGTAATGATGTATTTTGATTGCACGCAGGTGTGTGTATGTGTGTGTATATATAAGTGTATATATATATATATATATATATATAATTAGAACACAATGTCACTGCAACTACCTTGTAAGTCAACTTGAACAACTCGAAGACTGTCACGGTGCTTGCTCAAAAAGTTGCATAGAATCCATGAATGGAGCCGCACACGTGTGCGGCTCCATTCGTGGATTCTATATATATATATATAATATATATATTACACACGTACGTGCGCGTTTTGCGCTTTTGGGTGCACACCCTAATGTAAAAGGTTGCGCACGCCTATGCTCCAGGTGTTAGGGCTGTCTCACTGAGTAATCCTGTCATATTACTCAGTGAGACGGGCCTGTCACCTGGAGACCCCCAGGTTGGTCGGTTGGGTGTCGTGATGGTGGTGGTGGGGGGGGGGCAGCATTTCATCCACAATTTCTTGGTGGTACCCTCAGTGATACTCGCAGAAGAGCTTCCGCACCGCCGTGAGTATCACCTCCTGGATTCCGTAGAACTCCGTGGAAGGTTGCGCTGGGCCGTGAGCCCTGTGCAATCATTCTCTCATGAGATCGCTATTACTGATTTACTCGGGAAGTGATTCAGCTGGAGTGCTAATGCCAATTTATGTGAGCGCTAGTGTTAACAAGGTGAGAGAGCTCTATAATGGCTCTGGTAAGTTTATAACATCTCTGGTAGAGATGTGCACCGCTGAAAATGTTGTTTTCTTTTCCAGGTTTGTTTTTCGTTTTGGGTCGTTTCGGACCATTTTCGTTTCGATTCGGGGATTTGATTCGGGGATTCGATATCGATTCAAAATTTGGGATTGATTCGGCGATTCGGGTCATTTTGGCATTTGGATCATTTTGGCATTTGGTGATTTGGGTGATTTGGTTCAGTTTGGTTTTTCGTTTTTTAATGAGTTATTTGGTTTTTTATTGCTTATTTAAGAATGGGAAGTAGATTTACTACCAATAGAATGAAAGTTCCTTTATTTATTTAATCTTTTAAGATTTTTTAAGCATTTTTTGGGTGAAATTTTAGGTTTCTTAACTTTTTTTAAAGAAACAAGGCTTTTTAACCCATAGGTCTCAATGCAGCATATGATTCCGCACACTGCCGGGCAGCACCTCCAGTGGTGTATTTAGGTTTTGTGCTGTCCTAGGCCTGACTAAACTTGTGCACCCCCTAATTTAAATTTGACACACCCCGTCCTGTCAAGATCACCTCTTCCTGTTTAAACCCCACCCCGTCCTCTCCAGCACTGGTTGTATATTCAGTTTCCTCCACGATGACTGGGACTGCTGGAACCGATCCTGATGGGGATGGGAACCACAAGACTGCCGTGGAGAGACAGAATAGACTGTAAACTTGGGATAGTAAAATCACCATCAATTTAATCAGTATGAATTATAACCATATATGGACATGTAAATCCAATATGTTTCGTCGCACAGCGGTGACTTTCTCAAGGATACTATCCTTTCAAAATATATACATTCTGTGTAATATATATATATATATATATATACACCCCTTAGAACAGCCTGTGTTGCTCAAGCCTGAGCCTGTGTTGCTCAAGCCTCAGCCTGTGTTGCTCAAGCCTCAGCCTGTGTTGTTCAAGCCCCAGCCTGTGTTGTTCATGCCTCAGCCTGTGTTGTTCCAAGCCTCCAGTTGTTCCATGCTCTCAGTTGGTCTGTATCCTGCATCTTGTATCTAGCTTCAAAATTATCCAGATTCAATATATGTTGTTCTGATTCAGCCCTAGTTTGCTTTTGTTTTTCATGTCTGTTTTTAGGTCATGTCCAGGTCATGTTTAGTCTTTATTTATTCCCCTGCCTAGTTCTGTTTGTTTATCTGCTTATAGTTACCCAGATCCTTGCTTGTTAGTTTATGTTTATCTAGTTTAGTATTCATTGTATATTTTAGTTCAGGTCAGTCTCTCTGCTTGCTTTCTGCTTTCTGCTCTGTTTATTAGCCCTGTATCTCCCATTGCTTTTGGATCTCAGTCTCATGGTTTATTTCTATTGCTAAGGTCTTTAGTGTCATGTGTTCTATTCTGGATTCCTTGCTGTTTATTTAGTCTATTGTAAATAAATCTTATACTAATTCAGTTATGTCTGTTCACTGCTCCAGTAGCTCACACTCTTTCTGCACCACGTCAGGCCAGGCCCCACATTACAGTATGTATGGCAGACTGGCATTATGGCACGCTGGGTGGTATGTATGGCAGACTGGTATTTGGCACACTGGCTGGCATGCATGGCACACTGGCATGTATGGCAGACTGGTATGTATGGCACACTGGGTGGTATGAATGGCAGACTAGTATTAAGAGAAGTGGGAGGGATTTACTTATCACAATCAGATTAATTTGTTGTCACCATGATTCTTGGAGCCTGAGGAATGGATCCAGATCCCTGAATGATTGCAGCAGGCACAGCTCAGAGCAGCTAGTCTTGGGAGTCCTGCTGCCTCTCTCAACTTGGTCACGTGTGCCTGAGCGGGAGCAAGTGGCTGATGGAAGGAGGAGGACCTGTCAGAGTGGGGAAGAAGAGACGTCAACCCCCACATGTCAGTGACTGGTGCAGAGCGTCTCTCACTCAAACGCAGCCTGCCCTGCGTACGAGTGAAGATTTGAGGCACAGGCAACACAAACAGTCTGCTCTCTTCTGCAGCTGCCCCTGTAATAGCCGATCGGCAAAGGTGCAGCATGCTTAAGAGGGATGTGGGTCCTCTACCGGTGCTTCTTGTTTCCCTGCCACCACCAACTTGGAACGCCCCTCCGAGTGACGCTTTTCCAGTCCACGTGACAAGGCGGCCGATCCCTTGCTCTGGTCACTTCCGGTGGCCATCTTTGTAGTTCAAATAAAGGTTTTGTTTATAATTTCAGCGATCATAATGTCCAATTCCCACGTTACACAGTCTCCATGCAAGCCCAAGGTTTTTTGTTTGCAGCCCCCTAGGCCTTGTTAGCCTAGGCCAAGATACTGCACTGAGCACCTCTACAGTATAATTAATGCAGCGTATGAATCCGCACACTGCCGGGCATACTACTTGCAATGCACGGGTACAACCATGGGACCAGCAATGGCTCCCATGTATGCAAATGCTTTCATGTATGAGTCTACCTACATTTTGCCAGCTTTTCATCCTGGTTTGCAACTATATTTTTGCTATATTGATGATATCTTCTTGATATGGCAAGGTACATCTATTGAATTGCAGACTATAATTACTCATCTTAACTCTCTGCCTACTACAGTTAGGTTATCTTACCTCTCGGATTCCACAACAGTTTAATTTTCGGATTTAAATATTGCATACAGGGAGGGTTTGTTGCAATACTCATTATTTAGGAAACCGACTGATAGAAATTCCATCTTACATGCATCCAGTTTTCACCCTCGGAGGCTCAAGGAGGCTTTTCCTATTTCACAGTTTTTACACATTATGCGTAACAACTCTGAACCTACTATGTACACACAACCACTCTCACAAATGTATGCCCGCTTTATAATGCGGGGCTATAAATCCGATGTACTTGATATGGCACTTAGTAAGGCACAGAATAGTTTTCAAACCCCGGGTCTTGGTAAGACTCCTAATTCTCGGATTGTCTTTACCCAAACATTCCATAGGGAATCGAATCAGTTTGCTCGTATTATTAGGCGTCATTGGAATATACTTCAAAATGACCCGAAATTGGCTAGCACTACTCGTGATCCTCCATTACGCTGCTGTAAAAGGAATAGGAATCTGAGAGATTTCCTTGTCCATACTGACCAATTTAGCCATTTTTCATCCATGAATCCATTTATGAATCCAGGGTGCGTTCGCTGTGTGGGAAGTACCACTTGCAGCTCTCTGATTCCAGGGAAAACATTCTTTCATCCTTACAGTGGCACTAAGTATTGGATTCGCCACCGAATTACTTGCACTACCGAATTTGTGGTTTACAAAATCTCATGCCCCTGTGGTAAAATCTACATAGGGAAGTCAATCAATAATCTTAGGGAATGCATGGCTAACCATAGGTCACCAATCAGGGCGGCTCTTAATGGCATTGATAATCCACAACCTGTAGCGCGCCCTTTTTGTGAGGCAGGACATTCCCTGCCATGCCTGCGAGTCATGGGCATCTCCTTGAGCCTCCGAGGGTGAAAACTGGATGCATGTAAGATGGAATTTCTATCAGTAGGTTTCCTAAATAATGAGTAATGCAACAAGCCCTCCCTGTATGCAATATTTAAATCACGTTCCCCCCATGAGTAGAGGAGGCGATCATGCCAGAGAGCTCCTCAAAAGAGCGGCTTTTTTGATTTTTACATTAGATTCAATGGCCCCACGGGAACTTAATGAGAAAAATTCTCTTTTGCCTTTTTTGCCGATACGTTAGGTTCATTTCTTGCATAATAATAGGGTTCTCTATACTTAGTGTTACAAAAAAATATTTTTTTTTCTCTTACCCTTTGATCATGTAGCTCACTCGCTCTGTTGGGATATCCTCCCCTTGTGGCTATGTCCCTTTGTTTTTTATCTTGGTTTTAATCCTTTTTTTGCTATATAATATGTATACAATAAAAGTTTTTTTTCTTTTCTTTTTTAATTAGGCAGCATTGGGGCTTTGTTTAATATGTTCTTTTTGCTGGATCTAATTTGGTATACTCTGTTGCTGCACTGTGCGTTTATCAACTGAGCTGTTATTATGCTGATGTTTTAAAAAAATATGTGGAGCAATATGGTAACCTCAAAAGTATTTTGCTTGGTCTATGGTTGCAATGGCTATGTGCATCCACGCCCCAGTTTCCTGGGCTGCGTAGACACACCTGTTAAGTCTTAATGATTTGCTGTGTATGTAAGTGTTCATTTTCCTTTGGTATGCTATTCCTGAGGAAAGTCCCAGCAGGGACTGAAACATCGAATTATGCTACCATAATAAAAAGTATATATTTTTCAAACAAGAAGTCTCCGTGTGCGTCTGGAACCTGGACTCTTTGTATTCAATTTTGCAGCCAGATTGCTTTAAGCACCGGAGCAAGAAACACGGTACGTGGAGTGCAGGGACCCTTGGTTTTTCTATGTGTATAGAGATATATATATATATATATATATATATATATACATTTCCAAAGGTCCAGCACACAAGCTATGGCTATAGAGATGTCCCGTGCCGTGGTGCGGTACAAATCCCGATAGAATACGTATGGATGAAGCAAGTGGGAGCACACACGGACTTGCGTAAAACGAAAAAAGTTTAATGGGTATGCATTAAAAAATCCGACGTTTCGGCTTGCTAACAAGCCTTAATCATGGATAAAAACAAAGTTACATACATTTGGTTTTATAAAGGAATGAAGAGGTCACTCACCAGCTGTGTATCGCGTCGCCTCATATATATATATATATCACACGTACGTGCGCGTTTTGCGCTTTTGGTTGCACACCCTAATGTAATGGGCTGCGCACGCCTATGCTCCAGGTGTTAGGGCTGTCTCACTGAGCAATCCTGTCATATTACTCAGTGAGACGGGCCTGTCACCTGGAGATCCCCAGGTTGGTTGGTTGGGCGGCCTGATGGTGGTGGTGGGGGGGGCAGCATTTCATCCACAATTTCTTGACGCTACCCCAGGGGCGGATCCAAAAACAGGTTTCGGGGGGGGGGCATTCTACCAGTTTTGGCCAAGAGCTGGTGTTGGGTTCGCAGTGACAGGCAGATATATTGGCCCCCAGCTCACATGGATATATATTGCCCCAACTCACATGGATATATATATTGCCCCCAGGCAGCTCACATGGATATATATTTTGCCCCCAGGCAGCTCACATGGTATATATATATTGCCCCCAAGCAGCTCACATGGATATAGATATTTGCCCCCAGCTCACATGTATATATATATTGCCCCCAGGCAGCTCACATGGATATATATATATTGCCCCCAAAGCAGCTCACATGGATATAGATATTTGCCCCAAGGCAGCTCACATGGATATATATATTGCCCCCAGGCAGCTCACATGGATATATATATTGCCCCAGGCAGCTCACATGGATATATATATTGCCCCAAGCAGCTCACATGGATATAGAAATTTGCCCCCAGCTCACATGGATATATATATTGCCCCCAGGCAGCTCACATGGGTATATTTGCCCTTAGCTGACATGGGTATATGTTGCCCCCCGCTTCATGGGTATATATTGCCCCCACTCCATGGGTATATTTGCCCCCAGCTCCATGGGTATATTTGTCCCAGCTCCACGGGTATATTTGTCCCAGCTCCACGGGTATATTTGTCCCAGCTCCATGGGTATATTTGCCCAGCTTCATGGGTATATTTGCCCCCACTCCATGGCTATATTTGCCCCCACTCCATATATATATTCCCCCCCGCTTCATGGGTATATTTGTCCCATCTCCATGGGTATATTTGCCCCCCCCCGCTTCATGGGTATTTTTGCCCCCAGCTCCATGGGTATATTTGCCCCCCCGCTTCATGGGTATATTTTCTCCCAGCTCTCACCTCTTTGCTGGTCCAGGCCAGGCTCCGCCGGCGTTCTCCTCTTCCCCCCAAGAGGCGACAGGCGAGTGGCCGCTGACTTGTAGCTTGGCCGCTTGCTGGGAACCACCTGACCAGCCGCGCAGTCGTGTTCTCGCGAGATCACGCGGCTGGTCAGGTGGTGGTCAGGTGGTTCTCGTCCCAGGCGAGCGACCAGGCTGCGTGTCAGCGGCCGCTCGTCAGTAGGGAGAAGAGAACGCTGGCGGCGATTTTCTCGGCGGGGGGGGGGCAATTGCCCCGTTGGCCCCCTCTGGATCCGCCCCTGCGCTACCCTCAGTAATACTCCGCACCGCCGTGAGTATCACCTCCTGGATTCCGTAGAACTCTGTGGAGGGTTGCGCTGCTGGGCCGTGAGCCCTGTGCGATCGTTCTGAAGGTGATTCAGGTGGAGTGCTAATGCCAATTTATGTGAGCGCTAGTGTTAACAAGGAGATAGAGCTCTATAATGGTTCTGGTAAGTTTATAACATCTCTGGTAGAGATGTGCACCGCTGAAAATGTTGTTTTCTTTCCAGTTTTTTTTTGTTTTGGGTCGTTTTGGACTGTTTTCGATTCGGGGATTCGATAGCGATTCAAAATTTGGGATCGATTCGGGTCATTTTGGCGTTTGGATCATTTTGGCATTCGGTGATTCGGGTGATTTTGGTTTTTCATTTTTTAATGAGTTATTTGTTTTTTTATTTAAGAATGGGAAGTAGATTTACTACCAATAGAATGAAAGTTCCTTTTATTTAATCTTTTAAGATTTTTTAAGCATTTTTTTGTGTGAAATTTTAGGTTTCTTAACTTTTTTTAAAGAAACAACAAGGCTTTTTAACCCATAGGTTTCAATGCAGCATATGATTCCACACACTGCCGGGCAGCACCTCTACAGTATAATAATGCAGCATATAATTCCATACACTGTCGGGCAGCACCTCTACAGTATAATTAATGCAGCATATGAATCCGCACACTGCCGGGCAGCACCTCTACAATATAAGTAATGCAGCATATGAATTCGTACACTGCCGGGCAGCACCTCTACAGTATATTTATGAAGCATATGAATCTGCACACTGCCGGGCAGCATCTCTACAGTATAATAATGCAGCATATGAATCTGCACACTGCTGGGCAGCACCTCTACAGTATATTAATGCAGCATATGAATCCGCACACTGCCGGGCAGCACCTATACAGTATAATAATGCAGCATATGAATCCGCACACTGTCGGGCAGCACCTCTTCAGTATAATAATGCAGCATATGAATCTGCACACTGTTGGGCAGCATCTCTACAGTATAATAATGCAGAATATGAATCTGCACACGTTGGGCAGCATCTCTACAGTATAATAATGCAGCATATGAATCTGCACACTTCTGGGCAGCACCTCTACAGTATAACTAATGCAGCATCTGAATCCGCACACTGCCGGGCAGCACCTCTACAGTATAATAATGCAGCATATGATTCCGCACACTGTCGGGCAGCACCTGTGCAGTATAATAATGCAGCATATGAATCCGCCAGCTACCGGGCAGCACCTCTACAGTATATTAATGCAGCATTTGAATCCGCACACTGCCGGGCAGCACCTCTACAGTATAATAATGCAGCATATGATTCCGCACACTGTCGGCCAGCACCTCTACAGTATAAGTAATGCAGCATATGAATCCGCACACTGCCAGGCAGCACCTCTACAGTATAATAATGCAGAATATGAATCCGCACACTGTCGGGCAGCACCTCTACAGTATAATAATGCAGCATATGATTCCGCACACTGCCGGGCAGCACCTCTACAGTATATTAATGCAGCATATGAATCCGCACACTGCCGGGCAGCACCTCTACACTATAATAATGCAGCATATGATTCTGTACACTGTCAGGCAGCATCTCTACAGTATAATTAATGCAGCATATGAATCCGCACACTGTCGTGCAGCACCTGTACAGTATAATAATGCAGTATATGATTCCGCACTCTGCCGGGCAGCACCTCTACAGTATAATTAATGCAGCATATGAATCCGCACACAGCCGGGCAGCACCTCTACAGTATAATGCAGCATAAAACGAAGAACCAACTGAGCCAAATAACCCGAAATGATCCAAACGCCGAAATGACCCGAATCACCGAATCGACCCGATTTATCGAATCGACCCGAAATTTCGAATCATCCGAAGTATCAAATCGAATGACTCGAACTTTCAAATCGATCAAAAATTTTACATTTCGGATTCGGGATGCCCTCGGAAGCACGAAAATGGTAAATCTTGTACGAAAATCGATTCGGTACGAAACTAATTGCACATCCCTAATCTCTGGTTAAGTTAGCACCAGCTTTGTAATGTAGCCCTAAAAAGTTTAGGGCAGTATTACAAAGTTGGTGCTAACTTAACCAGAGCTGTTGTAAACGTATCAGAGCCATTATAGTCTATGGGGTTGTTAAGTTTACAGCAAGTCTGGTTAAGTTACCATCTTTGTAATATAGCCCTAAGTCTAGCAGCAAGCCAGGGGGCCTGGTACTTGTTAAAGGCGGTTGTTTTATAGCTTTTTCAATAATCTATGGATATAATTCATTTAACAGGAATCTAGGGGCACTATCACTTGCCCTAAGCTAAAACTGGGATGCTAAGAGGAAAAATTAGCAGTTGCAAATCTCCCCTTAGTGTCCCCTTTTACAAGTAGATTACGGGGCAGGCCCTGAATCCAGCAGCCTGCCCTGTAGTGGCCACTAACCTCCAGGATACTCACGGCCGCGCTAAAGCGCTGTCGCGATCTCCCCCCCATGGAGGCTTGTGCTGCTGTCTCACTTCACCTCCCGTGATATCCTGCAGGTCTGTGGAGTGGTGGTGACTTTTTCCCCTAGTCTCACTCTGCGCTCCCGGTAACCAGAAACGGTGGATCGGGCTGTCGTTTTTACCACGGGATGAGATGTGAGTATGTGATTTTTGGGTGGGTTCCAGCTTGTCACGATTCCGCCTAGTGTCTATGGTGCTGGAAACACCAAGGTAGAGAAGTTTTTTTATAAACCTTCAATAATAATTCATGAATTCTAAAAACCGCTGGATTGCCTTCAACCCTTGGAGTAAAGGTCAATCAAGGATTGGGGGTAATGTTTTGGGATCCATCTGAAATCCTTCGGGGTTAATGATGTAACGTAGATAATGCACTGAGGTTATATTGAATTGGCATTTTTCGAGCTTACAATAGAGGCCATTTTCGGGCAACCTTTTCAACCCTGTATGTACGAGAGCAGGATGCGTCTCGAGATCTGAGGAATAGATCAGAATATCATCTAGATACACTATCACAAATGACTATAGGAAATCCCTGAGAGTATCATTGATAAAGTCCTGAAACACAGCAGGAGCATTACAGAGACCGAAGGCCATTTCTTAATACTCATAATGCCTTCTTCTTGTGCTAAACACCATTTTCCATTCATTGTCCTTTTTAACACGCAGAAGAATATAGGCATCACGCAAGTCAAGCTTGGTATACATGGGTTTTAACCCGTTAGCAATCGGGGGGCGGGTGACCTGTGCGTAACTTTTAATTCCAATTTTTTTACATGGCTTTTTTTTTATTCTGTAATGGACCTTTTTATTGTTATTCATAGGACCTGTTACATTACTTCCAGACATTTTCATGCACTCTGTTTTTTTTTAAACCAATTTTTAAAAGATGCATTTTTTTTTAAATTGTTTACCCAGTTTACCCGTTTGGTAGCTTGTTGGCTTTTTCTGTCGGCTAGTCGGTGGTCTGTTCAGTGGGTCAACTCGTCGGCTTTTATCAGATCGATTCAGCTGTCTGTTCGACAGATTGTCAAATGCATTCAGTGCTTTTTCAGTGTTTTTTAGATATATTCCTAGTTTTTTTCCGATTTTATTCGGCAGTTTTGCAACGTTGTTTCAGATTTGTTCAGCGGGTTGATTTGCTGCATTTCAGGGACCCTGTGGTGAATGCTGAATTCACTGCAGGGGTGGTGTATTTAACTCGCCAAATTGCGGCAAACAGGAGAGCACCGGAATGTTGACATTTTTGGTGCTCTCTGAATAACCCCTTTGGTATAGTACACTGAGCACACTCTCTAAATAAGGTACTGGGCATCAGGCAATGGGTTGGGTTATAATCCCTGCTCAGGTGAGCTGATTATGGCTCCTGGTGAAGGGTTCATTTGTAAAATGGTGCTGGGTGCAATCAAGGGATAGGACCAACACATTTGGAGGTATGTGTCCCCAAAACCCCTAAAACAGTCTGAAGGAGTCATAAAATGCATACTGTGTAATCGAGTTGATTGGAGATTCCAGCTTACTAAAACCATACAACTACTAGGGCCCTGTGAATCACAAATTTTCACTCTAATCGAATCACAAGTCGAATCGGCTGTTCAAATCAACTGGGTGAGTGCCGCTTTCTTGAAGGATACAGCCTGGATAGGTTTCTGTATGCAGATTCAACTGACGTTAAATCTGCAATCTAACAGATGAGCTTAATACTAGCCTATAGCAAAGTACACATGACATCATCACATAAAAAACTTTAATCGCAAGCTTAATTAAAATGATTTTAATAACCATATTTAGTTACATTAGGGCTAGGCTTTAGCCTACTTCTATAAGTTTACGTGTCATTATTGTCAAAATAATAAATCTTTGTTATTCCGAGCCCAAATCAGAGTTTCTGCATTAGTTCTTGAGAGGTTGTAGCAAAGATCTGTTATTATTTGTCTGCTAACTGAATTAAGCCTTTCTGATGAACAGTTAGTTGCTTGTATAGTGTAACGGGTGTGTACTGTATAAATATATGTGTGTGTGTCTTTAAGGAACATTATATGTGTATTACACTAATTCCTTACAAAAATAGATATGTTCCAGTCCCAGGGGCATTAGGTTCTTTAAAGGGTTGTTGTGAGTAGTTTTTATATTTGGTTTGAGCAGCCGTTTTTATGAGGGGGTTAATATGGTAATGAGGGATGACATCACTCCTGCTAGTTAGATCTAGGCAGTTCCCTTCCTTCCCGGGCTTATCAGAGCATGTGAGGCTTGAGAAGCAGAGGTGGAACGTCTCCTGATATATATATTCATTCCTGTATATATGTATATTATTTTATTCAGAGGAGAAGCGGCGCCAGAGGCAGAGGAGTCGCCTGAAGTAAAATCCGTTCCCCAAAAAAAGTCACATGTTGCCAGTCTCGTCCTTGCTGCACCACACCAACATACAACACAACGCAGAGTCCATCATTACGAACGGGCGGTGAGGGTGTAGGCCGGTCACAGTGGTGCCGTGACTCGGATGAAGATCAGTCTCCGTTCTCCGTGGTGTGGATCTTCATCTAAGGATCAATGTCGTTTGATCGCCGGTGGGAGCTGCACTCCAGTAAAGGTTTCAAAGAACTGTAACACAAAATGGCGCACTTACATGCACAGGACACTTCTCTAGATATGCAATGCCAGTGAGACTCAAGTCACTCTCCTGAGAGTCCAACGAGTAACTCCTCAGAGTTGGTTGCAGTGGCTGCAGCGGTGCAGCAGCGGGCAGGTTTTTGTAATTTAAGTTTTTTATTTCCTCTGAAGGTTAAAGCAATAATGGCGCATGGTTTCAGTGGAATTGATTTTAATGCTGATAGAAACATGCCAAACCCAAGTATGGGCAGGGGAAGACTGTTTAGTGATCAGCCGTGTACACCTGTTGCAGTGAGGGGTAACTCTGTAAGAACATCACCCGAGTTTTGTTCCACTAGGGTAACTGAGCGAACGCCTAACCAGTCAGGAGGTGACCCAGTACCGACCAGCCCAGATTTAAAGGATCCAGCATGGTACAATTTCATAACACAAATTGCTCAGGAGGTAGGGCACAGTATAATTTCTGCTCAGGATGGTGAGACGAGTAGAGGGAGAGAAACCGGCAATGTACGAACTTCGAGTTCAGGTGCAGAGCAGTCTTTTTCAGAAATCCCTTCGCTTAATTTGACAGGAGTTAAACTTGTTGTGCAGTCTGAAGCAAAAGAGCCGCCTGTGTTCAGAGGAGATTGTGCAGATAAATTTAGTGTACATGAATGGGAAGAGTTAATGGGCACTTATTTACGAAAAAGGGGTGTACCCGTAGTGGAGCATTGTAACGAAATTCTTTCCAGGTTAATGGGAAAGGCCAAGGACATTGTAAAAATCACCCTGCGCAGTAACACTTCTCTAAAACCCTCCGAGAACCCCAAGGTAATATTCGATATTCTGAAACAACATTTTAGTGAAACTACATGCCGTTAGCAGATTTTTATGCCACAGTACCTGTTATGGGGAAAAGTCCAGTTGAATATTGGGTCCGTTTAAACAAAGCTGTTGATGTTGCCGAGGAAGCTTTAATCAGATTAGGGCATAAATTGGACAATCCATGTCAGGAGGCAGCAATGATGTTTGTTAAGCACTGTCCAGACCCAACTTTGTCAGCCATCTTTCGTTTTAAAGCTCCTGATAAATGGACCGCAGGTGAGGTACAAGAACATCTCGATAGGTACCAAATTGAACAGAAGGAACAGTTAATAGTTAAGTCGAAGTGTAGTGCTGTTGTGAGAAATGCCGCAGTCCATTCACAGTCATTTAATGAGAGCGAAATCGTGAACAGTGATTCTGTTGTTTCTCCAAACCGAGCTAATGCTAGTACCCAGTCTTTTTCACAGAATGATGGAAACTGCATGAAGACACTGATAAGTTTGCTCGACCGTGCCCTGTCTCAGAATAACCAAGCAGAAGCAAGACATCTTCAACCGAGCCGACCACCTATGAGAGCGTGTAAGGTCTGTCAGTCACACGAACACTCCACTCTAGCACATTGTCGACGACATCAGTTATGCTTCAGTTGCTACAAGCCTGGTCACACACGTAGGGATTGTGCAAATGTTCAGTTCAGTAGCAACAACCGATTTGCTCAGTCGTCGCAGAATGCACCAGCTTTAAACTAGACAACTCACACCTGGAGAGGGGACGTGTGGGTAGGGCCGAACAAACCCTCAGAACCACAGATATTGAACAACTATATGAGAGCGCATGTGCACGAGCACCAGCTGAAGTCAAGGTAATTGCACAGAATATGCAGACTCTTGAAGCATTTAACGAATTATTTTATGCACCGGTTTGTGTCAATAACAAATTCCAGATGATGGAATGCTAGATTCAGGATCTATGGCGTGTACCTTTAGTGAGGCAGCAGAAGAGAAGATGCTGAGTGAGAAGGTATTGCAGGAGTCTACATCAATGTCCAAGAGATCATGCTAATAGGATGTGGAGGTAAAGAAACTAAGCCCAAATGTATATATGAAGTTGAATTGAAAGTATATGGTGAGAGGTGTATGGTTCCTGTTTTAGTTGTACCCGGACAAAGGGACGACTTGATCATCGGTACCAACGTGATCGAATTCCTTATGCACAGGATGAAGATCAGTGATGATTACTGGAGGATTCTGTCTAACAATGCTACAGAGTCGTCTCCGTTTTGTGAACAATTTCTAGATGCTATGGCGAATACATGTCGTTGGAGGGGTGGAAATCCACCAGATAAAGTAGGAACTGTTAGGCTACAACAGTCAGTTACTTTAGCAGCCAAACAAGAACACCTTGTCTGGGGACGGCTGCCGAGTAATTCTGTTATGTCACCGGGAAGTACAGTGATTGTGGAAGCTACTTCTTCCAGGACTATGCCATGAAACATAATGATTGGCCGAGTTGTCACACCGTTGTGGGGAGATTATTGGGTTCCTCTCAAAGTTACCAACCTTTCAGACAAGCCAGTGACGCTCAGGAGGAATTGCAAACTTGCAGATGTATCCCCGTGTTTGGCTGTGGAAGATTTTGAGCTGCTACAGGGTTACAGTCATACTCAAGTACTCGCACCTGAGAGTCATCAGCAACCCAGTGCTATGACTGATCTCAAGAAGAGACTAAAATCTGTAGGTCTTAGTGACCTTGACATTGATTCCTGCTCGGTAGGAAATACAGGCAAAGCCAAGCTTGTTCAGTTGCTTGAAAACTACCATGATGTTTTCTCAAAACATGCCTTGGATTGCGGAGAAGTTAGAGACTTTGTGCATCGTATCCGGTTAACAGACGATCGACCGTTTCGATTGCCGTATCGGCGAGTACCACCAGGTCATTACCAAAAGCTACGCCAAGTTCTCTCTGAAATGGAGGAGCAAGGAATAATTCGGAAATCTGTGAGTGAATATGCTTCACCCTTGGTACTCGTTTGGAAGAAGGATGGTGGTCTGAGGATTTGTACAGATTTCAGATGGTTGAACGCTAGAACTATCAAGGATGCACATCCACTCCCACATCAGTCCGACTGCCTGGTCGCATTGGGCGGAAATACACTCTTCAGCACCATGGACCTAACATCAGGCTTCTATAACATCCCCATGGCTGAAGAGGATAAGAAATATACAGCTTTCACGACTCCAGTAGGACTTCATGAGTACAATAGAATGCCTCAGGGACTGTGTAATAGTCCAGCTTCTTTCATGCGAATGATGATGAGTATTTTTGGAGATCTGAATTTCAGCAGCCTACTGTGTTATTTAGATGACTTATTAGTATTTGCACCCAATGAGCAAGCAGCCTTGGAGCGACTGGAGATGGTGTTTCAGCGATTG
The DNA here is from genome assembly GCA_009667805.1 of Leptobrachium leishanense. NCBI lineage: Eukaryota > Metazoa > Chordata > Amphibia > Anura > Megophryidae > Leptobrachium > Leptobrachium leishanense. The sequence continues at coordinate 175,201,093 of CM019067.1, read as the reverse complement.
AGGGACTACAACCTCAAGTTGAGCCCGAAGAAGTGCCATCTGATGCAGTCATCTGTCAAGTTCCTAGGGCACATTATCGATGAAGACGGAATTGCTGTTGATCCTTCGAAGGTAGAGGTCATTGCCAAAATATCAAAATTTGATCTTATGGAAGAAGATGGGTGTACACCGTCTGTAAGAAGAATCAAGTCCGTTTTAGGGATGATCCTCTATTACCAGCAGTTCATCCCAAATTGTTCGTCCATAGCTAAGCCACTCTTTTCCCTTACAGCAGGACAGAAGAGAAGAATTAAGGGTAGGATAGGAGTTAAAGCAGGTACCTACAGAAAATTGAAGGCAACAGACTGGACCCCAGAGTGGATGAAGCCCTTTCTAAGTTGAAGGAGAACCTACTAGATAGTGTAGTCCTAACACATCCTGATTTTTCGTTACCGTTAATTTTGTCAATCGATGCATCCTTGGATGGACTTGGAGCAGTTTTGTCCCAGATACCAGCAGGCGAGGCGAAGGCGCGTCCTATTGCATTCGCAAGCAAGGCCCTAAGTAATTCTCAGAAGAGGTATCCAGCACACAAACTGGAATTTTTTAGCTTTGAAGTGGAGTGTGTGTGAGAAGTTCAGCCATTGGTTAAAGGGTCACACATTCACCGTATGGACGGATAACAATCCGCTCACTTACATACTGACCAAGGCCAAACTCGATGCTTGTGAGCAGCGCTGGTGTCCAAGCTTTCTGGCTATACTTTTGACCTGAAGCATATAGCTGGAAGAAAGAACATTGTAGCCGATGCTTTGAGTCGTGATCCACTAGTGAAGACCGTCAGTCAGAGGCTGATATCAGAGCGATACCACAGGTTACTAGCTGAAGATGAAGACGTCAATCAAGATGGAGTTCAAGATACATTTTGCTTACAGGTGAACAGTCAGCAAGTGTCACTTCAGTTGCATCCAGCATCCTGTGACCATGCAACAGTTAGGTCTCAATTGAGCATTCACGATCAGTGGGAGACAGTAACAGAACTGAGGGCCATGCAGGAGATTCAACTCATTCAGAGCAACGTAATGTCTGTGTCCGATGAAATTCCGATAATCCCTCTTGAGGAAATTCGGCAATGTCAAGAATCAGATCCGGTGATTTCGCAGGTTATGCCTTATGTGAGTCAGAAGAGACGTCCATCAGGAAGAGAGAGAGCTGGAATGGATTTCAGAGCTCTAGTCCTTTTGAAACAATGGGATCGGTTGAAGATTCAAGATGGAGTGATCTATCGCGTTTCTAGAGACCCCTTAAGTACACACAAGAGATTCCAACTTATCATTCCTGTGAGTCTCAAGTCTAAAGTTTTGACCAGTGTGCATGATTTGGCTGGACACCAGGGACAGTCAAGAACTCTCCAGCTTGCCTGACAACGGTTTTTCTGGCCGAAGATGGAACATGACATAAGGGAGTACGTTAAATGTTGTCAGAGGTGTATTTTGGCCAAAACACCAGAACCATCTGCTCGAGCACCTCTTCAAAGTATCAAGACTACAACCCCAAAGTGGGTGTTGTGTGTTTAGATTTTTGGAGTGCGGAAGATAACAAACAGCGGTCTGTAGACGTGTTAGTAGTGACAGATCATTTTACCAAGCTGGCCCATGCCTTCCCATGTAGCAATCAGAAAGCAAAACAAGTTGCAAAGAAGTTTGGGACAATATCTTTTGCGTCTATGGCTTCCCACATACGTATCCATACGGATCAGGGCACTAACTTTGAAAGTACCCTAATTGCAGAACTGTTCATTTTGGCAGGTGTTGCAAAGTCGCATACCACAGCATACCATCCGATGGGAAATGGAGAAACAGAACGTTTTAACAGAACTTTAGGCAATATGCTTCGTTCTTTACCACTCAAAGAGAAACATAATTGGCCTGCACAGATACAGACTTTGACATTCGCTTATACTGCAACAGTGCACGAAACCACAGGTTATGCTCCATTCCAACTAATGTTTGGTCGTATTCCAAAGTTACCTATAGATGTAATGTTCGGACAAGTATCACATGATCCTGTAATTGTAGATTACAGCAGCTATGCGACTTCACTTATGACGTACCTTCATGAAGCAACGCAGATAGCTCAGAAACATACAGAGAAACAACAAGCAAAGCAAGCTAAGTGTTACAATCGAAAGATCAAAGGAACAAATCTCAACATCGGAGATCGAGTATTACTTGCCAACAAAAGTGAAAGAGGAAAAAGGAAACTTGCAGACAAATGGGATCCTACTGTCTATACTGTACAAGATTTGAATCTGCAAACCAACATTTACAAGCTAATTGATGAAGAAGGCAAGTCAAAAGTAGTTCATCGCAATTTGATGCTGGATATTAGTTTCTTACCCGTTGAGTCAAATCAACATGATGAAAGTATACAGTCCAACGTTGATGACACTGAGAATGAGTCTTGTTCAATTGAATCGCTTGACCAATTGGAAGAAATAAGTTCTAATGAATTGGATGACAACGTTTCAGAATCTGATCACTCAGTTTCAAGTGAAATTGCTGATTATGAACAAAGTATTGAAAATGAAATTGAGAACATTGAAGTTAATCCTGAGCAAACACCTAGTGTAGAGGCTGAACCTTCTGTCAGTGACTCTAGTGCACCAGCAGAAATAGTAAATGATTCTCAAGTCAGCAGCAACCCAGACACACAGTGTGTTAAGACCCGTACAGGAAGGGTAGTAAAGAAAGTTAGCCGTTTAATAGAATCCTTGACCCAGAAGTCAATTAACATTCAGAGAGTGGGCCCATCTCTAATAAATAGGTCAGGGTCAATCCGTTCTTTATTCTAAGTGTTCTTATATTTTTGATATCACACCAGAAAAGGGGTAAATGTCAATTGTGAAAATTGTCCAAGAAATGTAAGAATTTCATGTAATATAACCTGTACCAGACCATCGTATGCTGTACACGGCAGTATATTGTTCTATGGATGCTTAGGACTTGATCAACCTTAGGTTTATCCTAACCTAATAAGTAGGTAACTTACGTTGAATTGCAAATTTGTTTTGTTTAGGTCTGGTTCAGTGGAACCATTAGTATTGTATGGTCAGGATATTAGTGTAATTCAGAAGGGGTGAATGTAACGGGTGTGTACTGTATAAATATATGTGTGTGTGTCTTTAAGGAACATTATATGTGTATTACACTAATTCCTTACAAAGATAGATATGTTCCAGTCTCAGGGGCATTAAGTTCTTTAAAGGGTTGTTGTGAGTAGTTTTTATATTTGGTTTGAGCAGCCGTTTTTATGAGGGGGTTAATATGGTAATGAGGGATGACATCACTCCCTGCTAGTTAGATCTAGGCAGTTCCCTTCCTTCCCGGGCTTATCAGAGCACGTGAGGCTTGAGAAGCAGAGGTGGAACGTCTCCTGATATATATATTATTTCCTGTATATATGTATATTATTTTATTCAGAGGAGAAGCGGGGCCAGAGGCAGAGGAGTCGCCTGAAGTAAAATCCGTTCCCCAAAAAGTCACATGTTGCCGGTCTCGTCCTTGCTGCACCACACCAACATACAACACAACGCAGAGTCCATCATTACGAACGGGCGGTGAGGGTGTAGGCCGGTCACAATAGCAAGAAGTTGCGCGCCACACTTGACAACACTGGTAGTATACTTTTATTTTCCTTCCAATACTGCAGTGGCTCACTATCACATTCACTTATGGGTTGCTGAAATATGAACTGACATCACTTTCAAGTTGTTGAGCCGTTGACCAGGTGCTGTTGCTGGCATCTTCTTCCTTTGCATTGTCTACTTTTTTAAACACAGAATCGAGCAGGCTTCCTTTATGACTGGGGTTGTCGACAACAGTTCGCTGTATGCTATTGCTGGCACTCTGGGCACTGCATTCAGGTGCACTGGACCTATTGCTCGTAGTAACGGGCCAAGGTGAACATGACAGTGCAAGATTCTCAATGTAAACGTTTGCTTGTTTCACTTGATGATCAGTGAATAAAGCAGTTTTGAATCTGGGGTCGATGAACATGAGTCTTTGGACAAATCAAATTGCGTATCCAGTTGATGTAAAAACTCTGTTCGAAAACATTGAATGCCACGTTCAAGGTGGCACTGGCAAGCCCTTCTTTTAGAACCAAAATACATGGAATACTCAAACTAACGCTTACATACATGTCAGCACTCAAAATTGTTGTAGCCTCTGCTGTTGGTTTGAGTAATGGGAGAACATTCTTCAGCGCATCTTGCAATTGTATTGAAAGTGATTGTGGAGGGCTTTGTGTGTACTTTTTGTTCATTGCACAATCGACGAGGGCCAACGAAACTGACTTGTAATTTTTAGAAACCCAATCCATCAGCAGATATGTACTAATGAAATGCGTTGTAACGTCAACTGGAGGTTTTGATTCCGGTAAGCCCTTATCAACTTGATATTTTATTAATACGGCTCGTCCCACAGATGATGAGTGAAAAAAACAGCAATGTAATGCAAACAGCCTTTCTTTATCAGTTGAGATACCTGAAGGCTCTGTCCTAGGTCCTTTGCTCTTCTCTATCTACACCTCCTCCCTGGGAAAAATCATTAACCGCTTTGGCTTTAATTACCACCTCTATGCTGATGATACTCAGATCTACCTGTCTACCCCTGATCTCTCTCCTTCTGCCCTTTCCAAAGTCAGGGACTGTTTATCAGGCATCTCCTCCTGGATGGTCTCTCATCACCTAAAAATGAACATGTCCAAAACTGAGCTACTACTAACTCCTCCCTCTAATGCCTCCCCACCTCCTGACTTTTCCATCATGGTCGATGGTATCACTATCTCCCCATCAAACCAGGTTCGCTGTCTTGGAGTTACACTTGACAGCTTTTTCCTTCATCCCCACTTCCAGTCTCTTTCCTCCTCCTGCTGCTACCAATTGCGTAATATTTCCAGAATTCGGCCATTTCTTACCACTGACACCACAAAGCAACTCATCCACACCCTTGTAATCTCCCGACTTGACTATTGTAAAAATCTTCTAGTTGGCCACGCTCTCGCCTGCCTCTCCCACCTACAATCCATTCTGAATGCCTCTTCCAGGCTCATCCACCTCACCCGCCACTCTGTCTCTGACACTCCGCTCTGCGAATCCCTTCTCTGGCTCTCCATCCACTGTAGAATTTAATTCAAAAACCTTACCCTGACCTACAAAGCTCTAACTCAGCTCCCCACTACCTGCCCTCATTAATCACCAAATACACCCCAGCCCACTCCCTAAGGTCAAACGGTGACCAGTCCCTAGCTTCTTCCCACATCACCTCTTCCCATGATAAATTGCAGGATTTCTCACGAACAGCCCCCATCCTCTGGAACACTCTCCCTCGTACTGCAGACTTTCCACCTAGCTTCCCTTCCTTCAAATGTTCCCTTAAGACATTCCTATTTAGGGAAGCCTGTGACCCTAAAACACCTCACTGCCCCAACCAGTCGAGAGGGTGGTGTTGTATAGGCAACTATGAAATTGACTTGATAAAAAGATTTTATGGGAAGGTGAATTGTGATATAGGAGGTTTGGCAATTGTTATATTGAGGATGGCTTTGCCAGAAGGCAGAAAATTCTAAGAGTGTCTCACGTTAAAGATGGTTTGTGATATGTCATAAAAGTAATAATTTCTCGAATGTGAATATATACATTAAACATCAATCTCCCCATGTGAAAAAGAAAGGTCAATGATTATCAGATGGTAAATTAAATACAGAGAAGTGGTTAAGGTTTGTGATACAGACGCCAGTGTTTATAAAGAAGCATGTGTGTTTGGATGGGTTTTATTGGTTGCAAAGTGATATAGTATGCTTTAAGGCAAGCTACATTTTGACTTTGAAGCCTGATTCTTTTATTTTATTAGTTTACAGTTCTCCAATCTCTTCTATGTACTCATAGTAAGTCTTTCCATATAAACACGTGGTTATGTGTCTATACACAATTGTTACATCAGGGTCACTTGCACTCGCAAAGACTGACTCTATACACAGCATTGCAGGAGAATGGCTTCCAATGGGTTTGTTTGTTAATTTATAAAGGAGCTATAAATATCAAATATTTATTCTCACTATAAATTATAGTTTGTTTCCTACTTGTTTTCACAGTAACACTTTTACATATTTTATGTAATATTAGAAAAGAGCTGGGATCACTTTCATTTTATTGTTATGGTCACGAATGCTGCAGATCTGCGAAGTGTTCGCGAAGGGAGACTGGGGACTTTTTTTCCCCAGTCTTACTCTGCTCCCGGTGGCCAAAAGCATCAGATCGGGCCACCGTACTCACAAATGCTATGGATAGCCTACATGATGGTGGGGTGCCATTAGTTGTTTATTCTATGACCCATTCATGCCCACCTGATGTCATGACAATCACACACTAGCTGAATTTCATTAATAGCAGGAAGAAGGGAAGATTTTCAAGAAGGTGTGGGAGCCAGCGTGTCTTTTATTGTTTCGGGGCAGTTTCGTGCCTTACTGTAGAATGACAGATTAAGCCTTTAAAATGAGGAAACAAAGGCTTAAAAGGAAGAGGGAAAATGGGGATACAAAAACAAGAAATAGATATAAAAGTTAGATACTCCTATTTCCTCATGATAAACTGTGCCAAGTCCCTGTAATCAAGAGAATCAAATAAGTACAAATTAACCTTTTTTAATGTAATGAAATTGGTATAAGCCCCGTCAAAACTCTAGTGATCTGTGACCGTAGCACACTGAGTATTATACAGTCTTAATATTGGACTACAATTCTGCACCATCCAATGACAAAAGGATTTCATTACATAGATTTTATAGATTTGGTGATGGCTTTGAGTGCCTAATAGGTACAAACGCTAAAATATGGTTCTTTAATGTGTACTAACTAAACCACCAAACATTAATGTTTTCTTATGTCCCCTTTCATTTTCCATTGCCTGGCTTATATGTCTGCATTGTCTTATTTAACCTTCTTGTAGTTTCTTTGATCCATTCTTCATTCAATTTTCCTAAGATTCCTATATGTAATACACATTCCTACAGCCTGAAACTGACACAAAGCATTTGCACACTGTATATACTATACTAGTAAATTAGTAAATTAGTAAAGTATTGACATACTTCAGTTAGGCTTGAGCAAAGAGCTTAATCTTTCAATTAAAGATAAAGCCACTTCTGTCTTTGAGTTGGGGCTCTTTCTATGTAACAAAAATATGTGCTTTTTTGGCATTAGATGGGTGATGCAATATAACAGCCGATTGAAGATTATAGATATGGAAAAGCTCATTGTGACAGCAAAGTCTTGGATATTGCCTTTATCTTTTTTTTCCTGATGTATGCCAACAAATTACTACAAATACCTAACTTCAATATAAGACACTTTGATCATTCATTCTCCAATGTTTTTTTGTGATTTAAATGTTACCTTCAGTCGATAGTTGACTTGTGGATGTCAGCAGCTCCAATTAAAACAGTTTCTCATGCATGAAGGAGATGCATCCACAAGATTGATTAAATGGATAATACAGCTTTTTTCTACATTACTTAGATTTATAACATAAAATTATTTTGATGTTAGGTGTGTTGAAACAAATCATACTATAAAAGAAATATCAAGCACTGTATCATTTGAATTTATTGACCCTATATTATAAGACACACAGAGAACTACAGACACATACACACTTGTTGCCCACACTGCTGAAAACATATTTGACCTAAAACGAGTAAGTAAAATCATTATTCACTAAGGAATTATTTTATGGAGAAAGTTAGGGCAGTTTCTAGTTATAGTCCAACATATCTGAATTTGCATAATTGTCCACTACTCTTTCTGATCATAGGAATAAAGTAGCACACTTCTATGGAAACACTGGTTAGCCACCGTCACTACCAAGTGACTTTCCATTAAACCACTGACAGGGCCCAGTCTTTTTATGGAAAATGACCTTCCATTACCCACAAAGTAAGGACTCTATTACATTCTCAGCGCAAATTCTTACAGCAGCGCATTTTTTTTTGCGTGCAGTGTTAACGCATGTAAATTAACGCAGGGATTGCGATCCGAGCGCATTTTTTCATCCGTCAAAAAATAGCACGCGTTAAAAAGACGTGCACAAACGCACGCGCGTTAACGTTGCGCGCAGAAATCGTTGGGCAGACTGTTTTTTCATGCAATTCAGCCAATCAGAATTAAGAACCACAATTGTCTCCCGTTCAGTTTTCTCGCCTGTCAAAATCAATCTGTGTATATATGCTGCAGCAATAATAAAAACACGCACAACCTCTCTATTTTATTGTTTGGGTATGTGTAGAATGTGTAACAATTCTGTGCTGTATTTTTTTTTTTCGTGCTGGTGTATTTCGTTTTGGCCAGAACGTTCAGATTTGCAGTTACCACCAGCTTTTAAAAGACGTTCAAATTATGCGCAAACGTCGTTCGTAAAAAGTTGCGCATCGATTGTAATACCATCCGCGTACCAGCGCACAAACGCATTTTCGCTCACAATGTTAAGTATGGGATGCGTGCACGAACTTGCATTTGTGCAGGGTTCGTGCAGGGTCACTCGCGTTAGACGTTAACGTGCATCGTATGCGCGAATGTCGAAATACGATGTTCAGCGCAAAGTGTTTTGCCCCTCGCGTTAATGCGCTTTTGCATGCTCACAAAAAAGTGCAGAAGAATGTAATAGAGCCCTAAATATATACAAAGATGTCCCTCTGACATTATATGTTAACTGTGGTTAAGCTCCAGAGGTTACATCTGCTGGCCACAAAGTGCTACATTATGGCGTGTACTCTGTGATTCCATTACGGAAAAATGGATCGCAAAGCTTTTCAAATAATTTCAACACATCAGCTGTCCTATCCAATGAGTTTAAATTTAGGGACATGTTCTGGAGCCAATTTAAAATTAATTTTGTTTGCAATAAACTATTTAAATTTGCATTACTCCAGAATCAAACCAGAAAGTGTATACTCAATCTCGGGGCGCTTACAGGTGCTTTTGAAGAATAAATATACTCAATAATGATTGTGAAGGGGTTATGTAGATCTTTTAAATCACCTCAACATATGAAAAATGTCTCTGTATTACATAAACCTGTTTCCATTCCAGAAAACTCATACAGGGTTATTCAGAGAGCGTGAAAAGCAGGAGAATGACTGGAGAATGAAAAATTCTAGGTCAAAATAACCAAAAAAAGAGAGAGATGGGGGACCCACAACCTTCCCCCAGCAGATAGGATCTGGGTGTTCATGTGACCTTTCATTCATACTATAGGTCCTTCTTAGTCACATGGACCCAATTAACCAGCTTTACTGCTTGGAGATACATGTGACTTTTTACACCATTGATTGATTGATTCCAGACCAAATAGGGAATATTCCACTGGTGCACCATGTGACCTTCCCCCAGCAGATAGGATCTGGCTGTTCATGTGACCTTTCATTCATACTATAGGTCCTCTTAGTCACATGGACCTAATCAACCAGCTTTACTGCTTGGAGACACATGTGATTTTTCTTATACCACGGATTGGTTGATTCCAGACCAGATAGGGAATAAAAAGAGGGAGGTACATACAACATTACTAACTATTTTTTTGCTCCAGATGAAGCCAATGTTCAGTTGGCGAAACATATGTTGAGCTGATGTATCAACTTTGATTTTAAGCCGTGATTTGTTGTGTGTGTAGCATTTGCAGGGTGAGGACAGAAATCTTGAGCATGAGCTCGACTAGCTAAGGGTCAGTGTTGGCGTGCTGATTGTGAAGGTGATTTATGGTTTGCTTTTTTGATGCTAATCCCTTTGTGCAATTATGGAATTCTATTATGGTGCCTAATACATTGATTGCAATCCTCTTTCCACACCCCTTTATGCACAGCCATTATACACTGGCGTCAATTCCAGTACACCCTGCTTTGTCTGCTGTCATATTTATGTTTTTTAATTGATTTTTCCTTGCATCTGAGAGTGTCTATATTCGTTCTAATAAAGATTAATTTTTCTGTAGCCACTCCTCCAGTGCCATTTGCCGGTTCTCTTTTGAGCTGCCAAGTGGTTTATTGAGATATATATATATATATACAAAATAGCCAAACCAGAAAAATTCTCCCTTTCATCTCACTTTCCAAATCGGCTATTTTGACCTAGAATTTTTCATTCTCCAGTCATTCTCCTGCTTTTCACGCTCTCTGAATAACCTTGATAGTATTCTGTATACAGTTTCTAACCATTGTCTTCCTTTGACTATCTGCACGTAACATCAATTGGAAAAATGTGTGTACTTGTGTGTGCACCTGTCCTTAACATTTTCTCTTTAAATACATACAGGGTTATTCAGAGAGCGTGAAAAGCAGGAGAATGAAAAATTCTAGGTCAAAATAGCCAAACCAGAAAAATTCTCTCTTTCATCTCACTTTCCAAATCGGCTATTTTGACCTAGAATTTTTCATTCTCCAGTCATTCTCCTGCTTTTCACGCTCTCTGAATAACCCTGATAGACTAAAACCAAAAGTAATAAAAAAGACTACAAAGGACTTACTTTCTACCTTATAAAAACATTAACCTGCTGAACGCATACTGTACATTATGTTTCAAATATACATTAGGCCTCAGAATTATTCAGAAAAGTAGCATTTTATATTTCTGAAACCACACACTTGACACACTGTTCAGTGAATTTTTATTTTTGAATAACTCCACACTATAACTCTTTATTATTTTTTTCCACTGTTATATTTCGTCAGTTATCCAACACAGATCACATCGAACACAAATGAGGTCTAAATTTTGAGTCACAGCGGACCACATCTCCACATAAAGACGAAATCTTCAAAGTTGTCTTGACCTGCCAGGAAAAAAGACAAAGATAAACAGCACAGCAAACATGTACCTGCAAAGCACTGCTTGCCTATTAAATATTAACGGCTCCATTTACATTTAAATAAACCGAGTGGCTGCAGATGAAATTTCCACTGCTGCCTTTTGGCATTGCTGTTATGGAAAGAAGCCGAAAAATCATGCGTCTAGAATGGACAATGAAGCAATCTGAATCTCCGCTCTACGGTGACCTGAAGATGATCGCTCATAAGTCTGGAAACATGATTGCAACACTACATTCTTTTTCACAATCTGTTTTCTTTCCATGTCTTCTTTTGTAAACACATATGGACATAAATAAATTAAGTCTTCTTGTCAATCACATTCTTAAACTGAAGCTGAAGTAGAAAAGGACGGATGGATGAATGGCTGGATGAATGGATGACATACAGCACTGTAGAGATGGTAGAGTGATTTTTTTTTTCTTTTTAAATATTTTCATAAATGTATTATTCTTCTTGGTTAGGTTGTTTCCATCCTCCTTCCTAGAAGTCTGTTTATAGCAAGAATTCTTGCGTCAGCCGTCAGAAACTGGTGGGGTGACCCAGCCGTACTTCTCATGAGTCTTCACCAAGCTCTTGAATGTTGCTTCTGCCTCCTTGCGGCTAAAGGCCTTTTTAGACTTGCCTGCTTTCCTGCAGATACGGCCCTGTAAAAATAAATTTTGGAATAATTACAAATGGTTTCCATTTTTAAGTCTGTAATAATTACCACAGTTCAAGTATCTCCCTTTCACAATAATGCAAAGTTTTCTACGTAGTTAAAAGCTAATATAGATGTTACCTGGATACAAAATGGAACAAATAAAAATGATAAATCACAAATAAATCATGACATATGATCCCAGTAACAGTTTTTCCCATACATATGTAATCATTGCATATAGAAGTAATATTTCTGTTGTGAAAAAAAACATTATGGGCTCTATAACATCCTCCGCGCAAATTCGTACACGCAGCGCAATTTTTTTTGCACGCAGCGTTAAACGTTAACGCGTGTAAATTAACGCAGGTATTACGATCTGAGCGCATTTTTTATCTGTCAAAAAATATCGTGCGTAAAAAAGACGCGCAAAAACACGTGCGCATTAACGTTGCGCGCAGAAATCGGTGGGCAGACTGTTTTTTCACGCGATTCAGTCAATCAGAATTAAGAACCGCAATTGTCTCCCGTTCAGTTTTAGCACCTGTCAAAATCAATCTGTGTATATATGCTGCAGCAATAATAAAAACATGCACAACTTCTCAATTTTATTGTTTGGGTATGTGTAGAATGTGTAACTGTACTGTGCTGTATTTTTTTTTTTCGTGTTGGTGTATTTCGTATCGGCCAGAATGTTCAGATTTACAGTTACCACCAGCTTTTAAAAGACGTTAAAATTATGCGTGTAAACGTCATTCGTAAAACGTTGCGCATGGTTTGTAATACTATCCGCGTACCAGCGCACGAATGCATTTGCGCTCACAATGTTAACTATGGGATGCGCGCAAGGTCACTCGCGTTAGACGTTAACGTGCATCGTATGAAAGAACATCGTAATACGACGTTCAGCGGGAAGGGTTTTGCCCCTCACCTTAATGCGTTTGTGTGCACGAGCACATTTTTGTGCGAACAGTGTAGTAGAGCCTAAAATGTGTAAAGCATTTGAATATCATCTTTAAATAAGGTCGTTACATTGTTTTCTACCATATACTGTGAACTGGTCTGGATCTAAGACAGCTAAGCATTTGAACACAAAGATAAGGTGGCTAGGCACTCTCAATGCACTAACTACAATAGATTTATCTGTCTAGCGTAAGGGTGATTCAACAGAATCCTTGTATGCCAATTCCAATACAGTTTTGTGTCTAGAGAAAGGGAAAAGACATTTGTGGCAGTGGCAACGTTTCGGCCAAGAATGGCCTTTATCGAGCCCCAAAACACACAGTGACACAATGCTGTATAGATCTATATATTGAATAAACAGTGAATAAAAACCAACCAGGATAGACCCTGAATTAATACCGCGGCTACATCGTATTACCTCATGACCAGACCTTCAACATAACAGCAATTATAACTGTAACATAAAGTTGCATAGATTAGAGGGTGACAGGCATCATTTGTAAACATAAAAGAATAAATCCACCTTTTGGTGAACATGTGCCTTGTTCTTTGTATCAGAGCCAACAATTTGTATTACAGCTTCTAAATCAGAAGTAAAAGAAAAGGGGAATTTCACCTAAATATTCTAAAATAATAAGACCAAATCCGTAATAAATATTAAGAAAAATAAGTGCATGATTATACTGCAGCAATAAAATAAAATGCAAATCATTAATATCTTCACTACTAAGCACTTTTTGTTGTTTTTATCAAAAGATTTATTTGAAAAATGGATTAAAGTTAACTCTTTCCCGCCGCAGGTGTACCATGCTGTCCCTGCGGCGGGTGGGCTTTGAAAATGGAGGGAGTACTAGTACGTTGACTTCTATGGGCCGCTTAGGTTGCGCCCAGCAGACGGCGTGCACTGCGCGCCGTTGCACATCAGCTGCGCGGGCGGGCCGTCGGAGAGGCACACCGCAGCACCTGGTAGCGAGGCATACTAGTTTAAAATAATGTAAATTTGCTCATTTTTAATTTTTCATGTATTTGTTTATCCACAAATATTGCTGGGATAAAAGATTACGAACTCTAGATGGTGTCCTTTAATTTACCCAAGTGCAATATAAAAGTAACAAATATGTTTGACACACACACACACAGAGCTTGTTTATAATTATTAAAATATAGTATTGTTCATTGTGTTTTATTTTATTTTTTCTTGTTATATTATTATGTTTTCTTTTACATTTTGTTTCATTCTACATTTCACATTCGTCAAGATTTCTTAAATGTTTGTGTTTGCATTGCTTTCAGAAATGAATAAATATAATGATTATAAAAAAAGAGCATTAAAAACAAAATCATACACATTGATTGAAGGGCAATATGTATTAAGCAAGAACCCTGAGCAGCATTATATAAAAAATGTGCTGGGTATGCTATTAAAATACAACTATTATATATACACACACACACACATGCACTGTGGGAAACAAAACATAAAACATCCACTCAGGGAGCAGGTTAATAATATAACTCTGGGGGATATAATTTAATAATATGCACTTGGGGGGTGTAAAAGAGAAGCTCTACACTACAGCTGTAATTAATTTTATAGCTGAATAGTCACATTATGTTTTACTTTCTAAACATTTTTCTGGATGCTTTCGCATAATTATGTAATGAATACAATTAATCATATTTTAAGAGCTGCTGTAACTAAAAATGCTTTTATAGTATAAATGATTGATAGTGTTGTGTTAGGGTTAAAAAAATAAAAATACAACAAAACAATTTACTCCAGCTACCAAACATCCTTTTTGGTAACGGTATGGTTTTATTGAGGACAATTTTACTTTTTTGAAGATTCAGGTTTTTTTCACTTATGATCAAGGAGGCATTAGGACCCCCCAAAAGACACAATATTGCCATGTTTTCTCTTTTTCATTTCTTCGCAGCAACTACAATGTCAAAGACCAAACCATGCTATACAGTCCTAAAATATAGTATCATTGGATTACTGCAAGATGCTAAATTATGCATACGAAGCAACATTTTAAAAATTTAAGGCCACCATTACATACCGCTAACGTTAGCCCTCACCTGAGTGAGCCGTGGTGGCCCTAGCGCGGGCCACCCATATTACAATCCAAACGCTAACAGGTTAAAAAACCCATTAGCGATTGGAATATTGTGCTCTTCAGAGCGAGGTTATTGTACTTTGCGCTCCCTAGGCTTAACATGGGGAGCGCAAAGTGTTAATTAGCGTTAATATTACAAAATACTAACGCTAATTACCATCCGGCTGCCGTCACGCGAAAGTTAACCACAGTCTGGACCTGGTGCTAACGGATTCAGCTGCTGCAGAATCTGTCAGCACCAGCCAGAAACCACCCCAAAAAAATCAGATACTCACCTCTAATCCCACGGTGAGGACCATGGCTCCAACTGCCTCCTCTGTCCGCCGGGAGCAGGGGGAGACTGGGGGGAAACAAGTCCCCCAGTCTCACTCTGCGTATCACTATGCTAACCTGCCGGATCTCGCCTGTCATGTGACTGGCAGCGTCTGCCTCAATTGAGTCCTATGGCTTAGCGCCCGATTATGATGCAGGCTGCCTTTTTAGCACCTGCACCGTAATATCATGCTAAAACGGGGACGCAAAGGAGAAACCTGCAGGCGCAGGTGGTTCTCCTTTGCGTTCCCGTTTTAGTGTGAAGAATGTAATGGTGCCCTAAAAATGTACTACACATACTTGTTTTAATGGATAGGTTTCTATTTGATGAATAACATATTTCAAAATGCAGAAATATTAATTATTGCTGGGGCTCTACTACAAAAATAACCTATTTCTAAAATTTCAAATAAATGAAAAGATCAAAAAATTAGAAAGGTCAAGTATAATATACCCTTCTTTAATCATATGTGAAATAAGTCATTCTCTATTAGCAATTATCTCTTAAGTTCTATCTCATTTAACCCCTTCCGGACCGCTGACGTACGATGTACGTCATGGCCACGGGTCTCCCTTAGATCCGCGGACGTACTTAGTACATCAGCGGACTCCTAACCTCACTCCCACTGATACTTACCTCCCTCGCCGGCTCCCACAGCATGTCTAGCAGGGTAGAAGCCTGCCCCGCCTTTTCCTGGGGCGGCAGGCGCGATGAAGTCATGACGCTGCGTGATGACGTCAATCGGCAGGCTCCCACCGGCGCCTGCAGTGACAAACAGGAAGGGGAGGGGGGCACCTTTGGAGCCCTCTATCTCCCCAACCATTTAAGCTAGGTAGGAAAAAATTGCACCGAGTCTCCCCTTTTCAGTGGTGTATAGAGTTAACAATTTTGCTGCCGGATCGCAATTCGGCGCTGAATCGCAATTCAAACGACATCCTCACCATATGTGTGAGGATGTCAGTGGGCCAGTTAACCCCCTAGCTGCCAAGTGGAGATAAGGATTTCCTTTGGATCTCCCTATCTCCCGATCCGTGGCAGCTAGAGGGTCATGTTTGACATCATTGGAAAGGCCTAATCAACAATTTATTTTTTCAATTTTTTTTTTTTATCTGGGGTGTTTAATTAAATAGGACCTAGGCTGGCATCTAAAAATTATGAGCGTAAAACGGTCATAATGACCTCAGCGCACGTAGGTGAACTGGCTCAGCAATGAAAGGGTTAAAAGCGCAAAAAAGTTAAAAATCGGGTATTTCTATTCTCGGGACAACATTTTGAAACTATTTAGCTGGGGTCTTTTTTTGGCGGTTGTAGATTTTGGGGATTAAATTAAGAAAAAGTGTGTTTTTTTCATCATATTTCATATTTTTTTTATAGTAAATTATCGGATATGATCGAAATAACGGTATTTTTTAAAAGTCCATTTAATGGTGGGAAAAACTGTTTATAATATGTGTGGGTTGCATAAACGAATAAGAGGAAAATTTGACCTAAACACTAACAGCGCAGAAACGTAAAAACAGCAGCAGGCACTAAAGGATGGATTTTTGTAAAACTGCCCAGCCACTAAGGGGTTAAGGGCACTGTAAATGCCTATTTTTACAGGTGTATCAATTTGCATATCTCACTGAAAGATATCCAGTATCTCATAGACATCAGTGTAGGGTACAGTTCCTTCTTTTCCTGTCTGTTTAACTCCCATCTATTCTACACACGCGTAGCACCTGCTAGCAAACCTGTTACCTGACTGCATACTGATAGCAGCCACCGGCTTCAAGTCACTATATATCAAGTGGATTTTGAATCGAACTCCGAGTTCTAGCATTGAAATCGCAGCATGAATAATATAATATCCGCTAAGATCCAGAGCTTGAAATGAAAGCTGGGATTTTCTCACATTTTTTTATTTAGGCACTTAAACTCATGGACCTGTGCAAGTATAAGTTTGCAGAGGCCAAACGTAGCTGTCTTAAATCTGGCTGTTTCATATGCTCAGACTGGCCACACAAAAAACAACAATAAGAAAACAGAACATTTTAAGAATTTGATAATGCAATAGCACAGTGCAAAGTCATTGTAAGTTTATAACACAAATGAAGAGCTGATGAGGCTTGACTGTGATCTGAAATAACTTGCAAGACCTTAACAATGTACTGGGAATATTGACTATGTCGACAACTGGGAAACTGTCATATTTCCCCCCTTCCAGACCCCGGTGGTCCATCTCCATTCCAATTCCAATTAAGACTTGGATGAATAATTTAATTGACCTATGAAATAAACTATTTAAGGATTCAGTTCAAGTTTTAAAGAATTATTACACATTTTTTAATGTTATCTTAATTTTTCTTTAATTTCTTTCAGAATCCAATTCAAATTACTGGTCCTCAAACAAAAGCTTTCTATAACCGTACCCACGTCTACATCTCCTATATTAGCAGGTATGTTCCATCCTGATCACTTCGCTCTGCCACTTATGCTATTGTAACAGATCTCTGTGTCCGGACAGGGTCATGGCCGGATTAACATAGGGGCGGATGGAGCGGTCGCTCCAGGCCCCCTTCTAAAAATAGGCCCAGAGCCGGCCAGCTGATAGTGAGTGCCGAGTGCACCCAGCCCAGGCCTTTGATCAGCCCTGCAGCAGAACCCGGCGCTTAGATAATAGAAACGCAGCATTTCCTTTGGGCAGAGGCTGAGGGGCGGAGCTGTTCTTTGAAGCCACGTGCTGCCCCTTTCCCTGCACAGCGTGAAGGTGATGAAGATCCGGCTCGGGAGATAAGAGAAGGACACACTGATTTGTAAATATCTCCCCCTTCTTATTTAAACACTGGCCCACTAGTTCCAGGATGGGAGGGGGGGGGCCCTACCTAACAGGCATCCAGGTTGCTTAGAGATAGCAGCTTCAACTTAAGCTGAAAAGCAGCCTGATTAGGTGTAAACACTGCTTTACTTGAATTTTACCACTTCTGCTGCTGCTCTGATAAAGTAATAATTTTGTGTGTGTGTGTGTGGGGTGTATACATGTGTCACTCTGGTGTATATGTGTGGTGTGTATTAATATTATACATATGTCACTCTGGTGTATATATGTGCAAGTGTGTGCCATGTATGTAGCTGAGTGTGTGTGTGTGTATAGCTGAGTGTGTGTGTGTGTATAGCTGAGTGTGTGTGTGTGTGTATAGCTGAGTGTGTGTGTGTATATGGCTGAGTGTGTGTGTGTAGCTGAGTGTGTGTGTGTGTAGCTGTGTGTGTGTGTAGCTGAGTGTGTGTGTGTAGCTGAGTGTGTGTATATAGCTGAGTGTGTGTGTGTATATGGCTGAGTGTGTGTGTGTAGCTGTGTGTGTGTATATAGCTGAGAGAGTGTGTGTGTGTGTATATGGCTGAGTGTGTGTGTGTGTGTGTGTAGCTGTGTGTGTGTGTGTAGCTGTGTGTGTGTATATAGCTGAGTGTGTGTGTGTATATAGCTGAGTGTGTGTGTATATAGCTGAGTGTGTGTGTGTATATAGCTGAGTGTGTGTATATAGCTGAGTGTGTATATGGCTGAGTGTGTGTGTGTAGCTGAGTGTGTGTGTGTATATAGCTGAGTGTGTGTGTGTATATAGCTGAGTGTGTGTGTGTATATAGCTGAGCGTGTGTGTATATAGCTGAGTGTGTGTGTGTATATAGCTGAGTGTGTGTGTATATAGCTGAGTGTGTGTGTATATAGCTGAGTGTGTATATGGCTGAGTGTGTGTGTGTGTAGCTGAGTGTGTGTGTGTAGCTGAGAGAGTGTGTGTATATAGCTGAGAGTGTGTGTGTATATAGCTGTGTGTGTATATAGCTGTGTGTGTGTATATAGCTGTGCGTGTATATATAGCTGTGCTTGTGTTTGTGTATATAGCTGAGTGTGTGTGTGTGTGTATATAGCTGTGTGTGTAGCGGAGTGTGTGTTTGTGTATATTGCCGTGTGTGTGTATATAGCTGTGTGTGTAGCGGAGTGTGTGTTTGTGTATATTGCCGTGTGTGTGTATATAGCTGAGAGTGTGTGTGTATATAGCTGTGTGTGTATAGCTGAGTTTGTGTATATAGCCGTGTGTGTGTATATAGCTGAGTGTGTGTATATAGCTGAGAGTGTGTGTGTATATAGCTGTGTGTGTATATAGCTGTGTGTGTGTATATAGCTGTGTGTGTGTATATAGCTGTGCGTGTATATATAGCTGTGCTTGTGTTTGTGTATATAGCTGAGTGTGTGTGTGTGTATATAGCTGTGTGTGTAGCGGAGTGTGTGTTTGTGTATATTGCCGTGTGTGTGTATATAGCTGTGTGTGTAGCGGAGTGTGTGTTTGTGTATATTGCCGTGTGTGTGTATATAGCTGAGAGTGTGTGTGTATATAGCTGTGTGTGTATAGCTGAGTTTGTGTATATAGCCGTGTGTGTGTATATAGCTGAGTGTGTATGTATATAGCTGTGTGTCTGTTTGTGTGTATATAGCTGAGTGTGTGTGTAGCGGAGTGTGTGTTTGTGTATAGCTGTGTGTGTGCATATAGGTGAGAGTGTGTGTATATAGCTGTGTGTGTGTATATAGCTGTGTGTGTGTATATAGCTGTGTGTGTGTGTAGCTGAGTGTTTGTGTATATAGCTGTGTGTCTGTTTGTGTATATAGCTGTGTGTGTATATAGCTGAATGTGTGTATATGTGTGCTCTGTATATAGCAGAGTGTATGTGTGCTCTGTATATAGCAGAGTGTATGTGTGCTCTGTATATAGCAGAGTGTATGTGTGCTCTGTATATAGCATAGTGTATGTGTGCTCTGTATATAGCAGAGTGTGTGTGTATGTGTGCTCTGTATATAATGGAGTGTGTGTGTGTATGTGTGCTCTGTATATAATGGAGTGTGTGTGTGTATGTGTGCTCTGTATTATAGCGGAGTGTGTGCGTGCCTCCGTATTTATAAAAAGGCCCACCGAAATCTTCAGCACCAGGCCCATGATGCTCTTAATCCGGCCCTGGACAGGGTCACATCTGCCAAATGCCGCTTCCTCGCTGGACACCCAGTTTCTCCTCGTGACTCTCACACCTTTCTCTTTTACCTCAGCCGCAGCTCAAGGCCCGGTGCATGTAGAGAGCCTGGCTAGCACCCCCAGTAAATAAGCCGAAGCTGTAGATCTGGAGCCTTTCCTTGGCACAGCGGGCAGAAGATTCCTGGATCCCCAAAAAATGAGTCGTGACTTCAAACTTGGTTAGAATAGAACTGACTGTTTATTCACAGAAGGGACATATAGAGTCAAGGACCAGCACATTTGCATACAATCAAACAGACAACATCACAGATCAGATAGCTACACAGGACATTCAAACAATGGAGAATGGGGGAAGGCGAAAGCTGGGTAAACAAAAGGAATTTCTTACAGAGAGAACTTACACAATATCAGGTACTAATACAGAGATCTACACTATACAGAGAATAACACATAGACATCAGAAATCTTTAGTTAACTGGCAGATATATAAAATAGTGAAAACCAAATATATTTAAAAGGTCCACCAGTTCCCCCAATAGTTTCTTTCACGGGCCATAGTCTCTAGGCAGGAGGCTAGCGCACAGCCCCCTCCAAATCGCACAGTGACATTGTGTTCTGTCACAGCTATTATCAACTCCTTGTACCTGCATCCCCTAGTGTTGCCTTCTGAACTGTTATCAAGCTGCTCCCTATCTATAGAACTCCCTTTCTCGCAAATTCTGATTTTCCCCGTGCCTCGTCATTAAAAATTACTGTAAGAATGCATGAATTGAGAGAAGGTTATCAGCTCACTCCGTAATCCCCTCATTGCACCTTTCCTATTTATCTCACGCACAGCTCCCATGCAACCTATTACTTCTGACACTCTGACTACCCTTACTTCAGTGTTTCATACCACTCCTCTTAGATTGTAAACTCTCTTGAGCAGGATCCTCTTTTCCTTTCGTTCTCCATGTGTCAAATTTATTTTAAAATTTGATATATTTGTTTTGACCTACCCCATCAATGTTGCAGAATATGGAGGCGCTTTATAAATAATTGTAATATTTTTGTAGCAAACTCATTCACCCTCCTGCATTGTCTAAGGCGGGTATATGTTCTTAATGGAACAGCAAGTGTGAATTTTAGGCAATTTTCAAAATTACAGTTTGTGTAACCTTAAAGCATACCTTAATTGCAGGTTTTTTAATCCCTTAAGGACCATTGACGTACATAGTATGTCCTGGGGAAAATTCACCTTAAGGACTAAGGTCGTACTATGTACGTCATTGTCCTTTATCCATTCCTCCCGCCCTGTACTCACCTCTCAGGCTGGCGTCCCACGCTAGAATGACTTTGTTGAAGTCTGCCCAATGCTTTTATGGGCCCCAGCTGTCGCAATAATGTCACTTTCAGGTGTCCCCCTGGGCCTGCGGGGGGAACCTAAAAGGGAGGCGGGACTTTTGGACACCTCTTCCTCCCAAACGGCTAGGGCTAGAAAAAAAGAAAGGTTCCGCTGAATAGGGCAGAGTCTGCTGTTTCCAGCGGTGCCTCTCCTTAACCTCTTAGGTGTCGGATCGCGTTTCCTCACCGAATGGCACCGGATCGCCATTTGAACTCTTGGATGTCAGCCAAGCCTCCGGGTCACCCCCCACCCACTGACATTGTCACCGTATGTGCGATGGTGTCAGTCGGCCAGTTAACCCCCTAGCTATCAGTTCCAGGCCTCTTTTATAGTTACCATCTCTTTCTAATGTTTTAAGATAGCACAGGGAGATGACGTGGATAGAGTATCCCTGACACTCTCACTGCTCTGTCAAAGACAGTCCAGCAAAACAATCTTTAGTTAATCTAGAGTCATGGTTCCCATTCCTGATCCTCAAGTACTTTTAGCAGGTCATATTTTAAGATTTACTTTGGAACTGCAGACTGAATCCTGCAACCACTGAGCAGCAAATCATATCACCTGTCCTGTGCTTCAGATATCTGGAAAACCTGGCCTGTTAGGGGTACTTGAAGACCATGGTTGTAAACTACTGCTTGAGACCATGGTGTGCCTTTTCTCAACTCATATAGTATTTCCATATGCCTGGTCTAGTCATCCATTAGCCATTTGTTTGCATAGATCATAATAACATGGTTCCTATTGGCCAAGCCACTTGCTGGTTTAGGTAGACCTCCAGCCTGGGCATTCATTAAATGGACTTGACCAGTATATATTTCTTCTGTTATTTAATACATGAATTACAAAATGCATTGGATAAGGAATTTATATCCAATGTGGAATAACCTTTAGGAATTTTTTTGTAAAGAGAATAAAACAACATTCAGATAAGATCTATGTCTGTATAATTACAGTGTAATCAAATAGAAAAGGATATTAAGCCATGAAATATTGACAAACTTCAAAGCGTGCAGCTCACTGTCAACAAACCAGTAGCTAAAAGTATAGTTATGTACTTTATGTTCATATTTGCTATTGTTAAATGCAGAACTACTCTGTAGACAAGGTAAATCCACTGTAATGTGCTTGGAATGTATTGCAGGAGATTGAGTTAGTTAAATCTTCAATAAATTACATGGGACAGATTAAATACAAACTGGTTTATAGCAAAATCAACTTGATTGAGACAGTGATATTGAACCTGTCGTCATGAAAGATAAAAACCTTTTTAATTTTAAAAGTTATTTTATAAAACAAATGTCACTTATCCTGCAGGTCAGTTATGGAACATTACATCAGTACTTAGCTCAGCTCCACCGATGAGGGAACCACAATCTTGCAACTGTCCCTGATCCTTTGACTGGCAAGTAGAGGGAGAAAGAGGACTACCTGTAGAAGGATGCTCCTGTTCTCTACTGTCACTCTATCTTCTACATAGAGAAAGGATCTCAAACTGCCTCCCCCAGGTATTTATGAACTACAACTTCTACGATTTTCTGGCCATCTACAGCATTCCAAGAATTCAAGGAATTGTAGGACATTAATATCTGGACGGCTGGTGTTTGAGGTCCCTGGCATACAGGATCTGCTTTCAGTGTTGTAGATTTTTTTTTATCAGTGTGAGAGGGTGGAGGTGAGAATGTTTCTCTTTCACTTTCTAGTACAGTATATCAAAAAATATTTAGGCATTTTTCAATTTGGAGAGATTTTATTTCAGCTAAAGTAAAACCTAGCTTGTAATGGCCAGGTGCGTGTTAGATGTGATGTCTCATCAGGGGATAGCTATTACAATGGTCTTAAAGATCACCACTTGAGATGTTTTCTCCTATATGGGCTGAGCTTGCGAGGGCCATCACACAGCACTATGCGATTGGCCCTCAGTGGTGACTTTGACACACTGACCTGTCAGTCAATGCACCAACCATCAATTGGATGAGCGGAGGACTGTCCTGTAGGATGGGTCTCTGCTCAGAGCTGTCAAACCCCTGTGACATGCCACAAGGAAGTGATTGACAGCAAACGATAATGCAATTACTTTTTTTTTCTTCAAATATATATGTTAGCAAAATAAAAATCCAACAGGCATGACAGGTGTACTTTAAATATAGTTGAAACCCTTTAATTTGATCAGCTCCGCAAATTTTTAAGTATTAGTTCCTTCTAAACTATCTCTTAATGGCATTGCTGAATATATAACAGTTGTAAGCTATGTAGCATCATGGGGTACAAAAGATCCTCCTTTTAACTGGCAGCATTTGCAATATATGCATATTGAAAGATTGGCTTTAATAATTATTTGTATTCTTTTATGCTAATTAGACATGTGCACAGCACAAAATTTCGTTTTGAACTAATAAATTAGTCCTAAAATGCAATTTATTTAGTTGCTAAAGAATTTCGTTTTCAGTATTTTCGTTTTCAGTATTTTTCGTTTTCAGTAGTTTTCGTTTTTAGTATGAAAACTAATTTCATTCATCCAAAAAACAGTGGATACAATTACTATTGTAGTGCCTCCTCAGAGGGCTGAGATCGCTGCTTGTTACAGTATCTCTCACTCTCAGCACAATGTGTCAGTCAAAGCTGTTACAGTAACTGACTGCTGCTCATCACAGCGCTCAGAGTTTCAGTAAAACTAGTAAATAATATTTTTATAGATAAGAGGTTAGAACAATATTATTTCCTTGTTTTACTGAAACTCTGAGCGCTGTTAGTCAGTTACTGTAACAGCTGAGCCTGATGCATTGTCTGAGAGATAATATAACAAGCAGCAGATCGCTCACAGCCACTGGATTTAAAGGGCTATAAAAAAGAGGCTCCTCTCTGTATAATGTATAGAACATCCTCCTGCATTAATTAATACCCCTCTCTGTATACTGTATACAACATCCACCTGCATTATTTAATACCCGTCTCTGTATAATGTATAGAACATCCTCCTGAATTAATTAATGCCCCTCTCTGTATAGAACATCCTCCTCAATTTATACCTTTCTCTGTATAATATATATAACATCCTCCTGCATTAATACCCCTCTCTGTATAATGTATAGAACATCCTCCTGCATTAATTAATGCCCCTCTCTGTATAGAACATCCTACTGCTTTGGCATGTGGAGGGTGCAGAACTTCGGAATGCAATGCTTATCCAGCACAGGAGAGGGAACTTTTTCTTAAACTTTCTATCTCTGTGGGGGAGACACAGGATTATAAAAGCCGGGGAGAGGGAAAATATTAATGTAAATCGGTCTGAAAGCTCAGAGAAGAGATGACTGGTGCAAATTTATTTTTATAATAAAATAAAGCAGGGAAAGCATTCAAATAAATCACACTGAAGGTTCATAATGACAGAGTAACTGTAAGAGCTGGATACTAAATGTATCAGATGTAAAAAAAAAACTTTATAACAAGCAGCACTGGGAGAGGAGAGGGACTTTATATAAAATGTGTATTATAGATGAGGAAAGGGGGATAGTGCTCCTGGATAATATAAAATGTATCAGACCTAAGCCCCTATTATGCAGAGCGGGAGGGGATATAACACACATTTTATATAAAGTCCCTCTCTTCTTCCAGCGCTGCTTGTTATAAAGGGTTTTTTACTATCCAGCCCTCCTCTGTCATTAGCTTTCAGTGTGATTTATTTGAATGTTTTCCATCTCCAGCTGCTTTTATCATCTTGTCTACCTCATAGACATACAAGGCTTAAGTAAAGGTTTCCTCTCCTGTGCTGGCTGTCTGTGCTGCGAGTGAGTATTCTGGAGCTTTATCACTGTCAGATTTTCGGGTAGGGGTCAGGAAGGATTACACATACAAACCTTTTCTGTAGCTTTGCGATGTTGCGCTCTTCATTTCTGGTCTCCTTCACTCATCAATGTAATATCATAAAAAGGATTGAAACTAAAATGTAGTGCATTTTATTTTAGTTTCTTTCGTTTTTTGTACTGAGCAGTTTCATATCTCTTGAATCATACGAAAACTAAATTTTCCCAAAATTCGGACTAAATCGTTTTAGTACTAAAACTAATGCACATGTCTAATGCTAATCCTCTGAAAAGAAAAAGCCGGTCAGCCTTGTTCAGTCAGAGATAATACTAGCAAAAATAAAGAAAAGCAAATAATAGCACAGTGCAACACAGCTGCATTATGTGTTACTACAGGGAATCAAAATGAAGAAATGTGCAAATTCTCTCACTCCATAACATTCCACTACAAATAGTGATACACTTTAATTCTACAGAAATTAACAGATTAATAGATATTTAATATAATCATTGGATTCTGACAATCATACCTTACAGTGAGGGAAAAAAAATATTTGATTACCTGCTGATTTTGTACGTTTGCCGACTGACAAAGAAATGATCAGTCTATAATTTTAATGGTAGATTTATTTTAACAGCGAGAAACAGAATAACAACAAAAAATACAGAAAAACGTATTTCAAAAAAGTTGTAAATTGATTTTCATTTTAATGAGTGAAATAAGTATTTGATCCCCTATCAAACAGCAAGATTTCTGGCTCCCAGGTATCTTTGATACAGGTATCGAGCTGAGGTTAGCCACGCTCTCTTAAAGGGAGCGCTCCTAATCTCAGCTTGTTCCCTGTATAAAATACACCTGTCCACAGAAGCAACCAATCAGATTCCAAACTCTCTCCCATGGCCAAGACTAAAGAGCTGTCCAAGGAGGAGAACCGGGTGAAAGTGTTGTGGTCAGATGAGACCAAAATCAAGCTCTTTGGTATCAACTCAACTTGCTGTGTTTGGAGGAGGAGGAATGCTGCCTATGACCCCCAAGACCACGATCCCCACTGTCAAACATGGGGATGGAAACATTATGATTTGGGGGTATTTTGCTGCTAAGAGGAGAAGACAATGTCTACCATCTACCATCAAATCTTGGGTGAGAACCTTCTTCCCTCAGCCAGGGCATTGAAAATGGGTTGTGGAAGGGTTTTCCAGCATGACAATGACCCAAAACACACGGCCAAGGCAACAAAGGAGAGGCTTAAGACGAAGCACATTAAACTTTGTTTTCAGCTGATGTAAAACAGACCTGTCAAGTCATACAATTTTAAAAGGGGTTATTCAGAGAGCTCTCTCATTCATCGTACTTTGGTGAGTTAAATTCGCTGACACTGTGGTAAATTCAGCATTAGCTACAGGGTCCCCGTACTGCGGTGAACCGACCCACCGAATGCATCCTCAAACCGTCGCATCGATCGGAAAAACCACAGCGAAACAGTCGAATCGATACGAAAAAACGCTAATCGCAGCCGCAAACCCACCAAAAAAGCAGACGATCTGCCAAACAGACTGCCAAATCGATCCTCAAGCAGCCGACAACCCCCCGAACAGACTGACGACCAGCCACCAGAAAAAGATGAAAAGCCGACAGGGGTAGAACCCCCCCCCCCCCGCAACTTTTAAAACATGTTATAAAAAGAGTCTGGAAATAATGTATAGTTTCCTATGACTAATAATAGAAAGGTCTTTTACAGAATTAAAAAAAACTCTTTAAAAATCAAAACAAATCAGAATTAAAAATTTCGTAGAAAAAAGACAGAAAAATTACTAAAAAAACCTAAGTAATAAATAAATACACCTTTTGCTGCAAATGAAAAGAATAAACGGTTGAATAAATATTTAAGAAAAACAGGGATTTATTTTTTTACTTTGAAGCCTACGGGATTCGTCTGCTTAAACCTGTCGAATGAAACCACTGACAATCAGGGCATTTCACCGACATTTCAGTTCAGTTCGGCGTTTCAGTTCAGTTCGGCGTTTTCTGATTAGATTAACCATTACTGCTGTATGGGAATTTCATTGTTGCTGAAAATCACCGCATTTCGTTGGCAATTCGCCAATATTTGGCGAATTGCCACCTTATTGAATAACCGAATGGCCATGAAATTGCACCGTACAGGGAAATTCACCATTCAGTGCAATTGGCCAATTTGGTGTTCTTTGAATAACCTCTCTAGTGTTACAAGTAATGTTTAGAAAGTCCTCTCAATCACATAGCATCACCTCTAGATCACACAATGACGTGGAGTTTCTAAATATATTGTATTATGCACGGCCAGCTTCCTTGCTGATTCAGGGATCTGTAAGTCTGTGTCTGGGGCTTTCCATGGGTGTCCTATAATTATGTGAAATTAAAAGAAGAAAATCCAGTTCAGGACAATGAGGTCTACCCAATATTACTGATTTTGATATCTACATCCAGAGATCAGGTTGGCCTGTACCATCTTGTTTTGTAAATTTACCTGGCAAGTCACATGAAATTATACAATCTTTTCACTAGCAGATGATTATTTAAAAATCCACTGTCAGGAACCAGTTGAAATCATTTTCATTAATTATACAGTAAAAAGCATTTACTGCATCTGTATTTCTTAACTCAGTAGCCATATTTGACAGGTAGACATCACCATCTGCTGGTCAAAAAGCACTACTGCAGTTAGAGCTCCTTGCTGAATCAGATGGGGATCCATGGTCTAGATACTGAGTCCCAACTGTTCAAATTGTTTTAGCACATCAGATGCCTGAGGTGATTAAACTTTTGGGGCACATTCTAGAGCCCATTTGCAAACACATTTCTAGTGCAATAAAAAATTTTTTTGCATTACTCCACTGCATTAGACCAAATGAAGTACAGTGTACTCAACATTAGGGCATCAGCAGGTGATTTGAAGATCGAGTATATGTGACCTTGGTAGCGAAGAGGTTAACGCTGAAAATTTCTAGCTAAACACACTGCTTCTAAGGACTTCATTCTAGAATTAGATATAACATTAGAAATAGCTGTGTCTTCAAACCTTATGGGTCTATGTCCCTTTTGTTAGAGAGAATAAAGACTTTATTACGCAGGTTATTGATTAATTCTCATCCCACACAAACAAACAATAACAAAGAATAGGAGACCACGAATGTCATGGGACAGACAGGCTACGCAATGTGCTCTAGCCTAGATTTGAGATTTTAAAATAAAATGATGGTAAAAAGGAAGATAAATTCTATAAGTGAACAAAAGCATTGCATGAAGAAAATAATGTATTTCAAATATTGTTACTCATTAATTTACATTCATGCTTACCCCTAAGAAACAACCCGTTGATTGATGCCAGTATGTTTCTGTACAATTTATTTGTATTATCACACTTCGTGCTGTTACTTATTTATTACTGTACTACCGTGACGATTTAATCTTAGGATATTTTAAGAAAATTGGAAATCATTAAAACAAGTGGGTTCTATTAATCTTTGTTTGACGGCAGAACATCGGAATATGATTAGACTGCTTTTTCTTTCAGTTATGTTTGTATGAGCGTTATTATATTGTTATTGCAGATCAAGAATAAAGCAAAGGTTTCTGGTACACAGGGATTGTTTCAATCAGTCATATTTTTAAACCCTTCAATACAATAACACAAACAAAACAGGATACTTTTTATATAAATATAATCACAATTTGCAGAAAAGCTTTAGGTTTAGCTCAGCAGGGTACTCGGAGTTCACAGTATTCAAAGAACAGCTCACATCAGTTTAAAGGCACTCTGTTATGTAATATAGTCATTATCATGTTTACTTTTCAACACAGCCTTAAAGTAATATTAATATAACATATTAAGTTTTAGAGCACTTGTATTCACAAGCATAATGCTAAAATAAAAACATTCTCTTCAATTTGAGATCAGATGTGTTTTTCCGACTTTAGATAGTACCTCCCCTACCAACTCTGGGTGCCATTCACTACGCAATATTTTTGGAGATGAAAATAGTAATAATATATAGTAAATAGTAAATAATAGTAATAGTGAAGTTGTACTTGTTAGCATCAGCTTGACAAATCATCCAGAAAAATGTAGGCCAAGTCATAACTAATATTTCGTTTTGCAAATTGGTGAGCCGACATTGACAAGCACAACTCTGCAATTACAGTTGGGTTGCACTTGTCAGCATATAGTTTATGCTTAGTGAAAGGCACCAAATATGAATATACACAGTTTATTTGCAATGCAAAGAGATAAAAACCCTGTTTAACCTTTGCTTTTGCTCTAATGCTCAGCTGTGATTTCGGGAGTTAAACCTGCAATATTGTACTTTTAATTGTGGGTTTGAATGCAATAGGGCTCCAAGTATACTCACAGCACTTAGAGGAGCAGATGGATCCTGAAACTTACATGGAGATAGATTTTTTTTCCCTGGAGGTCCAGTAGATTCGTAATTGCAAAAATTGGGCATTGTTTTGGAAGTGGGGGTGCATTTTTCAATGCACTGGGAAGCATACTGTCATCACTCCAGAAATCTACTGTTAACAACATGGAAGAAGTAACTGAATTTCCATGCAACTATCCTTAAGTCCTAAAAAGGCTCAGGATGATTCTGTTTCAGAAATAATTTTCAGGTCACAAAATTTTACTGTCAATGCTCTCCTCAATATAACAGTATGATTAAATGATCCATTACCAAGCTAATAGGACCCCCACCAGGTGCCTGACCTTTAGAAATAGCAATCATCAACTAAAGAGGTTATTCATAGAGCACCACTATGTCGCCGACATGTCAGTGTTCTCTCGTTCTCCGCAGTTCCCTGAACTTCAGGGAATCAAATGAATCAAATTCAGTATTCACCGCAGGGTCCCCGGATTGCAAGGAAAACCTGCCGCAATCCCGCCGAATTACTGCTCAAAACCCGCCAGAACCTTTGGAAAAACCACACCGAACACGCCGTAAAAACCCGATGAGCCGATGATCACAGCGCAGTATGCTTGAAAGTTTCAAAATTTAAACACTGTTTACAAAAAAACTACTGAATGAAAATGCTTGGAATTTATACATAAGGTCATATGAATGAAAATAAGAAGGTCTGTTAAAGAAAAAGCGATTTTAAAGAAAACGGTAAAAAAACTTGCCCGAACAATTCACGAAAAATGCCTAAAAGATCCTAAGAAATTTATAAATAAAGAGACTTTTTACTCCACATTAAAATAATAAACAGTTTATTAGATATTGCATAAAAACTGGAATATATTTAACATTGAAGCCTAAGGGGTTCGCCTGAATAAACCTGCCGAATGAAAACACCGAACAGCAGGGCACTTCGGCAACTTTTCACTGCTGTTCGGTGTTCTCTGAAATAGATTAACCATTGCTTCTCTATGGGGACTTTCACTGCCATCGAACAGGCACCGTACTGGCTGGTAGTTCGCCAAAATTTGGCAAACTGCCTGCTCTCTGAATAGTCGAATGGCCCCAAAATGTCACCGTACAGGAAAATTCCCTGATAGGTGACATTTTGGGGCCAGATCGGCTCTCTCTGAATAACCCCTTAAATTTACACTGCTTTATGACAGCTACGAGAACAATCCTTTTATAAATCAGAAAGACTAACCGATGCACTGGAAAACAAATAACACAAGACAATAGATAAGCGCATTTTATTAAAACGCAATAATAAAGACAGAAAGTTGTTAAGCAAATGAAAACACAGAAGATTAATAGGAACTTATTTTGATACTATCTATATTTAATAATTTACTTAAAGGGCCACTGTACACACCCTGACCACTTTAATTGTTGATGATGTTGCTGACATCATCCAATCTTCGTACACTAACAGGATTTAGGTTTCTGGGAGACAGAAGTCGTTGAACTGTTTTTGCATCCGCGCAACGCCAGTCCATCGTTCTGCACAGGTGCTATGGATCTTGAGCATAGGCGACTCTACAGGGGGGCAAGGCGGGGCAATTGCCCCCCCTAGGTTATTCCTTGCCCCCCATGTGCCCCCCACCAAAAATCAGCATCCAGCTTACCACACTTATTCGGACCACTGTATCTCCGTCCCTGTGCATCGTATATGGATGATATAGGGGTCATTGGAAAGGGCAGATTCTGGCCTTTCCAATGATACCCAACATGACCATATTCAATTTGAAATAAAAGTCATAAAACATTAAATAATAACGGGCACTTAAACTTAAGCATTTTCACAGGGTTGAAATGTCTCAGCAGTGAAGTGGTTAATGTTCAGACTATACATTACATTGTGTATTACGTTAGTTTTAGCCTTGGTTTAGTTGTATTTTAAGGGTTAATGGGTAGGTTTCATCCCTCACGGTATACATTTTATTTTTTCCTTGATTAATGGCATTGTAGGGGTTAATCTGTAGCTACATGCCTCCCAGTGTATTGATTTCATGTTTTACCTTGATTAATGGCATATTAGGGGTTAAGGGGTAGCTAAATGCCACATTGTTTATTATTTTTATTGTAGTTCCCTGGGTTTATGGCATTTTAGGGGTTATTCTGGAAGTTAGAATCTAAAGGGTCTAATCATCTTTGGATCCTTTGCTTTTCAGCACATTTCGGGGAATTAATTTCGCTGAAAATATAGTGAATTCCTATTTAGCGAATGGTCACTGTAATTTGCTAAAAGTGGAGTCGCTGAAACAGCAATCAGACATTCAGCGAAAACTGCCGTATTGCGGCAAATAAAGTATCAGGTTGGTACAATAAAAAGGCATCATTGCATCACATTACTCATTGCATCACATTACTCTGGGGTTTTGGAATCTTATTTATATATACTTATTTAGGGCACTATTACCTGGTGTGGGTTAACCCTTGCGTTCACATGGTTTTGCGTTAGCGGCAGGTTAATTGAGTCTAGCGCCGACTAACAGATCGTTTGCCTCCCGCTACAAACGGGAAAAATCCCTTAGCGCGTTGCTATTAGCGATTTGTACCGCGAGCTTACTGTACTTTCTGCGTCCTTTACTTAACACGGGGAGCACTAGAGATCTTTAGCGCTTTTGCAGCTAACAGATCACTTGGTGCCAGCGCTAATTTTTTGAGGGGCGCTAATTGCAACATTTTACCTACTGCACAACCCTGGTGCTAACTCCAAAAAAACAGATCTTCGCCCAAAATTAAACAGGCAATTGAAAGGAATGCAGCGCAGGTTTTCTCTTGGCCCCATACACCATAGCAATGGATCTCGTCCGCATTGTCGTTGCGGTTGCAGTCGGCTCTATTATAAATGTATCCTTTATCCACATATATCCTAATTCTAATATATTGCCTAATTTTAAACATTTTATGCTGGGGGTTATTCATAGTATGGAAGCGGTTGATTATTAGGGTGACCGTGTGGACCATGTTTAAAGGGACACGTGAATAAGTCTTGCCCTGAAACATGTATTATTTATATGCTGCAGCAAGGAAATTTTTGTCGCTCACCTGGCCTTCCTTTTTTGGATCTATTAAATGCAGTGTAATGATTCTACATGCTGTCGGGTGGCATTTATCATGAAATGCCCATCAGCCTTAATATATGTGTGCATCAAAACATGGATGATACGGCCACCTTGGAGGATTTTAATAATGCAGGGGTGTGAGGTTATTCACTGGATGTGTTCATATTCAAGCTTGTGAGGGCGGGGGATAGGTATGGCCCGTCACTCTGCACTGGGAAAAAAAAACAGTTCTATCCTGTACACAAACACATTAGCGCTGGGTCTCAGCCCGGGTCTTAGAGTTTTCCTAGCGTGCGCCAAACGACCTTGTTCATGGACTACTGCAGACAAGGTGATCTGTTAGTAGGTCGTCAGGCACTAAGTTTTAGCGACTCGCGGTAGTTTTCCCTTTAGTGATTGTGTTTTAGCTCACACCAGGTGAAAGGGCCCTTAGTTTTATTCAGTGGTATGATTTAGTGGTGAAAATTATTAGTGCCCCCCCAGTTTTGACTGCGGTATCTTCTGTGCCCCCCCTAAATATTGTTCCTAGAGTCGCCACTGATCTTGAGTACAAAAGTTTGTACGTTTGGAGCTATGTACTATTTGCACAGCATATGCCATGCAAATTACGTACCTTTACAAATTGTGTTAGATAACTGCAGGGACTTCTGCATTTTGGAAGTCCTCATGTGAAGCTGAGCTAGCCCACTGATAAGGGAGAAAAGCTGAGAAAAAAAATGGTAGAAGAAAAGCATCTACCCAATTATTTAAGGGCAAAAAAAGAGGGCAAAGGCATTTTTTAATACCGTGTCCATCTAAAGAGCATAGAGAAGAATGTATTGTAATGATATGTGTAAGATGAACTACTACCCCCGCTGTTGCCAAATTGTTGTTTCAATTCAATAATTGTGATTGTGACTGATTACATTGCCAGAGGCGTTTGGGAAGTGGAATTCATTTATGGTTATTGATAAATACAAGGACTGTTAGCGATGGATATACACACTAACTGCCAAATCAAGTTTTTTTTTCTTATATCAATTTGGTCACATTTTCAATTAGATTATTTGACATATACTGCATATAAATTCCCAAATCTTTCTTACGATACTCATTTTATCCCATAAAGGTACCAGAACTATTATTTAAGACTTTCAGAAAACAGAAGGAATTGTAAGGATTTATTCGAAAAGCATTACGTGTGTGATTTGCTCTTTTGTCTTAAAGTTATGTTTACATATTAATAACAAGGATGTTAATTGGATTTATGTGATAAGTTGATGATTACAAGAAAAAAAAGGAAAATAGTTCCTAAATGATTCTATTAAGTCATTAGTATGCAAATCTTTAAACATTCAACAAAAAGAACATGATTTCCACTACATGTGAATGTAGCAGAGCTGTACA
This sequence comes from Leptobrachium leishanense, assembly GCA_009667805.1. Lineage (NCBI taxonomy): Eukaryota > Metazoa > Chordata > Amphibia > Anura > Megophryidae > Leptobrachium > Leptobrachium leishanense. Next base: position 175,167,096 of record CM019067.1, on the reverse strand, counting down.
TGTCACATCTAATTTGCAAGGATGTAAAAAGTGAAAGGATTAATCTATTGTCACGGGCCAGTTGTCAGGTCACCAGTAGTTGGCACAATGACACTGCATGCAGTGTATGTTTTAAATCCTCTTAAACTAAGCTAAAACAACACAGTGGATTATATAGACATAATCAGCTTCAAGATAAATTAGAAAATGAATAGGTCTGCCTCAACATTAAGACTTTTTGCACCAAGAGTTTTTGTTAAATTAACTAATTATGAACTAACAAATAAACGTAAACCTTTATTCAGAAAATACACTGAATATATTCCTTGTCCAAGGGCATGAGATACAATGGGGTGCCATGTTCTAATGCATAAACCTTAGTTATCATTTTCAAACGTTCTGCATCTATTTTATATATTGTCCCATTCCTTCCCTTGCTTATTATCCTCTTCACATCTTCCTCTTTGACCCCTACTTTGCACTATCAAATTGCATATTGTACTTCTGCTTTGTACATTATTGTAAGTTACTTACAACAACCCAGAAAAAACTTAGAGTCTAGACTTGCACAAATAAACTCTAAGAATTATTATTAAAAAAAAAACAACAAACAATAAAACTACAAAACATATGTATAGCTGTATCAAGGGTCAAGTAGCAGTAACGTGACCATGCACAGTTCTTCTTCTGGTTTCTCAGAACTTCCCTTTCAGTCCACACATTGAGTAGATTTTATTATGTTCCAGTCATATGTTTCATTAATAAGGCACCAGGCGTATATGGTATGTATTACAATTCATTAGGAGTCCCTAAAACCCAACTTATCTTTTTGTTTAACCCTTTCGCTGCTGAGGCTTTTCCCGCCCCTGTGCTGAGGTCATTTTTACCTGTTTTGCGCATCATGTTTAAACGTGTTTTGAAGGCTTATTTTAGTATATGACCCAGACATATTATATATCGTTCTTTCCGTCAGACTCGGTAGATTCATAATATGTCATTATTATATGTATACGTTATGTCATGTCTGTATATTATAACAAAAAATGCAATAAAATATGTATTTTCAATAATTTACAATGTGTAAAGTGTTTTTTTTCACATTTTAACATGCGAGCAATTGCGGTTATATTTTGTATGGGGTGCGCTTGTTAAAAAAATTAGAGATGGGGTCTCGTTACATTTTTTTTTGGGGAAAATTACACTATTTTTAACAAACGCACCGCATACAAAAATCGTTAGTGCAGCATCATTGTTCACATTATAATTGAAATGGGAACAATATTGCTACACTAACAAACCAAAAAAAATAAAAAAAAGTGTTTATTTTTTTTATAATTTTTTTTAAATTTGTTTTTATTTTTATTTTTCATTTTTTTTTTTTTTACAACTTTTTTCACTTTCATGTTTGGTATCGTTGGAACGGCCATGCTCTGGCCGATCCAACCATACCAAAATTTAACCCCTAACTGCCACGGATCGGGAGATAGGGAGTTCATTGGAACTCCCTATCTCCACCGTTGGTGGCAGTTAAGGGTTAACTCTAGAACTGGCGTCATCGTGCGTAGCACGATGACGCCAGTCCTCAGGGGAGTTCCCGGAGGCTTGGCCGACATCCAAGATGTCGGCCAGCTCCGGGAAAGGATCGCGAACCGTCGCTTTTCAGCACCGATTCGCGATCCAGCTCCCCAGGGGTTAATGCCAGGCATCATTTGGAAGGGCAGGCTGTGCCCTTCCAAATGATGCCTGGGTTAACCCCCGCAGAGCCGCCGATCGGAGGGAGAGAGGTCCGAAGGACCTCCCCCCTCCCTTTCAGGCGCCTCCTCCGCACATGCGGGGGGGGGCGCCTGAATTTGGTGTCATCGCGCTGCCGCGATGACACCAAATTCCGACGGCTGCTGTTCCGGATGCCGGGCTGACATCCAGGATGTCAGCCCGCACCGGAGGGGCCAGCGATCGGCCGGAACCCGGCCGAACGCTGACCCCAATGGGAGGACGCTCTCAGCGCGTCCTCCGCATACCAGCGGGAATGCTGAGGACGCGCTGAGTGCGTCCTCAGCATCGAAGTGGTTAAATATTGATATCAAAATTGCATGGGTTGTGGGTTAAGTGCAACATGTCAACGGTTAATTGCAGAACAAAATGTTGCATATAGCTTGAAATTAAATCTCGGACAGCTAAATGCTAGTTGAGACTCCCATTATGGGTCCCAATTTGGTTCAAGACTCTCTGTGAGTTATACAAGTAGGTTACAATACATATGAACATATATATGTACATACATATAAGGTTTCTCATGTGTTTATGTTCCCATTTTGACCATACCATTTGACCTCACTATTTACGACATCAAAATCCCCCACCCGTGTGCCCCTTAATGTCTTAATGTTCGATTCTATGATATTGCTCAGTAAAGCATCCAGACCTGAAGAAGAGAGGTTATACTCTCAAAAGCTTGTCTTTTAAATGTAACGTTAGTCCAATAAAAAAGGTATCACTATATACTGCTATACTTATGATTTTTATTATATATATATATATATTATAGTACTTACAACGGTTGTGGTGGAGGACAAAAGGTGAGATAAAAAGCCTGATCTCTGCTTAAAAAAAAGCCATAGTGTGGCATGGCATTGATTTAAGGGTTGTGTGTAAATACAGACACAGGATGCAATAAAAGTGAGACAGAGGTCATTTGCATATCCTACCCAGAGTTCCTTGCTGCATGTGGGGAATGCAGCACAGGGGGCTCTGGGATGCAGTTCTTTGAATTGCTGTGATGTGCAGATGGCTTCTGCAATACTAAAAATAATACACACACACTTCATTGTGACCAAAATATATTTTATAATTCCCTGAAAATATCTTTAGACATATTAAGGGATCCCAGAAGACACTAGACCGTAGATAATAATTTGCATAGCTATTTCTAGAGTTCCAAGAAATAGTAGTAGATTCTGTTCAGCAGAAATCCAGTTAGCGTTTCTGAACTATATGTGAAATAGACTTGAGGTAACCGCTTTGTACTGAACAATACACACAGCTATGTAATAAATGTGGTATGATGATGTGATGATCACCTCAAAGAACACGCAAAGGACATGAAACAACCATAAGGGGTTTATAAACTGACACAATTCTCCAGTTATTACACCATAATCAGATGGTGTGGAGCATATGACACATTATTTCAGCCTTGTTTGTGGCAGAGAACAACAATCTATCATTAATTAGTGCGAGGGTCTGCAGCAGTAAGGCAAAAGATGCATTTAAAGGATATAATTAAGAATACATTTAGTATACATATTAAAATACCATCCTAAACTACAAGCTATGTATCTTTATATAATCGTCATTTTTAAATCAAGTTGTTAGCCATTTACATGGTGAAAAAAACCTACAAAGCCTACAAATGATAAGCTTGGTATCGTGCATTGTGGCATGCAAAATACCGGGCAAATAGCCAAGAACATGGAACATGTTGAAGCAAATGCAGAAGTAGAAGTGGAAACAGTTTCACAGTTTCCGAACATGTTAAAGGCTACCATGGCAAAATTTCTGTATCCCAACAAACCATTCATAGCTAATGATTATGTCGAGTGAAAAATACAAGAAGAATTAGCATTAAAAGGGAAGATTAACCAAAGTGGAAACAATAATAATTATTATAATTTCATATTCTATGCTAAATGCCTTTTCTATCAAGATTTCTGGTGCATCCAAATTACATAATTAACTAACAATTAAAACACACTTTCACATTACAGTGTATGTCAAATAAATAAAGCACAGCACAAATCTTGAGAATGTATATTTGATTATTTACATGACTAACGATTCAAAAGATGAAATTAAGATGCAATACAAGTTGACTCCCATTCACATACTGTATGCAATCAAAGCATCAACAAGGAAAAGTTAGTATATCAGTTTGTGATGCCTTATCACAATGGTTCCCAATCCTAGTCCTCAAGTACCACTACCGGGCTAGGTTTGCCAGATATCTGAAGCACAGCACATGTTATATGATTTGCTGCTCAGTGATTGAAGGGTTTAATCTGCATTTCCCCATGGGTATACTTAAAATCCAGTCTGTTAGGGGTACTTAACCTCTTTACTACCAAATGATTTTTATTTTAATTATACAGTAAGGAATATTTGGGAATATTCCCAATGTATTTCTTACAGTAATAACCTATTTGACAGGAAGATGTCACTATCTACTGGCCAAATGAAGCTGCAGCTTGTGGCTCCATGAAAGTCTGAGATATCAGGCATAATGACCACAGCGCTAAAACTTTGTGGACATGTTCAGGAGCCCAAAAGCAAACAAAATTCATTTACAACAACCAAATTTAATTTGCTTTTCCCCTGATCAGCTGCAGATTTAGGCTAGGGTCAGACGAGCGTGATTTCTACGGACTGTACGTCCGTGCAGTACTGACGTACTTTCTGACTGACGACAAGGTAGTGGCCACACAGTCCGTTTTTTTCACTGACGTATTTTTTGATGGATGTAGCAGGGAAAATAAATTACAATGAAAAAACATTCTGTCCGTCAAAAATGCTGGACGTATAAATGCAGTCCATCTGACCTCGTTTCATCACTCACACACAAAGCTACACGGACGTTGCAGACGTGGCGCACTCCGCACGTCCGTTCTAGCAGTATTACGTTCTTGCCTAACCTGCGTCCGTTTGCCGCGTCCGTCATGCGTCCGTACATCTGTGCGCACGTACTTCGTGTGTGGGGCTCCATTGGTCAGAATGCTATGCTGCCACGGACGTACAAATGTGCGGCAACACGGACGTGATAACTGCGCTCGTCTGACCCGAGCCTTAGAGGACTTGATCTTTGGCACCTGATGGTGCCTTGGAACACCCAAGTTTTCTCAATCTTGGGAGTGAATGGCTTAAGGTCCAGGGTTGGGAACCACTGCCATATCAGAATAATATACACAACATGAAATGGTCATCATATGGATATAGATTGAGTACAATAGTATAGTAATGAGATCTCAAAATAAATATCTTTTACTACAAACAAAAAATCCAAGTTCAGGTTGCCTACAGCCATCTTGTTTTCTGTATTATAGGTAGGGGACTGACCATTTCCTTGGTTTTGCATCCCCCTATGTCACAGGTATCTCATTGCAGGGCCTATTTAAACCTTGAACTGCAGTGAGCTCCAGGAAGATCTCTGCCCCAACTGGGTTAATCTCACAAAAACATTCAATACTGTAGGTTAAAGCAGGACCTGCTGTAATGGGGTACCTTGACATTGAATCAGGCTTTTGCAATGTTTGATCTAACTTTGTAGCCAATTACCATTGTTTTGGCAAAGTAAATTGTAGGGATGTTTTTTTTCAGTTCAGTTCAGTTCATTTTTTTTGGCCGTTTTTTTAGTTTTGGACGTTTCGGCAGGTTTTTGTTTTGGTTCATTTCGTTAATTTGGGTTGATTGGGCAGTCTGTTTCAATGGGTTATTTCGTTTATTTTGTTTTCCTGTTTTTGTGAGTATATCTTAAAGCATTTATTTTTTTCCACTTACAGAAAGAAGTGTCTGCATTTATTTATTTGTTAGGATTATTTTGGCATTTTTCTGGAATTTTTGGGTTAATCTTTAGGTGTTCACCAAAAAATTCCAGAAAAATGCTTGAATAATCCTAACAAATATATAAATGCAGACACTTCTTGCTGTAAGTGAAAAAACAAAATGCTTTAAGATATATTTAATAAACAGTTAAATATGGGGATTTTTTTAAACATTGAAAAGTTTGAAAACTATGGTGGGAAAAAAAAGCCTAGCACCTGCATTAATTAATAATTATAAAGTGATCTGTATGTAATACATATTATATAGGGGCACAACATGTGCATTAATTATAAAGTGACCTGTAACACATATTATATAGGGGCACAGCATCTGCATTAATTATAAAGTGACCTGTAATATATATTATATAGGGGCACAACATCTGCATTAATTATAAAGTGACCTGTAATACATATTATATAGGGGCACAACATCTGCATTAATTATAAAGTGACCTGTATTACATATTATATAGGGGCACAACATCTGCATTAATTATAAAGTGACCTGTAATACATATTATATAGGGGCACAACATCTGCATTAATTATAAAGTGACCTGTAATACATATTATATAGGGGCACAGCATCTGCTTTAATTATAAAGTGACCTGTAATACATATTATATAGGGGCACAACATCTGCATTAATTATAAAGTGACCTGTAATACATATTATATAGGGGCACAACATGTGCATTAATTATAAAGTGACCTGTAATACATATTATATAGGGGCACAACATCTGCATTAATTATAAAGTGACCTGTAATACATATTATATAGGGGCACAGCATCTGCTTTAATTATAAAGTGACCTGTAATACATATTATATAGGGGCACAACATCTGCATTAATTATAAAGTGACCTGTAATACATATTATATAGGGGCACAACATGTGCATTAATTATAAAGTGACCTGTAATACATATTATATAGGGGCACAACATCTGCATTAATTATAAAGTGACCTGTAATACATATTATATAGGGGCACAGCATCTGCTTTAATTATAAAGTGACATGTTTCTGTTTTAGATGATTTTGTTACTTTTTTTTCATGTCAGATCATTTTGGTTACTTTTTTTCGTTTTAGTTCATTTCGTTATGAAATTGATTTTGTTTTTGATCGTTTTGTTCAGTTTTTCCACATTTCGTATCATTTGCGTTCCGTTTTAATTCAATTAGGTCTGATGGCGAGATGATTTTGTTTATGTTGAAACTTCGATTCAGGAGTTCGTAATTTCGGGCGGCCAATAATTTGTTTCGGAAATGCTCCCAAAAGAACAAAAATGGTCAATTTCGTACGAAATTCAATTCGGAACGAAACAAATTGCACATCCCTAGTAAATTGTTAATTAAAACTATATTTAAGTGGAATGCTGAAATAAGTGGCTCCCATACACATCTGCGGAGGCAGTCAGACATTGTTTGAAAGAACTTTAGTTACAGATTTACATCTGCGCACTTTCGCAACAGATAATTATAATGGTGACCTTTTACCTACAGCCATCAAAATTTATAAGAAGAAACTGCCTACGTGTTACGGTAACTTGTTTTTGAAATGGTTCAGTAATTTTTAAGAGTTTAATGATGAATTTCCATTTTTTAAAGCAGAAATTTCATATATTTTCCTCATTATTTAGAAGACTCTGGAAAAATATAAAAAAAATAAAAAGACCCAAACAACTAGACATAAAACTAATCAAAATCCTGCAAGGTAATACTGTGACAACAATGTCTCAAATGTCTGGAATGCAAGTTCTGTGGACAGTGGACAGAATTCAGACTTTTCACTGTCCATGTTTTAATAACACTCGCAGAATACTTAATACTAATAATCACATCACAGTATGAAATAATCCGTGTAATAAAAAATAGAACAAACCCACGTTTCTGTACTGTTTTATGTATTATAAATAAATATAAATTCAATGTTAATTTGTCTTTAGGGAATAAAAAAAATCATTTAATAAATGTACCCTTCATTGTAGCATACATTATAGCGCCTGGTGCAGCAATTAATAAAGTTGCTGCCATACATATGGCCAATGGTAATACGTATCTAGTACACAAGGGAAATCATTGTCAGAGGAAGATTTAGCAAAGAGCTGGGACATGGACAGAACACACATAAATCAGATTTAGATCTTACTCCTCTTTGTCTGGCAAAATGAGCAGATGCACCAGAAAATAGCACATTTTAATAGCTTTTCTCAGCCTACAAGTAAAGTAGGTCACTGTGATTTCTCCGCTGCCAATAATTATTGTGTCACCTTTTTTTACATAATGAATTCTCATTAGCATGATTGGTCCAAATCAGGACTGTGCTTAATAATATATATTACTATGTTTTTGTAAAAAAAAGAGTGACAAACCAATTTAATGCAAATCCGAATTTCGTGTAAAAAATATTAAAATATACTCAAATGGCATATGCGGTGTGTACGTATGTCATCCAATTGAGCTTTAACCTGGACCTGAGCCAACTTCCCTATTCATTTTCAATAAACTGAATTTCCAACGAATAATGCGGTTGGCACTTTAAATTTCCCAGTGGCGTCATTTATTTCAAAAATATGAAAGATGTTGCAAAAAGACAAAAATGTACAAAAAAGGCCAATCGGATGGGAACATCGCTTACAATTTTATAATAAATATTTCATACTTTTTTTGCACTCTAATAAGTTCATTAGTTATGGAACAATTTGTTTTCTACCCTTTTACTCCGTCCATTTGCAACATTCTCTTTCTGTCTGTTTCCAGCAGTCTTATCACGTGATGGGGATTTTATTTTTGATACCTCCTTTCCCAGTGGAGAGGTCTGGCTGGATGGTGTTACCAAGTGGAGGAAAGATATACGTTCTCTCCACCATTCTCTCTTTCACAGCTGAGTCACTCTTATGCATGAGCAAGAGTACAAAACACAGATGGCTGTGGAAAGTCTGAAAATACTACTAGATCCATTAACTGCAGTATTGTGTGCTTAGATATGAAATGCAATAAAGAACTTGCTCATCGCGTGAGAAGATGCAGAACCGCAGTAGCTATCCTTCATAATTGGGATAGAAAATGAACAAGAGGACATATATCATATGGTTGAACTCTGATATATTTTCCAACTAATGGACAGATATTTAAAGAAACATTGTTGCAACAGCAATAAATGCTGGTATTTCCCAAAAGGAAAACCCAACAGCAGTAGGAGAAGCTTCACTGTGAAGCTTCTCCTGCTGCTGTTTATATCCTCTGGATTTTCGTCAGTATTTGCAACTCTGGCTAACACCGGCACTCTTTGAATAACATACAAGATTCCACCTGTAAAGCTTTAAATCTTTATAAATCGTTATAAAAAATGTAAACTGTTAATGCTGCCAGTCTTTATAATGAGTTCATGGGTGAAGATGAAAAACAACCTGTTAAAGTAGCCACAGTGAAAAGACAAGGTCAAGATGTCCTGTACAGTATCAATGCTAGATTCCACCTAAATGCAGGCACCAACAATAAGCTGCTAATTCATTAATAAAAATAAATGACATATGCAAACCATAAACTGTATGTACTGTACACATATATATATATATACCCCGGCAGGACATCACTTCAATCTAACAGGCCACTCCATCCAAAACCTCAGAATTAAAATCCTCAAAGGACATTTTAAAGACCACCGAGAACGCAAAACATTTGAAATGAAAATGATCACATATTTCAACAGTATAAAACAAAGACTTAATGTAGATTTGGGTTTTTTAACCCATTATAATAACTTCACATAATATTCATAATTCTGGTTGGGGCTTGGTTTTCTTTCTCCTGTTCTTTGGTTTCTTTTTTTCTTCTTCTTCTGTGTCTTCTTCATACTCACAGTTTTTTTTTGTCCTTTCACTTTCCCTTTGAAGTAGCCATGATCTTATCACCGTTGTCTTTGTGCCTGAGACACCTTAATGTTTTTATTTGCTGTTTTATTTTTCTCCCTTTTTTCTTTCCCTACTCTGACCATGCCATTTGGCGATTTACAACATCTAACACCCCCAACCGTGTGCCCGATTAATGTCCCAATGTTTAATTCTATTATTCTGATCAGTAAGCTTCCAGGCCTGACGAAGAGAGGATCACTCTCGAAAGCTTGTATTTTAAATGTAACGTTAGTCCAATAATAAAGGTATCACTACAGACTGCTATACTCGTGATTTTGGCATCTGGACTAACACGGCCTACCTAATCTATATATACAGTATATATAAATATATATACAGTATATATATATTGAAAAAAAAATCCTGAATTCCAAAAGTTTGATATTTTTAACACGTCAAACATGGAATATACTTTGTGCCCAGTTTATGGTGCACAGAAATTCCATTTCTCTTGTATCTGTGAACACTCACTCTGTGAACATTCAAAATCTGCACAGATCTGCAGAAAAGCTGCTGCATGTTAGGTCTGGCAGGATGCTGTTCTAGCTGTTGAGGGAACACACATATTATTGCACAGCGAGTAGTTGGAAGCAAGGTAAGCATAACATATGAACTATAAATTTGGTCACGATTCATCCAGCACAGCTTAGAGACTGACTTAGAATACTGGTGTGAAATTGACCTTGCCACAACCTCCACACATGTGACAGATGAGAGGTCGTCTTTAACCTAGTATGGTCACTAATCATCTGCAGAAAAAAATTAAATTAGAAAATGCACTGAAAAATTGAATGACGCATACTTAGAAGGGAATATTACTTAAGCACATAGTATATTCTCAAAAGCATATGTCTGTGTATAAAACAATGCCCTCACCTACACATTCATTGCAAAATCAGTTCTCTCAAGTTCGTTATGAGTAACCGACCCAGATGGCAGCCCTTGGAGGAGGGTATAACACCGTATGTCACCCTGCCTTCTAGAAATCAGCACGCTGGTAGGAACATTCATCCATGGTGATGAAATATGAGTACAGCAAGCACTGCATTACTTTACACAGGTAATTATGCTCTAAAACACACACAATTATAATTTGTAATAAATAATTTTTATAAGTACTGCCGACATGAAAAATAAATAGTCAGGCTTCATATTGAGACAGTGGGAAGAGAAAGAAATACAATAAATTGTCTGAAAAGTAACAGAATTTTGCATTTTTTCTTCCCCAGTATAGTTACCATTAACGTGTACCTCAAATACGCCTTCTTAATCCATTTTTTTTTACTAATGAAAGTCTTATTTAGAACGTGAGTAGAGTGAAACAGACTGTATTGATGTCGAAAAAGGTGGCACGAATGCCACAGCAATGGTATGTGTGAAAGTATACAATATAGAGCAGAATACAGCAATGATCAAGTAATATTTACCGTAAGGGACTAAGAAGGAAATGTAGCCCACGAACCATCACAGTCATATCGATATGTGTACATATCGACAAGGGAGTGGCCTGAGATCAGGTCCGAGCCACATCCCAAGTCAGGTGGGATTAAAAGGGTGCGACCGAGGGTAATAAAACATTGCGAAATGAGGGTAATGAAAAAGGAAGGTAGGAATCATAAAGAGGGGGGTAGGCAGGAGAGAGAGGGAGATGGAGAAGGGGAGGAGAAGAAAGGAAGAAAAGAGAGGAGGAGGAGGGGCAAAGAATAAAAAAATGGAAGGAGTGGTATTTAGAAACAGAGAGTCGGAGAGGGAGTTAAGAAGCATCAACATGTGCAGCCCACAAGGTCATCCACGCAGGAACCACAGCAATGACAATACTGGCAAGCTCCCGGCGCAGAGGGGTACTCCTTGATCCATTTCTTAACACACCTCAAAAGAAAAGAAATATGTACAGTACAGACAACTCAATACGTCAGAGGATTCTTAATTAAAGCCAAATGTCAAACACACATGTGACTGAGCCTATGTTTCTGGCTCAGAAAGTAGCCAAGTAGATCTGTAAAAGCATCGCCCGTTCTTCCTTATGTCTCTTTACTAAAAAAATAAAATGATAGAGCAGTAATATAATGCAGATTTATATGATGTAGGAATCACAGTAAATGTTGAAACGACTCACATTTCCCAGAATATTTATGAAAAGGTTCTAAAAGGTGGCACACCCTATGACTTCAACATAGGATCAACAAACCTCCGCACATTTTCAAAATATACAGCATTAACTCCATAGGTAAAATTCCAAGGTATAATGATGCCTCCAAAAATAACATCCTACCATATTGAAACTTACTGAACCAGAAACATACAGGCTCAGTCACATGTGAATATTACCATTTGCTTTTTATTAATAAATCTCAGAAACATTGAGGTGTCTACATGATATCTAGGAATTGTTATATTGCAAAGCGTGCGCCAGTCTAGTTATCTCTTTTGTGTTTCATTAAGGTGCACCTGTCATACTCAACTGCTGGGCACCACCATTTCTTATCTCTTATAGGCTGGCTGTTCTGAAATTATTACCTCACAGGTAAATATCAATAGCTCTGACTGGACCTCATATTGATAGGTCAATGTTGTGCAAATGCTGTCTGCAAGATGGCAGCACCCCGTGCGTAAGTATGACAAAAGCAGTTTAATGTTGGAAAAGGAAAAAAATACTAAATTGTGTGGATTTTTTTGATAAGTGAGTTCTTAATCTTGATAATTTATTTTACTCCCTACCGTCTCAGTACTTAGCTTCTGTATTTTTCTATTGTATGTGCGTTAATTGTAACATTTATTTATGACAAATTATAATTGTGTGTTTTAGAGCATAATTACCAATGTAAAGTAATGCAGTTTTAGCATACGATTATATTCTTTATTTTTTTGTGAGCAAAAAAAAAATCAACAACAAATGTTATTTGCACATAGTCGTATCATAGTTTCTAATTTAATGCAGTACAGGTTAGACATGCGCAATTAGTTTCGTCCCGGATCCAAATTCGGACGAAAATAACCATTTTTCGTATTTCGGAAGTATTTCCAAAAAAGAAAAATCAGCAGCCCAAATTTTCGGATCGATCTGAAATTTTTAATCAATATAACACATAAACAAAATCAATTTGGAAATGGATCTGAAACTAAAAAAAATGGAACAAAAATGATCCGAAATGCTGAAAAAAATGGAACAATACAATCAAAAATTACTCCTGAAAGTGAAACATACAGGGTTATTCAGAGAAAGGTAAAAACCAGGAGAACTGACAGGAGAAGAATAAATAAAATAAATAAATAACTATAGACCAAATAGCCGACTTGGAAAGTGAGATAAAAGGGAGCATTTTTCTGGTTTGAATATTTTGACCTAGAATTTTCACTTTTACAGTCATTCTCCTGGTTTTCACCTTTCTCTGAATAACCCTGTCTAACAGGATAAAATCCTGAAAATGTCTAAATAATCAAAATAATTTTTCTGGCTTGGCTATTTTGACCTGATTTTCTCACTTCTCCTACCAATTCTCCTGAGTTTCACCTTTATGGAATAGACCTATTGATGTCAACATTGTATTGGCTTCTGAGGTAAAATTTTATATGGTATACTTCACCATAGGGCTAATCCTGGTTTGTTTCTTGTTTATTATTTTTATTATTCTTATCATTTATATTGGACCAACAGTTTCCGTAGCACTTTACAATAACCAAAGAGAGCGATGATGATGGAAACAAGAGGTGTAGAGGGCCCTGCTCATAGCAGCTTACAGTCTAGAGGGATTGGGGTTCAATCACGTGTGAGTAGGTGAGCAGAGGGATGAGTTGCATCAGTGATGTGGTATGCTAATCTGGTTGAGTTTGAGGGATTTTTTGACGGACTGAAGATTAGGGGAGAGTTTGATAGGGCTTGGGCAAGGCAAGTCGTTCTACAGGTCCGGAGCTGCCCTAGCAAAGTCTTGGAGGTGAGAGTTGGTAGCGCGAGTGTGGACAAACGACAGGCGGAGATCGCCTGATGAACGGAGTTGTCTAGATGGGACGTGCTTGCGGAGTAACAAAGACATGTAAGGAGGGTTCACGTTATTGAGCGATTTGAACGTCAGTATTTTAAAATGTATCCCGAACTGTATCCCGAAAAGTACAGAAAGCCAATGGAGGGACCAGCAGAAGTGGGAGGTACACGAGGTGCGTCTGGTGAGAAAAAAAAGCCAGGTACCTGCATTCATTACAGTTTGCAAAAGAGCAATACGGGCGTTGAGGAGGACAATGAGGATCGACTTGCAGTAATCAAGTCGTGAAATGACAAGCTCATGAAGCAGCACCTTCGAGGTATCAGGCGTCAAAAAGGGGTGGACTCGGGCAATGTTCTAGAGTTGATAGTAACAGGAATATTATGACGACATTTTATTAGTTGATCTCATCAAAACTAACAACTTACAGAAAATATCTAATTAAAGTCCTGATGTTTAAACTGGACCATCGACAATGAATGAAATAATTAAGTGGATTTAAGCAGCCAGTAAAACCTATGTGGGCACCAGACAGGCATTTCCCAAATGGAAATTCAGTGGTAGAAGAAGCTTCATCATTGAAGTTGTCACTATTTGAATCTTCCCATTTACTTTATTTTTACTATAAATTTGCTGCTCAATATTAGATGTAGTCTAAATCAGATTTGGAGACAAGATCCCAACTGTATCTTTTTATTTCTAAGCCCAATATTACTCTTTTTTAATTAAGGGCTTTAGTGAATGAGCATGTGAGTAATGCAGAATTCCTACTGTTACCTTTATGATGATAATACATAATATCATGCATGTTGAGTGGCAGCACCTGCTGGCAGTAAAATGAGGATCTTAATGAACATCAGTCCTCATCCTACAGAAATTTCACAGCAGTGGCTATCTGACATACAAGTTTCCGAATAGAAGAACACCAGGTTTCTCATTAACTTGGCAATTATAAGCTAACGTGCAACCAATGTAGGTTATTAGGCCACAAATCTTTAAAATTTTCACATTCTGTGCAAGACCATAGAGTCCTTTCCAATGCCGACGTTGACGTATTCCTTACTTGGTGGTTTTGCTCTCTCTCCCTCTCTAGTTGGCAAGATACATGCTAGCCATGATTGTAGCACTGCTGTCGTATCTGAATATCTACTTTACATATTTGCGATCAATATCTGACACATAAAATATATTAGAAATTGCAATAATATACTAATGGGGCAGAGTGGAAGCAAATAGTTCTCAGTGACCATCTTTGACCTCAGTGCAACCATCTTGGCTACATGGAGCTCATACCTTTGGTGGTATGCAAAATCACTACAGGGATCTACTTGCAGTTCCCAAATAATCTGACTAAAGATACTTATACTGCAGCTTTGTCAAAACAGAGAGAACAGGGAAACAATAAGGGCATTAATGGTTCATCTAACACACAAGATGCCTCACCACTGCGAAGAGAGCAGCATTTTTTGCGCCTGCATTGTAAACCAGCGTTAAAATGCGGGCGCAAGGGGGAAAACTGCGGGTGCAGTTTTTCCTCCCTTGTGCCCGCATTTTAACCCGAAGAATGTAATAGAGCCCCACATATATATAATGATATCAAATTTGAGTGTGTGTTTGTATCAAGTGTGATATGATAATTGGGATAAATGTGCTGCATTCTACATAACACTCGACTAAGTAGTTCCACTTCTACTAATGTATACTGTATATGTATTTATTAATCCCATGTAACAGAGGTAAGGGTTGAAACAGTACTTCACTTTTATGTCAATGTGCATAGTTCACCTGCTTCTTCATTGACAAGTATTTCATACTTGGCATTACCCTCCACACATAATATAGCACATCTAGGCCCCTATTACGCTCTTGGCGTTAAAACGCAGGGGAGGAAAAACTGCGCCCGCAGTTTCCCCCCTGGCACCCGCGTTTTAACGCCAGATTACAATGCAGGTGCAAAAAATGCTGCCTGCATTGTTATCGAGCGTTAAAGTTAGGGATGCGCGTGGCAGCGCTGAGCGCAGCCGCACGCATCCTCTAAATGGAGTCCATAGGACTCCATTGAGTTCCTCTCTGCCGGTCACGTGACCGGCCGGATCTCGCATCGCGAGATCCGGCTGGTTGGTGTAGTGATACGCAGGGAAAGACAGGGGGACATTTTCCTCCTGTCTTTCCCTGCTCCCGCCGGCCAGAGAATGTGACCGGAGCCGCGGTCCTCGCCGCGGGACATAGGGTAAGTATGTGGCTTGTTTTTTTTTTTTTACAGCTGGTATTAACGGATTCTGCAGAAGCGGAATCCGTTAATAACAGGTCCTGGCTCTGGTTAACTTTTCGTTGACCAGAGCCAGGCGTTAATCAGCTCTGGGACATTTTAATCAAGCGCTGATTAACGCTTTGCGCTCCCCATGTTAAGTATAGGGAGCGCAAAGTGCACTAACCTCGCAGAGGAGCACAAGGTACCAAACGCTAATGGGTTTTTTAACTCGTTTGCGTTTGGATTGTAATAGGCAGCTAATACCGCAGCTAACGGTAGTGCTCATGCAGGTGAGCGCTATCGATAGCGTTAGGTTTTAGACAGTAGGGCCCCTATTACTAACCTGTCTATTCATGTCTGTCTCACTATCCTTATGCAAATCAAGTTAAAAAAAGTTCTCTTCAAGTTAAATAATGTAAGGAGGTCTTTTAACAGCACTACACAGTCTACTCAGTTCAATGGCCAGAAGGAATGCCTGGCTTTAACGCATTTTGCTAACCATGTACAGAAATGTAAACATACATTAACTTGAACAAAGCATGAAATATTTTTGAATATATTCACTGACTGCATTCGAGTACTTCACAATTGTCTTAAACTGATCATTTGATAAAAAGACACAAAATGTTGCTAACACTTCACCATTTATAAGAAGTAGTATTTAACTAAAGGAAAGTATTTCTTATAAGTCACATTTGTATCGTGCCTATCTAACACTGATGCATGACAAGTCAACATTCAGTTCTCAAGCAGCATAAATCATTGCGATCCTAACAGAGAGACCTGGGGCAATTTTCCAAAGTTGGTGGTAACTTGACCAGAGCTGTTCTAAACTTAACAGTGCCATAGACAATGGGCCCTATTCAGATGTTTAGGCTAAAACGGGGACGCTAACGGAGAAAAATTGCGCCTGCAGCATCCCAGTTTTAGCATGAGATTCTATGGAGGGTTATGCTGCCGGGCCGCAAGATTGGGTTGGGGGAGACATCCCCTGCAGCAGGGAGAAGAGCGAGTGAGAAGTAGAAGAGATGGGAATGTGATTTGAATGTGTGGGTTGAGGCTTTGTGTTTGTAAGTGAATGGGGAGAGAATGCAGAAGTGCATGATAAATGCCTGATTTAAGAGGAGGGGGATGGAAGCCATGAGGGAGCAATGACAATGGAGTGTGGAGGTGAGAGTAGATGGAAAGACGCAGAAGTCCTTTTAGTTAGTGAAGTTACTGTAAACATATTACCTTACTTATCCTAATGCTAATTACTGTTTGCGCTCCCCATGTTAAGTATAGGATATGCAAAGTACGGTAAACTAGCGCAATCACTGATGTGCTAAAAAATTTTTTTCTTGATTAGCGTTAGGGGTGTAATATTGGGGGCATGCTTTAAAGTCCCCTATCTTGACATTAACGCTTACGCACCCGAATGCTACAGTTAGCATTCACTTGGGAATAAGACCCTATAATGGCTTTGGTAAATTAACAGCAGCTCTGTTTATTAGTATAGGAATGCAACTCAATCCATCACATTTGATCAGTTTTAATCCACTATAGTACCGGCTGGGTGGAGTAGAGGTAACATCACTGCTCTGCGTGGAGAGAGCCTGTGGAGTCATGGGTTCGATCCCGACGAACACCTCTCCAGTAAGTGTCCTTGGGCAAGACACCTAACGGTACATAATCGCCACCCAGGACATACTTGAAAACGAGAGAAATCTCAATGTATCCTTCCTGCTAAAATCCTTTCTCAAATTTTTTTTTTAAATTACCACAAGGAGTCACTGGCATATTCTTTGGTGGGAACAGGCAAATTTACACTTAAAAGAATAGCAAAACCTGTTCTGTCCCTATTACACTTGGACGTTAGAAAAAATAGGTATACTATCTAGGACACACAATGCTTGATGAACAATAACATTTTAAAAATAGAAGTGATATCTGAGAAACTCAAATAGATACGGTAATTTCTAAAGATCTAAAGGAATACAATTTTGGTCCTTTCAACGTTTTTTGGTCCTTTCAGATTTTGAAAGACAAATAAGGAAGAATGAAAAAACCTTAAGATATCGGCTCAAGAATAGAGGAAAAGATCCACAAAAATCATATGTAAAGAGATGTTTTAAAGGGACCCTCAAAAGTACCATACTCACTACAGAGTCACACAGACATGGACATGTGGCACATGGACTTTGACCCTGCAAATCATTTCTGTCACTTTCAATCTATTTTTAACAATCCTGTTTTACACATCTCATTTAAGTACATTACTAGCTACTTCCTAGTTCCTTCAAACGTGCTATGATTTAATTATGTGATGAGTTTTTATTCCATAGTAAGCGTGCCTCAACATGCTTACATTGTCCTTCAAGGTTATGTGGTTTCTAACACAGGATTTTGATTGTACTTCGATGCCATAGTTTCGAACAATATTTGATCTGGCCTTGAACATGGAGTAGGTACCACTATGCCCCACTTAATCATTACAACTAAGTTTGCCAATTCAAGTGGTAGCATGAATTACCACTCAGCTTTTACGCAAAGTGTCTAAAATTTTCCATATCTCTACTTTGATACTCGTTATACATTAAGTTCACTCTAAAGTCATCAATGATTAGGACCAGAGAGTTATTGTGATGTGAAACACACAAATTCTACTAGCTAGTCTTATAATTGATAGGCATTAAATGCCTGGAGATTACCTCAGAATAGTACCAGCATTAGCCCACTAGCAGTATTGGTCATGATGAGCAGAGGTTATTCGGGGAGCGAGTACACAGATATTACTGTACCACTGAGAAAACTGACCAAAATCACCAATTGCTATAAATGCAGAGTTGAGATTATGGGAAATCAGCAAACTGCTGTAAAATGAGAATGTCTTTTTCTACATCACACATATTACTCTGTAAATGTTTTGCTGTGAGAGGCAAGGTTAACATTACAATGGCCATAATAGGCCATTAATCGATAATGAATGCATCTCTATGAGAAGCATCTCACCAAACCACGAACTAGAGCCAATGTGGAAATAGCAAGAATAGAGAGAAATGGTGTTCCATATGAGCAGTGGCGAAAAAGAAGCTACCTAGAAATGACATATATATATATACTGTATATTCAAAATGTTTTTCTTAATAGTGAATTAACTCATGAATTGATTTTTTTAAATTATTCATGAGTTGAAAACAAAGTCTATGACGATTCCTTTGGCCCCTGAACCCCTTTTAGCTCTACTCAATAGTCCATCCAGACGATATGGTATTGTTTGTCCTGCACTCAAACTGGTGCATTGAGTTTGTACAGCCACGCGTATTTGTACTGCCTGCTGGTGGAAGACACCTTTATTGGCCCTTGCACAAATCAAGGCAAATGTTTGGTATCTGTACAAAATGGAATATCTTATGACCCAGCTCCTTGATACTGTAACCCACTGTCAAAAAATTTGGGCTCCTTGGGTGTCTTCCCAAACCTCCCCTCATCGACCATTTGCCCACCACCTGGCTTCATTGTAGAGCTTTTTCACCCTGGTATCCTGATTCCTTTGCCTTTGCCCCTTACCTCCCCCATTCTTTTTGTTCTACCCTGCTGAGACTTTGTGCTACTTTTTAGGTTTTGTTCCTTATCTTTTGATACAGACTGTCTACCATTTGTTGTGTGACGCTCCACAGTTTCTTATTACGGATATGTTGCCTCTTACTCGCTATTGCAGATGTACAGCTTATATCCTTTTTTTTTTATATGGCTGTGAGTGTCTTTTCATTTTTGGCGTTCTGTATCTTACTTTTGAAAAAAATTAAAACTTACAATTAAAGGATTATTGAAAAAAATAATCTATGATGAAATCCTTATAATCTTCACAGGTGATAACATGTTTTTATTTTATATTACATTTATTGCAACAGCAACGAAAACAATAATAGTTCACTTGTGCTATTCTATATATTTGAATATGATCCTGCTTGTATTGCTGCTGCCACATATATAAAATAAACCAGCATTTTAGAGATGCTGTAAAGCTTGATTTGCTTTCTACTGCTGTGCACTCCTGCCGATTAAAGAGGATGCTGAAGTTCTGGCATTTTTGCTGGGAGCAGCACGGAGGGAAGGCAGAATGAAGCTTATGCTTCCACCCGGGAAATGGTATTTCACTGGAAATAACGTCTCCTCAAAGTTGGTGTTAAGTAATTTTAATCTGCAAAATCACATAACACACAATGACCCCCCCCCATTAAATACCATTCTCACCTCTCATCCCACGTGGAGAGAATGCCTTGATCTGCCTCTTCCTCTCCCAGTGAGCATGATGAGACTGGGAACAAATAGTTCTTAGTCTCACTCCATGGCATTGCGTGATTTCGCAAGAGCAAACTTACACAAAGCTCGGAGCCTGGACGTGCAAGGCTCCAAGGAGTGCTATGGACTCCACTAGCCGATACTCATGGTGGTGTGTTACACTGCTTCCGGTTTCAGGCAGGTTTACAGTTCGTTCTGGGGCTAGGCGCAAAAAAAGCACCTACCCTGGAATACGCTTGATAAAATGGAGATGTAAGGAAAATCTGCAGACGCAGATTTTCTTATTGTTTCCCTTTTATCGGCAACTATGGAATAGGGCCCATAGTTGGCTAATCTCTTCATCTGTATAAGATCAGACATTTTATGTTACTTAACAATTCATAATGTACCTTTCCCTCCATTCTCATTTTGTTTCTCACCAAGAACATATCTTCTACATTGTCGCAAAAATGTATTTGGAAATTGGCGTACTTCCTGCAGGGAATGTAGTATGAAGGTTGTACCGAAACCTTCCACAGCCCCACCTACAGCCCTGTTCACTGCTGGGCCCCCAAACCCTCACATATACTAATAACAATATGATTACGCCCAACCCTAATTGCATGTGCTATTTAGCCCTTTAGCCACTGTAGTTTTGTTTAAGTATTTTGAAGTAGTAGAGGTCTGAAACCAATAAAGCACATACCTTAATTATATCCCCGTTATTCTAAATCCACAGTATTTTATGTGTTGGTTCATTATTAGGGATGTGCGTTTCGGGTTTCGGAATTTCGGAATTTTCATGAAATTTCCCGATTCGTGCAGTCGAATTCGACCGATTTTCCAAAAATTTTCAGATCCGAAAACGGCAGATCCGAAGAAAAATTCAAGCCGAAATGAAAAACTTTTCGGAATTTTCGAATGGAGTAGAAATGTGTAAAATCGAAATTCATTTTCGTTCAATTCGTGATTTCGGCTCCATTCCTGATTTCAGTTCCATTTCAGTAATTTCGGACATCGTATTTATATCGCTGATTCTGTAATTAAATGTTGTATCATTCCCATCTCAATGTATCCTTCCTGGAAAACCAGAGAAATCTCAATGTATCCTTCTTGTAAAACATGAGAAATCTCAATGTTTCCTTCTTGTAAAACATGAGAAATCTCAATGTATCCTTCTTGTAAAACATGAGAAATCTCAATGGCAGAATTATCGTATCGTATAATTATCGTATCCGAAAAACCCTTAGTTTACGTCAAAATGAATAGACACTTTGAAACAAGGAGAACAGACGTTCCAAAAAACACGAAAATTTCCGAAATCACGAAAAAAAATCAGTACGAAAAACTAACCGAAACGGAAATCGACCGAAACGAGTTGAAACGAAAATTTACAAAATCCGAACGAACATCATTATAAACATCATAATCTTCATGTGTCTATCCATATTTATGTATTAGAAGAGATATATATATATATTATATATATAGCAAAAATCTTAGTGAATGTCAGGCACTCATTTCCATATAGTAACGAAAAAGCTGCAAGCCAGGTTCTCAAGCAGCATGTCCTTACGTGCCCCAGTGCTAAACTCCCATGCAGAAATTATGTATATGGAAATATCCATTTGAAGGAGGCACCCGGGGCTTGTTAAAAAATCATTAGAATTCACATAAAAAGACCAACGTTCCGGCCCAGCGGGGGCCTTTATCAAGGTGATATCAAGGTGATAAAGGTGATATACTTTGATAAAGGCCCCTGCTGGGCCGAAACGTTGGTCTTTTAATGTAACTTTAATAAAAATTCTAATGATTTTTTAACAAGCCCCCGGGTGCCTCCATCACATGGATATATATATATATGTATATATGTGTATATATATATGCTTCCTCAAGCTCTACCATGGCTACTTTCCCTGTCAGTCATATACATTCCTGCTCCCTGAATGTCTTCTTTCTCCTCTATAGGGAATGACTCATATCAGAACTCTTACTTCAGGTCGAGGACATGCTTCTTTTGCATCTCTTGGTCGCCATTTTGCTTTATTTCCTTGTACAAATTATTCTCCAACTTCCTGGCCATGCTACCGTGAAAATAGGTAGTGACATAGGTCTGCATTAGACCTAAGAGCCCTCCAACCTACTGTACGTTCACATTTATAGTAATTTCCTGGGTTACAAATATAAGCGTAGGTAGGGGAATCATGGATGAGTGGCTGTAGTTCTTGTCAGATTTAGGAATGTCAGGCGGCTTGTAGAGTACAATATCACAGTTAAAACACTGATATCAAACATCAGCTGTTCCATTCCACTTATCATTTGACTCCAAATCCTTTTGCCAAGCCAATGATATCAGTTTTATCTGGCAAATTACTTTCTCAGTTGATGGAGGAGAGGAGATCTCTGTAATTTATATGCTATTAAATATTGTTTATGCGATATAAAAGCCACAGTTATAAAAATTGCATTAAATTAATAAATTTATATTTGCAAGAAATCGTCATTTTACAAATGGCTTGCTTGAGATACAAGGGGAATGAAATATGCTGCTGAGATAAGACCAGCAGATGGTTGCTAGAGATGTAATGTGGAGAATATCTTGGCAAGAGCCCCGTCCTCTTCCCAAGAGATGTTATGTTGCTACAAAGATGCTGCAGGATCTTGTCAAACGAAATTGATACCAACGCCTTCAGCATACAGAATTATTTGGCAATTGTAGGTGAAACTTTTTAAATCATACACTTTCAATAACAACTTATTAAGAACTGAAGCTAAAGGAATCGTATACACAAACTCGTCAAGATATAGGCTAATAGCTACAAAAATCCGATGAGTTGTCTATTAACCTCTACTGTCCCCACAATATTTTTTTTTCTGTTTTTTTATGCCTAAAGTCTTTACACACACACTTGTCCTGCACAGCAGTCTCCTACTTGTTCTTCAGGCATCCCTCCACAGTTACAGCAAGCAGCATTGTTGTGGTCTCATAAGGATTTGCTCATGTGTCAGTAGCACATAAGAGTGGGAACATCTGGGAACACAGTTTCCCTGCCATTTTTTTATATTTAAGTGTCACTCATACATTTCTTTAACTCCTCCACTGCTGAGTAATTTCATCCCCTGCCTGCTCAGCTCATTTTGGCCGTTTTGTGCTCATCATGTTTAAATGTGTTTTGAAGTCATGTTTTATTGTAGGACCCAGACTCATTATATATCCTTATTTTCAGGAGACTCAGTAAATTAAAAATATATTGTTATTATATGTATACCTCATGTCCCGTCGCAATGCTATAACATAAAATGTAAAAAAAAACAATTTCCATTCAGATTTCAATTATTTACAGCGTGTATATTTTTTTCACATTTTATCATCCAAACCTTTGTGGTTATATATTCTACGGGGCACGCTTGTTACAAAAAATTTGAAATGGGTACCTGCTACTTCATTTTTTAGAGAAAGTATGCAATTTTAAATAAAACTGAAAAAAACAAAATTTATCGCTTATATTTTGGAGGATTGTGTTTTATGAGTAAGATGACTAGTTGTGGAAATTTTATTATGTGGACATTATAGTCTAGGATGTGTGTGTTTTTATAAGTTGTCATCTGTCTCCCTGTGTTGGATTTGAATGTGGTTTTAAATCCAAGCCAGCGGCGGACATTATACTCTAGGGATAAGGTGTGTACAGGGGGCCGGTCCGTCATTCTAGTCCACACCTCTGTCCTTTTGATATGTAAATGTAATTACTGGACAAACTTGTTTTCTGTTGTATAGTCAGTGGCCACTGGGCGTTGTCCTATTGTGTAATAAATGAGGCTGACGAGAAGCCAGGAGCTCACTTGGGACTTGGCACTTGGTCAGATGAACTCCAGCTAGAAGCAGCGTGTGTGTCTGTGTCTCTTTTCTGCGCGCGTTCAGGTACGTATGCCAGGGATAGCGCAGAGCTGCTTGTAAGTACAGCGGATCAAACTACATTAGGGAATTGATAGTAGATTAATTTCCAAAACATATGGCGAGTCAGCTAAACAAGGAACCAACAGATTTTTCCTCTGCACAGAAGAAAAAAGGAGAGAGAGTAAGTAAATGTAAATTGTAATTTTGACTCCTGCGTCGAGGAAATTTCTGCTTGCTAAAAGAACGATTTTGCTCGTTTTGTGTAAGAACGAGATAAGTAATTTTCTGGTGTAGTTTTTGGTAGATCTGAGCTGATTGTACAGAGACTGTATGGTGAGATTGTGACGTGGGTGCTGACCAGTACAGGATATCGTTTTTGTTGTAACTTCTATTTGTGTAACTTTTATGTTTGTAAGAGGTGATTTTGGTTTGTAGAGGCAGAATTTTGTTTTAATGTTTGTACAGGAGAAACGGCATTTAGAGGATTTTTTATACTGTTAGCCTGTAAATCAGAGGAGGTTTTTACTCTGGTTTCGGGGGTGGGGCACAGGGAATAGAGAAACTGTTTTGTTTAATTTGGTTTCTATTTGCTGGATTTTGGAGACACCATCTTGGTCTTCCTTTGTGTGAAAAACCATGCGGCTTGGCAGCCATTTTACCTTTGTGTGAAAGACCATGCGGCTTGGCAGCCATCTTTGATTACCTTTGTTTGAAAGACATGTGCCCTGGCAGCCATCTTGGTTAGTTTGGTGCTGCAGGTTTTTTTTAACAAGGAATTCAGTTTTAGATGGAGCTGATTCACTTTTAGTTTTGGTGTCTATGGAAAGCGATTTGTTTGTTTTTGCCTCAAATGTTAGTTTTTGTCCTGAAGTTATTTTTGTCTCTTTTGTAACTTTTCTATGTACGGCTTGATTTTGTTTTGATTGTTCGGTCATGTTATAGCCCAGTGACCAGCCTGATAGGGGAATCATTGTGTGATGGTTAATGATTCTGTTTAACGTTTGTATATCTGTGGCTGTTACACTGAATTGTAGAATTGTTTGGTATAGTTAATACGGGTACTACAGTGTAGGAGGGTGGTGCTTTGTAGTTCTGTGCCAAAAGTATTGGGACAACTCATAGAGATTGATAGCAGTGTCTTTTTTGTAGTAACCATTGTAGTGTTTGTATTCCTGTACAATGGAAAGCATTTTTAAGGAAGTAGCTAATGTACAACACACGGCGGGCATTGTTCAAGCTATGCAGGGATCTAATGATCCTTGGTGGGAGGCCAAGAATTGTGTAGCAAACCTGATAGGTAACCGAAAGTTCCGCAAATGGAAAGGAAAGTATGCTCTGACTTTTGCTGCTGGTTGGATAGCTGATAAATTTCAGGAGTCTTGTAGGCTGAAGCTGAGTTTGGAAGGAGAGATGGAAGATTTAAAAGTGGAAATTGATAAATTGAGAGCTCTTGTTCTCCAGCAGGCAGCTGAAGCCAGGACAGATTATGAATGTACTGTGAGGTCTAATACTGAGCTGTGTAAGGAGAATGAATGTTTGTCTGAAAGCTCGACGCATGCACAGGAGGCTGTAAGGGAATTGTCTGGTCCCGGCAGCAGGACAGAAGCTGAACATTGTGCTGTAAGTATGGAGAAGTCTGAGGACTTTGGGTCAGATACTGAAACCGACTCAGGGATGGAGATCGACAATTTGTCTGACCCTGGAGTTGGAAATGTTGGTGCAATGGCGGAGGATACGTCAGGTGAGTCTGTGGTAAAAGGACTCCATTCAGATAGTGGTGTGGGATCTAGTCATGCTAGGATGGTTAGTGTTGTGCAGCAAGGCCGATCACCATGTGCCCAGAGAAGGTTTCGTGCAGAGAGACAAGCTATTCGTTGCTTTGCATGCAGGGGATTTTCACATATTGCCAGGTATTGTGTGGTAACTAATGGCAACAGACAGAGAGATTCTAAGTATCCCCGAACCACAGCTAGAAGTAAAGCGGTTTATTCAGCAAGGTGGGGTAATGGTCCCAGACATGGATCTTTGCAAAGGCATAGAAGCCAGGGACAGCCAAGGTCATTGATCCAGGAAACAGATTTAAAATCCCAATATGAACGGCTGAAATGTGAAAATGTGAAGCTTAGAGAGGAAAGAGATCGCCTCTGGGAA
This sequence comes from Leptobrachium leishanense, assembly GCA_009667805.1. Lineage (NCBI taxonomy): Eukaryota > Metazoa > Chordata > Amphibia > Anura > Megophryidae > Leptobrachium > Leptobrachium leishanense. The sequence goes on along the minus strand of CM019067.1, from coordinate 175,141,064 downwards.
TTCAGCAGAGTTCCTAATTTTGTGTTCCAGAAAAGGGGAAATGAAGAAATGTTATTGAGGTCTTTCTAAACTATTTTACTGTTTGTATTTTTGCAGGAAAAAAATGAAAAAAATTGAACTTTTAAACTTAATTCAAATGTGACTTTTTCCTTTCGCTGGAAACCTGTTTGGGGACCTTATTGTAATGTTAAATCCTGTTTCAATGGTAATATAAAGGTGGCTGGGGACTGGACTGTTTCAGGCATTGATGTGTTAATTCAGTCCTATACAATTGTTTGTTCTAAGGGTTTTTTGTTTTGTTCTTGGTGTTTGCATTGAGTTTTGGTTTTAAGTTAAAAGTTACTTTTTACTGAATCTCAATGTATATAGCAAGACGTCCTGTAACTGAAGTTTTGGTAGAGAATGTACTTCAGTTGTGTTTTTTCATGTTAATGTTTTGAGTTTTAGAACCTTGCTGTGTTTTGCATAGTATCGCATTACGGTTGGTTTTGCGGTAGAAAAAGAAAGGATTTGGTTTTAAAACTTTCTTTTTATATTTACTACGTCAAAGCGGATTGTGCAAGCGAGAATAACACGCTTTTATTGGTTTAGAGTTGCTTTGCGCAGCGAGAAGGTCATTTTACGTTCAGACTGTTAGTTTCTGTTTTGAGAACTTTTTTTCATTTGGTGACAGTGATTCATGTGTTGTAATGAGACATCGTACAGCTAGGAAATAGACAGCAGAAGGCTATCCCCATTTAACAAATGTATACTGATGGAAGCCACATTGTTCTGTAGAGAAAGAGGATAGTCATTGTGCTGTGCGGTTTAGTCTGGCGACGCAGTGTACGGGCGTACAGCGTATACGTTTGTGTATGCATACACTGTGAGGGGTAGAGACATAATTCAAGGGGGGTAATCTGTGGTTGTTGACTAATCGTTTGGGGCATAGTTCTGTACCAGACCTGTTGGGACAACAAGCCATAGAGTTACACGTTGCCTCGGTTAGGGTCTCTAGTTGGGGGACTATAGTGGATATAATCTGACAATCCACCGTAAAAGAACGACAGCAGACGGTGCTCTCCTAAATTGGTGCAGGGTTTCCCTGGACGCAGGGGTAAGACGATAAGCCGATTCGAATCGCCATGGGCAATGTGCCGTCCATGCAAGGGAAGGAAAGCGAGGCTTCCCACAGTCAGACGGCTGTGCAGCACACGAAAATCCTAGGTTTGGGGCGAAGGCCATGAAACCCCATTTAAAGAATGGTCTAGATGGTCCAAGGGTACCGCTTGGGGTATCCCTCTGGAGGGGACATTTGACACCTGGAGATGGGAGAAATTCATAACTGAGTTTAAACCCAGACTCTGGACGGCAAAGACCTTAGATGTAGCTCAGATGTAGTTTCAGAAGTCTTTTAAGGTAAACTGACAGGGTATACAGAAGGCGGTTTCAGTCCGGAAGAACCGCATTATGTACATCTGGCCAGAGGGGATAGCCGCGATTGGTAATCCAATGATGGAAGCGGAAGAGGCTCTTTCTAGGCTAACTCTGCTAAGGCAGGCTGGGTCCACTAACACTGGATCTGTTGTAGTTTCCTCTGATGTTTCTGTTGTCACCAATGTAACTAACTCTGCTCTCTCCAGTTTTTTTTTCGTGTTTTTACATTCCAAGGTTAACACCTAACATGGACACGTCTTCATCAGGGGTCGGTGACTAGTCCCTCGGAATACAGTTGCAAGCTGAAGATCGTGTTAGATTAGTGGGCCCCAATCAATCCAGGGGTGGTATGTGGATGACTTGGTACTTTGATGTCCCACACGGGAGGTTTGTTATCGGCATACTGTATAATTTCTTAACCATCTGGTGCCCACAGGTAATAAGGCTAACAAGGAAAAAGTACAGTTTTGCAAGGAAAAGGTTATCTTTTTAGGACATTGTATCTCTCAGGGTACCCGACATTAATCACCCAGAGAGTAAAGACATTAAGTGGCTCTAACACCCACTAAACTGACTCTAAGACGATGCACCATTTTTGAACCCAGTGTCTCTTCTTCCTGTTATGAAGGAGGAAGAGAAGGGGGGAGATAAATACGTCAAAGAGTGAAGAGTATCATTTTCTTTATTTGTTTAGTTTAGGTTTTAGCGAGGGAAATGTACCTAAGACTAGCAAGGGCCACAAGGAGACATTTGTAATAGTAACTCTGGCTCCTGCCGTTCGCTTGTTTAAATTCTTGTGCGGTGTTGTAGTGAGGGAGATCACCAAGAAACAACGACAGTAGAGCGTCCAAAGGGGGGGATTTACAAGGGTCAGGTCCACACTGATGGGAGCAGGGCAGAAGCGGAGCTATAGCTAGTGAGGGTTGGAATATTTTTTAAAGCTTTGGGAAGCTTCGGGGGATTTCTTGTTTTCCATTGGATCCTGGCTAAAGGTAATGGGAGTATAAATACTTATGGTGTTTCTGTCTCTATTCCTTCTATATGCCGGAGTGAGATGTTCCTGATGTCTAATCGACCGAGTTACTGAAGCCCGAACAGATGGGACGCCCAGAGGACCAACCCATGGACCGGACACAGAGGATTTCAGACCGACCGAGTTACTGGAGCCTGAACAGATGAGACGCCCAGAGGACCAACCCATGGACTGGATACAGAGGATTTCAGACCGACCGAGTTACCAGAGCCTGAACAGATGAGACGCTCAGAAGATCAACCCATGGACCGGATACAGAGGATTTCAGACCGACCAACGATCGACGCAACCCACCACCTCATGACCTCCCTCTGAGTCACCTCCCCTAAAGGAGATTCTACGTGTCAAGTTCTACGTGTCAAGATTTGTTTTAAGATTTGCCAAAAAAATCGGCGTGTCAAGATTTGGTTTTAGATTGGTTTATCCACGTGTCAAGATTTGTTTTTGCTTTACCACTTGCTTTAAGATTCGGCGTGTCAAGATGGACTGTCTGTTGTTTTCTATCATGTGTTTGGCTTTTTGCATTCAGAACTTTACAAGAGGAACTGTTTCTTTCCAAGGAAGATAGAGATTCATCGAGGGACACTGGGGAGCAAATGACAAAGAGGAGGGACTGTTGTGGAAATTTTATTATGTGGACATTATAGTCTAGGATGTGTGTGTTTTTATAAGTTGTCATCTGTCTCCCTGTGTTGGATTTGAATGTGGTTTTAAATCCAAGCCAGCGGCGGACATTATACTCTAGGGATAAGGTGTGTACAGGGGGCCGGTCCGTCATTCTAGTCCACACCTCTGTCCTTTTGATATGTAAATGTAATTACTGGACAAACTTGTTTTCTGTTGTATAGTCAGTGGCCACTGGGCGTTGTCCTATTGTGTAATAAATGAGGCTGACGAGAAGCCAGGAGCTCACTTGGGATTTGGGACTTGGCACTTGGTCAGATGAACTCCAGCTAGAAGCAGCGTGTGTGTCTGTGTCTCTTTTCTGCGCGCGTTCAGGTACGTATGCCAGGGATAGCGCAGAGCTGCTTGTAAGTACAGTGGTTCAAACTACATTAGGGAATTGATAGTCATTGTTTTGGAAATTAATCTACTATGTATAAAACACTGAATTCCCTCTACCTGTTATTGTTCAGGAGATACGGTGGTCCAAAGGAAATGGAGTGTGTTAGTTAAGAGTGAGATGATAAAACTTAAGAAGTATTAGTGCATTCCTACAGTTAGGGCACTATTTCATAGTTGGTGCTAATGTAGCGTCTCAATATGTTATTGTTAGTGTTAGGAAAAGTAAGTTTAATGCTTGGCATTGATATTCTCATCTTTTTCCTTTTTTTTGAGAAAGTATTTTACCAAGAAGGATACATTGAGATTTCTCCCGTTTTCAAGTATGTCCTGGGTGGCGAGTATGTACCGTTAGCAGGGGCGGACTGACCCATCGGGCACTCGGGCAGTGCCCGAGGGCTCGCATGGGGGGGCCCGGATTGAGGCCCCATCATGTATCCATTAAACCAGGGGGTACGCGGGGCAATATCCCCCCAAGAAAGCTGCAAGCCCACTGCAGCTTAACACTGACAAGGATTTGGAGGGGAAGGCAGCCCAGCAGCTGCAAGCCCACTGCTTTGTTTACTAAAACGGAGCAACGTGAGATTACAAGCAATGCCGCTGTGCACGTGGGTCCACTACACCGGAAGCTGCTCCGCCCCTAAGCATCACCCAGTGCGACCAACTCCAGCAATAGAAGCTGTGAGGGAGGCATGCATGAGTCTGCATTCTCCCTTCACCTGCCAGCTGGCAGGGGGGAGGGGAGAGCTCTGCCGAAGCTAGGAGATTCAAGCATCAACTCACTGCACAGTGTGTGTCCAGTTCAGGGATGCTGCATTCCAGGAGAACCATGTGGGGGAGTGAGATCAAGCTGCTTTAGCAGGGTAAGTTAACCCTTTCCACCCTGACTCACTTCCCCAGGTTCTGCCCATTTAGATTTTAAAAGTTATTTAAGAGTTATTTAAAGAGTTGTCCAGGATTCATTCGGCGCACTTCGGCAAGCTGAATTCACCGACCCTGCGGTGTATTAAGCATTCACCGCAGTGTCCCCAAAGCGTGCCGAGATCTGCTGAAAGTCGCAGAATAGCTCGCCGCAACCCACCAAACAACACCGAGCTGACCACCAAACTGGTAAAGAAAAAAACTGTTATTCATAAAAAAAGATGGTTAAAACTATAAAAATGTATGGGAAAAATAAAGGTAGTATAAAACATAATAAAATGGTCTGTTACAGAATAAAAAAACCGCTTGAAAACAAAAAATCTGAATTAAAAATTTCAGGATAAAATTACACAAAAAATCTCTAAAAAGGAGTTAATAAAAAAATCTATTTGCAAAGAGAAAGAATATACAGTTTAATGAATAATAATAAAAAAAATCTTAGCATTGAAGACTATTGGATTTATCTGTTTAAACTTGTCGAACAGAATCACAAAAAAACTGGGCATTTTACCACTATGTCAGTGCAGTTTGTCATTCTCTGAATAGATTAACCATTACCTCTCAATGGTGCAATTTCACTGCTGCCGAACAGTGGAGAACTGCACCGTATTTCACTGGTAATTCGCCAGTATTTGACAAATTGCTAGCTTTTGGAATGGCCGAACTGCCACAGGGAAATTCACCATTTGGTGTAATTCGGTGGCAAGTCTGTCTCTTTTAATATCCTTTAAACCTTGTCACTTTTTTTTTTTTGAGAAAGGATTTTACCAGGAAGGATACATTGAGATTTCTCTCGTTTTCAAGTATGCCCTGGGTGGCGAGTATGTACCGTTAGGTGTCTTGCCCAAGGACACTTACTGGAGAGGTGCTCGTTGGAATTGAACCCATGACTCCACAGGCTCTCTCCATGCAGAGCAGTGATGTTACCTCTACTCCACACAGCCGGTACTTGCTGCAGAAGACGTAAACGCAGGTTCATAACTAATCTGTCACTGTCTGCTTGGGTGGGTCACATGGACATGTTTTTTTATTTATAAATATTTTAATAATATATTTAAACATTAAAATAAGTTTAAAATCTATATTATATGTATACACACAGCAGGCTGTGCCAGATGTTCCGATCGACTCTGTCAGCCCTACAACACTGATACTCATTGTGTGGCTCATGAGCTGCATGCGGCTTGTGTAGACGCCAGTGGTGTTTTGCAGACCCATGTTAGTGGCGAGGAAGGTGGGCATCTTATGACGCACGGACATCACGTGATGGCACAGAAGAAAGAAGAGGCATAGGAAATAAAGAGGCACAGAGGGCAGAGGCACAGAGGAAAGAAAGAGAGGCAGAGGGAAAAAAGGTAGATGAAAGAAAGAGGCACAGAGGGCTGAAATTCCGTAAACTGTCACATCTTTAAACAACAATATTTTCTTTTATATCATCTCCTTTTTAGTCAAAATCAGCAGTGCCCCCCCCCCGGAGATTAGTGTCTGCATCCGCCTAGGAGTCAGCCTTGGTACCCCTGCAGTGCCAGGACAAGCGTGGAGTAACATGGGGATACCCTACCCATTGCAGAGGACGCTCCACATGCGTTCTGTTCTGTACTGTCCCTGGCTCTGGCTCCAAGCAGGGGTGCAGCCACAGTGGGCCGCAGGTGTCATCGTGCATGCGCAAGATGACATAACATATTGGGTTCCCACGTGGCTCTGCCCGGCAGGGATAAATCCTATTACAGGAGGTGCAGGGGACTTTGGACCCCTGCATCTCCAGAACCATGTGTCCTACAAGGACACTCAAGGTGTTGGAATGGCCTGAGTCTGGCCTTTCCAACGATACCTAACATAGTCATAACAAAGTCATGTTATGTGCAAAATCAAAAACAACAGTTAAATAAAAACATTTTTTCCTAACAGCAGCAGCAGCAGCAGCAGCATTTTTTATCCCGTATAAAGTTAACAATGCCACTTTTTTCATATATATTTTGATATAATAATCTTAAAATATAAAAAATATAATTATTTTAAAATACTGTATTAAATAATATAATAATTAAATTTGAGTTTTATTGCTGTGGAGCTCTGTGATACGCTCATTCACAGCGTACATTGCTGTGAGTTTATTGCTGTGGAGCTCTGTGATACGCTCATTCACAGCACACATTACGGTGACATTTATTGCTGTGGAGCTCAGTAATGTATTGTGCAATGTGTACAAGGGTATCAGTAATGTACAGGGTCTTATAAACCTAAAGAGTGAACTCTTCCCATGTGTGACGCGGTGCAGCCTTAGCTGCAATGAGTGGGTGATGGCTGCCGCAGCAGAGCGTTGTCCATCTGTAAGTTTGGAGGGGGCACAATGGATTCCCCAATTCACTGGTGAGCCCAAGTGGATTTTCTAAACTCATTAAAAATTTTAAAAATTGTGTGAAGAAACAAAATTCTTTAATGCAACAATGTACATGTGAGTGTTGCATTGTACGGGTGTGGCCTTTTGCAGGCGTGGCACAAGGGGAGCCCCATAATCTCCTATTGCCCGGGGGCCCCATTGCTTGTCAGTCCGCCCCGACCGTTAGGTGTCTTGCCCAAGGACACTTACTGGAGAGGTGCTCTTGCTGGGATCGAACCCATGTCTTGATGCTAAGCTGGGGTGAAAACGTTTTGTGCTTCGCAGTTTGCGCAAACTTATGCTACTTAAGCATCTCCTATACTTCACATGGGGTGGGTAATGTGTTACAAAAGTGCTGGCACCATTTACCATTGGGATGCAAAAGCAACGATTCTAACATCTCCTAAAAGCTAGCGCTAAATGATTCTGCAAAGGCAAAATCATTTAACACTCTCTAAAGCCCCCTCATTAAATCCCACTTACCTCTCATCCTGAAGTGAAAAGGGTGGCCTGATCCACCGATTCTTCTTCCCGGGAGTAGAGTGAACCTAGGAACAAATAGTTGCTAGTCTCCCGCCGTGATTACTCTGAGGCCTACCTCGCAGCCCAGAAGCGCAAAGCTCCATGGAGTCCTATGGACTCCAGGTGCTGATACCTGCAGTGACGCAAAAGTGTGACTGCAGGTATCAGGAACCTTAGCACTGCGTTCCGAGACGACATGCTGAGATAGCAACTTCCCCAGAATACGATGTTAACATGGTCTCTGCTCTCAGTGTACAAATATTGAAACTCCACTCATTCATCCAGTGGCCATAGGTAAATCGGAAGGGTCATAACATTGCCACCGTGACCGCTTAAATACCTTGAGTGGTCATGGTGACTAGCATGTCCCTTTAAAGAACTAATAGAAATGTAGGACTGGTTGTCTGGTACGTGGATGTTTTATGCAATGTTATATCTGTAGGAGGTAACAGACAGGGTTATTCAGAGAAAGGTGAAAACCAGGAAAATGACTGGAGAAGTGAAAATTCTAGGTCAAAATAGCCAAACCAGAAAAATTCACCCATATATCTCACTTTCCAAATCGGCTATTTGGTCTAGGTTGTTCTCTTCTCCTGCCAATTCTCCTGGTCTTCACCTTACTCTGAATAACCCTGAGAGTATTTATAGTCAACGTTGAGCGATGCTTGTTTTTTTTTATTAGAATTATTTTATAACTGTATTGGTGTATTTTTCTACTTCGTTACCTTGCATCAGGTATATACAACAGAGAGCAAACACCCACCCGTTCAAATACATATCAATGAGATACTTCTGGGAAAATGATGCCCACATTAAACCAGATGTACATTCAAAAACACTTTAGAAAAGACACTAGTGATTTAATTCAATTTTGAGATATGTCATTATAAGGCCCCCTGTGGTCAAGTTAAATGATGAAAGTCCTAGAGGAACTGAGTCGCATGTAGCATTTCAATTACATCACGGTAATTATTTTGCTAGGACAAGTAAAACAGTGATACATTAAAGCACAGCAAAGAATTGAATAATTAGCATATTTTCAAATATTTTATGTATTTACACTCTTCATGTCCATACATAAAGTTTCCACCTAATTTAGCAAAATTGGCATAAAATAGAAAGCACATGAAAAAGACATGTGTGCTAGATACATTACAGTACATGCATTCCAGTCAAAAGGATCACAGGACACAAAGCACTGAGCATTCGTTCATTCCTATCTTTTTTTTCTCTACAGTGGCAAGAAAAAGTATGTGAACCCTTTGGGTTACGTGGAGTTTTGCATGAATTGGTCATAAAATGTGCTCTGATCTTCATCTAAATCACAACAATTTGAAAAACACAGTCTGCTTAAAATAATACAACACAAACATTATATGTTTTCATGTTTTTATTGAACAGAACATGTACACATTCACAGTGCAGGGTGGAAAAAGTATGTGAACCTTTGGACTTAATAACTGGTTGACCCTCCTTTGGCAGCGATAACCTCAACCAAACGTTTCCTGTAGTTGCTGATCAGACCTGCACAACGATCTGGAGTAATTTTGGACCACTCCTCTTCACAAAACTGTTTCAGTGTAGCAATATTCTTGAGATGTCTGGTGTGAATCGCTCTCTTAGGCTAGGGTCAGACTGAGGCAGTGCGAACGCGCGTTCTGGCGCACTTAATCACGGCCGTGCTAGCAGCAGATGCCGGGCAATGACGGCCAATATACGAAGTACGGTCGCACAAAAGTCCGGCTGCGCAACGCAAGTGGAAAATGAACGCATTTTTTCGAGAACGTTAAACCACTAGTACTGACGTACAGAGTGCGCTGCGTCCGCTAGCGGCGTGTGTGCGTGATTAGGAGACATCAGACACTGCTAATGTCCGGCCAACATAACGTCCAGACACAAAAAGTGTTTTATTGATGATCCGTACAAAATCACGGACGAAAATGCGCATAGTATGACCACTATCACGTATTCTGTGAAAAAATGCGTCCATTCGTTCGAACGCACTTTTTCACAGACAACATAAAAATGCGTTCGTCTGACCCTAGCCTTAAGGTCATGCCACAACATTTCAATCAGGTTTAGGTCAGACTCAGGACTCTGACTGGGCCACTCCAGAAGGCGTATTTTGTTTTGTTGAAGCCATTCTTTTGATGAATTACTTGTGTGCGTTGGGTCATTATCCTGTTGCATCACCCATCCTCTGCGGAGCTTCAGTTGGCGGGCAGATGGTCTTACGTTTTCCTGCAAAATGTCTTGATAAACTCTGGAATTCATTTTTCCATCAATGACAACAATCCGTCCAGGCCCTGAGGCAGCAAAGCAGCCCCAAACCATGATGCTCCCTCCGCCATGTTTTACAGTGGGGATGAGGTTTTGATGTTGTGTGCTGTGCCTTTTTTCTCCACACATAGTGTTGTGTGTTTTTTCCAAACAACTCAATTTTGGTTTCATCTGCCCACAGAATATTTTGCCAGTAGTGCTGTGGAACATCCAGGTGCTCTTTTGCAAACTTCAAAAGTGCTGCAATATTCTTTTTGGACAGCAATGGCTTCCTCCGTGGTGTCCTCCCATGTACTCCGTTCTTGTTTAATGTTTTCCTTATTGTAGACTAGCTTTTGCCCGTGGCTTCGCTCGCGTGGATTTTAGGATTTGTTAAAATAGTTTTTTAAAAGAAACTTGAGGTTTTTTTGGTAGAACCCCCCTTTCCCCCCACTTGGGATTTTTGGACAATTGTAAAACACGTGTTTTTTTATTTTTCAAGAAGAATGTAAGTGCCAAATTTCACACCTGTAACATCTTTGGTTTTTGAAATATAGTTATACTGATAAAAGTATTCACATCCCTTTCCCCCACCCCCTTAACTGGATTTTTGGAAAATGGTAAAACATGTTTTTTTGCACGAAGATTGTAAATAATGTCACACCTGTAATATCATTGGTTTTTGAAATATCGGTATAGTGATAAAGGTATTCATCCCCCTTTTTGCCCCCCCCACTGGATTTTTGGAAAATGGTAAAATAGGTGTTTCTTGTTTCTCAAGACGAATCTAAATACCAATTTTCACATATGTAACATCTTCTGTTTTTGAGATATAGGTATCCTGTTTAACCCCTTAGTGACCGGGCGGTTTTACACAAATCCGTCCTTTAGTGACCGCTGCTGTTTTTACGTTTCTGCGCTGTTAGTGTTTAGGTCAAATTTTCCTCTTACTCGTTTATTCAACCCACACATATTATACACCCTTTTTCCCGCCATTAAATGGACTTTCTAGAAATACCATTATTTCCATCATATCCAATAATTTACTATAAAAAAAATATGAAATATGATGAAAAAATGGTAAAAACACACTTTTTCGTAATTTAATCCCCAAAATCTACAACCACCAATAAAGACCCTGGCTAAATAGTTTCAAAATTTTATCCCGAGAATAGAAATACCCAATTTTTACATGTTTTTGCCTTTTAACCCTTTCACTGCTGAGCCAGTTCACCTATGTGCGCTGCGCTCATTCTGACCATTTTGTGCTAATAATTTTAAGATGACAGCCTAGGTCCTATTTAATTAAACCCCCCAGACAAAAAAAACTTTAAAAGAAACAACATTTTTTTATTTTATTAACAGGGTTATCCAAAGAGATTCGAATTGCTTGAGAAAGGTAACCGAACGCTGAAAATCAGGGTTCGGTTACCTTTCCTGGCCATTCGGCTATCCAGAGAGCAGGCAATTCGCCAAATCCTGTCGAATTGCCTGAACATACGGTGCCTGTTCGGTCCCTGTTCGAGGGCAGTGAAATCCCCATCAAAAAGCACTGCTTCGGCTATTCAGAGAACACAAACCAGCAGTGAAAGGTTCCCCTAATGTCCTGCCATTCGGTGGTTTAATTCGGCAAATTTATTCAGGAGAATCCCATAGACTTCAATGTTAAAAATATTCCCGTTTTAATTCAATATCTAATAAACCGTTCATTATAAAATTCTGCAGCAAAAAGTCTCTTTATTTATAGATTTTTTAGGATACTTTAAGCATTTTCTGAATTTTTTTAAAAAAATTAAAAGTCCGATTTTTTTTTTTTTTTTAGTTTACTTATATTTTTTGTAACAGCCCTCTTTATTATCATTCCCTGGACCTCCTGTGAAAATTTCAGACATTTTCGCTTAGTAGTTTCTTTGCAAACAGCGTTTCTTTTTCCCAGATTCATACAAATGGTTTTTCTAATTTATTCACTGCCTCCTCTACGTCACAGCTGCTTCGGCTCTGTGTGATTCGGCTCCTTTTCGGCTCCTGTTCGGCTCCTCTTCGAAGGTTAATCCAGATGTTTTTGCTTGTTTTCAGCGTGCATTCGGTTAGTTTTCGTCAGGTTTGCGGCAGCTTTTCCCTGCAATTCGGGGACCCTGTGGTGTTTGCTGAATACACCGCAGGGTCACCGAAATGCAATCGGCAAAAGGAACCGAATTGAAGAGAACGAAAAGTCACCGAACGTGCGGTGACTTTTCGAATCTCTTTGGATAACCCTGTTAATTTTTTTATTATTATTATTATTTTTTTTTTTTTAAACCAAACCTGGTCATGTTATCATTGTATCATTGTAATACCAATCATGGTATCATTGTAAAGGCCATGATCAGGCCTTTCAAATGATGTCAAATATGACCATCTAGCTGACATGGATCGGGAGCTAAAGGGATCCTTAGGATCCCCTTATCTCTACATGTCAGCTAGATGGTTAACTGGCCCACTGACATCCTCACACATATGGTGAGGTTGTCAGTGGGTGGGGGGGGGACCTGGAGGCTTGGCTGACATCCAAGATGTCAGCCCCCCTCCAGGTTCGAATCCCATTTTGGCGCCAATTAGCGCCGTAACGTGATTCGGCAGCGAAATGGTTAATGCCATACACTGCTGAAAAGGGGAGACTCTCCCCTTTTCAGCGGTGCAAAAAGCATCTCCCTAGCTTCAATGGTTGGGGAGATAGAGGGCTCCGAAGGAGCCCCCCCTCCCCTCCATTGATTTGCATGGGGACGCCTGCTGATGACGTCACCACGCAGCGTGGCAACGTCATCAGCCTTGCCTGCCCATGTAAATCACATGGGCAGGCTTCCTCCCTGCCAGATCGCCGAGGGATCCAGCGAGGGAGGTGAGTATCGGGCGGGAGGGGGATTAGGCGCCGCTGACGTACCCTGTACGTCCGCGGGTCTAAGGGAGACCTGTGGACAGGACGTACAGGGTACGTCAGTGGTCCTTAAGGGGTTAAAAGTATTCAGCCCCCCTTTTTTTCATCCCCCTTTGGGATTTTTGTAAAATGGCAAAAAAACTGTTTTTATTTTTCAAGAAGATTGTAAACACCAAATTTCACATCTGTAACATCTTTGGTTTTTGAAATATAGGTATAATGATAAAAATATTCAGACCCCTTTCCCCCGACCCCCCAATTGGATTTGTGGAAATTGGCAAAAAACATGTTTGGTTTTTTCACGAATATTGTAAATACCAAATTTCCCACCCGTAACATCTTCGGTTTTTGAAATATAGGTATACTGATAAAGGTATAAAAACCCCCGTTTTTGGCCCCCCCAAGGAATTTTCAGAACATGGTAAAATACGTGTTGTTATATTTTTCAAGACGAATCTAAATACCAATTTTCAGAACTGTAACATCGTCTGTTTTGGAGATACAGGTATCCTGTTTAAAATATTTTAAATATTCAACCCCCTTTTTTCGCCCCCCACTTGGATTTTTGAAAAACGGTAAAATACGTGTTTTTTTATTTTTCAAGACAAAACTAAATACCGATTTTCACATCAGTAGCATCTTCTGTTTTTGAGCTATATGTATCCTGTCTATAATATTCAACCCCCTTTTTCACCCCCTTATGGGTGGATTTTCCAAAAATCCTTCCTTAGTGAGTGCCTAAATCATAAAAACAGTGCACCTTCAAAATTTCACATTCCTAGGTTAAACGGTTTCAGCTGGGCGTTGATGAGTCAGTCAGTCAGTCAGGACTTTCGCGTTTATGATAAAAGTATTCAACCCCCCTTTTTGCCCCCCCAAGGAATTTTCAGAAAATGGTAAAATACGTGTTTTTTTTGTCAAGATGAATCTAAATACCGATTTTCACATCTGTACCATCTTCTGTTTTTAAGATATAGGTATCCTGTTTAAAATATTTAAAATATTCAACCCCCTTTTTTTGCCCCCAGTAGAATTTTTGAAAAACTGTAAAATACGTGTTTTTTTATTTTTCAAGAAGAATCTAAATACCGATTTTCACATCTGTAACATCTTCTGTTTTTGAGCTATAGGTATCGTGTTTAAAATATTCAACCCCCTTTTTCACCCCCTTAGGGGTGGAGTTTCCAAAAATCCTTCCTTAGTGGGTGCCTACATCATAAAAACAGTGCACCTTCAAAATTTCATGTTCCTAGGTTAAACGGTTTCAGCTGGGCGTTGATGAGTCAATCAGTCAGGACTTTCACGTTTATGATAAAAGTATTCAACCCCCCTTTCCCCCCCCCAAGGAATTTTCAGAAAATGGTAAAATACGTGTTTTATTATTTGTCAAGATGAATCTAAATACCGATTTTCACATCTGTACCATTTTCTGTTTTTAAGATATAGGTATCTTGTTTAAAATATTTAAAATATTCAACCCCCTTTTTTTGCCCCCCCAGTCGAATTTTTGAAAAACGGTAAAATATGTGTTTTTTTATTTTTCAAGACGAATCTAAATACCGATTTTCACATCTGTAGCATCTTCTGGTTTTGAGCTATAGGTATCCTGTTTAAAATATTCAACCCCCTTTTTCACCCTCTTAGGGGTGGAGTTTCAAAAAATCCTTCCTTAGTGAGTGCCTACATCATAAAAACAGTGCACCTTCAAAATTTCACGTTCCTAGGTTAAATGGTTTCAGCTGGGCATTGATGAGTCAGTCAGTCAGGACTTTCGCGTTTATATATATAGATGTGTCAACAAAAATGTTAGCATGTGCCAGAGATTTCTGTAAGTCTTTAGCTGACACTCTAGGATTCTTCTTTACCTCATTAAGCATTCTGCGCTGTGCTCTTGCAGTCATCTTTGCAGGACGACCACACCTAGGGAAAGTAGCAACAGTGCTGAACTTTCTCCATTTGTAGACAGTCTGTCTTAGGCTGGGGTCAGACCAGCACACTTTTAACGTGCGTTCTGGCGCACATAATTACGGCCGCACTAGCAGCAGATGACGGGCAATGACGGCCAATATACGATGTACGGCCGCACAAAAGTCCGGCCGTGCAACGCAAGTGGAATTTGAACGCATTTTTCTGAGAACGCTGAACCGCTAGTACTGACGTACTGAGTGCGCAGCTGCGGCATAGCGGCATGTTTGCGTGATTAGGAGATGTCAGACACTGCTAATGTCCGGCCAACATAACGTCCAGACGGAAAAAGAGTTTTATTGACAATCCGTACAAAATCACGCCCGAAAATGCGCGTCGTCTGACCGTTTTTGTGCATTCCGTGAAAAAATACGTCAATGCGTTCGGACGCACTTTTACACGTTCGCGGGAAAAATGCTTTCGTCTGACCCTAGCCTTACCGTGGACACATGAACATCAAGGCTTTTGGAGATACAGTTGTAACCCTTTCCAGCTTCATGCAAGTCAACAATTCTTGATCGTAGATCTTCTGAGAGCTCTTTTCTGCGAGGCATGGTTCACATCAGGCAGTGCTTCCTGAAACCAGTAAACCCAAAACTGGTGTGTGTTTTTAAAGGGCAGGACAGCTTTCAGCAACACATCCAATAATATCACACTGATTGGACTCAAGGTTGGCTCACTCCTGGCTACAATTAGCTCTTGGAGAAATCATCAGGCTAGGGGTTCACTTATATAATATTATATAAGAAAATATTTTACTCTGTGTCACTGGGTGCATCCATTGTGTGACATTTTGTGTTGTAAACTGCCACCCCCCACCCCACCCCAGTTTCTTTCCATCACTTCCTCTTCACTCTGTGAAAATGGCCATATAATGGAGTCTATGGGTCGATCACTGACTCAAATATCATTGTATTGTGTGGGATGTATTCAATGGACAACACCAGTTTAGAAGTCTTTTAAACTCCAGGTTTTATCTCATTCCGCTGCCATCTCTTGTCTTGAAGAATAACATCCTCCCTTAGCCTTATCTAAACATTCCCTCCCTCAACTCATTAAACTGTTAAATGCTGTAGATTAGATAAGCCACAGAAGTAAAGAAACACATTTGGTAAATGTTATCTCATGGGAAAAAAAATCAAAAAAATGATAGGGAGATAAAAAAAACTAATTCTATTTTTTATTTTTACATGCAATTGCTTCAAACAAAGAATAAAAACAGGCACATGTGTTTTATAAGGTGGTTTTATTTGTAATGCACAAGTAATCTAGTTACAGCTTATGTAAGTGGTAGTGTCCCTTTAAGTATGTGGTTGCATGTCAAGAGTCCCAGGGCTTTGTGTGGTCTCTGTTTGTGTGATGAGAGCAATGTGTGGCTTGTATGTGTTATTATAATCATCATTTATATAGCGCCAACAGTTGAAAATTCAACCTAATTTGAATAAGAGTTTTTATCCTGCTTAACAATACGGTTCCTGAAAACAGCTTTAAAGACAGAAATCGCTCAAGGTTTTCGTAGTTCCTGAACTGAATCCTTGATAGTGGAATGTTTGCTTAAAGATCTGGAGTGAAATGGAATATTGATGAACCATACAAGATGCAAGAGCTGGACCTGGGTAAGAATTATAAAATATTTAGAAATTCTTCTTCAAAGTGTGAGATTTGGATGCTGAAGTGTGATGGGGAGAATCCCCTGAATCAGAGAATCAAGAGTGAAATTTCTACATATGGTGTGTCACTGTAAAATAGTGTGACTTGACATGTCTGTGTTCAGCATATAAAATAGCAAATTTTCAAAAAGGAAGTCTGTCTATCCTCAGAAAAACAAAATTTACAAATGCATGTTTTTATTTCTAAATGTCCACTTCTGCTCTTCAAGTTTATAGCTGTTGTTCCATCCATTTCATGGAGCAGGACTTTATAAATTTAGAACATTAATAAGCCTATATTAAAATGTTATACTGCAGCGTTATTAGTGTCTTGACTTGCTATTCCTGTGGGAATAATCTAATTCAATTTATGTGATCTGTAATTCCCAATACACAGAGCAAAGTATGATTGTAAGAAACACATAATCATATTCAGCGACATACAGGCAAACATGATTACACTCTGTGTTCTGTCTCGATATATAATTATACATATTTTGCACTATTGCACAATGCATTGTGCTGCTGCAGAATAAGAGATCTATTAAGGATAATATGATAGTATAAATTTAAGACAGATATGGTGACTGAGCTGCCAAAACCTGGTCACTCAACCCGATTGGAAAATGAGCTAGGCTCTGGTTATTCTTTTATGCTCGCTGTTTTACTGATGAAAGACTCTAGGTACTATTGGCTGCCTACAGCTAAAACAGGGACACTAAGGGGAAAATTTAGCATTCCCTAATCTCCCCTTAGCTTCTCCATTTTACCTGTAGATTATTGGGCAGGCACGGAGTCCAGCAGCCTGCCCCATAGCTGCCGCTAGGGTTCAGGATACTTAGGGCAGCGCCAAAGCGCCATCGCAAGCATCCCCTCCATGAAGTCCATAGGACTCTCACGAAACCCTGCAGGTCGGCGGAGTGATCGTGGAGGGAGACTGGGGACTTTTTTCCCCAATCTCGCTCTGCTACTGGCAGCCAGAAGTGGCAGATTGGGCTGCCGTTCTCACCCCAGGATGAGAGGTGAGTATTTGATTTTTTTGGGGGGTTTGCAGCTGCTGCTAACTGATTCCACATTATTTTTTATTATTTATTATTACTTTTTATTTTACTTGTAACATGGTCATGTTTGGTATCATTGGAAAGGCCATCCATAATAAATCCCTTGGCAGTTAGGAGGTTAATTCCCTCAACTGATGTCATCGTGTCCATGCGCGATGAAGTCATTGGGTGGGGGGGGGAGGTCCCAGAGGCTTGTCTGACATCCAAGATGTCCGCTACCTCCAGGAGAAGTCCACGATCTGGTGACGAAAGGGGTTAAAGGAACCCCTGGACCTCCATGATCTTGTGGAGGAGGGTGGCAATGTCACCTCAGGTGGCAGGAAGAGAGGGGTCTGTCTCATCGTCGTCCCACGGTCCGCCGTCTTGGGAGGCTGGGCCAAAGCTCTGCGGTTGGGCCTTCAAACTCCAGTTTTTTTGGGGGAGTTTTAATCCCTGGAGACTCCCTGTGGTCAGGCACGCCAGGAGGAGAGAGCCGACAGAGGTGTGTGCCACGGAGTGGGGTGGCCTGGAGACACGAGCAGGAACGTGCATTCAGGCGGCCAACTTGACTCAGCCCCAGCAAGAATGCTTTTATAGGCAGAAATGTTCTGGTCTTGTTTGTGTAAGCATGTTTAATGGCGTGTTGGTTCATCTAATTTTGAGAACAATTACCTGGTCTTCAAACAGAATAAACTTACAATGGAAGTTAGGAACACGCAATAGAACTGCTTCTGTAATGTGGGATCTAGGACAGGTGGAAGGGTTATTGTTTTTAAGCAATAGGACAGAGGAGGTAAAATATGGCAAAGCTTATTTCAAACACCCATAATTCAAAAATTTGTCTACACACTCCATGGAATACATTGTAGCTCCCCTTCCTCCTTAGCAAATATATTTGTCGGGGGAAGGGGAGTCAAAACCTATTGGCATTATATGTGGACATGGGATTTTAACCTAAAGGGCACTGTAAATACTTCTGCAAAACAAGTTTAAAAAACCCCCACTTTATCTGACTTTAAGTTGATAAAAATTAAGATCTTTGTTAACAGAGAAAACAGCACTATGTTCACTAAAACAATAGCGTCATCAAGAAAGGGGAATGGCCAAAGATATTATTGCAAAGGACCATCTTCTGGTTGAATTGTAATGCAATAGAGGACACGCAACATTAACTTAAAGGGATACTCTATGGCACTGTGACTACATATATAATATTCAGTGGACATAGTGCCTAGAGTGTACCTTTATGGAGATATTTAATCCACCAAAAGGCGGAACGACTGAGCATTTTGGAGAGGTCTCTGTCAAGACTGGTTGAGAACAAGATGTAACGTCCATATGTGATTTTCTTTTATTTCTTGACGCCATTGGTAGAAATACCACAATTGTCCCAGTCATTGCTGTTCACGTAATATAAATGCATTTTAAGGACATAGCATCCTGCCACATTTGTGGCATTGTTGCTTATTTTGTAGATGATGCAGTCCTGTAGTACTTAGAGATCAGTATTTTACAAAACTCAATCAATGATCTAAACTCTGAACCAAAGATGTTGCTGTACTACAGCTCCCAGAATTCTTTAGTTTATCAACTGCATTCAAACAATTCAGGGAACTGTAGGCCATCAACATCTGTTCAGGTCAGAGTCTGAGATCCCTGAGCTAATTTAAGTTGCACCCATTCTACAGCATTATAACATAAAATAATTATTTAAAGCATCTCCAGCACTAAGGTACAAGCCAGGGCATGTTTATATAGACCTTGGAATTTGGAAGTATATTTACTGGATTAAATTAATAAAATAGTATGAATGGAAAAAAGGATACCCTAAAATTGTGCAAAAAAAAAAAAAAGCCTGAAAGATGTAGGGTTATTCTGAGAAAGGTGAAACTCTGGAGAACTTTTGGAGAAGTGGAAATTCTAGGTCAAAATAGCCGATTTGGAAAGTGAGATAAATGGGAGAATTTTTTCTGGTTTGGCTATTTTGACCTAGAATTTTCACTTCTCCAAAAGTTCTCCAGAGTTTCACCTTTCTCTGAATAACCCGGATACGGCTGCAGCACTAGTGACCTTCCCTATGGTGAGTCCCCACTCAGATCTCAAGTTTTTTGGGTGACAGGAGACAGATATGCATATGGTAAGCAGAGTTATTCAAAGAGCCGAAGTGGCCATGAAATTGCACCGAACAGTGAATTTCCCAATACGGTGCAATTTCGTGGCCATTCGGCTATTCAAAAAGCTGTCAGTTCGCCAAATATTGGTGAATTGCCAGCAAAATACGGTGATCTTCAGCGGCAGTGAAATCCCTATAGAGAAGTAATGGTTAATTTATTCAGAAAACACTAAACTGCCCTGAAATGCCCTTATTTTCGGTGGTTTCATTCAACAGGCGAATCCCATAGGTTTCAATGTCAAGAAATTCCCCACTTTTATTAAATATTTATTCAACCGTTTATTCTTTTCATTTGCAGCAAAAAGTCTATTTATTTTCTGATTTTTTTTCCAGTGAATTTTTTTTTCAATTTGCTTTAAATTTGTTTTTTCTGTAACAGACCTTTTTATTATTATTCATAGGACCTTATATATTATTTCCAAGCATTTTCGTGCAGTAGTTTTTTTGCAAACAGGTTTTAAAAGTTACAGTGTTTTCTCTTTTTACCCCAGCTTGGCGGTTTGTTGTTTTTTCCAGTGGCTGGTCGGCACTCTGTCAGGTCGTCAGCTTTTTTCGGATCGATTCGGCGGTTTTGCGGCGGATCGTCAGATGCATTCGGCAGGTTTTCGGATACTTTTTCTGATCGTTTCGGTGTTGTTGCAGCATTTTTTCAAATGCGTTCAGCAGCTTGTTCGCTGCACTTCGGGGACCCTGCGGTGAATGCTGAATTCCCCACAGGGTCGGTGAATCGAACTCGCCGAAGTGCGTTGAAAGGGATAGTCTCCTTTATAATGACACCTTCGAGCTAAATCCTTACGAGAGCTGAGTGGAGACTCACCGTAGGGCAGGCCAGTAGTTCTGCAGTTCTCAGTGCTTTCAGAAACTTATTTTGTTTGCAATAAGAACTAGATATGAAAGCGCAAGTTAGATTCAAGTTCAATTCAGTATAATGTGCTTTAAAGGGTCTTTCTAAATTATTAAAGAAACGGTCTAAAGCTAAGACATCGACATTAACACATCGCTATATATTTGCATGAAGCATTGAAAATGCTAATTTATGGTTATGTGATAATTTGTTCCTGGCAAATTTAGACATACACATGACTGTTTACTTTGTGCGGCTTTCTAAATAAAGCATTTCACCTCTGGGGATTGGTTTGCGGTTATTTTCTGTAATCTGCCATGAAAACAAAGGACTTTTCAAAATCAAATCAGACAAATATTATGACCGTTCGTTAACTCGGAGCAGAAAACAGCGAGTGTGGTAAATGTCGTGGCCAATACTCTCCTGTGCATGGAAAAAAAGCACTTTAGAAACCAAAGTATAATGATGTGTGATTTTCAGCCCTTAAAAGAATCACATCAAAAGACATTAGGGGTTATTCAAAGAGCACCGGAACTTGTGCCCTTTTGTTCCCTGCACTTCGGGAAGTGAAATGAGGAGTCACTGCAGGGTCCCTGCCGTGCAGAAAAAAGAATTTGAACAACAGCCGAATCGAAAGTAAAAACCGCCAAATACATCGGATCCGATCTGATAAGCCGCCACTAACTCACAGAACGCACCCGAAAAAAAGCCAACGATCCACTGAACAGAGCGCCGACCAGCCAGGGTCCTTAAAACTGGAGGTCTCACTTCAAGGAAGTCAGACCACTGCAGGAACCTGGCCAGAGAGTTAAGTATAGGGAGGGAGGGGGACTAGAGGACCATGACGTACAGGGTACGTCCTTAGTCCTTAAAGGACATTTTCCTCAGACCGTACCCTGTACGTCATTGCTCCTTATACTCCAGAGTATCCTTTCTGTCTTCTTTATTGAGCAGCTAATGCTTTCTGCTCCTTATCTTCCTTAATCACAATATAGGGATAGAAATTCTGTCTGTTGTGTTCTGGCTGAACAGGATTGATATTTGACCACAGAAGAAAGAAGAAGAAAAAAAATAAAGTTCAAGCTATAAAACAGAAACATTCAATACCTTTTTCATTATTTGTAAATATTTTCAATAAGTTAAAGGCCAATTATTTAAGGGCAAAAAAGGGAACTCTATTTTTCAGTAGAGTATCCCTTTAATAAATACTTAACCTCCATGTGGACTTGAAAAAATGATTAACTTTGTTTTTACTTTTAATATGTAACATAAGGAAATGGGGTGCCATTATGATATTACCAGTGAAGCAAAGAAATATATCAGATCTTGGGTGGATGATTAGTTTTCTGTTATTAATGCTCAAAGGAAAAAATAAACAGCACTCCTTATGTCACATAGGTGTTGTGTTATACAGTATTTAGCACTGAGGTGGATGGCAAGTACAGGTCACTCCTATTGTGATAAAGTGGATCATACAGTTGTAAATCCCAGATTACAGATTAGTTAACTACACATAATATAAGGAAGACAGGCGTTACAATAGAGAAAATGGCAAACACTCAATAGTAAAAGATGAAGAAAGAATGTGATGAGAATAAGAAAAGTAATTTTATTTTCTACGTAAAATAATTCTATAGAACAATAGATGCACAGGAGGCTACAAAAAAAATGATGTGTAAAACGGTTTTTTGCCAGATCAAAAAATGAGAAATGTTAGGCGACATTTAAGGCTATGATATGATTTCTTTTGCCACTAAGTACCGTAGATACTCAAGTATAGCGTGACCCGAATATAAGGCGATGGATAGAGATTTATTAAAGAAATGAGAGAATACTCAAGACTCAAATATAACACGAGGAGCAAAATTATACTGTACAGGTTAACAATTAAAATCCTTCCAGGTTCTCTTAACACAGTCAGGCTGCCCCTCAGGTCAGGGTGCTCTGCTCTAGAATGATTGCAGTTGTTACTAAGTATGAAGCCACCGACCACCCGTCTGCTTTACTAGCAATTAGATGGCCAGCTGAGGCGAGCGAGGTGAATGATTGGCTTAAACCAAGCTCTGGCCATGATGGATCCCACCTCTCCCAAATCTGGGAGTTCCTGAAGTGTTTGCAAGCATCAACGGAACTTCTGGGAGACTTTTTTTTCCTCCTACACACACACGATGCAGAGGTCTCGAATATAACACTACCCCTCCAATTTTAAGGTAATTTTTTGTCACCAAAATCTAGCATTATACTCAAGTATCTACAGTAATCAAACCCTCTCCAACTCTCATTCCTTAGGTGGAATGAAGAGACAGCAAGCTGCCCTTTGTTCTTGTCAATGCAGAGGGAAATGCAGAGAGATAGAGGTAGACCAGTGCTCCATTTAGGTGAATGTTTAAAGGAAACTCAAGGGTTAAAATGGGAGGGGCAGTGCTGAGGGGGTCAGGACAGGTTAATGTTTAACTCCAACATTTCCTACCCCTCCTGTTTTAATGACGATAATAATATAGGGGTCACCGTCCTGTTTTAACCCTATAGTATGCCTTTAATCTTGCAGAGAGGGGACTTTACGTATTTATGGAGAGGCGATTTATACCTGTATACCCCGGACCCCTTTCCGAAAAAAGAATGGTATTCCATTGTTTCTTGGTGTGGGGAATATAACCCCCCCAAAAAAAGTCAGCTTTAGGAGAACATTTTGGATTCTGAAATATTGATTCCCATTCAGTTTAGTATTTTTTGTGTACATCAAGAATCTTTAACAGAAACAATAAATTATGAATAATGATAATATACACCTACCTATAAAACATCTATAAAGGGGTGATTGTGATAGGATTTAAAAATATATTGCTTTCAATAAATGTTTACTCTCACAAAGCGCTGGCATTGACTTTCCAATTTTAGGTTCACGTAGAAGAATATAAAACATTTATACAAAAACACATTCCTGACTCATTTTCTAACCCAAATTTATTCTTCCTGGTGTTGTCGCTGCTTTTAAAACCAACAATCAATATCGCATTTCTTTTTCTTTTCCGTTTTTCTTGTATTTCTAGCAGTCAATCAAAGTACTTGTGCTTTAGATTTACTATAAACACTGCGTCATTGTGTGTTAACGCTGAATTGACAACAAACTCTAAAAATCTAACTCCACAAAGGGCAGAGCCCAAGTCGACACACAAAATCTCTCTGGGACTTTTCCCTCCAAGTGCTTATTATAACATTCATTTTGTAAAATGAGTATCGAGTCACCACATCTCTCTGTTCGTGAAACAAAACATGCAGAGATTAAACCCTTTAGACCATAAATAACTGACATGGTGGAAAATAAGCACTTTGGTTCCTGTGTCAATGCATTAATAATATGCTTGTTGTAATGGGCACCTGCTACATACAAACTAGAGCACCATGATGTGCTAACCATTCTGTTATTTAACACATTTGTTTTGCTTAGAATACAAGAACTAGAAAACCTCGCATCCAATATATTTTCCTCCAACACATGTTATGTTATTTACTCTTATGCTGCAACATGACGCATCCATATTGATTTTTCCCATTTTACACAATTATCCTTTGCCTTGTCACGTTTATATTCTAGTATATAGATGTACCTGCTTCCTACTCATCTATATTGTAACAATGCAATTATCCAAAGTGAATCTATTTTCATATGCTGTATAAGCTTACTTCCCTAATATCTCTTGTAAACAAAATGTGCTTATTGCTTTAAAGTTCAAATTGATAAGTCTACAGCTTTTTTAAAATTCTTTATAATTTAGATATTGCAACAGGACAGAATATAATGCTATAGGTAAAATAAAACTATGAGTAAAACATGACTTAAATGTATAAACATTAAGCCAGATATCGTAAGATATTTAAGTGTATTTATGAAAGAACCATCATTCTACAAGGCTATACAATGGCAAGAAAACACATTCCAGCTATTAAATATTTAGACGGAGACAAGAAGCAACCAGGTACATGGACGGATGAGCAAAGATGTTAAAGGAAGTATTGCAGGGAAATTAAATTGACACAAATAAAGAAAACTGGATAAAAGATTTATACACATTTATACACAAATTTATACACATCCAAATATAATAACCGCAGTATTATAATAATATAAAATATTGTATGTGATATTAGAACAAGATATAGGACCTGTCATCGATGGGATACATTGATGTTGTGACAGGCTTAAGCAATTTATAACCATATATTGTGAACTAAACTCCCATCATTTTTAAACAGAGATTAGGGTTACACATTTGTGAAAATTCCTTGATTTGTTTAAAAGTTGTTGATCTTGAAAGGGTTAAGAGTTATTGGATTCTTTAAAATCTATTTAATCTTTAAATATGTGAGCTGCTGTTAAAGTTGTTGAATATATGAATTGGAGTGCTGTCCAGTCCAGTGGAGTGCTGTTGTTGTATCTTTTTGTCTTGAGAAGCACCCACCCGTTATGCTTAGTAAAGGATGAGTGCTGCCCTCCTGGTGTATTTTACTTAATATAAAGAACAACATATATAATAGTATATACAAATCATATTAAAATAATAGAATTTATGCAGAGAATAAACTGAGTCGTGAAAGCAGGGGCTGCAGTTGACTGCTGTAAGAAGATAACACAGCTGAATTCCATTGCACAAATATGTTTTTAACAGTCTTAAATTTATTAGATGGTAGGACCTTCAGGATAATATAATTTGTGCATGTAGAGGTACATTCTCGAAGTGAGAATTGGGGATGGAATGGTGCATGAATTGAAATGTCAAATGAGATGATAAGACACTCTAAATTTTGATATAATAGACATCACATAAAATTAGCAAGTTCCAGTATAAAGAAATTAGATACTGTGCTGAACAGGTCACTATATAACAGGAAAAATAAAATCCAATTTACAAAAAGGGTCTATGTCGTGGTGAGATTTGTCATGTTACACATAGATTAAAAAATCAAACTAGGAAACCAAAAAAATCAGACCACCAGAATTTGTAGAATTGTTAACAAGTCAGTTCTCAAGCCACCACACCCAGTTAGTGAATTCTTTCCCAAAGTATTAAATTCAAGTGATTTATCCAAAGAGAAAGAGAGAATCCTTTGGAATAATAAAAAACATTGATCTTTGAATAAAATGGAAGAATCACACTGAGCAATTTTAGTGTTACATTTGACAGAGGCACTTCAAGGGTTATAAAAACATGCTCTACCCTCCTAGTCTGTCTCTTTGCATGCAGTGTCATATACTGCTGCCATTTACAAAATTCTGTTACTCAAATATGTAGTAATGAAAGCAATGCCAGCCTGAACTATAAAGCACATTAAATTTGGTGCTAGGACTCCTGGTAGGCTCGCGCCAGTCGCTCAGTCCTGTGGTTGACTGCCGTTCGTGGATTATCTGTGGTGTCTTTCGTCCTTTCGTTTGACATTATGTCAGATGCTGGTTGCCCTATACCAGCATCTTTTGGTTTGATACTTTAGTGTTGCTTCTGTCGCTAGCAGTGGCGGCTCTTTAATTAGGCAAATTAGGGCTCGCGGCTGCCTAATTTGTGTAATGCACTCACAAGGCCGGCCTGTTCATGTTTCCCTGGCTCCGGGCAGCATGTTGCTTTGGGGTGGCGTTTTACCTCTCCTCTCAGAGAGTCCTTAACTGTCCTTGGCAGCTCCCCAAAGGTGCCATCAGCAAATGATAGGAACCCTTTAATCCTCCTTGTTGCAGGAGAGCAGACAGGCCTGCTGCACGCGTAGTTGCTTCGCCCTCTGTCACTCTGTACCGGGGAAGAGGGAAGGAGAACAGTAGCCGCCATGGGCGTCTGCAGGATGGGGCAAGGGGGGGCACTTGCCGCCCTGGAACCAGGGCTGCCTGTCTGCTCTGCCCAGACAGCTGTGTGTGTGCAGCCTGCTCGAGTGTTTGTTACTCCCAGCAGGCTGCACCAGGAGTTCCGGTCAGTGTGGGGGTGGTCTGTCTCCAATTCACCATGTGCTCGTACTCACTTTAGATGCTGGGAGAGGCTGCCTGGGCTGAGAGGCAGGGGCTGCTGCTGCTGCTGTGGCCACTGGAATGCTGGACACAGCAAAAAAAGGTGTTGATTGTCAAATCTTTATTAAGCTTGATGCCCCCTGGTCTGAGGTCTAGTTTGTCTGCCTGGGGAGGAGGAACACAATGATTAATAGTAATCTGGTGGGGATGAGTTTACAATCTAAGAGGAGAGGGGACCCTGATCCAGAGCTTACAATCTAAGAGGAGAGGGGACCCTGCTCCAGATCTTACAATCTAAGAGGAGAGGGTACCCTGCCCCAGAGCTTACAATCTTAGAGGAGAGGGGACCCTGCTCCAGAGTTTACAATCTAAGCAGAGAGGGGGAAACAGATTGTATATCTGTATACAGAGCCGGCTCTATCACTGTGTATACAGAGCTGGCTCTGTGTATACAGAGACGGAGGGAGGGGGGTGTATTTATATATATATATATATGTATGTGTGTAGGAAGGGGGCTGGTGTGTGTGCCTGTATGTATGTATATGTTTGGAGGGGGGCCTGGTGTGTATGCCAGTATGTGTGGGAGGGTCATGGTTTGTGTATACAGAGATGGCCTAGAAAATGCAACACTCAGATCAGACACTTACACCTTTATTCTTCTATTAGTCTTGCATCATGTTTCGCAGACTGTGTATTACTACGCTTTATTTTATGACTGTCCCCTTCATGGCATTGTCAAAAGGGAAGAATATGGATGCCATTAAAATCCCCCCCCCCGGAAACATTTCTGCGGACGCCCATGGTAGTCGCCCTCAGTGAGTGAGATGTCACGCTGTGTCTGTTAGCCGTCTGGAACCAGAAGCATGTCCTGAAATGCTTCCTCAGAAACAGAGTATGTTTTTTGAAAGCTGCCTCACTCCATGTTATAATTGCAGGTGGGCGCAGAGAGTCTTTAATGCACATAGAATACTCTCCTTATGTTACCAGGATTATTTCAATCCGTCTCTCAGGGTTATTCAAAGAGAATTGAAAAGTCACCACACGTTCGGTGACTATTCATTCTCTTCAATTCGGTGATACTTGGCTATACCATTTCGGCGACTCTGTGGTAAATTCAGCAAGCACGACAGGGCCGTCGTAGTGCAGGAAAAAGCCGCCGCAAACCCCACGAACACTCACCGCAAAACCTGGCGAACTCACACCGAAATCCACAAAAACATCTGGATTAACCCAGCTGAACATGCCGAGCAACCGCCGAGCAGCCGCTGGAAAAACCTGACACTGCAGACGAATGGAGTGAAAAGAAAAAAAAACAGTACTCTTGAATGTTTGAAAAGTGAAACGCTGTTTACAAAGAAACTACTGAACGAGAATGTCTGAAATTTACATATAGGATCCAAGAGACTTTTTACTGCAGAATATTATAATCAATGGTTTATTAGATATTGGATTAAAACGGGAATATTTTTAACATTGAAGCCTATGGGATTCGCCTGAATAAACCTGTCAAATGAAACCACCAAACAGCAGGGCAATTCGGCAACCTTTCACTGCTGGTTTTTGTTCTCTGAATAGACGAAGCATTGCTTCACTATGGGGGTTTCACTGCCCTCGAACAGGCACCGTATGTGCAGGCAATTCGCCAGGATTTGGCAAACTGCCTGCTCTCTGAATAGCCAGGAAAGGTAACTGTGGTGACAGTCTATATATCTGTATGGCTGTCTGTATCTCTATCTGTAGGTCTGTGTGTATCACTGTATGTCTTTAACTATGGCTATATCTGTATTCAACAGGGTTATTCAAAGAGAATCGAAAACTCACGCACGTTCGGTGACTTTTCGTTCTCTTCAATTTGGTGCGATTTGGCGATCCCATTTCGCCGACCCTGCAGTGTATTCAGCAAGCACCACAGGGCCGTCGTAGTGCAGGGAAAAGCTGCCGCAAACCTGACGCACACTCACCGCAAAACCCGGCGAACGCACACTGAAACCCGCAAAAACATCGGGATTAACCCTCCCAAACACTCCGGAGAAACCTGAGCAGCAGCCGATCACAGCTCAGAGCAGCCGCCGGAAAAAGCCGACACCGCAGACGAATGGAGTGAACAAAAAAAAAACAGTACGCTTGGATGCTTGAAAAGTGAAACGCTGTTTGCAAAGAAACTACAGAACGAAAATGTCTGAAATTTACATATAAGATCCAAAGAATGATAATAAAAAGGGCTGTTACAGAACAATGAAAAACGATTAAAAAAAAACAAAGAAAAATTTTTGCAAAAAAATCCCGAAAAATGCCTAAAAGATCCTTAAAAAAAATAAAAAAATTGATAAATAAAGAGACGTTTTACTGCAGAATATTATAATCAACGGTTTATTAGATATTGTATTAAAACGGGAATATTTTTGACATTGAAGCCTATGGGATTCACCTGAATAAACCTGCCGCCTGAAACCACCGAACAGCAGGGCAATTCGGCAACTTTTCACTGCTGGTTTTTGTTCTCTGAATAGATGAAGCATTGCTTCACTATGGGGGTTTCCCTGCCCTCGAACAGGCACCATATGTGCAGGCAATTCGCCAGGATTGTCCGCCTTGACGGTTGGAGACGTGGACTGCCCCGCCTTGACGGTCTGGAGACGTGGCCTGCCACAACCTGCCTGTAACCATGCTCACAGATTCCCTTCCGGTCTCAGTCTGGAATTTGGGCAGTGGCGGCGCCTTTGAAAAAACACTATGCAGCAAGTATGCATATAATACATACAGTGGCAAGAAAAAGTATGTGAATCCTTTGGGATTACGTGGAGTTCTGCATGAATTGGTCATAAAATGTGCTCTGATCTTCATCTAAGTCACAACAATTTGAAAAACACAGTCTGCTTAAAATAATACAACACAAACATTATATGTTTTCATGTGTTTATTGAAGATAACATGTAAACATTCACAGTGCAGGGTGGAAAAAGTATGTGAACCCCTAGCCTAATGACTTCTCCAAGAGCTAATTGGAGCCAGGAGTGAGCCAACCTTGAGTCCAATCAGTGTGATATTATTGGATGTGTTGCTGAAAGCTGTCTTGTCCTCAGGGCCGGCGCTAATGTAAGGCGGCACAGGCGGCCGCCTTACTGTCCTGGCCTGCTGCCAGTTTGAGGGGCGGAAAAATCAGATTTGCGGCGGCGCTGCAGTGTGTGTGCCTGTCTCAGTCCCATCCCACGTTCTTAACACGAGCAGGCACACTGTGTAATTTGGCGCCGCCCCCACACGTGATCCACATAGCCCAGGAAAACAACTGCAGGAGGAGCCACCAGCCCGCGTGCTTTCACTCTGCTGCGATGGAGGAGCGAGGCAGAGAGGAGATTTATTACCAGGTGTGAATAAACTAATGGGAGGGGGGTGTAGATTAATATACTGGGGGGGGCTTTAAATTGCTGCACTGGGTCTGGGGGCTGTAAATTGCTATACTGGGGGGCTGTAAATTGCTATACTGGGTCTGGGGGCTGTAAATGGATATACTGGGGGGCTGTAAATTGCTATACTGGGTCTGGGGGCTGTAAATGGATATACTGGGTCTGGGGGCTGTAAATAGATATACTGGGGGGGCTGTAAATGGATATACTGGGTCTGGGGGCTGTAAATAGATATACTGGGGGGGCTGTAAATTGCTATACTGGGTCTGGGGGCTGTAAATTGATATACTGGGTCTGGGGGCTGTAAATGGATATACTGGGTCTGGGGGCTGTAAATAGATATACTGGGGGGGCTGTAAATTGCTATACTGGGTCTGGGGGCTGTAAATGGATATACTGGGGGGGCTGTAAATTGCTATACTGGGTCTGGGGGCTGTAAATGGATATACTGGGTCTGGGGGCTGTAAATGGATATACTGGTCTGGGGGCTGTAAATAGATATACTGGGGGGCTGTAAATTGCTATACTGGGTCTGGGGCTGTAAATTGATATACTGGGTCTGGGGGCTGTAAATGGATATACTGGGTCTGGGGGCTGTAAATAGATATACTGGGGGGGCTGTAAATTGCTATACTGGGTCTGGGGGCTGTAAATGGATATACTGGGTCTGGGGGCTGTAAGTGGATATACTGGGTCTGGGGCTGTAAATAGATATACTGGGGGGCTGTAAATTGCTTATACTGGGTCTGGGGGCTGTAAATTGATATACTGGTCTGGGGGCTGTAAATGGATATACTGGGTCTGGGGGCTGTAAATAGATATACTGGGGGGCTGTAAATGGATATACTGGGTCTGGGGGCTGTAAATAGATATACTGGGGGGCTGTAAATTGCTATACTGGGTCTGGGGGCTGTAAATTGATATACTGGGTCTGGGGGCTGTAAATAGATATACTGGGGGGGCTGTAAATTGCTATACTGGGTCTGGGGGCTGTAAATGGATATACTGGGTCTGGGGCTGTAAATGGATATACTGGGGGGCTGTAAATTGAAATACTGGGTCTGGGGCTGTAAATAGATATACTGGGGGGCTGTAAATGGATATACTGGGTCTGGGGGCTGTAAATAGATATACTGGGGGGCTGTAACTTGAAATACTGGTCTGGGGGCTGTAAATAGATATACTGGGGGGGCTGTAAATTGAAATACTGGGTCTGGGGCTGTAAATAGATATACTGGGTCTGGGGCTGTAAATAGATTTACTGGGGGCTGTAAATTGAAATACTGGGTCTGGGGCTGTAAATTGATATACTGGGTCTGGGGGCTGTAAATAGATTTACTGGGGGGGCTGTAAATAGATATACTGGGGGGCTGTAAATTGATATACTGGGTCTGGGGGCTGTAAATAGATATACTGGGTCTGGGGGCCGTAAATAGATATACTGGGGGGGCTGTAAATTGATATACTGGGTCTGGGGGCCGTAAATAGATATACTGGGGGGGCTGTAAATTGATATACTGGGTCTGGGGCTGTAAATAGATATACTGGGGGGGCTGTAAATTGATATACTGGGTCTGGGGCTGTAAACTGATTTACTGGGGGTGTAAATTGCTATGCTGGTGGGTGTAAAATCATGTACTGGGGGTGTAAAATGATATGCAGGGGGTTTGAATAAACTGATATTGGTACATTACCTTTATTATTGCTGTGGAGCTCTGTTATACACTCATTCACACTGCACATTACTGTGAGTTTTATTGCTGTGGATTCTGTGATACGCTCATACACACCGCACATTACTGTGAGTTTTATTACTGTGGAGCTCTGTGATACGCTTTTACACACTGCACATTACTATGAGTTTTATTGCTGTGGAGCTCTGTGATACGCTCATACACACCGCACATTACTGTGAGTTTTATTACTGTGGAGCTCTGTGATACGCTTTTACACACTGCACATTACTGGAAGGTTTATTGAAGTGAGCTCTGTAATTTGCACTGTGTATAAGTACATCAATAAGGTAGACGTATCTTATAAACCTGAATAGCTCCTGGTGAGGGTATAAATAAAACCCACCAGTTTCTCTCATGGCTGAGAAGCCGCATGAGGACATGTGGTTGCTTAGAAAGCAGCTTTTGGTTTCATTAGGAAGGACTAGCCTGACCCAGAGGTGTCGTGATGCGGCAGAAGAGCTTACACTTTAATGACCATTCAAATAAACCAAAACCTCTGTGTTTTGTTTAACATGGAGCTACAGGGGTGAGCAGGGCTGGACTGGGACAGAAAATCAGCCCTGGATTTCATCCAGACCGGCCCAATTTAATTATGGAAATACGCACAAAAATAGTATATAATCCAACTGGATCGCTCAACCAATCGCTCTACAGATACTGGAGTTGCTGCAGAGCGATTGGGTAAAGCACCGCAGTGGCACTGAGGTCAAGTGTGCACCATGCCTTAAGGTGAGGCGGATGCGCAGAGGGTCTCACCGGCACGGTGGCCGCAATATGAGACTGCGTCTGTTTTGCAGTGTGGAAGTTCTCACCTCACCCATTAGGGCAGCGCGAGCCACGCGGTGAACCAGCATTCACACTGGCCCACAGAGCCATCGGCCCACCGGGAATCTCCCTGTAGTCCCTACGGCCAGTACATGCCTGGGTGAGCACAAATGACAACTTATTTTCTTGGTATGCTTTAGAGATTATTATGCATCTCAATGCTGATTGACATGGCATGGTAGGGATGGGGGGGGGCACCAAAACGCACCTTCGCCTGAGTAGACAAAAATGCTTGCACCAGCCCTGCTTGTCCTTTAAAAACGCACACCAGTTTCGGGTTTACTGGTTTCAAGAAGCACTGCCTGATGTGAACCATGCCTCGCAGAAAAGAGCTCTCAGAAGACCTACGATCAAGAATTGTTGACTTGCATGAAGCTGGAAAGGGTTACAAAAGTATCTCCAAAAGCCTTGATGTTCATGTGTCCACGGTAAGACAGACTGTCTACAAATGGAGAAAGTTCAGCACTGTTGCTACTCTCCCTAGGCGTGGTCGTCCTGTAAAGATTACTGCAAGAGCACAGCGCAGAATGCTTAATGAGGTAAAGAAGAATCCTAGAGTGTCAAATAAAGACTTATAGAAATCTCTGGCACATGCTAACGTTTTTGTTGACACCTCTACAATAAGGAAAACATTAAACAAGAATGGAGTACATGGGAGGACACCACGGAGGAAGCCATTGCTGTCCAAAAAGAATATTGCAGCACGTTTGAAGTTTGCAAAAGAGCACCTGGATGTTCCACAGCACTACTGGCAAAATATTATGTGGACAGATGAAACCAAAATTGAGTTGTTTGGAAAAAACACACACACTATGTGTGGAGAAAAAAGGCACAGCACACCACATCTAAACCTCATCCCCACTGTAAAACATGGCAGAGGGAGCATCATGGTTTGGGGCTGCTTTGCTGCCTCAGTGCCTGGACGGATTGTTGTCATTGATGGAAAAATTCCAGAGTTTATCAAGACATTTTGCAGGAAAACGTAAGACCATCTTTCCACCAACTGAAGCTCCGCAGAGGATGGGTGATGCAACAGGACAATGACCCAAAACATACAAGTAACTCAACAAAAGAATGGCTTCAACAAAACAAAATATGCCTTCTGGAATGGCCCAGTCAGAGTCCTGATCTCAACCCGATTGAAATGCTTCGGCATGACCTTAAGAGAGCGATTCACACCAGACATCCCAAGAATATTGCTACACTGAAACAGTTTTGTGAAGAGGAGTGGTCCAAAATTACTCCAGATGGTTGTGCAGGTCTGATCTGCAACTACAGGAAACGTTTGGTTGAGGTTATTGCTGCCAAAGGAGGGTCAACCAGTTATTAAGTCCAAAGGTTCACATACTTTTTCCACCCTGCACTGTGAATGTTTACATGTTCTGTTCAATAAAAACATGAAAACATATAATGTTTGTGTTGTATTATTTTAAGCAGACTGTGTTTTTCAAATTGTTGTGATTTAGATGAAGATCAGAGCACATTTTATGACCAATTCATGCAAAACTCCACGTAATCCCAAAGGGTTCACATACTTTTTCTTGCAACTGTATAATATGTACATATAATATATAACTACATATAAATAAATAAAATAGGGGTGTATATATTTTTTGGCAGTGGAAGTAATATATTTAGGGATAACTGGGGAATTGTATTTTTTCACATGGAAAAAAGACCAAGATGAGTCAAATTTGACTAATTAACCCTATATATATTAATTCCGCTGCCAAAAAAATGTGTGTAGGAGGTTTTCGGGGTATAATATTTTATTATAATAAATATATATTTAAAGAATATGTATTTATGTAACTCTAATAATATACTGTGTATTAATATATAATATAGTTTAATAGATAATAAATAATTATTAACTATAACTGTTTAACCTTATTCAGACCCTATTCTGACCGCCGAACTGCAGAAAAAAACTCTGCTATTCTTTAATAGGCGTTTAAAACAATAAAAATGCAGGAAAATGTGTGGAAATTATATAAAAGTTCCTATAAAAATAATAAAACTGTCACAAAATTCAAAAAAAGCCTTTTAAAAAGAAATTTGGAACCAACATTTTCGCCTAAATATTACAACAAAATACCCCAAAATTCCAAAATAAAATCTATAAATAAAAAGGCTTTTGCTGAAAATGAAAAGAATAAACATTTGAATAAAAATAAAATTGAATCCTATGGGATTCACCTGTTTAAACCTGCCATTTATGTGAGTGCTAGCGTTAACGAGGTGAGAGCCCTTAGAGTTTTATTGCTGTGGAGCTCGGAGATATGCTCTTGTGGTAAATTACTCAGAAAATTAAAGAGAAACACAGAGCCTAACAAATATTGCTTTTTAAAATGATTGCATTTTTTGCTTTGTGGCTGTTAGTGGGGTCTCATGTTTAAGTTTAACCTAAGACCTCACAATGTCTAGAGCCGCCTCTGTCCCTACGTGGTACTAATCTGTGCTCTGTATATAGTGGTTTATTGTGTAGAAGACTTGCATTACGTTTTGACCTAGTTGCTCTCTGTTCTCCCGATCTCAGCTCTCATACGATCATGAGACCTCATGGTTCTCTATAACCTTGACCTTGACTTGTAATTATATCTCTGTACTCATTTTGGTGGCTTTTGTAGTACCTCCTTAAAGCATATATACCAGTTCGGCTGGGTGGAGTAGCGGTAACATCACTGTTCTACAACCATGGAGACTGTGGAGACATAGGTTTGAATCCCAGCAAGAGCATCTCTCCAGTAAGTGTCCTTGGGCAAGACACCTAACTCACCACCCAGGAAATATTTGAAGTCAACTCATGTTTCATTGTAGGACCCAGACAAACTATATAAAAAAATTCAGCAGATTCAAAATATTTCATTACAAGGCGAATATGTAATTTCACATCAGAATGCTATATTAAAATTTGTCAAAGTGTAAATTTATTTTCAAAGTTCAATCTTTTTCATCATGTAAATTTATTTCCCCACATCTTATTATCCAAACCTTTGTGGTTATATATTTAACAGAAATTGGCGAACTGCCTGCTCTCTGAATAGCTGAATGGCCCCGAAATGTCCCCCTTTGCTGAAATTCAGTGACCAGTTACATTTCGCCACATTTGGCATCTCTCTGAATAGCCCCCTATGTTATTACAATGGTAGCATCAGTTGCCATACAGAGGACTGTTGAAAATAAAACAGTAAAACCTATTGATTGGGGGAAAACTCTACTAATAAGTAACAAAATGTTTATCATTTTGTTTTAAATGAACATGGACTGTGTGTAATACAATAGGAGAGACAGAATAACAAATATAGGTACAAGATAAACACATAGAACAGTAAAAGAGAGGAGCCTGCTTGAAAGTTTACAATCTATCCGGTCTATTCAGAAAAAGGTGAACCTCAGGAGAATGACTGGAGAAGGATATTCTAGGTCTAAATTCTCCCATTTATCTCACTTTCCAAATCGGCTACTTGGTCTAGATTGTTCTCTTCTCCTGCCAGTTCTCCTAGTTTTCACCTTTCTCTGTATAACGCTGTACAAGGAGAGGGGGACACACTAGGAGAGATCGCTCTATTCTCACACAAAAAGAATATTGATAAATGCATGTTTTATATCTAAATGTTCATGTCCAGTTTGGAGACATTGTTCCACACATTCTATTGTGCAGCATTTTATAAATTTAGAATAATAATAAATCTTTATTAGAATTTTATAGTTCAGCATTATCAGTGTCTTGAAGTGCTATTCCTATGGGTATAACCAAATTGAATTTATATGAGCTGCCGTACAATATACAGAGCCAAGAATAATTGTAATGATATTCAGATACCGGGAAAATATGAATACACTCATTTTGTCCAGTGATATATACAGTATATGGGTGAAATATATGTGGATCCAGAAGGACCAGGCGCAGTTGATGAAGCGCAACAGAAAGTACAGAGAGTATGAAAATCTTCGGCTCTCCACAATGACTCATACAGCCATCAGGTCCGTTCAGGATCAGGATATCTTGCCCTAATCTGTCTGCAGTTCCATTTGCCCAGTTTACCCAGCAGTCAGTCGTATTATCATGATGAAAATCACAGAATTATGCAAAAAAAACTCTAATACGATCGTTTCATTTGTAGCTTCCAAATACCATACTATTTTGCAACTAAATGCGCCTGTCATAGCATAATGTGTCATACAAAATAAATCACCTGTAGTTGCTGAAACATTGTGCACCAAGCCTGGGGTCAGACGAGCGCACTTTTCACATCTGACCGCGCTGTTTTCTGTCCGTCGCAACTTTTCAAAGGAGTCAACAGAGAACAACACACGAAGCATGTGCGCACTTTTTCATACACGGGCAATGCATGTTGCAACGGACGCCAAAATGGTATTGATGCGAAAATGCTACAACGGACGTACAGATACGTGCATACAGATTTTTTTTTCTTTTAATCAACGCCAGTCAAAACCAACTGATGCTGTACAGCCTTTTTAATTCTTTTTCTCAATGTCGGTCAAAATTAACTGATACTATACAGCTCTTTTATTTCTTTTTCTCAACATCAGTCAAAACTAACTGATACAATGTAACCACAATCTCATCGTTATAAAGTGCATCTGTTTCAACGAAAGCACTGGGCACAATCAGTGCGCTCATGTGACCGCAGCCTAAAACCTACCATTAGGTAGCAGCATGGTCTGGTTGGGAGAGGTGGACACCAAATGGGCACTGATCTTTATTTTAGTTGTTGGAAAAGGTGGGGAGTGCACTCCAAACTGGTCCTGCCATACTCAGGCTCCCTCACCCTTCCTATCTGTCAAAGATGCCGACCAATGAGAAGAGCACATTTTGCAGTACACACTCTCACAAGAAGCGTGAGCACTGGGAACAAACTGAGATCTCTGTTAGATGCAGATTTACTCTACAGTACTTGTATATCATTAAGAAATCATGGAAACATGATGGTGCCTCAACCATGATTCACTTTTCAACAATTGTGACACATACTTCAGGGTAACATACTGTATGCTTCATGGCATTTACTGGAGTGAATGGATGTCACCAATTGAAATGCGATAGTGCCTTTTTAAAGTGTTATTGAGTCATGATCCGTTATTTACACATGTAAACACAACGCAAGCTCTACACCATTTCACTTAGTTCTGTCACGGTTTACAAGAATTTTTTTCATACCCTGTCATTAAGATGTGCTATGCCAAGAAAAATAATCATTTTATTTTTACCTTGAGAAAAATTGCACCTTTATTTAAAAATGCCTTCAAACGTTTTAGCAAATGAAACAATGACTACGTGAACCCCCTCTGTAATTTCATCTTCTCTACTAGCAAATAATCAATTTAATTTTTTTCTCCCCTACAGCCTCTTTATTGATCTCGAGGGCAGCATCTCATCAAGCTGATGATTCTGCTGAAGAGATTCTTCGGAGTTATATTCTGAAGTAGTCAGCAGTGTGCTTAGCCCGCAGTGACCTTGACTCCTCTCATGCCATGTTTTCATTCCATACCTTAATTTCCAGCCAAGCGATTCACATACAGGGTTATTCAGAGAGCGTGAAAATCAGGAGAATGACTGGAGAATGAAAAATTCTAGGTCAAAATAGCCGATTTGGAAAGTGAGATGAAAGGGAGAATTTTTCTGGTTTGGCTATTTTGACCTAGAATTTTTCATTCTCCAGTCATTCTCCTGCTTTTCACCTCTCTCTGAATAACCCTGTAACGGTTTTATGGTTCCAATAGCAATCACTGTCCTTCTGAGTGTCCTGAGTGTCCTTCTGGTAAAATGGAACCACAAAAATGGATAAGATAAAGTGGAAATAAGTTCAGTAGGCAATTTGTTTAGGAATAAAAAACATTTTTTGCTATGTTTGGGGAAAAAATTCAAATAAAACATAATTTTTTTTTTTTTTCTTGGCTGCATTGGTGACCAAGGTTCACCCTGGATTGTATTAATATTTAAATGAATGCTTACACCCTTATGCATTTTTAATATAATAGCATTTTCCAAAACAAGCTGTCAGGCATGTCTCAAATAACATCCAAACCGGTCCTGCCAGATAGTAGACTGTTTTTTTCTATGAATTTCACTACAAGGAGCCTTAAATGTTGCTTATTTACAACATAATACAGATTCTGGCTAATTAGTGTCTGTGTAACGTTGTAATGCTTACAAGTAGGTTCAATGTCTTTTTTCAGTTCAACATGGCCAGTGTCCTGTTCTCTGAATTACCAGTCAACATTGACCATAGTAAAAACTCAAAAAGATTATTTATAGGAGTGGTACAGAAGAAACCCACAATCCGACCGCAACAAGACAGAAGATGGAGAGTGGCAGTCCTTTTCAGTGGTGTATTTAGGTTTTGTGCTGCCCTAGGCCTGACTAAACCAGTGCATCCCCTAAGTTCAATTTGACACACCTCTTCCTGTTACAGCATTCAGTAAAATGTCACTGCATGCTGGGATTTTACTAATCCCAGCGTGCAGCGGCTGCTTTAGAGTGATAGGAGTCCTATAGTTCTCAGACAGCCATTACGTGCTGAGATCAGTGAGCTCTCAGCATGTACAGTCTGCCTCAGAGTGATAGGAGTCCTATTGTTCGAAGATCACATAAAAAGGATTATAATTATTAGAATATCATACACCAAAAATGAATAATGAGGATGAATAATCATTTTCTGTATGATTGTATCACAGCTAGAAGAAAATAAGCAGTGCAGTATAGGCGAAGCTGTTCCTTGCCACTACAGGGGTTATTCAGTGAGTGCAGATCTGGCAAATTGCACCGAACGGTGAGTTTCTCCGTGCGGTGACATTTTGTGACCATTCAGCTATTCAAAAAGCTAGCAATTTGCCAAATGTTGGTGAATTGCCAGCAAATATGGTACCTGTTCGGCAGCAGTGGAATCCCCATAGAGAGGCAATGGTTAATCTATTCACATTGAACAGCAGGGAAATGTCAGTGAAATGTCCTGCTGTTTAGTGGTTTCATTCGACAGGTTGATTCAGACGAATCCCATAGGTTTCAATGTTAAAAATATTCCCGTTTTAATCCAATATCTAATAAACCGTTTATTATTTTAATTTGCAGCAAAAAGTCTATTTTTTTAGGCCTTTTTTCTGCAAAAAAATTCTGATTTCTGTTTTTTTTTTCAATAGCATTTTTTTTTTCTGTAACAGACCTTTTTATTATTATTCATAGGACCTCATATCATTTTCAGGCATTGTTGTGCAGAAGCTTTTTTGCAAACAGCTGTTGAAAGTGTTTATTCTATTTCACCCGTCTAGTGACTTGTCAGCTTTTCTCCACAGCGTTCGGCGGGTCGTCGGCTGCATTCGGTGGTCTGTTTGGCATGTCGGAAGCGGCTTGTGGGGGTGTCCGGCCGCTGTTCTGTGTGTTGCGGCGCTCGTTCGGCGGGTTTGCGGCAGCATCCGGCAGGTTTGTAAAACGAGGGGTTATGGATGGTTCCATGGTACTAGCCACAAGACAAGTCCATTAGTTATGCGTACACAGAGATCATACACCGATTTCTTCATTGTCAGGGTTCTGTAACAGGAATCTGTCATCTACAGTCACACACGCACACACACCTACACACCCACATACTGTCTCACAGTCACACACCTACACAAACATACTGTCACACACACACAGTCACACACCTACACACCCACATACTGTCACACACACACAGTCACACACCCACATACTGTCACACAGACACACACCTACACACCCACATACTGACACACACACCTACACACCCACATACTGACACACACACCTACACACCCACATATTGTCACACACCCACACTGTCACACACCTACACACCCACATACTGACACACACACACCTACACACCCACATACTGTCACACACAGTCACACACCTACACACCCACATATTGTCACACACACACACAGTCACACACCTACACACCCACATACTGTCACACACACAGTCACACATCTACACACCCACATACTGTCACACACACAGTCACACACCTACACACCCACATATTGTCACACAGTCACACACCCACACTGTCACACACCTACATACTGTCACACACACCTACACACCCATACTGTTACACATACACGTCACACACCTACATATTGTCAGTCACCCACCCACATACTGTCACACACCTACACACCCACATACTGTCACACACAGTCACACCCCTACACACCCACATACTGTCACACACAGTCACACCCCTACACACCCACATACTGTCACACACAGTCACACCCCTACACACCCACATACTGTCACACACAGTCACACACCTACACACCCTCATACTGTCACACACAGTCACACACCTACACACCCTCATACTGTCACACACAGTCACACACCTACACACCCTCATACTGTCACACACACACACAGTCACACCCCTACACACCCACATACTGTCACACAGTCACACACCTACACACTGTCACACACACCTACACACCCACATACTGTCACACACAGTCACACACAATGTCACACCCACACACCATCTCACACACAGTGTCACACCTACATACAGTCACACACACATACAGAGAGAGGCAGACAGATTCCCTTTTACTTACAGGCTCTGTCTGCAGGCTGAGGATTCCATTCTCTCCCTGGTTGCAGCTGTCCAGCTTCTCCATGCAGGCTGGCTCCGGTCACATGATCAGGCCACCCAATCCGGATGCTGGATGTCCTTACACATGTAAGGCACCCTGTGGGACTTTGCTCAGTGCCAGGTCATATGCTCGGAGACTCCCCACTGCGGGCGAAGGCTTGAGCAAGGCAGGCAGCCACTGAACAGACCGGAGCTGTCTCGGGGGAGGGGGTTAAGGGGGGCTGAATCTTCTCTCTCAATCCATACCTGTGACTCCCACTTCCTGAATCAGGGTCTAATGCTTGCTGAGAGCTCATGCTCTTTCCCGCGCCCACAGCAGCTGGCGTCGGACATCAGCTGCTGGAGACAAGAAGGAGCCGAGTTCCTCTGCTCCCGACCTGGCGCGGCATAGTGGTGGCTTTTTGCCGCCCCACTGGAGAGTGCCGCCCTAGGCCTTGTCGGCCTAGGCCACGATACAGCACTGGTCCTTTTACCAGGTATTTGTAGAATATACAAATATAAAATCAGTTCATCCTGGCTTACTTTGAGGTTTATTCAAATAGTTCTGCTGTTTGGTATTCTCTGAATAGAATAACCATTACTTCTCTATGGGACAATTTCACTGCCACCGGAGGTTGCCGAATTTTGGCGATCTGCACCGTATTTTGCTGGAAATTCGCCAATATTTGGCGAATTGACAGCTTTCTGAGTATCTGAACTGTCACAAAATTGCACCGTTTGGTACAATTCAGTGGCAAGTTCGACTCTTAATGAATAACCCTTTTTGTGTTTTAGTGCAAGTGGCCATCTTTAGCTTCCCATAGGGTCCACTCACAATAATTATTTGAATAAGCAAAAGTCTGTAGGGGGTCATATCCTGGAAAAAAATAAATGGAGGGAACTCATTGATTTCTGAATCCTCTCACTCCCCCATATACAATAAGTAGGATCTGAACAAGCACTTGAAATCTAATCTGAACCTAGTTCCTTCTGGGGAAAATATGGAGGGAGGCAGTTCCCACACATTCCTGCAGGGCTTACTTCAACCCCAGTCTGTAATCAATAGCTAGTGTGAATTCACAAATTCTGATGTCTCAATGAAGACCTGGCCATCTCACATACATGGTCTGACTCAGTGTCAGTCATTTAGACCACCATTCTCCTGAGTTCGATAAATGGAGCAACTGACCAATGAGAACCTTTTATGGCCTTCCCTCATAACATGTATAAGGCTAAGAGATGCTCTAAAAAGGTGGTTACCTATATGTTTAAAAAAAAGGTTTTGTCACATGCAGTCTCTTATTCTCAATAACAACTGATTCCATATGTGACAGAAGACTAGAATCTGATTACCCCTGGGAAAATGTGTGCTATTAAAGGGGTCACATGGTGGTGATTTGGGTCCCTGGGGTGAGGCACTTGGAGTGCAAGGTGGGCCAGAGCTCCACACCTCAGTTTGCAGGTAGCCCAGAAGGCGAGAGGTCCAGACCAGTGATTCTGGGTCACTGGGGGAGCTGCTCACCTGCTGGGTGATAAGCGGTCACATTCAGAGAAGTCAGAGAGAGAGAGAACCCTGAGGAGGAGGGGAAGCTGAAGCTCTCGCCACAGAGGAAGCTAAAACTTTGGTGAACTGATCTAAAAGCCAAAAAGGTCTGTGAATGTTTTTTGTTTATTAGAAGGCTGCAAGTAAGCCAACCTCTGTTAGTGATTTATGTTAGAGCTCAGAGGAGCTAAGTTTTTGTGTATTTTATCATTTTATGCCAGATCTTAAAATAAAAAGGACTGTATTTTCCTGAAAAATTATTTTACATGTTGTAAATGATTGTAATCTGAATATAAATGTACATTTTTTTTGTTATAGAATTCTGACAGAACATGACGTATACATATAATAAGGGTAGATTTTGAGTCTGCTGAAAATAAGGATATATAATCTGGCCTTTCCAATGATACCTCACTTGACCTCCTATGTTGCATGGTTCCCGAAATACAGAGGTCCAATAACAACCCTGCATCTCCTGTAATGAAATTACCCTGACTGACAGGGGAATCCAGCAGTGGGGGTACAATCCCACTGAAAGGGCCAACATGCAGGATATCAGCTTGCTGTGATTGCAGCCCCTGATCGGCGCTAGATCGGCGCTGAGTTGGGGCAACACGATGATGTATGTGGAACGTCCTCCACGCACAGGAATGAAATGGGAGGACGCCTCAAGCACATCCTTCGTGTTCAAGAGGTTAACATCCTTTTGAGCCCAATTCAAATGAATCATAACCAATAGGGAAGATGCACTCCTTAAATGAGTCTCTTTTTGTAATGTTCATTGGGTGCTCAAGGGACCAGGGCAATTCAAACCAGGAAGTAGATGATGAAAGCAGAGGAACCCGACTCTCCAGAATGAAGGAAAGACCACTAAGCAGTGGCTGCAACATTTTGGCATTTTTGAAATAAGAAAGGCCTCACAGTCGAAACATTGCTGACACTGCTGAGCGCATAATAAATGTGGTCTTTCCATCATTCTGGAGTGTTGGGTTCCTCTGTTTTCTTCAATTCGAATTCCAATGAATGGCATATATGATGTCCGGTTTGCATGAATTAAAAGTCTGATAGAAGGAAATACATTTATTTCCTTATTTTCTTTATATTACCCTTGTGTGTTTTTTTTCTTCTGTATTTAATTTGTCTTTTCCTTTTTCACAGCCCATATGCTGCTTTTGTCTCTGAGCTTGAGTATTTGTGGTATGTTGTCAACTGGGCCAATATATTTGCTAGCCCCTTAGCCTGTATACTGTTGTATTTCTCTTTGTTATGCTTGGTGGCTATAGTGGACTGTTGATTAGTCTTGTTTAGTTTCCATGTTTTATTATTCACTTGTTCTTATCACTAATATGGTTGTTTTTCACAGTAGTCTAATTATCTCCATCATTTACTGCATTTTCATGTTACGTTCTTCTTTACAGCTCTTCTGGGATTCACAGTGGTTTGCTTTGGTGAGCTAGACTCATTATGTTTTGATGACAGCATAGAGGCCTCAAGTGGATGCCAATCCTAATTTTCATTTTCTGTACCTATTTAATGCTTATTGTTTGTTCCTTCTGCACCTAGATAAAAAGTCCATTGCATGACTGAAACATTGATTATTTCCCATAATAAAGACTCTTTAATTTCATTAAGGAGAAGTAAACAATACAATTACAAAATAATAAAATGCCGACATCATTTTCCCCACTATAACTATTATTTTTATTTTGTGTCATAAATGTTACTACTTGTTGTATTGTCTCATTTCACAGGGTTTAATTACAGATATACGAGGCAGAAGTCTGCAAATGAATAGACATCTGCCAAGTTTCCACCATTCATGCAGAGGTACCTTCTGCAGTCACGGTTTACAAACAAATACAATGTGTCATTGTGTTTGCTGTACAAAGCTTTATAGCATTTCTAACTTTCTAAGACTTCCCAGTGAGTTCATTAGCAGTCTTAAG
This sequence comes from Leptobrachium leishanense, assembly GCA_009667805.1. Taxonomy (NCBI): domain Eukaryota; kingdom Metazoa; phylum Chordata; class Amphibia; order Anura; family Megophryidae; genus Leptobrachium; species Leptobrachium leishanense. The sequence goes on along the minus strand of CM019067.1, from coordinate 175,096,822 downwards.
AAATCTAACAAATTGTACATTTGGGGTGCAACCAACGAGCTCCTTCAACAAGCCCAAATCAAAAGGTAGATTTTGTTGTTTTGTGTAACATATGATTTTATCCTATCATGACATAGGCAGTCAGGGATAGTGTCAATTTCTATATGGACACTCATTACATTTCGTGCTCATTTAGTACATGAGATCAAACTATAAAACACGAAATAGAACAGCAAAATTACACATTTTATTTGTAAGTAAGAAGCACTTTTCAATGTGGTTGTCATAGCTATTTTAACATAATAATAATGCAGCTTGTATGTTTCTACTATAAAAACAGAAACACAAGATTTGAAAATATGTCAATTGTGAGCATTTTAGAATTAAAAGACAAATTTGCACTGGTCTGATTTTCAGATTAATTGTACTCTCAGTTGATTAGTATAATCTTATTTTTGTGCATCACTGTTAGTCAATAAGCTTTCACAATTTACCTTTTCATATTTATTATTCCCAATAATGTGATGGTAATTTTTCTCTAACAGCAATCATCGTAAGAGATTGCATACATTTCATTCACTTTTGACATAAAATGTTATACTCGTTTCAGTGTGTAAAAGCATCATGTCAGTTTTGAGAGCAAATAATTTGAACAGAAGCAAATATATGCAATATGTTACTTTGCCGACTTCTGGAAACATTTTTTATAATGGGATTTATGAGTTTTCATGTATTTTCTCGTTTTTCCTGTCAATGTAAATAACATGAAGCATTTCCACAAAGTATGACCATCGGCCACATTTCAAGAAGATTGCAAAATAAGCTTGGACGACCATTTCTTACTGATTCAACATTATAACCCTTTCAATATTGCGGTAGTGTATACACAATCATAGTTACCACGATCTTGGGGCTGTGCTGTATCATTGCAAATTAAATTTGTTTGTTGCATATGAATTTCATTTGCTTTTGGGCTCAAAAAGGTGCCCTCAAACTTTTAGCCCTGTGATCATAATGCCCAAGGTGCTAAAACTGGTTAAAATCGGCTAAGGAATGCCCTGACACGGACACACGGGCTGCAGTTTTACATGCAGTAATTCTTTTTGGTCAGTAGATGTCGCAAATCTGCCTGCCAAATAGGTTATTACAATAAGAAATACACTGGGAATATGCCCAAATATTTCTTACTGTATAATTCATTAAAAATGATTTCCCTCTCCAAAAAAAAATGGTTCCTGGATCTTTGGACAATCATCTGGTAGTGAAGGACTTAAGAAGGATACTTGAACATTTACGTCTGAATCCCCACAGACGCTTTTTCCCCCACAATAGTCTGATGGGGTGTCATTATAGCTTATATTGTTTAGGAGTATGATACACAGTCCATATGGCTGTTTGGAGAAGACAGACAACACTATATTTCCCTATATTTCTCTGAAAACGCATTACTTTAGAGTCACTCCATGATCTCCCCACTGTCATTTCTTGCTTCTCTTCCCATTCAGCCCTTCAGCAACCCACCACTCCACCTACCCTATTCACCCTCACCCCCCTCACCCAATGGTTCACCCCGTCTGTTCTTAGATTGTAAACTCTTGAGCAGGGTCCTCCCTCCTTCTGTTCCACATGTGTAACGTGTATGTACATTTGCTATTCTGTCTCTCCCATTGTACAGCACCAAGGAATTTATTGGTGCTTTATCAATACTTGTAACTATATCAGGGGTCAGCAATGTTGGTCTTCACCATGTTTTGCAACAAAATTTACCTTGATGCTTAGTCAACCGAATGAGCTGCTGAGTATCAAAGGAGCTGTAGTTCCAAAACATGAGGAGAGCCAAGGCTGCTGACTCCTGCTATGTATCATGCTCTATAACTTTAAATATTTTGGTTTAAACCAGCAGTAACTGATACCTTAAATGGAAACTTTGATTCATCCAAACCATTTTGAAAATGAAAAGCGGTACAAAAGGTACACACACCTGCTTCAGCATTAATGCTAAATGTGATCTCGTAGTGAAAGAGAGAATGGGTTACAGCGCGCCTTTAATTGTAACAGAGAACCAGGATCACAGCCAAAATGTAATAGATAATTAGAACTAATGGAAAAACTCCAAACTCTGCCAAGAGTCAAATGGATTTTTAACTAAATAAATAAATAATCACCTGATGAACATATTTGCATAACGTGAATATTAATCTGTTTAGATTAGTGACGCAAGGAATCCTCTCATTTACTTATTTAGTGGAATTTACCTCCATGGCATTGTTTCATTTGCTATATGCTCCTTCTGGACTCAATGAAGATAGGGACTTCTTTTGACTTGATAGCGTCCTTCTATTTATTTATAATTAATCTACTGTATATTTTTTTATACATTTTAGGACTCGTATTTTCATCGGGATAACCATATGCTTAAGAACATTGATCCACATGAAGAACTCTCCATTTAAGACTTTATTACCTATATGAACTTTACCATACCGATCATCTAGTTTAGTAAATTATTATTTTTATTACATTATTTTTTCACAATATTATATATTTTTTTCTTGAATCAACTGATGAATTTTGGATTATGTCATATCTTAATTTTGGCGATTATTATAATATCTGTTGAATTGATTATTGTGATGTGGCCATGAATTTTGTTTGATTTATTGAAATGTGATCATTAATATCATTTGAATTATTGATAGAGAATCTATGTAGTTTCTGGAGGTTGGCGATGGTGGGATAATTTATTTGGATTATCTTTAATTATGTTAATCATCACTTAATGTTTTTTCTTTAATCTTTTTCTTATTTTTTTTGTCCCTTTTTTTTCTTGGTTGCGAAGGTATGGTGTTTATAATATAGGTCTATACCATTGGTTATGGATATCCCCGTTTATATGCGCTTGTATTTATCATGCTAATTGCTACATTATACATGAGTCCATTTAATTTGTACTTTAACTGGGAGTGTTATCCCCCATGGACGCTCATTGCGCATGCGCTCAATACTTATTACGTCTACCAACACACTACTAGTGATCTGGCATTGTTGTTCTTCTATAGGGGTCCACAGCGCATGCGCCGAATGCTCTAGGCGCGTGTGCTTGGTTCCCTTGCCGACGACTGACGCTCGTGATGTTTATCATGTGCGACTTCAGGCGCCAGCTATGGCGGCCGCCGGCATCTGATTCAGGTCCGTTTAAGTAAACTATATGTGGGATTGGTTCTCCCTGATCATGATGTATGTATATATACTGGGTGTGCTTTTCTTATTCTCTATCCCTTGATAAAGACGTTTGTCGTCGAAACGTTGGGATCCTTGGCTCCGTTTCTCCTGTTTACTATCTTCCAAGTGCCGGGTAATTTCTGTATGATTACTGAACTTGTATCTTTCCCTTGAAGGGTTATATTTGCCTGTGGTAAATTACTGCTTTTGAATTGTATACATTTATCTTGTGTTTTTACTATTGTGAGATTAATAAAGTTTATTTTACTCTACATGAGTGCATCGTCCTATATTTAATTATATTCATTTGCTATATGACAATGTGAAAACTGGTGTAACCAAAAGAAGAAATATCGGCCTGTGAAACTCCAGAGGCCGCAGAAGAGAATTATCCCCGTCCAATAATTTGCCTTTCTGTATAGCACTGTTTTTCTTTCTGTATTAGCATATACATACATTTTTGTTCTCTGAGATATGCTTTGTATATGGTCAGGTTAACACTTTTACTACCAAAAATTTGTATGCATGATTTTGCACTGAAACAATAAAAAATAATTACTACACAGACCCCCATCTACATTTTGTTTTTTTGCAATGTACCCTGACGGGAAACTAAATTATCTGAGATCGCACTCCTGCCACCCTGTATTACTCTTAAGAAACAGTCCCCACCCTCGATGTAACAAAGAGTTCAACAAACTTTACTGCTGCATTACAACAGCCAGGGAGAGTGCAGAATAGGTGGAGCATTCTGTCATCACTCACTTTGTGTATGAATAAAACTTATATAGGCACAAAGCTTACCAATTAGCCAACGGTTAAGAGAGGTCCCCACTCCAGGACCCTAGTACTGACCCTTAGCAGATCTTTGTCACAAATTTGACCAGGTCTTTTTAAAGACCTGCTAAGGATCCAAACATTGCTGTTCAGAGGAAAATACTCACAGTATGAATATTTATGCCCTGGATTCATTTAATTTGTTCTGCAGGATAAGATTTAGCTGGGTATAAATCCCTGTAGAGCACAGATATATGGAAAGTAGAGTAACACCATATACAGGTATTATGACACATATATATTTTTTTTTTATTCTGTTGGCATTTTTTGAAGCTGCTTTGATAATAATCTATTATCATCACTAATACTAATATGATCTGACGATTTTATTGTCTATATCATATTTACTGTATGTGGCACAAAGGTAATTTCTGACTATCACATGCTAATAATGCCAACCCTGTTTGAAATTGTCATAAAAATCAAAAAGTACAGGGATCACTCTTATCTGTGCGTTTCAGGGTGCCATGAGCATTCGTGAAAAGTTTCTCCAGTAGGCCCAGATTATCCTGCGTGCGGGTTGTTAGCAGCCTACTATGGACTTTGCCCCACAAAGGGGCAAAAATCTATTTGCAAATAGATCCCAGGACGTCTGCATGGGACGACGTTGATGGGTGACTGCTAATAACCCGCAAATAGGATAACCTGGGCCTCTATTTGATTTTTTGACTGTATCTCACGGATGAATATTTGAGGAGCCATCCTTACAGGAATTCTCTTTTCAGATACGTATAGATCTGTATATGTTTTGTTTTAGTGTGTGATTTTCTTCCCCTTAGCTTTTGCTTTTTTCAGTTTGAAATTGTGCAAGATAGGGAAAGCATCTAGAGTTTAGAACCATGCATCTCAGCAAAATTTCTGTAAAGGAAAAATGGATCCAAGTAAATATAAAAATAGGCGAAGTTAAAATAGTAAAATGTAAATATATCGCAGAATATAAATATTTATGTAAAATGTATATTTACCCTTCATTTAAGAATTATCTAAGCATGCTGTGTTTGAAATAAACATTATGGTAATTTTCTTTTGCAAGAAAAAATGTTTGGTAGCGAAAGGACTAATTTGATAGCTATGTTTATTGTTATTTTCATGCTTCCATCTCCCAGATGCGTCAATCTCAACTGAATGTCAGGGTTACAGTAATATGATAGAAATACATAATAGACATGTACTTAAGCATGAAAACAAAATGATATATATAAGTGGGTTTTTTGTGCTATCAAATAAAAACTAAAATAAGGACCCATAAAGAAAAGTGGCGAGTTTGTCATATGCAATTTTATAGGTATATTATGTAGATCTAGATACCTTGTTTACACTTGTGTTATTCATACTGGTCCAGACAACTAAAAAAAACATCCTCAATCTATAAACCAGCATTCAAGGCACAGAGCACATATAGTTTTGTGTTCTTAATGCTGTTGCAACCCTTGTAGAGGTTGTCAAATAATCAATATTGTGTTATGAGACTGCATGATTGGATACTATTTATCAACATAGTCTATGTCACATAAACAAAGACTGTTCAGTTGCAGAGTCCCAAAACAGGTCTTTTTTATTAACATTTTGCAATGTAGCAAATTTTAACTTGTAATTGAAAGGTTTTCAACCATTCACACAATAGCCTATACTGTGTTTATACATGTACCTGCATTTGATGCACAATTCTTGAATATGAGAACTCTGCAATAAACTCTCATTTGATCACAAAGTGGCTGAAACAACCCAGCCAATCCTTTGCCCTTTCAGAATTCTGTGACACCTTGGTATACTTGAAAAATACCTGTGTGCAGGGTCACCTGAGCAGGGCCTTGTGCACCTCAGTCTGTCTGCTACATTTTATTTACAATTTAATAAACTTAATTAATCAATCCTTATTGTAAAGCATCGCAGAAACAAACTAATGATGAAAAAGGGAGTTAGCTTCAAAAATACCATGAATGACACAAGTAGTAAAAAGATCTATGAGTTCTCCTAGATATTTTATTTACAAATAGTGCTATACATGTGTATGGATGCTGGGAAAGTTCTCTGGCAGAGCTTAGGCATCAATACCATAGTTTCAATGTCACAACTGCACTATTTTAAAAGTAAAAGGGATTTGAGGTAGGCACAAGGAACAACATTGATTATTGTAATAGGAGTAAATACATTTGTAAACATATAAGTAGTAACATCTTGTATTGCTTAAATCATGAATCGTCCCTTTAATGTTTCTGTCTAGTAGTCATATGATACCATGTCTCAAAAATATGTTTCAAGAGTATGAGATAAACTTATAGGATAATTCTGTTGAAACAAGAACTGTTGGAAGTTCTCCAGAAAATAATACATTTTGAGACAAAACTACATAGTGAAAATTTGGTTTTAAAATCTGAAATTCATTCTTAAGGACTGTGGCTGTGTTTATAAACGATGACCTTAGGCACAAGCTAGACTGCAAGCTGGTAGTCATCAATGACCAGGGGTTTAAGGTCAGTTCCATTAATTTAGAAAAGCTAAATTAACGACATCCATGAAAAAAGGGATCTTTTGAGAAAAGGAGTCTTGTACTTTGCCCTAAGGGCTGTTAGCACATTGATTGAACATATGGACCTATTACAACTCTAAAGAAAGCCAAGCAGTTAACTGGACCCCCTTGGACCTACCTGCCCTTTGACCAGACTGGCTGCAAACTGCCTCATGACGGCTTCCACAGTGTAGGCACTGGACCAACCCCTGGGGGTGAGCAGCTCCATGCAGATGGCCCCACCATCCAGCACATAGCCATTCTCCAACCTGGGGCTCAGCACTCTCATGAAAGGTGGGGAGAATGGGAAGTTGTCCGGGAAGGTGAGGTTGAGCAATATAAACTCTGTGTTGGTCTCCTTCATGTCCTGCCAGAGGGTGGAGTCCTTGTCCACCTGGTGGAGCTTGACATTCCAGTCGAACAGGCTGTCATCCACCAGCTCCACGGAGATGAAGTGGTCACTCAGCTTGCGGATGTCTTGAAGCTCCTTCATCAGTCGCCTACTCCTCACTTGGGTACAGTTCTGTCTGTTGGGGGGCATGGGGGGCTGTAATGAGGAGCAGCCACCTTGCTTGCCCCCCACTCCTCCATTGCCTCCTCCAACGCCTTGCTGTTTAGATTCCTTAGTAATTTTCGGGGTGCTGGTTTCTTTGGGACCGCTCTTATCCTTCCCACCAGCTGAGCCGAGTTTATCCTTGTGGCACTGCTCGGTCTTTTTGCCCTTTTGCTCAGCCTGGCCGTGCCCTTCACTGGCCGTGGTGGTATTGCTGCAGCAGCCACTGCTGCCTCCCCCACTGCTGCCACCACTACCAGCCACAACCACCCCAGCAGGGCTGCAGGGCTGCTTGTTGCTGCTGTTCTTGCCTTTGCCGTTTTTCAGGGACCCTTGCTGGTTGCGGTGATGATGAGAATGCTTGGGATCTTCTGTATCCCTGTCGTGAAGACGGATCAGACCTATTTTCCGCAGGAGAGTGGCCATTTTCCAAGCGTGCTCTTAATACAGAGATATGCAGTTACTAGATCTCAGGATCCTTGTGGACGAGTAAAGCTTGGGCCCAGAGCAGAGCAGAAGACCTCTGCAATGTCACCAATTCTCCAGATGTGATCCTCAATCATTCAATCTGCTCCTCAAACTCAGATCACCTCACCGGTGAAAGCATCAAAGTTGAGCCATCATCCCCTGATGACAAATGCAGTGGGTAAAATATAAATACATATATAGGTGTGTGTGATCAGTCCAATCAGCTCCTCAGTAAATCCAATATCCCAGTAAACACTCAATGGCTGCTGATTCATAAACCCTGGAGAAAGTGGATGAGTCTGTTGTGGGTAGGGGGGGTTGCATTGCTCACTGTGTGTTCATCTCCATGTAGTGCTTTGAGGCTGCAGTCTTCACAATCTCCCACACACTAGGGTGGATGGATTTTTTTTTCCAGACCATCAATCAGCCCAGCATCCTTCTGTCAAAGAGCAGCCCCTCCAAACAGGCACCTTGGTTTAGAGGTGATCTCTTCTGTGCAGAATGGAGCAGGAGCAGGCTTGTTGTCAGTATCTTTCTTTCCTGCAGCGTCCCCGCTCTCCCCCTTATTTTCTCCTGTTTTCACCTCCTCCTGGTGCAGTGAAACAGTACTGATCTCCTGCCAGCTCTATCCCTTCTGTCTCTTATCTGCAGACCTCACAAAAGAGGGAGGGAGGGAGGCTTGCTCCATAAGGGGGAGGAGGAATGAAGCAAGACTGCAGCTCACATGTAGGCAGCAAGCAATAGCAAGCACATCACTGGCTACATTAGAATTAAAAAGGTCCTCTGATTAAAGCACTGGGCATGCCTATTGTTCAGACACGTCATGTGTGCTCAGCCCCCCCTCTCTCTCTCTCTCTCCTCATCTTCACCTCGTTACCTGTGCTGCATCCCAAATAGCTGGGTCTGCAGTTATTCTGCATCATGTGAAAAGGATCTGTATGTGTCTGTGGATAAACCAAGAAAGATGCTGTCACTGATACTGATACTTCTCTTGTTTATACCAAAAGCAAGTGGAAGAAAAAGGCTACAATGCTCTTTTAGAAACGGTCACAGATCAATCCTGTCCATCACCCTCTTGCTGATAATGCCAAAGCAGGGGGGCGATGAAGAAAAAGGTTTTACACTGGATTTATCTGAATTCATTATTGAAGAGCAAAGACGCAAGACACGGATTTAAATACTCCGCTATTTATTTTTTAATACATTTCAATTCATAAAACATACAACCGATTGTGAGCCGTTTACTGGACATTTAGCCAAATCGCGCTGTGTTCGGTGACAGTGAACCTATTCACAAAAGGGATATTCAGATAATTGTGCAGGATGCGAGTTTTACCCACACAGGGAAAGGATGAAGGAAACATAAAGTTGTTTTTGCTAAAAGAGGTATTGAACCGTAAAATAAAAAATACAAATCTGACTTCAGGGGAGAAAAATGGCAAAACTGGAAATATTCTCTTATTTTTTATGCAGTGTGATTACGCTGCCCTACAAATTGATGTTAATATCTCCACTTCTAACATTTTCCAATTTTATGACCAATCCTAAGGATGACGCTCAGAAGCACATCAAACCGAGATCACAATAATAAACACATTGACAGGCAGTGACTTTCGCACCGTCTGTTTTTACAGGATGCTTTATCGCCAGTAGTTTACTAGTTAAGGGATTAGATGGTATACGTGGTATGTAAGGAGATTAAATTTTTCATGAAGATCTTGCACTGAAACAGGAAACGCGTGCAGACACAACAATGACTCTCTAACGAGCATGCAATGTAATATAGGTACAGAGCGTCAGCCCAGCCTAATAAGACAGTGATATATGAAATCTTAATGTCAATACATTATTAGCATTCCCATAATAGCGTCAACATGGCAGGTATGCAAAAGGGAAGGGGCTTCAATCCACCGAGCAAAACATATAAACAGTATGATGTATTTTAATTTATATACATATAGTATTTACAAACGTAAACATTTACATAAAGGAAACAGTTTAGGTTAATATATTCAAGCAGTTCGCCTGCATCCTAGAGCTGAATCTGTGGGTTGGTTAAATAATGACTCCTTCAAGGTCATACGAAGCAGGTCATCAAGCAAGTGGAGAATTTCATAAGTCACAGTCTATTGCCTTAGCAACTGAGCCAATTTCTCCCAGCAGATATGATCAGAGGTGACATATGACTAGTTGCCATTTATGAATGGGGTCAGTTTTGGGGTCTCATTGAAGCAATCTTTTAAATGTTAAAGAGATGGATGGGATATACATACTGAAAATATTAATGTTTCAAAACATCCTCACAACAATGAATGCTACAATGACAATGCTCATTTGCTCTGTTACCTATGCTAAAGAAGCATGCTGTAGTGGGTATCACGTGAACATATATATAAATATATGCACCATTGTCCTGATGAAAGTTCCCTGAGAGAAACTGAATCAGTGAATGTTTTAACGTGCAATAATAAAGATGTATGTTTTATGGAAATCCCGAGAGTGCTGACATCGGTCTTGAATTTATAGATATATATATATACATACATACATACCTACGTTTATGAGAATTACATGTCCAGGTTGAGTGTAGTGCTTTTGTTGTGCTGAAGTGGGGGGCCAGACCAACTACTGCGCTTGAACTCTACCAAATCAGAGGGTTTACAGGTTCTCTCTCACAGGGCTTATTTAATTAAACCTTGCATTCTGTAGAGAGCTCTGTGAAGATATACTGTATGTCCCTAACAAGTGGGCTTAATAAGCTTGCATTTTAACTTGTCAGTATATATATATATATTATATATATATATAATATATATATATATATATATACACATATACATACATACATACACACACACACACATACATACATACAGTCAGGTCCAGAAATATTGGGACATGGACACAATTGTAACATCTTTGGCTCTATACACCACCACAATGGAGTTGGAATGAAACAAACACAATGTGCTTCAACTGCAGACTGTCAGCTTTAATTTGAGGATATGTACATCCAACTCAGGTGAACGGTGTAGGGCTTAACAAGTGGGAGGCACATCTGTAAACTGCTGTGCCTCCCACTTGTTAAGGGACCAAAGGTAATGGGACAGAATAATAATCATAAATCAAACTTTCCCGTCTTAATACTTGGTTGCAAATCCTTTGCAGTCAATCACAGCCTGAAGTCTGGAACACATAGACATCACCAGACGCTGGGTTTCATCCCTGGTGATGCTCTGCCAGGCCTCTACTGCAACTGTCTTCAGTTCCTGCTTGTTCTTGGGGCATTTTCCCTTCAGTTTTGTCTTCAGCAAGTGAAATGCATGCTCAATGGGATTCAGGTCAGGTGATTATGCCATTGCATAACATTCCACTTCTGTCCCTTCAAAAACTCTTTGGTTGCTTTTGCAGTATGCTTTGGGTCATTGTCCATCTGCACTGTGAAGCGCCGTCCAATGAGTTCTGCAGCATTTGGCTGAATGTGAGCAGATAATATTGCCCGAAACACTTCAGAATTCATCCTGCTGCTTTTGTCAGCTGTCAAACCATCAATAAATACAAGAGAACCAGTTCCATTGGCAGCCATACATGCCCACGCCATGACACTACCACCACCATGCTTCACTGATGAGGTGGTATGCTTAGGATCGTGAGCAGTTCCTTTCCTTCTCCATACTCTTCTCTTCCCATCAGTCTGGTAAAAGTTGATCTTGGTCTCATCTGTCCATCGGATCTTGTTCCAGAACTGTAAAGGCTTTGTTAGGTGTTGTTTGGCAAACTCTAATCTGGCCTCCCTGTTTTTGAGGCTCACCAATGGTTTACATCTTGTGGTGAACCCTCTGTATTCACTCTGGTGAAGTCTTCTCTTGATTGTTGACTTTGACACACATACACCTACCTCCTGGAGAGTGCTCTTGATCTGGCCAACTGTTGTGAAGGGTGTTTTCTTCACCAGGGAAAGAATTCTTCGGTCATCCACCACAGTTGTTTTCTGTGTTCTCCCGGGTCTTTTGGTGTTGCTGAGCTCACCGGTGCTTTCCTTCTTTTTGAGAATGTTCCAAACAGTTGTTTTGGCCACGCCTAATGTTCTTGCTATCTCTCTGATGGGTTTGTTTTGTTTCTTCAGCCTAATGATGGATTGCTTCACTGATAGTGACAGCTCTTTGGATCTCATCTTGAGAGCTGACAGCAACTGATTCCAAATGCAAATAGCACACTTGAAATGAACTCTGGGCCTTTTATCTGCACATTGTAATTGGGGTAATGAGGGAATATCACACACCTGGCCATGGAGAAGCCAATTGTCCCATTACCTTTGGTCCCTTAACAATGGGAGGCACATCTGCAAACTGCTGTAAGTCCTACACCGTTCACCCGAGTTGGATGTACATACCCTCAAATTAAAGCTGACAGTCTGCAGTTGAAGCACATTGTGTTTGTTTCATTCCAACTCCATTGTGGTGGTGTATAGAGCCAAAGATGTTAGAATTGTGTAGATGTCCCAATATTTCTGGACCTGACTGTATATTTTCTATTGTTAAGGGTTAAGGTCACCATGACATGAATATTTTCACTGTCACGTGTTTTTGTGTGTTATTATTTCAACAGCATTATTTCATTAAGTCAGAGGCACTTGATTCTATATTCACATTCCCAATTTATTAAACCCCCGTTGGGGAGGCTTTTCATCTTTTGTGTAATTGCACCATTTTAACAACAGTAGTATGGTTCTGTTCAATCTCCTCCAAACAAATTTTGACTGCATATTAGAAATTGCTTATTTTAGGAGGCTTTGAGGGTATCAATTTTAGGGTTTATTCTTTAATTTATGATCCTTGTCATCTTTGTTCACAGCAGGAAAGGGGTGGCAGTCTGAATTCTGCGGTTTTTGCAGTGTTGAGGAGTAGGAATGGGATTTAGATATTTTTAGAGACATATAAAAGCAGCTGAGGAGAACCATATATTGCAGGGTATTCAATTTATATATACAATGGGTTTGCACTTTACTTTTTGTGTTAGTTTAAAATGTGCTACTATTGTGGGAATATTAATCATGCAAATACTTTGTGATTTAATCTCAGGGAATACTTTTAGATATGGTTTTCAGTTATGTGCTGGAGACATTATTTAGACAGTAGTTATGCAAAATGACAGAATCATACTATTAAAGCGTACCTGTCATATTTAGCTACAGGGTGCTGCCATATCAGTGATTGGCATTGTGCATAGCACTCTGAGGTACATACAGAGCTGGAGATGTTTATGTTTACCTGTCAGGGGAGATCAGAAGAGGTGGCCTTAAAAAAGCAGACAATAGCAGCACCCAGCAGGTAAGTACGATAGCTGCACTTTAAAACAGACCATTAACATTATTTATTTTAGGTCAATAATGGTAGTAGTTGTTGGACTCTATTAAAAAAAAAAAGTTGGAAATTGAAATATGGTATAAAGTAACCCCCCGCCCCATAACATGGTGCAAATAATTTATCTGCACGTATCCATGTAGCTTACACTATATTGTACGAACAAACAATAGCTTTAACCCATTCACTAACAAGCAATTTTTGTTGAACATTTTTACCAAAACATTTATTTGAAACATGAGACCCCTTCTTAATAGGTACAACTAAGTTGTCTATTAGAGTGTCACTGCTGGAGTCTGGAATGGAAGGACTGTCCTTGGAGCATTAAGGTTTAGGAGCAGAGAATCCTGCAGAGCATTCAGACCTACCATCCCAAAGGATCTCCCATGAGGACGGTGCCATCCTGCTAATTGGCACAACGCACTACAGTTGTGTTCAAAATTATTCAGCCCCCACTGAAATTGAGTGTTTTGGCCAGTTTGACATTGATTTTGATCATTCAGTCATCTTGCTTACAATTAAATCAAAGAGGCACGTGTAGGTCAGACAAATATAACATAACATTTATAATGAAATAACCCCAAATGTCTTTTCTGTGCTCACATCATTATCAGTTTTATTCAACCCCCAAGTGACATTCAATCTTAGTACTTCGTACAACATCCTTTTACAGTTATAACAGCTTTTAAACGTGAAGCATAGCTTGACACAAGTGTCTTGCAGCGATCTACGGGTATCTTCACCCATTCGTCATGGGCTGTCATGCCCCGCTCCACGGCCCACTCCCGGTCCGGACCGCCATGCTGGGAGAGGTGCTCTACTCACCTGAGGGCCCTCGTGGTGCGTTGCTCCAAGTTCCTGGTCCGCAGGATGGAGAGGGAGAGCCAGGAGACGCCCCACGCCGCCGGCTGAATCCGAGTACTGGAGAGGAAAGTGCGCACGCGCGAGAACAAACTCCCCTAAGTAATACAAAACCTGGTATTATTATTATTATTATTCTTTATTTATAAAGCGCCAGCATATTCCGCAGCGCTGTACAATAAGCACAGTATAGACAGGGTTACAATACATTGAACAACATTTGACAAACAGTACAGGAGGAGATGAGGGCCCTATTCCCGTAGGAACTCACAATCTAGGAGGGTTGGGTTTGGAAACAGGAGGCGAGGACTGTAAGGTGAGAGTGATTGATGGTTGTGTCAGTGAGTTGGGTGGTAGGCTTCCCTAAATAGAAAGTTTTAAGGGAGCGTTTGAAGGAAGAGAAGTTAGGGGAAAGTCTGACAGTACAAGGGAGAGTGTTCCAGAGAGTGGGGGCTGCGCATGTGAAGTCCTGCAGTCTATCATGGGAAGAGGTGATGCGGGGAGAAGCCAGGCGCAGGTCACTGTTTGACCTTAGGGAGCGGGCTGGGGTCTATTTGGTGATTAGTGAGGACAGGTAGTGGGGCGCTGAGTTAGTGAGGGTTTTGTAGGCAAGGATAAGGATTTTGAACTTAATTCTGCAGTGGATGGGGAGCCAGTGAAGGGTCTCGCAGAGGGGAGCGGCAGAGACAGAGCGGCGGGTGAGGTGAATTAGCCTGGCGGAGGCGTTCAGGATGGATTGTAGGGGGGAGAGGCGGGACAGAGGGAGGCCAGATAAGAGATTATTGCAATAGTCGAGTCGGGAGATTACCAGGGCGTGTATGAGTTGTTTTGTGGTGACAGCGGTAAGAAATGGCCGAATTCTGGAAATATTACGCAGTTGGTATCGGCAGGAGGAGGAAAGAGACTGGATGTGGGGGATGAAGGAAAGAGCAGAGTCAAGTGTAACTCCAAGACAGCGAACTTGGTTTGATGGAGAGATGGTGATACCCTCCACCGTGATAGAGAAGTCAGGAGGTGGGGAGGCATTGGAGGGAGGAATAAGTAGGAGCTCAGTCTTTGACATGTTGATCTTTAGGTGGTGGGAGGCCATCCAGGAGGAGATGCCAGATAAACAGTCACTGACTTTTGAGAGGACAGGGGGAGAGAGATCAGGGGTAGAGAGGTAGATCTGAGTGTCATCCGCGTAGAGGTGGTAATTAAAGCCAAAGCTGTTGATGATTTTGCCCAGGGAGGAGGTGTAGATGGAAAAGAGCAGAGGACCAAGGACAGAGCCTTGAGGTACACCAACAGATAGAGGCAATGAAGAGGAGGAGTTACCAGCAAAGGACACACAGAAGGACCTGTTGGATAAATAGGAGTCAACCCAAGCAAGTGCAGTGTCACCGAGACCCAGAGAGTTGAGGGTCTGTAGAAGGAGGGGGTGGTCAACAGTGTCAAAAGCAGCCGAGAGGTCAAGCAGGATGAGAATAGAATAGTGGCCGTGTTTTTTAGCAGTTAGGAGGTCGTTGGTGACTTTGGTGAGGGCAGTTTCAGTTGAGTGTAGGGGACGGAAGCCAGATTGCAGGGGGTCAAGTAGGGAATTGGAGGACAGGAAGAGGGAGAGGCGGTTGAAGACTAGTTTTTCTAAGAGCTTTGATGTGAAGGGAAGCAGGGATACAGGGCGGTAGTTGGATGGAGAGTTGGGGTCTAGGGATGGTTTCTTTAGTAAAGGGGTAACTAGCGCGTGTTTGAAGGCGGATGGAAAGGAGCCAGTGGAGAGAGATAGGTTGAAGATGTGTGTGAGAGCAGGGGTGAGGGAGGAGGAGAGGGGAGGAATTAAATGTGAGGGAATGGGGTCGAGCGGGCACGTGGTGAGATGTGAGGAGGACAATAAGGAATTGACTTCCTCCTCAGTGGCTGGGAGGAAGCGGCAGAGGGTGGCAGAGGGTACCTGTGGAAGTGGAGGTGGCAGATAACTATCTTGTGTTGGGATGTTGCTTCTGATAGTTAGAGTTTTACTGAGGAAGTAGTCTGCCAGGTCTTGAGCGCTGAAGGCAGCTGAGGGGGGAGGTGCAGGTGGGTAGAGGAGGGTGTTGAAGGTGGACCAGAGCCGTTTAGGCTCTGGTACTCTGGCGCCCTCGGCTGGCCAATTAGGGGTACTGCTTGACACCTGTTCTGGAGATCTTCGTATACCTCCCATTGACCTACCAAAGATTCAGGTACCTCAACTCCACCTACAATACCCAGGTGAAAGATATCTCCATGATCCTATGAACCCTATTTAAATCCACCTTCCTTCCCAGCACATTAACCAGGTTCTACTGTGCCTTCCACCTGTCACGATTCCCCCTGAATACCAGAATAGTGGTCCCTATACGTAGACCGATTTCTAACCTTCCGATCCTTGAATGGTCGGCACAACTAGACAGATAATTAACCAGACAATATACAAAAAAGGGTAAACACCAGACAGATGTACAGAATAGAGTATTCGTTCTCCCTAGGACCTTAGTAATATAAGGGGTAGTCTGATGTGTGCTTAGGGTGCCACACAGACCGACCTCGGTACCAAAGTTAAGAGCAGAACCGTGAGAAGAGTTAATGCCAATACCAGGGGTTATGCACATGGTGGTTCGTTCGCCAATGCCAGGGGTCATACACAGAATGGTTCGTTCGCCAATGCCAGGGCATACACAGAATGGTTCGTTCGCCAATGCCAGGGGTCATACACAGAATGGTTTGTTCGCCAATGCCAGGGGTCATACACAGAATGGTTCGTTCGCCAATGCCAGGGGTCATACACAGAATGATTAAAGTCAGAAGCAAGGTCAGACACAGATAATAGCCAAAATACACAAGAGCTCTGCGGGAAGTGAATACCACGTCAGGGCACCGGCGACTCTGTGAGGCTGGGCTTTAAACCCGGCGGGTCTGCGTCAGCGTGCCAGGCCCCGCCCCCGGCGTCCCACGTGTGTGGAAACTGGCTGCGATATCACTCGGCGCCTGGTCAGCGAGCAGCGAGGAAGCTGCTGCCAGGCGCCGCCGGAACGGGGGCATATCGTGACAGAACCCCCCCTCAACGGGCGGCCACTGGACGACCCCCAGGGGCACGGGGATGAGCCAAATAGAAGGCCCTCACTAACCGAGGAGCATGGACCTCAGTAGCCGGGAGCCAAGAACGATCCTCCGGACCGTAGCCCACCCAGTCGACCAAGTACTGTAGGACCCCCCTAGACATCCTGGCGTCCAGGATGGCTTCAACCTCAAACTCTTCCTCGCCCTCCACAGAGACAGGAGGAGGGGGAGCACGAACCTTGGTGTACCGATTACACAACAGTGGCTTCAAAAGGCTCACATGGAACACATTGTGTATCCTGATATGGGGGGGCAATGCCAAAGCATAGGAGACCGGATTGAGTCGCCGCAGGATCCTATAGGGGCCTATGTATCTGGGTGCCAGTTTCATGGAGGGCACTAAGAGCTTGATATTCCGTGAAGAAAGCCAAACCCTGTCCCCAACTTGATACACGGGTGCCTGCCTCCTGTGTCTGTCGGCCTTGGTTTTCTGGATGGCACTACTTTCTTCCAGTGCCTGTTTGACTCTCCCCCAAGTCTCTTTCAATGATGCCAAATGCTCATCCAAAGCAGGAATCGTGGTATCAGGAAACGTAGCGGGGAGCACGGGAGGATCAAAACCATAAACAGTGAAGAAAGGGGAATGTCCTGTGGATTCACTCACTGCACTGTTCAAAGCATATTCTGCCCATGGTAGCAGGTCTGACCAGTTATCTTGTTGTTCTGATATAAAGCACCTGAGATATTTCTCTATATTTTGATTGGCTCGTTCTGCTGCTCCGTTAGTCTGGGGGTGATAGGCCGAAGAGAAGGATAAGTCTATCCCCACATTCTTACAAAACCCTTTCCAGAATCTGGAGACGAATTGGGTCCCCCTATCAGAGACAATCCCAAGAGGAATACCGTGTATGCGGACCACGTTAGTAATGAAAATGGGCACCAGTTCGGCTGCCGAAGGTAGTTTCCGAAGAGGAACATAGTGACCCATCTTGGAGAATCGATCAATGACCGTAAGTATTACTGTATTCCCTCTTGACTCAGGTAAGTCTACTATGAAATCCATAGCTAAATGCGACCATGGTCGTTCGGGGATCGGCAAAGACTGGAGTAAACCAATAGGTGCTGTTTTGGGACTTTTATGTCTTGTGCACACCTCGCACACAGCTATGTAATCTTTAACGTCTCGGCGCAACGTGGGCCACCAGAGGAGTTTACGGATACTAGACACTGTTTTGGTGATACCCATATGCCCAGAGGTTTTATTGTCATGATAAATGTTTAGTACTTCCTCTCTTTCGTTCTCAGGTACAAAGAGTTTCGCGGGAGGTTTCCCCCCAGGAGCTGCACCCTGGACGGTCTGCAACCTTTTCACCAGAGGAGACGAGACACTAATTGTGGTAGAGGCTATAATCCTTTCCTGGGGTACAATGGGATGCTGATCTTGGATATTATGTTCGTAAGATTCATACTGTCTCGATAATGCGTCTGCTTTAATGTTTCTGGACCCAGGTCTATAGGTAAGCACGAAATTAAAACTTGAAAGAAACAATGACCATCTCGCTTGTCTGGAATTTAAACGTTTAGCATCTCCAATGTACGTGAGATTCTTATGATCGGTTATGATAACGATGGGGTCCCTAGACCCCTCCAATAAGTATCTCCATTCTGCCAAGGCCGAGATGACTGCTAACAACTCTCTATTTCCGATATCATAGTTCCTCTCTGCCGGGGACAATTTCCGGGAATAGAAGCCGCATGGATGCAAGGGTTTGTCAGGTGCCTCCCTTTGGGACAAGACTGCACCAAGACCTAGTTCGGAGGCGTCAACTTCTACTTGGAAAGGCAGAGCCGGATCTGGATGTCGGAGAACAGGGGCAGTAGTGAATGCTTGTTTAAGTGCCTCAAAGGCTTGACTGGCTTGAGGTGTCCATTTCTGATTTCCCACCCCTTTCTTTGTCATAGCCGTGAGGGGAGCTACCAAGGCTGAAAAGTCTTTAATGAATCTCCGATAGTAATTAGTAAACCCCAGAAACCTCTGGATGGCTTTAAGCCCTTGGGGTAGAGGCCAGTCAAGGATTGCTGAGAGTTTTTTAGGATCCATTTGAAAACCCTCAGGGGTTATTATGTAACCAAGGAAATGCACTGTTTCTATGTCGAATAAACATTTTTCTAGTTTACAATACAATCCAGCCTCCAATAGTTTTTTCAATACTTGTTTCACGTGGGCGTGATGAGTTTCCATATCAGGAGAGTATATCAGGATGTCATCCAGATATACTATGACGAACGCTTGCAGAAAGTCCCTTAGGGTATCGTTTATGAGGTCCTGAAAAACGGCTGGCGCATTACATAATCCAAAGGGCATCACCAGGTATTCATAATGCCCGCTACGTGTATTAAAAGCCGTTTTCCATTCATGCCCCTTTTTAACCCTTACCAGGTTGTAAGCTCCGCGTAAATCGAGCTTCGTATATATACGGGCCCCTTTTAATCGGTCGAATAATTCTGTTATGAGAGGTATGGGATATGCATTTCTTATAGTTATCCTATTCAAACCTCTATAATCAATGCAAGGTCGCAGATCTCCCTCTTTTTTGGAGACAAAAAAGAAACCTGCTCCTGCTGGAGAGGAGGACCGTCTGATGAATCCTCGCTCTAGATTCTCCCTTATGTATTCCTCCATAATGTCATTTTCTTTTTGTGACAAAGGATATACGTGTCCTCTAGGAGGCATAGTACCGGGGAGTAACTCTATAGCACAGTCATATGGACGATGTGGTGGTAGAGCCTCAGTCCTGGCTTTAGAGAACACCTCCTTTAATGCCAGATAACATTCAGGGACCTCTGTGGATAAAGGAGGGGCTGTGGCAATATTGAGGCTACCAATCACATTGACCCTGCCCAGGCAATTTGACTGACAACTAGGACCCCAACATTTTATGTCTCTCTGGACCCAATCAATAACCGGGTTGTGCTCTGTTAACCATGGAAACCCAAGAACGACAGGACATGAGGGAGATTCAATAATTTGAAATCTTATCGTTTCACGGTGCAAAACTCCTGTTTTCATACATACATCAACAGTGTCGTGAGTGATATGTGGACATGACAGGGGTTTTCCATCTATGGCTTCCACCATTAGAGGCTTCTCCTTGAGAACCAGAGGTAAGAGGTTTTGGCAGCAAAATATTTGTCCATGAAATTACCTGAGGCCCCAGAGTCTAAGAACGCCTCAGTCTTGAGGTGAACCCCCTCCCAGGTTAGGGAGATCGGTACCAGAATCCTGGATTTTTTTTTTTCACTATCCACAAAGGAGGCATACAGAGAACCGATAACCTGTGTATTAGCTGTTCTTTGACCCGATTTGCCACTCTCACCCCTGCTAACCCTGGTCTCTGAGGACATTGAAGGCGGAAATGATCTGCCCCTGCACAATAGAAGCAGAGCCCCTTTTCTCTTCTGTGAGCTCTTTCTGCTTCCGAAATACCCGTTTTTCCTATTTGCATAGGTTCAACGACTGGTATATCTGTTTTTGCGTTCTCCGGGTTACCTGACGTACTGGTGTGTCTGGGTAATAAGGGTAAAGGAGGCAAGACCCTTCTGGGTCTGTCTCTGGGGTGTCTCCTTTCCCTAATTTGATCGTCCATGGCTATGCAAAAATCAATCAGATGGTCCAGATTTTCTGGTAATTTTAAGGGAGCCAGCTCAAACATAAAAGCCTCGTTCAGGCCTTCGGTAAAGGCTAAGGTTAAAACGTCGTTCGGCCAAGCACCTCTGAAGTCAGAGTCTTAAACTCTATGGCATAGTCGGAGACCCTCCTATTACCTTGTTTAATGTGAAACAAGGACCTACCCGCATTGGTAGCCCTTCTAGAGGGATCAAAGGTACGTTTTAACTCAGAGGTAAAACCCTCATAGTCATAGATGATGGGTTTCTTATTTTCCCACAAGGGCGTAGCCCATAATAAAGCTTTTTCTGATAAATGATTAATCAGATAGCCCACTTTGGCTTTATCAGACATACAGGACCCTGGGTTATTCTCGAACAAGATCTCGAGTTGGGTCAAAAACCTCGGCATAAGCTTGGTGTCCCATCATAGCGTAAGGGTGCCTTCATACTAAGCCTATGTCTTTCGGGAGAGGCCGAACTGACCCTAGGCAATACCGGGTCTGGAGGGTTTGTGGTTCCTGTATTGGACTGATTTAACAGGGTTTGCAGAGCGAGAGCAATCTGGTCCATCCTATGGTTCTGCTCTTCTTGTCTGGCTGCGATACGTGCCAACTGATTAGAGAGGTCTGCGGGATCCATTGGCCCTGACGTAATGTCACGATTCCCCCTGAATACCAGAATAGTGGTCCCTATACGTAGACCGATTTCTAACCTTCCGATCCTTGATGGTCGGCACAACTAGACAGATAATTAACCAGACAATATACAAAAAAGGGTAAACACCAGACAGATGTACAGAATAGAGTATTCATTCTCCCTAGGACCTTAGTAATATAAGGGGTAGTCTGATGTGTGCTTAGGGTGCCACACAGACCGACCTCGGTACCAAAGTTAAGAGGAGAACCGTGAGAAGAGTTAATGCCAATACCAGGGGTTATGCACAGGGTGGTCATACACAGAATGGTTTGTTCGCCAATGCCAGGGGTCATACACAGAATGGTTCGTTCGCCAATGCCAGGGGTCATACACAGAATGATTAAAGTCAGAAGCAAGGTCAGACACAGATAATAGCCAAAATACACAAGAGCTCTGCGGGAAGTGAATACCACGTCAGGGCACCGGCGACTCTGTGAGGCTGGGCTTTAAACCCGGCGGGTCTGCGTCAGCGCGCCAGGCCCCGCCCCCCGGCGTCCCACGTGTGTGGAAACTGGCTGCGATATCACTCGGCGCCTGGTCAGCGAGCAGCGAGGAAGCTGCTGCCAGGCGCCGCCGGAACGGGGGCATATCGTGACACCACCTCAGTTTCCTAGTACTCCTAGTACTCCTCGTATTCCTTGACCACATTGCCTTAAACCCTTGACCCGGATTGTGCCACCGACTACGCCGCCTTCTCCAACCCTTGACCCGGATTGTGCCACCGACTACGCCGCCTTCTTCAACCCTTCCACCCGGATTGTGCCACCGACTACGCCGCTTTCTTCAACCCTTCGACCCGGATTGTGCCACTGACTACGCCGCCTTCTTCAACCCTTCGACCCGGATTGTGCCACGACTACGCCGCCTTCTTCAACCCTTTGACCCGGATTGTGCCACCGACTACGCCATCACCCTCGTTATTACCCGTTGTTCTTTTCTGGGACTTTGCTTTATGAATTCCATTCCGACCTTTTGACTGTAGTATTTTCTGGACTTCAGTTACTATTCATGATTCACTAAAGATTGCTTTATTCTCCATCGTCTCCTGATTTCCTTACCCGCAGCTTGCCATTGGGTTCCATACTCACACTTCACAGGGGACTCAAACCCTGCATTACAGAAGAACCTGGTTCATCATGGAACCCGCAAGCACAACTCAAGTTCTTGCTATTCTCACTGAACAGATGGCCGCCCTAGCCAAGATGGTGCAGACCCTACAGACCAGCCAAGAGACCTTGCTCCACAGAGAGAGAAGTCGTGCCGAGGCCACGGCACTACCTCCTTCACCCTCCGGCTCCACCATCCAACAAGCTGAATTCCTCACTCCAGAACCCAGAGCCAACGCACCTGAACGGTTTTCTGGTGATCGCACAAGGTACCGCACCTTTATTACCGCCTGTGAATTTATGTTCTCTCTTTGTCCCCGTACTTATGGATCCGACTCCGTGAAGGTGCGTTCAGCCATCTCGTTGATGTCCGGAGCTCCACAGGACTGGGCCTTTCAACTCCTACGTGAAGGGAGCCCTCTTCTATCCTCGTGGAATTCCTTTGTCCAAGCCATGAACCCCATTTATGATGACCCTCTGCGTTCATCAACCGCCTTATCCACCATTCGGCATCTGCGACAAGGACGACGACCAGTGGAGGACTACATCTCCGAATTTCGAGCTGTGGCTGCAGATACAGGCCTGAACGACGTAGGTCTTAGAGATCATTTCCGTCACGGCCTCTCTGATCAACTAAACGATGAACTGGCCCAAATTGGGGTACCTACAACATTGGACTCCATGATCCTGCAATCCCTAACCCTGGACCAACGTTTCAGAGAACGACGTCAGGAGAGAATGGCCGCCGCTCCTTCCTTACCTGCCTGGCGGTCTGAAACTCCATCTACGACCTCTGTCAGACCTCCCACTCCACTCCACCACTCCCCGAACCTATGGAGATTGGTTTAGCATGAGGTCCCCTGTCCTCTGCTGAACGAAGCAGACGGCGCACTCAAAACCTCTGCCTGTACTGCGGTCAGCCCGGTCATCTCCTACGTGGCTGCCCTATACGACCACCGCTTCCTTCCGACGGAGGTAAGAACCATCCTTCCTTAACTTCACTACAATGTGTATTTGGTTCTACCTCCGCTCATCTGACCATTCCTGTCATCCTGCAGTGGGGAGATAGAAGTGTGAACGTGTCCACCATCATAGACTCCGGAGCTAGTAACAACTTCTTCGACCTCACCCTCGCTACCTCCCTAGCGGTTCCTACACGACCAAAGACGAATCCCACGCCTTTACAAATGGTCGACGGAAGCACGCTACGTACCGGTCCCATCACCCACGAAACCACTCCTCTGTTGCTGCTCATCGGAACCAAGCACCAAGAGCATCTTCAATGGGACATTGTACCTTCCCCTTTGTTCCCTCTGGTTTTAGGGCTTCCTTGGCTCCGTACCCACAACCCTTCCATCGACTGGTCCTCCAATACCGTCTCTTTTCCCTCTCATCAGTGTCAACACTTCTGTATGAACGGGTCTACCACCGAAAAGATCGTTTTTTCTACCTACCGAGCTTCTGAACTACCGGTCAAATATTCGGACTTCCAAGATGTGTTTGAGAAGAAAGGGGCTGACACGCTACCCCCACACAGAGAATACGATTGCCCTATCGATCTCCTTCCGGGAGCACCCATACCCCATGGGCGCATTTACAACTTGTCCGTTCCTGAATCCCAATCCTTGAAGGAGTATATTGAAGACGGGCTCCAAAAAGGATTCATACGCCACTCCAGTTCACCTGCCGGGGCCGGTATCTTCTTTGTTGGAAAAAAAGATGGTGGACTCCGACCATGCGTTGACTACAGAGCATTGAACGCAATCACGGTACGTAACCGTTACCCGTTACCACTAATCCCCGAGCTATTGGATCGAGTGAAGGATGCTTGTATCTTCACTAAAATCGATCTCGGAGGAGCCTATAATTTGGTGCGAATGAGACGAGGGGACGAGTGGAAAACCGCCTTCCGTTCTCGATACGGTCACTGAGTATCGCGTCATGCCGTTCGGCTTGTGCAATGCCCCAGCCGCCTTTCAACACTTTCTCAATGATATCTTTCGTGACATCCTAGATACCTTCCTGGTGATTTACTTGGAAGATCTACTGATATTCTCCCGTTCTCTTCAAGAGCACGAACAACATGTCCGATTCGTCCTGTCTCGTCTCCGCCAACACAAATTATATGGAAAGATCGAAAAAAGCACCTTCGAAACACCATCCATCGAGTTTCTGGGATATATCCTGTCACCAGGGCACGTCGAGATGGATAAAACCAAAGTCAAGGCCATCCTCGATTGGCCAACACCCAAAGACAAAAAGGCGGTCCAATAATTCATGGGGTTTGCCAACTTCTACCGACGCTTCATCCGATCCTTCTCACACCTTAGCGCACCCATTACATCTCTAACCAAAAAGGACGTGCGATTTCAATGGTCTACGGAGGCTCAGCAGGCCTTCGAAAGACTTAAGGAGAGCTTTACCCAAGCACCCGTTCTAAAACAACCTGAGATTCACCTTTCCTACTACTTAGATGCCTCTGACATTGCTTTAGGAGCAATCTTATCCCAGAAATCCGGGGACAAGAAACTCCTGCATCCGGTAGCCTTTTACTCCAGACGCCTCAATTCCGCCGAACGAAACTACAACAAAGGTGAGAAAGAGTTGCTAGCGATTAAAAATGCTCTCGAAGAATGGAGACATCTTCTCGAAGGAGCAACACATCCAGTAACAGTTTTCACTGACCATCGCAACCTGGAATATCTCCGTACCGCCAAAAGACTCCGACCCCGACAGGCCAGGTGGGCACTTTTTTTTTCTCGTTTCTCGCTACTCATCACATATCGACCTGGAACAAGAAATGGAAAGGCGGATGCCCTCTCCCGTCAGTACGACTCCAGTACCCCCACTACCACAATCCCAAACGACACTATCCTGCCTGATGGCTTCTTCTGTGCCACAAAAGACACTCTAATGGAACATATACGAAGGCACAGTCGACATCCACCAACTAACATCCAGGGACTCGTTCCCATCAAAGGATTCCTGTACCATGAGAAACAGATATATGCGCCTCCTGAAACTCGTCTACAAGTACTACAACATGCACACGATATTCCAGCTTCCGGACATGGGGGTGTCAAGAAGACCATAAACGCTGTACAACGATACTTTTGGTGGCCATCCGTCAAGAAGGACGTTGCCGCCTTTGTCCTTTCCTGTCCTGTCTGTGCACGTAACAAACAACCACGAGTTCGTCCTGCCGGTCTTCTACAACCCCTGGCGCTTCCACTACATCCATGGAAAGACCTCTCGATGGATTTTATCGTGGACCTACCTCCCTCACGTCAACACACAACTATCTATTTAGTGGTGGACCGCTGTACCAAGATGGCCCACTTCATACCAGCGATGGGCCTCCCTACCGCTGCTCACACGCCTACCCTCTTTATCAGAGAAATATTCCGACTTAATGGCATCCCTCATTCCATCGTCTCAGACAGGGGGTCCCAATTCACTTCTCGCTTCTGGTCTCAGATGTGTCGTAGCCTAAAAATTACTAGGTGTCTCTCTTCTGCATTTCATCCCCAGAGCAACGGTCAAACCGAACGGACGAACCAGACGCTGGAACAGTACCTTCGCTGTTACACCACACATCTCCAGGACGACTGGCTGGACATTTTGCCGCTTGCTGAATTCGCCTATAATAACCAGGTACATTCGTCAACTCACCTTTCTCCTTTTTATGCCAACTATGGATACCATCCTGATATTCTACCCGACATACCTCTCAACACTCCTGTTCCTGAAGTATGAAACCGACTAAGACCCCTACGCCTCCAGTTACTGACATTACGCCAACAACTACAACTGGCTCAGGATAACCAAAAGAAGTATGCAGACCGTAACCGAAGACCAGCTCCGCAATACGCACCCGAAGACAAAGTGTTGCTGTCCACTGCCCATCTCCGATTAGACTGCCCGTCTAAGAAACTGGGGCCTCGCTTCATCAGCCCGTTCCAGGTCCTCAAAATGGTCAATCCTGTGGCTGCTCATTTAATTCTTCCTTCCTCCTACAGGATTCACCCTGTTTTTCATATCTCCCTCCTAAAGTCTTGGCGTGAAAATCCTTTTCCTGGACGTCACACCGACCCGGCCACTTCCGTATCCGTGTCCGGAGAGGAGGAATACGAGGTTTCGAGGATCCTGGATTCCCGGCTTCGTTATGGCAAGTTGGAATACCTTGTTCACTGGAAGGGTTACGGTCCCGAAGACCGATCCTGGGAACCTGACGCCAATATTCATGCTCCAGCAAAGGTTCGTGCTTTTCACCTTCGTTACCCCTCCAAGCCATCGGTGAGGTGCACCCAGGGGTCACGCCTTGGTGGGGGGTCCTGTCATGCCCCGCTCCACGGCCCACTCCCGGTCCGGACCGCCATGCTGGGAGAGGTGCTCTACTCACCTGAGGGCCCTCGTGGCACGTTGCTCCAAGTTCCTGGTTCGCAGGATGGAGAGGGAGAGCCAGGAGACGCCCCACACCGCCGGCTGAATCCGAGTACTGGAGAGGAAAGTGCGCACGCGCGAGAACAAACTCCCCTAAGTAATACAAAACCTGGTACTCTGGCGCCCTCGGCTGGCTGATTAGGGGTACTGCTTGACACCTGTTCTGGAGATCCTCGTATACCTCCCATTGACCTACCAAAGATTCAGGTACCTCAACTCCACCTACAATACCCAGGTGAAAGATATCTCCATGATCCTATGAATCCTATTTAAATCCACCTTCCTTCCCAGCACATTAACCAGGTTCTACTGTGCCTTCCGCCTCAGTTTCCTAGTACTCCTAGTACTCCTCGTATTCCTTGACCACATTGCCTTCAACCCTTGACCCGGATTGTGCCACCGACTACGCCGCCTTCTTCAACCCTTGACCCGGATTGTGCCACCGACTACGCCACCTTCTTCAACCCTTGACCCGGATTGTGCCACCGACTACGCCACCTTCTTCAACCCTTCGACCCGGATTGTGTCACTGACTACGCAGCCTTCTTCAACCCTTCGACCCGGATTGTGCCACCGACTATGCCATCACCCTCGTTATTACCCGTTGTTCTTTTCTGGGACTTTGCTTTACGAATTTCATTCCAACCTTTTGACTGTAGTATTTTCTGGACTTCAGTTACTATTCATGATTCACTAAAGATTGCTTTATTCTCCATCGTCTCCTGATTTCCTTACCCGCAGCTTGCCATTGGGTTCCGTACTCACACTTCACAGGGGACTCAAACCCTGCATTACATGGGCAAAAGCCTCCAGTTCAGTCACATTCGTAGGCTTGCGCACTGCAACTGCTTTCTTTAAGTCCCACCAGAGGTTCTCAATCGGATTTAAGTCAGGTGACTGCGATGGCCACTCCAAAATGTTCCAGCCTTTAATCTGCAACCATGCTCTAGTGGACTTGGAGGTATGCTTGGGATCATTGTCCTGTTGAAAGGTCCAACATCTCCCAAGCCTCAGGTTTGTGACGGACTGCATCACATTGTCATCCAATATCTCCTGGTACTGAAGAGAATTCATGGTACCTTGCACACGCTGAAGCTTCCCTGTACCTGCAGAAGCAAAACAGCCCCAAAGCATGATTGACCCCCCACCATGCTTCACAGTAGGCAAGGTGTTCTTTTCTTCATAGGCCTTGTTCTTCCTCCTCCAAACATAGCGTTGATCCATGGGCCCAAACAGTTCTAATTTTGTTTCATCAGTCCACAGAACACTATCCCAAAACTTCTGTGGTTTGTCCACATGACTTTTGGCATACTGCAGTCGACTCTTCTTATTCTTTGGAGACAGCAAGGGGGTGCGCCTGGGAGTTCTGGCATGGAGGCCTTCATTACGCAGTGTGCGCCGTATTGTCTGAGCTGAAACTTCAGTACCCACATCTGACAAATCTTTTCTCAGCAGTCACACGGGGACTTTTCTCCACTCTATGCTTCAGGTAGCGCACAGTAGTCGAAGTCAGCATCTTCTTTCTGCCACGACCAGGTAGCGTTTCAACAGTGCCCTTTGCCTTGAATTTGCGAATGATGCTTTCTATGGTCTCTCTTGGTATGTTTAACATATTTGCTATCTTCTTATAGCCATTGCCCTTCCTGTGAAGAGTAATCACCTCTTCTCTTGTCTTCCTGGACCATTCTCTTGACTTCACCATGTTTGTAACCACACCAGTAAATGTCTAGAAGGAGCTGAGTAGCACAGTCATTTTAAAGCTGTCTAATTGGTGCTTATTATGCTTTATTGCTGCTCCGTGACATCCACAGGTGTTTTCAATACCTGATTGAAAACACTTGAATGAACCTCTGTTCTTCAGAGTGGTACTCTTTAAAGGGGTTGAATAATTGTGTAAATGAAGAATTCACAAAAGAAACATTTACTACTGTATTACAAAACCAATTGATGTCATTTTAGTTGCATATGGTTCTTTAAAAAGTCCTTGTAGGATTTCATTCTGAATACAATTACAAATGTACACTAAATTCCCTAAAACCCTTTACAGCATTGGGGGTTAAATAATTTTGAACACAACTGTATATACAGAGCAGGGACGTGCAGTCAGGGGAGACAGAGCCTCCCTTTTGTTTAGGATAGCCTTATGCCTATCCCATGCCTGCTCTAAATTCAATCACTGTTTTGGCCTCTACCACTTCAACTGGAAGACTTTTCCATGTATCCACCACCCTCTCAGTAAAATAATGCTTCCTGATGTTACTTTTAAACCTTTGCCCCTCTAATCTAAGACTATGTCCTCTTGTTTTGCTACTTTGTTTCCGTTTAAATATACTCCCTTCCTCTACCTTGTGGATTCCCTTTACGTATTTAAAGGTTTCTATCATATCTCCTCTGTCTCGTCTTTTTTCCAAGCTATACATGTTAAGATCATTAAGCCTTTCCTGGTAACTTTTCTCCTTCAAGCCGTACACCATTTTAGTAGCCCTTCTCTGAACTCTCTCTAAGATGTCTATATCCTTCTGGAGATACGGTCTCCAGTACTGCACACAGTACTCCAAGTGAGGTCTCACCAGTGCTCTGTACAGTGGCATGAGCACTTCCCTTTTCCTACTGCTAATACCACTCCCTACAAAACAAAGCATTCTGCTAGCATTTCCTGCTGCTCTATTACATTGACTACTTACCCTTAGATCCTCTGAAATAATAACCCCTAAATCCCTTTCCTCAGATGTTGAGGTTAGGACTGTATCAAATATTCTATATTCAGCCCTTGGGATTTTACGTTCCAGGTGCATTATCTTGCACTTATCCACATTAAAACAATTGCCACAGCTCCGACCATTGTTTTAGTTTACCTAAATCATTTGTCATTTGGCTGATCCCTCCAGGAACGTCAACCCTGTTGCAAATCTTTGTGTCATCAGCAAAAAGACATACTTTTCCATTAATACCTTCTGCAATATCACTAATAAAAATATTAAAGAGAATGGGTCAAAGTACTGACCCCTGATGCTTGGAGACAAAGGGCCCTGACGCTTGGAGACAAAACCCACTTGATCCAAGCCCACTAGCGTGGGTAGAATCCTTTGCAATCTATTCGTCCCAGAAGACTGGAAATTAGCAAATGTTGTGCCCATTTACAAGAAGGGTAGTAGGGAGGAATCGGGGAACTATAGGCCAGTTAGTCTTACGTCAGTAGTGGGGAAATTAATGGAAACCATGTTAAAAGAAAGGATTGTTGAACATCTAAAAACACAGATTACAGGATCAGAAACAACATGGGTTTACCTCAGGGAGATCATGCCAAACTAATCTTATTGATTTTTTTGATTGGGTAACAAAAATAATAGACACAGGTGGTGCAGTAGACATTGCTTATTTAGATTTCAGTAAGGCTTTTGATACTGTTCCGCATAGAAGGCTTATCAATAAATTGCAATCTTTGAGTTTGGATTCCAATATTGTTGAATGGATTAGGCAGTGGCTGAGTGACAGGCAACAGAGGGTTGTGGTAAATGGAGTTTATTCAGCGCAAGGTCTTGTTACCAGTGGGGTACCTCAGGGGTCTGTACTTGGACCCATTCTCTTTAATATTTTTATTAGTGATTTTTCAGAAGGTATAATGGTAAAGTATGTCTTTTTGCTGATGACACAAAGATTTGCAACAGGGTTGACGTCCCTGGAGGGATCAGCCAAATGACAAATGATTTAGGTAAACTAAAACAATGGTCGGAGCTGTGGCAATAGGAAAAGGGAAGTGCTCATGCCACTGTACAGAGCACTGGTGAGACCTCACTTGGAGTACTGTGTGCAGTACTGGAGACCGTATCTCCAGAAGGATATAGACATCTTAGAGAGAGTTCAGAGAAGGGCTACTAAAATGGTGTATGGCTTGAAGGAGAAAAGTTACCAGGAAAGGCTTAATGATCATAACATGTACAGCTTGGAAAAAAGATGAGACAGAGGAAATATGATAGAAACATTTAAATACGTAAAGGGAATCCACAAGGTAGAGGAAGGGAGTATATTTAAAAGGAAACAAAGTAGCAAAACAAGAGGACATAGTCTTAGATTAGAGGGGCAAAGGTTTAAAAGTAACATCAGGAAGCATTATTTTACTGAGAGGGTGGTGGATACATGGAACAGTCTTCCAGTTGAAGTGGTAGAGGCCAAAACAGTAATGGAATAGACATAAGGCTATCCTAAACAAAAGATAAATCCAGGTAAAGTATCCATGTAATTGGGCAGACTAGATGGACCGAAAGGTGCTTATCTGCCGACATTTTTCTATGTTTCTATGTTTTCTATGTTTCTATTGGCCAAAATTTTACTATATATTTTAACGTCTATGTTCAGAAGTGAAATCGGTCTAAGATGTGAGCATTGATCAGGGGTCTTTCCCGGCTTAGGAAGGGTGACTGTGTGCTCGTAGCATATCCACTGGGAAAGATCCCTTCTCCCATGCTAGCTCATATTCAGCATGTAGATGCGGCACCAAAAGTGAGGAGAAGGTAGAATAGTATTGACCGGTGAGTCCATCTGGACCGGGTGATTTACTTTTAGGTAAATTTTTGATTGGGGAAGATTATAGGGCCCTCTGTTCCGAGAGGGACGGGTGATTCACGGTATTAAGGTAATCATCTACCACAGATACAGCTGGAGGATGAACCTGATGAGTAACTGCCAGGTTATATAGGGACGCATAGAATCTAGCAAAGTTATCGGCTATTACTGAGAGGTTATATATCAAACCTTGTTCGCTTTTGAGGGTTGCTACTTTTTGGGACGTACTAGGGGGTCTCAATTTGCGGGCTAGAAGTTTGCCTGGCTTATTCTGGAGGGCATAATAGGAGGATTTCAACGGGGACAGTGAGCGGAAATACGCTTCAGCCTCCAATTCCCCAAGCGATCTATGTGCTTCCTCCAGCGCCTCAGCTGTGTCGGTTGAAGAGGACAATTTATTTTTTACATCTAATTTTTGCAAAGTAGTGAGTGAGTATCTCCAAGCGTCTGGACACATACATCTGCCGTAGTCTAGTCGCCCAGTCAATACATATCGCTCGGATGACCACTTTATGCGCCTGTCAGACAGTAAGAGGGCAAATGTCAGGAGACAAGTTCTCTTTAAAATATAAGCATCATAGAAGTTATATTGCTGTAGGAGTAGCTGAAGTTTTTTTGGGGAAGGAGCTGACCTAGTAGTGGTATTGGATGCCGATCGATCCCAGGATGGATCTAGGCACATATTCAGATCCCCACACAAAACCAGAATGCCCATCTGTATCTCTGATATTTTCCATAGTACATGCGCTAGGAATTGTGGTTGGGATGTGTTAGGGGCGTATACCGAGGCTATCATGTACGTGGTTGAGTTAATCGTGCAAACAAGAATAACATATCTACCTCTAGTGTCCTTGATTATTTGGTGGGCCTGGAAGGCAACTCTATTATTTATTAACAGGGACATACCCCTAGATTTAGACAGATATGTAGAGTGATATTGTGTACGAAGCCCGGGGATGTTTAGCGAGGGATGGTCCAGTCGGCGGAAGTGTGTCTCTTGCAGACACACTTCATCAACGTCCAGTGAGCGAAGGTCCCTATAAAGTGAATGTCTCTTTACGGGTAAATTCAATCCTTTAACGTTAAACATCAGTACTTTCATGGAGGATCATAAGTAAGCGTCATTGATAGGGGAAACCTATTGAGTCTTGTCAAAAGTCGGTCAGATGCGCAGCCTAGCAAGCCCCATCGTAATAGAGAACCTTTGCCCTGGGGGGAAAAAAAAAAGGGGACACAGTATTCAAACAAGGGGGTAACCACCACAGACGTGGCAAAACTATATACAAAAAGTAAACACCTCTCCTGTAGGGCTCTCGTCCGTAGCAGAGCCCTACTCTCCTCCATAGAAGAGGGATGTCGGATATAATTTCTGCACGTGAATACAACACGTTATATATATTGGACTTC
Source organism: Leptobrachium leishanense (assembly GCA_009667805.1). Classification (NCBI taxonomy): domain Eukaryota; kingdom Metazoa; phylum Chordata; class Amphibia; order Anura; family Megophryidae; genus Leptobrachium; species Leptobrachium leishanense. The sequence goes on along the minus strand of CM019067.1, from coordinate 175,064,092 downwards.
TCAGCCAAGCCTCCAATATGGCAGGGATCATTATATCATAAGAAACTTCAAACAGTGTGGTGTAAATGAAAAAGGCACAGAGGGTGCCGAAACGCGTCACAGTAACCATTTTCATCCCCCCCCCCATTTTATGGAATAAACCAATTTTTGTCATTTTACCTTTTTCTGATTTAATCCATTCATTTATTTTTAACCTCTTCTGAAGAAAATCACCTGCCTTCCTACCCTCCTGGATTGAAGGTGATAGGCAGAGGTAGTAAGTTTTTTTCACTTTCCCTTCATACCCCAATTATCCCTCCTCTCATCTGGAAGTCGACCAAGGGGCAGAGTTCGGAACGAGAAGACACTACAGGAGAAAGGGATTAGGTGCTCACCTGACTGAGAAGCACCACTCGCCTTCACGCTGAGCCTGAGATAATCGAGGCTCCACCATCGGTGAGTTGAATGATAACTGTAACCATCTAAATATACAAGCTGAGTTATGCTATGGGAGCACTCCCTCTCTGCATGTGTTTTATTTGAGGACAACCGGATGTTTTTCGACTAAAAGGGGGAACGTCACCCTGTATTTGGCGTGAGGCATTTCAATCCAGAGCCGGGACCCATCAGGCTCTTAAATTTGTGAGTGTGATATATATTTAGATACTCACTTAAATCCATTCTAGCAGTCTGCACTATTATTCTTCTTTTCTCCTCCCCATGTTATGGAATCCACCAATTGGAGGAAGGAAGTACAACGCTGGGACATTTGACTCTATAAATCATTTGGCGGCCAACAACCCTGATTTTGGTCCATTTACCCATTGGGTAACCCTCTGCACACGCACATTGTGTGGCAATAGACCAGAGACTGGTAAAATTATTGGACACTATTACGGACTCCTTGATTTCATATCAACACTTTTTGTGTTTGCACTTTATCAATAGAAGATCAATACGAATATATAGCATTTGCACTCACGATTTGCACTGTGAGATTGTGGACCCTTCAGGATTCACACCAGTACTTTTTTGCGTTGCACTATATTAATAGAAGCACGTTACGAATACTTGCACTTTATATGCAATTTGCACATACGTTTATTGTGAGATTGATTCACATATATGATAGTAGGTAGTAGTACCACTACTGCTGAATTGCACTTTATGATTGTGATTTGCACTATTAGGGAAAGACTGATTCACTGAATATTCCCCTTGTCAAACATCTAAAGATAATTGATATATACCCACCACACAAATAATTTCTCACTTTAGAAAGTATCAAGTGCGCCACTAGGACCCTACCTTTCCATATAATCCATCTGCACATTTGAGTTGAGATTTTTGTGCAGCACCTTGTAGGCAGCAACCCCGTATACTGAAATATTGATTAAGCGCCTCCACAGACACTCACTCTTGTCATTAACCCCTTACTGACTGCAGCCCTCAAGTAAGGCTAGGGTCAGATGAGCGCATTTTGTACGGACTGTGCGTCTGGACGTACTTTTTTTGACTGATGTAGCAGGGAAAATAAATTACAATGAAAAAACATTCTGTCCGTCAAAAATGCTGGACGTATAAATGCAGTCCATCTGACCACGCTCCATCACTCACACACAAAGCTATGCGGACGTTGTGGACGTGGCGCACTCCGCACGTCCGTTCTAGCAGTATTACGTTCTTGCCTAACCTGCGTCCGTTTGCAGCGTCCGTCAGCCTCCGCACTTTTGTGCGGACGTACTTCGTGTGTGGGGCTCCATTTAACACAATTGTATGCTATCACGGACGTACTTATGTGCGGGCAACACTGACGTTAACACTGCGTTCGTCTGACCCCAGCCTTACCCTACACAAAACACCTCTAAAACCCTGCAGTCCCATATTAACCCTTCATTCCAAAATCCTATGTCAATCTTTTTTCAGTAAAACCAGTCCCATTAACCCCTAATTTATTTTAATTACAAACACACACACACACAATTCTTCAAGGTAAAACTATTTCATCAATTGCATAAATATTTTTTTATTGCATGTGTATATACATTTCTAACATTTTCCTATATATAAAATATATATTATTAAATGCAGTTTGAATAATTAAATTAAAATAAATGTCTTTCTAAAGCCATGCTTGTGCTTACAAATATGACTAAATTTCACGTGCATACGCTTACCATAATATATTTTATTTCATAAAACATACACAATATGGTCACAGCAGTGGCCACACACTGGAAACACTCAGTTACACCTATCACCCCCCTTTAACCACCTTGTTTTGACCCATGTGCCCACACTTAACTCTCTCCTCCTGTAAGGTCCTGGAGGCCCTCACCCCCTGGCGCCCCCTTTTGGTTTCACATCCTGCATGTCCCCTGCAGATTTCAAGGCTCTGGTATGAACAATGCACCTTCCTCATTTTGACCTCCTGGCCCTGGATCCAAACCTGCCCTTTATCCTCCTTGATTAGCCCTTCATATAAGGGAGTCCCACCCTCAACCCTTCACTTCCACATTCAATGAAGTTCCTGTCTGCTAGACCAATCTGCCAAAGCTCCCTGAGACCTCTTGAAACTCTCTACCAAAGACTCCAAGGATCCTCTGTTTTATTCTGGACATTCATTACTTCATACACCGGTACCCTTCCATCCTGCTCCTCCTCTGCCTCCCCCCATCTAAGACTCCCGTGTACCAGACCCCTTGCTGAACCCTGACGTCTCTATTTCTGTTACCTTGTCTGATCCCATGCCACGGTGTTTATTTATAATAAACACTCTTTGTTTATCCTGAAACCTGCCTCATCACTGCATCCTGGGCTCACAACCTCAACCTGCTACACAACCCGTAGTACGGTCCTTACACCTCCGTTTCTATCAGACCGCATTCCACTGTGTAGCCAAGTCTCAGAACCCCTAGCGAGACTCCATTACACCTATCACCATTCTAAAATAGCCCCAAAAATGTGTTACCTCTCAATGTGCACCCTCCCTCTCTAAACACCATTCTTTGACCTGTGTGCTCACAATTACCTCTGTCCAACTAAAGACCATTACTGTGAGTTTTATTGCTGGGGAGCTCTGTGATACGCTCATACGCACTGGCCCCCTAGATGTAGCAAATGCCTTTAATGATTATTTTGTTGGATGTGCCACCACTTTGATTGCCAAGCTAGGAAATTACATGCAATCAGAGAGGCCTCATGCAGGTCAGGCCCCTTCAACCGTGCAAAGTCCCTGTATCAGACAGGAATTAAATTTTAGACCAGTGCCTGTCAGTGTCGTTACTAAACTTCTCCGTAAGCAAAAAATGAAATACCAGTCTGGACCTGATCAAATACCAGCAATGCTGCTGAAAATCAGTGCGCCAGCAATTACAAATCCTGTCGCAACCCTAATAAATGAATCACTGGCGACTGGATACATACCCAAACTCTGGAAGACTGCGAGAGTGGCACCTATCCATAAAAGTGGTGACAGTACTTTGGTATCCAACTACCGTCCGATATCGTTGGTCCCTGTTGTCATGGAGCTGATGTAACGCTCCATGCTTCAAACCCCAAGAGACTGTTATGTTCATTTATATCGTGTGATTTTAGATATATTTTACATCGTTTGGTTTTAGTTTAATTTAGTTTAGTGTAAAATGGCATAGCTTTGGTTTTAAAAATACTTATATTCCTGTAGGTAAATGTGTTTTTGTATATACAGTAAACAAGCTTTACTGCTGTGTAATTTATGCACCAGGGCTTTTCACATTATCTAGCTGCATGTTTAATTCAAGGGATCTCTGATAGTGTGTGTTTAATCTGATGTGTTAGAACAATGGATATACAAATGTTGTGTGAGTTGAAGGCTAGAGAATGCAAAGAATGTTTATTGTAAATAACTGACATAATGTAATTAGTATGGGTATGCAAATTATGACTGTTGGACTTCAGCATAAATGGTGGCGTTTTGTTCATTAAAAAGTCAGAGAACTCTCAGAGCTCAGAGAGAAAGGATCCTGTTTTAAAGCATACAGCCGCGCCTGGTGTCTTTATTACAAACTACGCTACACTCCACACTCACCCTCAGAAGGCAGAGAGCGGCCTTCTAGAGATTCCTAACGGCTCCAGGGCAGAGGAACAGAAGCAGGCAGGTCAAGCCGCTCGAGGCGCTGAGGACAGCGCTCCCAGTAGCCGGGCTGACCGCAACGAAGGGGTGTCTGGAGAGCCAGGACAGACGGAAGGGAACGGTTCCTTCACACCTGTAATGTCAAAAATCTTGGAAAAATGCGTCTACACACAATTACGTGATTATTATCAATATTGGAACTACTTAACCCCGGACCAATCAGGCTTTCATCCAAATCACTCAACTACAACTGCCCTTTTAAAAGTCTGCAATGATATCCAAGCTGGGATGGAACAAGGAAACCTAACTGGAGCCATCTTCCTTGATTTTGCCAAGGCCTTTGACACGGTAGACCATGGCATCTTGTTAGAAAAACTTAAAAACTCTGGCATTGGTGATCGCACGCTAACCTGGTTTCAATCATATGTATCCGACCGATCACAATATGTGTCAATTTCTGGCAGCTCCTCCCTCCCGCTCCCAGTCACTTGCGGTGTACCCCAATGCTCAATACTAGGCCCCCTGCTATTCACAATATTCATAAATGATCTGCCCAACGTCTGCAAAGCCTCAACTATACATATGTACGCAGATGACACTGTAATCTATACCAGCAAACCAAATCTCCCGCAGCGGGAGGCCGTGCTCCAAGAACAATTCACAGAGGTAGAAAAGTGGATCAAACACAACAAACTTTTTTTAATTACTGACAAAACTGTAACGATGCTCTTTGGAACAGCACCTAAACTACACAAATTGCAAAATCCCCATCTATGTGTTGGGACAAAATCAAATGGCACACTGACCACAGTCACTTCTCTCATATCTAGGTATGTGGTTGGACCCTAATCTATCCTTTGGCCCCCACATCGAAAAACTCTCATCTAAACTTTGCCACAAACTAGGTGCCCTGTACAGAAACAAATCCTGCCTGAGCCCCGTGGTAAGAAAGCAGATTGTACAACAAATGCTTATGCCAGCCATTGAATACGGAGATGTAGTGTATGCAGCAGCCCTGCAAACACACCTTCAGAAACTTACTACATTGTATAACTCCTTCTGCCGCTTTGCATTACAATGTAACTACATGACCCACCATTGTGACATGTTAAAAGAGCTAAACTGGCCATCGCTGGAGTCTAAATGCACCCTTCACCTTTCCAGCCTGGTGTTTAACCACTTCGCTACGGAGGACGCGCTCAGTGCGTCCTGCCGCAGGAAGGGTTGGCTGCGGAAGACGCGCTCAGCGCGTCCTCCCAAAGCAGCCTGCGATCGGCCGGATTCAGCCGATCGCTGTGCTCCCCAGTGCGGGCTGACATCTTGGATGTCAGCCCGTCACTCCGGGACCACCGCGGGCACAATAGATGTCATCGCGGCGGCGCGATGACATCTATTTCAGGCGCCCCCCCGCGTGTGCAGAGGAGGCGCCTGAAAGGGAGGGGGGGAGGTCCTTCGGACCTCTCTCCCTCCCGATCGCTGGGGTCCTGAGCTTAATACCAGGCACCATTTGGAAGGGCACAGCCTGCCCTTCCAAATGGTACCTGGCATTAACCCCATGGGGGCCGGATCACGAATCGGCGCTGAAAAGCGCCGGTTCGTGATCCTTTCCCGGAGCTGGCCGACATCTTGGATGTCGGCCAAGCATCCAGGAACTCCCCCTGAGGACTGGCATCACCGTTCATAGCACGATGACGCTAGTCCTGGAGTTAACCCCTAGCTGCCACCAATGGTGGAGATAGGGGGTTCATTGGAACCCCCTATCTCCCGATCCGTGGTAGCTAGGGGTTAATGCTTGATATCGTTGGATCGGCCAGAGCATGGCCTTTCCAAAGATATCAAACATGACCGTGAAAAAAAGTTTAAAAAAAAAAAATTAAAAATAATAAATAAAAAAAATAATAATAAAAAAAATAAACAAGTTTTTTATTTTTTATTTGTTTTGTTAATGCAGCAATATTGTTCCCATTTAATTTATAATGTGAACAATGATGCTGCACTAACGATTTTTGTATGGGGTGCGTTTGTTAAAAATAGCAAAATTTTCCCCCCAAAAAAATGTAACGAGACCCCATTTCTAATTTTTTTAACAAGCGCACCCCATACAAAATATAACCGCAAACGATCGCATGTTAAAATGTGAAAAAAAACACTTTACACGTTGTACATTTTTGAAAATTCAAATTTGATTGCATATTTTGTTATAATATACAGACAGGACATAACGTATACATATAATAATGACATATTATGAATCTTCCGAGTCTGCCGGAAAGAACGATATATAATATGTCTGGGTCATATAATAAAATAAGGCTTCAAAACGCGGTTAAACATGATGAGCAAAACCGGTAAAAATGACCTCAGCACACAGGCGGGAAATGCCTCAGCAGCGAAAGGGTTAAGAGCATTTCTGGGAAGCTGCCACCCTACCTGAATAGACTGCTTCCCCCAGCAGCTCCCTCATCCTATAACCTCCGATCCAGGACCAGCACCTTACTTGCAATACCACAATACAAAAAGACAGTGGCTCGCTCCTCATTTTCCTACAGAGCACCACAATTATGGAATAACCTCCCAGACACCATCAACTCTTCCCCCAATCTTAAGTCACTCAAGAGCTCCTTACTAACATACCTCAATACAGAATGCACCTGTAAACATGTAACCTAGTGACTATATTTCCTACATATTTATTTTCTGTATATTTGTGTTGTGTTTTTTTTTTTTAATATCTTGCATTGTATTACTTTGTATTTCTGTAACTGTAACACTTCAATGTTCTTGAACCCAGGACATACTTGAAAACGAGAGAAATCTCAATGTATCCTTCCTGGTAAAATCCTTTATAAATAAATAAATAAATAAATAAACATCACTGGGAGTGTGTGAATATGTGAGTCTAAAACCTTGGGCAAATTGGGCAGTAATCGAGATGCATCGCATCGAATCGAATCGTTGACCTGCTAATCGTAATCGAATCGAATCGTGAGACAAGTGAAGATGCGCAGCCCTAGTGTAGACCCGTGTGCCATCCATTGTAGCAGCTCGACGAGGAGGAAAAAAGCGCACCCGTTTAACTAGAACGCACGTTACATCATGCGGCCCTCCCAGTCGAGCCCACTACGACGTACACTGTCCTATAACTTCCGATCCAGGACCAGCACCTTATTTGCAATACCAAAATACAAAAAGAAAGTGGCTCGATCTTAATTTTCCTACAGAGCACCACAATTATGGAATAACCTCCCAGACACCATCAAATCTTCCCCCAGGCTAAAGTCACCTAAGAGATCTTTATTAACCCCTTAACGCCACAGGACGTACCATTACGTCCTGCATTAGGCAGGCTTTAACGGATGTAATGGTACGTTCCCGGCGTTTGCAGCCCCCCTCCGGCTATACTCACCTCCCCCGGCGGCTCCCTCGCTGCTCTGACTCTGACTGAGAGCAGGGGATCCACTTGAGAGCGAGGCTTCTTTTACAAGCTGAATAAAACAATGAAGCAAGGTGTTGTGGGTGCTCCACCCTTAAATAGTGATAGATAGAACAGAAGGGTAGGAGCACCTATATCTGCTACGGTGAATGGTAAAGTCCAGAATAGTGCAAAAATCAAAGCTCAAAAGGGGGCTGCCAGGTTATAGGCAGGGAGGAGCAGTCTTTGTTTCATTCTTCTTGCGCCGCCTGCTGCTAGGACCATGACAGCAGGAGACAAATGCTGTCTCAAGTCACTAATATTTTAAGACCAGTGGCCCAAGTTAAGTAGCAGATTGCAGTCGATGGTTGCTTACTAATTAGGGGATATGCCGCCATCTACACTGTGTTGGGCAGGGGGCAAAGGGTGATATGGGGGTCAATGTGACTCTCATATTATTCTATACTAGGTGGAAAGCCTGCCCAGAGGGCAGTCTATTGTTGTCGCCAGCTCAGAATTCACGTCCACATAGTTTTTTTTCAATGTCCTATCCAAGAGTATCTCTCTATATAAATGCGTTTGTAACGCGTCCATCGCCATCCCATCCGCAACAGGAGGGCCAACTGAGCAGCTGTGATGGGCGCGCGCAGCTGACAGCGCATTACAAAGGCATTTATATATTAGAGCAGGTTCCTCTTCCCTCTTAGATTGTAAGCTCACGGGAACCGGACCCTCAGATTGTAAACTCGTGGGACCCCTTAGATTGTAAATTCATGGGGCCCCTTAGATTGTAAAATCATGGGGCCCCTTAGATTGTAAAATCATGGGGCCCCTTAGATTGTAAAATCATGGGGCCCCTTAGATTGTAAACTCATGGGGCCCCTTAGATTGTGTTGGGCTTGGGCGGGCATTTTTTTTGTAGCGTATACATTATGCAGATATTTAATGGCACGCGGTATGCATGGCATGGCAGGCTGGTGTTTAGGCACACTGGTATTATGAGACACTGGTATTATGCATGGCAGACTGGTAATATGGCTGGCAGACTGGTAATATGGCTGGCAGACCGGGCACTGAGGAGATGGAGGCCGGGCTTGAGGAGATGGAGGCCGGGCACTGAGGAGATAAACAAATCCGATCCATTGGAGAGGCGCCGTGCTGTGCTGTGCTGTGCGCCTCTCCAATGGATCGGATTTGTTTCGTCCCTCGCGCACGCCGGCTGTGCGCCGCGTGCCGCGGCCGTTGGATGCGCAGTCCGTTTTTTGGCGACGGACACGCCAGCCCTTATCGTTTTATGTTATAGAAATGTTTTATCTTTTTTTTTTACATTTTAGGATGGAGACTGGTTGGCATAAGCCCTGGCCAGCTGCCAATGAACACTGCACCACTTCATCTACTGAACTAATAACTACACTGCTTTGGTGGTTTGTCAATAATTTCATCCATGTGGCGGTTCGTTGCTTCCTAACATCGCCGAAACGCTAAATCATCAGAAGTTCGGACAAATTGCAAGCTGTCCAAAAGATTAATTAGTTTTCAACTATTTAAAATTTTCTGTTCTAATTGGCGTGGTCTAGGCATTTATTGATTTGCGAATCTCAGACTCTGCACCCACCTCCCCAGATTTTGATAACCTACTGTCAGGGTTGCGGGCTCCGCGGCGTTCGGTCCGGCCGCTCCCTTCTTATCGGGCCTGTGCCCGGAGGGGACGGCTGGGACCTATGGGAACGCCTGGCGGTTCTTCGGGACCCGACTTACCCTCCGTGGTGGCTCCGGTGTCCCAGGGAGATGGGAGGTCGGGTCCTGGGTCGCCTGCGGTGGTCCTCCGACGGAGCCCAAGGCTGCAGGCGCAGAGCAAGCCTTAGAATGGACGCGCGCGCGCCCAGGCTCCGCCAATATGGCGGCCGGGCGGCGGCGCACGTCCGTGACGTCATTGGCGTCCCAGGCAGGGGGGTGGAGCTTGGTGGGTATTTAGGCTTGGGAGATCAGTTCCTCCTCGCTTCGCAATTGCAACAGTTCCCTAGTGTAGCCTTCCTTCCTAAGTGATTGCCTTACTGTATTGACCCGGAAAGTGACCCCTTACCACGAGTATTTCTCCTATCCTGACCTGGCTTGTGACCTCGACTTCGTATCTCTTCTTGAACCCTCTGGCTTCCACGTACCCGGCACCCGGGATCCCTGACACCTACAATTAATAAAATTCAAACTTTCCATTATTTAGTAAGGACACGGAGGTGAGTATTTGCAGTCTCTTCCTCGCTTTATTTTAACAGCAGCAAGAACATAGACAGAAAAGTATATATATATCTTGATAAAAAAGATCGTACCAACATGGCATGTCCTGCAACACCTCCAGAGTCTACATAGGTCCCTGCTCAACGTCCATTAACCCTCTTTCTTGAAAAACAAGCGAAGAAGCCGGAAACCAGAAAATGACACAAAATCTTTTCCACTTGGAGCCAAAGAAGGACGATCCAGTCGGAAAGAAAGCTGATGGTTCCACAGTTAAGCAGACTGACCGGTGGCTGCAATAAAAACACAGAACAGGAAGGTTGCGTTAGAATAGGAACAGGAACTTTGTGCAACATCCAGGACACGCTGTACTAGTGCTGAAAAAATTTCAGAACTCATAGTAGCAAAATAAATATTTTATTGTACGAGGCAATAGCATACAGGTAAGTAATACCTGTATGCTATTGCCTCGTATAGGTAAGTAATACATTGAAAGAATAAAGATGACAGAGTCAATTTTATATATTATTAAATACGAATGCAACATAACATATACAGAAGAGAGGGAAATGGGAGGGAAATACTCACCTCCGTGTCCTTAATAAAATTCAAACTTTCCGTTAGGAAAATTTAGTAATTTTAAGGCAGGACACGGAGGCTCATTATTTGCAAGTTCGAAGCTAGTTCAAATCTTAACATTAAAAACGTCCGACGACCAATGTAACACTGGCTTAAAATAAAACTCTCGAAATGTGGATTCCTGCGACCAGTCCGCGGAACATAACAAATCCTCCAAACGACAACCAGAGGAAACTTGCCTTGGAAGCAATTGCTTTCTAACTGAGTGAGCACCGTACTGAGAGGTGTGAATCCCTACTAAATCTAAAAGCCATCGACTCCATCTAGCCAGAGTGGGTGAGCTAACTGGGAGGAAAGGGGGCTTAAAAGAAATAAACAAAGGAGTAAATTCCTCCACTCGTCGGAAAGTACATTCTTCATATTCCTGCAAACATCTAACCGGGCATAACCATGGTTGTGAGGGAAAAGACAGAAAAACCATCTGTGAAATAGAGGTCTTGGTACGACAAGAAATATCAAATCGTACGCCTTCTGGGAGAAAAGAGCGAACTCCAAAGTCCAGTGCCCTTACATCCCCCACTCGGTTACACGAAACTAAACACAGTAGCATCAACAATTTAGCGAAAGCCGACTCAAGGATAATCTGTGATTATCCAGCCAAGCGAGGAGGATTCGCAGCGCAACAGTGACATACCTGTTACCACGTAGCGTGGGCGAGGGGGATGAGCAAAACAGGCACCCCGTAGGAGCCGACACACCAGGGGATGACGACCGAGAGGAACACCCTCAAAACCGACATGTCCTGCGGACATAGCTGGTCTCAACACGTTGAAGGACCGGTACGCTGTACCCGAATCAAATACACAGGACAAAAAGTTGAGTATATAATTTAGAGGAGCCAAAAAGGGCTCTTGAGTAGGGATGAGCTGTTCGGTTCGATTGGTTCGGAGTTCGATTCGAACATTGTCCGTTCGGCGAACATCTAACATTTCCGCGTGTTCGCCCACAATGGACCACAATGCACTTTTCCACTCGCCTGAAGCTTGTAATTGGCTACAGCCTTGCACCTGACCACAGGTCAGGTGCAAGACTATACCAATCACGGCCCAGAGTCCTGATTGGGCAAATTTTGCCCAATCATGGGCTCACAGAGCTAAGTCCCGCAGCACACTATATAAGGCTTCTTCCCTGCCTGCAGCCCCAGCACCTGTATTTGCAGGAGTGAATCAGAGAGGAGAGTAGATTGTTCTGTCAGGGTGTATCAGTGACGTAGGAGATTTCTGGGAATTAGAATCTGTGGTGGCACTGCCAGGCTATCAGGGACAGTGTGTTTCAGAGAGTTATACCACAGTTCAGCAAATTTGAATCTGTCTTGGCACAGCCAGGCTATCAGGGACAGTGTGTTTCAGAGAGTTATACCACAGTTCAGCAAATTTGAATCTGTCTTGGCACAGCCAGGCTATCAGGGACAGTGTGTATCACTGATTTATAGCATTGCTCTGTAAAATCTGTATATCTTTGATTTAATTCTAGATACCATACAATAACACAGTTTAATCAGAGTTCATCTGTTTATCTATTGAGTTGAATCTGGCTGTTGCCAGCTATCAGGGTGTTGCAGCCTGCAGGAGAGGAAGTGAATGAGAGAGAGAGTAGAGGACATTGGCAGTAGGGATGAGCTGAACACACCCGTGTTCAGTTCGCATTCGAACTTGAACAATTTCAAAAGTTCAAGTTCAAACTCGAATCAAACTCAATGCAAGTCAATGGGACTCAAAAGTTTGATTTTTATAGTGCCCTGCAAGAGGGCATATATGCAAGATATTTTCCATAAAAGGTGTATGGGGGTCCGGGTAGTGCCCTGGGGGACAGGAAACAATGACAAAAAGTAAAAAAAAAACATTTTTAAAGGAACAGTGAGTTATCCATAAAATAAGGGTTAAAAATAAAAACGAAAAATTCCTTCAAATATCGTGCCTAGGAGGTCCCCATAACCTGCCTGTGAAGTGGCGGATTGTAGGATGTATAGAAACATTTCCTTTAATCTATTCATAAACAACTGCTTGGGGCGGCAGTCTGTATGAAAAGAGACGTTTTAGGACACGCAGAAGAAGTTTAGTGATTTTTGTGGCTAAATTATGGTGAAACTTATGCAGACTTTGGATGAAAGTAACAATAGATGCTTTAAAATTGGGCCTTTAGTGTCAGCAACAGTGCCGTCACACCGTAACCCCTCTGTGGTATTGTTGTGGAAGAGAGCAGGGTTGGACCCTGCGGTCCAATATTAAAATGATATGAATCTGGTACAGGCGTCAGTGGCAGTGCACCCAAATATTTTGCTTTTGGTGGCAGCAAGTGCCTTTACACCGTCAGTGGCATCACTAGGGTTGGTGTCACCCGGTGCGGTAACTCATGGTGTCACCCCCCCCCCCCGAGTTTTACATTTATTTTAATTTTTTTAACTACTCTTATTCATAAAGCAGTACTCCCATATAATAATGAATGCTCATAATACACGGCACACATTACTGTGAGGTTTAAAAAAATCGAGAAATAAAGAGACTCTTTACTACAAAATATAATAAACGGTTTATTAGATATTGAATTAAAACGGGAATATATTTAACACTGAAGTCTATGGGGCAAAACATTTCCCACACCGAATACACGAAAATGTCCAAAATCATGAAAAAAAAGTTGATACGAAAAATGAGCCGAAACGAACTGAAACGGAAATCGACCGAAACGGAAATCGGCCGCAACGATCCGAAATGAAAATTGTCAAATTACGAACGTAACAAGCTGAAACGAAAATTTTATATCAACACTCAGACCTATACTGTATATACGTATATATCAACATGCAGATTATATATACCCACCCACAGACCTCAGACCATATATACACATACGCGCATGGGGAGGTGGCATGTGGACAATCTCAACTAAATGCACCCCCCCCATTTGGCTGATCCCTCCCTCCAGAAGAAATGTTGAACCCGACAGAGCAGAGAATATATATATTATTCTCTGCTCTATCGGGTTCAACATTTCTTCTGGAGGGATCAGCCAAATTGGGGGGGCAATTAGTTGCCAAAATGTGTGTGTAATACAAGTCTGGATATATATATTTATAAGAATATAGATATATATATATATATATATATATATCATACCTGCCCTTACCTTCCCCTATAAATTTGCTAAAAATATACACACAAAAAAAACAAAACACTGCCTGAGACCCCGCGCAGCCCACATGCCACCCCCCTCTACCTGGCTGAATGTATCTAATATATATATATAATTAAATACATTCAGCAAGGTAGAGAAAGAAAAAAAAAAGTTTTATTCCTGGGGGACATTTAAAATTTTCTTTTTTAGAAATGTGTCGCCTTACCTTAGCCTGGTGGTCAGTGGGGGCTCCCTGGATCCTGGTGGGGGCTGGGGGGGGTCTGCCATGGCCGCAGGTGCAGTGGCTCCCTCCCTGTGCTGCCTGTCTCTGCCACATGCACCCGGGTGGCTAGCCCGCACAGTCGCAGCTCTGTCATCCGGTGGCCGCATGCTCCTGATTAGAGGGCCGTGTCTGCCTGATGTTTTAGTAATAACAGTGTTTTATCCCATAGGCTTCAATGTTAAAATTATTCCCATTTTAATTCAATATCTAATAAACCATTGCTTATAATATTCTGCAGTAAAGAGTCGCTTTATTTCTAGATTTTTTTAAGCATTTTTTATACTTTTTTTTTCCGAACTTTTGGCGAACATCCCAAAAAGTTTGAAGTTCGCGAACTTTCGAACTGCCGATGTTCAAATCGAACTCCGAACTGATCGAACCGAACAGCTCATCCCTAATTGGCAGCCATGCAGGGAAAATATCAGTAAAATCGCCGACTTATATCAGAGTTCTGAATATCTTTAATCTTTATACCAGAGTTGAATCAGACTTCTGTATATCTCCAATCTTTATACCAGAGTTGAATCAGAGTTATTTATATCTTTAATCTATATATCACTCACCCATGTCAGAAAAACCAAAAAGGACAGGCAGACGCTGCCAGACACAGATAAGAGGGCAAGCAGCCTCTGTGTCGGAAGGCTGTGCCCCTGGTCGTCGTGGACGTGGTGCATCCTCTGCAGGGGCACGCTTGTCCTTTCTAACTGGTGCTGTAAATGAGGGAGTATAATCAGCCTAGAGGGAGGGGGTGCCAGTGACACACAAAGAACTGGCACTCATGTTCGACCAGCAGCTGCAGCATATTGTGAGGTTTGCTCCAGTGATGAAGAGATAGGGGTTGATGACAATGATGATGAGGTCATTGACTCCACCTGGGTGCCTGATCGAACAGAGGAGTCAAGGGAGGAGCAGGAGTAGGCACAACAAAAACGAGGCAGAAAGTCCTCTATGAGCAACCGTAGCCAGTCCAAGGCATCAGATGTCAGAGCTGCTCAGGTGCAGAGCGCTGTTGTCTCGCAGCACACGTCCAGGATCTCTGCTGTCTGGGAGTTCTTCACGACATGTGCAGCAGACTGCAGCATTGCTATTCGTAAGCTATGTCGGAAGAGAATCAAGCGTGGGAAAGAGTGGCACTTGGGTACCACGTGCTTGAGGCAACAGGACCACTTGCCACGCATCCTGTTGGCACAACGCTTTGCATAGGTCCTCCTCCTCCTCATCTGTCTCTACCCTAGAAGTAATTGAATTTAAGCAAGCATGGGATAGGCATAAGGCTATCCTAAACAAAAGATAAATCCAGGTAAAGTATCCATGTAATTGGGCAGACTAGATGGGCCGAAAGGTTCTTATCTGCCGACATTTTTCTATGTTTCTATGTTTCTATGTTTACCCCCACTATATGTCCTGCCATGTCATTGACTCCAACCTCCACTGACAGGGATGATGCTACAGTAATGGGTATACCAGGTCCTTCCTCACAATGTGACAGCATCCCATCAGCTGAAGATTTACGCAGTCAGATTATGTTGCCCCAGCTGCTGCAGCGTAAGGAAAAATATAGTCCCAACCATCCCCAAGCACAGCATCTAAATGCCAGCTTAGCAAAATTACTCGCATTACAGCTGCTGCCTTTCCAGCTGGTGGACTCTGCTTCCTTTCGTGAATTTGCTGAATGTGCTGTACCACAGTGGCAGGTTCCAAAATGCCATTTCTTTTCACAGAAGGCCATTCCAGCACTATACCAGCACGTGGAACACAATGTTATGGAGTCATTGGGAAAGGCAATCAGCAGCAAGGTGCACATGACTTTAGACACGTGGTCCAGCAAGCATGGACAGGGCCGTTACATTTCCTTCACGGCACACTGGGCAACTCTGCTTGCAGCTGGGATGGATCCAGGATGGGGCTCTGTGCTGGAGCTTGCTCATCCACCATGCCTCCAGAAAGCTGCTTATATGAGGTCTGTCTGCTCCACCACCTCTTCCTCTTCCTCCTCCTCCTTCAATGTCTCTGGCGAAGTTGCAGTTAAACGACATGTGGCATGGGCTACGAAATGGCTCAAGTAAAAAGATGCTATACTGTGCTTGAGCTGGTTTGTTTAGAGGACAGGAGCCACACCGGGCCAGAAATTCTGTCAGCTCTGCAGGGGCAGGCGCAGAGATGGTTAACACCACGCCAGCTTCAGCTGGGAATAGTCGTCTGTGATAATGGCAGCAACCTTCTCTCCGCCCTGCGCAAGGGTAAATTGACGCATGTACCATGCCTAGCACACATCCTAAATCTAGAGGTACAGCGTTTTCTAACCAGGTACCCAGGGCTGGCAGAGCTTCTCAGCCAGGCCAGAAAAGTGTGCAGCCACTTCAGACGGTCATTCCCAGCAAGTATTCGCCTGGCAGAAATTCAAAGAGAATTCCAACTTCCCACAAACCGCCTGATCTGTGACATGACCAACAGGTGGAACTCGACATTGGCAATGCTGCAGCGTCTGCACAAGCAGCAGAGGGCCATCAATGAGTACCTGTGTGAGTATGGCACAAGGACAGGTTCAGGTCAACTTGGTTTCCCCCCCTGCAGTGGCTGATGATCAAGGATGCATGCACTGTACTGTCACCATTTGAGGAGGCAACGAGGATGGTGAGCAGGGACAGTGCATGCATCAGTGACAATTCCTTTAGTGTTCCTGCTGGAGCGCACTCTGCGGGGAATTATAGATGTGGCACTAGAGGCAGAGCACCGGGAGGAAGAGGAGGCCTTCCCTAGATCTCAAGGCCCCAGTCTTTCTGCAGACAGCATTCCAGTGGGTCCTCCTCAGATGAGACAGGAGGAGGATGAGGAATATTTAAGTAGTGGCGGCATTGAAGATGGGGACTCCTCAAGGGAGGGTTTTGTTTGCCCAGAAACCCAAGGACTAGTACGTGGCTGGGAGAAGGAAGTGCACGATGGGGTCATCCTCCTCATTGACCAGGAAGACTCGGAAGCTAATGCCACCTCCAACCTACGCTGCATGGGCTCCCTTATCCTGCAAAGCCTGCTAAAGGACCCCAGGATTCGTGATATCAAGGAGAGGGATCATTACTGGTTGGCAAGCCTTCTTGATCCACAATACAAGGGTAAAGTTGCAGAGCTCATCCTGCCCGCTCAGAGGGAGGACAGGATGAAACAACTTGAGGACGCTCTAAAGCGACAGTTGTGTAACGCTAGGGATGTGCGTTTCGGGTTTCAGAATTTCGGAATTTTCACAAAATTTCCCGATTCTTTTTTTCGGATGCGGCCGATTTTCCGAACATTTTTAGATCCGAAAATGGCAGATCCAAAAAGTTTTCCGAGCCGAAACGAAATATTTTCGGAATTTTCGAATGTAGTTGAAATGTGTCAAATCGAAATTTATTGCTTTGAAACGAGGAGAACAGCGTTCTGAAAAAACGAAAATTTTCGAAAATACGAAAAGTCGATACAAAAAACGAGCTAAGTGACACGAAAATACGAAAAATGGTCAAAATTCCGAAAAAAAAATGTACATGAAAAACGAGTCGAGCCGAACCGAATCGAAACAGAAATCGGTCGAAACGAGCCGAATCGAAAAGTTTAAAAATCCGAAAAATCGAATCGAACCGAAAAAAAAATCGGTGCACAAGCCTATGTAACACCTTTCCAGGCACTGGTAGGTTACCAAGTGATGACACAGGTGCTTCTGAGGCTGCGGATGATCAGAGGAAGAGCGGTGAAGGCCGGGGACGCTTGACTGATGCCTTTTTACATTTTTTAGTCCACGACGCCCTGGAACGTCAAATGTAGGCACCCATTGCTAGCGTCTTTATCGTATGGTGCAGGACTACCTAGGGGCAAGGGCAGACCTGGATACCTTTCCAGCAGATCATCCACTGGCTTACTGGGTGTTGAGATTGGATCACTGGCCAGAACTTAGCCGATATGCTATGCAGCTACTAGGTTGCCCTTCATCCAGCGTGCTTTCTGAAAGGACATTCAGTGCCGCTGGAGGTTTTGTCACAGACAAAAGAGTGTGTCTGTCCACTGACTCTGTAGACCGGCTGACATTTATAAAAATGAATCAGTCCTGGATCAGCAGCTATCAATCCCCTGATGCTGATGTAACTGAATAGACCGGGGATCTCTTCTGCATTCCCAAAACATCCACCACTGCACTCTTCCACAATATCACAGAGGGCTTACGATGTGAAGGCACTTGCTGCCACCAAAGGCACAATATTTGGGTGCACTGCCACTGACGCCTATACCAGATTCATATCATTTTAATATTTGACCGCAGGGTCCAACCCTGCACTCTTCCACAATACCACAGAGGGGTTACGGTGTGACGGCACTGTTTCCGACACTAAAGGCCCAATTTTAAAGCACCTATTGTTACTTTCATCCAAAGCCTGTATAAGTTTCACCATAATTTAGCCAAAAAAAAATCACTAAACTAGTTTTTTTGTTTTTAAATGTTTCTATACATCCTACAAATCCGCCACTTCACGGGCAGGTTATGGGGACCTCATAGGCACGATATTTGAAGGAATGTTTATTCTTAACCTTTACTTCCTCAGTAAAACTTTAACTATCATAAGCAACATCCCAACACAAGATAGTTATCTGCCACCTCCACTCCCACAGGTCCCCTCTGCCACCCTCTGCCGCTTCCTCACAGCCACTGAGGAGGAAGTCAATTCCTTATTGTCCTCCTCACATCTCACCACGTGCCCGCTCGACCCCATTCCCTCACATCTAATTCCTCCCCTCTCCTCCTCCCTCACCCCTGCTCTCACACACATCTTCAACCTATCTCTCTCCACTGGCTCCTTTCCATCCGCCTTCAAACACGCGCTAGTTACCCCTTTACTAAAGAAACCATCCCTCGATCCCAACTCTCCATCCAACTACCGCCCTGTATCCCTGCTTCCCTTTAATGGGGGAAATTAATGGAAACCATGTTAAAGGAAAGGATTGTTGAACATCTAAAAACACATAGATTACAGGATCAGAAACAACATGGGTTTACCTCAGGGAGATCATGCCAAACTAATCTTATTGATTTTTTTGATTGGGTAACAAAAATAATAGACACAGGTGGTGCAGTAGACATTGCTTATTTAGATTTCAGTAAGGCTTTTGATACTGTTCCGCATAGAAGGCTTATCATTTAATTGCAATCTTTGAGTTTAGATTCCAATATTGTTGACTGGATTAGGCAGTGGCTGAGTGACAGACAACAGAGGGTTGTGGTAAATGGAGTTTATTCGGCACAAGGTCTTGTTACCAGTGGGGTACCTCAGGGGTCAGTACTTGGACCCATTCTCTTTAATATTTTTATTAGTGATATTGCAGAAGGTATTAATGGAAAAGTATGTCTTTTTGCTGATGACACAAAGATTTGCAACAGGGTTGACGTTCCTGGAGGGATCAGCCAAATGACAAATGATTTAGGTAAACTAAAAAAATGGTCGGAGTTGTGGCAATTGAGTTTTAATGTGGATAAGTGCAAGATAATGCACCTGGGACGTAAAAACCCAAGGGCTGAATATAGAATATTTGATACAGTCCTAACCTCAACATCTGAGGAAAGGGATTTAGGGGTCATTATTTCAGAGGATCTAAGGGTAAGTAGTCAATGTAATAGAGCAGCAGGAAATGCTAGCAGAATGCTTGGTTGTGTAGGGAGAGGTATTAGCAGTAGGAAAAGGGAAGTGCTCATGCCACTGTACAGAGCACTGGTGAGACCTCACTTGGAGTACTGTGTGCAGTACTGGAGACCGTATCTCCAGAAGGATATAGACATCTTAGAGAGAGTTCAGAGAAGGGCTACTAAAATGGTGTACGGCTTGAAGGAGAAAAGTTACCAGGAAAGGCTTAATGATCTTAACATGTACAGCTTGGAAAAAAGACGAGACAGAGGAGATATGATAGAAACATTTAAATACGTAAAGGGAATCCACAAGGTAGAGGAAGGGAGTATATTTAAAAGGAAACAAAATAGCAAAACAAGAGGACATAGTCTTAGATTAGAGGGGCAAAGGTTTAAAAGTAACATCAGGAAGCATTATTTTACTGAGAGGGTGGTGGATACATGGAACAGTCTTCCAGTAGAAGTGGTAGAGGCCAAAACAGTAATTGAATTTAAGCAAGCATGGGATAGGCATAAGGCTATCCTAAACAAAAGATAAATCCAGGTTAAGTATCCATGTAATTGGGCAGACTAGATGGGCCGAAAGGTTCTTATCTGCCGACATTTTTTCTATGTTTCTATGTTTCTACCTCTAAGCTCTTAGAAAAACTAGTCTTCAACCGCCTCTCCCTCTTCCTGTCCTCCAATTCCCTACTTGGCCCCCTGCAATCTGGCTTCCGTCCCCTACACTCAACTGAAACTGCCCTCACCAAAGTCACCAACGACCTCCTAACTGCTAAAAAACACGGCCACTATTCTATTCTCATCCTGCTTGACCTCTCGGCTGCTTTTGACACTGTTGACCACACCCTCCTTCCACAGACCCTCAACTCTCTGGGTCTCGGTGACACTGCACTTGCTTGGGTTGACTCCTATTTATCCAACAGGTCCTTCTGTGTGTCCTTTGCTGGTAACTCCTCCTCTTCATTGCCTCTATCTGTTGGTGTACCTCAAGGCTCTGTCCTTGGTCCTCTGCTCTTTTCCATCTACACCTCCTCCCTGGGCAAAATCATCAACAGCTTTGGCTTTAATTACCACCTCTACGCTGATGACACTCAGATCTACCTCTCTACCCCTGATCTCTCTCCCCCTGTCCTTTCAAAAGTCAATGACTGTTTATCTGGCATCTCCTCCTGGATGGCCTCCCACCACCTAAAGATCAACATGTCAAAGACTGAACTCCTACTTATTCCTCCCTCCAATGCCTCCCCACCTCCTGACTTCTCTATCACGGTGGAGGGTATCACCATCTCCCCATCAAACCAAGTTCGCTGTCTTGGAGTTACACTTGACTCTGCTCTTTCCTTCATCCCCCACATCAAGTCTCTTTCCTCCTCCTGCCGATACCAACTGCGTAATATTTCCAGAATTCGGCCATTTCTTACCGCTGTCACCGCAAAACAACTCATACACGCCCTGGTAATCTCCCGACTCGACTATTGCAATAATCTCTTATCTGGCCTCCCTCTGTCCCGCCTCTCCCCCCTACAATCCATCCTGAATGCCTCCGCCAGGCTAATTCACCTCACCCGCCGCTCTGTCTCTGCCGCTCCCCTCTGCGAGTCCCTTCACTGGCTCCCCATCCACTGCAGAATTAAGTTCAAAATCCTTATCCTTACCTACAAAACCCTCACTAACTCAGCTCCCCACTACCTGTCCTCACTAATCACCAAATACACCCCAGCCCGCTCCCTAAGGTCAAACAGTGACCTGTGCCTAGCTTCTCCCTGCATCACCTCTTCCCATGATAGACTGCAGGATTTCTCACGCGCAGCCCCCACTCTCTGGAACGCTCTCCCTCATACTGTCAGACTTTCCCCTAACTTCTCTTCCTTCAAACGCTCCCTTAAAACATTCCTATTTAGGGAAGCCTACCACCCAACTCACTGTCGCAACCATCAATCACTCTCACCTTGCAGTCCTCTCCTCCTGTTTCCAACCCTCCCAGATTGTGAGTTCCTACGGGAATAGGGCCCTCATCTCCTCCTGTACTGTTTGTCAAATGTTGTTCAATGTATTGTAACCCTGTCTATACTGTGCCTATTGTACAGCGCTGCGGAATATGCTGGCGCTTTATAAATAAAGAATAATAATAATAATTTCATGGAAAATTTACTGTTCCTTTAAAAACTTTTTTTTTTTACTCTTTGTCCTTGTTCTCTGTCCCCCAGGGCACTACCCGGACCCCCTTACACCTTTTATGGCAAATATCTAGCATATATGTCCTCTTGGAGGTCACTCTAAAAATCGAACATTCGGGTCCCATGTGTTTGAACTTGTTCGAGTTTGAAGTCGAACCGAACACGGAGGCGTTCGGCTCATCCCTACTCTTGAGCCCGTTCTATAAACCAGCCAGACCATCTTGACCAACAGGAAGCGTAGACCCCTCTGGTTCCAGGAGCTCAATAGTGTTGGAGTAATGAGGCAGTAGAGCTTGCTATGCCACTTGTCGATCCACCGATCCCGAAAGCAACCAATCCATGAGTTGCAGTTGACCTGACGAGATCAGCAGATGGGGCTGATTCTCCAGATCCAGTAGCACATTCTGGAGGGACAGAATCAAGCGGGGATGGTCGATGACCATTTCCAGAATGGAAGGGAACCACGCTTGAGGCAGCCAGAACGGGGTCACCAGTACCAAGGTGATGCGGTGCGTCCGCACGACGTTCAGCACTCTCTGAATCATGGCAAATGGAGGGAACGCTTAAGGACATTCCTGCCCCCAATCCTGGAGGAACTCATCTGTCGCTGCCGTGTCTGGATTTGGGTGCCAGCTGAAGAACCTCTGCAACTTCGCATTTAGCCGGGAAGCAAATAAGTCCGTGTGGACGGGACCCCACAGCCGAGAGAGCATTGAGAAGACTGGAGAGTGGAGTGACCAATCTCCTGCGTCGTGCAGATGCTGCGAGTTCCAGTCTGCAACCACATTCATTAGTCCCGGAATGAACTGCGCCGTCACATAGAGGTGATGCTGGGAGCAGAAATCCCAGAGTTGATGTGCCATCAACGTCAATTGGACTGAGCGGGTTCCACCCAGACTGTTGATGTAGCATACAGCTGGAAAATTGTCTAGACGGAGGAGAACAGATCGGTGGTCGGTTCCTTTTAAGAAGTGCCGTAGAGCAAAGAATGCCGCTAGTAGTTCCAGGGCATTTATATGGAATGAGGTCTCCTCTTGAGACCAACGTCCTCCTGTCTCCAGTAGTTCGCAACAAGCTCCCCAACCCAGACGACTGGCATCCGATTCTATCGTGAGGGAAGGAGCTGGGAAATGAGGACTCCCGTTCCAGAGACGCAGATCCGTAACCCACCATCAGAGATTGTTGATAGCATCCTCTGTGATGCTCACTATCGTGTTGTATAAAGAACCAAATCGGTGTCATTCCCCGCTCTCGGCCCCGGCCACCATGTTGGGACACCTGCGGTACTCACCTGAAGTCACTCGTGGCACGTCGCTCCACGCGCTCTGCCCGCAAGCAGGAGAGAGCTCGAGGTCCACCCAACGCTGCCGCCAGTATCCAAATGCCGGAAGCACGCACGCGCAATCGCATGCCTTCCTAAGAAACTAACTTGGTACTCTGGTACTCGGCTAGTAGCTTACGGGTACTGCATGACACCTGCACTGGAGATCCTCGTATTCCACCAATTAACCTATCAAGTACTCAGGTATCCCAGCTCCACCTACGAGTCCCAGGTGAACGGTGTTCCTATGATCCTCTGAACCCTATTTAAACCTGCCGCCTTTCTCCGTTCATTAACCAGGTTATACTGTGGTTCACTGCTTCAGTTATCCAGTGTTCCCTCTTCGTTCCTGTTCCAAGTGAATCCTGAGCTCCAGACCCTGCATCCATTCTTGCCTCCACTGTACCAGCTCCAGACCTTGCATCCAGTCCTGCTTCCATGGTACCAGCTCCAGACCCTGCATCCAGTCTTGCCTCCACGGTTACATAGTTACATAGGCTGAAAAAAGACATGTGTCCATCGGTACCAGCTCCAGACCCTGCATCCAGTCTTGCCTCGACGGTACCAGCTCCAGACCTTGCACCAGTCTTGTCTCCATGGTACCGGCTCCAGACCTTGTACCAGTCTTGTCTCCATGGTACCGGCTCCAGATCCTATCTCCAAGCTTGCGTCCACGTCCACGGTACCAGCACCAGATCCATCTCCAGGCTTGCTTCCACGGTACCAACACCAGATTCATCTCCAAGCTTGCTTTCACGTCCACGGTACCAGTACCAGCTCCATCTCCAAGCTTGCGTCCACGGTACCAGCACCAGATCCATCTCCAGGCTTGCTTCCACGGTACCAACACCAGATTCATCTCCAAGCTTGCTTCTATGTCCACGGTTCCAGCACCAGATCCATCTCCAGGTTTGCTTCCACATCCACGATGCCAGTTCCAGATCCTGTATCCAAGCTTTCCACCACGACCATAGCACCAGCTCCAGCTCCTCAATCAAGGCTTGTCTCAATAGGCCACAGCCCACGTTACCCTCTTCTACAACCCTTCGTTCTGGACTGTATGTTGTTCCACTTCTGAACCCGAAGACCCTTACTCGTAATTCCCCATTCTGGACTTTCCACCAAACCAAGGATACCTTTTGACTTATACATCTTCTGGTTTCCTTCTTCGACGGCTTGCCATTGGGTTCCATAAGCACAACACTATACAGGGGTCACAGCCCCTGCCCTTACAATCTGAGAAAACAGGCCTTCAATCTCTGGAGGGCTCTGAAGACCAGGGGAGCTGGAAATACTGCATGACGCGTGGCGGACATGAGCCCTATGATGCGTGCAACTTGTCTCAGTGATGTGAAGCGATGACGAAGTAGCGCATGGACCTCCTTCCTGATAGAAAGGACCTTTGAGTTCAGGAGGCTCAGAGTCTGGGACACAGAGTTGAGGACGAAGCCCAAAAACTCCAGTTTTTGGGATGGGACAAGTATTGATTTGTCTGTGTTGATCAGGAACCCGAGATCCTGTAACGACTTGATGGTCCATTGCAAGTGTAGTTGTAGAGTGGAATGCGATTGCGATATGACGAGGATGTCGTTGGGGTATATCACCAAACAAACCTCTCTTGCTCGTAGCTGAGCTACCACTGGTTTCATGATTTTTGTGAAACACCAGGTGCTGATGATAGGCCGAATGGGAGGCAAGTGAACCTCCACATTCTGCCTTCCCAGGGGAACGCGAGAAAGCCCCGAAAGTCTTCTTGAATAGGAATTGTCAAATAGGCGTCTTTGAGATCCAATTTGACAAGCCAATCCCCTGGAATCAACAACTCTTTCATCGTATGGATTCCTTCCATCTTGAAATGGCAGTACATGACCCAGCCATTCAGTTCTTTCAAGTTTATGATGGGGCGGTAACCACCGCCTTTCTTTGCAACAACGAAGAGGTTGCTTACAAAACTCAGATTGTGTGTATGTGATGGCTCTATGGCCCATTTCTGCTGGAGACTCAGGACCTCCGAGTGTATTAGGTCGTGTGTACCGTGTTCAGAACCCAGATGTCCTTTGTGATTGTGACCCAGCAAGCGCCCCGCGATTGGAATCAAGGAATGTGGTATAAGTAGAGGAAATACCTGCTGGGCGACGGAGGTAGCCTCTGCCTCTCGTCCCTCTAGCCCCGCGTCCCTGCCAGGGTCGTGCTCTTGACGGAAAAAAGGATCCTGTAAAAACTGATGCTCTAGATTTTGGAGCTGATAATGAGGGCAAATTTCCTGCACGTGAAATTGCATACTGAGTGGGTCCACAGCCGGCAGGGCACCCTCTGTATCTGTTGGCCCTGCCAAAAATCCGAGGGTTATTGAAGACTTTCTTCATCGTGGCCTCTGTCTTTTCCATATTGGAAAAGGTATTTGTATACGCTGCCATTTCTTTAATGAATCTGTCACCAATAAAAAACCTTGCGCCTCAGTACCCAGGTCTTTGGGGGCTAGGTGGTGATGAATTGTGGATCCATTTTAATCAAAATTGCTTTACGGCGTTCTGCTGCTACCGCAGTGTTGGCATTACCAAATAAGCACATAGTGCGCTGTAACCATCCCCTCCACCTCCTCTGGCTCCAGGGCGTTGCCTGCTAATTTGGCATCCTCCACCATTTCAAATAGGCGTGCTAATGGCCCCGACATGTCTAACACTTTATCTTAGATCATGCGCAGGGCATGTTCTATGTCTTTTTTAACGGACCATCCCTTGCCTCCTAGAAATTTTTCAAAATACTCGGGTGAGGCAAGTTTTGCCAACGGTGGTAGGGTGGGGACATTCAGCCTGCATAGTTGCTCTGGAAGGACGGTCTAGGGTAACCCTAAAATTTTAACCAATCCACTTGGCTACATGTGGTAAAGGATACCACTCAGTGGAGTGAGGGGGAGAAATAGTCTTTGGGTAAAAAAGAGGATTGCCCTGGGGGTCATATAATCTCTCTTGGAGGGACACCAGGGAAGGCAGGTGAGATAAAATCTTACTCCAATTGTGCGTCTTACGCAGGAGCATAGATTTCAAAAGGCTCCTCATATTGATGCCCTTTATCCCCTTTATCTGAATAGGCCGGTAACAGAGAGGTCCTCATTTTGAGCTGCTTAGGTAAGCACACTGCTGTAGACGCCCCACGGTCAAGGGCTCGTTTTTTGCTGGGGATATTTTGAGGGTCAGGCAGTTGAACGAGGATGCCAGCCCCTCTGGCGATCTGATGGTCGGGTGCGGTCTCATTTAGAGCATGAAAGCTCATAGATCTGTTTAGAGTTTGAGAGCTCAAATGGGGAGCATGAGAGCTTACATTTAAATAAGGGCCATGGGAGCTCATAGAGCGTGCAGGGGTATGAGAGCCAGAGGACACAGGAGGGCAGGGATTAATTGATATGGGCGGCATAAAAAATTGTGGAGCATAGGAGGTAGAGGGAGCAGAGGATACATTACGGTCCCAGGTGCGAGTGAAGGACTCTGACATGCAGGAGACAGCCGATTGTATGCGTGAAATGAAGGCCTCCATAGCCGCTAGACGCATCTCTGGGTCCTCCCTTCGGGGGTAAAGAAGGTATTCCCCCATGCTGGTCACAGAGAGTAACCACATGCATGGAGCGGTCCTCTGATTCCGAGTCACGGCGCTCACCGCTCAGAGCGAGCTGAATGCTTGGAGAGAGACATCTGGTCAGAACTCGGAAAAACGGCAGTTTGTTTGAAAAGAAAATGGCCGCCACAACAAGCCCGCAAAAAATGCGTGTCAGGGCAGAGCCTACCTCGTGAGGTGAGAGGTCGGCCAGAAGCAGCGCAGGCCGTGGGAAGTATTGAATAGGACTGTAACGCTGTGGTTACAAGTCCCAAAATCCGGTGGCCAGACGCGGAATTATTTAAAACTCAAGTTAAACATAATAGTCAAATAAATACAATAAACCAAACCCCCAGACTCCCTTAGAGCGCAGGGAGGTCAGGGAAGAAAAGGTTATACTTAACTGTCCGTTGAGCAGCAAGATAGAGGATTACTGGACGTTGAGCAGGGACCTATGTAGACTCTGGACAGTCCATACTGTGTTATGGGAGGGGTGTTGCAGGCGTACCATGTTGGTGCTATCTTTTTTTTGTCAAGATATATATACTTTTCTGTCTATCTTCTTGCTGCTGTTTAAATAAAGCGAGAAAGAGACTGCAAATATGAGCCTCCGTGTCCTGCTTTAAAACTCCCAGTATTCTTTGAATGCAATAGATGGTCAGAGAATCACAGGAGTTGTAGTTCAGCAACATCTGCAGGGCCCAGAGTTTGAGATCCCTACTCTAAACAAAATGAAGGAGGGGGATAAAATATATGTGGTTTATCGTTTAACTTCTTGGCATTCTTCTCAGCTTTCAATGTTTTAACAAACTTGTTAAAATTTAGTGGTAGTTGTCTTAATGGTTTTAAATTATGTTTATGATGAAGTTTCCTCTTCAAAATTTTCTTACTGTTTGTTTTTGTCTCTTGCTTGCTATGGATCGTGTACACAGAGTCTTATATATATTTTATATATATTTGCATAAACATTTTCCTATTTAACACTTTTATACATTCAATAAAGTGAAATAATTTTGTGATTTTTTTTCTGTTATGGCATTTATACTTTAGGGGCCCTATTACATTCTCCATGCAAAAACGCACTCGCAAAGCGTGAATTTTTGTGCAAAGCGTTAAAGCGCGTAAATCAACACTGGTATTACAATCCTCGCACATTTTTTCATCCGTCAAAAAATAACGTGCGTAAAACGGACACGCAGAAACGCACACACAACTTCTCAAATTTATTGGTTTGGTATGTGTAGAATGTGTAACTATACTTTGCTGCGTATTTTATTTTTGGGCTGGTGTATTTGGTTTCGGCCAGGTTGATAGAATTTGCCATTAACACCAGCTTTTAGGAGTTGCTAAAATTATGCGCGCAACATCTATCAGTTAATTCCTGCGCATAGATTGTAAAACCATACGCGTACCAGCGCACAAACGCATCTGCACTCGCAATGATAAGTATAGGACGCACAAAGTACAGTAAGCTCGCGCAGCGTTCGCGCAGGTTCACCGCGGTAGACGTATACGCGCGTTTGTTGCGCTGACATTGTAATAAGACGTTCAGCGCAAAGGGTTTTGCCCCTCGCGTTAATGCGTTTTTGTGCTGGCGCAAACGTATGCCCTACATGTTTAGTGCCACCTAGTGGGATTTCATACCAGACATAAGTGTGAATATCTCTTTCCTATAGAATACTCTGGTTACTTGGTAGTTCTTCTCATTTTGTCACTGGTGCATTAACAAACACGAGAGTTTAAATCGATGTGACGCATCAATTAGTACTGTTGTTCTGCTGCTAGACTATGAGGGTTATTCAAAGAGCACTGAAAGTTCTATGCTCTTTCGATCGATGCACTTCGGTGCGATTCGGCGATTCCAGTTCATCGACCCTGTGGTGAATGAATTATTCACAGCAAGGTCCCTGAAGGGCGCCAAACGTGGAGCTGCCGAACACCACTGTCGACCTCCGATCAGCCCGCTGAATGCTGCCGAAGACAGCCGATCAAAACTGCCAAACGCCACTGAACTGAAGAAGAAAACTGAAAAGAATAAATGGTTGCATAAAAAAGAAAATATTTTTTTACATTGAATCCTATGGGATTTGCCTTTTTAAACCTGTCGAGCTGAATCACCGAATATTAGGATATTTCACTGACATGTCGGTGCAGTTCGGTATTCTCTGAACAGATTAACCATTACTTCTCTATGGGGCAATTTCACTGCGCACCAAAGACCGCCAAATTGTAGCAAACTTCGCCATATTTCTGAATAGCCGAACTGCTACGAAATTGCACCGTATGGTGAAAATCACTGTTCGGTGCAATTCGGTGCTCTTTGAATAACCCTGTATATCTTTCATCAATGGTCAACTCAGGACATTACTATACTACACTGTAAACCCTAATGTTGTCCGTACTTATAAAATCAAGTAAACTTGACTACACATTACTTAAAACTTAACATTTTTGACCCATAGCTCAAAAATATAAGTTGGTTTAACTTTTTTACCCACAAAATGCACAAACGTAATTTTTCAAGTGTTACGAACTCAAACTAATGATTCAATAAAATAACTTACTCTAATCTTTCTTTGGTGTGATTGGCCATGCAAGTAGTTCTACAACAAGAGAACTAATACACTGATTGGTAAATAAATGCAAAAGGATGTAGTTTTCATCTTTTCTGTTACTGATACCACCCTCATGGATGATGTCACAGCCCCATCCAGACTGGGAACCTCCCAGCACCATCCCCACCAGCAAAAAAAGTCAGTAAACAACAGCAGGTGGGTGTCCAAGAAACATGCAAAGCGCAAGGAATAAACCCCACCAAATTAACAGTTTGTACAGGCTGGATGGTGTAGATCACTGCTCTATAACCGTGGAGACACAGGCTCAAATCCCAGCCAGGACACCTCTCCAGTAACTGTCCCTGGGCAATACACCTGACAACCCAGGACATACTTGAAAACAAGAGAAATCTCAATGTATCCTTCCTGGTAAAATACCTTCCAAAAAAAAAAAATAATCCAAAAGTGCCGGATCAGATCGGGACATCCCTGTTTAACATGCAAGTAAAGAACGGCATACATCTTAATCAAGGTATCGAGGAAAATAATAGTACAACGGCACAATTAAACTGGGGAACACAAACAAAAGCACTATTTTAAAATCAAGTTAGATAAACTTAACAATTTAAGTATCAGGTTCGCGCCATGATGGAGCCATGGCAGGGCCTTAATATCAAATAATATCCCAAGCGCTGGGGGAGGGCAGATGAAGCAGACACAGGAACGTATGCTGGTAAATAAGTGTATATTCAGAACACACAGCAACAAGTCTGATACAGAAATAACAGAGCACTGGATACAACAAGAAAAGTCATTCTGCGTGCAGGTAGTGTCAATGTACCAGGGATTGTGGGCTATATAGTCCACTGCAGACAGGATCCTCTGCACGGGAACCAGGCGCTCTTGGCACAGGTACCTTGGTAGCAGGAAGGTGGAATAAAGCAGACCACAGGTAGCCACAGGTGCAGTCTCTTAGGCCCACAGGATAGTGGGCTATATAGTTATAACGGTAGCGGTATCGCTGCCACACGACGTAGCGGAGTTGGGATCCTTCAGGGAAAAAGTATCTGCTTGATTAACACAGGAATTTCGTGTAATACAGACTAACTCCAAAACCAAGGAGTCCCAAGGACTGACTAAATTGCCTCTAAGCTCTGTCGATTGCGAGACCGACAGATAACCTAGGGCACTCTCAGAAACACAGGACGTAGGTCAACAGTCTTTATAGTATTCAAGGTGCAGGGCAGTCAAGAGAAAAGCAGAAACCTTTTGTACTGTGATGTACTTGCGTATAGTAGATACCTAGTGAATACCAGTGTAACGCTGAGTGGTATAACACACACACAGGCAGTAGCGTAGCAGGATTTTATTGGGCAGAATGTCAGAAGCAGAACACTGAGATTATGAAATGGAACAAAACAATTAATCGTGACAAGCTCTGCTGATTTTGAGACCAGCAGTCAGCTTGAGAAACCTTAAACACACAGAGAGGAACCCTATATAGTATTGTGGTACAAAAATCAAAGAACCCAGAAGGTAGTTAGAGGTCTGGCCTCCGGTATGGGAACTAGACACAGCCTGAGAGAATGCCTTGTGATTAGGCTAATAACACTATGTGAATAAACCAGGGGGAAATTCAGGGAAACAAATACCAGAGGGTAAATATTAGGACTAAAGCGGAGAAACACGATCGTACGAGCGCAGCACGAATTAACGACCGCAAAGCGGTACTAGAAAAATAGCAGGGTATATCAGCGGGGTGTACGTTAGCAAGCCAGGGTTAGGACCAGACGATTCGTGCAAGGTCACAATATAAACGCGGTACAGATAAAGGGAAAAGCGGAAAGAATTGTCAAATCAATAGCCTAGGTCAGATACACAATACGAGGTCCTCAGAATGAAACCGCCAAAGTCAAAATACCAGAATTCAATGTAGCAATAGAAACCTCAGAGTGGATACCACGTCAGGGCACCTAAGCAACCTCTTGCGCCCTCTTTTAAACCCGGTGACCTCTCACGTTCCTGCTAGGCCCCGCCCCTCAGACGCTGGCCGGCCATTAACCCTTGAGGGTCTGGAATCAACTTGAGAGCCAGGAGGTAAACCAGATCCCCCAGGCAACACTGCTGGGGCGGAGGACGTCACAGCAGTTACCACTGCAGCAAGGATCCACTGAGCTGGAAACAGGAGCTCTTCGCAAAGGTTCAATCTGCAATGCTGTCAGAAAAGCTCATACAGAGGATGGTGGGTAAAACTGACAAACAACGGTGAGGGAGCTCTCAGAACCTCACATGGGCAGGTTCAATCTCATATGACAGAGCATAGAAGGAAGGGCGTGTCCAGGTTATATGCACACACACTCAGGAGCTGGCACAGGGATTAACCCCTGAGTGGATGCAGACAGGAGCAAAAGCAATATCGTGTATACAGGCAGGCTCTTGGAGCTGTCATGACAGTACCTCCCTCCATACAAGGTGCAATCTGGGCACCTAGGGCATCGGTGTGAAACAGAAGCAGCTAGGGGTTCATCACCAACCATCAGAGTCTGAGTCATCATAAATGTCCCCATGGGCAAGCAGGGCCTGTTCAAAGATTTCAAGGTCCTCTTTGCGGACCAACGTTCCATTAGAGGCCCAAACGCAACCCTCAGGGGTAGGGTGGTCCACAGGGTGAACGGGGGTGAGAGGATAACAGGTGACAATACCAGCAACAATGGGTGGAGAAACTTGCTCTTTATCTGCCAGGCGATGTGCATAAACAGCAAGTTCAGTATCTAGGTATGATGAAGCCATCAGAGGCTAGGGGAAGAGTCTGGACTTGGTCCAGGTTTAGTTGAGTTGTAGATGGTAGGGTGTCACAGCCGTATAACCTCAGAATGTCCACAGGACTCTTAAGCAGGGCCCCAATTTGTCGCCCAGGGCCACCCTGTGAATGCTTCGCAGTCTGGGGGGGCCATAGTAGAGGCCACCAGGATAGGAGCCACTTCCATGGGTTCCAGAAGTTCATGGTCCGTAGTTAAGGCAGGCTCCATGTCCATGGGTACTGCTTCAGTAGGCAGGATCTCCAAGGGCACAGGGGGGGCAGGGGGCATTACCTCCATGTCCTCAGCATTGGAGTTCTCCTCTGTACCCTCCTCCTCCGAGGAAACATCACAAAATGCAGGCCTCCTTAGTACAGGAGCTCGGCGAGGCTTGCCACCATTAGCAGCAGCTGGAGTCTGACGAGGTTTGGCATTAACTTAACGAGGTTTGGCAGTGGCTGGAGACTTGCGAGAACTGGCAGCGGCTGGAGGCTTGCGAGAACTGGCAGCGGCTGGAGGCTTGCGAGAACTGGCAGCGGCTTGCGAGAACTGGCAGCGGCTGGAGGCTCGAGCGAACTGGCAGCGGGTGGAGGCTCGAGCGAACTGGCAGCGGCTGGAGGCTCGAGCGAACTGGCAGCGGCTGGAGGCTTGAGCGAACAGGCAGCGGCTGGAGGCTTGCGCGAACTGGCAGCGGCTGGAGGCTTGAGTGAACTGGCAGCGGCTGGAGGCTTGAGCGAACTGGCAGCAGCTGGAGGCTTGAGCGAACTGGCAGCGGCTGGAGGCATGAGCGAACTGGCAGCGGCTGGAGGCTTGAGTGAACTGGCAGCGGCTGGAGGCTTGAGCGAACTGGCAGTGGGTGGAGGCTTGAGTGAACTGGCAGCGGCTGGAGGCTTGAGCGAACTGGCAGCAGCTGGAGGCTTGAGCGAACTGGCAGTGGCTGGAGGCATGAGCGAACTGGCAGCGGCTGGAGGCTTGAGCGAACTGGCAGCGGCTGGAGGCTTGAGTGAACTGGCAGCGGCTGGAGGCTTGAGCGAACTGGCAGCGGCTGGAGGCTTGAGCGAACTGGCAGTGGGTGGAGGCTTGAGTGAACTGGCAGCGGCTGGAGGCTTGAGCGAACTGGCAGCGGCTGGAGGCTTGAGTGAACTGGCAGCGGCTGGAGGCTTGAGCGAACTGGCAGCGGCTGGAGGCATGAGCGAACTGGCAGCGGCTGGAGTCTGGCGTGGAATGGCAGGTCTGATGGGACAGAAGTCGATTTTTTGCTTTTCCGATCCGCAGTAGAAGCATAGACTGAGCCTCCTACGCCTTTCCTTCAGAGTCTCCACATAAGGTGCCTGTGCTCTGCATAGAGGTGGAGAGCTAATAAACTCAGCTGGTTGCTGCGATGCTCTGCTCACTGGTGAAGGCCAGGTGTGGTGGGGAGTGAGCCCATTAGATTCCACACATCATCTACTACAACGAGCAACTGATACACAATGTCATCCAGTGCAGCTTGGACCCCCACGGGCCTGGTTTTTGGCTCTGTCATTATGTCAGGCTCGCGCCATGATGGAGCCATGGCAGGGCCTTAATATCAAATAATATCCCAAGCGCTGGGGGAGAGCAGATGAAGCAGAAACAGGAACTTATGCTGGTAAATAAGTGTATATTCAGAACACACAGCAACAAGTCTGATACAGAAATAACAGAGCACTGGATACAACAGGAAAAGTCACTCTGCATGCAGGTAGTGTCTATGCACCAGGGATTGTGGGCTATATAGTCCACTGCAGACATGATCCTCTGCGCAGGAACCAGGAGCTCTTGGCACAGGTACCTTGGTAGCAGGAAGGTGGAATAAAGCAGAACACAGGTAGCCACAGGTGCAGTCTCTTAGGCCCACAGGATAGTGGGCTATGCAGTTACCACTGCAGCAAGGATCCACTGAGCTGGAAACAGGAGCTCTTCGCAAAGGTTCAATCTGCAATGCTGGCAGAAAAGCTCATACAGAGGATGGTGGGTAAAACTGACAAACAACGGTGAGGGAGCTCTCAGAATCTCAAATGGGCAGGGAATCAAGGAAAATGACAGAGCATAGAAGGAAGGGCGTGTCCAGGTTATATGCACACCCACTCAGAAACTGGCACAGGGATTAACCCCTGAGTGGATGGAGACAGGAGCAACAGCAATATCGTGTTTACAGGCAGGCTCCTGGAGCTGGCATGACATTAAGCGCAGTCTACATGAGCACTAAATTGAGTGAACTTAATTATGTAAGTACACTGTAAAAACACAAAGTTAGGTGGACTTAACATTTTAAGTACAGTCTACATGAGCAGCAAGTGAACTTAACCCTTTCACTGCTGAGGCATTTCACCGCTCTGTGCTGAGCTCATTTAACCGCTTTCGCTCATCATGTTTAAACGCAATTTGAAGCCACATTTTATTATACGACCCAGACATATTTTATATTGTTCTTTCCGGAAGACTCGGCAGATTCATAATATATAATTTTTATATGTATACGTCATGTCTTGCCTGTATATTATAACAAAAAATGCAATAAAATTAGAATTTTTAACCATCTGCTGCGTGTAAAGTGTTTTTTTTCACCTTTTATCACATGAACATTTGCGGTTATATTTTCTATGGGGTGCACTTGTACAAAAATTAGAAATGAGACTCGTTACATTTTTTGGGGGGAATTACGTGATTTTTAGCAAACGCACCCCATAGAAACAAATCATTAGTGCAGAATCATTGTTCACATTATAATTGAAATGTGAACAATATTGCTGCATTAATAAAAACACACAAAAAAATACATGTTTTTATTTTTTTTAATATTATTTTTTATTATTATTATTATTATTTATTTATTTTACTTTATACCTGGCCATGTTAGGTATCAATCGAAAGGCCATGCTCAGGCCTTTCAAATTACATCCTCCATGACCCCCTAGCTACCACGGTTCTGGAGATATCGGGGTTCAAACAAACCCCTATCTCCACCAGGGGATTTCCTTGGGAAATCCCCAGGCAGCTAGGGGTTCCCCGGCTATCTGACATCATCACGCTATGCGTGATGACCTCAGGCAGTGAGGGGGGACCTGGAGGTGGAGCCGCCATCCAAGATGCCATGCTCTGGCCTTTCCAATGATAACCCATATGACCCTCTAGCATCTATGGGTCAGGAGAGCATGGCCTTTCCAATGATACCAAAACGGTCGTTCCCTGCACTTCCATACACGTCAGGGAATCAAATTCCCCTCCTTGTGGTGAATTCAGCATGCACCGCAGGGTCCCCAAAGTGCAGGGAATCGGTCACCGAATGCGCAGTCAACCTGCCACAAACTCCCTGGCCGCCGCCAACCTGCAGCGCCAACCCGCCGAACATCTGCCACAAACACACCAGACAGTCTCCAAATGCAGCCGCCAAGCACATTGCTGACCAGCTGCAGGAGAAAGATGACAAGCCGCCTGACGGGTGAAAGAAAAAAACAAACAATACAATTGTCAAAATTTAAACGCTATTTGCAAAAGTACTACTCAAAGAAAATACCTGGAATTAACATATAAGGTCCTATGAATGATAATCAAAAGGTCTTTCACAGAAAAAATAAACGCTATAAAAAAACAAAAAAACCTGAAAAATGCCTAAAAGATCTTAAAAAAAATATTACAAATATTTTTAACATTGAAGCCTATGTGGTTCACCTGAATAAACCTGCCGAATGAAACCACCAAACAGCAAGGCACTTCGGCAGCTTTTCACTGCTGTTCGGTGTTCTCTGAATAGATTAACTATTGCTTCTCTATGGAGAATTTCACTGCCTTCGAACAGGCACCGTACTTGCTGACAGTTCGCCAAAATTTGGCGAACTGCCTGCTCGCTGAAAAGCTGAATGGCCCCAAAATGTTACCGTACAGGGACATTCCCTGTTCAGCAGTGGCGACTCTAGGAACAATATTTAGGGGGCACATAAGATACTGCAGTCAAAACTGGGGGGCACTAATAATTTTCACCACTAAATCATATCACTGAAAAATACTAAGGGCCATATCACCTGGTGTGAGCTAAAACGCCATCGATGAATGAAAAATTTAGAATGAGTCGCTAAAACTAAGTCCCCGACGACCTACTAACAGATCACCTTGTCTGCAGTAGTCCGTGTACAAGGTCCTTTAGCGCACGCTAGGGAAACGCTGAGACCCAGCACTAATGTGTTTGTGTAAAGGATAGAGCATTTTTTTTCCAGTGCAGAGTGCCGGGCCATACCTATCCCCCGCCCTCACGAGCTTGAATATGAACACATCCAGTGAAGAGCCCTCACACTGTGCATTATTAAAATCCTCCAAGGTGGCCGTATCATACATGTTTATATGCACATACATTAATTAAGGCTGATGGGCATTGCATGATAAATGCCACCCAACAGCATGTAGAATCCTTACACTGCATTTAATAGATCCAAAAAGAAGGCCAGGTGAGCCACAAAAATTTCCCTTCTGCAGCATATAAGTAATACATGTTTCAGGGCAAGACTTATTCACATGTCCCTTTAAATATGGTCCACACGGTCACCCTAATAATCAACCGCTTACATACTATGAATAAGCCCCAGCATCAAATGGTTAAAATTAGGTAATATATTAGAATTAGGATAAAGGATACATATATATCATAATAGAGCCTATTGCAACAGCAACGACATTGCTGACCAGATCCATTACTATGGTGTATGGGGCCAAGAGAACACCTGTGCCGCATTCCTTTAAATTGCCTGTTAATTGCCTATTCATTTTGGACGAGGATCTGTTTTTTCTGTTTATTTGGAGTTAGCACCAAGGTTGAGCAGCAGGGAAAATGTTGCAATTAGCGCCCCCCAAAAAATTAGCGCTGGCACCAACTGATCTGTTAGTTGCAAAAGTGCTAGAGATCTCTAGCGCTCCCTGTGTATAGGATGCGGAAAGTACAGTAAGCTCGCGGTACAAATCGTGATGCGCTAAGTGATTTTTCTCATTTGTAGCGGGAGGCAAATGATCTGTTGGTCCAGTGCTAGACTCAATTAACCTGGCGCCAACGCAAAACCATGGTGACACAAGGGTTAGCTCACACCAGGTGATAGTGCCCTAAATAAGTGTATATAAATAAGACTCCAAAACCCCAGAGTAATGTGATGCCTTTTTATTGACTAACCTGATACTTAAATTCAATAATTTATTTGCCGCTATTCGGCAGTTTTCGCTGAATGTTCGATAACTGCTTCAGCGACTTCAATTTTAGCAAATTACAGTGACCATTCGCTAAATAGTGAATTCACCATATTTTAGCGAAATGTGATGAAAAGCAGAGGATCTAAAGATGAATAGACACTTTAGATTCCAACTTCCATAATAACCCCTAAAATGCCATAAACCCAGGGAAATACAATAAAAATAATAAACAATGTGGCATTTAGCCTACCCCTTAACCCCTAAAATGCTATTAATCAAGGGAAAACATTAAATGAATACAGTGTGAGGCATGTAGCCTACCCATTAACCCCTAAATTGCCATTAATCAAGGAATAAATAAAATGTATACTGTGAGGGATGGAGCCTACCTATCAACCCTTAATATACAACTAAACCAAGCCAAAAACTAACATAATATACAGTCTAATGAATAGTCTGAACATTAACCACTTCACTGCTAAGCCATTTCAACCCTATGAAAATGTCTAAGTTTACGGGCACGTTTTTATTTAATGTTTTATGACTTTTATTTCACACTGAATATGGTCATGTTGGGTATCATTGGAAAGGGCAGAATCTGCCATTTCCAATGAGACCTAGACCGTCCACATACGACACAGGGAAGGAGATACATCAGTCCGAATAGTGGGAAGCTGGATGCTGATTTCTGGTGGGGAGGCATATGGGGGGACAAGGAATAACCTAGGGGGAAATTACCCCACCTTGCCCCCCTGTAGAGACGCCTATGCTGTTCGGTGACATTTCTGAGCCAGATCGGCTCTCTCTGAATAACCCCTTTAGTGTATTTCTAAACTCAGGATAAAAATTTAGAAACTATTTATCCAGGGTCTTTTTTGGCGGTTGTAGATACTATAAGAGATTTTGGGGGTCAAAGTTCAAAAAGGTGTTTTATTCCATTTTTTTCATCATATTTCATAAATTGTTTATAGTAAATTATATGATAATATGAAAATAATGGTATCTATAGAAAGTCCATTTAATAGCAAGAAAAAAAACAGTATATAATATATCTGGGTACAGTAAACAAGTAAGAGGAGCTAAACACAAACTGCGCAAAAATGTAAAAACAGCAGTGGGCACTTTCGGACAGAAAATGATAAAACAGTCCAGTCACTATGGGGATACACATGATGAGCCCAAAATAGTGAAAATGAGCTCAGTCAGCACACTGAGGTGAAATGGCTCAGCAGTGAAAGGATTAAGGCAACAGATAATGCCCTTTCTTTTGATGAAAAACAGCTTCTCGCTGTGCTCACATTTTTAATTTTTTTTTTTGAGGGGGTCAGGGATCTCCAGATTTCTGTGCCTACAGGCTCCTGAGATACAAATCTGGCCCTGAGTTTAATGGTAAGAAAGAAAAATTAAGAGAAAATTTAAAAACCAGAACAGGGTTTAAAAGGTGTCCGTAATCTAATCATCATCCTAGCAAAAACCTGATAAACAGTTTAAGAGGCAGCCAAAAAACAATGAATGTTTATATTATACACAGTTTAATTAAGATAATTAATTCTAAATAATTTAGTAATTAAATCGGATTGTGCTCCTGTCTTTATAATGAGCCATATCCATTAAAGTGCTCAGAAAAATAAACAAAGACAAGTCTGTTTAACTTTATAGGCTCTGAGCTAATGGAAGCAATGTGTGAAAAACAGCGGATTTGATTCTTTATCTACTATTCTGCTATACCTTTGCCAATGCATGGTTTCCGTAACGTAGGAGTAAAAACAAACACAAGCAAACCTCAAATCAATAGTTCCACTATTGGAAACTTATGGGAGTTACTCCTAACAACAAAAACTGATAATCTAGAGCAGGGGTGGGCCGACATTTGTAAGGCAAGGGCTACCTCTAATATATTCTAAGTGACGAAGTCACTTAACGACTAAAGGCTAAAAAAAAAACTGTCTTGACGATAAGTACAATATTGTGAAAATATGAAAGTTCATTATTAGGTTGTTGGTTGTCGTAGAAGACTTGCACTGCATATGGTCCGATAATTTTGAGTATCCCGGTATATAATTGCTAACTACTAATCTTTCACAGGATTCTAAATGGTTATTCTGTGAGACGGGTATGATACCTTGATTTAATTATATTCATAGTCGAAAATGCAGATTCGCAAAGGTAGGTATAGCCCAAAAATAATGTTATAAATAAAATTCACCCTTTATTACACTGAGGTACTTTTCTTTGTCCATTAGGTTCCAAAAGTGAGATTCTGAACTGTGTGCTTTTAAAATTATATAAATTTGAAGAAGAACTTAATTTTCATCCATACATAAAAAGAATATATTATTTATACTGCCAAATTATTATTATTATTATTATTCTTTATTTATAAAGCGCCAGCATATTCCGCAGCGCTGTACAATAAGCACAGTATAGACAGGGTTACAATACATTGAACAACATTTGACAAACAGTACAGGAGGAGATGAGGGCCCTATTCCCGTAGGAACTCACAATCTAGGAGGGTTGGGGTTGGAAACAGGAGGAGAGGACTGTAAGGTGAGAGTGATTGATGGTTGCGTCAGTGAGTTGGGTGGTAGGCTTCCCTAAATAGAAAGTTTTAAGGGAGCGTTTGAAGGAAGAGAAGTTAGGGGAAAGTCTGACAGTACGAGGGAGAGCGTTCCAGAGAGTGGGGGCTGCGCGTGTGAAGTCCTGCAGTCTATCATGGGAAGAGGTAATGCGGGGAGAAGCTAGGCGCAGGTCACTGTTTGACCTTAGGGAGCGGGCTGGGGTGTATTTGGTGATTAGTGAGGACAGGTAGTGGGGCGCTGAGTTAGTGAGGGTTTTGTAGGTAAGGATAAGGATTTTGAACTTAATTCTGCAGTGGATGGGGAGCCAGTGAAGGGACTCGCAGAGGGGAGCGGCAGAGACAGAGCGGCGGGTGAGGTGAATTAGCCTGGCGGAGGCGTTCAGGATGGATTGTAGGGGGGAGAGGCGGGACAGAGGGAGGCCAGATAAGAGATTATTGCAATAGTCGAGTCGGGAGATTACCAGGGCGTGTATGAGTTGTTTTGTGGTGACAGCGGTAAGAAATGGCCGAATTCTGGAAATATTACGCAGTTGGTATCGGCAGGAGGAGGAAAGAGACTGGATGTGGGGGATGAAGGAAAGAGCAGAGTCAAGTGTAACTCCAAGACAGCGAACTTGGTTTGATGGGGAGATGGTGATACCCTCCACCATGATAGAGAAGTCAGGAGGTGGGGAGGCATTGGAGGGAGGAATAAGTAGGAGCTCAGTCTTTGACATGTTGATCTTTAGGTGGTGGGAGGCCATCCAGGAGGAAAACAAGCCAAACAAGCTTTGTTTCTGGGGTGCACAGCCTGGGAAAGAATACAGCTGCTAAGTCTGACTTAGTGCTGCTGCTGAGTCTGACTGAGTGATGCTGCTGAATTTGAGTGCTGCTGCTGATTCTGAATGCTGCTAAGTCTGAGTGCTGCTGAGACTGAGTGCTGCAGAGTCTGACTGAGTAGCATGCTCTCTTCCCTGTCTCCACCCCTAACCAGCAAGAAAATGGGCACCAACACACTGCAATTTATACTGGCTGCTGAACGTCGAAGGTGAGGATTAACTTGATGCCATGTCATCACAATAAGCTCCGCCCTCGCAATGCTAGCACCTCTCTTGTCCCTCCTGCTCCCTTGCTGACACTGAGAGTGGCAGACTACGTCACTCTCAGTCGACTGGGAGGGTGGAGCAGAGCTGCGATGGAGGAGCTTAGTGTGAGGATGCAAGAAGACAGCGACGCATATCAAGCTAAGCTCCAGTGAGTCCTCTTTCATGAGCGGTCACTCAAATATTCGGTCACAGTCCACAGGTAGACTGCGATCAATGTCTTGCCCACCCCTGATCTAGATGAATGTTAATGTAATCATGAAGCTACACTTAGGGCTCTTTTCCATTTCGCTGTTAAGGGCTGGAGCTGTTATACATAATGGCTCAAGACGTTAACTTAATGGTTGATATTCCTATTTTCCAATCTTGCAGCAAGCTTTGTTCGTGATTTGGTCTTTGTGATTCCTTACTGTAAGGTAAAGGCTCCTATACTTTGTAGAGACTGGAGCTATTACTTAACAGCCATAATGAGATGAAAGAGGTATTCCAGCATAGCTCGTTGAACCACTTAGCCACTGATGGCGAGTGACAGAAGGGTGCAAGCCTCTTACCATTTGCGGCTCACCAATAACAGCCCTATTTCAGCAGCTAGAGTCAGCAGCTTGAGATAGAATATTTCCCAGTTGCTGACCCAGAGAGCTCACTTGAGCGGGAACACGCAGGAGCTGTGGAAGGTGCTGCAGATAAATCCTAGGTAAATAAGGGATTTTTCAACCCCTTTGGATTGATGTACCGGCTGGGTGGAGTAGAGGTAACATCAATGCTCTATAACCGTGAAGACTGTGGAGACACGGGTTTGATTCCGGCAAGAACACCTCTCCAGTAAGTGTCCTTGGGCAAGAGACCTAATGGTACATACTCGCCACCCAGGACATACTTGAAAACAAGAGAAATCTCAATGTATCCTTCCTGGTAAAATACTTTCTCAAAAAAAAAAGTGAACTATGGCACACAAGAGTATCGTTCAAGTAATATTCAGTCTGTGCTAAGCCTAATGGTCACCTGCTTATCTACTTCCTTTAGGTGATTGTATGCCAAAGCGTTCCTGGTACCTCCCATTTTCTCTGGATTAAAAACGGCATTGCTTGTGTCTGGGATTTGAACCCTATCTTGCTTTAACTGCTGCTCTGGCTCTTCAAGCACCACTGAATTATTCAGCATGCGCTGGTTGACTAACGCATTGATTTGTTTTTGCTTCCGCATTTCTCCTGATTCTCTGACGTCGGTACTCTTCGTCTTTCAGCATTTTCCACTGATCTTTGTAGTATTCAACGTTTATCCTTTATTGTTGTTGGCTTCTCTGTGGACTTCTCCCAAAAGAGACTCTTGCAACTCAAATCTGCGATTTGACTTAACACCTATACACCCACTATCTATTACTATGAGTTTTATTGACGTTGAACATTGTTTGGTACTTTTATACACTGCAGATTAGTGAGTATTGTTGCTGTGGAGCTCTGTGAACTGTGATTTTTACATCTGTGAAACCAACATACACACAGCACCACTTTAAGCTTTTTGCATGCCATTTAAACATTTTTTTTTTTGTATTCAAAATTTTTTATTTTGAGATAGTCAGCAATACATCATACGTATAACAGGTAACAAAAGCAAAATGTTATCAGATCACAACAGCAATAGGACAGCGAGCGTAAAGAAGACAATTAGTAGGATATATAGTCTCAAAAGTAGCGAGCGAACCGCTATATACTCTGCATGAGAACAGGACATCAACATAAGAGGGAGTCAGCTATAGGCATTCAGCATAGGTAGGTGGGTGAGAGAAAGGAAGAGGGAAAAGGAGAAAAAAAAAAAAGGGGGGGAAAGAAGGGGGGTTGGAAAGATGGCAATGGCCAGAATTGTGTCTGCCCTGGCGAAAGCCCCTACGGCCATGAAGACCGTGTGGGGGCCACAGGGGGAGAATGGCACTTAGGCCCGGGCATTCGGGGACAAAGACGGGCACCAGGTCACGTCTGTGCCTCCCAAAATATCCTGAAAAAAAAAACCAGAAAGAGGGGAAGGGGGAAGCAACACACAAAAAGAGTAATATCAGCTGTGAGGAGAAATTAAAACAAGAAAAAGCAATAGCTACGAGGCGTCTCAGCATGTCATCAAAACATGGATGTAAAAACCACAAAAATAAAGTCCACAGCAAGTAATAGACAGACAGCGGAGGGGGGGGGGGGGTCATCGTGTTGGGGGGTATCATCAAAAGTTGGGAGAGGGGGAACAGTGTGCAGCCAGGGGTCAGCATCTAGAAGGGCAGGGTGGAGAAGCCACAGTCATGGAGAGTCAGCCAGTGTCCAGCAAAGGAACGAGGCATGCAGCCCCCACAGGAACAACAGCCAGCGGTGACACTCCACATACCGGTACAGAGATACGTGCTGCTGTGCAACTCCATCCACCAGCAACTTGAGACAAGGCCGCAGACGGTGCCACAGTGGGGGACAGCAGGAGAGTCTCAATCAAAGTCTCCGTCGTCACGGAGACAAGGGGGAACTCCATTGCCACTAGACTCTGGTCGGCACCAGGAGGTTTCACCAGGACATCCACCGGCTCCACTCGGACAGGTGATTCCCAGCATTCTGGTACTCCTGAGACATGCGGCGGGAAAAACTCCTCCATCTCGCCATCTGGTGCACCAGCCTCTTCCCACAGAACTCCGGTCACCGGTACCTCACAGCTGCGCAGGACAACAGCAGGCCGTCTTCCCCTAGGAACGTCGCCAGTCGAAGCCTCCTCTTCCTCTGCAGTCTCCCGTCCAACTCCATCACTGCCATAAGCCGCTGCCATGCGCCTCGGGTAAGTGGCGTCTCCTCGTCCCCTGGCAGCTGTGTCAAGCAGGCCTCGAGTGCCGCAAACATAGCCTCCATTCTACCAGCAGGTGGGGGGTGCTTCAAATCGCGCTGCTCCAAGTGACCCTCCGCTTTACCCACCCAAGGGACATCAAGCGCAGCTGGAGGATGG
The DNA here is from genome assembly GCA_009667805.1 of Leptobrachium leishanense. NCBI lineage: Eukaryota > Metazoa > Chordata > Amphibia > Anura > Megophryidae > Leptobrachium > Leptobrachium leishanense. Next base: position 175,020,407 of record CM019067.1, on the reverse strand, counting down.
GGGCCCTCCATCCTCGCAGCCTGCGAATAGTAAGCTCCCGGTGAGGGCTCTCTCTGCAGGGGGAAGCAGGAGGGACAATGAGCGAGGCGTCCAAGCTTAGGCCTCAAAATGGCTGACGGGTCTGCCGGGGGTTTACATCAAAATACTCAGCTGTGCTCCGGAGGGGGGGACAAGAACGGGCCCGGAGCAATCCCCGTAATGACCAGCCGTGCAGGGACTCCACTGGTGGGCATTCACATAAAAATTCAGGCTAAAAACTCCTTTTTATCAGGAGAATCATGCAGAGCTCCACAAAAGCACGTCTTCTCCCATGCAGAGCCAGCCACGCCCCCCGCCATTTAAACTTCTAAGTCATATGTGGCCCCCCATAGAAAATAGGTTGGTCCACTCCAATATACAGAAACATACAAAACATTAAGAATGTTGAAATATATAATGAATTCGATCACTGTAAGAACCATTTATAATTTTTTATTCAAGTCATATGACATTAGCATTCAGGTATAGAGTGCAAGAGCAATCAAATGTACCTCAAAACACTCTAAATTATAATTTGGCTAAGTGTCTTAGGTTATAATGGTTGTATTGTATTGTGATTGCATACATATATCAGAGTATTCAGTGAGGAGTTTCACAGTAACTTTGGAGGTGGTTACCTTGGCAATATCATTAATGCATATTTTCAAGGTAGCATAGTAGAAAAGAATACAAGGCTTATTGACTAATATGAAACGGGATCCAGCAACAGCCAATTATTATACTGTTTTCTTTCACTATAAACATAACTATTATTTGGGGGGCTGGATTTAATTCACAGACTGTCAGCCGCAGGGTAATAGTTAAACGTTAAAATATCAAAATTAGATTTTATGTTGTGTCACATACCAGACATACTTATTTCCTGTTTGTGTATGCTTTTAGCTTTATAAATTCCGAACACTGCGGTTTAGCAAGCTTGCAAAAATTACGCAGTCTTTTTTCAGCATTATGCGCTTTTGGGAATACATGCTAAAGAAACACAAAAACAAGCTAATGTACAGAATGTATTAATACCAAAATCGTCCTGCTCTTACAACATGGTAATTCTAACTCAGTCATAACAGGAGATGGAGGAATAGTACAATGTTTTTCAAAATGTCATTTGTAAAGTTCAAACCTATTCTGCTCAAATCACTTTGCATATTTATCTCTAACAATTTTATGTTGTTCTGGGTGTTATTTTTATTACTAAGAAGCTTTACAGAAGGTTGCTAGATCTTTTCGTATAATAGATCCTGTAGTAACAGAACCTTGCAAGTGTTCATTACCTTGGTTCATTTTGAACCTTAAAGTTTTAGAACCTGGAGTTTCATTATATTATACATGAAAGTACGCTCTTTGATTTTACAATACACTTAACACTTTCAAGGTTACTGTATTTTAATGATGATGCAAGTGTCAAGGAAATAAAAATAGCATACTGTATATGTTGGTTGAAAAAAATACAAAATTTCTTGGGCTAAACCTCTATGACATTTCTCTCTCCAGATCCCACAATGATTGACTGTTCTTGTTGGAAAAAAAATCACTCAAGTTCCAAGAGCTTGACAAAGGAGAGATGGATGAACAGCAGTTTAAGTTTTTTTCCCAGTAGTTTCCTAATTGATTTTAAGCTTTGCGTTTGAAACATAGAAACATAGAAACATAGAAAAATGTCGGCAGATAAGAACCTTTCGGCCCATCTAGTCTGCCCAATTACATGGATACTTTACCTGGATTTATCTTTTGTTTAGGATAGCCTTATGCCTATCCCATGCTTGCTTAAATTCAATTACTGTTTTGGCCTCTACCACTTCAACTGGAAGGCTGTTCCATGTATCCACCACCCTCTCAGTAAAATAATGCTTCCTGATGTTACTTTTAAACCTTTGCCCCTCTAATCTAAGGCTATGTCCTCTTGTTTTGCTACTTCGTTTCCTTTTAAATATACTCCCTTCCTCTACCCTGTGGATTCTCTTTACGTATTTAAATGTTTCTATCATATCTCCTCTGTCTCGTCTTTTTTTCCAAGCTGTACATGTTAAGATCATTAAGCATTTCCTTGTTTCTTTTCTCCTTCAAGCCGTACACCATTTTAGTAGCCCTTCTCTGAACTCTCTCTAAGATGTCTATATCCTTCTGGAGATACGGTCTCCAGTACTGCACACAGTACTCCAAGTGAGGTCTCACCAGTACTCTGTACAGTGGCATGAGCACTTCCCTTTTCCTACTGCTAATACCTCTCCCTACACAACCAAGCATTCTGCTAGCATTTCCTGCTGCTCTATTACATTGACCCTTAGATCCTCTGAAATAATAACCCCTAAATCCCTTTCCTCAGATGTTGAGGTTAGGACTGTATCAAATATTCTATATTCAGCCCTTGGGTTTTTACGTCCCAGGTGCATTATCTTGCACTTTTCCACATTAAAAACTCAATTGCCACAGCTCCGACCATTTTTTTAGTTTACCTAAATCATTTGTCATTTGGCTGATCCCTCCAGGAACGTCAACCCTGTTGCAAATCTTTGTGTCATCAGCAAAAAGACATACTTTTCCATTAATACCTTCTGCAATATCACTAATAAAAATATTAAAGAGAATGGGTCCAAGTACTGACCCCTGAGGTACCCCACTGGTAACAAGACCTTGAGCCGAATAAACTCCATTTACCACAACCCTCTGTTGCCTGTCACTCAGCCACTGCCTAATCCATTCAACAATATTGGAATCCAAGCTCAAAGATTGCAATTTATTGATAAGCCTACTATGCAGAACAGTATCAAAAGCCTTACTGAAATCTAAATAAGCAATGTCTACTGCACCACCTGTGTCTATTATTTTTGTTACCCAATCAAAAAAATCAATAAGATTAGTTTGGCATGATCTCCCTGAGGTAAACCCATGTTGTTTCTGACCCTATAATCTATGTGTTTTTAGATGTTCAACAATCCTTTCCTTTAACATGGTTTCTATTAATTTCCCCACTACTGACGTAAGACTAACTGGCCTATAGTTCCTCGATTCCTCCATACTACCCTTCTTGTAAATGGGCACAACATTTGCTAATTTCCAGTCTTCTGGGACGACTCCTGTTAACAAGGATTGGTTAAATAAATCTGTTAACGGTTTTGCTATTACATCACTAAGCTCTTTTAATAATTTAGGGTGGATCCCATCAGGCCCCATTGACTTATTTGTCTTTACTTTAGACAGCTGCTGTAGAACCTCCTCCTCTGTAAACTATGATGTAAATGTCTCGTTAGTGTTTCCTCCTAACTGAGGTCCTTTTCCTTCCTTTTCTTCTGCAAAGACTGAACAAAAATATTCATTGAGGCAGTCAGCGAGACTTTTATCCTCTTCTACATACCTTCCTTCCTTTGTTTTTAATCTAACTAATCCTTGTTTTACTTTTCTTTTCTCGTTTATGTATCTAAAAAATGTTTTGTCCCCCTTTTTTACTGACTGAGCTATTTTCTCTTCTGCGTGTGCTTTGGAAGCTCTTATAAATTGCTTTGCCTCTTTCTGCCTAATCTTATAGGTTTGCCTATCTTCTTCACTCTGAGTTTTTTATAATTATTGAATGCTGTCTTTTTGTTCTTCACTATTTTGGCCACTTCTGCAGAGTACCACAGTGGTTTCTTCCCTTTTTTGTTTTTTCTAACAAGCCGAATGCAATTGCCTGTGGCCTTCAATAATGCTTCCTTTAAATAATCCCATTTCTCCTGGACTCCCTTTAAACTCCTCCAGTCTGATAATGTGTCTTTTGACACAAAACAACTCATACACGCCCTGGTAATCTCCCGACTCGACTATTGCAATAATCTCTTATCTGGCCTCCCTCTGTCCCACCTCTCCCCCCTACAATCCATCCTGAACGCCTCCGCCAGGCTAATTCACCTCACCCGCCGCTCTGTCTCTGCCGCTCCCCTCTGCGAGTCCCTTCACTGGCTCCCCATCCACTGCAGAATTAAGTTCAAAATCCTTATCCTTACCTACAAAACCCTCACTAACTCAGCTCCCCACTACCTGTCCTCACTAATCACCAAATACACCCCAGCCGCTCCCTAAGGTCAAACAGTGACCTGCGCCTAGCTTCTCCCCGCATCACCTCTTCCCATGATAGACTGCAGGATTTCTCACGCGCAGCCCCCACTCTCTGGAACGCTCTCCCTCGTACTGTCAGACTTTCCCCTAACTTCTCTTCCTTCAAACGCTCCCTGAAAACATTCCTATTTAGGGAAGCCTACCACCCAACTCACTGACGCAACCATCAATCACTCTCACCTTACAGTCCTCTCCTCCTGTTTCCAACCCCAACCCTCCCAGATTGTGAGTTCCTACGGGAATAGGGCCCTCATCTCCTCCTGTACTGTTTGTCAAATGTTGTTCAATGTATTGTAACCCTGTCTATACTGTGCTTATTGTACAGCGCTGCGGAATATGCTGGCGCTTTATAAATAAAGAATAATAATAATAAATAATAATTGCCAGTGCCACCCAGTATTTTGGGGGTCACTAATTTCTACAAAATATTTGGGAATTGAGGTGATCTGTGTCTTATGACTCACTGCCAGTGCCACGCAGTATTTTGGGGTTACTAATTTCTACAAAATATCTGGGAATTGAGGTGATCTGTGTCTTGTCACACAGCCAGTGACACACAGTATTTTGGGGGTCACTAATTTCTACAAAATATTTGGGAATTGAGGTGATCTGTGTCTTGTCACACAGCCAGTGCCACGCAGTATTTTGGGGTTCACTAATTTCTACAAAATATCTGGGAATTGAGGTGATATGTGTCTTGTGACTCACTGCCAGTGCCATGCAGTATTTTGGTGGTCACTAATTTCTAAAAAATATTTGGGAATTGAGGTGATCTGTGTCTTGTCACACAGCCAGTGCCACGCAGTATTTTGGGGGTCAATAATTTCTACAAAATATTTGAGAATTGAGGTGATCTGTGTCTTGCGACTCACTGGCAGTACCACGCAGTATTTTGGGGGTCACTAATTTCTACAAAATATCTGGGAATTGAGGTGATCTGTGTCTTGTCACACATCCAGTGCCACGCAGTATTTTGGGGGTCACTAATTTCTACAAAATATTTGGGAATTGAGGTGATCTATGTCTTGTCACACAGCCAGTGCCACGCAGTATTTTGGGGGTCAATAATTTCTACAAAATATTTGAGAATTGAGGTGATCTGTGTCTTGCGACTCACTGCCAGTACCACGCAGTATTTTGGGGTCACTAATTTCTACAAAATTTTTGGGAATTGAGGTGATCTGTGTCTTGTCACACAGCCAGTGCCACGCAGTATTTTGGGGGTCACTAATTTCTACAGAATATTTGGGAATTGAGGTGATCTGTGTCTTGTCACACAGCCAGTGCCACGCAGTATTTTGGGGGTCACTAATTCTACAAAATATTTGGGAATTGAGGTGATCGGTGTCTTGTGACTCACTGCCAGTGCCACGCAGTATTTTGGGGGTCACTAATTTCTACAAAATATCTGGGAATTGACGTGATCTGTGTCTTGTCACACAGCCAGTGCCACGCAGTATTTTGAGGGTCACTAATTTCTACAAAATATTTGGGAATTAAGATGATCTGTGTCTTGTCACACAGCCAGTGCCACGCAGTTTTTTGGGGGTCACTTATTTCTACAAAATATCTGGGAATTGAGGTGATCTGTGTCTTGTGAGTCACAGCCAGTGCCATGCAGTATTTTGGGCGTCAGTAATTTCTACAAAATATTTGGGAATTGTTATGATCCCTGTGATCTCACTGGCTGCCACCCATCAGGGGGTCTCACTGATTTATAGGAAGTTTCTGAGATTTGTAATCTGTTTCTCCTCACTGCCACCCATCAGGGGGTCCCACATACTTTTAGCAGATTTATGCGAATTGTAATTTGTGTCTTCTCACTGCCACCCATCAGGGTGTCCCACATACTTTTAGCAGATTTATGCAAATTGGAATTTGTGTCTTCTCACTGCCACCCATCAGGGGGTCCCACATACTTTTAGCAGATTTATGTGAATTGTAATTTGTGTCTTCTCACTGCCACCCATCAGGGGGTCCCACATACTTTTAGCAGATTTATGCGAATTGTAATTTGTGTCTTCTCACTGCCACCCATCAGGGGGTCCCACATACTTTTAGCAGATTTATGCAAATTGTAATTTGTGTCTTCTCACTTCCACCCATCAGGGGGTCCCACATACTTTTAGCAGATTTATGCGAATTGTAATTTGTGTCTTCTCACTGCCACCCATCAGGGGGTCCCACATACTTTTAGCAGATTTATGCGAATTGTAATTTGTGTCTTCTCACTGCCACCCATCAGGGGGTCCCACATACTTTTAGCAGATTTATGCGAATTGTAATTTGTGTCTTCTCACTGCCACCCATCAGGGGGTCTCACTGATTTATAGGAGGTTTATGCAAATTTTAATTTGTGTCTTCTCACTGCCACCCATCAGGGGGGCTCACTGATTTATAGGAGGTTTCTGGGAATTGTAATCTGTATCTTGTCACTGGCTGCCAGCTATCAGGGCGTCTCACTGAGTTATACCAGAGTTCTGTAAATCTTTAACCTTTATACCAGAGTTGAATCAGAGTTCTGTATATATTTAATCTATATATCACTCACCATGTCTGAAAGAACAAAAAAGGCAGGCAGACGCTCCCAGACACAGATAAGAGGGCAAGCAGCCCCTGTGTCGGGAGGCTGTGCCTCTGGACGTGGTGCATCCTCTGCAGGGGCACGCTTGTCCTTTCTAACTGGTGCTGGCCGTCTTCTTAAGCAGCAGCAACATACAGAGGATTTGGTGAATTGGCTAACCAGGCCATCCTCCTCCTCTGAGTCCTCTCCCAGCCAGGCTTGTAGTGCTTTACAGTCCACCTCAGCTGCCAAAGCATCTAATGCAGCCTCCATGTCCACAGCCACTCCTGCCGTAGCCTCGCTATCACACACGGAGGAGTCAGCTGAATTGTTTGACTACAATGACAGTGACATGCTGCTTGAGGATGCACAGCAAGTACAGTGCTCTTATTCAATCTCTGAGGTTGAGGAAGGGAGTATAATCAACCTAGAGGAAGGGGGTGCCAGTGATGACACACAAATAACTGGCACTCATGTTGCCCCAGCAGCTGCAGCATACTGCCAAGTTGGCTCCAGTGACAAGGAGATAGGGGGTGATGATGACAATGATGATGAGGTCACTGACTCCACCTGGGTGCCTGATCGAACAGAGGAATCAAGTGAGGAGGAGGGGGAAGAGGAGGAGGCACAGCAAACACGAGGCACAACATCCTATATGACCAACCGTAGCACTAGCCAGTCCAAGGCATCAGATGTCAGAGCTGCTCAGGTGCAAAGCGCTGTTGTCTCAAAGCACACATGCAGGAACTCTGCTGTCTGGGAGTTCTTTAAGAAATGTGCAGCAGACCCCACCGTTGCTATTTGTAATCTATGTCAGATGAGGCTCAAGCGTGGGAAAGACACTGGACGCTTGGGTACCACGTGCTTGAGGCGACATTTGACCTCCTGCCACATATCCTGTTGGCACAAAGCGTTGCGTAGGTCCTCCTCCTCCTCATCTGTCTCTACCCCCACTGTATGTCCTGCCATGTCATTGCCTGCTGCAACCTCCACTGACAGGGATGATGCTACAGTAATGGATGTACCAGCTCCTTCCTCACAATGTGACAGCATCCCATCAGCTGAAGATTTACGCAGTCATATTACGTTGCCCCAGCTGCTGCAGCGTAAGAAAAAATATAGTCCCAACCATCCCCAAGCACAGCATCTAAATGCCAGCTTAGCAAAATTACTCGCATTGCAACTGCTGCCTTTCCAGCTGGTGGACTCTGCTCCCTTCCGTGAATTTGCTGAATGTGCTGTACCACAGTGGCAGGTTCCAAAATGCCATTACTTTTCACGGAAGGCTATTCCAGCACTATACCAGCACGTGGAAGACAATGTTATCGAGTCATTGGGAAAGACAGTCAGCAGCAAGGTGCATGTGACTTTAGACACGTGGTCCAGCAAGCATGGACAGGGTCGTTACATTTCCTTCATGGCACACTGGGTAACTCTAATTGCAGCTGGGAGGGATCCAAGACGGGGCTCTGTGCTGGAGCTTGTTCATCCACCACACCTCCAGAAAGCTGCTTGTATGAGGTCTGTCTGCTCCACCACCACCACCTCTCCCTCTTCCTACTCCTCCTCCTCCTTCTGTGTCTCTGGCGAGGTGGCAGTTAAACTGACACGTGGCAGGGGCTACGCAATGGCTCAAGCAAAAAGATGCTATACTGTGTTTGAGCTGGTTTGTTTAGGGGACAGGAGCCACATCGGGCCAGAAATTCTGTCAGCTCTGCACAGGCAGGTGCAGACATGGTTAACACCACACCAGCTTCAGCTGGGAATGGTCATCTGTGATAATGGCAGCAACCTTCTCTCCGCCCTACGCCAGGGTAAGTTGACGCATGTACCATGCCTAGCACACGTCCTAAATCTGGTGGTACAGCATTTCCTAACCAGGTACCCAGGGCTGGCAGAGATTCTCAGCCAGGCCAGAAAAGTCTGCAGCCACTTCAGACGGTCATTCCCAGCAAGTGTTCGCCTGGCAGAAATTCAAAGAGAATTCCACCTTCCCACAAACCGTCTGATCTGTGACATGCCCACCAGGTGGAACTCGACATTAGCAATGCTGCAGCATCTGCACAAGCAGCAGAGGGCCATCAACGAGTACCTGTGTGAGTATGGCACAAGGACAGGTTCAGGTCAACTTGTCCCCCCCCGCAGTGGCTGATGATCAAGGATGCATGCACTGTACTGTCACCATTTGAGGAGGCAACGAGGACAACGACAGTGCATGCATCAGTGACACAATTCCTTTAGTGTTCCTGCTGGAGCACACTCTGTGGGGAATTATAGAAGTGGCTCTAGAGGCAGAGCAGCGGGAGGAAGAGGAGGCCTTCCCTAGCTCTGAAGGCCCCAGTCTTTCCGCAGACAGCATTGCAGCGGGTCCTCCTCAGATCAGACAGGAGGAGGATAAGGAGGATGAGGAGGATGAGGAGGAGGAATATTTGAATAGTGGGGGCATTGAAGGTGGGGATTCCTCAAGGGAGGGTTTTGTGTGCTCAGAAACACAAGGACTGGTACGTGGCTGGGAGGAGGAAGTGCACGATGGGGTCATCCTCCTCATTAAGCAGGAAGACTCGGAAACTAATGCCACCTCCAACCTACGCTGCATGGGCTCCCTTATTATGCAAAGAATGCTAAAGGATCCCAGGATTCGTGCTATCAAGGAGAAGGATCATTACTGGTTGGCAACCCTTCTTGATCCACGATACAAGGGTGAAGTTGCAGAGCTCATCCTGCCCGCACAGAGGGAGCACAGGATGAAAAAACATTAAGACGCTCTAAAGCGACACTTGTGTAACACCTTTGCAGGCACTGGTAGTGATGACAAAGGTGCTTCTGAGGCTGCAGATGATCAGAGGAATAGTGGTGAAGGCCGGGGCCGCTTGACTGATGCCTTTTTAAATTTTTTTAGTCCACGACGCTCAGGGACATCAAATGTAGGCACCCATTGCCAGCGTCTTCACCATATGGTGCAGGACTACCTAGGGTCAAGCGCAGACCTGGATAACTTTCCAGCAGATGATCCACTGGCTTACTGGGTGTTGAGATTGGATCACTGGCCAGAACTTAGCCAATATGCTATGCAGCTACTAGGTTGCCCTTCATCTAGAGTGCTTTCTGAAAGGACGTTCAGTGCCGCTGGAGGTTTTGTCACAGACAAAAGAGTGCGTCTGTCTACCGACTCTGTAGACCGGCTGACATTTATAAAAATTAATCAGTCCTGGATCAGCAGCTATCAGTCCCCTGATGCTGACGTAACGGAATAGATCGGGGATGTCTTCTGCATTCACAAAACCTCCAGCACTGAACTCTTCCACAATACCACAAAAGGGTTACGGTGTGAAGGCACTTGCTGCCATGAAAGGCACAATATTTGGGTGCACTGACGCCTGTGCCAGATTTATATCATTTTAATTTTTTGAACCGCAGGGTCCAACCCTGCACTCTTCCACAATACCACAAAAGGGTTACGGTGTGAATGCACTTGCTGCCATGAAAGGCACAATATTTGGGTGCACTGACGCCTGTGCCAGATTTATATAATTTAAATTTTTTTGAACCGCAGGGTCCAACCCTGCACTCTTCCACAATACCACAAAAGGGTTACGGTGTGAATGCACTTGCTGCCATGAAAGGCACAATATTTGGCTGCACTGACGCCTGTGCCAGATTTATATCATTTTAATTTTTTGAACCGCAGGGTCCAACCCTGCACTCTTCCACAATACCACAAAAGGGTTACGGTGTGAATGCACATGCTGCCATGAAAGGCACAATATTTGGCTGCACTGACGCCTGTGCCAGATTTATATCATTTTAATTAATTTTTTTAATTAAATTTTTATTTTTTAAAAGTCAAAGGAAGGATACAGAAAGGAAAGAAGGGGGTCAGTGGTTTCATCAATATGGTAACACAAGTACATATAAAGGAAAGTACAATAATACAGCAAACAAAAGAAAGAAAAAAAAAAGATAGAGAAGATGGCACTCAATTTTTGTTATCAGCTTATTTTACACAGTATCAAACAGTGATGGTATACTGAAGTTCTCGCCCACATTCCAATTCTTACTTGTCATAGGCATTTTTTTAAATTCTTATATCATTATTTATATATTTATGAACACTTTACACAGTCAGAGGGTGATCCTACCGAAAATCTCACATAGTATTACATAGAACGCAGGTGCCCTCAACTCTAGAAGTCACGTTGCTATTTGTTCATACGTACGAAACGTTGACACGGTATCCATCACATCTTTTAACTCCGGTACCATAAGTGACTTCCAGTTACGTGCTACTAACAACATCGGGTCCACTATCTTCCTGTGCAACACAAAAGAAACCCTATTATGTATCAACACTGTGACTGCCTTTGCTTTGGTAGGACCTACCGCATGAAACTGATTTTGATATTGTGGGCAAAAAAGACGGGGATGATTAAGCCTTTTAAAGTGCGTTTCCTGCAGACAAACAATATCCGCATTAAATGTATGCAATTCCGCATATAGAGAGTGGCGTTCACCGGTAAATTTAGGCCTTTCACATTATAAGACAATACCTTCAAAGACATTTAAGTAAAGCAACAACCAAGCATAATGGCAGTACAGGTAACCCAATTAACTCGAGGCGGGGGCAGAGTAACGTGTCGTGAAATATACTGCGCAATTTTCAGCCATGAATTCAATTGTGCCGAAATAAAAACAAAAAGAGGAAGCAGAAAAAGAAAAACACGAATAACAAGAAACAACCGACCTCCAACGAACCGTCAAAGCTCGATGCCCTCGCGAAGAGGGGGAGGGAGGGGGAGCACTCTGAGAAAGCAGGCTCTCTACGATGGAGTTAGAGAGCTATTGTGACCGAAGGCTCGTGGTAAAAGTCTCGGTAATCAATAACACTTGCTATAGGCAAGCAGGACTAGCAACAACTGGCCCCTTCAGGGCGATGTCTGTCATTGATAGTCAGGGAGGTAAAACAACCCAAATCTGGAACGGTAGTAAACAACGTATAGTGTATGAAGCTAGTCGATCTTGAGAACAGGAACAACATCTCAATAACGAGGGTCTTCATACCTCCGCAAGGATCAGAAAATCAACAAAAGGCGTTGAGGGAAACTCAGGTCTTCTTCCATTCCACCGACAATCTGACAGGAGATGAGACCTTAGGATCCACTGGGGGATTTGCCCGTGGTAAATTCCATTGTCTCAACAAAAGGTTACCATTTTCCACACTGGAGATGTTATAGAGCTTGTCGTCACGATGGATCTGGATGCGGGTAGGGAAGCCCCACCTATACGGGATGTCGTGGGCCCGTAGAACAGCTGTAATCGTAGATAACGCTTTACGTTGCATCAATGTAGCCCTGGAGATGTCTGGAAAAACTGTAATGTGCTTAAAGTCTGGGCTCAGGGCATCTGGGCCTCGCAGTACTTTCAATAAAAGTTCCTTCGGCTTGTAATAATGGAGTCTGAGAAGTACATCACGCGGTGCTTTTTGCGGGGCTGCCGCTGGTTTGGGAATGCGATGTATATGGTCAAATAATAGTAGTTCCTCACTGATGTCCGGTAAGAGATGTACAAAAATATCCGTCACATAGGATGCCAGTTTATGATTAGGGATCGTTTCAGGTACCCCCTAACCTTGAGGTTTTTGCGTCTAGATCGATCCTCCAAATCAACAATTTTGTTGGAGCATTGTTGTACTAATTCCTTTAGGTGTTCCACTTGTGAGGCCATTGAATTATGGGCAGATGCAAATTCGTCCATTTTCTCCTCAATTTTGGACGTTCTTTCCCCCAATTCTCGGACCTCCTTTTTAATATCTGCTGCTAGACTGTCAAACTTTTTCGAGAGCGTGGTTTTAAGGTCAGTTAGCCTGGTTTCCATATGTTCTGTAATGTGACTGAAACCTTCCGAGTCTGCCCGGGCAGCGTTCCCTGACAGTTCCGGGGCCTCAGCGCCATCTTGGATGGAGGGGGGTGAGGACGAAACTCGGTCTGTGCGGGGACCAAAAAAGTCTTTTTTGTCCGTTTTTGGAGCCTGTCTAGTCTGGGGTGTGTTGGTCGTCTTACCCGGCATGTTTGACGCCAAAACGAGGGGCAAAAAGCTTCAATTGAACAGTTGCTTGCCTGCCTTCGGTCGGAGCTCCCTCAAAGCGCGTCTCACGCAGTCGACATCCGGCCACTGACGCCTTTACCAGATTCCTATCTTTTTAATATAGGACCGCAAGGTCCACCCCTGCACTCTTCCACAATACTACAGAGGGGTTACTGTAGGAATGCACTTGCTGGCCTGGCACCAAAGGCACAATATCTGGGTGCACTGACACCGTTACCAGGTTCATAACTTTTTACTATAGGACCGCAAGGTCCACCCCTGCACTCTTCCATAATACTACAGAGGGGTTACTGTAGGAATGCACTTGCTGGCCTGGCACCAAAAGCACAATATCTGAGGTGAACTGACGCCCATTACCAGATTCATATCTTTTTAATATAGGACCGCAAGGTCCACCCCTGCACTCTTCCACAATACTACAGAGGGGTTACTGTAGGAATGCACTTGCTGGCCTGGCACCAATAGCACAATATCTGGGTGCACTGACGCCCATTACCAGATTCATATCTTTTTAATATAGGACTGCAAGGTCCACCCCTGCACTCTTCCACAATACCACAAAGGGGTTACTGTATGATGGCACTCGCTGGCCTGGCACCAAAGGCACAATATTTGGATGCACTGACGCCTTTATCAGATTCATATCTTTTTAATATAGGATCCAAAGCCTGCATAAGTTTCACAATAATTTAGCCAAAAAATCACTAAACTTTTTCTGCGTGTCCGAAAATGTCTCCTGTTTTCACACAGACTGCCGCCCCAAACAGTTGTTTATGGATAGATTAAAGGAAAATAGACATGTGCATTCGTTTTAGTACTAAAACGATTTAGTCCGAATTTTGGGATAATTTAGTTTTCGTATGACTCAAGAGAAACGAAACTGCTCAGTACAAAAAACGAAAGAAAACTATAAAATTGCACTATTTTAGTTTCAGTCGTTTTTGTGATATTAATTGAGTTGAAGGAGACAGCAATGAAGAGCACACAACATCGCAACATCCGAAGTTCTGCACACTCCACATGCCAATGCAGTAGGATGTTGTTTAATAAGAGAGGGGCATTAATTAATGCAGGAGGATGTTCTATACATTATACAGAGAGGGGTATTAATGCAGGAGGATGTTATATACATTTATACAGAGAAGGTATAAATTGAGGAGGATGTTCTATACAGAGAGGGACATTATTAATTCAGGAGGATGTTCTGTATATTATACAGAGAGGGGTATTAATTAATGTAGGTGGATTTTGTATACATTATACAGAGAGGGGTATTAATTAATGCAGAAGGATGTTCTATTATACAGAGAGGAGCCTTTTTTTAGCCCTATTAAATCCAGTGGCTGTGAGCGCTGAGATCGGCTGCACTCTGCACTCTTCCATAATACTAGAGGGGTTACTGTAGGAATGCACTTGCTGGCCTGGCACCAAAAGCACAATATCTGGGTGCACTGACGCCATTACCAGATTCATATCTTTTTAATATAGGACCGCAAGGTCCACCCCTGCACTCTTCCACAATACTACAGAGGGATTACTGTAGGAATGCAATTGCTGGCCTGGCAGTCTGGCACCAAAAGCACAATATCTGGGTGCAGCTGACGCCCATTACCAGATTGTATCTTTTTAATATAGGACCGCAAGGTCCACCCTGCACTCTTCCACAATACTGCAGAGGGGTTACTGTATGATGGTTCTTGCTGGCCTGGCAGTCTGGCACGCAAAAGCACAATATCTGGGTGCACTGACGCCCATTACCAGATTCATATCTTTTTAAACATAGGACTGCATGCGTCCACCCCTGCACTCTTCCACAATACTACAGAGGGGTTACTGTAGGAATGCACTTGCTGGCCTGGCACCAAAGCACAATATCTGGGTGCACTGACACCCATTACCAGAATTCATATCGTTTTTAATATAGGACCGCGCAAGGTCCACCCTGCACTCTTCCACAATACTACAGAGGGGTTACTGTAGGAATGCACTTGCTGGCCTGGCACCAATAGCACAATATCTGGGTGCACTGACGCCCAGTACCAGATTCATATCTTTTTAATATAGGACTGCAAGGTCCACCCTGCACTCTTCCACAATACCACAGAGGGGTTACTGTATGATGGCACTCGCTGGCCTGGCACCAAAGGCACAATATTTGGGTGCACTGACACCTTTTTCAGATTCATATCTTTTTAATATAGGACCGCAAGGTCCACCCCTGCACTCTTCACAATACCACAGAGGGGTTACTGTATGATGGCACTTGCTGGCCTGGCACCAAAGGCACAACATTTGGGTGCATTGCCACTGACGCTTGTATCAGAATCATATCCTCAGAGGGGTTACTGTGTGACGGCACTGATTGCCGATGCTAAAAGGCCAATTTTAAAGCACCTATTGTTACTTTCATCCAAAGCCTGCATTAAGTTTCACAATAATTAGCCAAAAAATCACTAAACTTTTTCTGCGTGTCCGAAAAATGTCTCCTCTTTTCACACAGGACTGCCGCCCCAAACAGTTGTTTATGGATAGATTAAAGGAAAACTAGACATGTGCATCGTTTTAGTACTAAAACGATTTAGTCCGAATTTGGATAATTTAGTTTTCGTATGACTCAAGAGAAACGAAAACTGCCTCAGTACAAAAAACGAAAGAAACTAAAATAAAATGCACTACATTTTAGTTTCAGTCGTTTTTGTGATATTACATTGAGTGAAGGAGACCAGCAATGAAGAGCACAACATCGCAACATCCGAACGTGCACACTCCACATGCCAATGCAGTAGGATGTTCTATAAAGAGAGGGGCATTAATTAATGCAGGAGGATGTTCTATACATTATACAGAGGGGTATTAATGCAGGAGGATGTTATATACATTATACAGAGAAAGGTATAAATTGGGAGGATGTTCTTATAAAGAGAGGGACATTAATAATTCAGGAGGATGTTCTATATATTATACAGAGAGGGGTATTAATTAATGTAGGTGGATGTTGTATACATTATACAGAGAGGGGTATTAATTAATGCAGAAGGATGTTCTAAACATTATACAGAGAGGAGCCTTTTTTTTTTAGCCCTTTAAATCCAGTGGCTGTGAGCGCTGAGATCGGCTGCACTCCTGCACTCTTCCATAATACTACAGAGGGGTTACTGTAGGAATGCACTTGCTGGCCTGGCACCAAAAGCACAATATCTGGGTGCACTGACGCCCATTACCAGATTCATATCTTTTTAATATAGGACCGCAAGGTCCACCCCTGCACTCTTCCACAATACTACAGAGGGATTACTGTAGGAATGCAATTGCTGGCCTGGCAGTCTGGCACCAAAAGCACAATATCTGGGTGCACTGACGCCCATTACCAGATTCGTATCTTTTTAATATAGGACCGCAAGGTCCACCCCTGCACTCTTCCACAATACTACAGAGGGGTTACTGTATGATGGTACTTGCTGGCCTGGCAGTCTGGCACCAAAAGCACAATATCTGGGTGCACTGACGCCCATTACCAGATTCATATCTTTTTAACATAGGACTGCATGGTCCACCCCTGCACTCTTCCACAATACTACAGAGGGGTTACTGTAGGAATGCACTTGCTGGCCTGGCACCAAAAGCACAATATCTGGGTGCACTGACACCCATTACCAGATTCATATCGTTTTAATATAGGACCGCAAGGTCCACCCCTGCACTCTTCCACAATACTACAGAGGGGTTACTGTAGGAATGCACTTGCTGGCCTGGCACCAATAGCACAATATCTGGGTGCACTGACGCCCAGTACCAGATTCATATCTTTTTAATATAGGACTGCAAGGTCCACCCCTGCACTCTTCCACAATACCACAGAGGGGTTACTGTATGATGGCACTCGCTGGCCTGGCACCAAAGGCACAATATTTGGGTGCACTGACACCTTTTTCAGATTCATATCTTTTTAATATAGGACCGCAAGGTCCACCCCTGCACTCTTCACAATACCACAGAGGGGTTACTGTATGATGGCACTTGCTGGCCTGGCACCAAAGGCACAATATTTGGGTGCATTGCCACTGACGCTTGTATCAGATTCATATCCTCAGAGGGGTTACTGTGTGACGGCACTGTTGCCGATGCTAAAGGCCCAATTTTAAAGCACCTATTGTTACTTTCATCCAAAGCCTGCATAAGTTTCACAATAATTTAGCCAAAAAATCACTAAACTTTTTCTGCGTGTCCGAAAATGTCTCCTCTTTTCACACAGACTGCCGCCCCAAACAGTTGTTTATGGATAGATTAAAGGAAAACTAGACATGTGCATTCGTTTTAGTACTAAAACGATTTAGTCCGAATTTTGGGATAATTTAGTTTTCATATGACTCAAGAGAAACGAAACTGCTCAGTACAAAAAACGAAAGAAACTAAAATAAAATGCACTACATTTTAGTTTCAGTCATTTTTGTGATATTACATTGAGTGAAGGAGACCAGCAATGAAGAGCACAACATCGCAACATCCGAAGTTCTGCACACTCCACATGCCAATGCAGTAGGATGTTCTATACAGAGAGGGGCATTAATTAATGCAGGAGGATGTTCTATACATTATACAGAGAGGGGTATTAATGCAGGAGGATGTTATATACATTATACAGAGAAAGGTATAAATTGAGGAGGATGTTCTATACAGAGAGGGACATTAATTAATTCAGGAGGATGTTCTATATATTATACAGAGAGGGGTATTAATTAATGCAGGTGGATGTTGTATACATTATACAGAGAGGGGTATTAATTAATGCAGAAGGATGTTCTAAACATTATACAGAGAGGAGCCTTTTTTTTTAGCCCTTTAAATCCAGTGGCTGTGAGCGCTGAGATCGGCTGCTTGTTACATTATCTCTCAGTACAATGTATCAGGTCAGCTGTTACAGTAACTGACTGTAACAGCGCTCAGAGTTTTCAGTAAAACAAGGAAATAATATTGTTCTAACCTCTTATATATAAAAATATTATTTACTAGTTTTACTGAAACTCTGAGCGCTGTGATGAGCAGCAGTCAGTTACTGTAACAGCTTTGCCTGACACGGGGCAGTATTACAATGTTGGTGCTAACTTAACCAGAGCTGTTGTAAACTGGAAACCTCCATAGGCTATAAATGGCTCTGGGAAGTTTACAACAGCTCTGGTTAAGTTAGCACCAACTATGTAATATGGCCCACATTGTGCTGAGAGTGAGAGATACTGTAACAAAGCAGCGATCTCAGCCCTCTGAGGAGCCACCACTACAATAGTAATTGTATCCTCTGGTTTTCGGATGAATGAAATTAGTTTTCATACTAAAGAACTGAAAACGAATTTCTTTAGCAACTAAATAAATTGCATTTTAGGACTAATCCATTAGTTCAAATCGAAATTTTGTGCTGTGCACATGTCTAAGGAAAACCATTTACTGTCATTTGAAATGTCATTTTTTGTTTTTTACATATTTCTATACATCCTAGAAACCCGCCACTTCACGGGCAGGTTATGGGGACCTCATAGGCACGATATTTGAAGGAATTTTTCGTTTTTATTTTTAACCATTATTTCTTGGAAAACTCACTGTCCCTTTAACCCTTTCGCTGCTGAGGCTTTTCCCGCCCCTGTGCTGAGGTCATTTTTTACTGGGTTCGCTCATCATGTTTAAACGCGTTTTGAAGGCTTATTTTATTAGTATATGACCCAGACATATTATATATCGTTCTTTCCGTCAGACTCGGTAGATTCATAATATGTCATTATATATGTATACGTTATGTCATGTCTGTATTTATAACAAAAATGCAATAAAATATGTATTTTCAATAATTTACAATGTGTAAAGTGTTTTTTTCACATTTTAACATGCGAGCAATTGCGGTTATATTTTGTATGGGGTGCGCTTGTTAAAAAAATTAGAGATGGGGTCTCGTTACATTTTTGTTTGGGGAAAATTACACTATTTTTAACAAACGCACCGCATACAAAAATCGTTAGTGCAGCATCATTGTTCACATTATAATTGAAATGGGAAGAATATTGCTGCATTAACAAACCAAAAAAAATTAAAAAAAAGTGTTTATTTTTTTTTTAGAATTTTTTTTTTAATTTTTTTTAATTTTTATTTTTCATTTTTTTTTTTTTACAACATTTTTCACTTTCATGTTTGGTATCGTTGGAACGGCCATGCTCTGGCCGATCCAACCATACCAAAATTTAATCCCTAGCTGCCACGGATCGGGAGATAGGGAGTTCATTGGAACTCCCTATCTCCACCGTTGGTGGCAGTTAAGGGTTTTAAGTCCAGGACTGGCGTCATCGTGCTACGCACGATGACGCCAGTCCTCAGGGGGAGTTCCCGGAGGCTTGGCCGACATCCAAAGATGTCGGCCAGCTCTGGGAAAGGATCGCGAACCGGCGCTTTTCAGCGCCGATTCGCGATCCAGCTCCCCAGGGGTTAATGCCAGGCATCATTTGGAAGGGCAGGCTGTGCCCTTCCAAATGATGCCTGGGTAACCCCCGCAGAGCTGCCGATCGGGAGGGAGAGAGGTCCGAAGGACTCCCCCCCTCCCTTTCAGGCGCCTCCTCCGCACATGCGGGGGGGCGCCTGAATTAGGTGTCATCGCGCTGCCGCGATGACACCTAATTCCGGCGGCTGTGGTCCCGGATGCGCGGCTGACATCGAGGATGTCAGCCCGCACCGGGGGGGCCAGCGATCGGCCGGAACCCGGCCGAACGCTGACCCCAATGGGAGGACGCGCTCAGCGTGTCCTCCGCATACCAGCGGGAATGCTGAGGACGCGCTGAGCGCGTCCTCAGCATCCAAGTGGTTAAAAACGGTTTTTTTAAAACTTTTTGTCCTTTTTTCCTGTCCCCCAGGGCACTACCCGGACCCCCATACACCTTTTATGGCAAATATCTAGCATATATGCCCTCTTGGAGGGCACTCTAAAAATCAAATTTTCAGTCCCATTGACTTGCATTGAGTTCGAGTTCGAATTCGAACATTTGGAAAGTTCGAGTTCGAATGCGAACCGAACTCGGGGGTGTTTGGCTCATCCCTACTGCAGACCATCTCTACTGTGGCTGATAGTCTGTGGTCACATGACTGGCCCTGCCCTATATATATATATATACATATATACAATACGTATCTGGTGGCGCATTGAGTGTCGCTTAAGGGTGTCTGGTGGTTCTCTTAGTTCACTTGCCCACATGGACCATATGAAGAGATAGAACAATATAATAGTGTAGACAGTCTTAACATTTTATAAATAAGAAATTAGTATGGTCTATGCACTCACAAAAATAGAGCCCGAGCACTGGCTCTGAGTGGGTCAACGTATTCGGGTACTTAAATTCTTTGCTTGAGAAGGTGACCCACACCTGCTCCTGGGGGGAGGTTCTTCCCACATACAATACAAGAGACAAAGAGAAAAACTTTCTCGTGCAGATTTTGTGAATCAAATGGCATATAAAATATATAAATTGCCAACTCACATGTGGTGGAGCTTTAAGAACCAAGCTCAAGGTGCGCGCGCGTATGGACTTATTCCAGGTTGAGTCCAAACAACCTCTTGAGCCTCCAAGACTTCCAAAGAGACGGGGATGAGATGAGTAAATTAAAAGAATTTATTAAACATAAAATCAATAATACTGGCACTGCCAGGTGGCCAGAACGCGTTTCACCAGATAAACTGGCTTCATCAGCTGGTTTACAGGCTAACCGATGTGTGCATTCATATAGTGTCCTTAGATAGTCCCCATCTGTCCTTAATTAACAATTAGGCGTGTATTCCACGCCTCAGAACGAGGTTACCCCGGATCTGCGGCGGGCGCCATCTTGCGCAGGCGCTGTCTCCACTCCATGCGTCTCACCATGCGGGTCAGGCTCTCAATCCGGATGTAATGTGCGTTCCACTGCGGATGTGTGGAACGGCTCATGGTGATGCGATATCTTCATTCCTCCAAAGCGGCCAGACAGTTTAAGGAATCCCATGGAGGGAGAACAATATTAAACATTTATAAACATCATTAATGGAACCCCCAATAATCCCCAACTGTAAACCATATGGGGGATATAAAGGCATAATAAAAATTAAAATAGCTGTTGTAGAGATATTGTGAACACCAACTCTGATAGTGTGGCTGATGTGTTTTCATTGAAATCTATTTATAACATAAATACTTAATTGAAACTGGATAGAATCAAAATACTTAGGTTATTAACCCTTATCAACCAATTATTATTATATAATCCTATCGTTCTAATATAAAGTGCAAGTAAATATAGAGAGGATCTAAAATTACCCTTGATACCTAAAACTAGACTATAGTACCTAGGTGTTAAGTGCTTATAGTGTTATATTATTTTATTCCATAATTTTATCTTCTCTTATGTGGATAAATAGGATTAAGGTGCAATAGAGTGAATCCTTAACAAAATACATGTGATTAAAATCCCCTATTTTGGGATAGCTGTTGTAGAGATATTGTGAACACCAACTCTGATAGTGTGGCTAATGTGTTTTCATTAAAATCTATTTATAACATAAATACTTAATTGAAACTAGATAAAATCAAAATACTTAGGTTATTAACCCTTATCAACAAATTATTATTATATAATAAATCCTATCGTTCTAATATCAAGTGCAAGTAAATATAGTGAGGATCTAAAATGACCCTTGATACCTAAAACTAGACTATAGTACCTAGGTGTTAAGTGCTTATAGTGTTATATTATTTTATTCCATAATTATTATCTTCTCTTATGTGGATAAATAGGATTAAGGTGCAACTTTAGAGTGAATCCTTAACAAAATACATGTGATTAAAATCCCCTATTTTGGGATAAATAATAACTTTTATTAAAATTTAAAACCTATAGTAATGTGCAGTAGTGGCATTCTGCATGTGTAAGGGTGGGGAACCCTTTAAGGGGCAATTACATTGAATGAATAATTAGACAATATATCAATTAATATTATTCAACCTTATGGGTTACCAATATTATAGGACTTCTATAATAGCGGGAAGATGAAGTGCAATAATGAACTAAAGTGCCAATTGACGTTATTATAAATATCACTGTATTTTTATATCCTCCCCAAAATACATAAAAATCCGACTAAACCCCCAGGTAGACCTATAGTGGCTGGCATAGAGTCCATAACCAGCCACTTATCAGAATACGTGGATATAATCCTCCAACCAATTGTGCGCACCATCCCGTCTTATTTGAAGGACACTCTCAACATGTTACAGGTTTTAAAGGACAACAATTGGCAGAAAGGGGATATTTTGGTAACGTGCGATGTCAACTCACTATACAGCAACATACCGCATAGTTTGGGATTATTAAAATTAGAGGAAGAAATATCCAAATCCAATATGATTAGTGAGAATCAAATGTCCTTTATCCTAGAAAGTGTAAAGTTTATATTAAATAATAATTACTTTAAATTCGAAGAGGATTTTTACATTCAAAGAAGGGGTACTGCAATGGGTACCAAGTTTGCGCCCAGCTACACTAACCTATACATGGCGGCCTGGGAGTCTATGTTTGTGTATGGTTCGCGTAGCTGGGCGCAGGGCAATATCCAGGTTTTTAAAAGATTTATTGACGACATTTTCTTCATCTGGAGAGGCGACGAGGAAGGCTTAGGATTGTTTTTGGAGAGCCTTAATGATGTGGAGTGGGGCATCAAATTAGAAAATAATTGGGGTACACAAAAAATTAATTTTCTCGACTTAGAAATCTTTATAGAGGACGATTGTATTAAATCTAAAACCTATTTTAAAGAAGTTGATACAAATACGTACATTGACTATACTAGTTGCCACCACTCCACTTGGCTAAAGGGTGTCCCTAAGGGACAATTTGTTCGATCTACGTATTGTATTACTGTTTATCCATTGGTTTGGGGGAAACCACTGAATTTCTGGTTTGGCATTGGTTACTGGTGGTGGTACAGGTTTTGGGCGCCGTCCACTTTTTTCGAAGGATATATACATATATGGCTAGCAGGAGATCAGATCCTTGCTTCAGGATAAGTCTTCTTACTGAGTGCCTACCTTGTGATCTGCTTTTGTTTATTTTGATATTCCTGTGTATGACCTATTGGCGTGATTTCTGGACCTCTCTTTTGCCTCCTCCCTGGAACCTGCATTCTGACCTTGGCTTGTATGACCTGCTCTCCTGGCTCCTGATCCCCAGTTTCTGGCTGACATCCTCTCTGGCGTTTTAGACCTGGCTATTCCCTAACTATTCTTGTTATATTCTTATTTATGTTCTGTAGTTTTGTCTTGTCTTTTCCCAGCAGCATAGGGTAGTCTGTGTATAAAGGCCAATTTCAAAGACCTCATACATAGTCCAGGGTTATATATTGTTGCTGGGCATATTGCTCGTTGTTCTGGTGTTTATTCCCTACCTTGTAATCTGTATTAGATCAGAAGACCACACAAGGATCTTTCCCATTGCAGGGGTCCCTCTTATGTCTATATTCTGTCCTGTCATCCCTTGTTTAGTTCTGTGTACTGGATTCTGCATCATGCAAGCAACAAACCTGCCTAAAGGGCTTAACAGCATTCAGTATAAAGGGCGCTCCTAGGCATCTGCCTGGGACGCTCGTGACGATATCCTGAAGCCAATGAAGCCTGGAGGTATGTGTGCTATGATTAATTCTATGCTTAATATGGTGTTTAACATGCTGAAGGAACTGCAGAGGTTAATGGAGTCTCTGGGCTTATCACCTGCTGTAGTTAACGATGCAGCTCCACCCAGCAGAACCTATACTCCCATGTCTGAGAAAGAGAGGCGCATGTTTTATGTAGATAATAATGACAGTGCAAGCCATTAGTGAACAGAAGTCATGTTCCTAGAAGAGAACACACAGAATAGAACAGGAAACGCATCACAAGAAACAAGTGCCATAGAGATAAATCATAGAGTTGCATATAAACAAAACATAACACTCATAACATCTCCCTCTTAATATTAATAAATGATCATTGTGAAATTTAGATGAATCCTTGTAATAATATATTTACAAGTTAAGTCTTTTGGGTGGTTGTGAATATCTACCACGGCGAGTGTAGACTGGCCCTCATTGTAAACAGAGTTTCTCAGCCCTCTTGGAGGTTACTGGGCTCTTCTCACCACTTACTGGCATGCTCTGCCCTTCACTCCCATCCGATATATCCGCTTGCTCCAGACTGTCAGTAGTATTAGTCTGTGGCATTATCTCTGTACATTCCTTACTGCTAATTGGTGAATTTGCCTTTGCAGTACCAGGTGAGTCTGGCCTGACAACTGGATAATGTGAATCAGGCTTTTCGGCCACACGCAGATCCACACGATTGCAACGATAGAGAGTTCCATCAATGTCCACAAGATAGGAGCGTGGTGCAACCTTTTGCAGACAAGTACCCATTCTCCAATGACTTGTTCGATCTCCAGGCAGTGGTTTCATACGGATTCGTTCTCCAAATTCAATTCAGGCAAATCTCTTGCAGATGTGTCATATTGTGCCTTGAACACTTGCCTCTTAAGCCGTAACTTTTCCGGTACCCCTTGTATCACAGAGGGTTCAAGTAGCTTGTTGGCCGCAGGTAAGGAAGACTTTAATCTTCATGACATCAGTCTCTGTGCTGGGCTACTATCCATGCCCACAGTTGGAGTGTTCCTCCAGTGTAAGATAGCCTTCCACTGGTCTTTACCATCACTTTGTGCTTTCTTGCATAATTTTTTTACAATCTTCACTGCAGATTCAGCTTTGCTGTTAGCCTGTGGATGACGTGGTGAGGAAGTTATATGCTCAAACTCCCATTCAAAGGAAAATTTCCTGAATTGTAAGCTTGAGAACTGAGGGCCATTATCAGAAATCACTTTATCTGGTTGGCCATGACGTGAAAACTGTGCCTTGCATTCTTAACTGTAGTTTCAGTGGATAAGTCAGGAAGCAGTTCAATTTCCCAGAAGTCTGAGTAATGATCAACTAAAATCAGGTACTCTTTTATTTCATAGTTGAATAAGTCCATACTGACAATTTACCAAGGGTGCGTAGGTATCTCATGCAACATAATGGTCTCTTTTTGTTGCAAGTGAGCAAATTCATTGCAAGTGGGACAATTACTGACAAAATCTTGGATTTCACCTTGCATATTAGGCCAGTATAGCGTATCGCGAGCTTGTCTGCAGCATGCCTCACCCCCGATGTGGCTGTTCCCTCAGGGAACTCCCCCTGAGGACTGGCGTCATCGTGCATAGCACGATGACGCCAGTCCTGGAGTTAACCCCTAGCTGCCACCAATGGTGGAGATAGGGGGTTCCAATGAACCCCCTATCTCCCGATCCGTGGCAGCTAGGGGTTAAAGTTTGGTACTGTTGGATTGGCCAGAGCATGGCCGTTCCAACAATACCAAACACGACTGTGAAAAAAGTTTTTTTTTAAAAAAAATTAAAAATAAAAATAAAAAAATATTTAAAAACAAAATTATAACAAAAAAAATAAACAAGTTTTTTTTTCTTTTTTTTGGTTTGTTAATGCAGCAATATTGTTCCCATTTCAATTATAATGTGAACAATGATGCTGCACTAACGATTTTTGTATGCGGTGCGTTTGTTAAAAATCGCGTAATTTTCCCCAAAAAAAAATGTAACGAGACCCCATCTCTAATTTTTTTAACAAGCGCACCCCATACAAAATATAACCGCAATTGCTCGCATCTTAAAATGTGAAAAAAAAACACTTTACACATTGTAAATTATTGAAAATTCATATTTTATTGCATTTTTTGTTATAATATACAGACAGGTCATGACGTATACATATAATAATGACATATTATGAATCTGCCGAGTCTGACAGAAAGAACGATATATAATATGTCTGGGTCATATACTAAAATAAGCCTTCAAAACACGTTTAAACATGATGAGCGAAACAAGTAAAAATGAGCTCAGCACAGAGGCGGGAAAAGCCTCAGCAGCGAAAGGGTTAACCCCTTAGTGACCGGGCGGTTTTACACAAATCCGTCTTTTAGTGACCGCTGCTGTTTTTACGTTTCTGCGCTGTTAGTGTTTAGGACAATTTTTCCTCTTACTCGTTTTATCGACCCACACATATTATACACCCTTTTTCCTGCCATTAAATGGACTTTCTAGAAATACCATTATTTCCATCATATCGAATAATTTACTATAAAAAAAAATATGAAATATGAGGAAAAATGGTAAAAACACACTTTTTTCGTAATTTAATCCCCAAAATCTACAACCACCCAAAAAGACCCCAGCTAAATAGGTTCAAAATTTTGTCCCGAGACTAGAAATACCCAATTTTTACATGCGTTTGCTTTTTAAACCCCTTCACTGCTGAGACAGTTCACCTATGTGCGCTGCGCTCATTCTGACCATTTTGTGCTAATTATTTTTAGATGACAGCCTAGGTCCTATTTAATTAAACTCCCCCCAGACAAAAAAACTTTTTAAAAAAAAAACCATTTTTATTAATTTAATTTTTTTATTATTTTTTTTTATTTAATTTTTTTAAAAAAAAAATTTAAAACCAAACCTGGTCATGTTTGGTATCATTTGAAAGGCCATAATCAGGCCTTTTAAATGATGGCAAATATGACCATCCAGCTGCCATGGATCGGGAGATAAAGGATCCTTAGGATCCCCTTATCTCTACATGGCAGCTAGAGGGTTAACTGGCCCACTGACATCCTCACACATATGGTGAGGTTGTCAGTGGGTGGGGGGGGACCTGGAGGCTTGGCTGACATCCAAGATGTCAGCCCCCCTCCAGGTTTGAATCGCGTTTTGGCGCCAATTGGCGCCGAAAAGCGATCCGGCGGCGAAACTGTTACTGCCATACAGCGCTGGAAAGAGGAGGCTCTCTCCTCTCCAGTGGTGCAAACGGCATCTCCCTAGCTTCAATGGTTGGGGAGATAGAGGGCTCCGAAGGAGCCCCCCCTCCCCTCCATTGAAACACATGGGGGCACCTTCTGATGACGTCACCACGCAGCGTGGCGACGTCATCAGCCTCGCCTGCCCATGTAAATCACATGGGCAGGCTTCCTCCCTGCCAGATCGCTGTGGGATCCGACGAGGGAGGTGAGTATCGGGCGGGAGGGGGATTTGGCGCCGCTGACGTACCCTGTACGTCCGCGGGTCTAAGGGAGACCCGAGTACAGGACGTACAGGGTACGTCAGAGGTTCTTAAGGGGTTAAAATAAAAAAAAATTGAAAAAAAAGTACAGTAAGCTAATGCTAGAAAGCACTATTTCCAATTAGGGATGAGCTGTTCGGTTCGAAGTTCGATTCGAACTTCGCCTGTTCGCGAACTACGAACATTTCCGCGTGTTCGCCGCATGTTCACCCACAATGCACCACAATGGACCACAATGCAATTTCCACTGGCTTGAAGTCTGTAATTGGCTACAGCCTTGCACCTGACCACAGGTCAGGTGCAAGACAGGTTCAAGACTATGCCAATCATGGCTCAGAGTCCTGATTGGGCAAATTTTGCCCAATCATGGGCTCACAGAGCTAAGTCCCGCAGCACTATATAAGGCTTCACACAGCCTTCAGCACGTGTTTTTTGAGAGGAGATTGTTGTGTTAGTGTGTGTTCTCACTGCGAGTCTAAACGCACCCTTCACCTTTCCAGCCTGGTGTTTAAGAGCTTGTCTGGGAAGCTGCCACCCTATCTGAATAGACTGCTTCCCCCAGCAGCTCCCTCATCCTATATCCTCCGATCCAGGACCAGCACCTTACTTGCAATACCACAATACAAAAAGACAGTGGCTCGCTCCTCATTTTCCTACAGAGCACCACAATTATGGAATAACCTCCCAGACACCATCAAATCTTCCCCCAGTCTTAAGTCACTCAAGAGCTCCTTACTAACATACCTCAATACAGAATGCACCTGTAAACATGTAACATAATGACTATTTCCTACATATTTATTTTCTGTTAATCTGTATATTTGTGTTTTTTTTGTAATATCTTGCATTGTATTACTTTGTATTTCTGTAACTGTAACACTTCAATGTTCTTGAACCCGGGACATACTTGAAAACGAGAGAAAACTCAATGTATCCCTCCTGGTAAAATCCTTTATTAATAAATAAATAAATAAACTTAGCCAATATGCTATGCAGCTACTAGGTTGCCCTTCATCCAGAGTGCTTTCTGAAAGGACATTCAGTGCCGCTGGAGGTTTTGTCACAGACAAAAGAGTGCGTCTGTCCACCGACTCTGTAGACCGGCTGACATTTATAAAAATGAATCAGTCCTGGATCAGCTATCAATCCCCTGATGCTGACGTAACGGAATAGATCGGGGATCTCTTCTGCATTCACAAAACCTCCACCACTGCACTCTTCCACAATACCACAAAGGGGTTACGGTGTGAAGGCACTTGCTGCCACCAAAGGCACAATATTTGGGTGCACTGACACCTGTACCAGATTCATATCATTTTAATATTGGACCGCAGAGTCCAACCCTGCATTCTTCCAAAATACCACAAAAGGGTTACGGTGTGAAGGCACTTGCTGCCACCAAAGGCAAAATATTTGGGTGCACTGACGCCTTTACCAGATTCATATCTTTTTAATATAGGACCGCATGGTCCAACTCTGCACTCTTCCACAATACCACAGAGGTGTTACGGTGTGACGGCACTGTTTCTGACACTAAAGGCCCAATTTTAAAGCACCTATTGTTACTTTCATCCAAAGCCTGCATAAGTTTCACCATAATTTAGCCAAAAAATTACTAAACTTGTTCTGCGTGTCCTAAAAGGTCTCCTCTTTTAATACAGACTGCCGCCCCAAGCAGTTGTTTATGAATAGATTAAAGGAAAAGCGTTTACTGTCATTTGAAACGTCGTTTTTTTGCTTTTAAATGTTTCTATACATCCTACAAATCCGCCACTTCACGGGCACGTTATGGGGACCTCCTAGGCACGATATTTGAAGGAATTTTTCATTTTTATTTTTAACCCTTATTTCATGGAAAACTCACTGTCCCTTTAAAAACTTTTTTTTTAAAACCTTTTTGTCCTTGTTTCCTGTCCCCCAGGGCACTACCCGGACCCCCATACACCTTTTATGGCAAATATCTTGCATATATGCCCTCTTGCAGGGCACTCTAAAAACCAAACTTTTGAGTCCGGTTCAGTCCGGAGACTTGCATTGAGTTCGGTTCGTGTTCGCGTTCGAACTCGAACTTTTGAAATTGTTCGAGTTCGAATGCGAACCGATCACGGGGGTGTTCGGCTCATCCCTATTTCCAATGCGATAACCACATTTTTTCTTTTAACCCATTAGCGTTCAGGATGTAATCTGGGCAGTCTGCGGTAACGTATGTGAGCGCTAGCGTTAAGGAGGTGATGGAGCCCTTCAGCATTATGCATACGCTCATCTTCCTCTCTCTCTATATGGACTTATGATCTGTCCTCTCTGTTTGTTTACCTTTCTTGACCATACGATACTACTATTAGTATTTATGAACCCCCCCCCCTTCTGCTTGGCTCTTTATTGTTCTATTCCATGATTTTGCTCAGTATAGCCTCAAGACCTGAGGAAGAGAGGTATAGTCTCGAAAGCTTGTGTTTTAAATGTTACGTTAGTCCAACAAAAAAAGTATCACTACTACTGCTATACTCTGGTGATTATATATATATATATATACAGTTGTGTTCAAAATTATTCAACCCCCAATGCTGTAAAGGGTTTTAGGGAATTTAGTGTACATTTGTAATTGTATTCAGAATGAAATCCTACAAGGACTTTTTAAAGAACCATATGCAACTAAAATGACATCAATTGTTTTGTAATACAGTAGTAAATGTTTCTTTTGTGAATTCTTCATTGACACAATTATTCAACCCCTTAAAGACTACCACTCTGAAGAACAGAGGTTCATTCAAGTGTTTTCAATCAGGTATTGAAAACACCTGTGGATGTCACGGAGCAGCAATAAAGCATAATAAGCACCAATTAGGCAGCTTTAAAATGACTGTGATACTCAGCTCCTTCTAGACATTTACTGGTGTGGTTACAAACATGGTGAAGTCAAGAGAATGGTCCAGGAAGACAAGAGAAGAGGTGATTACTCTTCACAGGAAGGGCAATGGCTATAAGAAGATTGCAAAGATGTTAAACATACCAAGAGAGACCATAGGAAGCATCATTCGCAAATTCAAGGCAAAGGGCACTGTTGAAACGCTACCTGGTCGTGGCAGAAAGAAGATGCTGACTTCGACTGCTGTGCGCTACCTGAAGCGTAGAGTGGCGAAAAGTCCCCGTGTGACTGCTAAGGAACTGAGAAAAGATTTCTCAGATGTGGGTACTGAAGTTTCAGCTCAGACAATACGGCGCACACTGCGTAATGAAGGCCTCCATGCCAGAACTCCCAGGCGCACCCCCTTGCTGTCTCCAAAGAATAAGAAGAGTCGACTGCAGTATGCCAAAAGTCATGTGGACAAACCACAGAAGTTTTGGGATAGTGTTCTGTGGACTGATGAAACAAAATTAGAACTGTTTGGGCCCATGGATCAATGCTATGTTTGGAGGAGGAAGAACAAGGCCTAGGAAGAAAAGAACACCTTGCCTACTGTGAAGCATGGCGAGGGGTCAATCATGCTTTGGGGCTGTTTTGCTTCTGCAGGTACAGGGAAGCTTCAGCGTGTGCAAGGTACCATGAATTCTCTTCAGTACCAGGAGATATTGGATGACAATGTGATGCAGTCCGTCACAAACCTGAGCATACCTCCAAGTCCACTAGAGCATGGTTGCAGATTAAAGGCTGGAACATTTTGGAGTGACCATCGCAGTCACCTGACTTAAATCCGATTGAGAACCTCTGGTGGGACTTAAAGAAAGCAGTTGCAGTGCGCAAGCCTAAGAATGTGACTGAACTGGAGGCTTTTGCCCATGACAAATGGGCGAAGATACCCGTAGATCGCTGCAAGACACTTGTGTCAAGCTATGCTTCACGTTTAAAAGCTGTTATAACTGTAAAAGGATGTTGTACTAAGTACTAAGATTGAATGTCACTTGGGGGTTGAATAAAACTGATAATGATGTGAGCACAGAAAAGACATTTGTGGTTATTTCATTATAAATGTTATGTTATATTTGTCTGACTTACACGTGCCTCTTTGATTTAATTGTAAGCAAG
This sequence comes from Leptobrachium leishanense, assembly GCA_009667805.1. Classification (NCBI taxonomy): domain Eukaryota; kingdom Metazoa; phylum Chordata; class Amphibia; order Anura; family Megophryidae; genus Leptobrachium; species Leptobrachium leishanense. The sequence goes on along the minus strand of CM019067.1, from coordinate 174,989,408 downwards.
ATGACTGAATGATCAAAATCAATGTCAAACTGGCCAAAACACTCAATCTCAGTGGGGGTTGAATAATTTTGAACACAACTGTATATATATATTTTATAAAATGACTGTTTTATGGAATGTAGAATGCTGAAAATGCAAATATAAAGGATAAAAGAATAAGCAATTCTGCTTCTTTTTCAATATTGATGTTTTTAGCTAAAACAAAATCCATTTTCCTATTGAGCATACATATTGCCTTAGGCTTATTTGTCATGAAGCATCTTCAGAGTATATCTTTATGGAAAAACACAACATTTCAGATTGTCTATTATGTATAAGTGATCTTTTTACTATTCTTTTTTTAAAGTACTTAGATATCTCAAGCCTGTAATTCAATGATCTATCTTTACATAATTAGCTGGAGATGGAAGATACAGAGTGATCATTGTTCATTAATGATAATGTTAAATAATAAACATTAATTTGATTTCAGATGAAATTACTAATTTGAATTATTGACAAATCGGCACTTATTGGGCACTTTTCCATAGTGAACGCTAATGTTAGCATTCGGATGAGAAAGTGTTAATGCTCGGATAAGTGACTTTAAAGCATGTCCCCCCCATATTACTTTCCTAACGCTAAACCTGAAAAAAATCAGTTTGAGCATCAGCGATTGCACTAGCTTCCGTGAGCATACTGTACTTTGCGCATTCTATACTTACACGTAGAGAAAGGAGGAACGTCTGTCCTCCATACATTTCCTAAAGAAACTCAGTCATGGAGAAGTTTAAAGGAACAGGATTTATTTGGATGTGCTGGCAAATGGAAAGCTGGTGGTCTGCCTTGCAGCTCAGTCCTCCCGACCTCCAGTCCATACCCTGGTCTGTGGGATGGGTGTAAAAAGAAAAATAGGGGGACGCCTGTTTCCTAAATCTACCCTCATCTAACCGAATAACTATCCCATCTCAGTTAGTGAAACTCCCTTTTATTTATTTTTTATAGTTGACAAATAATCATCAACACCTTACTGCTGCCTCACTACCCCATCTCTGAGAGAAGGCAAACAAATTTTGAATTTTTTTTTTTTAAATACTACACATTAACCTCCCTGGCGGTTTAATTTTTGCAAAATTTTGTGTCTAAAGGCATTTCAATTTTTTTGGAAAGGGAATGCGTTGTTTTATATAGTAAGTATGTATTCTGTAGGAATACCTCACTGAAATCCGTGCAAGCAAGAGTCTAGTAAACACACGGAGTCAGAGAAGGTTTGAAACACGAAATAATAATTTATTATCCCAAAAATAATTATCCAAAATAATGGAAATAAATTATATTCAATAATATAAATCAAACCAAAAACATGCCTCTTTCCTCTGGGTGCTGGGATTCCTGTTCAGTTGTGGACTCCTTTACCAATGAAATATACAGGAAACGGGGGTACCAAAAAAATTTGGTTTTATTCTCAAAGCAGCTTTACTGAAATAAAAGGCAAATAAAAATAATTTCTAAAATGTAATAAGGCTTTGCAATACATGTTTTGCTGGTGCTTGCCCAGATCCAACAGTTGAATCTGGGCAAGCGCCAGCGAAACTTGTATTGCAAAGCCTTATTACATTTTACAAACGATTTTTATTTGCCTTTTATTTCAGTAAAGCTGCTTTGAGAATAAAACTTCTAATTTTTTTGGTACTCCCGTGCCCTGTATATTTCATTGGCAAAGGAGTGTACATCTGGACAGGAATCCCAGCACCCACTGCACTGCACAGTCTATTCTACAGTATTTTTTACTGTAATTTTTTTTCCAGTTTTTGAATTTGCCGCCTGGTCCCTCCCCCCTGCGTTGCGTGGCTCGCAGGGAGTGGAACCAGGAAGCAAGTAGCCGGCTGCCGCGATCACACTGCGGTGACTGCGGAGACGGCGAGGGAGCGAAGGATGTGTTGAGTATGTATACAGCCCGAGTGTGACTTGGGGTTGCCGATCACGGTAGCGAAATTTAACCCCGAGTCACACTCGGGAATACCGCCAGGCAGGTTAAACAATAATAGATGGACTAGTGCTCTCTTATGTGTGCCAAAGCTAAATTCAAAGAGAAGGTGGGCTTTGAAGGTGCCCCCTTTTACACATAAAACACTACTGCGGCTCGCCATGTCAATGTGATAGAAAGAGTGGATGGTCCCACTTCAATGTTAGATATTTTCCATCCCTACCAGGCAACTCACTCTGCAAATGTATTTTTTATTTTATTTATTTTTTAAACAAAGACCAAATAAATCCAGCCACTACCAGGATGAATGCATCTGATTTTTATAGAATTCAATTGTGTAGTTTTCAATATTCTGGCTGCACTTCCTTGGCATTTCAGTTCTGGCTGCCATTTTGGATTGAGGAAGGCTGAATTATTGCATTTGGAATAGTTTTCTCTGTACTGTAACCACTGAGATACACACATTATCATGAGTGAGAACGTAAGTAAAAGATAATTATTCCATTCTCTTTATAAGTTAAAAAAATTCTTATTTTATTCTGGCTGACTCTTGTACCACGATTCCAAAAACATGATGTATCAAGACACATGCACAATCATAACTGAGAGTACACACTATCCAAACAATATGTAGAACATGAATAAATCTAAATATTGAATGTGAATTCCATTAACTTCGTACTTATGCACTCACTTTACATTAGTTTTGTACCACGATTAACTGGATTAATCCAACACTGTTTTTCAGCGAATGTGAGCTCTCTGAATTTGCCCGAGTTAATTTTTCTATATGACTCTAGTTATATGCAGTACAGAAGCAAGGCACTTTTTAGTCTATGTGTCCTTGTAGTAGAGGTTAGCATAGGCAGTAGATTCTCCTTTTCTTCAAAGGGTAGGGGGGTAATGTTTTCAAAATTGATTTCAACGTTGTACCAGTACTAGCAGATTACTTTAAAAGTATCAGTTTGGCTAAAACTTGTACTGCTTTTTAAAATTCTTATCACTCGGATTTTGATTTATTGTTTCCACACGTCAGCTGTAGTGAGAGAGGTTTCACTAAAGTTCAGTAGTAGATACAAGACATTATAACAACGCATAAAGGGATCAGTCCTAATCCTTTGATCACAATTGTCAGTGGTTTCTATACTTCTGAAAAAAGAAAGAAACCCCCTGGAACATTCTGGAAGGGGGGTATAACTGATGGTCTGGGACGGTCAATCAAGGTGTGTGCAGGGTCATTGGTCAGGAAAAAATTATGTTAAAGAGGTGGGGTCCTATATATACACAGGTGTGTGCTTACCTGTTCCATGTGCTTGTGATTAGAAGAGGCTGCACTTTCCCGCCCCCCCTCCTTGTTGAGGATAGTTTCCTTTGTTTGTTGTGTCACAGTTAGGCGGTATCCCTGGCCAGCAAAGAAGACATGTATTGGATAAGCAGCCGAGTAAGGGCCCTATTACATTCTCTGCGCAATTTTTTTTGCGCACAAAAAACGTTATTGCGCGAAAATTAACGTGGTATTTCGATCCGAGCGCATTTTTTCTTCCTTCAAGATTTTTCATGCGCAAATCCGACGCGCAAAGCCGTTCGCAAATGAACGTTGCGTGCAGGAATCGGTGGGCAGACTGTTTTGTCATGGGATTTGTCACGGGAATCAGCCAACATTAATCACCCATTTTCAATAAAATATTTACAAATTAAAAAAAGGAGAAAAAAAATATTAACAACCACCAGCCAAAAAAAGAAAAAATTAACAATGACACAATTTATTAATTTTATTGTTTGGGTATGTGTAGAATGTGTAACTGTACTGTGCTGTATTTTTTTTGTGCTGGTGTATTTAGTTTCGGCCAGGACGATCAAATTTACAGTTTCCACCTGCTTTTCAAAGACGTTACGAAAACTAGAAGAAATGTCATTAAAGGATAAAAACTATAATCTAACCAGATAAGAGATAAAAAGCATTAAAAGATCTAGACAGGGATGAGACAATAACAATAAAGCCCGCAGATAAGGGAGGTGGTGTTGTCATTTTGGCCTAGGGAAGCCTATGAGCAAGAGGCAACCCGTATACTCAATGATGAAACAACGTATGGTAAATTAAAAGATAATCCTATAAGAGATATTAGAAATAAACTTAACACCCTTCTCCAAAAAGGAAAAGATAACATTCTAAATGAACATGAATTTGAATACATAATGATAGAACATGCTACTACATCCCACTTTTATATACTGCCTAAAATACACAAAAACCTGATAGAACCACCCGGGAGGCCAATTGTGGCCGGTATAGATTCTTGTCAGAATATGTTGACACTTTATTGCAACCAATAGTGAAAAATACCACTTCATATTTAAAAGACACTAATAAATATGTTACAGGTATTAAAGGACCAGAGGTGGGAAAATTATTGTATATTAGTGACTTGCAATGTTATTGCTCTATATTGCCAAGGCCTTTGACACAGTAGACCATGGCATCTTATTACAAAAACTTAAAAACTCTGTTATTGGTGATCGCACGCTAACCTGGTTCCAATCATATGTGTCTGATCGGTCGCAATATGTGTCCATTTCTGACAGCACTTCCCTCCCCCTCCCAGTCATGTGCGGTGTATCCCAAGGCTCGATACTCGGCCCCCTGCTATTCACAATATTCATAAATGATCTGCCCAATGTCTGCAAATCCTCGACTGTACACATGTACGCAGACGACACTGTAATCTATACCAGCAAACCAGATCTCCCACAGCTGGAGGCTGTGCTGCAAGAACAATTCACAGAGGTAGAAAAGTGGATCAAACACAACAAACTTTTTCTAAATACTGATAAAACTGTTACAATGCTCTTTGGAACAGCACCTAAACTACACAAATTGCAAACACCCCATCTATGTGTTGGGACAAGATCAAATGGCACACTGACCACAGTCACTTCTCTCAAATATCTAGGTATGTGGTTAGACCCAAATCTATCATTTGGCCCCCACATCGAAAAACTTTCATCTAAACTTTACCCCAAACTAGGTGCCTTGTACAGAAACAAATCCTGCCTGAGACTGGCGGTAAGAAAGCAGATTGTACAACAAATGCTTATGCCAGCTATTGAATACGGAGATGTAGTGTATGCAGCTGGCCCGCAAACACACCTCCAGAAACTTACTACATTGTATAACTCATTCTGTCGCTTTGTGCTACAATGTAACTACATGACCCACCATTGTGACATGTTAAAAGACCTAAACTGGCCATCGCTGGAATCTAGACGCACCCTTCACCTTTCCAACCTGGTGTTTAAGAGCTTTTCTGGAAAGCTGCCACCCTACCTGAATAGACTGCTTCCTCCAGCAGTTCCCTTGTCCTGTAACCTCCGATCCAGGACCTGCACCTTACTTGCAATACCACAATACAAAAAGAAAGTGGCTCGATCCTCATTTTCCTACAGAGCACCACAATTATGGAATAACCTCCCAGACGCCATCAAATCTTCCCCCAGTCTAAAGTCACTTAAGAGCTCCCTATTAACATACCTCAACACAGAATGCACCTGTGAACATGTAACATAATGGCTATTTCCCACATATTTATTTTCTGTTAATCTGTATATTTGTTTGTGTTCATATCTTGCATTTTACTACTTTGTATTTCTGTACTCTGTAACAATTCAATGTTCTTGAACCCAGAACATACTTGAAAACGAGAGAAATCTCAATGTATCCTTCCTGGTAAAATACTTTTTAAATAAATAAATATAGTAATATACATAGTGCAGGAGGGGTGGGGTCGCGCCTTTTCCCCGAAGGGTTGGCTGCAACCACCAAATGCATCCAGCCCAACAACATGTGTAGAACATAACAAAGAAAAAATGTCATCTGCGCTTACTCCAATTATACCGTGTGAAACTAAACACAATTAGAGGTTTGGTTTCTTATCAATGGCTATTATAAGACTAGCTCGCCCGCCAGCGTCAAGGCACCTCTAAAAGGGCGAGTCCTAACCAAAATGAAACCACAGGCTGCTACATAGCAAACCATACCTGCTCATGCTGCTTGTCAAACATGAGGTAGACTGGTGGGCCTCTATTTATGCTCCCCCAGAAACAAAATCCACTTTGGGATCAAAACAAAGACACGGAGCGGAGTCTTGCTGCAGGGATGACCTGGCTGGAAGTACTTTGAAACATACATAGTGCAGGAGGGGTGGGGTCGCGCCTTTTCCCCGAAGGGTTGGCTGCAACCACCAAATGTATCCAGCCCAACAACATGTGTAGCCTCTAATTGTGTTTAGTTTCACACGGTATAATTGGAGTAAGCGCAGATGAAATTTTTTCTTAAATATAGTAATATACCCCACAATATAGGCATATCAACAGTAAAAATTGAAATAGAAAAATCGAAAAAACTAGATGGGGAACAAATAGAGTTTATAATGAAAAGTATAGAATTCATCTTAAATAATAATTATTTTAAGTTTGGGAATGTATTCTACAGCCAAAGAAGGGGCACAACGATGGGTACCAAGTTCGCGCCGTGCTACGTGAACCTATACATGGCGGGCTGGGAGTCCCAGTTCGTGTATGGTTCGCGTAGCTGGGTGCATAACATCTTGACCTATAGGCGCTTTATAGATGACTTGTTCTTTGTCTGGAGAGGAGAAGAAGCAGATTTAATAACATTTCTCGATAGTTTAGATAATCAAGAATGGGGTATAAAATTGGATAGACACTGGAGCAAGGAAAGAATAACTTTTCTGGATCTCGAAATATATATAGAGGAAGAAGTAATCAAGTCCAAAACCTTTTTCAAGGAAGTGGGCGTGAACACATACATAGAGACTACTAGCTGCCATAATCCGACTTGGCTGAGAGGGATCCCGAAAGGACAGTGTACACGATTAAGGAGATTGGTCTTCAAACAACAAGCAGATACACTGAAAAAATATTTTTTGGAACAGGGCTATGATGAAGTAGAATTGGACCGGGTTATTGATAAAGTAACACAAGAAAACCGTGAAGGGTTGCTAGGATATAAATTAAAGAATAACACAAGAGAAGAGGAAGTCACATTTATCAGTGACTACAATAACCAGGCTAAGAATATAAAAAAGATAATAATCATTGGCATGTTTTATGTAGGGATAAAGAGTTAAAAGAATTATTAAGTGAAAAACCCAGAGGGATCTATAGAGGTGCAAGAAATTTAAAGATGCACCTAGTACACAGTAAACCAAAGGTCAATAATAAGGAAAGGAATAATTTTAATCTAAAGAATGGATTTTATAACTGCGGACAATGCTTAGCTTGCAGATCCACAAGTAACAGGTAAGGCTATATAAATAAAAAAATAGGAATTAAAGCAGTATTAAACTGTTGCTCCAAACAAGTAATATATATATTGGAGTGCCCTTGTGGCCTCCAATATATAGGACGCACGAAGAGAGCCCTAAATGTCAGAGTCTCTGAATATGTAAGAAATAGAAGAAAACTTTTGAGAATCACTCTGTAGCTTTACATTTTAAACTGAAACATGAGGGCTCCCCCGTAGGTCTGAAATTTATGGCTTTAAAAAAAGTATATAAAGAGGATATGGAAGACGATATAATACAGGGGTAAAAATTTCCACTCGCCTAGCTCGCATTTTGCGAGTGGAAATTACGTTAGGGCGAGTAGAAATGCACACATAGGCAGCATGATCAATTATTTCCTGCTGCCTGTGCTGTGTAATCTGGCGGCAGCTGTTTTTTTTTCTTTCTAGGGATTCCAAGATGGCGGCCGGCCGGCAGCCCCCTCTGCAGATGTCTGCCCAGTCACCAGCCAGTGACCGAGAGTCTACCCTCTGGGTCAGAGAATGCATTCGCTCCCCACGTGTCTGGCAGTGTCAGGGGGTGTGGCATGATGCTTCGCTCTCAAGCAGTGACCAGCAAGCAGGGATACAGAAGCGTTAGAAGCTCACATGGGCTCTCAAAAGGTTCTGAGAACCCCCCCTTACCCTGAAGATTGGAGCCTCCGTTATATCGGATGTTTTTCTTTCCCAGCTTGTCAGGGAAGATGGAAATGCTGCTTTGCACAGACGCAGCAGACGCTGCCACAGTTGAAATCTATGAAAGGGATCCCAGGTCTGGGAGTGATCTAGGCTGACCTGCAATAATCCTTACAGAAGATAAGGTGAGACATCCATCTGCCTGCAGACAGCTTCTCAAATTCACACAAGCATGGCTGGGCCCCCCTCCCCCTTATTCAGAGCCAGCTCAGAAAGCTTAACTCTTTCAATACTGGACAGCCCACCTAATGCTGTGAGCTCCCAGGCAGTCACCAGCTTATCTTCTGGGCAGCTGCCTTGTTAAACTCTTGGTGAGATTCACAATAATGTGCCCAGTCAGTGTGGTTATCTTGCTGGAAAAAAGAAGTGATAATAAGCCAGGCAGTGAAGAGGGAATTTCATCCCCTCCCCTTAAAATGTCCCAAATTCCACAAGCAGCCCCCAGATACTAACACAAGCTCCACATCAAACAGAGCCTCTCGATAAGACTCTCATATCACACCTTCAGCCCCAAAGGTAACACAACTCTGTCACACACACAACCCTAGGCCCTATGTGCGTCCGTACTGACATGCCTCCAGGCATCCGTCGCAGCATTTGATGCTTTGACGGGGCCAGCCACACTCTGTAGCGCGTGCACGAACTGCACGCACTACAGCGGGCGTACTGTGGACATTTGAAAGCCTCCTCCCCATCAAAGCGCTACGACAAGCGTTCGTAAGGGCTGCAAAGCACAATCCTCCATAGGTGATTGAGCCTTGCGGCGCTGAATGCACTAACTGCACTCAGAGAGGTGACCAGAGTGGAAGGAACGTCCAGTCTCACGGACATTCCTTCCGCTCTGCAAAACACTCATCTGACCCCCCCGGCTTTAGTGTCCTTTATAATGTAATTACTTTTCCTTAGTGACTGTGCTTTTTCTGGTCCAGTGTGTGTGTGTGTGTGTGTGTGTGTGTGTCTTTCAGTATCTTTATTTCCCATGCCTTTGTCAATATCTATGTGTGTCTTTCTGAATCTGTGTTACTCTTTCATTTACCGGTGTGTCTGTCAGTTTCTTAGTGTCATTCGCTCTGTGTTTCTCTAGCAGTTTTATTGCTGTGCAGCTCTGTGACACACGTACATATTGCACATTACTGTGGATTTTATTGCCGTGGAGCTCTGTGATACACAGTGCACATTACTGTGGAGTTCTGAAACGCTCATACATACAGCGCATTACTGTGGAGCTCTGTGATACGCTCATATACACTGCACATTACTGTGGAGTTCTGTGATAAGCATGGGTATGTTTTGGTGGGCAGTTTGAGGGGGCAGCAGCATTTCATCCTTGGACCCAGGCAACACCACGTCGTGGCCCAGTCCTAGCTCCATTCATTGGCAGCATGCAACCGTCACCATCTTTTCATTGGCGGTTCACTGCGTGGCACTTTATGACGCTTCGTGGTGAGTATCCCCACCTTTTTTTCGTAGAAAAAAACCACTGCATTTAAGCCCTTTTCAGAATTATCCCTTATTTTGATCAAATGAATTGAACATTTATACTTTTTAGGTATAAATTATCATCACAATCTGGCAAAAAGGAATGGAGATACAGTGGTCCAAAGACCCCTGAACTTCCTGCAATGAGTTGTCCCGCCCAGGCTGCACAATGGCAGAGAGCAGCTGTCTTCCCGACCCAGTGTGTCTCTGTCACTGGCGCTCTGCTGACACTGGGATCTGACGTCTGGGTATACAGGTATCTGGGGTCTGGGTATTAATGTTGTGGTTATTTTTTTTTGGAACTTTATTCCGAATAAAACATTTAACAGTGTCATTTAATAAGATAACTTAAATGGGTGTGTTTAGGGGCGGAGTTAAGGGCAGGGTAGGTGGGGCAACTGGTGGCGAGTAACTCTTAAGGCCTGGCTAGTAGCTCAGGACTTGAAATTTTGAGCCCTGATATAATAAATAGGTTAGGCAGGAGGAAATGAGACACATTTTTGAAATGGGCACTCTCACACCAGATGGATTAAATAGTGACTTTGAAGTTGTGCATTTTTTGTGAGATTGTTACGTCCTGGGCCCCTGGCGCTCCCTCTGGCAGAGGTGGACATTGCCAGTGCTGTTCTAGACATTTGGCGCATCTGGCGCCCCCTCTGGCTTCTATGGATATTGCATCAAAGTTCTGGACATTTGGTTCACGTTCAAGCCTGGACCTCGCCTGGACTCTATTTGTTCTAATGAACTCATGTGCTATAAAAGCAGGTATCGCCCAAAGAAGGGCGCTGCCTCATTTTGGTATTCACTCTGATTCTTGCCTAGTCTGTTTTATTGCCTTGCAGTCCTGGTTAGGAGTAGTTCAGCTTCAAGTTATCCTGTCTGTATTCAGGTTTTTCTTAGTTCTTCTGTCTGTATTCAGGTCTATGTTCTTGGTTCATGCTCTTGTCTGATATTCATATTTTCTCTAGTTTAAATCAGGTTTATGTTCTTGCTTATGTTGCTCTAGTGTTTAGCCCTCTCATGTTGTTGTTTTTTTGATTAGCTATCTGTTTCATGCATTTCGTTCTGATCTGGTTCTATGTTTTGGTATTTGTATCTCAGTATTTTGGTTTATTTCTAGTGCTCAGGTCTTTAGTTTCATGTATGTTTGTTCTGGATCCTTGCTGTGTATATACTTTGCTGTTTTATTCCTTGTTTTATTATATACAATTCACGTTTCATGTCTGTTCACTGCTCAAGTAGCTCACACCCTTTCTGTACCATGTCAGGTCAGGTCCCACGTTACAGAAATATACATAGCCCTGAGCCCTCTTTGATCCTTACTTTTAGGTAAATAATCCATATACAAAATTCCCAGTAATGCAGAAAAAATTTATATTGCACGAAACATTGAACACAAGGTGGGAAATAAAGTGGAGAGAGGGAAAAAAAAAATATATAGTATAATTAATACAATACCTGTGACTAAAAGTTTATTATAAACATTCACTAACAGTCACATATGAAGAGAGATCATTTGCGTATATGCGGGTAATAATAGAGGCTCAATATGAATTTTATATGATTGAATGTTTCTGCGATGAACACAGTAATTAAACACCTAGTAATATATCTAATACACTAGTATAGTATATCAATATAAAGATAGCAAACACACTTAATGCCATATAACGCACAAAATAATTTTCAACCACATATCAAATATTCACAAGTTAAATATATACACAGATATAAATATATGCATGAAATAAATAAATATGTACATCATTTGTAATTAAAAAGTTCATTATGAATATCTATCAGCCCCTTTGCTGCTGAGCCATTTCACGTCTGTGTGCTGAGCAAATTTTTACCACTTTTGCTCATCTTGTTTAAACGCGATTTGAAGCACATTTTATTATATGACCCCGACATATTATATATTTTTCTTTCCGGCAGACTCGGCAGATTCATAATATATAATTTTTATATGTATACGTCATGCCCTGCCTGTACATAAAAAAAAATGCAATAAAATTCGAATTTTTAATCATCTACAGCGTGTAAAGTGTTTTTTATCACATGAGCGTTTGCAGTTATATTTTCTATGGTGTGCGCTTGTACAAAAAAGAGAAACTCGTCAGGCCTTTCGAATGACACCCTCCATGACCCACTAGCTGCCACAGTTCTGGAGATATCAGGGTTCAAAGGAACCCCTTATCTCCACCAGGGAAAAATCCCCGGGCAGCTAGGGGTTCCCCGGCTATCTGACATCATCGCACTATGCGTCAGGAGGCCCCCACCGGAGCAAGATGGTGATCTGGCGTCAAACAGTGCTGGATCACAATTTGGCACGTAAGGGGCGGTGCCTTTTGTTTACTGTAAACCCTCCTGATCAGGAGGGAGAGGGATCCAAAGGGATCTCCCCCACTCTCTTTCAGCCGATCTCCTGGCATTGCCTGGAAATGACTTAACTTCAGCGTCTGACTTTGCTGAAAGGATCCTTTGTGAAAGGATTTTACCAGGAAGGATACATTGAGATTTCTCTCATTTTCAAGTATGTCCTAGGTGGCGAGTATGTACCATTAAGTGTCTTGCCCAAGCACTTACTGGAGAGGTGCTCGCTGGGATCGAACCCATGACTCCACAAGCTCTCTCCATGCATTGCAGTGATGTTACCGCTACTCCACCCAGCTGGCACATATATGAGGAGAGATTTATGTATACACATATGGGTAATGATAACGGAACCATATACGATTTAATATAAATATGTGAATGCTCTATGGGGATATTGCATTTAAATATATAGGACACACCAACACTTAAGAGCACTAGCATAAGAAACTCAAGTAAAAAACAAGTCGACATGTCATTAATCATGCCACTAGCTGTGATCCAGGAGGGCACAGGGCTTACAGGATAAAAGGGTAGCATGCCTCATATGTTAAAATTGCTTTGTTTGATTGAGGCTATTTGATTGAAGTACCGGTATACATTAGAAATCCCCAGCGCCACTAGAAACCATCTATCGAGTCCATGCACAAATGAATACCAGAAGAAGATACCACATGGAACGTGGTGGAACGCGAAAGCACATCTGCGCATGTCCAAGATGGCGACGCCCATGACAGCTGAACGGGATGGAGGTGTGAATTGCATGCCAAGCAATTACAGAGGACATCTGGAGCCAATATTATTATTATGGTCATCATTTATATAGCGCCAACAGTTTCCGCAAGGCGCTTTACAATAACCAAAGGGAAGGAAATACATATAAACGGACATAAGATGGAAACAAGAGGTGTAGAGGGCCCTGCTCATAGGAGCTTACAGTCTAGAGGGATTGGGGTTGAGGAAGACAAGAGGGATTTCACTAGATAGCAGGGATCATTATTGCCAGTGGTTTGGGAATGGTGGGGCCATAGAAGCGGCTTCAATCAAGTGTGAGTAGGTGAGCAGAGGGATGAGTTGCATCAGTGATGTGGTACGCTAATCTGAAGACATGGGTTTTGAGGGATTTCTTGAAGGCCTGAAGGTCAGGGGAGAGTTTGATAGGGCGAGGCAAGTCATTCCACAGGACTGGTGCTGCCCTTGAGAAGTCTTGGAGGCGAGAGTTGGCCGTGCGTGTGTAGACCGATGACAGGAGGAGATCACCTGCTAAACGGAGTTGTCTAGATGGGACGTGCTTGCGGAGTAAAGAAGACATGTCGGGAGGGGTTGAGTTATTGAGTGATTTGAACGTGAGCATCAGTATTTTAAACTGTATCCTGAAGCGTACAGGAAGCCAATGGAGGGACCGGCAGAGTGGGAAAGTACGCGAGGTGCGTTTAGTGAGATAAATAAGCCTGGACCCTGCATGCATTACAGATTTCAAAGGGGCAATATGGGAGTTGGGGAGGCCAATAAGGAGCGAGTTGCAGTAGTCAAGTCGTGAAATGACAAGAGCATGAACCAGCACTTTTGCGGTATCTTGTGCCAGAAAGGGGCAGACACGGGCAATGTTTTGTGGCCTTCAGGTCAGCAACTTGTAGCTCAAAATCTCTGATGGAGACATCGGGGATGTAACTCTGGTCGGCGCTGTCCACTGCACACTCGTGTGGATGGGTGATGAACTTAAAAAGACGAGTGCGCTCACGAAATTCTCCAAAGCGCGCTTTGAATGACTGCAGGAAATTAGATGTGAAGCCCGCTAGCTGCTGAAGATCAAGATGTTGAGCAGGGTCACTTGCTGTGTATGCATCTCTAAACTCTCCCAGTTTTTCAAAGTGTAGTAAACGACCTGTTTCAATGTCGGCGATGAAGAGTTCTAGCTTGTTTTCAAATGCAAACACTGCTTGTTGAAGGGATAAGACTGTATTTCCAACGCCTTGCATTTTCACATTGAGCTGGTTCAGATGTTCAGTCATGTCCACGAGATAGTAGAACTTCAGAAGCCACTCAGTGTTAGCTAACTCAGGATGCTCGACGTTTTTCATTTCAAGAAAAGTCCGGATTTCGCTCAGACAAGCCGCGAAACGGCTGAGCACCTTCCCTCTTGACAACCAACGCACATTGCTGTGCAGAAGCAGACCGGGATAATTATTCCCAACTTCATCCAGCAGTGTTTTAAACTGGCGATCATTTAAAGCTCGGGCAACAATAAAGTTGACCACCCGAATGACCAGCGACATCACCTCACCAAGCTGCTCGCCACACATCTGAGCACAAAGCGCTTCCTGATGCAGGATGCAGTGAAAACTTAGGATGGGTCTCTTTTCATGTTCATGAAAAAGCGCTACGAATCCTTTGTTTTTCCCCACTATGCACGGAGCACCATCAGTACACACCGAAATAAGTTTATCCATTGGTAGATTTTTTTCTTTAGCGAACTCAGTGAAAGACTTGCACAAATCCTCCCCTCTTGTTGTCCCTTTCATAGGCAAAACAGCAAGACTTTGCTCACGTAGTGTGTCACCGACAGCATACCTTGCAATCACGCTGAACTGGGATAAATGGCTTACGTCTGTTGACTCATCCAAAGCAAGAGAAAAGAATGGTGCTGCATTTATGTCCTTCACTTGTGTTGCCTCAATTTGATTTGCCATCATGATGGTACGATCGTGAACAGTTCTTGCCGACAGAGGCATGTCTTTTATTCGTTTGATTATTTTGTCTTTATCCGAAAAGTCGTCAAAAAGTTCATTGGCAACATCAAGCATGAATGTTTTGGCATACTCCCCATCTGTGAATGGCTTTCCATTTCTCACAATTGCTAAAGCACCAGCAAAGCTAGCCGAATTCCAGTCACCTTGTTGGGTCCAAACACGGAGTTGCTGCTGACTATCTTGCACTCTGCACAGTAGCTCTTGACATGCTTTCTTCCTGCTGTCCCCTGCAGAATATTTCGATGCAAATGTAGTATGGAGTGTGTCGAAGTGCCGCTATATATTTGACCGTTTCATCGATGCAATTTTATCATTGCATATTAGACACACTGCATAACCTGCTCTCTCCACAGACGAATTCCTCTGTCCATTCCTGCTGAAAAGTACGATACTTCTCATCTTTTTTTCTTTTAGCCATCTTCTTCGATAAAAGGGTTTCTGCAATTAGCTAGCTGACTACTTGATTAAAAGGAAGGAAGTTTACAGTGTAGGTATGGTGGGCCCGTGTGAGACCAGGGTCAAGAAGGATCAGCAGTGAGTAGCACCCATTGGATTTAGCAGTTGCAAGGTCATTGGTCAGTTACACAAGAGCCGTTTCTGTTGAGTGCAGTAAGCGAAAGCCAGATTGCAGAGGGTCAAGGAGAGTGTGGTGTTGAGGTAGTTGAGGTAGTCAGACGGTAGGGATGAGCTGTTCGGTTCGATCAGTTCGGAGTTCAACTCGAACATTGGCAGTTCGAAAGTTCGCGAACGTCAAACTTTTTGGCGTGTTCGGTTCGAGTTCGATTTTTTTTAAAAAAAAGGATAAAAAATGCTTAAAAAAATACTAAAAAAATCTAGAGATAAAGAGACTCTTTACTGCAGAATATTATAAGCAACGGTTTATTAGATATTGAATTAAAAAACGACCTAATGTCTAGGTGCAAAGATTCTCACCTCTAAATGACCTGTGCTCTCAAACGGCGTAAATAACAGGTGTTTAATTAGTGTTTGGAAATAACATGTGCTTTTAATAATTAGTCTGGTCTCATGAATTTGATACATATTTGATACATTGCCTGCAGGCTGGGTGTGGCCAGCACATGTATGAACAAACACTGTTTGTTCTGAATTCTAAGAAGTGTTCATTTCTACTATATGATCCTCTGATATGCTGTTTAACCCCTTAAGGACCAGGGCTCTGTAAAGCCAATCATTAATGATGTAGATGTCACGTCATTAGTCATCAATTGCTTAATAAAATCTTTATCACACTCCCTAGATTTAATCGTAATTTTCCAGTATTTGTATGTCATGTACCTCTCCCGAAGGGCCTATGTGAGCCTACAATTATTATTGTGTTAGAAATGTCTATCATAAAGTGTACAAGCTGAGTCCCTAGAGTCTCTGACTATCCATTGTCATATATACCTTGCTTTAATACATATAATACATTCCCTCATCTAACAGGATAGTAGCCAGTCCCTGTGCATTTTAACCTCTTAAGGGTGGCTAGGTGTTGTGTGTGGGTCTCTGATGGTGATGTTTCTATACATCCTACAAATCCGCCACTTCACAGGCAGGTTATGGGGACCTCCTAGGCACGATACTTGAAGGAATTTTTCGTTTTTATTTTTAACCCTTATTTTATGGAAAACTCACTGTTCCTTTAAAAATGTATTTTTAAAAATGTTTTGTCCTTGTTTCCTGTCCCCCAGGGCACTACCCGGACCCCCATACACCTTTTATGGCAAATATCTTGCATATATGCCCTCTTGGAGGGCACTCTAAAAATCGAACTTTTGAGTCCCATTGACTTGCATTGAGTTCGGTTCGAGTTCGAACTCGAACTTTTGAAATTGTTCGAGTTCGAACCGAACACGGGGGTGTCCGTCTCTTCCCTATCAGACGGCATACACAAGCTTTTCGAGGAGTTTGGAGGCAAAAGGGAGCAGGGAAATGGGGTGGTAGTTGGAGGAAGCAGTCGGATCCAGAGATGTTTTTTTTAGGATTGGGACTACCGTGGCATGTTTGAGGGGAGCAGGAAAGACCCCAGAGGTTAAAGACAGATTAAAGGTATGGGTCAAGGATGGTACAAGAGAAACAGAAAGTGTTTTGGCAAGATGTGAGGAAACGATGTCGAGGGGGCAGGTAGGGATGAGAGGATCGTAGTAGTTTAAGGACATCTTGTTCAGGAGCTGAAGGGAACGAGTTAAACATGTGAGGATAGGCATGGTTAGCATTTTCCTGCATGGGTGAAGATGGCATTGTGGAGATTTCAGTTCTTATCTGTTCAATTTTTGCTGTGAAAAAGCATGCTAGGTCTTCGGCATTGAGGTCAGTGTGAGGAACAGCCACAGCAGGACGGAGAAGGGAGTTGAAGGTGGTGAACAGGCATTTTAGTTTCCATGAGTGGGTGTATATGAGGGCCGTAAAATATGACTGCTTGGCTAGTGTGGCGGGATGGAAGTCCGCCTGCGGTCCTGCTCTATCTGACCCCCCTCCTTTGGTGGCGTCCGGCCCGACTACCGAGTGGCACGGCACTCGGCGTCTCGAGCGGCCTGGAGGATGAAATGGCGTTGGTCTGGCGTCTGGAGAGATGGTGCGGTGTTGCCTTGGGGATCCCGTTCCTGGGTTGAGTGGTGATGCAGGAGACCGCTGAGTGTCTCCTGCAACAGTGATTGTAGCTCTGAAATGAAGACACCAGACGCGGCTGTATGCTTTAAAACAGTGAACTCAATTTTATGGGTTTCAACAGGGTCATTTATACAACTTCACATAAACAGATTACCAACTCCCCCACCCACACAACCAGCACTGATTGGCTCCTTTCCCAGCCTCCTGTTCCCTATCAGGTCCCTTTCATTCTTCCCATTGTCCAGGGATTAGGCAGATGAGGTCTTGGAAAAACCTCCAATCAGCTGGCTTGCTGTATCCTCTATCTTGCCCTTTCAGGCTCCCCATTGTCCAGGGGATTAGGCAGATGAGGTCTTGGAAAAGCCTCCGATCCTCTGGCCTGCTGCATCCTCCATTTTGGGGCATGAGATCCTTTGTTCTGTGAAACCATGCTGGGATGAGCAAAATGGCGACGGGGAAAAACACATACAAATGGTTTCTTTCATACTTTTACAGTCACATCATACAGGGTACATTTTCATTACATTACACCAATAAAACCACATCTAGCAATAAAATAAGAGGTCCATAGGCTCACATGCAAAACCAAAACCAAAACAGGAAAAATGGTCTTTAAAAAGGGTTCAGTCTTTAGTCCTGTGGCTCGCTGAAAAGAGCTCTCAGGTCCGTTCCTTGACATTTCTCCCCCCTTCTAGAGTCCGACGGACACGGTTGGACCCACACGGGTTGACTCGGGGAAGTCGGAGCAGTCTTTGTGGCCCATAGTCTGTGGGAAGGAGGCGAGGAAGGAGATGTCGGATGGGGTCAACAGCTGCGGGATAAGCAGCTCGAGGGTATCCCCCTTCTGCTCCTTGGGGCAGATGGTGGAGGATGGGCAGAGACCAGCGGCACTCTGCCCCGTTGCCAGCTCTTCTGCTGGGTAAGCGGACACTGGCACAGTGTCTTCTTGTGGGGGCGGGAGGATAACTTCCTCTCTGGGCCACTCGGACCCTTTACGCGGCCCATTCTGGTCGCTTGGCACCTGCCGTGCTTCTTCCGACCTGGCCGGCTCGTCTACTGTGGTCCCGACGGGGACCCATGGGAGCATCTCGGGCTCCAATACTTCCGTGTCACTTGGACTGTCTGCTTCTTCGGCCAGACAGTCCCAGGTCATGGGGCTTAGGCCTGACTGTGGAGCGTCGTACAACAACCTTCTGTAGGCCTTCTCAAGCTCCCATTCGCGCTCTACCAGGAACTCCAGTTCCTCTATGTCGAAGTCCTTGCTCTCGCATGAGAGTTCCTCTTCCCGGCGTTCCAGTATCTCCTCCAACTGCCACTCCGACTCTTCTCCAAACCCGGGGTCGTTGGCCATCCTTTCGTATAGCAGCCCTATGCCGCCGTAGTGGAGGCCTGCGGTGGAGGCGCCGTCGATGGTGCGGGGTAGCAGGGGGCCTATTAACCACTGGGATGCCCGGTAAGCGGCGTCCAGTGCGATCTCCTGCTGAACCAGGTATTGGAGCTCTGCCTCCCACTCCTCTGGGGGTCGGCCTTTCAGGAATGCTGCTCTGGCATTGTACTGCACTTGGTAGATGGCAGCGTTGGAGGGAACATTGACACCATGGTAGTCCCTTTCATGGTACAGTGCCTCGTACAAGAGTTCTTGGCGGATCTCGTCCCACCACTCGGGGCCAGAGGGCTCAACTGTAGATCCATGATACCGATCCAGGCCCTCCTGTAGCCTTCTCGGGAATTCAGCCCTCGTGTCTGCGAGGGTGCTGGAACAGTGGCACCACCACTCGATGGGGGGGTGTGGCATCCTCGGATGCAGCTCCAGGCGGGCTGTAAGCCTCCACCCAAGGGTCGCTGAGATGTGCGGTTTCCTCAATTAAAACTCCAGGCGAGCTGTAAGTCCAAAAAGAAGTTTCGCTGGGGGTGTAGATTCCCTGGATGAAGCTCCAGTCGAGCTGTCAACCTCGAACCAGGGTTCTACGGGGTAGGGTTCAGGGGCAGGGTATTCAGTCCTTTTTCCTCGGAGCGCCGCCATCCGCAGCTCGTACTGACGGTCCGTCTCTTGCTCCTCTTCCTGCCGGACCTCCTGGATGGCGTTGTGTATAGCGGCTTCTGATGGGGCGGCTCCGAAGAAGGCTAGCCGCTGCCGCACTTTCCTTTGGAAGGGATCTTCTGGGACCAATGCCTGTGTGGGTGGTAAGGTTGGCGTGCCCACGGCTCCCTGGTCCATTTCCTGCAGTTCCTCGATCAGGGCGGCTTTACTTTTTGAGCCCGGGGTGCCTCCTCGGCTCTCCAGGATGCCCCGCAGGGTGTCTTTTTTGTAGTTGGCTTACCCTGCCATGCTGAGTGCTTTTTCTGGGGGTTCAAAGAGCTATCCCACCGCTGCCACCAGTGTGGCGGGATGGAAGTCCGCCTGCGGTCCTGCTCTATCTGCCTTTGGTGGCATCCAGCCCGACTACCGAGTGGCACGGCACTCGGCGTCTCGAGCGGCCTGGAGGATGAAATGGCGTTGGTCCGGCATCTGGAGAGATGGTGCGGTGTTGCCTTGGGGATCCCATTCCTGGGTTGAGTGGTGATGCAGGAGACCGCTGAGTGTCTCCTGCAATAGTGATTGTAGCTCTGAAATGAAGACACCAGACGCGGCTGTATGCTTTAAAACAGTGAACTCAATTTTATGGGTTTCAACAGGGTCATTTATACAACTTCACACAAACAGATTACCAAATCCCCCACCCACACAACCAGCACTGATTGGCTCCTTTCCCAGCCTCCTGTTCCCTATCAGGTCCCTTTCATTCTTCCCATTGTCCAGGGATTAGGCAGATGAGGTCTTGGAAAAGCCTCCAATCAGCTGGTTTGCTGTATCCTCTATCTTGCCCTTTCAGGCTCCCCCATTGTCCAGGGGATTAGGCAGATGAGGTCTTGGAAAAGCCTCCAATCCTCTGGCCCGCTGCATCCTCCATCTTGGGGCATGAGATCCTTTGTTCTGTGAAACCATGCTGGGATGAGCAAAATGGCGACGGGGAAAAACACATACAAATGGTTTCTTTCATACTTTTACAGTCACATCATACAGGGTACATTTTCATTACATTACACCAATAAAACCACATCTAGCAATAAAATAAGAGGTCCATAGGCTCACATGCAAAACCAAAACCAAAACAGGAAAAATGGTCTTTAAAAAGGGTTCAGTCTTTAGTCCTGTGGCTCACTGAAAAGAGCTCTCATGTCCGTTCCTTGACAGCTAGGAAGAGCGCAGAGCTGTAGGACTGGAGCATAAATTTTAGGCTTGTGCACCGAATTTTTTTCCGTTCGATTCGGTTCGGTTCGTTCGGATTTTGTGAATTTTCGTTTCGACTCATTTCGGCCGATTTCTGTTTCGGTTCGGTTCGGTTCGTTTCAGTTAGTTTTTCGTATCGACTTTTTTTTCGTGATTTCGGAAATTTTCGTGTTTTTCGGAACGTCTGTTCTCCTCGTTTCACTGTGTCTATTCGTTTTTTACGTAAACTAATGGTTTTTCAGATACGATAATTATACGATACGATAATTATACGATAGGATATTTCTGCCGATACGATAATTCTGCCATTGAGATTTCTCATGTTTTACAAGAAGGATACATTGAGATTTTTCATGATTTACAAGAAGGATACATTGAGATGGGAATGATACAAAATTTAATTACAGAATCTGCGATATAAATACGATGTCCGAAATTTCTGAAATGGAGCCGAAATCAGGAATGATGCCGAAATCATGAATTGAACGAAAATGAATTTCGATTTTACACATTTCTACTCCATTCGAAAACTCCAAAAAGTTTTCGTTTCGGCTCAAAAAGGTTTCGAATCTGCCGTTTTCAGATCTGAAAATTTTCAGAAAATCGTCCGAATTCGAATGCATGAATCGGGAAATTTCGTGAAAATTCCGAAATTCCGAAACCCGAAACCCACATCCCTAATAAATTTATAGTGAATAAAGTTGGAGTGGGAGCGGGTCTTTCTCCAATAGCATTCAGCAGTTCTAGAACATCTTTGGAGATCAATTTGTTCTGCCAGAGTTGCAAGTTTTTTCGCCTCATTGACCTGGGTTTTGACGGCACCAACTTATTAAGGGTGGAGGAAAGAGCCAAGAAGAGAACTGGTCGAAGAAGGGAAGAGGTTGGCCAGGGGGTCGGTAGATAACAGCAATACGAACAGCTAGAGGCTTAAACAGGTGAATAGTATGGACCTCAAATGTGGGGAAATTAAGAGATGGGCATGGAGAAATGTCCTGAAAGGAGCAGTGGGGAGAGAGTAAAAACCCCACACCGCCACCTTTTTTGTCAGTCAGTCTAGGGGTGTGTAAAATTGGAGACCGCCATGTGTTAGGGATGAAATATATTCATTTAATGACAGTATAAAATGACTGTGGGGACATGGCATTATTGTACCAGCTCATGAAGTCGTGGAACACGGCGAAACGCGTTCTGGCATGCTGTTTCATTGTTTTTAGTCTGAGTAATCCTGAGTAAAGTGTATGGGCCACCTGAGAAATAGGAAGAAAATAACCCACAAGCGCGGACCCACTCAAAGCAAGTGCTAGGGCTCTTTATTTGTGAGTGGAATCCTCTGAGAACACATATCTGTATTCATAGTACATACGTATTGCACCATAATTGTTATTATTTTGTCTTTTCTATGGTTGCCTGAAATTATTGAGAGACACCAGAAAAACCTTTATGAGCATTAAGTTGTGCTGTACCAGGTTGTATGTATATATGTGTTTGGTTTAGGGGAAACAACAGTTTCTGGTGCTGGCTATAAGGGACTCTGGTGGTGGAAAAACATGTTGTGTGGGTGCTACACTGTACTCTATACATATCTACTGGGTTAAGTTATAACTACCTACCGCAGGTTAGTTTGCGGTAGGGTCAGAATTAGGTGTGTGGTGTTGGGTTATATATATATATATATATATTTAATTTTGTGTAAATTAAATAAAGCCGGCTCAGTCCAGCAGCGCACTGCATGCATGCCGCGCAGTTACACTCAGTCTGCCGCCTCCAGCTTACACATGCCCAATGCAGCGTGCCTCCCACATTGTAATCACGAGCATGGCACGCTGCATCAGCTCCGCCCCTCCACGTCACGTAAAGCATAATGCACGCTGACACAGAGTCAGGAGAAGAGAGAGAGAACAACCGAGTAAAGGGTGCGATCGGAGCCTGCCAAGGTCCAGCCTCCAGTTGAGCCAGTCTACCTGCATCTGGAGCCGGAGGACAGAGTCTCCAGAGAGGCCGTGAGATTTTTGGGGGGGATTAAAGTGAGGAGGGGGGATAAATTGAGGAGGGGGAATAAAGTGAGGAAGGGGATAAATTAAGGGGGCCGATAAATTGAGGAGGGGGAATAAAGTTTGGAGAGGGGATAAATTGAGGAGGGGGAATAAAATAAAGGGGAGAATAAAGAGAATGGGGCTGCTGAAGGGGGAATAAAGCGAGGAGGGGCCTGCTGGGGGGAGGCTGTGGAGCTCTGTGATACACTCATACACACCTCACATTACTGTGAGTTTTATTGCTGTGGAGCTCTGTGATATACACATACATACTGCACATTGTGAGTTTTATTGCAGTGGAGTTCTGTGATACACTCATACAGATCACTGTAAGTTTTATTGCTGTGGTGCTCTGTGATATGCTCATACACACCGCGCATTACTGTATCACAGAGTTCCACAGCAATAAAACTCACAGTAATGTGCATTGTGTATGAGAGTAACACAGCAATAATATACACACCGCACATTACTGTGAGTGAGTTTTATTGCTGTTACTCTGTGATAACCTCATACACATCACACATTAATGTGAGTTTTATAACTGCAGAGCTCTGTGATACAGTAATATGCGGTGTGTATGAGTGTATCACAGAACTCTGCAGTTATAAAACTCACATTAATGTGTGATTTGTAAGCGTATCAGAGAGCTCCACAGTAATAAAACTCACAGCAATATGAGGTGTGTATGAGTGTGTCACAAGCGCCCCAGGCAGATGCCAAGGAGGGCCCTTTATACAGAGTGTTATTAAGCCCTTTAGGCAGGAATGTGCTTTGCAGCATGATGCAGAACCCAGCACACAATATACAGGGACAGAACCAGAAATGATAGGGCAGGATACAGACACAAGAGGAGGCCCTGCACTGGGTAAGGTCTTTGAGTAGCCTTCTAACTATACAGATTACAGGGTGGGAAATAAACACCAGGACAGCAACCAATATGCCCAGCAGCAACACAGAACCCTGAACTATGTATGAGGTCCTTAGGTTGGTCTCTAATATATTCTACAATATGCTGCTGGAAACAATACATAAAGACCAGAATACAAAACATAAAAAAGAATATACAAGAATCGTCAGGGAAATAGCCAGGACTAGACGCCAGGGAGGATTGCCAGCCAAAATCAGGGATTAAGAGCCAGAACCCTATTCATACAATCCAAAGTCAGACACAGGAGCGGTTCTCCCACAGACCAGGTCAGCAACAGGATATACAGCATACAGGGAGCAGACAAGAGACCAGTCAAGAGATACCTCCAATAGTCATACACAGAATAACAGAACCAAAACACAGATGCAGATACACAGAAAGGAAAACCTATACTGGGACTAAAGATCTAATGCACTGCTGGCCATATACAGTTGTGTTCAAAATTATTCAACCCCCAATGCTGTAAGGGGTTTTAGGGAATTTAGTGTACATTTGTAATTGTATTCAGAATTAAATCCTACAAGGACTTTTTAAAGAACCATATGCAACTAAAATGACATCAATTGGTTTTGTAATACAGTAGTAAATGTTTCTTTTGTGAATTCTTCATTGACACAATTATTCAACCCCTTAAAGACTACCACTCTGAAGAACAGAGGTTCATTCAAGTGTTTTCAATCAGGTATTGAAAACACCTGTGGATGTCACGGAGCAGCAATAAAGCATAATAAGCACCAATTAGGCAGCTTTAAAATGTCTGTGATACTCAGCTCCTTCTAGACATTTACTGGTGTGGTTACAAACATGGTGAAGTCAAGAGAATGGTCCATGAAGACAAGAGAAGAGGTGATTACTCTTCACAGGAAGGGCAATGGCTATAAGAAGATTGCAAAGATGTTAAACATACCAAGAGAGACCATAGGAAGCATCATTCGCAAATTCAAGGCAAAGGGCACTGTTGAAACGCTACCTGGTCATGGCAGAAAGAAGATGCTGACTTTGACTGCTGTGCGCTACCTGAAGCGTAGAGTGGAGAAAAGTCCCCGTGTGACTGCTGAGGAACTGAGAAAAGATTTGTCAGATGTGGGTACTGAAGTTTCAGCTCAGACAATACGGCGCACACTGCGTAATGAAGGTCTCCATGCCAGAACTCCCAGGCGCACCCCCTTGCTGTCTCCAAAGAATAAGAGTCGACTGCAGTATGCCAAAAGTCATGTGGACAAACCACAGAAGTTTTGGGATAGTGTTCTGTGGACTGATGAAACAAAATTAGAACTGTTTGGGCCCATGGATCAACGCTATGTTTGGAGGAGGAAGAACAAGGTCTATGAAGAAAAGAACACCTTGCCTACTGTGAAGCATGGCGGGGGTCAATCACGTTTTGGGGCTGTTTTGCTTCTGCAGGTACAGGGAAGCTTCAGCGTGTGCAAGGTACCATGAATTCTCTTCAGTACCAGGAGATATTGGATGACAATGTGATGCAGTCCGTCACAAACCTGAGGTTTGGGAGACGTTGGACCTGTCAACAGGACAATGATCCCAAGCATACCTCCAAGTCCACTAGAGCATGGTTGCAGATTAAAGGCTGGAACATTTTGGAGTGGCCATCGCAGTCACCTGACTTAAATCCGATTGAGAACCTCTGGTGGGACTTAAAGAAAGCAGTTGCAGTGCGCAAGCCTAAGAATGTGACTGAACTGGAGGCTTTTGCCCATGACGAATGGGCGAAGATACCCGTAGATCGCTGCAAGACACTCGTGTCAAGCTATGCTTCACGTTTAAAAGCTGTTATAACTGTAAAAGGATGTTGTACTAAGTACTAAGATTGAATGTCACTTGGGGGTTGAATAAAACTGATAATGATGTGAGCACAGAAAAGACATTTGTGGTTATTTCATTATAAATGTTATGTTATATTTGTCTGACCTACACGTGCCTCTTTGATTTAATTGTAAGCAAGATGACTGAATGATCAAAATCAATGTCAAACTGGCCAAAACACTCAATTTCAGTGGGGGTTGAATAATTTTGAACACAACTGTATATAGGGCAGTGCAAGTCATGTGACTACAGGTCCAATCAGTCACAGAGACTCCAGGGACGAAGAGCTTGAACAGATTAATCACAAAAAAAGGGCTGACAAGGATAGCTCTCACCACCAGGGGGCCTGACTGTGATGTGGAAACGTGACAGAGTGGGAGTTTTATTACTGTGGAGCTCTGTGATATGCTCATACACACCGCACATTACTGTGAATTTTATTACTGAGGAGCTCTGTGATACAGTAATGTGTGCTGTGTATGAGCGTATCGCAGAGCTCCGCAGTAATAAAACTCACAGCAATGTGTGCTGTGTATGCGCATGAGTTTTATTGTTGTGGAGCTCTGTGATATGCTCATACACACCGCACATTACTGTGAGTTTTATTGTTGTGGAGCTCTGTAATGTGCAATGTATCTTTTAAAGTGATCGGTTATTTCCCTCATTTGCCACAGGGACATTCTGTGCAGCAGCGCAGCCTCAGCTGCAATGAGTGGGTGATGACTGCTGCAGCAGATCTAAGGCTGGGGTCAGACCAGTGCACTTTTAACGTGCGTTCTGGCGCACATAATTACGGCCGCACTAGCAGCAGATGACGGGCAATGATGGCCAATATACGATGTACGGCTGCACAAAAGTCCGGCCGTGCAACGCAAGTGGAATTTGAACGCATTTTTTTGAGAACGCAGAACCGCTAGTACTGACGTACTGAGTGCGCAGCTGCGGCATAGCGGAGTGTTTGCGTGATTAGGAGATGTCAGACGCTGCTAATGTCCAGCCTACATAACGTCCAGACGCAAAAAGAGTTTTATTGATGATCCGTACAAAATCACGCCCGAAAATGCGCGTCGTCTGACCGTTTTTGCGCATTCCGTGAAAAAATACGTCAATGCGTTTGGACGCACTTCTTCACATTCGCGGGGAAAAATGCTTTCGTCTGACCCTAGCCTAAGTCTGAAGGGGGCACAGTGAATTCCCCAATTCGCTGTTGGGTCCATGTGGATTTTCTACATGCAATTTTCAAAAAGATAATTTTAATGAGTTAAGAAATAAATTCTTTAGCAGAAAAATGTACATGTGGGTGTTGCATTGTAGGGGGTGGGGTTTTGTATGGGTGTGGCCTCTGTGGGTGCGACACAAGGGGGCACCATGGTCTCATATTGCCCGGGGGCCTCATTAGTTGTCAGTCCGCCCCTGGACATGAACTAAGAAAATAGAAAGCAGCACAGATGAAACAGGTATGAGGGCAGCACAGGAAACAAACTAGAGACACAGGGTACAGAGAAACAGACAAGATACACGGGGCAATAACAGACTCACAGGGGGTCAGACAGTAAAAAGGTGGACGGACAGAGCAGAACCGCATAGAGGGAAAAATCCTCTCAGTGCTGGTGTATTATGGCCTGGGTGTGACTCTTTTTCAAAGAACAATAAGGGGATGAAGGCACTCGAGTCAGGGGCGTAACTACTAGGGGTGCAGAGGGTGCGACCGCACCTGGGCCCTTGAGTCCAGGGGGGCCCACACTCGCCTGCCTGGGGGCTTGCCTATAATATATAATTCTTCTTTTAATTTATTTTATACTTATTTGTGAGCTATACTTTGGAGCTTTGTGATTTACACTGATACACAAAGCACATTACTGTGAGATTTATTGCTGTGGAGCTCTGTGAGATACACATTGTGCAAATTACATTAAAAATGGGATGGACTGAAGAGGTCATAGTGAACCTGGAAAAAAATGTGATACTGTCCAGACATTGTCAACATTGTGGACCAGGAGGGGACCAATGCATGTTAACAGTAGGGGAGTATGTTTTTGCCTATGGTGGGGGGGCCCAGTCATGGTTCCTGCAGGTTCTTGCTGTAGATTATGTGCCTGCTCAAACACCCCAGCGTATCCTGTGAGTTACATTGCTTTGGATTATGTGTCTACTCATACACCCCAGCGCTTCTTGTGAGTTACATTGCTGTGGATTATGTGCCTGCTCAAACACCCCAGTGTTCACTGAGATATATTGCTGTAGATTATGTGCCTGCTCATACACCCCAGTGCTTCCTGTGAGTTATATTGCTGTGGATTCTGTACCTGCTCATACACCCCAGTGCTTCCTGTGAGTTTTATTGCTGTGGAGCTCTGTGATATGCTCATACACACCGCCCATTACAGGTAAAGGAATGTGCAGTGTGTCAGGATTACCGGGGAAGGGGGTGCTTTCAATATGGTGGTGACCTATTTAATGACCTAATTAAAGTAAATTGAACTAATTAAGATAAATGGTGTAGTATCTTTTATATTTCAGGGGAAGAAAAGTAAAAATATGGATCTTTCTTGGGGGGGTGGGGGGTGAGGGGGGCCCTTCATGGATTCTCGCACTGGGGCCCTCAGGTTTCTAGTTACGCCACTGACTCGAGTACAATGCAATGGTGCTACAGAGTGTCAGTGGAAATTGGGTGCCCACGAAAGCCACCCCTACGTAGACAAAAAAGCAAGTAGAGACCCGGAACTCCAGAAGCAATGATGTATTTTATTTACAACAGCAACATTTTGGCTGAACACCCAGCCTTTCTCAGGCTGGGTGTTCAGCCAAGAAGACGCATCATGGAAAATATTGACTACAAAGATTGAAAGTGACCAAAACATTGACTTGGAATGAAAAGACTGGATTTAATGCACAGCTCTAAATCTAAAAACACTCTAAGTAGCTCTAATGTCCATGAAAGTCCTCATCAGTGCATACCAATACGGTACCATAACAGTCTAATACCACAAGCCCATCCACTGCATCGCCATGCTAATGTGCACAAATGTCAATTTCATAGGAAAGTACCTTAATATGCCAGTATATAATGGTCATATATGCAAATGTATAGAAATGCTGCTTAAATCTCCCCTGAAGCACACGTGCTTTATCCACACCATTAAACATTAATATACAAAATATGTTTTATATCAGACATTGATTTTCAAACGCAATTTCAACCACTAAAGAAAATGATTCAAATAAAACCACATCCGTATCGGCCCAGATAATGAGCTTGCATGCTTTTTCATGCACATGTATATTACTATGGCCAACTAACAATGATACACCATTTTTCCTTAGACATTCAACTGTGCAGTCAATAAGTTTCTTTATTTATGCTCCGTTATTCATATTGCAGGATGGACATTATAAATATTGTAACGGTTTCCTCTAGTGTTTTCCCTCTCCTATTCATACATTGTATTTTCTATGTTTTCCAAGGGCAATCAAATAATTGTTATTCTTGATATGTAATGCACAGGGGGAACTGAAATTATATGCTATAGTATTTATCTACAGCTGAACAAACAACAACACCTTATGTAATTTTACCTTGTCCTGTATACAGCAAGGTGGAGGTTATGCATGCATTGTTCAGGTCCAAATACAGCCTTTATCTTATTCCATTTTGGGTACAATTTATTAACCTCTGGCAATTTCTCATTAGCCAGGTTTATCCTTCGGTTAGTGTCTCGTTATATCATATCCAGTTCCAATCATTTAAATTTGCCATGAAACACCAAGGTTATAGCCATACCTTTTCTAATAACCCATGTTTGCCTCTGTTCAAATCTCACTTCAAATTCTAATGTGACCCCCTGTGTCCAAGAAAGAGTCCCTCAAGAGTTCCTCAAAGTCAGACTGCCCCTTCATACCCCTTCTGTCGTAATCAAGTTGCCACTTGATGACATCATCTGCATCTCTGAAAAGGTCACAGTCTGGGCATTTCGTCAACATTTCGGTGCAGTTTGGCATTCTCTGAATAGATTAATCATTACTTCTCTATGGGAGAATTTCACTGCCGCCGAAGATCGCCGAACTGAGGCGATCTGAGGTGAACTGCACTAGATTTTGCTTTCAATTTGTCAATATTTGGCTAATTGTCAGCTTTCTGAATAGCCGAACTGCCACAAAATCGCACCTCACAGCGAAATTCACCGTTTGTGCAATTTGGTAGCAAGTTCGGCTCTTATTGAATAACCCCTTTAGTGTCCGTGCCTGAGTCAGTGCTAACAGACCACAGGTAATGCAAGGCCAGTGCGCAGAGACAGCACGTTCCGTGAGAATTCCAGTCTCCAGAAACATAGGCCCTCTCATTTGCTTAAAACAGAGGAGCTGAGTGATACTGGTTCTCAGAGTGTGACGTTGCTGAAAGCTGATTCTTTTGCACTATGTGTGTCACATTTCCACCTTCCAGCCAAGCCCCCTGGTGGTGAGAGCGCTCCAGGCCAGCTCTTCCCTATCTGGGCTTAGCCATTCTGTCCTATGCGGCTCCTGTATTCTCCATGGCTGTTCTAGTCTGGGATTACATGTCCTGTTTGCTCAGTCCTGTTTCCTATAAAAATGCAAGCAGCCCACAAGCTCTTTGCTCTTGCATGGGTTTCTGTTTCCTGAGGGTTCCTGTATCATTGCTACCTGTATTCGTGTCTTGGATACTCTGTGTATGATCTTGGCCTAGTATTGACATTTCTTCTTGTATTCTCCCTGTGTTCTGTATTGCGATATTCTGGTTCCTGGGTGTGAGTATACTGTCTTGTCGTATACTGTTTAACCCTCGCTCTTCCTGTTCTTCTATGTATTTTTTGTGAGGTTCCCTTCCCTAGCATAGAGGCCGTTGCAAGGACCTTTATCTCAGATTTAGGGTTCCCTTTAGTTCTGTTCTCCTGCTATTTCCTGTTGTTCCAGTGCTGTCATTTCTCTTGTATCTGTGTTCTGTGGTCTGTGTCTATGCTAACCTGCCTCAAGGGCTACACATTCAGTATAAAGGGCTCACCTTGGCTCACACCGGGTGTCCCTGTGACAATGTGGGCAGACATACTACTGGTTTGACGTCACTCTTTCCTGACTGCTGAGTGCCCATCCTGGATAAAGACCCCATTCTGAGACTCAAATTGCCTACAATGGGAAACAATATTGTTTTTTTTACTCTATTCTTCAATAAGACTGTGTCCTTACTTCTTGCAACAAACATCAACTCCTCTAGATGAGGCCAAGAGGTGTGGGTTAGAAGAATGAGAATGTACTGTACCTTCTGAGAGCAGATGTGTGTATGAGGACTGTGAAGTGAACCTGAGCACAAAGAAACACACAGATAAAGATCTGACTCATGCTAATTATTACTGTATTTTGACTAAATTTAGAAGGTTACTTAAATCATTTTCATGTTTGGAAGCATGCATTGAGGAAATGGGACTTGTTTATTTAGTTTTTTTTATCTGGCCTTTCGCCTAGTTTCCTGGTTAGGTTCACTGGGAGAGAAGATCTTAATATTAATATGTGTCTTTTGCTCATCATTATGTTTCTATACATAGTAGTTATGCTCATAAACTGCTTTCTTTCACGCAGTGGTAAATCCCTTTAGTAATGCTGACAAAAGCATTAAGGCACTTCATGCTTATCTTTCCTTGCCTTTTACTTCATTGTACTCAACTGTACAGCAGCTACTAACACAACCATTCCTACATTTTCTCCTTCCTAGAGGAGTTTCCTTTCTCCTGGTGTTTTTTCACCCTGTATCTATTCTGCATGTCCAGGCCGAGGTTAAATTAGTCTTAAAATTGTCCTGTTTTCTACTGTTTCAGGTTCTCTCATCCTAAAATTAAACCAAGATTTGGATTAATGGCGGAACTAAAATGTAAGTCGCCTACTCATTTTAGATGAGTATACAGATGTTTAAAGGAATTTCAAGCAGGCAAGAAGAAAATAAAATGCTGCTGTCCCATTCCGCTTTTTTGTTTTTAATCCCAAAGTGGAATTGTTTCTGGGGAGGGTATAAATGAAAACCCACCAGTCCCTCATGACTGAGAAGCAGCATGAGCATATGTGGCTTGCTTAGAAAGCAGCTTTTGGTTTCATTAGGTAGGACACACCAACCAGACGTGCCTTGACGTGCCAGGTGAGCTTACATTTCAATGGCCATTTAAATAAAACAAAACCTCTGATTGTGTTTTGTTTCACATGGAGCTATAGGGATAAGCGCAGATGACATCTTTTTTTCTTGTTATGTTTTATACACGTTACTGGGCTGGATACTTCTGGTAGTTGCAGCTGCCAAAGTAGGCATCAGGCATGACACCGTTTTTTCTGTATGTAAGAAAATAAAAATGCACACCTCTATGCAACGCTGAATCCACCTATTGTATGATTGTTAAGGAGCATAAATAGTTAAAGACCTTACGCTGAGATATTTCTGTTGCTCATCACAAGCACAGGATGTACAGATAACCAGGTCACAAGCACAGACAGGCCCATAACTCATTCACATACATTCCTATGAAACTTTTTGTTATGTAACAACCTCTCCCCTTCTCTTCACTCTTCAATAAAAGATGTATGCAAGCTCCAAGTGGGTGCACAGTTTTGAAATCGCTATTTGTGTGTGTCTAATTTCTCTGTCCCAATATCATTCAAGAGGCCACCAGCAGTCGCAGGGTCCACGTACGGTTCAAAACATAGATGTATCGACTCACGGAGGGTCGAGGTTCCTATGTAACAATAGGGTTGTTTTTCTATTATAGCAAAAGGACAAAAACTTATATGGTTTCTCCCTCAAATTTTCCTTTTTTGTTCTGGACATGGGGCACCTGGTATGAGCTAAGGTGGAACCCATATACGGGGTAAAAAAAACAAAAAGCATGAGATACAACTGGCTAAATTCAGACAACTGGCTGGAGCAGTCTCACGGGGCCCGGCTGGGGCAGCTTGCCTGGGCTTGGCAGGTAAGGCGGTCCTGGGCTTGGCAGGTAAGCCCTCCCTGGATTTGGCTGGTGCAGCCTCTGCGACCTTGGGTTTGGCGGGCAAGACCTCCTTGGATAAGGCTGGGATGGCCACCCTGAGCTATGCTGGCAGGTTAGACCAGTTAACAGACCTCTGTACAGGTGGTACTAAGCCAGGCATAGTCACAGGACATGGTTTAGGAGGCCTCACTACACAAGAGGAGATCCTGTGATCAGAGCCTCCACAGTAAAAACAGAGGTTGCCAGCTCTCCTTCTGTTCATTTCCTCAGTTGTGAGTGAGTCACGGACTCTATTCCTCAAGGAAGCATGGTTGTCTGAGGTCTTGGTAGGAGCTTGTAATGATGACTTCATTAACCCCTTCAGGTTTGCCACCATTTTAAATAATAGGTGTAGCATGGATTACAGCAGAGATAGCATCCCTGCAGACTTTATGGATGGCTCTTCCATTCTGTCATGGGGCACCTGACATGAGCATATATGGGGTAAAAAGCCCAAAAAAGCAGGAGACACCACTGGCTAAATGCAGACAATCATTAGAGGGGCAGGCAGGAGGTGAAATCTTCTCACGCGCAGCCCCCATTCTCTGGAATGCTCTCCCTCGTACGGTCAGACCTTCCTCTAATTTCTCTTCCTTCAAATGCTCCCTTAAAACGTTCCTATTTAGCGAAGCCTACCACCGAACTCACGGACAAAACCATCAATTAGACATGTGCATTTGTTTTAGTACTAAAACGATTTAGTCCGAATTTTGGGATAATTTAGTTTTAGTATGACTGAAGAGATACGAAACTGCTCAGTACAAAAAACGAAAGAAACTAAAATAAAATGCACTACATTTTAGTTTCAGTCCTTTTTGTGATATTACATTGATGAGTGAAGGAGACCAAGACCAGCAATGAAGAGCACAACATCGCAAAGCTACAGAAAAGGTTTGTATGCGTAATCCTTCCCGACCCCTACCCAAAAATCTGACAGTGATAGAGCTCCAAAATACTCACTCGTAGCACAGACAGCCAGCACAGGAGAGGAAACCTTTACTTAACCCTTGCATGTCTATCAAGCAGACAAGATGATAAAAGCAGCTGGAGAAGGAAAACATTCAAATAAATCACACTGAAAGCTAATGACAGAGGAGGGCTGGATAGTAAAAACCCCTTTATAACAAGCAGTGCTGGGAGAAGAGAGAGATTTTATAAAACGTGTGTTATCTCCCCTCCCGCTCTACATAATAGGGGCTAGGGCTGTGCAATTAATCGCAATCGCAATCGAATCGCGATTTCCACCCCTGCGATTTCGCGATTTTCGGCTGTAACTTCCGGCGGCGGCATGGTGCGGCGGCATGGTGCTTTGGGCGCTCGCAGGGGGAACCACGTGACGAGCCGCGTTCTCGCGGCTCATCACATGGTTCCCCCAGGCGAGCGCCCAAGCTCCATGTGCCGGCGGAAGTTAACAGGGAGCCGAACACGTGGCGCACAGAACACAGCGGCGCTACAGAGGTGAGCTGCGGATATCCACGAGCTGGGGCAGTATCCATGAGCTGGATCAGTATCCATGTGCTGGGGCATTATCCATGTGCTGGGGCATTATCCATGTGCTGGGGCATTATCCATGTGCTGGGGCAGTATCCATGTGCTGGGGCAGTATCCATGTACTGGGGCAATATCCATGAGCTTGGGAAGTATCCATGTGCTGGGGCAGTATCCATGTGCTGGGGCAGTATCCATGTGCTGGGGCAGTATCCATGAGCTTGGGCAGTATCCATGTGCTGGGGCAATATCCATGTGCTGGGGCAGTATCCATGTACTGGGGCAATATCCATGAGCTTGGGCAGTATCCATGTGCTGGGGCAGTATCCATGTACTGGGGCAGTATCCATGAGCTTGGGTAGTATCCATGTGCTGGGGCAATATCCATGTGCTGGGGCAGTATCCATGTGCTGGGGCAGTATCCATGTGCTGGGGCAGTATCCATGTACTGGGGCAGTATCCATGAGCTGGGGCATATCCATCAGCTGGGGCAGTATATCCATGTGCTGGGGCAGTATATCCATGTGCTGGGGCAGTATATCCATGTGCTGGGGCAGTATCCATGTGCTGGGGGCTGGCAGTATATCCATGTGCTGGGGCAGTATATCCATGTGCTGGGGCAGTATTTCCATGTGCTGGGGCAGTATTTCCATGTGCTGGGGCAGTATTTCCATGTGCTGGGGCAGTATTTCCATGTGCTGGGGCAGTATATCCATGTGCTGGGGAAGTATTTCCATGTGCTGGGGCAGTATTTCCATGTGCTGGGGCAGTATATCCATGTGCTGGGGCAGTATATCCATGTGCTGGGGCAGTATATCCATGTGCTGGGGCAGTATATCCATGTGCTGGGTCAGTATCCATGTGCTGGGTCAGTATCCATGTGCTGAATACTGAATACATTTAGAATGTATGTAGCATGTTTGAAAAAGCAAAAACAATTGGCTAAATCGCAAATAAAATCGCAATCGCAATATTCATTCAAGAAATCGCAATATGATTATTTTGTCAATATTGCACAGCCCTAATAGAGGCTTATATTATCCAGGAGCACTATCCCCCTTTCCTCATCTATAATACACGTTTTATATAACGTCCCTCTCCTCTCCCAGTGCTGCTTGTTATAAAGGTTTTTTTTAAGTCTGATACATTTAGTATCCAGCTCTCACAGTTACTCTGTCATTATGAGCCTTCAGTGTGATTTATTTGAATGTTTTCCCTGGATTTAAAGTGCTTTATTTCATTATAAAAATTAATTTGCACCAGTCATCTCTTCTCTGAGCTTTCAGACCGATTTACGTTAATATTTTCCCTCTCCCCTGCTTTTATATTCCTGTGTCTCCCCCACAGTGATACAAAGTTTAAGTAAAAGTTCCCTCTCCTGTGCTAGATAAGCATTGCATTCCAAAGTTCTGCACGCTCCACATGCCAATGCAGTAGGATGTTCTATACAGAGAGGGGCATTAATCAATGCAGGAGGATGTTCTATACATTACACAGAGAGGAGTATTAATGCAGGAGGATGTTGTATACATTATACAGAGAAAGGTATAAATTGAGGAGGATGTTCTATACAGATAGGGACCACTACAATAGTAATTGTATCCACTGGTTTTCGGATGAATGAAATTAGTTTTCATACTAAAGAACTGAAAACGAATTTATTTAGCAACTAAATAAATTGCATTTTAGGACTAATCCATTAGTTCAAAACGAAATTTTGTGCTGTGCAGATGTCTACCATCAATTACTCTCACCTTGCAGTCCTCTCCTCCTGTTTCCAACCCCAACCCTTCTAGATTGTGAGTTCCTATGGGAATAGGGCCCTCATCTCCTCCTGTACTGTTTGTCAAATGTTGTTCAATGTTTTGTAACTCTGTCTATACTGTGCCTATTGTACAGCACTGCGTAATATGCTGGCGCTTTATAAATAAAGAATAATAATAATAAATAAGACACCACTAGGTTGGGCAGAGATTCTTGCACAGAACCAAAGAAAAACCTAATCAAACAAGACGGTCCTTGAAATGGCTGGATCTATCCTAAAGGATGGTGCAGAGTCTTAGGCAAAAACATAAAAAGCCAGAAACGGTACAGGGGAGTAATCAGAACAGCAAGGGTTAAAGCACAAACGTATTGTTACGGTGGGCTACGCCTGGCATGAATGCAGAAGGGTGTGAGCCTACGTTGCAGTGAAACATGATCCAGGATATATCACAAAGATATTTATTATAAGTTTCCTGAGACATAAACAAGACTGAATCTATAACAACAGGGATCCAGCACTAAAGCACAATAGACAGACACAAGAAATTAAACCTAAGAACTATGAAACCAAATACAAGAATAAACCAAATACAAAGATACAATACTAATACAGAGTACAGGGCTACAAGCAGGTTTAAATACAAAATGCAAGGATGCAGATGGACCAGAACTAAAGTACAATAGACTAAACCAGAATAGCTAAACCAAATAACAGGAGGGGGCTGGACACTAAAGGAATGAACTAGATCAGAGGAGAGATACAGAAAGGGGCTACGCAAGAGAGGGATGGCTGAGAGTGATAGGAAATATTGTATCAGCATGGAGGCATGAGAAACAAGATGCGTTTTGAGGGACTGAACCTAGAGGGAAGGTAACCTAATGGAACACAAGAAAGGCAGAATATAAATAAAACCAAATACTGAACAGATATAAATCAGGCAATAGTACGGAAGGGAATAACATATGTAGCGCTGCTTTAAAAAGACTGTGTTTGCTGCATTTACTTGTTGTGGCCACCAGAGGGAGACAGAGGCAATATGGACTATGCTGGGCAGGACTGAACTACAATTTCCAGCATGCTTTGCGGTGGAGACAGGAAGTGAGAGAGAGAGAGAGGAAGGGATGCAAGCAGCCTCGTGCGGAGGAGCGCCAGTGTGAGCCGAGCGGCGAAAGACAGAGGACGCAAGTGAGACTGCCAGGGATCGAGATCAGGCCGGAGTGCAGACGCTGCCGCGAGGGCGCTGGAGATTGGGACAGTAACTTGCGGAGGCATACCCATTTATCGCTGAGAGCTTTGCGCAGAACTTCAGTTCCAGTTGGACCCCCTGCAAGGAGACCGTGATGATCCATAGGGAGTGCAGGCGGTAGGCCGTAGTTTCTTGTGTTGGAGATCGGACAAGCAAGAGAGCGGATCCGGTGGCACAGAATTCCGGAGGACAAGCGGAGAGACATCCTTGATCGGGCAGTGGAACAGATTGTCTAACAGATGGGTGAGAGGCCTTACAGGCCGCAAGTCCGAGAATAACCAAGCACGCTGCATTATTGTTATAATCTACAGGGCCCCAACGTGACTAGTCGAAGATTTGCTTATTCCATTCACTGGCCAGTTGAATACAGTACCCGGGTACACGAATCAATACATGTACACCTTTTTGAGACATTACATTCACGGGACTTACACTCCAGAACTGAGGGGGTTAATCCTTTTCTTTTGCCGCCGCGTGTTTTTCCCGCATTACGAAATCCTGTCGTTCATATACCGTATCTACATTATATATGCCGCTTTATTGGGATCAGTAAAGTATATAATCTATAAAAATCCACAACAGTGCTGGTGTATATTTATTCCCTAGAGCGGTGAGACTAACCCGAGGTTAATTCAGCGGCCCCTTCGGGGGTGAGCGCTACACATACATAGAACCAAGAAACAATATCAGAAAGAACATGCAGAGCATAAACAAAACTAAGCAGGAGGTCAAATGTACAAGATATAAGAAACAGAGTACGAGGGTGTGACAGACGCCGCTACTCGGAGGGAGTAGATCCGCCATAGGTGCTGGGGTTGCTCTGCAGTGAGCCGTGGTAGCGAACCAGCATCAGGTTCCTTGCTGGAATCTAGCGAGTCAGCCAGGAAGAAATACCTAGCAGATAGTCCCTCTTCCCAAATACTCGTCGAGACGTAGTATAGTTTAAGCAGGTTGATTTATTTAGAACAGCGCAGACACGTTACATTTATACGGTACTGTCCCATTGTTCTCTCCTATGCCCACCCTCAGACATCCCGGCGCCAGTTTTGCCACTGCCTCTAGCCCGAGCCCTTTTAGAATCCTTAACATGGACTGCCCCAACCTCCATCTCCTTGCGCCACACTGTCTAGCCCGCCCTGGGCTGTTCCTTGTCCAGGAAATACCACCCCCCGGAGTGCAAGCACTGATTCCGGTGCTGGATCTCCTCTGCAGCTGGGAACCCTGACCTGGGTTTAGCGGCTGATTGAGGTGTGATCCTGGTGGCGCTCCCCTTTGGAACTCACCCCACATTGGCACATGTTCTCAGGGCCCATCTGACCAAAAAGCACTCTGGTGGCATGTACAGGGGCTGAGCGGTGCAAGGTGAAAGGAATGTCGGGTGTGCTTGGTCTTGGCCGGTGGCAGCTGTATCAGGGTTGTGCTGGGCAGATAAACCACAATGGCTGGGCAAGGCAGGGGTGGCAAAGAACTTAATAAACATTAGGATCACACAATGCACAAAAAATACATATCTGGTCAGCGTGAAGTGAACGCTAGGGAACTCGGACGGTTTCTCAAATGACGTCACCAACCATAGTACATGATGGAATAGAAGCACAAAAGAAAGATACAATTCTAAGTGCAGTGGGACAACAAATGGATAAATCTTGTCTATTATCTTATAGTTGATCAACTCACCAACACAAGAGCCCAATCACTGGATCTGAGTGGATCGGTGCCTTTGGGTTGTTTATCTTGGATAACTTCTCAGGTAACCCACTCCTTGATGTTGAAAACTCATTACATCCATAGAAAATGGAAAAGAAGAGAGACACAATCTTGTGTATATATGGCGCACTAATGTGTAATATATAACAACTGCAAGTGGAAACTCACATTTGGTGGAGCTATTCCAAGCTCAAGACGGAAGACGTATGGGTTTCGTAGGTCAAACCCAATAAAGACCAAAACATGCAGGAAATAGTTCTTCTAAAATTTAATAAATGGTTAAAACAAATAAAAAATAAAAACCTATGAGTCCAGAACGCGTTTCGCCGTCGACACACGGCTTCATCAGCTGGTCTATACAGAACAGAAACATAGAAACATAGAAAAATGTCGGCAGATAAGAACCTTTCGGCCCATCTAGTCTGCCCAATTACATGGATATTTTACCTGGATTTATCTTTTGTTTAGGATAGCCTTATGCCTATCCCATGCCTGCTTAAATTCAATTACTGTTTTGGTCTCTACCACTTCTACTGGAAGACTGTTCCATGTATCCACCACCCTCTCAGTAAAATAATGCTTCCTGATGTTACTTTTAAACCTTTGCCCCTCTAATCTAAGACTATGTCCTCTTGTTTTGCTATTTTGTTTCCTTTTAAATATACTCCCTTCCTCTACCTTGTGGATTCCCTTTACGTATTTAAATGTTTCTATCATATCTCCTCTGTCTCGTCTTTTTTCCAAGCTGTACATGTTAAGATCATTAAGCCTTTCCTGGTAACTTTTCTCCTTCAAGCCGTACACCATTTTAGTAGCTCTTCTCTGAACTCTCTCTAAGATGTCTATATCCTTCTGGAGATACGGTCTCCAGTACTGCACACAGTACTCCAAGTGAGGTCTCACCAGTGCTCTGTACAGTGGCATGAGCACTTCCCTTTTCCTACTGCTAATACCTCTCCCTACACAACCAAGCATTCTGCCAGCATTTCCTGCTGCTCTATTACATTGACTACTTACCCTTAGATCCTCTGAAATAATGACCCCTAAATCCCTTTCCTCAGATGTTGAGGTTAGGACTGTATCAAATATTCTATATTCAGCCGTTGGGTTTTTACGTCCCAGGTGCATTATCTTGCACTTATCCACATTAAAACTCAATTGCCACAACTCCGACCATTTTTTTAGTTTACCTAAATCATTTGTCATTTGGCTGATCCCTCCAGGAACGTCAACCCTGTTGCAAATCTTTGTGTCATCAGCAAAAAGACATACTTTTCCATTAATACCTTCTGCAATATCACTAATAAAAATATTAAAGAGAATGGGTCCAAGTACTGACCCCTGAGGTACCCCACTGGTAACAAGACCTTGCGCCAAATAAACTCCATTTACCACAACCCTCTGTTGCCTGTCACTCAGCCACTGCCTAATCCATTCAACAATATTGGAATCCAAACTCAAAGATTGCAATTTATTGATAAGCCTTCTATGCGGAACAGTATCAAAAGCCTTACTGAAATCTAAATAAGCAATGTCTACTGCACCACCTGTGTCTATTATTTTTGTTACCCAATCAAATAAATCAATAAGATTAGTTTGGCATGATCTCCCTGAGGTAAACCCATGTTGTTTCTGATCCTGTAATCTATGTGTTTTTAGATGTTCAACAATCCTTTCCTTTAACATGGTTTCCATTAATTTCCCCACTACTGACGTAAGACTAACTGGCCTATATTTCCCCGATTCCTCCCTCCTACCCTTCTTGTAAATGGGCACAACATTTGCTAATTTCCAGTCTTCTGGGACGACTCCCGTTAACAAGGATTGGTTAAATAAATCTGTTAACGGTTTTGCTATTACATCACTGAGCTCTTTTAATAATTTAGGGTGGATCCCATCAGGCCCCATTGACTTATTTGTCTTTACTTTAGACAGCTGCTGTAGAACCTCCTCCTCTGTAAACTCATATGTAATTGTCTCGTTAGTGTTTCCTCCTAACTGAGGTCCCTTTCCTTCCTTTTCTTCTGCAAAGACTGAACAAAAATATTCATCGAGGCAGTCAGCGAGACTTTTATCCTCTTCTACATACCTTCCTTCCTTTGTTTTTAATCTAACTAATCCTTGTTTTACTTTCCTTTTCTCGTTTATGTATCTAAAAAATATTTTGTCCCCCTTTTTTACTGACTGAGCTATTTTCTCTTCTGCATGTGCTTTGGAAGCTCTTATAAATTGCTTTGCCTCTTTCTGCCTAATTTTATAGGTTTGCCTATCTTCTTCACTCTGAGTTTTTTTATAATTATTGAATGCTATCTTTTTGTTCTTCACTATTTTGGCCACTTCTGCAGAGTACCACAGTGGTTTCTTCCCTTTTTTGTTTTTGCTAACAAGCCGAATGCAATTTCCTGTGGCCTTCAATAATGCTTCCTTTAAATAATCCCATTTCTCCTGGACTCCCTTTAAACTCCTCCAGTCTGATAATGACTCATTCACACAAAATCTCATTTTAGAAAAATCTGTTTTTTTAACCCTTTCGCTGCTGAGGCTTTTCCCGCCCCTGTGCTGAGGTCATTTTTACCTGTTTTGCGCATCATGTTTAAACGTGTTTTGAAGGCTTAGTTTAGTATATGACCCAGACATATTATATATCGTTCTTTCCGTCAGACTCGGTAGATTCATAATATGTCATTATTATATGTATACGTTATGTCATGTCTGTATATTATAACAAAAAATGCAATAAAATATGTATTTTCAATAATTTACAATGTGTAAAGTGTTTTTTTTCACATTTTAACATGCGAGCAATTGCATTTATATTTTGTATGGGGTGCGCTTGTTAAAAAAATTAGAGATGGGGTCTCGTTACATTTTTTTTTGGGGGAAATTACACTATTTTTAACAAACGCACCGCATACAAAAATCGTTAGTGCAGCATCATTGTTCACATTATAATTGAAATGGGAACAATATTTCTGCATTAACAAACCAAAAAAAATAAAAAAAAAGTGTTTATTTTTTTTTTATAATTTTTTTTTTAATTTTTTTATATTTTTTTTTTTCATTTTTTTTTTTTTTACAACTTTTTTCACTGTAGTGTTTGGTATCGTTGGAACGGCCATGCTCTGGCCGATCCAACCATACCAAAATTTAACCCCTAACTGCCACGGATCGGGAGATAGGGAGTTCATTGGAACTCCCTATCTCCACCGTTGGTGGCAGTTAAGGGTTAACTCTAGGACTGGCGTCATCGTGCTACGCACGATGACGCCAGTCCTCAGGGGGAGTTCCCGGAGGCTTGGCCGACATCCAAGATGTCGGCCAGCTCCGGGAAAGGATCGCGAACCGGCACTTTTCAGCACCGATTCGCGATCCAGCTCCCCAGGGGTTAATGCCAGGCATCATTTGGAAGGGCAGGCTGTGCCCTTCCAAATGATGCCTGGGTTAACCCCCGCAGAGTCGCTGATCGGGAGGGAGAGAGGTCCGAAGGACCTCCCCCCCTTCCTTTCAGGCGCCTCCTCCGCACATGCGGGGGGGGCGCCTGAATTTGGTGTCATCGCGCTGCCGCGATGACACCAAATTCCGGCGGCTGCTGTTCCGGATGCCGGGCTGACATCCAGGATGTGAGCCCGCACCGGAGGGGCCAGCGATCGGCCGGAACCCGGCCGAACGCTGACCCCAATGGGAGGACGCGCTCAGCGCGTCCTCCGCACAGCAGCGGGAATGCTGAGGATGCGCTGAGCGCGTCCTCAGCATCCAAGTGGTTAAAGTCTAAAACTTTTGTTTTTGTGTGGTGCGGCTCCATCCCTGTTCTTATATTAAACCATACTGACTGGTGATCACTAGATCCCAAATTTTCACCTACAACAATGTCTGATACCAAACCTCCATTTGTGACTATTAAATCCAATATGGCCTCTTTACGGGTCGGCTCCTCAACTACTTGTGTTAGAGATAATCCCAGTAAGGAGTTTAGAATATTTGTACTCCTGGTGCACCCAGCTATTTTGGTTTTCCAGTTCACATCAGGAAGATTAAAGTCCCCCATGATAATAACTTCCCCCTTCATTGCCATTTTGGCTATTTCCTCAACCAGCAGATTATCTAGCTCTTCTACTTGTCCAGGGGGTCTATAGATCACACCTACACGAGCTACTGTATGTTTGACAAATGTTAGCGTAACCCAAATTGACTCTATGTTCACCTCGCTCACTTTTATTTGGTTCGTTTTTATGTTGTTTTTCACATACAGGGCCACTCCTCCTCCTTTCCTACCTTCTCTGTCTTTTCTATATAAAGAGTACCCCGGTATTGTTATGTCCCAGTTATTTTTCTCACTGAACCATGTCTCAGTAACCGCCACTAAATCTACTTTTTCAGCTGCCATCATTGGCTCCAGTTCATTGATTTTATTGACTAAACTGCGAGCATTTATAGACACGACTCTGAGCTTGTCATTTTTTACCTCGCATGTTGCTTGCACCCTCCGATTTAGTTTTGGGGGACAATCGGGCAGATTGTTTTTTACCCTTTTGTCCCCCCCTCCTAGTTTAAATATTCCTTTGTGAAACCTTTGAACTTCTCACTGAGAACATATGTTCCCCTATGAGTAAGATGCAAACCATCTTTTTTATATAGTTCCTTTCTGCTCCAATTAGAGCTATCATGGGACACAAAGGAAGTACTAAGAATTTTGAGTGACAAAACTACTTAGGGTCACTTTTTAGTTTTTCATATCAAAGATATAAAAGAAAGAATTAGCACCCTTCTTCAGGAAGGGAAAGATAAAGAAATTCTAAACGAGCATGAACACAAATACCAAATGATGGAATATACCAAAACTCCACACATTTATATATTGCCTAAAGGACAGTATAAAGTATAGATTCGATCACAAGTCACCTGTCAGAGTATGTAGATCTTTTTTTACAGCCCATTGTACGAGAAATTCCATCTCATCTCAAGGATACTTTAGATATGCTTAAACTTATTAAAGATCTTCGGTTAGAAAATAGCGATATCTTGGAAACTTGTGATGTGAATGCTCTATATAGTAGCATACGGCACCAAATGGGTTTAAACGTGGTAGAAAAGGAAATTTTGAAGGCTAAAAATATGAATATTGATCAGGTATCCTTCATTCTTAAAAGCATAAATTTCATACTTAAAAATAACTATTTTAAATTTGAGGAGGATTTCTATATCCAATTGAAGGGAACTACCATGGGCACCAAATTTGCGCCCAGCTATGCAAACCTATACATGGCAGGCTGGGAATCTCAGTTTGTCTACGGTTCGCATAGCTGGGTGCTTGGCAATGTTTTGTTTTATAGACGATACATTGACGATGTGTTCTTTGCTTGGAGAGGATCAAAGGACGATCTATCGTCATTCTTGACCAGTTTGGACAGCCCCGAATGGGGCATCAAGCTGGACAGGAAGTGGAGTAAGGAAAGCATCACATTTTTGGATCTCAAGATTTATAGAGAGGGAGATGATATAAAATCCAAAACCTTCTTCAAGGAGAAAGATACGAACACTTTTATAGATAAGACCAGTTGCCATAATCCTATTTGG
This sequence comes from Leptobrachium leishanense, assembly GCA_009667805.1. Lineage (NCBI taxonomy): Eukaryota > Metazoa > Chordata > Amphibia > Anura > Megophryidae > Leptobrachium > Leptobrachium leishanense. The sequence goes on along the minus strand of CM019067.1, from coordinate 174,945,332 downwards.
CTTAAAGGAGTCCCCAAGGGACAATTCATCCGGCTAAGAAGAAATTACACTGATGTCGAAGTATTCAAACAACAAGCAGATACTCTCAAGAAAGACTTTATTGAAAAAGGGTACGAAGAAAGTGATCTAGATCATATTATTATTGATTTAATTAGGGACGATAGCGATGAATTACTCAAGTATAAACTTAGAAAAGAAACAGAGGGAGAAGAAGTGAGGTTTATCTGCGATTATAACAATAAAGCCACTCAGATAAAAAGAATTCTTATAAAGCATTGGCATGTCCTACGAAATGATAATGATCTTAAAAACTATGTAGGAAAAGTTCCCAAAATTGTTTTTAGAGGAGCAAGAAATTTAAAATTTAATTTGGTCCATAGCAAGCCAATAAAAAGAAGCACTAAAGAGGGATTTTTTGGATTAAAACAAGGCTTCTATAACTGTGGCCAATACTTGGCATGTAGATCCACTGGCAATAAAAAATTTTTAAAGGTTCATATCACAACCAAAAAAATAAAGAAGAAATTTCCATAAAAGGTACCTTGAACTGTTTTTCGAAGAATATAATATATTTGTTGGAATGCCCCTGCGGCCTGCAATATATAGGCCGCACTAAAAGAGCGCTCAATGTAAGGATATCAGAGCATGTTAGAAATATAAAAAAGGGGTTTGAAAAACACTCTGTTTCACTGCATTATAAAACAGAACATAATAGCCTTCCAGTGGGTTTACAATTTACAGCGATCAAGCAATTGAAACCAAATGATATAGGGGAAGATTTCCTCAAAAGATTGGGACAAGTGGAGATGCGCATGATTTTTGAGATGCGCACTTTGACACCGGGTGGTTTAAATGATGACTTTGAGGTCACACATTTTTTGTAAGCAGGTTTTTTTCTTGTTTTTCTGTCTATACAATATCATGTATGTGCACCCCATTTTGGGAGCTAAAACACATGATATAGTCACAGTTTACATAAAATCAGAAGTTAGTTAATAGATTTGGTGATCTATATTCACCACTATCTATATTCACCACTATCTATAATGCCTTTAGTATTAGGTTTACATTTCCTTATTTTCATTAAGGAGGCATTTTGGCCTCCATCACATAACATATTCACCTAGATCAGGGGTCAGGAACCTATGGCTCGCGAGCCAGATGTGGCTCTTTTGATGGCTGCATCTGGCTCGCAGACAAATATTTAATAAGAAAAATGTAATATTGCGTGTGGTGGCTGGAGCCAATCACAGCTGTCCTCTTTGGATAATGCGTACACGGGTCGTAAAGGTCAGGAAGTAAACTTCCCTCCTGGGGGTTTCCGGGAGGAGGGCCAAGTGGATGGCCGCTTTTGTTTGAGCTCCGTACCGAGCCGTCGAGAACACCCCTGCAGCTTGAATTTCAGGCACTTCCCTGGCGGCTTCTTAGAGTGGGAGCTCATTCCGACCACTGCTCAGGGGCGATATTTAACTGACCGAGTTAAGGTCCGCTCGCACGCGGTGCCACATGTTGCGGCCATCTTGGAGATAGCATTGTGCGGCATCAGTACCTCCACGCGCTTCCCTCCTGTTTATTGCTTGGCTCTCCGCCTGACGATCACATCGGAGGGGATAAAGAATTCGCTGCACATCAACTTCCTGGATCAACTGATCTGACGGGGTGCACAATCAGATTTATACAGCATTGATTCACCGAAAGGAGAGTGGGAATACCTCCAGGAAACAAAAACATAAGCTAAGTACCCTGTACCATCTGTTTGTGTACCTCGCGGCGTAGTATATAATCAGGCCTGTCTCACACTTCCCAGTGGAGTTTACATCTCTGTGCACTCAAATCTGCCCCATCGAGCACCTTCAGGGCCTTAACCAGGAGAGAATACAAGGCCACTCAGGGTAAAAAGTTCCTGCAACATAAAAATATTTTTACACCCCCCTCGTTTTTTTTTCTCTTTTTTTCTCCAGCTCTGCGCCCTCTAAATTAAAATTTTGTAGTGACAATTATTTAATTTTATTTTTCGGGTTCTGTTGACCCTACCAATTTTTTTCGGTGGGTCCCCTGGGAGCCACTATCCCCGTATTAAATTTTTGACCGTTCACTCACTGTGATCTGCTTCTGCAATTTTTACGGTGGTCCCCTTGGGTGCCACTATCCCCGTGATAATTTTTTGACCGTTCACTCACTGTGATCTGTTTCTGCAATTTTTACGGTGGTCCCCTTGGGTGCCACTATCCCCGTGATAATTTTGTGACCGTTCACTCACTGTGATCTGCTTCTGCAATTTTTACGGTGGTCCCCTTGGGTGCCACTATCCCCGTGATAATTTTTTGACTGTTCACTCACTGTGATCTGCTTCTGCAATTTTTACGGTGGTCCCCTTGGGTGCCACTATCCCCGTGATAATTTTTTGACTGTTCACTCACTGTGATCTGCTTCTGCAATTTTTACGGTGGTCCCCTTGGGTGCCACTATCCCCGTGATAAATTTTTGACTGTTCACTCACTGTGATCTGCTTCTGCAATTTTTATGGTGGTCTCACACGGGCCCACCATACCTACACTCTAAACTTCCTTCCTTTTAATCAAGTAGTCAGCTAGCTAATTGCAGAAACCCTTTTATCGAAGAAGATGGCTAAAAGAAAAAAAGATGAGAAGTATCGTACTTTTCAGCAGGAATGGACAGAGGAATTCGCCTCTGTGGAGAGAGCAGGTTATGCAGTGTGTCTAATGTGCAATGATAAAATTGCATCGATGAAACGGTCAAATATAAAGCGGCACTTCGACACACTCCATACTACATTTGCATCGAAATATCCTGCGGGGGACAGCAGGAAGAAAGCATGTCAAGAGCTACTGTGCAGAGTGCAAGCTAGTCAGCAGCAACTCCGTGTTTGGACCCAACAAGGTGACTGGAATTCGGCTAGCTTTGCTGGTGCTTTAGCAATTGTGAGAAATGGAAAGCCATTCACAGATGGGGAGTATGCCAAAACATTCATGCTTGATGTTGCCAATGAACTTTTTGACGACTTTTCGGAGAAAGACAAAATAATCAAACGAATAAAAGACATGCCTCTGTCGGCAAGAACTGTTCACGATCGTACCATCATGATGGCAAATCAAATTGAGGCAACACAAGTGAAGGACATAAATGCAGCACCATTCTTTTCTCTTGCTTTGGATGAGTCAACAGACGTAAGCCATTTATCCCAGTTCAGCGTGATTGCAAGGTATGCTGTCGGTGACACACTACGTGAGGAAAGTCTTGCTGTTTTGCCTATGAAAGGGACAACAAGAGGGGAGGATTTGTGCAAGTCTTTCACTGAGTTCGCTAAAGAAAAAAATCTACCAATGGATAAACTTATTTCGGTGTGTACTGATGGTGCTCCGTGCATGGTGGGGAAAAACAAAGGATTCGTAGCGCTTCTTCGTGAACATGAAAAGAGACCCATCCTAAGTTTTCACTGCATCCTGCATCAGGAAGCGCTTTGTGCTCAGATGTGTGGCGAGCAGCTTGGTGAGGTGATGTCGCTGGTCATTCGGGTGGTCAACTTTATTGTTGCCCGAGCTTTAAATGATCGCCAGTTTAAAACACTGCTGGATGAAGTTGGGAATAATTATCCCGGTCTGCTTCTGCACAGCAATGTGTGCTGGTTGTCAAGAAGGGAAGGTGCTCAGCCGTTTCGCGGCTTGTCTGAGCGAAATCCGGACTTTTCTTGAAATGAAAAACGTCGAGCATCCTGAGTTAGCTAACACTGAGTGGCTTCTGAAGTTCTACTATCTCGTGGACATGACTGAACATCTGAACCAGCTCAATGTGAAAATGCAAGGCGTTGGAAATACAGTCTTATCCCTTCAACAAGCAGTGTTTGCATTTGAAAACAAGCTAGAACTCTTCATCGCCGACATTGAAACAGGTCGTTTACTACACTTTGAAAAACTGGGAGAGTTTAGAGATGCATGCACAGCAAGTGACCCTGCTCAACATCTTGATCTTCAGCAGCTAGCGGGCTTCACATCTAATCTCCTGCAGTCATTCAAAGCGCGCTTTGGAGAATTTCGTGAGCGCACTCGTCTTTTTAAGTTCATCACCCATCCACACGAGTGTGCAGTGGACAGCGCCGACCTGAGTTACATCCCCGATGTCTCCATCAGAGATTTTGAGCTACAAGCTGCTGACCTGAAGGCCTCAGACATGTGGGTGAATAAGTTCAAGTCACTGAATGAAGATTTGGAAAGACTTGCACGACAGCAAGCAGAGTTGGCGAGCAAACACAAGTGGGGAGAAATGAAAAAACTTCAACCCGCGGACCAGCTGATTGTCAAAACTTGGAACGCGCTTCCCGTCACATACCACACACTGCATCGTGTGAGTATTGCTGTACTGACAATGTTTGGCTCTACATAGTCTTTTTCACATCTAAAGAACATTAAGACCAACCTACGATCACGTTTAACGGATGGAAGTCTCAACGCCTGCATGAAGCTTAACCTCACCACTTATCAACCAGACTACAAAGCCATCAGCAAAACCATGCAGCACCAGAAGTCGCATTAATGGTAAGTACTTTATTCATCATTGGTTAGCAACAGCATAGCAACGTTATTAAAACGAATTCAGAAACTTATTGTACTTTAAAAGTGTTGGTCTTACATAAAATGCACACATTTACTTGTATTTAGTTTTAAACATATTGTATGGCTCTCACAGAATTACATTTTAAAATACTGTATGTGCCGTTCATGGCTCACTCAGCCAAAAAGGTTCCCTACCCCTGACCTAGATGGTTAATATTTTCACACCATATAAACAGGTGATTATATCACTACCATTGGAGTTGAAGTACATGATATACTCACAGCCCTATGTACAATTGGCACTGTCCATATAAGATCATATGTCATGGTCTAGATCTGTTTATAGTATTCATTACCATTTATAATGCTTTTAGCATTGGGTTTATATTTCTTCATTTATATCAAGGAGGCATTTGGCCTCTACCACATCCACTTCTTAATATATATATGCACTTAGATGGTTAATATCTTTACACCATAAAATAGGAGTCTATTACTCCCATTGCAGTGATTTACACAATGTCACTTTATTTAGCACTAGAATGCGAAACAGTTCAAAATTGCACTATGGGTAACTTGTACATCGCATCGCTATACAAATCTCCCCACATCTATTTTGGGTTTTTTTCCCTCGAGAAAACAGCCTGCTTTTTTTAAGGGTTACTCTTATTCCATTATTAATACAATGGATTTTGCATTGTTTCATTATTCCTCTGTATTGTATATTGATTATATTCTGACCGCAGATTTAATATTGGACATTGCGATACCGGAAGTTTGCATGCATTCACAATGGCACGCACAGTACATCAAGATCCCGGATACGGGGTCGTGAAACGCACGGTGGAACGCGGAAGTCCCTGATGCGCCTGCGCAAGATGGCGCCGATGGTCAATAACACGCAGAAATCCCGATAAGAGGCTAGAAACGCACGCTGACCAACAATTACACACAGGAAGAGACGTTTTTCCTTGATTTTTTTATTTCTTTGGGTATATAAACATGCATTTTAGTTCTGTTCTGTATAGACCAGCTGATGAAGCCGTGTGTCGACGGCGAAACGCGTTCTGGACTCATAGATTATTATTTTTTTATTTGTTTTAACCAGTTATTGAATTTTAGAAGAACTATTTCCTGCATGTTTTGGTCTTTATTGGGTATGACCTACGAAACCCATACGCCTTCCGTCTTGAGCTTGGAATAGCTCCACCAAATGTGAGTTTCCACTTGCAGTTGTTATATATTACACATTAGTGCGCCAGATATACACAAGATTGGGTCTCTCTTTCCCATTTTCTATGGATGTAATGAGTTTTCAACATCAAGGAGTGGGTTACCTGAGAAGTTATCCAAGATAAATAACCCAAAGGCACCGATCCACTCAGAGCCAGTGATTGGGCTCTTTGTTTGTGAGTTGATCAACTATAAGATAATAGACAAGATTTATCCATTTGTTGTCCCACTGCACTTAGAATTGTATCTTTCTTTTGTGCTTCTATTCCATCATGTACTATGGTTGGTGACGTCATTTGAGAAACCGTCCGAGTTCCCTAGCGTTCACTTCGCGCTGACCAGATACGTATTTTTTGTGCATTCTGTTTTCTTGGTTTGGGGGAAACCACTGATCATCTGGTTTGCTGGGCATTCGGAGTGCATAGTGTGGGCGCTTACCATTCCTCTTTTCCAATTAGGATCACACAAGCATAAATTGAATAAACAAATTTTAACCTTGAACCAACAAACGTTTAACTTTTTAGGTGCTCATAAATTGAAAGTGACGGCTGTTGTGTCACAAGCTCCATAGCCATAGCCGCTCTGTTTTGGGACCATTGGCTGGAGAAGTTCCCGATGGTGCTTCCTCTTCAAACTCACCCCACACCAGGCAACCCTCCCTGGAGACCTAATGTCCAAAAAGCGCCCTGGTGGGGCAAAGGGGACTCCAGGGCAGGCGGTTGAACAGGAGTAGGGTTTTGGCAGCTTGCCAGTGGTAATTCGCGATCTCCTGGGGAGCCTCCTGCCTTACACAATATGAGGCAAGCCGGGGTACACTTTGCAGGAACACTAATAACATATTTCGTTTGTACAGTTGGCACTGGTACAAGCTGGACACAAAGGGGAACGAGTTATTAATCAGCACAGGAGATATACAGAATTATTGCAGCCGGGCTGTTTCAGTGACTGATACATTGTAGCAAATATGTACTCCGTGGTTACTAGCAGGATCGGTGCAGGGGAAAAAACATGATTAAATAGAAATCTAGAAACAGTTTTACACTAAATCTAACAGGGGAATCTGTTCATATAAATAAAGGGTAAACGAAATATAACAAAATAAGAATGAAATTAAACTAAATAAATCCTGTGGCGGCCGATCCGTCAGAGGGCACCAGAAAGGTACTAACAAATAAACCTAAAACTAGAAGACCTACTGTATGATACTCAGGTACAGACAGGAGATCCTAGACGCAGAACTGCAATCAGCCAGGGCAAACGAGAGATGAATGAATGAATGAATGAGACCGCACCCTTCCTAGGGTGTTGTCTCTTTTTATACACAGTTCAATAAGTTCAAGGTGCCTTCAGGTGAGTTCCAGGGCTGAACCTGTTAAGAGAATAACGTCCAAAAACCTGCATCCTCAATGCAGGACATAGCAAAGTTCATATACCAGAGGGGGCATAAAATGCACATAATCAGTCCAGATCGTAACACGTATTCAAAGAAATGGCCAAGGTCGGTACGCAGAGTTAATATAGCACAACAAGGGTTAAGGCACAAAGAAAAGTCAAAATACAAAGCCTGGTCAGTATACAGAGCAATCAGCACAGCAACACAAAGGTTTAAGAGCTAAACCAGTATCCAAATTCTATAGCCAGGTCGGTACACAGATTACACACAGAAGCAGGACAGGTAAAAGGCAAAAGGAAGACAATCAGAGAAATAAAATGTAAACCAGAGGGCAACGGAAGGCAAGGACTACAGGGAACCAAATAAAATAATCCAGAGGGCAAGGCATGGCCAAACGAGAACAAATAAACAGAACAAATACTCAAGCAAATCAGAGGAGCTTGTTGGCAGCAGGATCGGTAGAGAAACACACAGATCATGACCCAAATGAAAGTGCACTGCTTATTGGGAGTCACGCCCTTAAATAGCTTGCCTGACAGCAAGCTAGATGGCTGTATGAATAACCTAGACTGGATGCAGGAATGGCAGGGCAAGAACTAAGAGCCGGCCCAAATCAACTCACATAAAGGGGTCAGGGCTGGAATCATGGCAGCTCTATGGCAGTGGCATTGTCTGCTTTTCAATTTTAAAAGAAACAATGCAACTGCCAATACTCAGCTACTCATCTCCCATGCTAGTAGTGTCATGCCAGCTGGAGGTCCTGCAGTGAGGTTTCCTCAACAGAGAGGGTGCCATTATAGAAAACTGGCTTCTGAGACTGCTGGATCTGGTCAGAGACCTAGGAGACCTTTAAATAGCAGAAACTGACAAAGCTCTTAGCCCTGTTGTGGTTTTCGGTATACCCCTCAGCGTGTTCCTGTATTTTTGTGATCCTTTGGTTTTGACCCAGGTTAAGTATTATCGGTTCTGGTTTCTGCTTTTGTCCCTGTTTGGATTTTCCTGATTCTGTGTACCGGACTCTGGCTTGTATTTGAAATACAATCTTTCTCTTATTCCTGTGGTTTCATTACTGCTAAATATTGTCATTGTTCTCATTCTTTTTTCAGAAATAGTACTGGCCATCCGTAGGACCAGTCTGTCTGATGTTTCATTGCTTTACTAGGTTTTGTCTGCATGCTAGGTGACTCTTGATTAGGGATGAGCTGTTCGGGTTCGGACGGTTCGGGGTTCGACCCGAACTTAGCCTGTTCGAGTGGACCGCGAAACACCGAACATTTCCGGGTGTTCACCGCATGTTCGACCACAATGGACCACAATGCATTTTCCCACTGGCCTGAAGCTCGTAATTGGCTACAGCCTTGCACCTGACCACAGGTCTGGTGCAAGACTGGTTCAACACTATGCCAATCACTGCTCAGAGTCCTGATTGGGCAAATTTTGTCCAATCATGGGCTCACAGAGCTAAGTCCCGCAGCACACTATATAACATTTCCACACAGCGCTTCTGCACGCATTTCAGAGGAGATTTCAAAGGAGATAGTTGTGTCTTGTTACTGCCGGTCTGCCACACTACTGGGGGGGTCTGGGGGTCTCATTTCTACCAAATATCAGGGAATTTAGGTGATGTGTGTCTTGTCACTGTGCCAACAAGTTTTTTTGGGGTTTACAACTTTCTTTAAAACATTTGTGAATTGAGGTGATTTTCTGGGTCTTGTCACTGTGCCAGCAAGTCTTTTTGGGTCTCATTTCTGCCAAATATCAGGGAATTTAGGTGATGAGTGTCTTGTCACTGTGCCAGCAAGTTTTTTTGGGGTTTACAACTTTCTTTAAAACATTTGTGAATTGAGGTGATTTTCTGGGTCTTGTCACTGTGCCAGCAAGTCTTTTTGGGTCTCATTTCTACCAAATATCAGGGAATTTAGGTGATGTGTGTCTTGTCACTGTGCCAGCAAGTTTTTTTGGGGTTTACAACTTTCTTTAAAACATTTGTGAATTAAGGGGATCTTCTGGGTCTTGTCACTGTGCCAGCAAGTCTATTTGGGTCTCATTTCTACCAAATATCAGGGAATTTAGGTGATGTGTGTCTTGTCACTGTGCCAGCAAGTTTTTTGGGGGTTTACAACTTTCTTTAAAACATTTGTGAATTAAGGTGATCTTCTGGGTCTTGTGACTGTGCCAGCAAATCTTTTTGGGTCTCATTTCTACCAAATATCAGGGAATTTAGGAGATGTGTGTCTTGTCACTGTGCCAGCAAATCTTTTTGGGGATCACTAATTTATTTAAAACATTTGTGAATTAAGGTGATCTGTGTCTTGTCACACAACCAGTACCACGCAGTATTTTGGGGCTCACTCATTTCTTTAAAACACTTGTGAATTAAGGTGATCTGTGTCTCGTCACACAACCAGTACCACGCAGTATTTTGGGGCTCACTCATTTCTTTAAAACACTTGTGAATTAAGGTGATCTGTGTCTCGTCGCACAACCGGTACCACGCTGTATTTTGGGGCTCACTAATTTCTTTAAAACACTTGTGAATTAAGGTGATCTGTGTCTCGTCACACAACCAGTACCACGCTGTATTTTGGGGCTCACTAATTTCTTTCAAACATTTGAGAATTAAGGTGATCTGTGTCTCGTCACACATCCAGTACCACGCAGTATTTTGGGGCTCACTCATTTCTTTAAAACACTTGTGAATTAAGGTGATCTGTGTCTCGTCACACAACCAGTACCACGCTGTATTTTGGGGCTCACTAATTTATTTAGAACATTTGTGAATTGAGGTGATCTTCTGTGTCTCGTCACACAGCCAGCAAGTTTTTTTGGGGCTCACTAATTTCTTTAAAACATTTGTGAATTAAGGTGATCTGTGTCTCGTCACACAACCAGTACCACGCTGTATTTTGGGGCTCACTAATTTCTTTAAAACACTTGTGAATTAGGTGATCTGTGTCTCGTCACACAACCAGTACCACGCTGTATTTTGGGGCTCACTAATTTCTTTAAAACATTTGTGAATTAAGGTGATCTGTGTCTCGTCACACATCCAGTACCACGCTGTATTATGGGGCTCACTAACTTCTTTAAAACATTTGTGAATTAAGGTGATCTGTGTCTCGTCACACATCCAGTACCACGCAATATTTTGGGGCTCACTCATTTCTTTAAAACACTTGTGAATTAAGGTGATCTGTGTCTCATCACACAACCAGTACCACACTGTATTTTGGGGCTCACTAATTTATTTAAAACATTTGTGAATTGAGGTGTTCTTCTGTGTCTCGTCACAGAGCCAGCAAGTTTCTTTGGGGCTCACTAATTTCTTTAAAACATTTGTGAATTAAGGTGATCTGTGTCTCGTCACACAACCAGTACCACGCTGTATTTTGGGGCTCACTAATTTCTTTAAAACATTTGTGAATTGAGGTGATCTGTGTCTCGTCACTGGCTGCCAGCTATCAGTGTGTCTCACTGAGTTATACCAGAGTTCTTTAAATCTTTATACCAGAGTTGAATCAGAGTTCTGTATATATTAATCTATAAATCACTCACCATGTCTGAAAGAACAAAAAGGACAGGCAGACGCTCCCAGACACAGATAAGAGGGCAAGCAGCCGCTGTGTCGGGAGGCTGTGTCTCTGGTCGTGGTGGACGTGGTGTATCCTCTGCAGGAGCATGCTTGTCCTTTCTAACTGGTGCTGGCCATCTTAAGCAGCAGCAACATACAGAGGACTTGGTGGATTGGCTAACCAGGCCATCCTCATCCTCCGAGTCCTCTTCCAGCCAGGCTTCTAGTGCTTTACAGTCCACCTCAGCTGCCAAAGCATCTAATGCAGCCTCCATGTCCACAGCTACTCCTGCCGTAGCCTCGCTATCACACACGGAGGAGTCAGCTGAATTGTTTGACTACAATGAGAGTGACATGCTGCTTGAGGATTCGCAGCAAGCACAGTGCTCTGATTCAATCTCTGAGGTTGAGCAAGGGAGTATGATCAACCTAGAGGAAGGGGGTGCCAGTGATGACACACAAACAACTGGCACTCATGTTGCCCCAGCAGCTGCAGCATACTGCCAAGTTGGCTCCAGTGACGAGGAGATAGGGGGTGAAGATGACATTGATGATGAGGTCACTGACTCCACCTGGGTGCCAGATCGAACTGAGGAATCAAGTGAGGAGGAGGGGGAGGAGGAGGCACAGCAAACACGAGGCACAACATCCTCTGTGACCAACCGTAGCACTAGCCAGTCCAAGGCATCACATGTCAGAGCTGCTCCGGTGCAGAGCGCTGTTGTCTCATAGAACACATGCAGGAACTCTGCTGTCTGGGAGTTCTTTAAGAAATGTTCAGCAGACCCCACCATTGCTATTTGTAATCTATGTCAGATGAGGCTGAAGCGTGGCATAAACACCGGACACTTGGGTACCACGTGCTTGAGGCGACATATGAACAAGTGCCACACATCCTGTTGGCGCAAAACTTTGCGTAGGTCCTCCTCCTCCTCATCTGTCTCTACCCACATTGTATGTCCTGCCATGTCACTGCCTACAACCTCCACCGACAGGGATGATGCTACAGTAATGGATGTACCAGCAGGTCCTTCCTCACAATGGGACATCATCCCAGTAGCTGAATATTTACTCAGTCAGATTACGTTGCCGCAGCTGCTGCAGCGAAAGAAAAAATATAGTCCCAACCATCCCCAAGCACAGCGTCTAAATGCCAGCTTAGCAAAATTACTCGCATTGCAGCTGCTGCCTTTCCAACTGGTTGACTCTGTTCCCTTCCGTGAATTTGCTGAATGTGCTGTACCACAGTGGCAGGTTCCAAAACGCCATTACTTTTCACGCAAGGCCATTCCAGCACTATACCAGCACGTTGAAGACAATGTTATCCAGTCATTGGGAAAGGCAGTCAGCAGCAAGGTGCATGTTACTTTAGACACGTGGTCCAGCAAGCATGGACAGGGTCATTACATTTCCTTCACGGCACACTGGGTAACTCTGATTGCAGCTGGGAGGGATCCAAGATGGGGCTCTGTGCTGGGGCTTGTTCATCCACCATGCCTCCAGAAAACTGCTTGTATGAGGTCTGTCTGCTCCACCACCACCACCACCTCTTCCTCCTCCTCCCCGTTCTCTGTCTCTGGCGAAGTGGCAGTTAAACCGACGCCTGACAGGGTCTACGCAATGGCTCAAGCAAAAAGATGCCATACTGTGCTTGAACTGGATTGTTTAGGGGACAGGAGCCACACCGGGTCTGAAATTTTGTCAGCTCTGCAGGGGCAGGTGCAGAGATGGTTAACACCACGCCAGCTTGAGCTGGGAATGATCGTCTGCGATTATGGCAGCAACCTTCTCTCCGCCCTACGCATGGGTAAATTGACGTATGTACCATGCCTAGCACATGTCCTAAATCTGGTGGTACAGCCAGAAAAGTCTGCAGCCACTTCAGACGGTCATTCCCAGCAAGCGTTCGCCTGGCAGAAATTCAAAGAGAATTCCACCTTCCCTCAAACCGTCTGATCTGTGACATGCCCACCAGGTGGAACTCGACATTAGCAATGCTGCAGCGTCTGCACAAGCAGCAGAGGGCCATCAACGAGTACCTGTGTGAGTATGGCACAAGGACAGGTTCAGGTCAACTTGTTATTTTTTTCCACCCGGAAATTGCTGTGGCGGATGATCAAGGATGCATGCACTGTACTGTCACCATTTGAGGAGGCAACGAGGATGGTGAGCAGGGACAGTGCATGCATCAGTGACACAATTCCTTTAGTGTTCCTGCTGCAGCACACTCTGCGGGGAATTATAGATGTGGCTCTAGAGGCAGAGCAGCGGGAGGAAGAGGAGGCCTTCCCTAGCTCTCAAGGTCCCAGTCTTTCTGCAGACAGCATTCCAGCGGGTCCTACTCAGATCAGACAGGAGGAGGATGAGGAGGAGGAGGACTATTTAAGTAGTGGGGGAATTGAAGGTGGGGATTCCTCAAGGGAGGGTTTTGTGTGCCCAGAAACAGAAGGGCTAGTGCGTGGCTGGGAGGAGGAAGTGCACGATACGGTCATCCTCATTGACCAGGAAGACTCGGAAGCTAATGCCACCTCCAACCTACGCTGCATGGGCTCCCTAATAATGCAAAGCCTGCTAAAGGACCCCAGGATTCGTGCTATCAAGGAGAGGGATCATTACTGGTTGGCAACCCTTCTTGATCCACGATACAAGGGGAAAGTTGCAGAGCTCATCCTGCCCGCACAGAGGGAGCACAGGATGAAAAAACTTGAGGACGCTCTAAAGCGACACTTGTGTAACACCTTTCCAGGCACTGTTAGATTACCAAGTGCTGACACACGTGCTTCTGAGGCTGCGGGTGATCAGAGGAATAGCGGTGAAGGCCAGGGCCGCTTGACTGATGCTTTTTTAAATTTTTTTAGTCCACGACGCCCAAGGACGTCAAATGTAGGCACCCATTGCCAGCGTCTTCACCATATGGTGCAGGACTACCTAGGAGCAAGGGCAGACCTGGATACGTTTCCAGCAGATGATCCACTGGCTTACTGGGTGTTGAGATTGGATCACTGGCCAGAACTTAGCCAATATGCTATGCGGCTACTAGGTTGCCCTTCATCTAGCGTGCTTTCCGAAAGGATGTTCAGTGCCACTGGAGGTTTTGTCACAGACAAAAGAGTGCGTCTGTCCACCGACTCTGTAGACCGGCTGACATTTATAAAAATGAATCAGTCCTGGATCAGCAGCTATCAATCCCCTGATGCTGAAGTAATGGAATAGATAGGGGATGTCCTCTTCTGCATTCACAAAACCTCCAGCACTGAACTCTTCCACAATACCACAAAAGGGTTACGGTGTGAAGGCACTTGCTGCCATGAAAGGCACAATATTTGGCTGCACTGACGCCTGTGCCAGATTTATATCATTTTATTTTTTTGAACCACAGGGTCCAACCCTGCACTCTTCCACAATACCACAGAGGGGTTACTGTATGATGATACTTGCTGGCCTGGCATTAAAGGCACAATATCTGGGTGCACTGATGCCCATTACCAGATCAAATACATTTCAATATAGGACCACATGGTCCACCCCTGCACTCTTCCACAATACCACAGAGGGGTTACTGTATGATGATACCTGCTGGCCTGGCATTAAAGGCACAATATCTGGGTGCACTGACGCCCATTACCAGATAAAAAACCTTTTCAATATAGGACCACATGGTCCACCCCTGCACTCTTCCACCATACCACAAAGGGGTTACTGTATGATGATACTTGCTGCCCTGGCAGTCTTGCACCAAAGGCAGAATATCTGGCTGCACTGATGCCTTAACCAGATGCATATCTTTTTAATATAGGACCGCAAGGTTCACCCCTGCACTCTTCCACAATAACACAGAGGGGTTACTGTATGATGATACTTGCTGGCCTGGCATTAAAGGCACAATATCTGGGTGCACTGACGCCCATTACCAGATCAAAAACTTTTCAATATAGGACCGCAAAGTCCACCCCTGTATTCTTCCACAATACCACAGAGGGGTTACTGTATGATGATACTTGCTGGCCTGGCATTAAAGGCACAATATCTGGGTGCACTGACGCCCATTACCAGATAAAAAACTTTTCAATATAGGACCACATGGTCCACCCCTGCATTCTTCCACAATACTAGAGGGGTTACTGTATGATGATACTTGCTGGCCTGGCATTAAAGGCACAATATCTGGGTGCACTGACGCCCATTACCAGATCAAAAACTTTTCAATATAGGACCACATGGTCCACCCCTGCACTCTTCCACAATACCACAGAGGGGTTACTGTATGATGATACCTGCTGGCCTGGCATTAAAGGCACAATATCTGGGTGCACTGACGCCCATTACCAGATCAAAAACTTTTCAATATAGGACCACATGGTCCACCCCTGCACTCTTCCACCATACCACAGAGGGGTTACTGTATGATGATACTTGCTGGCCTGGCAGTCTTGCACCAAAGGCAGAATATTTGGGTGCACTGATGCCTTAACCAGATGCATATCTTTTTAATATAGGAACGCAAGGTCCACCCCTGCACTCTTCCACAATAACACAGAGGGGTTACTGTATGATGATACTTGCTGGCCTGGCATTAAAGGCACAATATCTGGGTGCACTGACGCCCATTACCAGATAAAAAACTTTTCAATATAGGACCACATGGTCCACCCCTGCATTCTTCCACAATACTAGAGGGGTTACTGTATGATGATACTTGCTGGCCTGGCATTAAAGGCACAATATCTGGGTGCACTGACGCCCATTACCAGATCAAAAACTTTTCAATATAGGACCACATGGTCCACCCCTGCACTCTTCCACAATACCACAGAGGGGTTACTGTATGATGATACCTGCTGGCCTGGCATTAAAGGCACAATATCTGGGTGCACTGACGCCCATTACCAGATCAAAAACTTTTCAATATAGGACCACATGGTTCACCCCTGCACTCTTCCACCATACCACAGAGGGGTTACTGTATGATGATACTTGCTGGCCTGGCAGTCTTGCACCAAAGGCAGAATATTTGGGTGCACTGATGCCTTAACCAGATGCATATCTTTTTAATATAGGAACGCAAGGTCCACCCCTGCACTCTTCCACAATAACACAGAGGGGTTACTGTATGATGATACTTGCTGGCCTGGCATTAAAGGACCAATATCTGGGTGCTATCTGGGTGCACTGATGCCCATTCCCAGATTCATATCTTTTTAATATAGGACCACATGGTCCACCCCTGCATTCTTCCACAATACTACAGAGGGGTTACTGTATGATGATACTTGCTGGCCTGGCATTAAAGGCACAATATCTGGGTGCACTGACGCCCATTACCAGATAAAAAACTTTTCAATATAGGACCACATGGTCCACCCCTGCACTCTTCCACAATACCACAGATTGGTTACTGTATGGTGATACCTGCTGGCCTGGCATTAAAGGCACAATATCTGGGTGCACTGACGCCCATTACCAGATCAAAAACTTTTCAATATAGGACCACATGGTCCACCCCTGCACTCTTCCACCATACCACAGAGGGGTTACTGTATGATGATACTTGCTGGCCTGGCAGTCTTGCACCAAAGGCAGAATATCTGGGTGCACTGACGCCTTAACCAGATGCATATCTTTTTAATATAGGAACGCAAGGTCCACCCCTGCACTCTTCCACAACAACACAGAGGGGTTACTGTATGATGATACTTGCTGGCCTGGCATTAAAGGCACAATATCTGGGTGCACTGACGCCCATTCCCAGATTCATATCTTTTTAATATAGGACCGCATGGTCCACCCCTGCATTCTTCCACAATACCACAGAGGGGTTACTGTATGATAGTACTTGCATGCCTGGCACTAAAGGCACAATATCTGGGTGCACTGCCACTGACGCCTGTATCAGATTCATATCCTCAGAGGGGTTACGGTGTGACGGCACTGTTGCCGACGCTAAAAGACCAATTTTAAAGCACCTATTGTTACTTTCATCCAAAGCCTGCATAAGTTTCACAATAATTTAGCCAAAAAATCACTAAACTTTTTCTGCGCGTCCTAAAATGTCTTTTCATACAGGCTCCGTCCCAAGCAGTTGTTTATGGATAGATTAAAGGAAAAGCATTTAGCGTCATATGAAACGTCATTTTTTTTGTTTTTAAGTGTTTCTATACATCCTAGAAATCCGCCACTTCACGGGCAGGTTATGGGGACCTCCTAGGCACGATATTTGAAGGAATTTTTGGTTTTTATTTTTAACCCTTATTTCATGGAAAACTCACTGTCCCTTTAAAAACGATTTTTTTTTACTTTTTGTCCTTGATTCCTGTACCCCAGGGCACTACCCGGACCCCCATACACCTTTTATGGCAAATATGTAGCATATATGCCCTCTTGCAGGGCACTCTAAAAAACCAAATTTTCAGCCGCATTGACTTGCATGGGGTTCGGGTTCGGGTTCGGTCCCGAACAAATGGGAAGTTCGGGTTCGGGCTCGAACCGAACTCGGGGAGTGTTCGGCTCATCCCTACTCTTGATTCCTGTTAAAGGTAGCAAGTACGCTATTTCATACATAGTCATATTATTCATGTATTGCAATTCACCAAAATACAAAAGAAAATGTGTGCTTTTTTTCAATTTTTTTTAAAATTGCTTATTTCCTTAAAACAATCAGAATTGGAAAGCATTTTATTAAAGATATAGCACCCCATAGAATATACACTATATTGCCAAAAGTATTCGCTCACCTGCCTTGACTCGCATATGGATGAGTGAGCGGATACATTTGGCAATATAGTGTATCACCACAAAAGTTTGGATGATAAAATCTATAAAAATTATTTTACATATGGTAAATGGCTGAAAGCCAAATGGAAATTTACACTTTGACGTTTTTAATATAACATATGTATGCACTTCAGATGTTAGTCACAAAGTACTGGTGTTTAGCAGTGTAGCAATTACTGGTGAAAATTCCCGATATTGCAGTGGCAGCAAACACTGACATTCCACATACCTAAAGTCCAAAGAATGACAGAAGCTTCATAGTAAAATTTCTCCTTTTGCTCTTGGATTGCTACATTGTTGTATACACTTCCATTCAGTGCGTTCCTAGTAGCTCCCTGATTTCTACGTGTACCGGATCTTTTTGGCTTGTCTGACCTACGCTCCTCACCGCCTGCCCCAACCCAGACCGTTATAGACCTTACTTGTTGCCTTTCCTTTCTGTACTTCGTTTTGGATCCCTGTTCTGCCTGGCACCTTTTTTTCCTAACATCCAGACCCTGTGACAATAACAATGTTTACGGTTACATTAAAAAATAATCTCAATTTCTGTTGATAGAAGATATTAATACTAAAAAGCAAGCTAAAGAACTAAGAGCCTAAGGAATTTTAACAGACTCCACATGGAGTTTAAAAAGAACATGCAAATCATCTTGTGAAATCACAATGCCAGTGAATAGCTATACAGTGAGATCACTAAAAAGACAGGAGTCTCAGACACTGTTAAAGCTATGTGCTATACAATTCAAGTCATAATATTTTTGTTACTCGTATTTATAATATTGTAAGTTGGCAACCTGCAAAGGGTTTACGAATGTGCTATGTAGTGTCATAATGGATATCTTTTGAAAGCTGTGTTGTTTTCTAAAATGACAGCAAGTAAACACAGCAAGAATATGCACAAGATGTTGAAGGAAGAATATACAATTTTAATAGAAGAGCCATTCTCTGCATCTTTCAGCCCTGTTCGAGGGACGGTGATCCCCGACTACGGACTCGAATAACTGCTTTGCGCAAAAGCGCACGCGCAGCGCTATTTTTGCGCCTTCGGAGAAATTGCACTGAGATCCAGGAATTTGAGAAACAGTCGGAGAAATTAATGGATGACTTTGTTGAAAAGGGATATGTGAGGATGGAATTAGAATATACAAGAGAAGAAATTTGTAATTTGGATAGAAATAAGTTACTGCAATACAAAGTTAAAGAAAGAACTGATTTAATCGATTTACCCATAGTTATGGATTATAATGCTGGAAATAAAAATATCAAAAGATATATTCAGAAATATTGGCCAATATTGAGAGAGGACCCCGTACTCAGAGATATTTTACCAAACCAACCTCAAGTTATCTATAGGGGTGGAGGTAGTCTAAAACAAAAATTAGTACAGAATCATCTACGGGACCAGAAAGAACAGATAAATTGGTTTGGATTGACGTCTGGGTTTTATGGATGTGGAGACTGCACTAGTTGCAGGAAATCACACAGCAAGAAACGACACATTACCACCTTTTGTGTTGGTCAAAATAATTATAAAATTAGAGATAAATTTACTTGCTTCTCTAAATATCTTATTTATGCATTACGCTGTCCCTGCAACAAATATTATATAGGTAAGACCACACGAGCATTACAAGTTAGAATTAATGAACATATTTACAATATTAATAGAAGCTATGAGAAACATTGTGTCTCTAACCATTTTAAAATCAAACACAATAATAGTCCTATGGGTTTAGTGTTTTTTGGCATTGAGAAGATAACTAAAAATTGGAGAGGGGAGGATCTTGATTTAAAATTAGCAAAAACTGAGATGAGATGGATATATAAACTGAATACTCTTGAACCTAATGGTCTCAATGCTGACTTTGAGTTATGTCATTTTTTATAGATTATATGTCATTTTTTATGTATTTTACTGATTGTTTATTCCATTATATATCAATGATTGAATTAATTATTCTATCAGTTGATTGCCTATATGATATTACATTTTACTGTGCTCTATAATGCCGATCTGATTTTTTCATTGGTTTTATTGGCTGTATTTTACCATTGTTTTTATTGTTTAATTTGTTTATTGTCTACTGACTAGTTGATCATATGACATTAAGAAGTGCTTATTTTGGATGTATTGTCATTTAGGTTTGATTTATAACTTCTTCTGACAGTGTGACTTAGTGGAGGTGATCCTTGTGGTATGGACGGCTCACATTACATCGACGGAACCCAAGCCTCTGTGATCGGAGGCTATTTCCGGAAGTCGGGACTTTTGGAACGCATGCCGCAAGCTGTTCTTGAAACGCACGCTCCAAACCGGAATTGGATTTTACATCCGATCACGTGACCGGAAGTCATGCCGTGGAACACACGCCGGAACTGGAGTTGGAACGCACCAGCGATTGCCAACTCCAGGTGACGAGTATTAACCATTATAAATCGGCTATTTAAAAGCCGCATGAGAACTATTATATTACACAGGACTGAGGAAGCCTACAGTTTGTTTAGGCGAAACGCGTCTCTTTTATATTCTTGTATGGAGTTTTAGATTAAAATTTTATATTTTAAATTCCATCTATTTTTCTTATTATTATTTTTCCATAATTCCCAATATTCTCCAGCCTGAGATCTACTATCTGGTTACCGATTTTAGGCAAGCTGTTATACTGAGCCACTTTTCCAAGAGGCTCAAAATACTGTGAGTATTCAATTGTTATACACTGGCATGCTATAAGAATTTTGATGCCTAAGCAATGGAAGTCTCCCTTCTTTTCCTTTAAGCCGTAAGAAGTCTCTCACAGACGATTTTACTGCAAATCAAAAGCAAAAGAATTTCACAGAAGGGGAGTGACCCCCCCAGAGTGGTCAAAAGGCGTTACCATCTGAGCCTAGGGCTCTACACTTGTGAGTTCCTGACACATACGATTGTTTTTTTTATATTTTTCATTATCGGTCTGTTTAAAACGTTATTGCACCGTGGAGCATCTTATTTTTTATCAATAGGCTCAATATGTTCCTTCAACTACGAACATTCAGGATATCGTTGAAAATCCCTATTCAAGAATACCAGTTTTCTAGTGATTAAGTTAAGTGCGCTCACACTGGGTCTAGTGCCCCTTTTTTCTGCTATTTTGTTTGCGCGTAGCATTAAACGTTAACGCGCATAAATTAACGTTGGTATTACAATCCGAGTGCATTTTTTCATCTGTCAAAAAATAATACGCGTAAAAAAGACGCGCACAAACACGCGCGCATTAACGCTGCGTGCAGAAATCAGTGGGCGGACAGTTTTTTCACACGATTCAGCCAATCTGAATTAAGAACCACAATAAGTCGCCTACTGATGACCGGGTCGGACGCAGGGAGACAATAAATACTCAAAAATACACAAACACCTAAGTGTGGAATAACATATATTTATTATATATAGGCCGCAGCTAAAAACTCCACACAATAACACACCACCGTGACATAACCATTCCCATAACAAAATAAAACAATAACTCAGTGCTGAAAGAGGACTCCCCACAACCACCACACACCTCCAAACCAGCCAACCACAAAAACTTCCCAACTCCCAACCATCTGACCAAAATTATCCTATCTAAAAAGGAACCCCTAGCCAGCACTGCCTACAAGCCCCGCCACGAGCTCCTCACATAACCCCCTTATGGGAGAGATGCCCCACCAAGAAAAATCAGGGCTTGTTCAATCCCCTCCTTGAGTCCCAGGATGAACAGATCCTTTGCCCACATCCGTCAGGTGAACGCCATCCGCCATGAAATAACACACCGCATCTTCCTCTTCAAACGGTAGATGCCGCACCACCACACCCTTCATCCGCCTCACAAGCCTTCCCATACAGCGATTTACCTTAATCCGGCAAAGCCGCACCTCCTCCTCATTCTCAGCCTGTTTCCACACCATCCTTGGCATCACCTCGGACCACACCACCACTGTCCATGGTGACCACACCCTCAATCCTCCTGCATCTGCTCCAGCAGCCTACATAGAGGGACCACACCCAAATCGTTCCCTCCCATGTGAACAACCAGCACATGAACTTCACCGTGCCTAAGGGCACCCAAAATCATCGGCTTAAACTCCTCCCATAGGAGTCCACAGATCCCGAACCACCGTACCCGTGTCGCCGACCCAAGCAGACCCATCTGTACTCCAGATGATCGCACCAACGCCCTTCACCTCGCCCAAAAAATCAGCGAGTCTCCAATGATCCACACAACTCTTGAAGGATCTGCAAAAAACAAAAAACAAATTACCAACATCTCCACCACACAAGATACTTTAAAATAAAAAAAATTCCACTAAACCACCACACACCACCCAATAAACCATGTCCAGACCTGTAAAGATAAACATAACATAAACAAGAACCATACTTCTCACCTCCAAATCCACCAACCCCCACACTCCTCCCCCAAACAACAAACAAATATACAAAGAGGAAATAGAACATATATATTCCGTAAAAGATATAAATTCATATTCCATAGATAAGTTTGATATTTTTCATATTTCAAAATTTCATTCCTTTTTTTTTTTAACAAAATTAACAGAACAGATCATACAGCAACTGTTCTCCACATTACCTCCCAGCATTAACAAGGGTTTTTCCAAAATTCATAACACCAAACCAGGGCGAACGTAGGACTGAAAAACCCTGGAGTTCCATCTTCCCAATTCTTGAATTTCCGTTGCCGACAAACCCAACCTTGCAGCTTCCGTTCCTGCCCCACTACGAAAAGAGTGGGAACCAAATTCCTTCGGATTTCTCCCTAAACTCAACAAACCCTTCTTAAAAATGGAAACAAACTGATACCTTGATAAAGCCGACCCGTCCGCGTGACATAAAAAGGCCACACCAGACTCCACCCATACCTCCAAAAATTCTTTAACGTTCTTCACTGGACACACAAACAGTTATCCACACTGAATAAACCAACTCTACATCCCCTACCCAACTGATCAGTCTTGGAGTTAGCAATAGCAACCCAAATAACCAGTTCATTAACTCCCAACCAAACCGCATCAGCTCCCAAACCACGACCTCCTCTCCTAGAATTACACACCAGCTCACCCACTCGAAATGCCCCAAAAAATCCAAACAAAAAGCCGCCCTCATAAGCAGAACCTCATAAGGTGAAGAACAAAAATTCCCTAGACCCTCCAATAAGTGTCTCGAAACTGGACGCTGAGCGTCTACCCTGCACCTCCCCTTCACATAACCCCGAACTGCACATCTGATAACAAAATCATTAGTGACATCTCTTTTCCCCGATACCTGAAAAAGGAAAGCCAAGGCGGCTAAAGACTGCCGTACCACTCCAGGAGATGCCCCTGACTCGAATGAGGTATGCCCTAAGCAAACTTTTCTCATAAAATCCACCCACTGAAACGTACCTGAACCGTTCAGCCAATGCGTCCCAATCCCTCCACACTCGCGAGTAGGCCTTCCAAGAGGACTCAGACAAAGAACCTCTCACCCATCTTCCAAAAATTCCGAGCCTAGCTGCCAAAGGCCCTCCAGACAAGGAGTGCCCACCTCCTCTGCCAACGGAGCCAGGGAACGAAACCTGTCCCACTGCAAACGAGACAAAGCATCCGCCGCTGAGTTTAGTTAAGGCGACCTGGCACATGACGTGCCTTGCATAAAACATTAAATTTAAGACACAGCAACGCAAACCTCTTCAATAACCTGATGACTGGCAATGATGAAGCCGATAAAGAATTAACCGCCAACACCACCGCCATGTTGTCAGAACAGAACAGAATCCTTCTCCCCTCCAGAGCACCTCCCCACAGCTCCAAGGCCACCACTAATGAAAACAACTCCAAAAATGCCAAATTCCGCACCAATGAAGATGCCAACCAACTATCAGGCCAACGAGAAGCACACCAATGCCCCCCAAAATATACCCCAAAACCAACACCTAGCGAGGCGTCCGTGAAAAATTCCAGTTCCTTCGCCAAAACCTCTTTGGAAGGGAATATTGCCACCCCATTAAACAAAACCAAAAAGGATCTCCACACTTCCAAATCTTCCTTCATGGCACCAGATATTCTAACAAAATGATGACCTTCCCGAATACCCCATGTCGCCAAAGTCAATCCATGTAAAAAGACTCTTCCCACCGGAATGACCCTGCACGCAAAATTCAAGCGACCAATCAGCGATTGCAGCTCTCTCAACTACAATTTCTTAACCGACAGGGCCCCCTGCACTTGCCTCAAAGCTTCCACCACTTTCCTCACAGGTAGACGACACTCACCCTTCACCGAATCAATCTCAATTCCCAAGAAAGTGATAACTGATGCTGGACCTTCCGTTTTATCAGAAGCCAAAGGAACACCAAAAGGAATCCGAAAACCATCACCAAAACCGTCTCGTAAAAACTCTGCATCCCTATGTCTTCTGTAAAGCCTTAGCCACGTTAACATCACATTGAGTTTCACCGGTGAAGCTCCCCTCTCCAGACCATCCAAAGGCAGACCTCCTTGTCTTGCCCTCTTAAAACATCTGGACAATGAATGCAATCCTCCACAATTTGAACATTCGTGCTTGAACCTGCACCCAGTACCAAACTTGCACTGACCCTCGTTAAACTGCCAGCACGATCCCTTTTTAACACCTGCCGGTGGGGAACTGACCCCTCCCCCACCAGCTCCCCTGGAAAGGGCAAAGCCTTTTGTGCCCCTATCAAACACAACCACAGCGTTATGTCCATTTGATCCCACCCCATCCCTGGGTGAGCCGCCAAACGCTGCCTAAACTGCTCATCGTATTTCCACCACTCCCAACCACCATAAATCCGATAAGCCTCCCAAATTCCATCCACATAACAAAAAAGACCCGAACAGTGCTGTGGGCTCTTCTCCCCAACCACATTTGCCAAAATACAAAAATCCCGGAGCCAATTCCCGAATGACTTAGGAATCCTCCGAAACCTCTTTTTCCTTTCCTCCTCTTCCTTTAAACCGTCCTTAGACGAATCATCTTTTACCCCAGGCACCTCATCCAACGGAAGCAGGGAAAAAAGTTCCACATACTCACCCCGCCATATGCCTTCTTTAACCTCCTGTTTCAAATGAAACTCCAAAGGCCCAGAAAATGACACGTAAGCATTCCTCCTTGCCACATCCGCCATCCCTGTGGACTCGCCGAGTGAACCCAAATCGCCACTCGGCCCTCTTGAAGCCATAGCTTCACCACCAAGAGCTCCACCAGCTCTCACAACTGACCCACCTGCACCCTTCCATGCTTGAGTCAAATCCACTCCCTGGTTCACACCCCCTGGTGAAACCGACCAAGCCTCAAAGGCCCCCTGTAAAAAAGACATGAAAGAACTCACATCACCACCATTTCCATTACCGGTTGCCACACGAGGTCCACCCGAACTTCCTGGAACAGGAAGTGCCACAGTATCCGAACCCCCTGCACCAACGCCACCGACTCCAGCAGCCTGGAAACCACCATACGGCTGTGGACTCCTCTCCCTAACCATTGGAACTGTGGACGAAAAAACATTTGTGCGATGAGCCCCAGAACCCGAAGTACCAAAATCATTAAGTGTCAAGAATCAAGCCTGTGCCCGCACCTAAACCCTGGCAAACCCTTATTCACCTGCCTATGTTTGTATGCAGGTTACAGATTCCCCTATCTGGCTGTTAAGCTTCTGTTGTGGTACCTACAGGTGTATGCTATTTCACCTAAATGAAGCCTGCTTAAAAGAGGGATCCACCGTTCCATCAGGGCATCAACATAAACGTTCCTGGGAGTGCAGACAACCAGACCTGTCCCTAAAGCTCCCTACCATTGTACCTGAATCCCTCCAGTGATACTCCCAAGTGGAACCCTGCTCCCAAATGGAACCCTGCTCCCAAGGAGAATCTCCCTATCAAGGTACCCCACTCTCAAGAATCCATGCTTTCGAGAATACCCCGCTCTCAAGAATCCTCGTTCTTCAAGCTGAAACCTGCATACAGTCTGTTGCCTGCCTGCTACTGCTCCTATCATTTACTATTTGTTTTGTTTATTATTTAATAAACCTTCAATACCCAGCAACCTGTGTGACTCCTACGATCACTGCATCATGGGCTTACTTCACCCACCGCCGCACTCCCAGCCTGACATTAAGTCGCTCCCTCACACCAAAATCCGGAGCCCCATCAGCTCCACCATCTGAACACCAATTTACTTTAAGCTCCTGAGTGACCTCATCCCACACACCAACACCCTGTGCCACACCACCGTCCACACCCCCATCCACCAACTGTCTTACCGCTGAAACATCAGTCCCTGAAACAGACCTTTCTCCACCTCTGGGACCCCTGGCGGGCCACCGAACTCTTCTTCTCCCCGAGGAACTCCTCGACCTCCGCACTGCTTCTCTCCTGGTAGAGCTCACCACACCACCCCTTCGACCAGAAGGATCCTTAGCCCCCGACACCGGCCTCGAGCTCCTACCTTCCACCCATCTGGAAGCACTCATGCCAGCCTCATTCCCAACTGCATCACCACCAGCCAACATCCGCTGAACCAACCGTCCTCGGCCTCTCACAGCCTCCAATCTCAACCTCTCAGCTGCCGATTCACCACTGGATTTGTCTCCCGGACTGAACCGCTCCGGAGGCCTCGAAATCCTGGCAGGCCGAGATCCCACTTCCGATTCTGCCGCCAGCACCTCCGACAGGCTTCTTCTGGCCCACTCCACACCACGATGCCGAGCTGCCTCCCGCACTTCCTCCAATAGCGACTCCAGTTCACTGCCTTCCGCCATCCACCAAAAATTTTTTAAGGCAATAGCCGAAAAAACACCGCTCTCTGACGCAGCACAGATTTTCACGGCTCTACCTCAGGAGAAAAAGGCGCGCAGAGCCTCTCCACACACGCCTTATGTACCCTCCTGGCGACTCCTCCCACACCACTCCCGCTCAATCTCCTCACACGCAGCAAAACCTTTCTAGAAAAATTCTCCCTGCGTCCTGGCATCAGAGGCAACTTAGGGGCCCTACGCCTTAGGTGCTTCAGGCCTTCATTATCTCCCGTTAAGTTTTTGCACCTGTCAAAATTAATCTGAGTATATATGCTGCAGCAGTAATAAAAACACGCAATTTTATTGTTTGGGTATGCGTAGAATGTGTAACTATACTTTGCTGTATTTTTTTTTCTGGCTGGTGTATTTGGTTTTGGCCAGGACGTTCAGATTTGCCATTAACACCAGCTTTTAAAAAAAGTTAAAATTATGCGCGCTAACGTCCGTTAAAATTTGCGCATAGATTGTAATCCCATCCGCGTACCAGCGTACAAACATATTTGCGCTCACAATGTTAAGTATAGGACGCGCAATGTACAGTCAGGTCCAGAACTATTGGGACATCGACACAATTCTAACATCTTTGGCTCTAAACACCACCACAATGGAGTTGGAATGAAACAAACACAATGTGCTTTAACTGCAGACTGTCAGCTTTAATTTTAGGGTATGTACATCCAACTCAGGTGAACGGTGTAGGACTTGCAGCAGTTTGCAGATGTGCCTCCCACTTGTTAATTTTGCCCAATCATGGGCTCACATAGCTAAGTCCCGCAGCACACTACAGTCATGTCCAAAATTGTTGGCACCCCAGACATTTTTCCAGAAAACCATCTGTTTTGCTATACACATGTTTATTCCCTTTGTGTGTATTGGAACAAAACAAAAAAAGGGAGAAAAAAAAGCAAATTGGACATAATGTCACACAAAACTCCAAAAATGGGCTGGACAAAATTATTGGCACCCTTAACTTAATATTTGGTTGTACACCCTTTGGAAAAAATAACTAAAATCAGTCGCTTCCTTTAACCATCAATAAGCTTCTTACACCTCTCACCTGGAATTTTGGACCACTCTTCCTTTGCAAACTGCTCCAGGTCTCTCTTATTGGAACGGCGCCTTTTCCCAACAGCAATTTTAAGATCTCTCCACAGGTGTTCAATGGGATTTAGATCTGGACTCATTGCTGGCCACTTCAGAACTCTCCAGCACTTTGTTGCCATCCACTTCTGGGTGTTTTTTGACGTATGTTTGGGGTCATTGTCCTGCTGGAAGACCCAAGATCTCGGACACAAACCCAGCTTTCTGACACTGGGCTCTACAGTGCGAACCAAAATCCTTTGGTAATCCTCAGATTTCATGATGCCTTGCACACATTCAAGGCACCCAGTGCCAGAGGCAGCAAAACAACCCCAAAACATCATTGAACCTCCACTATATTTCACTGTAGGTACTATGTATTTTTCTTTGTAGGCCTCATTCCGTTTTCGGTAAACAGTAGAATGATGTGCCTTACCAAAAAGCTCTATCTTGGTCTCATCTGTCCACAATACATTTTCCCAGAAGGATTTTGGCTTACTCAAGTACATTTTGGCAAACTGTAGTCTTGCTTTTTTATGTCTCTTTGTCAGCAGTGGGGTCCTCCTGGGTCTCCTGCCACAGCGTTTCATTTCTTTTAAATGTCGACGGATAGTTCGCACTGACACTGATGCTCCCTGAGCCTGCAGGACAGCTTGAATTTCTTTGGAACTTGTTTGGGGCTGCTTATCCACCATCCGGACTATCCTGCGTTGCAACCTTTCATCAATTTTTCTCTTCCGTCCACGCCCAGAGAGATTAGCTACAGTGCCATGGGTTGCAAACTTCTTGATAATGTTGCGCACTGTGGACAAAGGCAAATCTAGATCTCTGGAGATGGACTTGTAACCTTGAGATTGTTGATATTTTTCCACAATTTTGGTTCTCAAGTCCTCAGACAGTTCTCTTCTCCTCTTTCTTTTTTTTTTTGTCTTTTTTTTTGTTTGTTTAATATATTTTTATTTTGTTTACATAAGAATACTTTCCAGGCATAGGAATTCACTGTACACCAAAGTTATACAAGACCGTACAGTTATCAACATATTACGGTGCATACATATACAATAAACATTTAACACGACCATGCATCTTAACTTGTTAAAATCCTAAATTAGAAAAGGGTCGTTAGGGATGTGTACGAAATTGGGACTCTAAGATAAAAGGGGGGGTATAACAGGGGATAAAACGATGCAATAAACGCCCATCTCACAATACTGATATCACGGTTCTAGAGCATAGAAGTCGAAGCAGCGAAACACACGATTTAATGGGAGACCTACGTCTTAGCATTTCTAATATAGTACTATAAAGTATATGGTATTTAGATATCATGTCTACAACAAATTCTCACTGGTGATTCTGCGGGATGTCTGATGGTTTTGATTTCCTTTTGGCTAAAAAATCTGACCACCAATACCATAAAACGAAATATTTATCATATTTGTTTTCTAGAGCTAAACACTGTTCTTCCATCTCCCGGACCCCCTCCACCGCCTGTATCCATTCTGTAATAGTAGGTGGATCCGTAGATCGCCATTTTTTAGGGATTTGGGCTTTTGCCACATTGAATAGTTGGATTGCTAACGATTTTCTATAAGTAAGGGATGATAGGGGGACCAAGTGAAAAAGTGCCACTTGGGGGGATGGTAGAAGTGCCAAGTCAGTGATTTCATTTATTATTCGGAAGATGGAGTCCCAATAGGTTTTAATAAGCAGGCAAGTCCACCAGATGTGTAAGAGAGTACCTGGCGACAGGGTACATCTCCAACATCGGTCAGTGGTAGTTGGAAATATTTTATGTAGCCTAGTCGGTGTTAGGTACCACCTGGATAGGAACTTATAATGGGACTGTTGTATGTGCAAACTTCTAGAGGCATGTGCCGCAGTCTGAAAAATTTTACCCCAGTCATCCTCCGATATGGGTTCTATAAGTTCAGTATTCCATTTCTTGGCATAGGTCGGCAATGTTGGGGTGGAAGCATCTAATAATGTGCCATATATCGTAGATAGTGTGTGCGGAAGGGGTGGATCTGTGACACAAAGAGTTTCAAACGGAGATTCGTCTCTCCGTAATCCACTCAACTCTCCTATTGACTGCAGGAAGTGTTTTATCTGGCTATATCGAAAGCATTCTAGAGGTGTATGTTTGTCTCCTTTCAATAGCACGTCTATATGTAATAATCTGGAGTCATCAATACAGTCAGTCAGTGGTTGATAAGGGCCTTCGATTGTCTGTGGTAGGAAGCCATGATGCATTCCCTCTGGAAAGAGCGGGTTGTGTGTTACTGGCATGAATGGGGAGGGATGAGGGGAAAGGGCCAATGTCTTCCTTAGTCTCCGCCATTTAAGGAGGGTAGGTGTCACTAAAGGATGGTAGGAGTGCAGAAGAAATTTTAGGGGAACTGACTGCCACGGCAGGGTGGTTATGGGAACTTTTAGGCTAGGGTCAGACTAACGCATTTTTCTCGTTGTCCGTGAAAAAGTGCGTTCGAACGAATGGACGTATTTTTTCACGGAATACGCGATAGTGGTCATACGATGCGCATTTTCGTCCGTGATTTTGTACGGATCATCAATAAAACACTTTTTGTGTCTGGACGTTATGTTAGCCGTACACTAGCAGCGTCTGACGTCTCCCAATCACGCAAACACGCCGCTATGCGGACGCAGCGCACTCTGTATGTCAGTACTAGTGGTTTGACGTTCTCGAAAAAATGCGTTCGTTTGCCACTTGCGTTGCGCGGCCGCACTTTTGTGCGGCCGTTCTTCATATGCAGCCCGGCATTGGACATCATTTGCTGCTAGCACGGCCGTGATTTAGTGCGGTTAAACGCACGTTAAAACTGCTTTCGTCTGACCTTAGCCTTAGGGTTCTCTGTTCTAAGTGTACCCATAGTTTATGGGGAGGAGACTTAGACCAGTCGGCTAATTTCAGAAAAAGTGCTGCCGTATGGTATAGTTCCAGGTCTGGTAATCCTAAACCCCCTCTATTGCGATGTCGTGTCATAATAGTATAAGGTATACGGGGGTGTATATCGTTCCATATATATTTAAGAAAAGTGGATTTAAGCTGACGATGGAATGCAGGTGGTACCCCTATCGGCACTGATTGGAAAATATACAAGAACCGTGGGAGGATATTCATTTTTAACCCTTTCGCTGCTGAGGCGTTTCACGCCTCTGTGCTGAGGTCATTTTTACCGGTTTTGCTCATCATGTTTAAACGTGTTTTGAAGGCTTATTTTAGTATATGACCCAGACATATTATATATCGTTCTTTCCGTCAGACTTGGCAGATTCATAATATGTCATTATTATATGTATACGTCATGACCTGTCTGTATATTATAACAAAAAATGCAATAAAATATGAATTTTCAATAATTTACAACGTGTAAAGTGTATTTTTTTCATATTTTAACATGTGAGCAATTGCGGTTATATTTTGTATGGGGTGTGCTTGTTAAAAAAATTAGAAATGGGGTCTCGTTACATTTTTTTTTGGGAAAATTACGCGATTTTTAACAAACGCACCGCATACAAAAATTGTTAGTGCAGCATCATTGTTCACATTATAATTGAAATGGGAACAATATTGCTGCATTAACAAACCAAAAAAAAAAAAAAAACTTGTTTATTATTTTTTTTTATTATTTTTTTTAAAATATTTTTTTATTTTTATTTTTAATTTTTATTTTTTTTCACAGTCGTGTTTGGTATCGTTGGAACGGCCATGCTCTGGCCGATCCAACAGTACCAAACTGTAACCCCTAGCTGCCACAGATCGGGAGATAGAGGGTTCATTGGAACCCCCTATCTCCACTGTTGGTGGCAGCTAGGGGTTAACTCCAGGACTGGCGTCATCGTGCTATGCACGATGACGCCAGTCCTCAGGGGGAGTTCCCGGAGGCTTGGCCGACATCCAAGATGTCGGCCAGCTCCGGGAAAGGATCACGAACCGGCGCTTTTCAGCGCCGATTCGTGATCCAGCTCCCCAGGGGTTAATGACAGCCACCGTTTGGAAGGGCAGGCTGTACCCTTCCAAGCGGTGCCTGTATTAACCCCCTGCTCCCCAGCGATCGGGAGGGAGAGAGGTCCGAAGGACCTCCCCCCCTCCCTTTCAGGCGCCTCCTCCGCACATGCGGGGGGGGCGCCTGAATTAGATGTCATCGCGTCGCCGCAATGACATCTAATGTCCCCGCCGGGCTCCCGAGTGCTGGGCTGACATCCAAGATGTCAGCCCGCACCGGGGGGGCGCAGCAATCCGCCGGAATCCGGCGGATTGCTGCCTCCTGTGCTCGGACGCGCTGAGCGCGTCCGTAGCACAGGAGAACCACTTGGATGGACGCGCTGAGCGCGTCCATAGCAGCCAAGTGGTTAAGATGTTAATCCTTCCCAGCCAGGAGACATTAGGAAGGCGCCATTGTTTTAGGTCTTGTTCTACTTTCCGCAATAGCGGCTCATAGTTGGCATTATATAATTTGGTTAAATCTTTTGGGAGGGTAACCCCCAGGTACCGGAGCTAGTCAGCTCTCCATTTAAAGGGGAATCTCTTCGTCACCTCCTCTCGCACCTCTCCCGGCACCCCCACTCCCATCACCTCACATTTAGCTCGATTGATCTGGAAATTAGAGAGTCTACCGTATACGTCAAGTTCACCCATAAGATGTCTTAACGACATCATCGGGTCTGTAAGGGTAAGGAGAATGTCATCGGCAAACGCCACCACTTTATAATGGTGGAATGGCAAAGGAAAGCCCATAATTAGAGGGTGATCCCTAATTCGTTGAAGGAGAGGTTCCAAGGTTAACACAAATAGTAGGGGCGACAACGGGCAACCCTATCGTGTACCGTTACGGATAAGCAAATCCTGTGAGTATGTTCCATTTACTCTCAGGGAAGCCCTTGGGTTACTGTAGAGGGACCTGATCCACATTAACCACCGTGGTCCAAAGCCTAAGAAGGACATTGTTTCAATAAGAAACGACCAATCCACTCGGTCGAAGGCTTTTTCTGCATCGATGGAGAGAAAGAGGGTAGTGGTATTAGTATTGCATGCCATATGTACCAGAGCTATAGCCCTCTGTGTGTTGTCCTGTGCCTCTCTGGAAGGGATAAATCCCGTCTGATCTGGGTGTACAAGGTTAGTAATCAATGGATTAAGACGGGTTGCCATCATTTTAGCCATTAGTTTCACATCTTCATTCAATAAAGAGATCGGCCTGTAGTTCGTGACCTGGGTGTGGTCTTTATCGGGTTTGGGGATGAGCGTTATATGAGCTCTTAATGTAGAGTTATAAGAATTAATCATATTAAGGAGATGAGGACTCAGAAAGGGGAGAAACGTTTTATAATAGGCTACGGTAAATCCGTCTGGTCCCGGGCTTTTACCAGTGGCAGTGGACCATAGTGCCTCAAAAAGTTCTTTTGGTGTGAAAGGTGCATCAAGGGTTTCAGCCACCTCTGGTGTCAAAGATGAGTGTAGGGACTCCTTTAAGTAAGCGCATATGTCTACTTTACTAGGAGGTGAATCTCTCAAGCAGTAAAGGGAGGAAAAATATTTATGGAATGCAGCTGTGATATCGCTAGTGAGATGGTGCATTTTACCTTCCTCTCCTTGTATATTTGGAATGTACGTGGTCTGGTGTCTCTGTTTCAGAGCGTTGGCCAATAGTCGCCCGCATTTATTACCCTGTGAGTAGTAGAGTCGTTTGGTCAGTAGTAGCGAGCGCATTGATTGTTGTGAAAGGAGAGAAGTCAGTTTCGCTTGTTGTTCCGTTAGTTCTTTAAAAACGTCCAGAGAATGTGACGATTTATGTAAAGATTCCAGAGTGTGGATGCTGTGAACCAGGTCTCCCACCGCCGCCATCCTCTCCCTCTTACGCTGCCCCCCTATTTGAATGAGTTTACCTCTAAGTACACATTTATGTGCCTCCCAGAGCAATGGTGGTGTTATCTCCGGCGTGTTATTATCTATAAAATATTGGGTGATAGTGTCTTGGATCTCCTGACGTATTAGAACATCGTGTAATAATGATTCATTTAAGCGCCAAGAGCATTGCGGAGAGGGAATGGAATCGATATCAATACTAATTGAGACCGAGGCGTGGTCAGACCAGGTAATGGGGGCAATCGTCGCAGTTTGTAAACATTGCAGGTGGTGATGGGAAAGGAGGAAGGTGTCAAGTCGAGAATACGATTTTGCCACTGGAGAATAAAACGTATAATCTTTGGTGAATGGGTGAAGAGTCTTCCACCCATCCACCAATTGGTGCTGATGGAGTATTTGTAAAAATCTGCGGCGCAGCGAGGGGTCTACATGTGGGGAGTTAGGAATTCCCTCTCTAGAAGAATCGAGGGGGATATTAAAGTCACCTCCACAGATTAAAATGCCCTCCGTAAAGCCATCAAGTTTCGCCAAGATAGATCGTAATGCTCCACATTGTCCCTTATTCGGGAGATATATATTAGCCATAGTGATACATTGGTCACCCAGGGTACCCTTGATAAATAAGTAGCGACCGTTAGGGTCATTAAGCTGGTGCGTACAAGTGAATGGAATATGTCGGGCAATAAGGATAGCTACTCCCCTAGATTTAGATTCTATGTAGTTACTGTAAAAACCTTGGGGGTAGTGGCGCGATGTCAATGAAGGTGCCGCATTGTCCCTGAAGTGGGTCTCCTGAAGAAACAATACGTCCCCTTTCTGTCTGTGGAAATCAGTCAACGCCATGAGTCTTTTCTGCGGAATGTTCAACCCTCGTACATTCCATGACAAAAACCGTACTTTAACCATTTAAATAAATCTTGTGTGTGAAAAACAGAATATCTGCATCAGACGTATCTATAAGATTATAAAAGTAATCTAAAACCGTGTGTTGGGGGAATTGCGTGAGAACACCGATAATAATAATAATCATCGTGATTGAAAGTATTGGTGAATATTGCATCTTAAACGTAGAAACATACATGTTAACAAAGAAGAACAGGTTCGTACCGGGTGACGGTGTAAAACCCGCGATCTAAAAAAGTATCGTCCAGGTTTTAAAAACATTGTCTTTTCCAAAAAATGGAGACAATAAAAATAAAATTCCACCGCAGCTGGGGGGGTGTCAGAAAAGCGGTCAAAAAACCAAGGGGGGTTTGCAACAATAGAGGTGTCACAGGGCCTGGAACCATATCCAATATCTGGAGCAAGCAAGGGAGAACCATCGCACTGAGTGCTTAATAGAGACTGCCAATCTAGACAAAGATCCTGACAAGTAGATGGTAATGACAAGGTCCACGGATGGTATATTTTGTGAGGGTAGTCATGATAGAATTCAACATTGCATCTATGACGAGGAAAGGGCAGACTACGTGTTTAGAGGTGAGGAGAAGTCTGCAGAAGCTATCGATAATCAATCTGGAGCTTTTTGTGAAGGAGTAGACGGTTGAGATCTAGTAGGTCCACGGCTCCTCTTCTGTGGTGTTTGCCATCGCGGACGTTGGGGTTGGGGGAGTGGGGGCGCCAGATCTAGGCTCGTGCCTCCATACCACCTCGGAATAGACACCCCTTCCAGGCCCAGTGCAGATAATAAGGGTGGTAGGTCCCCTGCTCCAGAAATCACAAAGTGGGTACCATCCAACGTCGTCTGTAGGGTAAACGGGTACCCCCATCTGTACTTTACTTGTCGTTCCCTCAGGATATCCGTTATCGGTTTTAAGATCCGTCTAGCTTGTAACGTGGTCCAGGAGAGGACCGGATAAACTTGTAGGATGTTTCCCTCCATGTCCAGTACCTCTCGATTACGGGCCGCGTGCAGTACGTCTTCTTTCTGACGATAATAATGGAATCTACAGATGACATCTCTGGGTGCAGCAGTGGGGGCCCCTCGAGGTTTCAGGGATCTGTGAGCCCTATCAAAATGTATTGGGGCCTCTGGAGAGCGTCTCAGTAAGGCATTAAAAATGGGTCGCAAGGTGTCAGAGAGTATCTCCCGAGCATCGTGGGGTTCAGGTAAACCTCTAATACGCAGATTGTTGCGGCGCCCCCGGTTGTCTTGATCGTCAAGGGTACGGTGTAGTCTTTGAAGGTGTATAGTGTGAGACATCATACCTGTTTCCAAATGTAATAGATGATCCTCCAGCAGCTCTCGTTCCTCTTCCAGGACCTGCACTCTGGACCCCACATGCTTTATATCCGCTCCTACAGATTCTAGCCGCATTGTAAAAGATGTTTCTAACTTTTGCAGCATGTTCTCTAAATCTTCCCTTGTTGGCAGTGTGCGTAGGATGTCCTTCACTGACACCTCTGAGTCCACCGATGGTGCAGGGCTGTCAGCCGGGGAAGGCGTGTGGGAGGCTGGAAAAATCGGCGCCATTTTGGGACCATGCGGCGGCTTGCTTGCGGGCGGCGTGTCCGCGAAATACTGGACGATATCGCCGCGTTTTTGTGTGTTAGAGGGTCCCTTCGGTGTTGGGGCCGTTTGTGTCCTCTTTTTAGTGCCCATGGTACCTCAAATTAGTGCTGGTCTCCCTTTATGAGCGCGGTTCAGGCCGGAGCTCCTCTACAATGCTGCCGGCTGCATCGGCGTTCAGGCCACGCCCCTCTTCTCCTCTTTCTGTTGTCCATGCTTAGTGTGGCACACACAGACACACAATGAAAAGACTAAGTGAACTTCTCTCCTTTTTATCTGCTTTCAGGTGTGATTTTTATATTGCCCACACCTGTTACTTGCCCCAGGTGAGTTTACAGGAGCATCACATGCTTGAAACAATCTTATTTATCCACAATTTTGAAAGGGTGCCAATAATTTTGTCCAGTCCATTTTTGGAGTTTTGTGTGACATTATGTCCAATTTGCTTATTTTCCTCCATTTTTTTTGTTTTGTTCCAATACACACAAAGGGAATAAACATGTGTATAGCAAAACATGTGTTACTGCAATACTTTTCTGTGTGAAATACTTGATTTTCTGGAAAAATGTCTGGGGTGCCAACAATTTCAGCCATGACTGTATATAAGGTTTCCACGCATAGCTTCAGCACGCATTTGAGAGGAGATTTCATAGGAGATTGTTGTTCTCTGTTCTTACTGCCGGACTGCCACGCTACTGGGGGGGTCTGGGGGGTCTCATTTCTACCAAATATCTGGGAATATAGTATTTTGGGGGTTACAAATTTCATTAAAAATTTGTGAATTGAGGTGATCTTCTGTGTCTTGTCACTGTGCCAGCAAGTATTTTGGGGGTTATAAATTTCTTTAAAAATTTGTGAATTGAGGTGATCTTCTGTGTCTTGTCACTGTACTAGCAAGTATTTTGGGGGTTACAAATTTCTTTAAAACATTTGTGAATTGAGGTGATCTTCTGTGTCTTGTCACTGTGCCAGCAAGTATTTTGGGGGTTACAAATTTCTTTAAAACATTTGTGAATTGAGGTGATCTGTGTCTTGTCACACAGCCAGTGCCACACAGTATTTTGGGGGTCACTAATTTTACTAAATATCTGGGAATTGAGGTGATCTGTCTCTTGTCACTGCCAGCAAGTATTTTGGGGGTCACTAATTTCTACAAAATATTTGGGAATTGTTATAATCCGTGTGTTCTCACTGGCTGCCACCCATCAGGGGGTCTCACTGATTTATAGGAGGTTTCTGAGACTTGTAATCTGTGGCTTCTCACTGCCACCCATCAAGGGGTCTCACTGATTTATAGGAGGTTTCACTGCCACCCATCAAGGGGTCTCACTGATTTATAGGAGGTTTCACTGCCACCCATCAAGGGGTCTCACTGATTTATAGGAGGTTTCACTGCCACCCATCAAGGGGTCTCACTGATTTATAAGAGGTTTCTGAGATTTGTAATCTGTGGCTTTTCACTGCCACCCAACAAGGGGTCTCACTGATTTATAAGAGGTTTCACTGCCACCCATCAAGGGGTCTCACTGATTTATAGGAGGTTTCACTGCCACCTATCAAGGGGTCTCACTGATTTATAGGAGGTTTCACTGCCACCCATCAAGGGGTCTCACTGATTTATAGGAGGTTTCACTGCCACCCATCAAGGGGACTCACTGATTTATAAGAGGTTTCTGAGACTTGTAATCTGTGGCTTCTCACTGCCACCCATCAAGGGGTGTCACTGATTTATAAGAGGTTTCTGAGACTTGTAATCTGTGACTTCTCACTGCCACCCATCAGGGGGTCTCACTGAGTTATAGGAGGTTTCACTGCCACCCATCAAGGGGTCTCACTGATTTATAAGAGGTTTCTGAGATTTGTAATCTGTGGCTTCTCACCGCCACCCATCAAGGGGGCTCACTGATTTATAGGAGGTTTCACTGCCACCCATCAAGGGGTCTCACTGATTTATAAGAGGTTTCTAAGACTTGTAATCTGTGGCTTCTCACTGCCACCCATCAAGGGGTCTCACTGATTTATAAGAGGTTTCTGAAATTTGTAATCTGTGGCTTCTCACTGCCACCCATCAGGGGGTCTCAATGATTTATAAAAGGTTTCTGAGACTTGTAATCTGTGGCTTCTCACTGCCACCCACCAGGGGGTCTCACTGATTTATAGGAGGTGTCTGAGACTTGTAATCTGTGTCTTGTCACTGACTGCCAGCTATCAGGGTGTCTCACTGAGTTATACCAGAGTTTCTTTAAATCTTTAATCTTTATACAGAGTTGAATCAGAGTTCTGTATATATTTAATCTATATTTCACTCACCATGTCTGAAAGAACAAAAAGGACAGGCAGACGCTCCCAGACACAGATAAGAGGGCAAGCAGCCCCTGCATCGGGAGGCTGTGCCTCTGGTCGT
Source organism: Leptobrachium leishanense (assembly GCA_009667805.1). Classification (NCBI taxonomy): domain Eukaryota; kingdom Metazoa; phylum Chordata; class Amphibia; order Anura; family Megophryidae; genus Leptobrachium; species Leptobrachium leishanense. The sequence continues at coordinate 174,907,082 of CM019067.1, read as the reverse complement.
GGTGGACGTGGTGCATCCTCTGCAGGGGCACGCTTGTCCTTTCTAACTGGTGCTGGCCGTCTTAAGCAGCAGCAACATACAGAGGATTTGGTGGATTGGCTAACCAGGCCATCCTCATCCTCCGAGTCCTCTGCCAGCCAGGCTTCTAGTGCTTTACAGTCCACCTCAGCTGCCAAAGCATCTATGCAGCCTCCATGTCCACAGCTACTCCTGCCGTAGCCTTGCTATCACACACGGAGGAGTCAGCTGAATTGTTTGACTACAATGACAGTGACATGCTGCTTGAGGATGCGCAGCAAGTACAGTGCTCTGATTCAATCTCTAAGGTTGAGGAAGGGAGTATAATCAACCTTGAGGAAGGGGGTGCCAGTGATGACACACAAATAACTGGCACTCATGTTGCCCCAGCAGCTGCAGCATACTGCCAAGTTGGCTCCAGTGACGAGGAGATAGGGGATGATGATGACAATGATGATGAGGTCACTGACTCCACCTGGGTGCCTGATCGAACAGAGGAATCAAGTGAGGAAGAGGGGGAGGAGGAGGCACAGCAAACACAAAGCACAACATCCTCTATGACCAACCGTAGCACTAGCCAGTCCAAGGCATCACATGTCAGAGCTGCTCCGGTGCGGAGCGCTGTTGTCTCAAAGCACACACGCAGTAACTCTGCTGTCTGCTGGGAGATCTTTAAGAAATGTGCAGCAGACCCCACCGTTGCTATTTGTAATCTATGTCAGATGAGGCTGAAGCGTGGGATAGACACCGGACACTTGGGTACCACGTGCTTGAGGCGACATATGACCACCTGCCACACATCCCGTTGGTGCAAAACTTTGCGTAGGTCCTCCTCCTCCTCATCTGTCTCTACCCCCCACTGTATGTCCTGCCATGTCATTGCCTACAACCTCCACTGACAGGGATGATGCTACAGTAATGGATGTACCACAGTGGCAGATTCCAAAACGCCATTACTTTTCATGCAAGGCCATTCCAGCACTATACCAGCACGTGGAAGACAATGTTATCCAGTCATTGGGACAGGCAGTCAGCAACAAGGTGCATGTGACTTTAGACACGTGGTCCAGCAAGCATGGACAGGGTCGTTACATTTCCTTCACGGCACACTGGGTAACTCTGATTGCAGCTGGGAGGGATCCAAGACGGGGCTCTGTTCTGGAGCTTGTACATCCACCACGCCCACAGAAAGCTGCTTGTATGAGGTCTGTCTGCTCCACCACCACCACCACCACCACCTCTCCCTCTTCCTCCTCCTCCTCCTTCTCTGTCTCTGGCGAAGTGGCAGTTAAACTGACACCTGACAGGGTCTACGCAATGGCTCAAGCAAAAAGAAGCCATACTGTGCTTTAGCTGGTTTGCTTAGGGGACAGGAGCCACACCGGGCCAGAAATTCTGTCAGCTCTGCAGGGCCAGGTGCAGAGATGGTTAACACCACGCCAGCTTCAGCTGGGAATGATCATCTGTGATAATGGCAGCAACCTTCTCTCCGCCCTACGCAAGGGTAAATTGACGCATGTACCATGCCTAGCACACGTCCTAAATCTAGTGGTACAGTGTTTCCTAACCAAGTACCCAGGGCTGCCAGAGCTTCTCAGCCAGGCCAGAAAAGTCTGCAGCCACTTCAGACGGTCATTCCCAGCAAGCGTTCGCCTGGCAGAAATTCAAAGAGAGTTCCACCTTCCCACAAACCATCTTATCTGTGACATGCCCACTAGGGATGAGCCGAACACCCCCCGAGTTTGGTTCGGGCATGAACCCGAACTTCCCATATGTTCGGGTCCGAACCCGAACTCGAACTCCATGCAAGTCAAATGGGGCTGAAAATTCGGTTTTTAGAGTGCCCTCCAAGATGGCATATATGCTAGATATTTGCCATAAAAGGTGTATGGGGGTCCGGGTAGTGCCCTGGGGGACAGCAAACAAGGACAAAAAGTTTAAAAAAAAAACGTTTTTAAAGGGACAGTGAGTTTTCCATGAAATAATGTTTAAAAATAAAAACGAAAAATTCCTTCAAATATCGTGCCTAGGAGGTCCCCATAACCTGCCCATGAAGTGGCGGATTTCTAGGATGTATAGAAACACTTAAAAACAAAAAAAATGACGTTTCATATGACGGTAAATGCTTTCCTTTAATCTATCCATAAACAACTGCTTGGGGCGGCAGTCTGTATGAAAAGAGGAGACATTTTCGTGCACGCAGAAAAAGTTTACTGATTTTTTTGGCTAAATTATTGTGAAACTTATGCAGGCTTTGGATGAAAGTAACAATAGGTGCTTCAAAATTGGTCCTTTAGCGTCCCAACAGTGCCGTCACACCGTAACCCCTCTTAGGATATGAATCTGATACAGGCGTCAGTGGCAGTGCACCCAAATATTGTGCTTTTGGTGCCAGGCCTGCAACTACTATCATACAGTAACCCCTCTGTGGTATTGTGGAAGAATGCAGGGGTGAACCTTGCGGTCCTTTATTAAAAAGATATGCATCTGGTTAAGGTGTCAGTGCACCCAGATATTGTGCTTTTGGTGCCAGGCCTGCAAGTGCCATCATACCACAGTAACCCCTCTGTGGTATTGTGGAAGAGTGCAGGGGTGGACCATGTGGTCCTATATTGAAAAGATATGATTCTGGTCAAGGCGTCAGTGCACCCAGATATTGTGCCTTTGGTGCCAGGCCAGCAAGTATCATCATACAGTAACCCCTCTGTCGCATTGTGGAAGAGTGCAGGGGTGTACCATGTGGTCCTATATTGAAAAGATATGATTCTGGTCAAGGTGTCAGTGCACCCAGATATTGTGCTTTTGGTGCCAGGTCTGCAAGTGCCATCATAATACAGTAACCCCTCTGTGGTATTGTGGAAGAGTGCAGGGTTGGACCCTGCGGTTCAAAAAATTAAAATGATATAAATCTGGCACAGGCGTCAGTGCAGCCAAATATTGTGCGTTTCATGGCAGCAAGTGCCTTCACACTGTAACCCTTTTGTGGTATTGTGGAAGAGTTCAGTGCTGGAGGTTTTGTGAATGCAGAAGAGGACACCCCCGATCTATTCCATTACTTCAGCATCAGGGGATTGATAGCTGCTGATCCAGGACTGATTCATTTTTATAAATGTCAGCCGGGCTACAGAGTCGGTGGACAGACGCACTCTTTTGTCGGTGACAAAACCTCCAGCGGCACTGAACGTCCTTTCGGAAAGCACGCTAGATGAAGGGCAACCTAGTAGCTGCATAGCATATTGGCTAAGTTCTGCCCAGTGATCCAATCTCAACACCCAGTAAGCCAGTGGATCATCTGCTGGAAAGGTATCCAGGTCTGCCCTTGCCCCTAGGTAGTCCTGCACCATATGGTGAAGACGCTGGCAATGGGTGCCTACATTTGACGTCCCTGGGCGTCGAGGACTAAAAAAATTTAAAAATGCATCAGTCAAGTGGCCCTGGCCTTCACCACTATTCCTCTGATCATCCGCAGCCTCAGAAGCACGTGTGTCAGCAGCACTTGGTAATCTACCAGTGCCTGGAAAGGTGTTACACAAGTGTCGCTTTAGAGCATCCTCAAGTTTTTTCATCCTGTGCTCCCTCTGTGCGGGCAGGATGAGCTCTGCAACTTTCCCCTTGTATCGTGGATCAAGAAGGGTTGCCAACCAGTAATGATCCCTCTCCTTGATAGCACAAATCCTGGGGTCCTTTAGCAGGCTTTGCATCATTAGGGATCCCATGCAGCGTAGGTTGGAGGTGGCATTAGCTTCCGAGTCTTCCTGGTCAATGAGGATGACCGTATCGTGCACTTCCTCCTCCCAGCCACGCACTAGCCCTTCTGTTTCTGGGCACACGAAACCCTCCCTTGAGGAATCCCCACCTTCAATGCCCCCACTACTTAAATATTCTGCCTCCTCCTCCTCCTCATCCTCCTTCTGTCTGATCTGAGTAGGACCCGCTGGAATGCTGTCTGCGGAAAGACTGGGGCCTTGAGAGCTAGGGAAGGCCTCCTCTTCCTCCCGCTGCTCTGCCTCTAGAGCCACATCTATAATTCCCCGCAGAGTGTGCTCCAGCAGGAACACTAAAGGAATTGTGTCACTGATGCATGCACTGTCCCTTCTCATCATCCTCGTTGCCTCCTCAAATGGTGACAGTACAGTGCATGCATCCTTGATCATCAGCCACTGCGGGGGGGGGGAAAACCAAGTTGACCTGAACCTGTCCTTGTGCCATACTCAAACAGGTACTCGTTGATGGCCCTCTGCTGCTTGTGCAGACTCTGCAGCATTGCTAATGTCAAGTTCCACCTGGTGGTGCATGTCACAGATCAGACGGTTTGTGGGAAGGTGGAATTCTCTTTGAATTTCTGCCAGGCGAACGCTTGCTGGGAATGACCGTCTGAAGCGGCTGCAGACTTTTCTGGCCTGGGTGAGAAGCTCTGGCAGCCCTGGGTACTTGGTTAGGAAACGCTGTACCACCAGATTTAGGACATGTGCTAGGCATGGTACATGCGTTAATTTACCCTTGCGTAGGGCGAAGAGAAGGTTGCTGCCATTATTGCAGACGATCATTCCCAGCTGAAGCTGGCGTGGTGTTAACCATCTCTGCACTTGCCCCTGCAGAGCTGACAGAATTTCTGGCCCGGTGTGGCTCCTGTCCCCTAAACAAACCAGCTCAAGCACAGTATGGCATCTTTTTGCTTGAGCCATTGCGTAGACCCTGTCAGGCATCGGTTTAACTGCCACTTCGGAGGAGGAGGAGACAGACCTCATACAAGCAGCTTTCTGGAGGCGTGGTGGATGAACAAGCTCCAGCACAGAGCCCCATCTTGGATCCCTCCCAGCTGCAATCAGAGTTACCCAGTGTGCCGTGAAAGAAATGTAACGACCCTGTCCATGCTTGCTGGACCACGTGTCTAAAGTCACATGCACCTTGCTGCTGACTGCCTTTCCCAATGACTGGATAACATTGTCTTCCACTTGCTGGTATAGTGCTGGAATGGCCTTGCGTGAAAAGTAATGGTGTTTTGGAACCGGCCACTGTGGTACAGCACATTCAGCAAATTAACGGAAGGGAGCAGAGTCCACCAGCTGGAAAGGCAGCAGCTGCAATGCAAGTCATTTTGCTAAGCTGGCATTTAGACGCTGTGCTTGGGGATGGTTGGGACTATATTTTTTCTTTCGCTGCAGCAGCTGCGGCAACGTAATCTGACTGCGTAAACCTTCAGCTGCTGGGATGATGTCACATTGTGAGGAAGGACCTGGTACATCCATTACTGTAGCATAGGGATGTGCGTTTCGGGTTTCGGAATTTCAGAATTTTCACGAAATTTCCCGATTCGTGTCTTGGGATTCGGCCGATTTTCCGAATCGGATCGGACTCGAAAACCAACAGATCCGAAAAATTTTCCGAGACGAAACGAAAATTTTTCGGAATTTTCAAATGGACTTAAAATGTGTAATATTGGAATTTATTTTCGTTGTATTCGTGATTTTGGTTCCATTCGGGATTTCGTTTCCATTTCTCTTAGATCCGAAAAATATTTCCGAACCGAAACGAAAATTTTCGGAATGTTCGAATGGACTTAAAATGTGTAAAATTGGAATTTATTTTCGTTGTATTCGGGATTTCGTTTCCATCTCTCTTATATGATTGAATATTGAAATGAATAATAATAATAAATGCATTGCACAACTTTATTTAATCATTTTAAATTTTTTAAAATCGACTATGAAAGGGACCAAAATGAACATAACGTTTTTAAAAATGCAAAACTGACCCAAATGGTCTGACTTTAAAAAAAATAAAAAACAGAATAAAACTTAGGTTTTAAAATGGAAAAGAAGCTGAACAAAGTTACAAAATTATCAGAAACGAAAAATAAAATGATTAAAAACGAAAAAAATAAATAAAAAGAATGCAGCAGCATATTATAATTAAATACGTACACTGTGGGGAACAAAACAAGCGCCTCTCTGCGGCTGCGCGGCAGTGCGCGCGCGGGTATAATTAATGTAGCAGCATATGAATATGATATCCATCCACACACTGCGGGAAGCATCTCTCTGCGGTATAATTTATTTATACGTCTGTGTTATATCTATGTATGATATTCTGTATATCTTTGTATATTATTTATAACTTAGTTAAAATGAAATAAAATTAGAATTTTCATTTTTCAATAATTTACAAGTTGTAATTTTTTTTTATGACATTTAATTTTTAACATGTGAGCGTTTATGGTTGTAAAAAATTTCTATGAGTTGGGCTTGTTAAAAAAATTAGAGATTGGGACTTGTTTTGTAAAATAAATTTTTTTTGGGTGAAAATGCTTACACAATTTTTAACAAACGGGAGGCGCAACCCATACAAAAATAATTAGTGCAGCTCAGCATCATTGTTCACAATCACATTATAATTGAAATGGGAATGGGAACAATATTGCTGCATTAGCAAAAAAAAGACTATTTATTTTTTTAAATTTATTTATTTAATATTTAATTTAATTTTTTTTTTAATATAAAATTAACATGGTCAATGGTCATGTTTTGGACTTGGTGTGGTTGGAAAGGCTATGCTCTGGCCCATCCAACAATACCAAACATTAACCCCTAGGTGGCGCCACGGCACGGATTGGGAGATCGGGGGGTCATTGGAATGGAACCCCCGATCTCCACCATTGGTGGCTGGCAACCTAGGGGGTTAACTCCAGAATTTACTCTATCTGACATCCCGATGTGAAACATTGGGACTTTTGCATTAGATTTCGACCATTTTTATTTTTTTAACTTTTGGATAGTCGAAAATCGAAATCTATCCAAAAAGTCCCAATGTTTCACATCATTCTGAACTGTTTGTTTGGATAGAGTAAGTCTGTGGGCGTGCAGCCGTTAAATGTATATACATTAAAATTTTCTAACCATCAGCACACTGGATGGATATATAGCACTGTTTTAGTCCAGCGTCCTGATCCTGAGGCACTGTTTTAGTCCAGCGTCCTGATGCTGAGTTCCTGACCGTTAGAAAATCTGACTGCCCCTGCCTGCCAGTGCCTATATGTTATTTCCATTGATCCGATATTTCTGTTGATATGATAATTCTGTTGAGATACGATAATTCTGTCATAGTCGGATCATTTACGTCCGTGGTTCGCGCATGATGATGGAATATGTCCATGATGAGATACGCGCGTTTGTCCGTCTCCATTACGGCCTGTCGTAAACTTTACGGAGCCATTGTATGTAGAGTTTGAGAATTTTTTGGACAGACCAAAAAAAACCCCATCCCATCATGGCTCAAACTCAAAGAGAGTCCTATTGGACGGACACGCCATCCCCTTCCACCCCAGAGACACCCAGAAACGGGCCAGCAACATGGCATTTGAGGAGATGTCGGTGGAGATGGTTCGCAATTTCGCATCTTCGAGAAGCATGACTATGACTGCTGTAAGGGCCCTTACGGCAGGAAGAACAATGTCCGCAAGGACCGTATCCTGGCTTGCACCACCCTCCTGGAAAAAGGACCGAAGTAGTAACGAGTCTAACGCGACCAGCTGCGGAAGCGCTGGTCTGACCTGTCCTGAAGACGCGTGAGGATTGAGGATTGTGTCATAGCGAAACGTAAGTGTTATGTTATCTTATTTTGTAAAGCGCTGCGCAAACTGTTGGCGGCGCTATATAAATCCTGTATAATAATAATAATGTGCTTGCATGTGCTATGTGCACATAAATACGTTGATTGATCTAGTCCTTTTTTTATGCAATGTGTGTGCATACTGTATAGCTTTGCATTTTCAGGACTCATACATGCATTTTTGGTTTTGCCATAGCTCTTCTTTTTTGTGATATTACGTATTTGTGAAAATTGTGATATTTGATGTATTTAGATGAATGTGTTAATTTATTTAACAAGCGCAACTCATATAAAATATAACCGCAAACGTTCGCATTACTTAAAATGTTAAAAAAAAATACTTTACACATTGTAAATTATTGAAAATTCCAATTTTATTGCATTTTTTGGTTAAAATACAGACTGGACATGACGCATACATATAATAATGATATATTATGAATCTGCCGAGTCTGCCGGAAAGAATGATATATAAGATGTCTGGGTCATATAATAAAATAAGGCTTCAAAACGCATTTAAAAAATAATTAAAATTAAAATTTTCGAAACGGGTCAATCGTTCGTTCGTTTGCGCATGCGCGAACAAACGATTTCCGTACGTACGACGGGTCGTAAATTTTACTTTTTTTTTGCCGATATTATCGGATTTTAGATAGGCCAAAGTTCAATCTTCCTTTACATCCACCATGATGGCAGCAACCGAAGCAGTCTCCCCCAACGGTAGTCTGAGCCCAGACATGGAAGATACCCCAGGGTCCTCCAGATCCAGAAGGAAGAAGAGGGCAACTAACATGTCCTTTATGGAAATGGTGGAACTTGTTAGAATTTTTAAAAAATACGATTATGACTGCCGTAAGGGCCCTTACGGCAGTAAAAATAACAGCAGGAAGAAAACAATACTTGGGAAGGTACGTAGGACGCTGCTTGAGAAATTCGAAGTTACTCGGACCGATGACCAGCTGCCTAAGCGTTGGTCAGATTTGAAAACGAGCGAGGAGGAGCAGATGAGTGAAATCCTGCGCATCATAGCCAAACGTAAGTGTTATGTTATATATATTGTAAAGCGCTGCGCAAACTGTTGGCGCTATATCCTGTATATAATAATAATTGCTTGCATCGTGTGCTGAATCTAATGTGCACAGAAATACTTTGATTCTCTTTTTTTCTGGACTCATACACACATGCATTTTGCCAAAGCTATTCTTTTTTGTGATTATTTACGATACAATTTTAATACATGAAAATTCTGATATTTGTCGATGTATTGTATTGTATATGATATGAAATAGTATTATTTATTTACAATGCTGTTATTTTGTGGGGGGTTTTTGGCACTGTGTGACATGTGTGTGTGACTGACTGTGTGCTGTCACTGTGTGTACCAGGGGAGTAACTAGAATCACAGGGCCCCATTTCAAAATGTTTTATGGGCCCCCTCCCCGCATGCAACCTAACACTCGCATAGTATACCCCCCAAAAAATAAAACACACGACCACCACTACACACTGACACTCATGCATGTTTATTTATTTTTATTTATAAAGGATTTTACCAGGAAGGATACATTGAGATTTCTCTCATTTCAAGTATGGCATGTGGCACTGGCACAGTACCCTACTCACTACTACCAACCAGAGAGAGAGCCTGGAGGAGTGGGACTGGAGGAGACATGGGCTCAATCCCGGCAAGAGCACCTCTCCGTCTCTCCAGTATGTGTCCTGTCCTTGGGCAAGACACCCTCACGCTAACGGTACATATTACTCGCCGTCGCCGCCACCCAGAATGACATACAGAAAACCAGAGACATCTCAATGTTATCTGTATCCTTCCTGGAAAACAAGAGAAATCTCAATGTATCCTTTGTGTAAAACGTGACAAATCTCAAACGCCACTATGCAGAGGTGACAGGTCCAACAGAAATTGCATAGGAAATGGTGAACAATACATGTCATGATGTACCTGCCTGGCTCCTACTGTCTGTATACTGTACTACTATATTATTATGTCACATATTCATTCATTCCTAAACTAAACACATCCTTTGGCCTGCCCTTCTCAGCTCCTCAAACATCATTTACATAATCTATTGAATGAAGGGAATCAGATGACAGACAGATAGTGTGTGACAGAGTCAGACTAAATCTAGTAGACGTAGACAATGGGTGACTCACACAAGTTCAACCTTATGTAAGTGAGTCTCAACTCTCAAGAGATAACCGAGATAGACAAATAAAATAAGAAAAATCTCTTTAGCATAAATCCACAAATTGAAATTACTCGTCTCTCAACTGTCAAAGCTATTTATAAATTTAATAATATATCATTCTATACGAAAGAAAGCATTTGACATGACAATCAATAGTCGCACTCGCGCCCAGCAGGTTACTTGTATCTTTAAAAAAATCTCATTTTTATTTTTACCTAAGAAATAAATAACGTTACGTATATATATTTAAAACTAAACTAAAGTTCGAAGCGTGGAGCACTATGTCAGTTCCATGATGACACTATCCTTCTTTGAAATGAACAAACCACCAGAGAAATCTCAATGTATCCTTCCTGTGAAAACAGAGAAATATCAAATTATTTCTCACCAATATCAATAATACCCCCATCCCCAATATCAAATAAATGTATCCCCCCAATATCAATTCATCCCCCCATATCAATTTATCCAAAAGGCACCGGCTCTGCCCCCTGGTTGTTGTCACTTAATCTTATCCATTCCTCACCAGGCCCCACTCGGCTGCAGGCCTCATAGCGCCCGCGTTGGTCGCTAATCGCTATGGCGGTGGTTCTGCCAGTGCTGCTGTGTGTACTCTCCAGCGATGGCATGGGATGGCCAGTTTAGCTCTTTTAAGTAACATGTTACAATGGTGGTGGGTCATGTAGTTACATTATTGTAATGCTGCAAGTGCAAAGCGGCAGAATGAGTTATACAATGAATGTACATGTAGTAAGTTAAGTTTCTGAAAGTGTGTTTGCGACTTTGCGTGGCCGCTGCAAATACAGTGAGTGCATACACATACTACATCTATTCTCCGTAATCAATAGGGCAGGGCATAAGCAGCATTTGTTGTACAATCATTCGTTACCGCGGGGCTCAGGCAGGATTTGTTTCTATACAGGAGGGCACCTAGTAGTAAAGTTTTATTAGATGAGAGTTTTTCAATGTGGGGCCAAAGGATAGATTAGGGTCCAACCACAGATATTTGAGAGAAGTGACTGTGGTCAGCGAGCGTGCCATTTTTGTCCCAACACATAGATGTGGATTTTGCAATTTGTGTAGTTTAGGTTTTGTTCCAAAGAGCATCGTTACAGTTTTGTCAGCATTTAGAAAAAGTTTCTTGTGTTTGATCCACTTTTCTACCTCTGTGAAGTGAATTGTTTTTGCAGCACGGCCTCCACCAGCTGCGGGAGATTTGGTTTGCTTTGCTGGTATATATAGATTTTACAGTGTCATCTGCGTAGTTACATATTATGTACAGTTGAGGCTTTGCAGACATTGGGCAGATCATATCATTTAACATTTATGAATATTGTGAATAGCAGGGGGCCTAGTAGTATTGAGCCTTGGGGTACACCGCAAGTGACAGGGAAGGGGAGGGAGGAGCTGCCAGAAATTGACACATATTGTGATCGGTCGGCGTAATGTTTACTTCTGATTTTTTTTTTATAATTGAACAGTAATATATATATATATATATATATATGTCTCTAGTAGTATATATATATGCACTGCAGGCCAGAGGTAAATAAATACAGAATGCGCCTGTAGTGTAAACATGTAACATAGTGACTATATTTCCTGCATATTTTTTTTTCTGTTATTCTGTATATTTGTGTTGTTTTTAATATCTTGCATTGTATTACTTTGTATTTCTGTGTCTGTAACTAACACTTCAATGTTGTTGAACCCAGGACATAGTTACTAGTTGAAAAACTTGAAACGAGAGAACTCTCTCAATGTATCCTTCCTGGTAATAAAATCCTTTATAAATAAATAAAATAAATAACTAATAAATATTTTGTGACGTCACTGACTTTAGAACTATGAGATCATGGGAGTAGAGTAGTACTAGTGGTGGGTCAAGCTGGTAGGGTAGTGGCGGAGACTGGAGAGGAGGGGTGTCGCAATACGTTCGGCAATTATAGTTTATAGATATATCATTTTTTTCCAGTATGCATATATTTACGTCTTATTATATTTTTTGATTTGGCAGGAAACAGGAAGAAGGCAGCAGCAGCAGCAGCAGCGACTAATGCCACGGAGCAGGCGGCGGCGGCGTCCGACGAGCCACGGGCGACCACCAGCTATGGTATATATTATATAATAACTATACTACTGTTTTATTTTGCAACGACGTTTGCTCAAAAACAGAAACCTTTTTTGTTTACTGTGTATTTTCATTTAATTTTTTTATATATTAGCAGCACAAGAGGTGCAGCACGACCCCGAGGAGGACGATGACGATGACGAGGGAGAGAGGGAGCCGCAGGAGGAGGCCACCAGTCCAGGTTTTTTTTTTTTACTGTTGTATGTATTTTGCAACGACTTTTGCTGAAAAACACAAACCTTTTTTGTTTACCATGTATTTTCATTTAATTTTTTTATATATAGCACCGGAAGATATATTGAAGGTGGTGGAAGTGGAGGAGGAGGATGAGGAGGAGGAAGAGGAGGGGGAGTCGGAGACACAGGAGGCCGCCAGCACTGGTATAGTAGTGTTATATTTTTTAAAGAGTTTCAGTCAAAAATATAACCTGCTTTACTTTTACTTACTGTATTTTCCTTCTTTCATTTATTGGATATATAGCAGCCGGAGAAGCCAGACCTGACAGGTCCAGCATCAAGAGGACAATAGGGGAAAAACTGCAGGCAATTCAAAATAAAGTTCATGCCATTAGGGAGTTGCTCCAGGGCTTGACTGAGAACGTGGACAATGTGGTGGAAGACCTGGAAAGGCTCTTTGAGTGACCAGCCGCCTCCTTCTTCCTTCCCTATTCACAATTTCACACATTGTTAATTTCATTTGTTTGTTTGTTATTGTTAGTGTTGTGACTGTTTCCCTGTTGGGCAGTTTTTCCTTTTTTTTTTTTTTATTGTAAATAAATGTTCATATTTTTTCTATATTTTCCTGTTTGTGTGCGTTGCTTTTCCTTACTTAATAAGTTAATATGTATTGTATTGCTACTTTCCACACTGTTAAAAATTATATGTACATACATTTATTGACATTTCTATGGACACTTTGTCATACATTTGTTAACATATTTGTGGCCATGAATGTGACTGTGCAGTGTGCAATCATGTGCACCACATTAGATTACTACACTAGTGCCTCCCTGGCCAAAAAATGTCACACACACACTAACACAACCTTCTTGTACTGCCTTGTGATTTGATTACAATACATTTTACCGTGGCATGGTTTTGTTAAGCTTAGGCGATGTCACACAACAACATGGATTTTTGTCCACTCCGCCACAGTCACATTCATTCATTGTATAACCAAGAATTTATAAAAAAATATTGATGGCAGGACTGCGTGAAGTCTTCTCCGACACAACCCAAAGATCAGTGCGGCTCAGGTCTAGTTTATTTGCCCCTGTAGTGTTCGCGGCTTCAACTTCACGCAACACCTCCTCCCAGCTATGAGCTCTCTCTCTCCCACCGCTGCCCGCTAAGACGCTGCCCGGCGCCAATATGGTCACGTCTTTGCAGGAAGACAACAGTAAGGGGGAACGGCAGCTGCCGACAGTCCGGCCAAGACCTCATCGTGTGAGGGGTGTGTGAGGGCGTGTGATTGTTGAGAGGATGAGGGGTTTGGGGCGTGTGGTGAGGGGGGTTGATGGGTTTGGGCCGGGCTGGGGCCTGTGGTGAGGGGGGTGTGAGGGGTGAGGGGTTTGGGGCATGTGAGCGCTTTGAGGGGGGAGGGAGGCGGGAAGCGAGAGAGAGGTGGCGTGATGTGGATGATGTGAGGGAGAGGGGTGGGAGGATAAGGGAGGGCAGTGGCAGTTCCTCCTCCACCCTGTCCTTACATGTACTCCAGCCTGTGCAGAAAAGGGGGCCAAGGTTTACCACCGATGAGAAAAATGCTCTGTTGGCGGCGGTGGTGTCCGAAAAGAAAAAACTTCTCATCTAAGAGTAACAAGGCCATGAAGAGAAGAGGGCTGCATGCTGGGGAGTACGGGTGAGGGATGCATTTTACAGTTTTTTAGTTAACACGGTCCAGCACACAAACCCATTGAACCATTGAATGCATTCGTCACCGGTAAGTAAATTAAAAGATTTTTTATAGATTATGAATAGTAATGGACCGAACGAACAGAACACACACACCCGTATTTGCCTTGCATTCGAACTTTAGAATTTGAACATAGAACACAATGTAAGTCTATGGTTCTCCAAAAGTTCGAAAATTAAAGTGCCCTTAGAGAGGGCATATATAATTATATGTGTGCAAGATAGGCTACTGCCCTGGGGGAACAGGAAATAAACAAAGAAAAAATAAAGATTTTTAAAAAAATGTGCACCTATTTGAGTATTTGTATAATCATGACTAACTACCGAATTTGAAATGAAGTATCAAATGGATATCCATTATTATCCATTTGATGATAGTTCGTTTGAAATCTGTTAAAAAAGGTGTGGGAAAGGTTTTACAACAAGGTGTGGAAAATGTTTCAGCCCCATAGGGTTTCACTTCATTGTTAAAAAAAATCACGTTTAAAATGCAATATCTACCAAACCTTTCTTATAATATTCTACAGGTAAGGTAAGGGTGTCTTTAATATTTATATTGTACTTTTTTTTTTTTAATTTTTGTTCGAAATTTTTTCCAATGGTCCAAAAAGTTTGCTGTTTGAACTTTTCCAACTGCCGATGTTCAAATCAACTTTTCTAACTGATTTAAACCGGCAGCCCATCCCTAATCAATCATGATGAATAGGTAGCACACCTGACTAAACAAACACAGTATAGGACCGAACATTATAATGTTCATTGTTCACTGACCCAACAATGAATAAATGCAATTTTTTTTTTTTTTTTAAATAATAATTGTTTTGTCAATAAATGCTAATGAGTGGAGAGGAGACACATGATATAACTTGTTAACAAAACTATTTATTTATTGTAGCACAAAACATAGTAAAATAAAAAAATATCTTAATAAATCAGAACTGTAAATACTTAAATTGTTTACATATGTTGTCATAAATCACATAAAATTTGTCTCCTACTACAGTCACAACTTTTCTGCAATCAGTTCTAACTTGTAAATGGAGAAAATTGTTTAGTGACCCGACAATGAATAAATGCAATTTTTTAGACAATTATTTTTTTACTAAAATAATTGTGTTGTTCTTTAGCTATTATGACTGGAAACGCAAGCGACTGTACAGCGCAAGTTGGAGAAAGAACAGAAGATGCGCCATGGGGAACTGAGCCTGTGGGAGAGGCGTCTGGTGGTGGATCATCACCCTCCTCTTGGATGTCACGACGGGATACATACGACTACGGACAGACTATGAGCACGACAGACAGCAGAGAGCTGGTGAGTTAAATGAAAAGAAATAGATCGTTACATAAAGCAATCACTGTTGGTCAAAAAGAGTACAGAAATCACACTGATTGGCCAGGCCACAATTGCACCGTATAGCAAAATGAACTGATCTGCATGCAATTTCAGGGTCAGTTTGACTCTGAATAATTACCCATAATGTATGTAAAAAAAAATTGGTCTTTTTCACAACACTTGAGACTTACCTTTTGATTGACATTCCTATTTTACGGATGCATCACACCAGAGGGATCAGCTCCAAGGCAGCACGTCTGGGGCCCGTTTCCAGTGAATACCTACAAAACAAACACACAAGGGATAAAGAATTAGGGAGAGGGGTAGAGGGAGCGGGGGTAGGGAGGGAGGGAGTGAGGGGGAGAGAACGAACCTTTATCCATCTGCTTGTTAAGTAAGTATTGTACTTTTGTCTTTAACAACGGTAGTCCGTAACGTGGCATGATGCATCCTGTGGGAATGGGAAGAAGAGTACCATCACCCGCTGTCAGTCCTCCTGCACGAGTGCACGTAAGTAATGTATGCGCGCTGCACACTCACACTGCAGGAAGAAAGAACACAATCCTAAATCAATTGCACAGATGTTACAGAATAAGAATTATAAACTTTGCTTGTTTCTTGTCTCCTATTACAGTTGAACAGCCATGTCCAATCCACCAGGATACCTTGGAGAGGCTGGTTTTAATTTTCAGACACAACGGCTTGGGCAGGAGATCAGGAAGCAGACCCAGACTGTGTGAACCGGCTTGCGTCTGCGTCCATAAATACCTTATAATACAGTATTAGTGCACTGTTTATATTTTAATTATTTATGTTCAATTATATATATTTGTATTACTAAAAGTCCCAGGAAGACATACTTGAAAGAAAACAAGAAAAAAAAAATGTATTCTTTACGGTAAAATAGTTACTAGAAAAAAAAAATATATTAAATTAATTCATTATGATTAAATTATTTATATCTTGTAAATATAATATATTATTATTGTCTATTTATTGTAAATATATTAAATCCAAATTAAATTATTGATTGTAAATATATTATAGTCTATTTATTGTCAATTTAATTCATCTAAAATTTCTTACCATATGCAGTCTGTCTGCAGTGCAAAGCTCTCATAACTATCTTCCATCTTCTTCACCCATTTCAAGGTAAAAAAAAATTCAAAACTGTGAAAGGAAGAGGTATTTCCAGATTACTATATAATATAAAGCAGAAATAATTATTTAGAATTATGGTTTCGCCCTAATGTAAATAATAAATAAATATGTTGAGCCACTCACCTGGGTGGGTGCCTGCCTAAGGGTGAAGGTTTCATAAGCTGAGTGGTGTTTCTGGTGTGGGCCTACTCTTCATCAAATACAAAGTTTACAAACTTTTAAAAATCTTAATCTATCTATCTATCTATCTATCTATCTATCTTTAAAAAAAACAAAGAAAATAAAAAAAAAAACAACTGGGATTTATGAACTTCTACTAACTAAACTTGTGTGCTTGCATTTCTAGATTGAATCAAAACCTAGGGCCGGGTATCCCAGCTTTGGCAAGTTCACCTTCAGAAATGTCATTTGCTCTAACAGCTGGGGTGATAATTGGGAGCGCTGAGGGCACAGAATATTCCCCGTAATGGAGAAAATCCGCTCACTTTGTACAGTGGTAGGTGGACAAGAAAGGAGCTCCATGGCTACCTCTGCAAACGTAGGCCACACACCTCTCTTGTTCTCCCAAAACTGAAAAGGGTCTGTATTGGGTGACCAATTGGCCGTTTTTTGTTAGGTCCGACTCCGTATCCTGACCCATAACTCGTGTACATTTTTGTAAAAAATACAGGTCTGGGAATGCTGCTCTGAACAGCAGCACTAGACCTCCTCTCACATGTGGGTGTGTCACTGTCATCATCCTCAATGACAGACTCCTCCAACATCTCCTCCTCTGTCTCCTCCTCTTCCCTCTGGAACTGTGCACGGTTTTTATGATCCCTGTCCCGTATCTTATCTATGAGTGCTTGCTGCCAAAATGAAAGGGAATCGTCACGAAGTGCAGACTTTCCTTTAAAAGTAGGGTTGCAAATTGTGGCCAGCATTTACTCAGGACAAGGGGCAATGTGCTGTCTTATTCGGTACTCCAGCTGTTCATAAAGTCTGGTCAGAAGGGCAGTGACATCGGCATGTGGAGGTTTACCGCCAGGCAAATCTTCACTGTTGGACAGAAAGTCATCCATAGAGTCACAGAGTTGGTAGAATACGGGTATGATTTCAGACAAGCTAGCACTCGCTCGGCTCAAGTGTTCTGTAGCTAATCGGAAAGACTTCAGGACTTCCACTGCCTGTTCCATCACGGCCCAGTCATCCCTGCCTACTGGGCTGCTAATGCCAATGGAATGTTTGTACGCCATTGCGTGGATTGCTTTTTGCTGTTCGAGAATCCTTTCCAGCATGTCTAATGTGGAGTTCCACCTTGTTGCCACATCTTGTTTTAACCGGTGTTCTGGGAGTCCTGCCCTTTTCTGCTCCTGCCTAAGGAGCTGGCTAGCTCTTGCGCTGTGGTGGAAATGACCAGCAATTTTTCTGCACGATTCAACAAGTGCCCCCAACCTTCCTCCACTAATGATCTCATCGAGTGCCTTTGTCACCACTAGATGCAGGATGTGAGCTGCGCACCGCACACCCACAAATCTTCCATCCCGGAGAGCCCATATCATGTTGCTTCCACCATCGGTTACTACAAAACCAATTTGAGCTTGTATACCAGACTGCTCCCCTAGCCACTGTGCCATCATGTTCTTCAGTGCATGTAAAATGTTCTCTGCGGTGTGCTGCTGATCCATAACCTCAGCGTGGAGGAGGAAGGAATGTAATGCTGTCTTCTTTTCTGCATCATTGGCACAAGGCCCAGCATTTTTTCTTTTTGACCCTGAACTTGTTGATGCTGGCTGCTTTTGCTCGGGCACATTGGGCTGCGACTGCCACCAATGTCCAGTCAAGGACAGAAAGGCATGCTGGCTATTTGGAGCAGTCCATAGATCTGTGGTGAAGTGCACTGATCGTCCAGCAGCCTGTCCCAGCTCCTCCTTCAAAACTCCAACGCAGGACCGGTACATAGCTGGCACTACAGATCGACTAAATGTAGTGCGTGAAGGCACTTTATATTGGGGGGAGAGAGCCTGCATGAGGCGCTTGAAAGAATCACCGCCTATCAAATTAAAAGAAGCACCCCCAACCGTTATTAACTCTGCAATGAGTCTGGTGATTTTTCGGGTCTGCTGCTTCGATATTCCCCTGGGCTGAAACCCACCAAATTGCTCCATAGTGGGCTGTGTGGAGGATGGCTGTTTGTTCAGACTTTTACTAGCTGCTGCAGAAGTGGGGGTGTGTGTGGCACTGGTGGTGGGAGTAGATTCCCTAGTAGTGCTAGCACTGCTAGGTGGCAGTGCCGGTAGAGGAGAACTTTTTTCTATTTCTAAAGCTAGCAGCACTGCCTTGTGGTGGGTTTTCATGTGTGAGTTCATGCCAGTGGTAGTGAGTTTGTTTGTCTGTTGACCACGGCTGACCCATGTTCCGCACAAATTACATTTGGCTGTACGTTTATCCGCACTTTCAGTAAAATACTGCCACGCTTTCAACCGACGGCTGCCACTTGTTGCTGCTGATGAAGGTTCTTGTTTAGAGCCGCATTCTTCATTCAATTCCACACGCTGAACCTGGCCTGTGTATTCTGATGTAATAGTAGCAGTACTTTCAGTTTCTCCTTGTTGTTGTAACCCATGTTTATTGTTTTTAAACATTTTTGGGATAGTGGGGTGAGGGGCTCCTACTACCGGTGTGGTGGTGGTACTAGTGGCACTGGTGACGGGAGCAAACTTTTGATATTGGTACTAATAATTACTACTTGGGACAGAGAGACAGGTGACGCCGACGAGTTTTCACAGGAAAACAAAATTGGGGAACGATCATGTGTACTATGGTAAGGGAATAGAGAACCTTGAAAAGGAGAATAAGGCTGTAAATCTTCTTGCTCTTGTAGATCCAAATTTAAATGAGATTTTCTATTATAGTCTTTGTGTGAAGATAAAAATTCATCATCACCAATGGGAGATGTTGAGTCCTGTCGCTGAATTCCTTCTCCCTGAAGGCTACTAGGATATAAGGAATGGGATAGAAAACCACCAGTATCTCTCTCTTGGGTTCTTCTATCAAGTTCAGCAGCAGTGGTGGTGGTGGTGGTGGCACTTTGTGATAGAAAAGCTAAAGCAATTCCCTCCTGATACTGCAGAAGCTCAGTCTTTGGCTGCTTAAATGAATGATGACTTTCAAAAACCTTCCCACATACCTTCGTGCCTCTACTAGAATAAAACATCTCTGGTACTAGCACATTTTTTGACACAGTAGAAGTAGCACTAGCTGCCCCAGCCAGGGTACTTGTTGTGCTTCTACAAGTGGCGCTGGTTATTGTGCACGTTGTTTTTGGAGGAAGTGGAACTAGCTCCTTAAACTGCTGACACAGAATTGCTGACTTAGTTCTTGACTCAGATAAATACGTCTTACTCTTAAGCTCAGCCGCCTTGCCAGTAAAGGATGATGATGATGTCTTTACTTGTTTGCTGGGTGGGACTGGGTTTCTCTTTCTCTGACTAGTACTAGTTGTACTACTGTCTGACTCTGTTCTGGTTGATTTGGATTTCCCTCGGGTTTTAATAATTGGCAGATCTTGAGAAACAGTGACAGCAGGACGACTTCCAAGCTGTTTATTTTTTTTACTGCCCTTTGAAACAGTCCTGCTGCGAGTACTAGTAGATGGGGCCGTCCTTTGAATGATGGTGCTTGGTATGTCACCAGTGACACTGCTTGTCGAGTCCATGATGTTATGTTCTCTAAACAAATAAAAAATAAACCCATAAATAAAATATTTTGTAACTGAATTTTTGTATATAATATATATTTATTGATTTATTTATAAAGGATTTTTTAACAGGAAGGATACATTGAGATTTCTCTCGTTTTCAAGTATGTCCTGGGTTCAAGAACATTGAGTGGTTACAGCAGAAATACAAAATACTTAGTAAAATGCAAGATATTAACACAAGACCAAATATACAGATTAACATAAAAATAAATATGTAGGAAATAAAGTCATTATGTTACATGTTTACTTTACAGGTGCATTTCGTATTGAGGTATGTTAATAGGGAAGTCTAAGGGACTTTAGACTGGGGGAAGATTTGATGGTGTCTGTCTGGGAAGTTATTCCGTATTTGCGGTGCTCTGTAGTGAAATGAGGATCAAGCCACTTTCTTTTTGTATTGTGGTATAGCAAGTAAGCAGGTGCTGGACTGCTGGTCCTGGATCTGAGGTTATTATAGGATGAGGGAACTGTCGGGGGAAATATACAGTTGTGTTCAAAATTATTCAAATTCAAACCCCAATGCTGTAAAGGGTTTTAGGGAATTTAGTGTACATTTGTAATTGTATTCAGAATGAAATCCTACAAGGACTTTTTAGAGAACCATATGCAACTAAAATTACATCAATTGGTTTTGTAATACAGTAGTAAATGTTTCTTTTGTGAATTCTTCATTGACACAATTATTCAACCCCTTAAAGACTACCACTCTGAAGAACAGAGGTTCATTCAAGTGTTTTCAATCAGGTATTGAAAACACCTGTGGATGTCACGGAGCAGCAATAAAGCATAATAAGCACCAATTAGGCAGCTTTAAAATTACTGTGATACTCAGCTCCTTATAGACATTTACTGGTGTGGTTACAAACATGGTGAAGTCAATAGAATGGTCCAGGAAGACAAGAGAAGAGGTGATTACTCTTAACAGGAAGGGCAATGGCTATAAGAAGATTGCAAAGATGTTAAACATACCAAGAGAGACCATAGGAAGCATCATTCGCAAATTCAAGGCAAAGGGCACTGTTGAAACGCTACCTGGTCGTGGCAGAAAGAAGATGCTGACTTCGACTGCTGTGCGCTACCTGAAGCGTAGAGTGGAGAAAAGTCCCCGTGTGACTGCTGAGGAACTGAGAAAAGATTTGTCAGATGTGGGTACTGAAGTTTCAGCTCAGACAATACGGCGCGCACTGCGTAATGAAGGCCTCCATGCCAGAACTCCCAGGCGCACCCCCTTGCTGTCTCCAAAGAATAAGAAGAGTCTACTGCAGTATGCCAAAAGTCATGTGGACAAACCACAGAAGTTTTGGGATAGTGTTCTGTGGACTGATGAAACAAAATTAGAACTGTTTGGGCCCATGGATCAACGCTATGTTTTGGAGGAGGAAGAACAAGGCCTATGAAGAAAAGAACACCTTGCCTACTGTGAAGCATGGCGGGGGGTCAATCATGCTTTGGGGCTGTTTTGCTTCTGCAGGTACAGGGAAGCTTCAGCGTGTGCAAGGTACCATGAATTCTCTTCAGTACCAGGAGATATTGGATGACAATGTGATGCAGTCCGTCACAAACCTGAGGCTTGGGAGACATTGGACCTTTCAACAGGACAATGACCCCAAGCATACCTCCAAGTCCACTAGAGCATGGTTGCAGATTAAAGGCTGGAACATTTTGGAGTGGCCATCGCAGTCACCTGACTTAAATCCGATTGAGAACCTCTGGTGGGACTTAAAGAAAGCAGTTGCAGTGCGCAAGCCTAAGAATGTGACTGAACTGAGGCTTTTGCCCATGACGAATGGGCAAAGATACCCGTAGATCGCTGCAAGACACTTGTGTCAAGCTATGCTTCACGTTTAAAAGCTGTTATAACTGTAAAAGGATGTTGTACTAAGTACTAAGATTGAATGTCACTTGGGGGTTGAATAAAACTGATAATGATGTGAGCACAGAAAAGACATTTGTGGTTATTTCAATATAAATGTTATGTTATATTTGTCTGACCTACACGTGCCTCTTTGATTTAATTGTAAGCAAGATGACTGAATGATCAAAATCAATGTCAAACTGGCCAAAACACTCAATTTCAGTGGGGGTTGAATAATTTTGAACACAACTGTATAGGTCCAAAGACAAAAACAACTACTAATGGGCCACAGTGCAGTGGCCATCTGTAATAAGTATGGAGGGGGCACAATGGATCCCCCAATTCACTGCAGGGTCCAAGTGGATTTTCAAAAAGGTTATTTAGGAGTTAAGAATTAAATTATTTAGCACAATAATGTACATGTGGGTGCTGCATTGTAGGGAGTGGTTTTTTTATGGGTGTGGCCCCCTGTGGGTGCAAAAACAAGGGGGCCCCATGACCTCCTTTTGCCCGGGGGCCACATTAGTTGTCCGCCCCTGGGCCCCCTGCATGGAAGATAAAAAAAAATGAGACGCTGGACATGGACACACGGAGCAGCCAGTGAGTGAGAGAGAGGCGAGCACCGACACAGGCAATCAGGCATAATAAAGAAGAATAGATAGATATCAGTCTCACTCTCTACTCACTCAGTCTCTCTCCACTCCAGTGCACCAGTCCAGCACCAGCACTCAAAAGGCAAAGCTAAATGAATAATCATGAATAAAAAAATACACAAGTATGAAATATATTTGTAAATAAATGTTGCCAGGATAAATTAAGAACAGAAGAGATATTATTACAAGTATTTCTTTGTATTATTACTTTTGAGTGGTTACAGTTGTTACAGAAACAGAAATACAATGTTCTTGAACCCAGGAGTACATACTTGAAAACGAGAGAAATCACAATGTATCCTTCCTGGTAAAAATAAAAATCCTTTGCAAATAAATAAATAAGTAGTTTACTAAACTTTACTTACACTCTCGCAAGTCAGTCAGTCCAATAAAAGTCTCTGCACTCCCATTCCAGTCACTCACTGCAAATGCAAAGCAAAACGTTTCTCTCCTCTCCACTGTCTCACTCTCCAGAGTCCAGACTCGTTCAGTGCTGTCTTCTCATTCAGTCAGAGAAGAACAAAAGCAATATGACACACCCAAGAGGAATGGAAGTGTATAATGTACCCTGCACTGCCTGCAGTCAACAGGAAGTGACAGTGTGCGTCTGTGCCAGCCTTCAATGGAAATTGCAGAAAAGGAAGCAGCTGATTGGACTATGCATGCAGTAATCCAACCCCCAAAGATGATTCTAGAGCATAGAATCACCAAAAAACACAACCAAAACAGTTGATTGAAGCCTATGGGGTATAACTTTCCCAGTCCACTCCTTGTCCTTGTGGCAAAAACAAACATTTCAATTAATGATTAAAAAATCCTAAAAAAATATAAAAATAAAGAGACTCTTTACTGCAGAACTACGGATTAATATACTGTAGACTACAGGTGCCGCCTGCCTGGCCTGCCAGTGTGTGGATTCTATTCTTATGCTGCATTTATTATACTGCAGAGAGAGGCGCTTCCCCGCAGTGTGTGGAGGATTCATATGCTGCATTAATTATACTGCAGAGACTGAGGCGCTTCCCCGCAGTGTGCGGATTCATATGCTGCACTAACCACTTAGCTGCTAGGGACATGCTCAGCGCCTCATGCATGCCAACTTGCCAAGTGCTCCTCCTGTGCTATGGATGCGCTGTGAGCGGTGAGCGAGCGCGTCCCTAGCAAAGGAGGCAGGCAGCAATCATCATCAACCGGGATTCCGGCCAATTGCTGTGCCCCCAGGTGGGGGCCGGATCCAGGCTTATTCAGCACATAAAGGCGTCAGGTCACTCACAATCCTCTCCCAGAGCTGGCTGACATCTTGGATGTCGGCCAAGCTTCCGGGATCTACCCCTGGTGACAAGTCGACTGGCGTCATCGTGCATAGTGCAATGACGTCAGTTCTGCAGTTAAGCCCTAACTGCGAATAATGGTGGAGATAGGGGTTTCCAATGAACCCCCCCCTATCTCACGATCCACGGCAGCTATCGGTTAATGTGTTAATGTTTGGTATTGTTGGATTGACCAGAGCATGGCCTTTTTTCCAACGATACCAAATATTGTCAATGTTAAATAAAAAAAATATTATAAAAATATAATAAAAAAATATTTTTTTGTGTGTTGTTTTTATTAATGCAGCAATATTGTTGCCATTTCAATTATATAATGTGAACAATGATGCTGCACTAAGGATTTTTCTATGGGATGCGTTTGTTAAAAATAGTGTAATTTATTTTTAAGCCAAAAAAATGTAACATTAACAACTAGTAGTGTAGTACTACTAGTCCATATTTCAAATTTTTTTAACAAGCGCAACTCATATAAAATATATTTATAACCGCAAACGCTCGCATGTTAAATGTGAAAAAGCACTTTATTCATTGTTTATTTACATTTACACGTAAATTTATTTATGAAAATTCCAATTTTATTGAATTGTTTTTAATAATATAATACAGACAGGACATGACGCATACATATATATTTATTCTTATTCATATAATAATGATATATTATGAATCTGCCAAGTCAGACAGAAAGAAGAACGATATATAACATGTCTGGGACTGGGTCATATAATAAAATGAAGTTCAAAATGCGTTTAAACATGATGAGCGAAACCGTTAAAAAAAAATAGCTCAGCAGCACAGCACAGCACACAAGGCGTGAACCGTGAAGCCGTGAAATGTCTCAGGAGTGAAAGGATTAATTTCTTTTTGTCTTTTTTAAATCATTTTATTTGTTGTTTTTTTTTAGTTTCAGTTTGTTTATTTGATCAACAACGTCAACTATTAGGCTAGGGTCAGACGAGCGTGATTTCTACGGACTGTACGTCCGTGCACACGGACGTACGTTAGTACGGAAGACGCAGTAGTGGCCACACAGTCCGTTTTTTTCACTGACGTATATATTTTGACGGATGTAGGAGGGAAAATAAATTAAAAAGCAAAACCATTTTGTCCGTGAAAAATACTGGACGTATAAATGCAGTCCGTCTGACCACGTTCCATCACTCACACACAAAGCTATGCGGACGTTGCGGACTTTGTGCGGCCGTTCTAGCGGTTGTACGTTCTTGCATGCCTTGCGTCCGTGGGCCGCGGCCGTTGTGCGTCCGCAGTTCAGTGCGGACGTACTTCGTGTGTCGGGCTCCGATGGGCTTCCTGTCATGCTATCACGGACGTACTTTTAGGCGCAATCACGGACGTGAACACTACGCTCGTCTGACAGCAGCCTTAGTATTTTTTACTTTTAAAACCTTTTGTTCTGGTTTTTATTTTTAAAGTCAGACGGTCAGTTTTCGGTTTCTTAAATCGTTTTGTTAATTTTTTTAATGTTCCATTCATTTAATACCATTTATTTAATATGATTAAATAAATTTGTGAAATGCATATTCAAATTATCGTATCACATCTATAGAATTGTCGTATCGTATCGCCAGCAGAATTATCGAGTAGAAAATGCTCAAAATCCGAACGAACCGAATCGAAACGAAAAAAAAACGGTGCTGCAGTGCACAAATCAAATCGAACCGAAACGGAAATCGTCCGAAACGAGCCGAAACGAAAATTTAAAAAATCCGAACGAACCGAACCGAATCGAAAAAAAACCCAGTGCACAAGTCTACTGTAGCATCAGCCCTGTTGGTGGAGGTTGTAGGCAATGACATGGCAGGACATACAGTGGGGGTAGAGACAGATGAGGAGGAGGAGGACCTACGCAAAGTTTTGTGCCAACGGGATGTGTGGCAGTTGTTCATATGTCGCCTCAAGCACGTGGTACCCAAGTGTCCGGTATCTTTCCCACGCTTAAGCCTCATCTGACATAGATTACAAATAGCAACGCTGCTCTCTACTGCACATTTCTTAAAGAACTCCCAGACAACAGAGTTCCTGCATGTGTTCTTTGAGACAACAGCGCTCTGCACCAGAGCAGCTCTGACATGTGATGCCTTGGACTGGCTAGTGCTACAGTTGGTCACAGAGGATGTTGTGCCTCGTGTTTGCTGTGCCTTCTCCTCCCCCTCTTCCTCACTTAATTCCTCTGTTCGATCAGGCACCCAGGTGGAGTCAGTGACCTCCTCATCATTGTCATCATCACCCCCTATCTCCTCATCACTGGAGCCAACTTGGCAGTATGCTGCAGCTGCTGGGGCAACATGAGTGCCAGTTATTTGTGTGTCATCACTGGCACCCCCTTCCTCTAGGTTGATTATACTCCCTTCCTCAACCTCAGGGATTGAATCAGAGCACTGTACTTGCTGCGCATCCTCAAGCAGCATGGCAATCTCATTGTAGTCAAACAATTCAGCTGACTCCTCCGTGTGTGATAGCGAGGCTACGGCAGGAGTAGCTGTGGACATGGAGGCTGCATTAGATGCTTTGGCAGCTGAGGTGGACTGTAAAGCACTAGAAGCCTGGCTGGCAGAGGACTCGGAGGATGAGGATGGCCTGGTTAGCCAATCCACCAAGTCCTCTGTATGTTGCTGCTGCTTAAGACGGCCAGCACCAGTTAGAAAGGACAAGCGTGCCCCTGCAGAGGATGCACCACGTCCACCACGACCAGAGGCACAGCCTCCCGACACAGGGGCTGCTTGCCCTCTTATCTGTGACTGGGTGCATCTGCCTGTCCTTTTTGTTCTTTCAGACATGGTGAGTGATATATAGATTAATATATACAGAACTCTGATTCAACTCTGGTATAACTCAGTGAGACACCCTGATAGCTGGCAGCCAGTGACAAGACACAGATTACAAGTCTCAGACACCTCCTATAAATCAGTGAGACCCCTTGATGGGTGGCAGCCAGTGAGAACACACGGATTATAACAATTCCCAAATGTTTTAAAGAAATTAGTGAGCCCCAAAATACTGCGTGGTACTGGCTGTGTGACAAGGCACAGATCACCTCAATTCACAAATGTTTTAAAGAAATTAGTGACACCCAAAATACTGCGTGGTACTGGCTGTGTGACAAGACACAGATCACCTCAATTCACAAATGTTTTGTAGAAATTAGTGACACCCAAAATACTGCGTGGTACTGGCTGTGTGACAAGAGACAGATCACCTCAATTCACAAATGTTTTGTAGAAATTAGTGAGCCCCAAAATACTGCGTGGTACTGGCTGTGTGACAAGACACAGATCACCTCAATTCACAAATGTTTTGTAGAAATTAGTGACACCCAAAATACTGACTGCGTGGTACTGGCTGTTTGACAAGAGACAGATCACCTCAATTCACAAATGTTTTGTAGAAATTAGTGAGCCCCAAACTGCGTGGTACTGGCTGTGTGACAAGACACAGATCACCTCAATTCTCAAATGTTTTAAAGAAATTTGTAACCCCCAAAAAGACTTGCTGGCACAGTGACAAGACACAGAAGATCACCTCGATTCACAAATGTTGTAAAGAAATTTTTAACCCCCAAAATACTTGCTGGCTGTGTGACAAGACACAGAAGATCACCTCATTTCGCAAATGTTTTAAAGAAATTTTTAACCCCCAAAAAGACTTGCTGGCACAGTGACAAGACACCGAAGATCACCTCAATTCACAAATGTTTTAAAGAAATTTGTAACCCCCAAAAAGACTTGCTGGCTGTGTGACAAGACACAGAAGATCACCTCAATTCACAAATGTTTTAAAGAAATTTGTAACCCCCAAAAAGACTTGCTGGCTGTGTGATAAGACACAGAAGATCACCTCAATTCACAAATGTTTTAAAGAAATTTGTAAACCCCAAAAAAACTTGCTGGCACAGTGACAAAACACACATCACCTAAATTCCCTGATATTTGGTAGAAATGAGACCCCCCAGACCCCCCAGTAGCGTGGCAGACCGGCAGTAACAACACACAACTATCTCCTCTCAAAATGCGTGCTGTAGCTATGCGTGGAAACGTTATATAGTGTGCTGCGGGACTTAGCTCTGTGAGCCCATGATTGGGCAAAATTTGCCCAATCAGGACTCTGAGCCGTGATTGGCATACTGTTGAACCTGTCTTGCACCAGACCTGTGGTCAGGTGCAAGGCTGTAGCCAATTACGAGCTTCAGGCCAGTGGGAAAATGCATTGTGGTCCATTGTGATGCATTGTGGGCGAACATGCGGCGAACACCCGGAAATGTTCGGTGTGCGCGATCTAATCGAACAGGCTAAGTTTGGGTCGAACTCCGAACCGTCCGAACCGAACAGCTCATCCCTAATGCCCACCAGGTGGAACTCAACATTAGCAATGCTGCAGCGTCTGCACAAGCAGCAGAGGGCCATCAACGAGTACCTGTTTGAGTATGGCACAAGGACAGGTTCAGGTCAACTTGGTTTCCCCCCCCGCAGTGGCTGATGATCAAGGATGCATGCACTGTACTGTCACCATTTGAGGAGGCAACGAGGATGGTGAGCAGGGACAGTGCATGCATCAGTGACACAATTCCTTTAGTGTTCCTGCTGGAGCACACTCTGCGGGGAATTATAGATGTGGCTCTAGAGGCAGAGCAGCGGGAGGAAGAGGAGGCCTTCCCTAGCTCTCAAGGCCCCAGTCTTTCAGCAGACAGCATTCCAGCGGGTCCTACTCAGATCAGACAGGAGGAGGATGAGGAGGAGGAGGCAGAATATTTAAGTCGTGGGGGCATTGAAGGTGGGGATTCCTCAAGGGCGGGTTTCGTGTGCCCAGAAACACAAGGGCTAGTGTGTGGCTGGGAGGAGGAAGTGCACGATGGGGTCATCCTCATTGACCTGGAAGACTCGGAAGCTAATGCCACCTCCAACCTACGCTGCATGGGCTCCCTAATAATGCAAAGCCTGCTAAAGGACACCAGGATTCGTACTATCAAGGAGAGGGATCATTACTGGTTGGCAACCCTTCTTGATCCACGATACAAGGGTGAAGTTGCAGAGCTCATCCTGCCCACACAGAGGGAGCACAGGATGAAAAAACTTGAGGACGCTCTAAAGCGACACTTGTGTAACACCTTTCCAGGCACTGGTAGGTTACCAAGTGATGACACACGTGCTTCTGAGGCTGTGGATGATGAGAGGAATAGTGGTGAAGGCCAGGGCCGCTTGACTGATGCATTTTTTAATTTTTTTAGTCGACGCCCAGGGACGTCAAATGTAGGCACCCATTGCCAGCGTCTTCACCATATGGTGCAGGACTACCTAGGGGCAAGGGCAGACCTGGATACCTTTCCAGCAGATGATCCACTGGCTTACTGGGTGTTGAGATTGGATCACTGGGCAGAATTTAGCCAATATGCTATGCAGCTACTAGGTTGCCCTTCATCTAGCGTGCTTTCTGAAAGGACATTCAGTGCTGCTGGAGGTTTTGTCACAGACAAAAGAGTGCGTCTGTCCACTGACTCTGTAGACCGGCTGACATTTATAAAAATGAATCAGTCATGGATCAGCAGCTATCAATCCCCTGATGCTGACGTAACGGAATAGATCAGGGATGTCTTCTGCATTCACAAAACCTCCAGCACTGAACTCTTCCACAATACCACAAAAGGTTACAGTATGAATGCACTTGCTGCCATGAAAGGCACAATATTTGGCTGCCATGATGCCTGTGGCAGATTTATAACATTTAATTTTTTGAACCGCAGGGTCCAACCCTGCACTCTTCCACAATACTACAGAGGTGTTACCGTATGATTGTACTTGCTGGCCTGGCAGTCTGGCACCAAAGGCAGAATATCTGGGTGCACTGACGCCTGGACCAGATTCATATCTTTTCAATATAGAACCACATGGTCCACCCCTGCATTCTTCCACAATACCACAGAGGGGTTACTGTATGATGATACTTGCTGGCCTGGCAGTCTTGCACCAAAGGCAGAATATCTGGGTGCACTGACGCCTTTACCAGAATCATATCTTTTAATATAGGACCACATGGTCCACCCCTGCATTCTTCCACAATACCACAGAGGGGTTACTGTATGATAGCACTTGCTGGCCTGGCACCAAAAGCACAATATCTGGGTGCACTGACGCCTTTAACAGATGCATATCTTTTTAATATAGGACCACATGGTCCACCCCTGCATTCTTCCACAATACTACAGAGGGGTTACTGTATGATAGTACATGCTGGCCTGGCAGTCTTGCTGGCCTGGCACCAAAAGCACAATATTTGGGTGCACTGCCAATGATGCCTGTATCAGATTCATATCCTCAGAGGGGTTACGGTGTGACGGCACTGTTGCCAATGCTAAAGGCCCAATTTTAAATTACCTATTGTTACTTTCATCTAAAGCCTGCATAAGTTTCACAATAATTTAGCCAAAAAAATCACTAAACTTTGTCTACGTGTCCGAAAATGTCTCCTCTTTTCATACAGACTGCCGCCCCAAGCAGTTGTTTATGGATAGATTAAAGGAAAAGCATTTACCGTCACTTGAAACATAATTTTTTTGTTTTTAAGTGTTTCCATACATCCTAGAAATCTGCCACTTCACGGGCAGGTTATGGGGACCTCCTAGGCACGATATTTGAAGGAATTTTTCGTTTTTATTTTTAACCCTTATTTCATGGAAAACTCACTGTCCCTTTAAAAACTTTTTTTTTACTTTTTGTCCTTGTTTCCTGTCCCCCAGGGCACTACCCGGACCCCCATACACCTTTCATGGCAAATATCTAGCATATATGCCCTCTTGGAGGGCACTCTAAAAACCGATTTTTCAGCCCCATTGACTTGTATGGAGTTCGAGTTCGGGTTCGGATCCGAACATTTGGAAAGTTCGGGTTCGACTACGAACCCGAACTCTGACGTGTTCGGCTCATCCCTACCTGGCACCTGGCAGCGCCATCCTCGCTGCTCGCTGGCCAGGTGCCGAGTGATATGCCGGCCCGTGGCGGTCACATGGGTAGCTGGGAGGCAGGGCGTGGCATGTTGACGCAGAGCCGCCGGATTTAAAAGTCAGTCTGCTACACTCACTCCTTGTCCTGATGTGGAGTTTATTTCCCCAGCACTTTGGTGACTATTGATGGCTGATATCGACCTGGCTTTCTCTGAGAATCCCGAATTGTGTACCGACCCTGCTTTGAGAACCCCAAATTGTGTACTGACCCTGCTTTGTCTGAGAACCCCAAATTGTGTACCGACGCTGCTTAGTGTTAGAACCCCGAATTGTGTACCGATCCTTTGTCTGAGAACCCCGAATTGTGTACCAATGCTGCTTTGTCTGAGAACCCTGAATTATGTATTGACACTGCTTTGTCTGAGTACCCTGAATTGTGTACTGACGCTGCTTTGTCTGAGAACCCCGAATTATATACTGACCCAGCTATTACTGGGAACCACGTTCTACATACTGATCCGGTTATTCTTGGTAACCCTGCTTCGCACATCATCATTGGTATAAGGGTGACCCAATTTCTGAGCATCAAGATCAGTACTGTCTGGGCCTGCTTTGTGTTTCTACTTTGTGGCCTGTTAAACCTTGCTGAGTGTAAAAGAATCGAGTCCCTGAAGATCAGTGGGGATCCGTGACAAAGCCTGTCCAATTTATATTGAAATGTATGGCCAGACACCTCATTTACTCACTGCACACACAAACACCACACCCCAGATACATTTATACTTACGGACACCAGACCTCAGCGACATGTATACCCCACACAGACCCCAGATACATGTAAATCCCACACAGATCGGAGATACATGTATACCCCACACATACCTTCAATACATGTATACCGCGCACAGACCTCAGATACATGTATACCCCACACAGACCTCAGACACCGGGGATGGGGCAGATTACATTACCAGCATTCCGCTCCGGTTGGCCGCGTGTTCCTCTGAGCAGCGTCAGCTTGTGAAAGCTGTAACGTGCTCTCACGAGATCTCGCAGCCCTGCGACATCACAGCTGGTGGCTGCGTCACAGCCTTCAGATGTCGGCGGCCGCTCGGTGGGACACACAGACAACCAGAGTGGAATGCTGGTAATCTAATCTGCCACATTCCCAGTGTCTGAGGTCTGTGTGGGGTATACATGTATCTGAGATCTGTGTGGGGTACATGTATCTGGGGTACTCAGAGGAATATGCTCCCAGCTGGAGAAGAATGCTAGTAATGTAATCTGTCCCAGTCCCTCGGATACCGGCAATCTAGCCCACGCTGGCTTCCGGGTATCAGCAGAGGTATCGGGGCATTTGCACAAGTACCAAGTAATCACGCAAATGCCGGTATCAGCATCAATACCAATACTAGTATCTCCCTTGGCGCCCAGCTGTTCCTCCTCTTCAGCTCACAGCTTCTGAAATACATAAATCTATGGAGCTTCCTCTGCAATTTGTGCAGCATATGTAATCTCATTCGTACGCTACACAAATTTATGTTCTTTCGTACGCGAGTTACAATGAAATTGGTGCTGTAAACGCACGCACAGCACCTGTCCTCAGCCGCTGTTCTGCAGAATGCTCGTTGCTGTGAACATTCAGAGACAGGATGCTGTTAGCATGTAAAACATGCTGACATCATCGGTGTCAAGGTTGGTCAGCAGCTGGTGAGTATTCAAAATCCCATATGTCAAGTGACAGCTGTGTGAGCAGAGGAAACTCCTCTGCTTTACAATGCACTATCAGCCAAACATGGTTGGAGGAAAGAGGGAGTGGGCACTCAACAAAGCCAGACCACTTTAATAAGCTAAAGTGATCAGAGTACATAGGGTGTCCCTTTATCGTCTATATGTTTGTATAATGCAAATACCACAAATGCACAATTGAACCAGTAATTTACTGTTATGGTTGTTGCTGTTAATGAAGCTTACAATTAATTTTTCTAATGAACCACGTGTGCTGTATGTGTTATTTCTTTTCTCTGCCCTCCTTGGTTTCTATGAATTAAGTCATGAAATTTGATATACAGTACTTGCTTTGGCATTTGTAAGTGTATATGATAGGCAACAACTCAGAGGTAACCTAAATTAGCTTTGGTAGGCAAGGAACAAAAAGGGCTGGAACAAAGGGGACGGCACAAATACAAAGGCTTTTGTGAGTAAGTGGTCAAGATCTCAACATATTACAGTTAATGAAATACAAGAAAAACTGAGCAAGGTACATCTTCAATCTTTGCAGATGATGAGGGCATTCATTAAGGTTAATGGAGATTTTGTGCTCTGCTTGTACAAAATATTTTGCAATCTGAACATTTGAAATGAGGCACTCACTGCAAAGCAAAATTGTGTTGACATTCATATGAACTAATTTCCAAAATAATAATTGGATAACTTCAAAGCCAGAACTAATACAGCTTTCTAACAAAAACAGACATTCAAGGTTTCATCAATTAACTTAAACAAAAGAAGGATATTGAGTTGGAAAAAATATAGCTTCTTATTAGAATTTATTTCCTTTTTGAGTAAAATTAAAAAAGCTAATATTTTCTTTTGCCTGCTTCTTAGTAATTAATAATGGTAATTAAGGATTTGCATTTTTTTCAACCTTATTAACTGCACAATTTAAATTAATTTAAAAATACTTCTACATCATGAATAATGCAACAAGCAATTGCATTAATTTGAGTCTTATCTAAATTGTAACATGAACCTTGCAAGGTTATTTTCTTGGATTCGCAAGGGCAGAGTTTCTCACAGGTCCACCATCATGAAGGAAGAGCTAGACTGCTGAATATGTAAATTGTTCGTAGGTCCCTTTTAAAAAGACACTGTAGACACTTAAGTTTAAATAGTCATGGTGGAATTTTCAAACCACCACTTTTAATTCTTCTTTATGAGAAGAATTTGGTTGTGGCAAGCCTTGAATGCCCTCTGAAGGCCAGGTATCCAGCCGTTTCTGCACCTGGTAGTAATAGGGTAAGAACACTAGTGTGACCTAGTATTATGTATATGTATATATATAAAGTTTATTATCTCAAAGCCCATTTACAGATCACAGAAATTCATACTGCATCACAGAGCTCATGTGCTACATTCCCCATATGCAGCACAGAACTCTGGGTAAGACATGCAAATGACGTCTGCAATTTCCAATTTTTACTGGACCCTCTTCAGCAGGAGCGAGGCATGACCAGATGCAGTTTGATGCTTGGTCCGTAGGGTAAATCAGTACTTATTTTAGTTGTGGTGGAGGGGAAAAAAATGAGATTAAAAGCCTACACACTGCAAATTATAAAGATTATTATTGCAGAGGCCATTCACACATTCCAGCAATTTAAAGAACTGCATCACAGAGCTTGTGTGCTACATTCCCCATATGCAGCACAGAGCTCTGAGTAAGACATGCAAATGAAGTCTTCAATTTCCCATTTTTTGCATCCTGGGTCTGCTTTCACACTGAACCCTTCATTTAATGCCATGCCATACTACATAGCTTTTTTTAGCAGAGATGATAATAATAAACTTTATAATTTGCAGTGTGGAGGATTTAAATCTAATTTGTGCGGTCATCACTAGTTTTTGTGCGGTCATCACCAGCCTGATTAAGGCTAGGGTCAGAGTGGGGCAGTCGGAACGCGCGTGCAGGCGCACTAAATCACGGCGGCAGTAGCAGCACATAACGGCCAATGACGGCCAATATACGCAGTACGTGCGTACAAAAGTGCGCCGACACCACGCAACCGGCAAATGAACGCATTTTTCTCAGAACGTGAAACCGCTGCTACAGACGTACAGAGTGCGCTGCGGCCGCATGGCAGCGTGTGTGCGTGATTAGGAGACGTCAGACGCTGCTAGTGTGCGGCCTACATAACGTTCAAACAGCCGGATTTCCCTAGAATTGCGTTGGTGAGTACCTGCGACTGTGCGACTGTGGTCGTCTGACCACTTAAGCGTATTCCGTGAAAAAATGCGTGCGCACGCATCGACGTACATTTTGACGGTGGCCGCAGAAAATACGCTCATCTGTCCCTAGCCTAAGCTGTGCTCTGAAGTCAGAATGTAATATTGGAATGTCTAAAAACCCATGCTCTAACTCAAGTTGAATGTTCCCAAGCAACTAGCATTGCTGAATAAAACATTCACAAAACAAAATCCTTGAGGTTACTAATTTGAATACCAGTGTTATCACGTGACACATTTGTGTAGAACTTGTTGAAATGAGATTTCTTTTTTTAATTAAAATTTTAAGTGGTTGAAAAATTCAAGAACCTCTTTCATTTAGTATTCATAAAAACAATATAATATTGTCAGTATATTTGTAAGGGACTCAGGCCAAGATCAGGCCGCCATGATGTTCCAGGCGGCCATCTTACTCAGGACTTTGGTTCACGTAAATGTACATAGCAGATATTGGCAAGGACTAGCTTGCATAGATTCTTTGGAATTTCTTAAACTAACAGGCAGAGCAATTAAATTAACAAGATCCGGGCAGACACTGGCAAGAAGTGGCAGGATGGAAATTAGTTACATCAAGGTCAGAGAGCTAGGGCTAGAACAATAAAGGATGTGAAACCAGCTGGGGCCTTATCTGAAGTATACAATAAACAAGTTCCAGAGAGATAGGCACAAGCAGGATCTGGGAGAGTGGTAAATTATCCAATTGTCAGAATACTGTGAAAGCTGCCAATTTACTGCCAATTTGTGGAATGTCTTTGTATTCTGAAAGGGGAAGGTACAGACCCACTTGGGGTGGGATAGTGTCACCGTGAGGTGGGCTAATTGGGATGTACCTGATTATCTATTCAAGGTATAAAATGTTATGTTTGAATGTAAACGCCACTCAGTCTTTGCGATTCAATCCTGGCTGAGTGGTGATGTCACAATAAAGTTTGCCTTTCCTGAGGAGACTCGTGTCCAGTCAGTCTTTGTCTGCGCTGGCCCGGTCTTCTCCCGAAAGAGCCAGATGGATTCCGGTAACATTTTTGGGGGCTTGTCTGGGATCCGACCGCTTCCGGTTCGGCAACGGCTACTGGACGCCGTAGCGGTTGACTGCAGGTGCGAGTGATCCCGAAGGTTGGGCGTCCGTTGATGGTGAGCTGACATCTGCAGGCACCAAGCAGGATTTCCTGTTAAGTGGAGCTCGACTAGTCCCAAATGCACCCCCGACCCGGGAAGCTGAGACGCCACCGAGTCCGAGGAAACAGCGTGCAGCGCAGCAATTGGTAAGGTACCATTTTTGTTTTGGAAACCGGTATAGGTAAAGACGCCCGGCCATAGTTGGGTAAGAGGACCCCCGTACACGGTCTCATTGGTATACCGGTCCCGCCGGCCGAAAGCACGGGAGCCAGGGAGTTGCACCTCAATGACTACTGGCTAGCTCGTGTCTGGACCCGGGGGCTGGATATCAATTTAGGTTTTGGTTTAGTTGAATTGGGGTATTAGGTTGAAGAGGGTGGCCACGTGGTGCAGTGTTGATATTGTGAGTTGAGAGCTGCTGCACGTGGGCAATAGGAAGGAGGAGGGATTTCTGTGACTGGGCTGAGAGCCCTGTGTCAGTGCTATTGTGTATCTTAGTTGAATAAGGGGCCGGGAAGAGAAGCTTAAGGCTTCGGGGCCATTGGTAGCGGCAGAGGAGTGGTGCCAGACAGGGCGGTGTGCCCTAGGGCAATTGGAATAGCAGAAGTGTTGATAAGGGGCACGATACACATAGCTAAAAGCAGAAGAGAGTTAGAGATCAGTAGCATAACGGCGACTGCACGGGTATAAGGTGCTGGACAGGGGCAGAGTGCCCTAGGCAAAGGAAAGAGTAGAAGTGTTGCTGAATGTATCTGGTATAGTATGTGCTGTGACTGCTGAGAGTGCTGTGAGTGAGTGTGCGCCTACTTGCTTAGCAAGGAAGCAAATCTGAGAGTGGACTCAGGCGGTACGTTTCCAGCTCAGGCGACTGCAGTTGGCTACCTAAGGAGGAAGGGAATACGTCACAATTGTACTGTGTGTTGATTGAAATACCAGACTTTCGATTTAAATTGGTTTTGTTAAAAGTGTTGTTTGCATTGTGAAGAAGTTACTGTTGAAAAGAGTAATTATGGGTAATGAGTCATCAAAACCCAAGAAAGCGAAGAATGGTGAAACACCAATAGAGTATATGGTGCATAATTTTAAAGCACTGTACGAGACGCACTACTATGGTGTTGAATTAAGTAAAGAAAAATTGAGACTTTTGTGCACCATAGTCTGGCCAATATTAGTCCCCGAGTGGCCAGAACAGGGATCTATGGATCCAGTGCTAATACAGAAGATGCACTCCCAGATCACCTGGAGATATGGTCATCCAGACCAGTACCCATATATATATATCTGGAAGTACTGTGTGAGAGATAAAAGCCATTTTGTTGTGCTAGCAGGGCAAAATAAGAAAAAGGTGTCCCCAGCTGACGAGAAAATAGGGGCAGGATATAAACCGGTGCTGTCAAGACACC
The DNA here is from genome assembly GCA_009667805.1 of Leptobrachium leishanense. NCBI lineage: Eukaryota > Metazoa > Chordata > Amphibia > Anura > Megophryidae > Leptobrachium > Leptobrachium leishanense. Next base: position 174,869,660 of record CM019067.1, on the reverse strand, counting down.
TTGAGGAATCTGACTCCCTTTCCATCGCCTTACCCGTCCTGCTACGGAGCAGCCCGGCAGGCTTTGGATGCTGCGGTTGCACAGGTGGGGCTAGGGGGGCAGGTTGCTAGTAGTTCTTCGCCCGCACCCTCGGCCCCGGCTGGTGGTGGCGGAATGGGGGAGGCTGTGGGGAGGGAGGATGACACGCACCCCGCAGATAGAATTGAGATGGAGCAGTATATCGGTTAGAAACTCCCCGGAGGGACGGAGAGGGAGATGCACAGCCCAGAGCAACGACCCGTGCTAATAATAATATATTTAAGCCCCGTGAAATATATCAGCAGAATCCTAGTAAACTGCAACTCCCATTACGGGAGGTGCTGGTTCCCCTTCTGGAGAATGGGGAGCTGTCACGCTCAGCCACAATGGCAGTACCTGGCATGCGCCAAGTAGGGCCCAGGTAAGAGGAAAAGCCGCTATACGCAGAGATGTGTGACACAACAATCAGGATAAGGAAATAAACCACAGTAGACACTGGGGGACCTCTGCACGGCTAATACCGAAGGAGCCCTATACTGATAGATCAGTCCTTAGAGTGGCCGCATCTGCACTAATGGAAAAAGGTTACCTTGTAGCCATGCAGAGTCCTGGGAAAAACACAGACACCTAAAGGAGATATACTCAATAACTTGCAGGGAAGGACTACAATAAACTAAAGCCGTGGTCTACAAGGATACACAACATATAATACGATAAGCACAGAACCGCTAGGGATCTCCAGAAGAGTGGTCAATAAATAAGCCAGGGGTCAAAACCAAAACGTATACCTTGAGCCAAAGCGGGGATATAGCACCAGAGAAAATCCGTCAGCCAGGCCAGAGGGTCAATACCAGGAAGTCAATCAGAAACCTAGAACTCAGACAAGGGGTAAACACTGAGAAAGCACTAGGATAGAATGACAGGGAGCTCTCAGGAACAAATCTGTAGCTGAAGTGAACCATGATGCAAGAGCATGGTGATATGGGCCCATGGCTTTATATAGGGGAGTAATCAGCCCATATCACCAGCAGAAGCTCAACGAGCAAAGAACTTAACCCCTGAGCTGCATGTCAGGGAAAGCAGCACAGGGAAACACAGACATAAGGAATACAGAGGGCAGGGAGACAGGGTTGGAACGTGGGAACGTGACAGGAGCTTGGGCCATCACAATTCACGTACATCCCTTTCACTACCACTGATTTATTTAATTGGAAGACACATACCCCTCCCTACTCCGTGAATCCAGCAGCCGTGGCTAGCATGGTAAAATCTGTCATGCTCACACATAACCCGACCTGGGCCGACTGTCAGCAACTGCTGCTGACAATGTTCACTACGGAAGAAAGAGGCCGCATAAATAGCAACGCCCGCAAACTTCTGTTAGCCCAAGCAGATGAGGACAGCAAACCCAATCCAGAGGCATGGTTGAGGAGCATTATCCCAAAACTGACCCCAAATGGCCATATAATACCGAAATGGGAATAGCTCATTTGCAGAGCTATCGGGCGGCAGTGTTAATGGGTGTCAAAGCGGGAGGAAACCTACAAATATGGGAAAAATAGCTGATGTAATGCAAGACCCAAAAGAATCCCCAGTGCATTTCTAGAGAGATTGCTGGATGCATTTAGAGTGTATAGTCCAATAGATCCAGAGGCAACGGAAAATCAACGGTTAGTTAACTCCTCCTTTGTGAGCCAAGCGCAGAGGGATATACGCAATAAGATACAGAGGATGGATGGGTTTTTAGGCAAGGGGATTAGTGAATTAGTAGAGATCGCAAATAAAGTGTATCCCTCTTTAATATTTTTATTAGTGATATTGCAGAAGGTATTAATGGTAAAGTATGTATTTTTGCAGATGACACAAAGATTTGTAACAGGGTTGACGTTTCTGGAGGGATCAGCCAAATGACAAATGATTTAGGTACACTAAAAAAATGGTCGAGCTGTGGCAATTGAGTTTTAATGTGGATAAGTACAAGATAATGCACCTGGGACGTAAAAACCCAAGGGCTGAGTATAGAATATTTGATACAGTCCTAACCTCAACATCTGAGGAAAGGCATTTAGGGGTTATTATCTCAGAGGGTCTAAGGGTAAGTAGTCAATGTAATAGAACAGCAGGAAATGCTAGCAGAATGCTTGGTTGTGTAGGGAGAGGTATTAGCAGTAGGAAAAGGGAAGTGCTCATGCCACTGTACAGTAGGCTTGTGCACCGATTTTTTTTTCCTTTTGATTCGATTCGATTTTTCGGATTTTTAAACTTTTCGATTCGGCTCGTTTCGACCGATTTCTGTTTCGATTCGTTTCGGCTCGACTCGTTTTTCGTGTACATTTTTTCTCGGAATTTCGACCATTTTTCGTATTTTCGTGTCACTTAGCTCGTTTCTTGTATCGACTTTTCGTATTTTCGGAAATTTTCGTTTTTCGGAATTGTAAATGGTTTCGGAATATCGACCATTTTTCGTATTTTCGCGTCACTTAGCTCGTTTTTTGTATCGACTTTTCGTATTTTCGAAAATTTTCGTTTTTCGGAACGTCTGTTCTCCTCGTTTCAAAGCAATAAATTTCGATTTGACACATTTCAAGTACATTCGAAAATTCCGAAAATATTTCGTTTCGGCTCGGAAAACTTTTCGGATCTGCCATTTTCGGATCTAAAAATTTTCGGAAAAACGGCCGCATCCGAAAACACGAATCGGGAAATTTCGTGAAAATTCCGAAATTCCGAAACCCGAATCGCACATCCCTACTGTACAGAGCACTGGTGAGACCTCACTTGGAGTACTGTGTGCAGTACTGGAGACTGTATCTCCAGAAGGATATAACATCTTAGAGAGAGTTCAGAGAAGGGCTATTAAAATGGTGTATGGCTTGAAGGAGAAAAGTTACCAGGAAAGGCTTAATGATCTTAACATGTACAGCTTGGAAAAAAGACGAGACAGAGGAGATATGATAGAAACATTTAAATACGTAAAGGGAATCCACAAGGTAGAGGAAAGGAGTATATTTAAAAGGAAACAAAGTAGCAAAACAAGAAGACATACAGGGTTATTCAGAGAGCGTGAAAAGCAGGAGAATGACTGGAGAATGAAAAATTCTTGGTCAAAATAGCCGATTTGGAAAGTGAGATGAAAGGGAGAATTTTTCTGGTTTGGCTATTTTGACCTAGAATTTTTCAGTCTCCAGTCATTCTCCTGCTTTTCACACTCTCTGAATAACCCTAATAGTCTTAGAGGGGCAAAGGTTTAAAAGTAACATCAGGAAGCATTATTTTACTGAGAGGGTGGTGGATACATGGAACAGCCTTCCAGTTGAAGTGGTAGAGGCCAAAACAGTAATTGAATTTAAGCAGGCATGGGATAGGCATTAGGCTTGTGCACCGATTTTTTTTTGGTTCGATTCGGTTCGATTTGTTCGGATGTTTAAAATTTTCGATTCGGCTCGTTTCGACCAATTTCTGTTTCGATTCGGTTCGGTTCGGCTCGTTTTTCGTGTACAGTTTTTTTTCGGAATATCGACCATTTTTTGTGTTTTCGGGTCACTTTGCTCGTTTTTTGTATCGACTTTTCGTGATTTTGGAAATTTTGGTTTTTTTCGGAACGTCTGTTCTCCTCGTTTGAAAGTGTCTAACTCTATTCGTTTTGACGTAAACTACTATGGTTTACTTTTTTTATACTTTATATATTTTTTTATAATAAATTTTTGGTTTGTTTTTCGGATCCGATAATTCATTCTGTCGATACGATAATTCTGGCGATTCTATCGTGTTTTTTTTTATTAAATAAAGATCCTTTTTTTCTTATGAATATACATTTCACAACTTTATTTAATCATATTAAAATGGTATGAAAGCCAAGGAACAAAAAAAATGAACAAAACGATTTAAAAAACGCTAAACTGACCCGAATGCACACAAGAAACAAGTGATACGCATTTACAAATACAAAATTTACAGAATCAGCGATATAACCGATAATAGTTAAATATACGATGTCCAGAATTACCGAAATGGAACCAAAATCACAAATGGAACCGAAATCATGAATAGAGCAAAAATAAATTTTGATTTCACACATTTCAAGTCCATTCGAAAAATCCAAAAATTTTTTTGTTTCGGCTCGGAAAACTTTTTGGATCTGTCGGTTTTCGGGTCCGATCCGATTTGGAAATTCGGCCGAATCCGAAGACACGAATCGGGAAATTTTGTGAAAATTCCGGAATTCCGAAACCCGAAACGTACATCCCTAATAGGCATAAGGCTATCCTAAACAAAAGATAAATCCAGGTAAAGTATCCATGTAATTGGGCAGACTAGATGGGCCAAAAGGTTCTTATCTGCCGACATTTTCTATGTTTCTATAATAGGGATTTAGAAGAGAAGCGAGAGGAGATACGGAGACAGAGAGGGCAGACTGGAGTAGTTGCCTACATGAGTAATGGGAGAGGTGCCCATAATGGAGATAGAGGTAGAGGTGGAAGAGGTAGGGGTGCCCCTAGGGCACCATTGGGGCACAATCAGTGCTCATTCTGTAGAGGTGAAGGTCACTGGCGGAGGGACTGTCCCTTATTTCTTGAGAAAACTGGGGGGCATAATGGCCAGGTAGATGCAGGGGCGTCGAACAGCCAAGTGACGAACGGCAGGTACGAGAGAAATGATGCTGCTGGTTCAGGGTTTGTGGGTTTGGCGGGGACTTCATTTGAAGGACAGGGTGCATATTGACACAGACCTGGGCCCATCCCACTCGGTAATCACGAGCCCACGGTCATTGTAAGGGTGGGAGACAAAGATGAAATTTTTATGGTTGACACTGGCGCCGAATATTCTGTTGTAACACAGACAATTGCACCACCAATGGGGAATGAGGCTGATATAATGGGAGCATTGGGGGTATCTGCTAAATATCCTTTTCTTGCATCACGTAAATGCAGCCTGGGTGGGCACAATGTAGAACACCAATTTCTGTATATGTCCGAATGTCTGATCCAACTCCTGGGGCGGGATATCCTCTGCAAATTACAAGCCCAAATTACGTTTCTCCCCGGGGGTCACGCTAGACTAGACCTGCCTGAGAGTGGCAGCTCTACTCAGCAGCATAACCCAGCCAGCCAGGAGACCCAACCTGTAAAAATTGCAGTAATTATGCCCAGAGAGGAAAAATGGCGGACGGCACCAACCGCGCCGGTCGCACCAGACCTATATACACTACTACTGGGCATTCCTGGAGTATGGACGGAGGACAACCCGCCTGGCTTGGCAGTGAATATTCCCCCAGTATACATTGATCTGAAACCTTCGGTCTCTAGACATGTTCGAAATCAGCACGATTCAAACCCTTCATGTCTATCTTTTCAAGCTATTGAAAAAATGGTCTGTGGACCTAGAAAAGGAAATTTTGACAAGAATCTCTGTCAGCGAGAATCCTTTTGGATTTACACACTTAAAACCTTGTACCCACTTGGTCTAAATGAAGATTTCAATTATACTCCTTTCATCTGACCACTTTTTCCCCCTTTTTTTGACCCATCATGGCTTATAATTACATTTTTTGTTCTCTGTTTTTCCTATATTTACATCTAATATTTATCTACATTTATATTTATATTTTGTATATATTCATCCATCAGTATTTTGTCAATCCTTTCGGTTAAACTAATATGCAATTTGCTTTTCCATTTTTTCAGAATATATATATTCCTCTAATTATTAATATATATTTTAATAATTTTTTGGTTATTAATTTTATTATTCTTCTATTATCCTACCATTGAGGCTGTTGAGCATACCCTCATCCTATTACCAATCCAATCATATTAATTCATATTCTTATTACCGATAGCTGATATGCACAGCTTATTCTCCAACAATCTAAATCTCATGCTAACGGTTTGTTTTTACAATTATCATTCTTCTGATATCAGCACATTTATGCCCAATCAACTATCTTACTTTGGCATTTTTGAATTCTAGATTTGCTGATTCAGACATTTGTTTTATGTATCAATGCTATTCCGTTTGATTCATTACTCTATTATTCATATGAAGTGGACTACCCAATAATGTACAAATGTCCTTTTGACACCTTTGTGCCACTACATCTATCTATTTCAGTGATGTAAGCATTATTTATTTGACACTTAGGATTACATTTTACCACCTGAAAGATGGCATTATTATTATCTCACCACTGCATACAATCTTTTCATTCTATTTCATCATATTTTCAATTTAATTTACGTTATTCCTCAACAGATTCTTTTATCAACTTTTTGAATTTATTCTGCTTAGCGTTTATTTTATCTTAGCTATGCACTCCATACTGGATAATAAGCACTATTTAATTCTTCCTTTATCATTTGCCGTATGACACCTAACTCTTTATCCATACTGATATAACAATGCAGCGAGATCTTTCTGCTCTATTAGTCTCCTTGGCAGCTGAACCAAACATTGATCACTATTGGATCTCTTCTTTGCCAATTTCCTGGATAGTTATATGATTGGACTTTCTGATTTTGCTTCATCTTATCGTTTGGTTTTCATAGACTGGGGCGGAACTTTGAGAATTTTTCAACAGATCATCTCATCAACTCTTTGAAATTATTCCGCCCAGCGTTTATCTTATCTCAGTTATGCATCTCATACTGGATAATAAGTATCATTCAATTTTTTCCGTTATTACTTGCCGCACGGCACCTGACTCTTTATTCATACGGATACAATAACGCAGTGAGATCTCTTTGCTCCATTAGTTTCCTTGGCAGCTGTACCAAACATTGATTACTATTGGATCTCTTCTTTGTCAATTTCCTGGGTAGTTATATGATTGGACCACTTGATATTGCTCTATCCCATTGGTTGGTTTTCATAGGCTGGGGCGGAACTTTGAGAATTTAAATACCCCTGCCTCTTTCCAGTCCGTAAGCACTCCTGACGAGCCATTTCAGGCGAAACGCGCGTCGGGTGCACTCTCTAGACCAGAGCTCTCTGTTCTTTTTTGGGGGCATTGTATTCCGATATTCCAGATATGTATGTATACCCTCATGTTGGGTCCTATTGATACTCGCTACCTGGACAATTATAGCAATACGTTTATATTGGGCTATTTGAGCCAACCCCTTTAAACAGGAGTTTCTTGTATTGTGACTTTTCTGCTTATCCATGTGCAGGGTTCTATGATCATAACCTGGTTGTCAATCCTTATTGTTATTTCATTTGGCTATTAATTTAATTGCAACAATACTTTGAAGTGACCCTTGAAGGCCACTTATGGTATTGATTTTTTGATTACATCTCCTGCCGCTATACATTACAACCTTTCCAGCAGAATCGTTTTGGTTTTATTATATATATGTGTTTTGTGTTACACTGTCTATCCATGTCTATTCGTTTGCCGTTTAATTTTAATTATATCCAATAAAAGTTAATTATTAATCAATTGGTCTCTGGGAGACACTAGTACTCTGATGATTTTCATCAGAGTAACTGAAGTTCATATCATTACATAGGGGTAGTCCCTTTCCGTCTTTCACCACCCTGCTTTACAAGCCTCCTTGTCATCTCTGTTTGATATTTAGTTACGCTCTACCATTGAGTAGTGATTTCTTGATCTGAAACCTGGTGCAACGCCAGTGGCTCTAAGACAATATCATATTCTGCATAAAGCCAAACAAAACATCCAGACACATTTACAGAGACTGAAAGATCATGGGATATTGAAGTTTTGTGTGTCACCATGGAATACACTGTTATTACCAGTACAGAAAGTAGGGACTCAGGTGTACCGTCCAGTCCAAGATTTAAGGGTGGTTAACGATGCTACGGTGACCCTACACCCCGTTGTTCCCAATCCATACAATTTATTGCCATTAATCCCTGGGAATACAAAATACTACACGGTGCTTGATTTAAAAGACGCTTTCTTTTGCCGCCTTGCTCCCGGGAGCCAACCCCTTTTTGCATTCCAGTGGAAGAGTCCAAGTCCGGAGCACGTTATCAGATGACGTGGACACGCCTACCGCAAGGTTTCAAGAACTTGCCCATGATTTTTGGTGGCGCGCTCATCCAGGACCTTCTGTCCTTCAACGCTCAGCCAGACAAAGTTGTCTTATTGCAATATGTTGAGGATTTATTGCTTGCTTCCCCCACAGAAAAAGTCTGTCTTTCTGCCACAAAAGCACTGTTACATCTGCTATGCCAAGCAGGATACAAAGCCTCCAGAAAGAAGGCACAAATATGTAAACAAAGTGTAAAGTATCTAGGTTTTCAATTGACAGGTACTAAACGGGCACTGGGAGCTGAACGGAAGGAAGCAGTCTGCCGAATACCCCAGCCAAAGACACGGAGCCAAATCCGTGAATTTCTCGGTGCTGCAGGCTTCTGCCATCTGTGGATCCCCATCTTTGCCTAAATTGCCAAGCCCCTCCATCAAGCTACCAAGGAGGGAGAGCACGATCCATTCCTCTAGGAAGAAGAACAGGCGGCTGCCTTTCTGAAACTGAAGACCCTCTTGATGGAAGCGCCAGCATTGGCTCTGCCAGACCATAGCAAACCCTTCCAGCTCTATGTGCATGAACATAACCAGACAGCAACTGGAGTTCTACTCCATAATGTTGGATTGTTGTGGACAAGAATATATATCTGCTTTCATAATATTCAAAGGCCTAGAAAAAGACCTAGAAAAATGCTCATTTAGGTTAAGTTTGCTATGGCTTTAAGACAAAATTAATATAATTGTCTTTTCAGATAAAACCAAAATGTATCTTGCGTAATTTTGCCATCTCTGCAGAAATAATGAACCACAAGCAGGTGGCCCGCAAAAACAATTGACCACAAGCAGGAAGAGGGACCCATGTTTTGTGTTTTGCATCCTGTTACAGGACATTACCAGACATCACAAGGTCACCCAGGATGCAGAGAACACTGCTGACTTTGCAGATGACGAAATGATACTTTGACCTTTGGAAATAGCTGATATTTGATTTTCATTTAATTAATAAATAAACTGTATGTCCGCAATTTTATGCTGAAGTCAATCAAAATGTTAAGTTGACTCCCACCTGCTTACGTATAGCCGTGCTATAAAATATATCAAAAACTATTAAACAGATTCAGAGGAATCATTGGCTTTGACCAGAGAGGCTACATAGACTTCTTCGTTGTCTGTGTGATTTCTTTATGCGCGCATATAACTTACCTGATTTCTCCACCGAATTAGACCAGAGACTGGCATCCGAGGAAGGACTACATTGTCCACTTCAATTTGGCGCCTGCAACATGGAGCCCTGGGTTAAACGTCTTTGCTATCGTGCCACCACCAAGGATTTCCTGGCGGGATCACACCAGAACCGGAGCCTGATCAACTTCGTAGCCTCACAGGTAAGATACCTTTTGATATCTTATCGGTGACGTGTTCTGGTTTGTGATCCTACCCGGGAAACCCCAGTGTGACACTTGGGAAAGGCATCAAAAGTGGGGTTTTATTTAACTTTGCCCAGGTGCCCGTTATACTGACCACGAGTCACATGCCAGTTGTCTGTTTGCACGTCTGTTCACGGTTCTTTGTATTGACGGCATATTTCCTGATAGAAATTGTGGTTTGGTTGTTGATCAGAGAGACTATCGTGCTCCAGCGGTAACAAGTGGAGTGTACCTGGTTAGCTATCTCCAGCGGTAACAGGTGATGTGATGTAATAGACGCATACCTGGTAGTAGGACTTTCCTAACGGTAACAGGCGAACACAAGCTTGGTAGTAGGACGCGATATATCTCTGATTGAAGTATAGTTTGATTGACAGTCAGAGGAGTTCTTGTGGGTACCGGTATATAGATGATGCATTAGGCGTATCTAGTAGGAACTCACAAGAATATATATATCTAGTAGGAACAGGTGACGCGGTAAAGGAAGCACCTGTAGGATATATATGCTGCGGTAAAATAGGTCTTAGCTACACCTTCTAGCAGAATTCTATATTTGGAATATAGGAGAGGACGAGATGCTTTATTGTCGTGGTTTAAAGAGGACACGATAGATATAGGTCTATCCTCGTTTCTGACTGTTGATAAACTACGTGAATTGAAAAGTGACCGGGAAACAGAGCTAACAATCGAAAATGGGAAATGAACAGAGTAGCCATGCTGGTTGGTTGTCACCATGCAGGTTAGTTGAGGAAAGGACAGGCAAACGAAATGTAACGAAAACGAAACTAAAGATTTTAGGCAAGATGTAACTATGTAACTATTTGCGAATTAGATAATCCCAGATTACAGGTAGAAGAATGGAAAAATTTGTTGAAAAATAAAAAAGGAATGTTGATAGATAATGGATTATGGAATGTAGCACAGGCATGGTATAGGGTTGCAAAAGAAATTGAGAACGAAGGGTGGATAGAAACAATAGATAAGAGGAAAGGAAAAACAGATTACTACTATCTCACCCCAAAATCTGAACCCCCTTCATATGGCTAGGTTTCCAAAATTAAAGTAGAAAAATCGGCCCCCACGAGTCTTTACCCTGTTTTAAGTACAGATGGAGCATATTACACACCAAGTTCTGCCCCATTCCCACCAACATCCACAAGTCAGACACCGACTATATCACCTATAATGCCTTATTTGCCCAATTTAGATACCACTCTCCACATGATGGACTGTACCGGTGACCCGGGTCAACCATGGTTGGGAATGCGGGCACCTTCCTCCAGTCATTCTTATGATTCAGTAAATCGTTCCGATGATTCCCTAACGTCCCACATAGGGTTACCTGCAACCACACCCCAGGTCACCCGTAGCCAGCCCACACTTTTCCACCCCAGCACCAAGATCTCATGACCTTTCCACCCCACCAAACCGACACCACATACCCTCTCTACCGAAACACCCACGACACCCTCCGACTCCCAAAAATAATGTAACCTGGATGCTCCCAGCTGCCCGAGTACCAGGACCACCTCCCCGACTGGGAGATTTCACTTCCCCTGATGTCCCCATTATGTATGTCACCTTCACACCATCTCAAGTCTCCTCCCTAGTAGGCACATTACCTGACCCGGAAAAACAAACTATGCCCTTTTGTAGTCGCATAGTTCAGATTCAGAAGACTTACTCTGCAGCATGGAGAGATCTTTTAAGTTTGTGTGAAATAAAAGCAGGCGATGGGTATTGGCCCATAATGGAAAAAGGATATACTTCTGCTCGTTTAGTATCTGATGTCTCATACCAGTCAGGTATAGAATTTTGTGAACCACTCAGAGAGTGGGCAAAGGACAGATTAGCTGACCAAGCAACATATATATATATATTTGTGTATATAGTGTGTGTATTTGTATATATATGTATATGAAGTATGAGACGAAAAAGGTATAAATTTAATCGGCGGTTGGACAGGGACGCCTGTTCCGACTCGTGTAAATGGTTACAAAAAATGATGAATTTTTATAAGTGGGATGAAAGTTATTTTATACCAGAATCTGATAATCTATAGGATGCGGATGATAGTTTATGAGTCAATGTGAGAAGAGGTTAGGAAAGCCTTTCCTAGATATGGCAACTACAGGTTGCTTGCCAGTAGAGGGCATTAAGAAGGACATGTATGTATGTATGTATGTATGTCAGAGATGTAAAGCACGGTAAGCAAAGACCAAAAGCAAAGTAGAAAGGTGAGACATGACACCTGCTTTGTTTGTGACATGATTCCATTGTTAGGTGTTTGCCAAGAGACTCTGCGTTGTTTACTGTTGTAGTGTATATGTGAAGTACAAAATGTACGTATGCGGAATTATTATTTTTGTAGATAGAATCGTATGTCTATATTAATGGAGGGATTTTTTGCTAACGCCCTAATGGTTTATTATTTTAGTAAAAAATAGCTTTATACAAAATATTCTCGGGATAGAAAGGCTGCGTATTCTATCAGTATTGCTCTGCAGGACAGAGTGCAACGGAGCCTGGTAGAATTAAGTGTTCAGAAAAAAAAAAAGTGAGCTTTAACATATTCCGTATTACGTTTTTTTTTTATGTAGAAGAAAAAAAAAAAGGAAGCAGGACGCAGACCAGAAAGTGAAACTGGAAAGATTAAATTGGTTCCTCTTTTTTCCTATAACCGTGCAGATCAGTTATTTTAACCCTGCAGAGAAGAGAGAAGGTAAATAACCCAGCAAAAATAACTGTCCTCCGCAAGGCACCTGCGCCTGCAATATTCCCTCCTGCTCCCTGATAATGTCACTCTCACCAGATGTCAGAGTCTAAACCCCGCTACTCTCTTTCCTTTTCCAGAGGGGGGTGATTCCGATTGTGATTCTGATTCTGGTAGTGGTAATGCTGGTAACTATGAGGAATTTTCAATTCTGTTCAACTTCCCCCCTCGCCCCCACCCTTTCTGCCAGAAGAAAAAAAAAAAAAAAACAAGCGGAACTACACGCACTTACACAGGTTGCAGTGCTAAAAGTAAATGCAAATGGAAGGTTTAATACACCAGAAGCTGATATTAAATCATTTAGCAGACCAGGCAGCAAGACAGACTCACTCAGACACAGGAAAAGGAACTCGAGCAGCTAGTCCCACTACTAGTACAGACTTCTGTCTCAGAACTAAGAAATAAAGTGTGCTTACCTAAGGCACTCTATCCGGCTGTAGTACAATAGGCACATGGGCCCTCACACCTCTCAATTACAATTATGAATGCCCTCATTGGTCTACACAATCTGTCACCTTTCGCAATACTGTTTCCCTCAACAAATACAGTTACAATCTGACAGCCTAGTAACAAATGTCACAAGTGTTTCAAAAACATTAACTGATATCTATGGTCAGGTGTTCTCTTGCATTCCAGACCCTGAAAGTATTGACGGCACTCATCAACTAGTCCCGGGAGATTGGGTACTAGTGAAGAAGTTTCTTCAGAAAAATCCACTTGAGCCCAGATACGACGGTCCTTTCCAGGTCCTCCTCACAACAGCAACGTCTGTAAAGCTGGAAGGAAAATCCACCTGGATCCACGCGTTCCACTGTAAAAAGACCTGTACACCAGAAACGAACCAGACAATAACCCAACCATGATTATGTATATCCTTCTCATTTGGGGGGGTGGGAATCCAGGGGCAAAATGTGGCTGTCATAATGGGACAAGCGGCTGTTGCTATGGTGCAAGAAGTTGTGGGGGAACAGGTGGGGGTACAATTCCTCTAACACTCGAGTGGCCACTTACACCTTTAACTATCGTGATGTAAACCCTTGCCCAGGCCCCTGCCTGCAGTGTATCTGGAGAAATGGGATCCCACACAATTATGATATATATGTGTGTTACCAATAGCTATTGGGGACAGGAGTGTGGTAGTTGGGGATCAGTGGGATGGAATACTGGGGTTTCCTGGGGACACAAACCACAAAGCGCCCTAGACAAGAAAGATAACAATGGTAAATCACTTCTTGCTCGCATGACACTGAAAATGGCCCCAAACACATGCCCCGCCCAAGAATTGCAGGAATCAGATGATGACACAGTATTTAAATCTAGAACAGGGGCGACGGCACTGAAACTAATCCTAACCCCAGAAAATCCTGGACCCGGGGATGCCGGTACCTATATTCTGGGAATATGGGAAAAAGGGGGGGTCAGAGAATCCCTGGAGCCTGGAAAAATTCCGCCTACGAGATATGTACCTTGGTGAGGATGAGGATTTAGGTCCGCAAGAGAACACTTCACTTGTCCCCATTTATACTGATGGGAGGGTACCAGGTGTGTTGTGGGAGTGTGTGCTACACATGGGTACCACCTACAATTACAGGGATGTGCTACATAGCTAAGCTGATTCCTGTTCAAAGGATACAGGGCGATGACAACGCATCTGACGACACTACACTGCACCCTAGATATCCATGGGTGTTTGAGAAACAGAAGAGAGAGTTGTTTTCGAAAGGGGACCAGGCATGGGCGTGGTTTCTGGCATGGACTGGATGGAGAATTGAATTGATGAAGAGAATGAATAACTATTCAGTACTGATGGATGAGATTCTGAATATAACAAGCAGGGATATTCAGCTGTTGAACCATGAATTACGTGAAATCCAAAAGTTGCAAATGGTACATGATATGGCGTTAGAACAGATAAGTGCAGCGTTGAATGGACTCTGTGAAATGACTATGCATTACGAATGTTGCATCTTCATTAGAAACAGATCACATGAGGTCCCTGACTATTACCAGGTAATCCAAGATCACCAGGAGAAAGTTTTCCAGTTACAGAACACAGCCAGACAGATCGCAGTGGAAGGCTGGAACCCTTTTCGAGGGTTCAGGTCCTTTGGAGATTGGTTTGGATCAATGCTGGGATTTATCTCACAGATTGGATCTATGATAATGATGATGATAGTGATTCTGGTGATAGGGATGGTGCTGTACCAGATCGGGTTATGCCTATGGCCATTGTGCAAGAAGGTTCTGACACCTACACAGACACAGAAGATACCCTTGATGATCACACCAGATTTGCTCCCAGTGAAGGCGATTCCCCCTAAGTACAAAGTGTTCAAGAATAGAGATAGTGAAGTGTAGTGGCTAAGGGTCTCAGGCAGGAGAACCTGAAACCCTAGCCAAGGGGGGAATGTAAGGGACTCAGGCCAGGATCAGGCCGCCATGATGTTCCAGACGGCCATCTTACTCAGGACTTTGGTTCACGTAAATGTACATAGCAGATATTGGCTCAATTAGGACTAGCTTGCATAGATTCTTTGGAATTTCTTAATTTAATTGCTCTGCCTGTTAGTTTAACAAGATCCGGGCAGACACTGGCAAGAAGTGACAGGATGGAAATTAGTTACATCAAGGTCAGAGAGCTAGGACTAAGTTGAAGTTTCTGTCCTGGAATGTCATGGGTTTAAATTCGCCTCAGAAGCGACGTATGGTGCTCTTGGATTTTCACAGACAGAGAGGAGATATAATATTACTCCAGGAAACTCATTTTAGAGCAGATGCTGTCCCTTCTCTCAACTCACGTTACTACCTGCATGGATTTTTTAGTAACTTTGTTGCTACTAAATCCCGAGGGGTTGCTATACTTGTGGCCCGCCATATTCCCTTTACATGTTCAACCCAAATGACTGACCCGAATGGCCGCTTTTTATTTCTCAAGGGCACCATTGGTAATCAACGTGTCACTTTCGCAAACGTGTATCTCCCTAACACAAGGAAATGCGCCACCCTGCGCTCCATATTAACTAAATTAGACAGCTTCAAAGACGGCCTTTTGATCTGTGGTGGGGACTTTAACATCCCCCTGGACTCCTCAAGGGAGGCAGTCTCAGGATCGCCACCGACAGATCCCTCACTATGCCGTTGATTCTTACAGCTGCTCCACCAACATCAGTTGGTGGTGGGTGGAAGGTTTTACACCCTTCCAAAGATTTCTCATTCTACTCCCCGGCAGCTAAATCATACTCCAGATTTGACACTTTCCTCCTCGCACATCACCAGCTCCAGTATTTGCGATCGGCACAGATCGCCCCCATTACTTGGACGGACTATGCTCCAGTGTCCATGTGTATGGATGTAGTGTCTATTCCCCCCTAGCAGTGCTCATGGCATTTTAACGACTCAATGTTGTGAGATGCTCTACTGTGTCAAGAGGTACTAGATTCCATAACACAATATTTTAAGGACAATGATACACGGGGGTATCTCCACTGATAATTTGGGAAGCCCATAAGTGTGTAATCAGGGGTAAATTAATTCAAATAGGAGCTCGCTGCAAAAGACATCGCCGGGCAGTCTTGGGAGACTTGCTCTACACTAGGGATGAGCCGAACACCCCCCGAGTTCGGTTCGGGCCCGAACTTTCCATATGTTCGGGTCCGAACCCGAACTCGAACTCCATGCAAGTCAATGGGGCTGAAAATTCGGTTTTTAGAGTGCCCTCCAAGAGGGCACATATGCTAGATATTTGCCATAAAAGGTGTATGGGGGTCCGGGTAGTGCCCTGGGGGACAGGAAACAAGGACAAAAAGTTAAAAAAAAATGTTTTAAAAGGGACAGTGAGTTTTCCATGAAATAAGGGTTAAAAATAAAAATGAAAAATTCCTTCAAATATCGTGCCGAGGAGGTCCCCATAACCTGCCCATGAAGTGGCGGATTTCTAGGATGTACAGAAACACTTAAAAACAAAAAAATGACGTTTCAAATGACGGTAAATGGTTTTCCTTTAATCTATCCACAAACAACTGCTTGGGGCGGCAGTCTGTATGAAAAGAGGAGACAATTTCGGACACGCAGAAAAAGTTTACTGATTTTTTGGTGGTGAAAAGCAGGAGAATGGAAAATTCTAGACCAAATAGCCGATTTGGAAAGTGAGATAAATGGGAGAATTTTTCTGGTTTGGCTATTTTGACCTAGAATTTTCTCTTCAGTCATTCTCCTGAGTTTCACCTTTCTCTGAATAACCCTGTCAGGGTTATTCAGAGAGCGGTGAAGAGCAGGAGAATGACTGAAGAATGGAAAAATTCTAGGTCAAAATAGCCAAACCAGAAAAATTCTCCCATTTAGGCTAGGGTCAGACTAGCGAATTTTTAACGTGCGTTTAGGCTAGGGTCAGACTGAGGCAGTGCGAACGCGCGTTCTGGCGCACTTAATCACGGCCGTAGTAGCAGCAAATGCCGGGCAATGACGGCCAATATACGAAGTACGGTCGCACAAAAGTCCGGCCGCGCAACGCAAGTGGAAAATGAACGCATTTTTTCGAGAACGTTAAACCGCTAGTACTGACGTACAGAGTGCGCTGCGTCCGCTAGCGGCGTGTGTGCGTGAATTGGAGACGTCAGACACTGCTAATGTCCGGCCAACATAACGTCCAGATGCAAGAAGTGTTTTATTGATGATCCGTACAAAATCACGGATGAGGCTAGGGACAGATGAGCGCATTTTCTGCGGCCACCGTCAAAATGTACGTCGATGCGTGCGCACGCATTTTTTCACGGAATACGCTTAAGTGGTCAGACGATGCGCAATTCTGGACGTATTTCATGACGATGGGGTGAAAAGAAGTCTAGGGAAATCCGGCTGTTTGAACGTTATGTTGGCCGCACACTAGCAGCGTCTGACATCTCCTAATCACGCACACACGCTGCTATGCGGCCGCAGCGCACTCTGTACGTCAGTACCAGCGGTTTAACGTTCTCGAAAAAATGCGTTCATTTTCCACTTGCGTTGCGCGGCCGGACTTTTGTGCGACCGTACTTCGTATATTGGCTGTCATTGCCCGGCATCTGCTGCTAGTGCGGCCGTGATTATGTGCGCCAGAACGCGCGTTCGCACTGCCTCAGTCTGACCCTAGCCTGAAACTGCGCATCGTATGACCGCTATTGCGTATTCCGTGAAAAAATACGTCCATTCTTCGAACGCACATTTTCACGGACAACGTGAAAAATGCGTTAGTCTGACCCTAGCCTAAGGCGCACTTAATCACGGCCGCACTAGCAGCAAATGACGGGCAATGACGGCCAATATACGATGTACGGTCGCACGAAAGTCCGGCTGCACAACGCAATTGGAAAATGAATGCATTTTTTCGAGAACGCAGAACTGCTAGTACGGACGTACAGAGTGCGCTGCATCCACTAGCAGCGTGTGTGCGTGATTTGGAGACGTCAGACCCTGCTCATGTCCGGCCAACATAACGTCCAGACACTCAAAGTTTCCTGGTTTGGATCCGTAAAAAATCACGCACAAAAATGCGCATCGTATGACCGTTTTCGCGCATTCCGTGAAAAAATACGGCAATGCGTTCGGACGCACTTTTTGACGGTCGCTGTGAAGTATGCGTTAGTCTGACCATAGCCTTATCTCACTTTCCAAATTGGCTATTTGGTCCAGATTGTTCTCTTTTCCTGCCATTCTCCTGGTTTTCACCTTTCTCTGGTTTGGCAACATGAACAGGTATAAAGTAAAATAAATAAAAAATAAAATAAAAACATGTATTTTTTTTGTGTGTTATTTTTATTAATGCAGCAATATTGTTCACATTGAAATTATAATGTGAACGATGATGCACTAATGATTTTTTTGTGGGGTGCGTTTGCTATAAATCACGTAATTCCCCCCACAAGATGTAACAAGTCCCCATTTCTAATTTTTGTACAAGCGCACCCCATAGAAAACATAACCGCAAATGCTCATGTGCTAAGGCTAGGGTCAGACTGAGGCAGTGCGAACGCGCGTTCTGGCGCACTTAATCACGGCCGCACTAGCAGCAGATGCCGGGCAATGACGGCCAATATACGAAGTACGGTCGCACAAAAGTCCGGCTGCACAACGCAAGTGGAAAATGAACGCATTTTTTCGAGAACGTTAAACCACTAGTACTGACGTACAGAGTGCGCTGCGTCCGCTAGCGGCGTGTTTGCGTGAATTGGAGACATCAGACGCTGCTAATGTCCGGCCAACATAACGTCCAGATGCAAGAAGTGTTTTATTGATGATCCGTACAAAATCACGGATGAAACTGCGCATAGTATGACCGCTATTGCGTATTCCGTGAAAAAATACGTCCATTCTTCGAACGCACATTTTCACGGACAACGTGAAAAATGCGTTAGTCTGACCCTAGCCTTAAATGTGAAAAAAAACAACACTTTACACACTGCAGATGATTAAAAATTCAATTTTTATTGCATTTTGTTCATAATATACAACCAGGACAGGACGTATAGATATAAAAATGATATATTATAAATCTGCAGAATCTGCCGGAAAGAACGATATCTAACATGTCGGTCATTTAACAAAATGTGGCTTCAAAATCGCGTTTAAACATGATGAGCGAAAGCGGTAAAAATGAGCTGAACACACAGCGGTGAAATACAGCATATTAGAAGTTTTAGGAGGGAAATTAAAACTTCTCAAATCTCAATCAGAAGCAGACACCACCCCACCCCCTCAGTATAGGCTACAATGTATCAAATTGATTAGACCAGCCTAAAACACCTGTTATGAAATTTGAAAACCAGAGGTCATTTAGAGTTGAGAATTTTTGCACGTACACATTAGTTTTTAATTCAATATCTAATAAACCATTGCTTGTAATATTCTGCAGTAAAGAGTCTCTTTATTTCTAGATTTTTTACTATTTTTTTAAGCATTTTCTAGATTTTTTTCAAACTTTCTTTTTTTTTCGAACTCGAACACACCCAAAAAGTTCGAAGTTCGCGAACTTTCGAACAACCAAAGTTCGGGTCGAACTTCGAACAGTCCGAACCCGAACAGCTCATCCCTACTCTACACCATCCATGACCTAGAGACTGACCATAAGACGACCCATTCATTAGACACATTTAAAGAACTTGCCACTCAAAGAGCGAAACTGAATTTTATACTGACACAACAGACGTTTTGATCGCTTCGTCTCACTAAAAAGACTTACTATACCCAAGGTAACAAATGTGAACGCCTTTTAGCCAACACTTTAAAACATAAACTCCAGACCACGTATATCCCGAAGATTCGCAGGGAGGATGGTAAAGACCTTCATCTCAATACAGAAATCACTGAAGCCTTCCATAAATACTTCACCTCCCTTTATCAGTTGAGGAACTCGCCCCACAAGGATGACGAAATAAGCGCCTATCTGAGAGAGTCTCTCCACTCTCTCTTATCCCCTGAGATAGCTGGACCTCGATGCGCCTTTCACTCAAACAGAACTCTGAGGCCCTTGGATCTATGGCGGCTGGTAAGAGCCCCGGACCAGACGGCTTTACAGTGGCGTATTAAAAAGCATTTCTTCCCTGCCTGAGTCCACACCTTCTCAATATGTTTAATTCCCTTAGTAGCGAGGTTAATCTGGACCCTTCGACCCTACGAGCCCATGTCGCCCTTATCCCCAAACCTGACAGGGATCATATCTCAGTGGCCAATTATAGACCCATATCTTTATTAAATGTGGACGTGAAATTGATGGCTAAAATGTTCACGACCCGTATTAACCCACTAATCCCTAATTTAATACACCCATATCAAATGGGGTTTGTACCCATTAGGGAGGCTTGGGATAATACACAGCGAGCTATTGATCTTATCCATATGGCGCATTCCACTGCCACCTCCACACTTTTCCTCTCTATAGATACTGAAAACTCCTTCGACCGAGTGGACTGGACATTCGTTATTGAAACCCTATCTTTTTTGGGCTTTGGCCCGAGATGGTTGGTGTGGATCAAGTCTCTCTATAGCTCTCCAGAAGCCTCTTTGAGGGTTAATGGCACTTACTTCCCAGACTTTGTTATACGCAATGGTACTCGACAAGGCTGTCCGTTATCACCTCTCCTATTTATACTGACGCTTGAGCCACTACTCCAGCACATTAGGGATCACCCATTAATTAAAGGATTCCCCCTTTTTCAGTTTCACCATTATGAAGTAGCTGCATTTGCAGGTGACATTCTCCTCACCCTTAGTGATCCCCTGACTTCCCTAGATCACCTCATGACAGAACTTGACGTATATGGCAGATTAACTAACTTTCAAATTAATCGATCTAAATGCAAGGTAATGGGGGTGGGAGTGTTGGTGGAGTTAAGAAAGGAGGTAGAAAGGCGGTTCCCCTTTAAATGGAAAGGTGACTCGCTCCGCTACTTAGGGATTAATCTCCCCAAAGACCTAACACGGTTATACGACATTAATTATGATCCACTACTGCGGAAGGTGGGGAGGGATCTACAACGGTGGAGCCTCCCTCACATTTCCTGGATTGGCAGAATAAACGTTTTAAAAATGAATATCCTCCCCAGATTCTTACATATATTTCAATCTGTACCGATTGGGGTCCCACCCAAGTTTTTCGCCCAACTACGAACTATTTTCCTTAAGTATGTGTAGAATGGCACGCTCTCTAGAGTATCATATGCTGACATGACACGCCACCATAACAGAGGGGGGCTGGGCTTACCACATATGGAGCTATATCATTCAGCATTGCAATTTCTTAAACTGAGTGATTGATCAATGTCCCCTCCACACAAACTATGGGTTCCGTTAGAACAGAAATCACTGAAGGTCCCAATCACTACACTGCCCTGGCAATCGGCTCCTATCAAGAGCCTCCTCCACTCCTTTCACCCTTTAGTGACTAACACTCTTCTCAAGTGGCGTAAGCTACAGACGTCCCTAGTCCTAAGAAGGGTGTCTTCGCCACTTGCCGGTGACTAACAACCCACTTTTTCCAGACGGCATGACCCATGACTTTTTAACCATGAAGTTTGATGGACCATATCTCCCATTAACGGACTGCTTAACAAGCTCAGGATTGCTCCCAATAGACGCTCTGTTGAAATGGAGCACTTATACACCATTAGAACATTTCTGATATTGCCAACTTGCCCATTTCATAAAGAATCAGGGAACACCAGAGTCCCGCCAGCGGGGAGAGTCCCCATTCGAAACACTCTGCATAACTGATCTGCACATCCCACACATGCTCTGCACCATCTTTGGCACACTCTTAGATGCGTTCACCCCGGCCCTCCCCGCGTATGCCACAAGATGGAATAGGGAATCTCAAGATCCATTCTTAGAGGATGATTGGGTAAGGTATTTCAGACTACGGCGCATGCATCAAGGAGCTTGCATGTACAACAGTCTCACTATAAATTTCTCTCCAGATGGTATCTAACCCCTACCAGACCCAATAAGATTTTCCCTACCGTGAATAAACACTGCTGGCGCTGCCTTGCATCTCCGGGTACATACCTTCACATTTGGTGGGATTGCCCACTAATCAAGCCGTACTGGAAACTAATCTTCCAAATAGTTAATGACATCACAGGTTTGGATGTGACCCCCTCCCCTCAAGTGCCACTTTTCCATCTGGTTCCCTTTTCCCCACTCAAGTATAGGAAATCGATAGCTATTCAGCTTTTCAATGTGGCCAAAGCCCAGATCCTCAAGAGGTGAAGATCTGTCTGCCCCCCCCCACGATATCAGAGTGGATACAGGCGGTTGGAGTGTACGTGAAATGAAGGAAATGTGTTTCTCTATGGAAAATAAGTATGATAAATATTTTGTCCTATAGTATTGGTGGACAGACTTTCTACAAAAAGAGTAAAAGGAAATTGATCCCACCCCAACAAGCCCACAGCCACCATCAGACGAGCCGCACATTGGAAACCGATAATGCTGATCATTAGTTTTAATATATGATGCTTATGTGGACGAGATGCTCCCACTTGCAGAGGTCGTGTGTTGCAAACTGTATGTCTATATACTCCAGAACCTGAAAAGTATTCACTTTGTCGAAATATACTTTGCATAATTCTACCCCCCCTCCCCAAACTCTCTAGCCCAGGTTATAGTTTCATCCCGCCCCTCCCCCATCACCCTCTTTCTCCCCCACTTTTGATGTACCTTAGGTATTTTTTATTAAATTATTTAAATCATCGCATATCCAACAGCAGTTTGAAATACAGTAGAGGAAGTAGCAGATTAACGTCAGGATATGACAAGGCCCGTTTTTAAATATTTACATACACAGAAACAATCCCAAGAAACATGGGAAAAACAACAATCAAGAAACACATACAATAAAAAAACTAAAATAAACTAAAAAAAGGAGAAAAGAAATAAGGGGGTAAGGAGTCTAACCATCGTCGAAGGGTGTATCAGGAACTGGAGTTAATAGGGCTCGAGACCAGAGAGGGTAAGTAAGGGCAAAACAATGAGTTCACTGTTCAGGGGTAGCGATGTACTCGTCCCAAAGGGACCTTGTCTTATTAAAAGAGCGGAAGGTGTCTCTGACCTTAGCCGTCAGATCGTCCATAAGACAGGTGTCTATAATCTTCTCTGTTACCACACTCCAAGACGGGAGAATGCACTGACGCCATGACACCGCTAAGGCCCTCCTGGTTGCGAGAGCTAACCTATTAAATAAAAGCTGCTCGGGATGAGATAAAACAGATAGGGGGCGGGAGAGGAGGAATGCCCATGGATCGAGAGGTAGTTGTCGTTGAAATATTTTCTGAAACTCTATGTGTATTATTGACCAAAAACGTTGGACCACGGGGCAGTCCCACCACATGTGAATATATGTGCCCTTACCCCCACAATCACGCCAACAGAAGTCACTAGAAGTGACCCCCATTCGATATAGGGACACCGGGGTAACATACCAGCGTAATAAAATTTTATAAGATTGTTCCTGATGGGTAACACAAATGGAAGACCTAGCTGTCTGTTCCCAAATATCCTCCCATTCATCGCCTGGTAAGGGATCACATAAGTCCATCTCCCATTTATCACAGTATGTAAGGGGCCCCCACTGTCCTGGGCTAGAGCTAAGGAGGAGGTATAATTGGGATATGAGCCCTTTCTGAGGGCCATCCGCCATACATATGCGCTCAAAAATCGTAAGGGGAACAGTCGAGACCGTCTCCAAAGTCAAGGCTGCAGCAAAATGTCGAATCTGTAAAAACCTAAAAAAGTGAAACGGAGTCAAATGACACCGTTCCTGCAGTTCGGAGAAAGTGATGAGACGTCCTCTCTGATACAGGTCTCGATATCATAAAAGCCCCGCACCCACCAGTCCCCGAAAATCTGCGGCGCTAAGTCCTGGGGGAAATTCCCTATTGCGTAGTAAGGGGGTAAGGGGAGAGGAGTCGCCCACCAGCGCAAACTTTTTCCTAGCCAACTCAAAGATACGTAGTGAGGTCAACACTGAGGGGCACATCGTCCGCAGGATAGGTCTGGAGGTTTTAGGGAGCCACATGTAAAGGTCAGGGCGGTCAGGGGACATAAAGGCAGATTCCAGAGCGACCCATCATCTAGTAGAGGCCGGAGAGTGCCAAGCCACCACTTGAGCCAACTGGGCCGCACAATAATACAGATAGAGGTTAGGAAGCCCCAGTCCACCACGAGTCTTAGGGCGATAGAGTAAGTGGCGCGCTACCCTACGTCTTTTATTTTGTCAAACGAACGAGTCAATTGCCTGTTGGAGTCCAGCTAAATCTCGGCGAGTCAGTAAAAGAGGTAGGGTCTGAAATAAGAAAAGGATGCGTGGGAGTACATTCATTTTTATACTATGAATGCGCCCCATCCACCAAATGGGCTTGTCGCACCAATGCTCCAAATCACACTTAATCCGATGGACCATGGTAGTGAAGTTCCTGCGATATGAAGCTGTTGGGTCAGCAGTTAGGAGGATGCCTAGGTAAGGTATTTCAGAGGTAGCGAGACGAAACCCATAATCAGAGTCAATCAGGGCTGTATCAGCGCTTAGCATATGGAGCGGCATAGCACAGGATTTAGAATAATTAACGCGAAGCCCAGCAAGGCGACTAAAGTCACGTAATAGTAATCTGAGATGAGATAGGGAGGGGAGGGGATCGGTCAAGGTAAGGAGGATGTCATTCACGTATGCCGAGACAGTAAAATCATCCCCGCCAACTGAGACTCCCTTTATTCCGGGGTGGCGTCAGATGGCAGTTAATAAGGGTTCCAGGGAGAGGAGAAAGAGAAGTGGCGAGAGAGGACAGCCTTGGCGAGTACCGTTAAGTACAGGGAACCGAGTGGGATAACAACCTGAAATCTGTACCTGCGTAGTCATATCAAAGTAGAGAGCGCGCACCAGAGCAAGATAACTATTGGGAAGGCCAAAGCGGGACATGGTAGAGAAAAGAAAAGGCCACTCCACCCTGTCAAAAGCCTTCTCCGCATCCAAAGAAAGGACGAGGGAAGGCATCGCATGGGAAGACAACCACCAGATCAGGTCGGCACCGCGCCTGGTGTTATCGTATATTTGACGATTAGGGACGAAACCAACCTGATCCGGATGGACCAAAAATTGGAGAAGTGGACCCAGACGTGCTGCTAAGACTTTGGCCAGGATTTTAACATCAAAGTTAATGAGAGATATAGGACGATAACTCTCAACCGCCGTAGGATCTTTACCTTCTTTAGGAATAAGAGCAATTTTTGCTAATAACATATCAGGGTGGAGAGTCCCACCATCAGTACAGTCGTTAAAAACTGATGTCAAATAAGGGACCAGTTCCGTACGCAGAGCTTTATAGTACTCCCCTGAAAACCCATCCGGGCCCGGGCCTTTTATACCCCCTAATGCCGAGATGGCGCAATTAACCTCTGCTTCTAGAATTGGAGCACTTAGACTCAATTTATGAGAATCATCTAATTGTGGTAGAGAAAGGGAGTCTAGGAAAGAGGAGATGGTCTCTAAATGGGTTTTATCATCTGGTGTGTGATGGGGAGAGTGGTTGTACAGAGTAGAATAATATGCTGTAAAAGCCTCGCTAATCTCCTGTGGGGAGTTAACCAAAGTACCGTCTGCTGTTTTGATAACAGGGATAGAAGAGAATTTGCTTCTGGGCTTAAGGGTGCAGGCCAGCAAGGTATCTAGTTTATTAGCCTTTTCATAAAAAAGACGGCAAGACCAAAGGATTTGTTTAGCGACATCGTCAAGTAGTAACTGCTTCAGGGAGGAGCGCGTGCGTGAGAGTTCAGAGAAAAGTTCGGGGGAAGGGGAAGCTTTGTGTTGTATCTCAAGGCGGCGTAGGGACTGTTGAAGGGAAACGAGTAAGTGCAATTTGGTGCGTTTTCTATGCATAGCGAGTTTAATAAGGTGGCCCCTCATAACCGCTTTATGAGCTGCCCATATCGTGGATAGGGATGTCTCCCCAGGTGGATTATCCTGAAAGTATTGTGTCAGTAAGGTGCGTAATTGTTGTAATAGTTCTGGGTCTCGTAGAAGGGAAGAATTCAAATGCCACGACCACGGGGTCGCTACCCTTGGGGTGTGGAGGTATAGAGCAATATCAGCATGGTCTGACCAGGAAATGGAATTGATCTCGGCGCGAATCACATTGGACATAGCCAAGCCGTTAATTAAAAAGATATCGATTCGAGAATAGGATCCATGAGGGGCAGAATAAAAAGAGTAATTCCTCACACTTGGATATAAGCCCCACCTGATGGAGAAACCGGGCAAATAATTTGTCTTGCCTACCCACACTCGGTACACCGGAAGGAGCCGGTCGGTCACTTCGATCTACTGCTGGACACGATACAGCATTCATATCACTTCCCAATATCACCGCCCCTCGAGGAAGAGAGGACACCAAGGCGCATATGGAACTCCAGAAGTCAGCGGAAGGGGTAGTAGGTGCGTATATATTCAGGAAGTGATAGGTCGAAGAATATAAAGTGCCAGAAAGCAAAATGTATCGACCCTCAGTATCCACTTTTTGTGATAGAAGTTGGAATGGACATGTTTTCCGAATTAAAATGGCGACACCGTTACGCTTACTCAAGGCACCAGAAACATACGCCCGCGTATAAACGTGGTCAGTTAAAGTAATTTTAGCAGATTTAGTAAGGTGAGTTTCTTGGATGAACGCTATATCAACTTTATCAGTGGAGAGCCCCCAGCCACCCGCAAAAAAAGGAAAAAAAAAACTGGCCCCTGGGAAAACTGTCAATAGTAGACAAGAGTAAAAGTGTCCACCAAAGGTAAAAAAGCCGAAGATGAGAACGAGAGGTCCCGGATATAGTGAGTCTAGTATAGAAAAAGGGTAGAGAGCGTCGAACTGAGGAGAGCCAGGGCAATCCAGGAGACTCGCGCAGAAAGGGCCTCGAAGGAAGCTGAAAGGCCAGAACCCAGCGGTGACGGCAGTATCAACTCCAGATCGGCACCAGTGAATCAGCGTTGAGAGCGGTGTACCGTAATCCATTTCCTGGAGAGGCGTGGGAGCGGAGGTACAGGTCCCTCCGGTGAAGTAATGTCCTCTGGGGGTTGTATATCCAGAGCCCGAAAGAACTTGGCAGGATCCGAGTGTGGAAGTAAAATGTGCGTCTTTTTATTGCGGAAAGCCAAAATCTTGAAGGGATGACCACAGGCGAAAGCTATTTTGTGGGAGCGGAGTAGGTCAGCCACAGGCTTCCAAAGGCGACGGCGACGAAGGGTGTCAGGAGATATATCCTGGAACAATTGCAGGGGAGTACCATCGTAGAGCACCGGTGTAGTACAGTTTTTCTTAAGGATAAATTCCTTCGTAGAGAAGTGCAAAAAGCAGACAATAATGTCACGGGGCGGTCATCAGCAGAGCCGCGGGCGCGTAGAGCTCTATGGGCACGATCCAGTTCCCATGCGTGGTCTGGAAGCTCTGGGGCTAGCGGTCGGAGCATAGCGATGATAAAATCCCCAAGGGGGTCATCCTTGGCATGTTCAGGTAAACCACGGATCCGCAGATTGTTTCTCCAGGACCTATTAGCCAGGTCTTCCAGTTGAGACTCTAGAAAATCCACCTTGTGGGACATAGCATTAGAGTGGTCTACCAGGGTGTTATAGGTCCCTAAGAGTTCCTCAGTACGATCCTCGAGGTCCGCAGTGCATTGTCCCAGGGCCAGGATGTCAGCTCGCAGGGCCTTCGTGTTGCGTTCCATTTCCCCAGCCAGGAATGCTCTCATGTCGGCCATCTGCCCGATGATAGTGGCAGCATCTGCGCTGCTTACCCCTTGATCTGCCACCCCCGCATCCTCCGTATCAGAGCCACCGGCGGAGGAAGGTCGCGATTTCGAGCGGCCGCCATCTTGGAGAGCCGGGGTCCGCCGGGCCGTGAACAGTGGCGCGACGACAGCGTCTTTTGATTTTGCTGCTTTGGCGGGTCCAGGCATCGTTCAGGGTCAGTGTGGGGACCAAAGGTGAGGGTCAGTGTTCGGGGGGGAGTAAATTTGCGGTTTGCAGAGCGGGTGTAGCAGAGCTCAGACACTAAGCGGCCATCTTAGTTGGCAGCCAAGCCACGCCCCCACCTTAGGTATTTTACACTGTGGCACATCGTGTCGCAGGATCCGTTCAATGTATTTACTTATTCTTTTGATTAAGACTGAATGTATCTAAGATGCTCAATACAAGTGATTACCATATCCGCCTCTACTACTGCTGAGCATTAACTTTCTATGTCTGTAATGTACGAATTTGAAACCTGAATAAAAACGTTATTAAACAAAAAAAAAAGAACTCGGGGGATCTGAAAAAATGAATTGTTGCTGTACATAAAGATGGCCTAGGTTAAGAAGATTGCCAAGACCCTGAAATTGAGCTGCTGCACGGTGGCCAAGACCATATGACAACACTGAAGAAAAGATATAATCAAATATTTACAAAAATGTGAGGGGTGTACTCACTTCTGTGAGATACTGTATATATTGAACAGGTGTACCTAATGAATTGGCCAGTGAGTGTTTGTATAAGATGTATATATATATATATATATATATACACACATATCTATATTACACAAACACTCACAGGCCAATTTATTAGGTACACCTGTTCAATTACTGGTTAACACAAATTACTAATCAGCCATTCACATGGCAGCAACTAAGTGCATTTAGGCATCAATACGACTTGAAGACGACTTGAAGTTCAAACCGAGCATCAGAATGGGGAAGAAAGGGGATTTAAGTGACTTTGAACGTGGTATGGTTGTTGGTGACAGATGCGCTGGTCTGAATAAAAACTGTGATCTAATGGGATTTTCATGCACAACCACCTCTAGGGTTTACAGAAAAAGAGAAAATATCCAGTGAGCGGCAGTTGTGGGGACAAAAATGCCTTGTTGATGTCAGAGGAAATTAGGCAGACTGGTTTGAGATGATAGTGGCACAGGGGCACCTGGCATGAGCCAAGGTGGGCCCGTTATTAAGGATGGAGAGCCTTTTAGTGTAAGGTATGCTGTGTGCATGAAACGGGTGAGTCCGATTTGCGGTACGTACAAGGTGCCACACAGGTTACTTGGCATAAGGTTTGGTTTCAATGAACACGATAGCAGAATAATATACAGGAAACAGAACTGATACACAAAACGTAATACAAGGGAGGAGACTATAAGGAGACTATAAACAGGGGCGAGACATAAAAGGAGCAAGACACAGGGGTGAGACATGAAAGGAGCAGACAAGGAAACTGGACACAAAAGAGAGACAGGAGAGTATATGAGGAGGGCAGGACAGATAACTAGACTAGGAGAAAACGGAATGAACTAAAAATAGGTCAAAGACAGAGTGGCATGACATGAACAAGGAACTAGATACAAAGGGTACTTACAGAAAAGTAGGATATAAACAAAGGCAGAATACAGGACACGGGGAAGATATAGAACTGAACTCAGGAGTGATGGCTTGCAGGAATAAAGTAAATGTCCAGGGGTGCTCAGTGATAAAGTCCACAAAAGCAGGGTTCCTCGGCGAATTAGCCAAGGGGCAATTCCATAAGCATTAAGTCCAGTAAGAAAGGCAAGGGGTCCAGTACACAAGGAATCTGATTCAACAGGGCTGCGATACAGGAACAGGCAGAGGTCCACACAGCATGAACTTCACAGTCCAACTTCAATGTTGAAGTGAGGGGTAAGGGGCGAAGTCTCATTATATGGAGATCTGAGCAGGTTAGGGGTGATTAACCTGAGGGTTTGACAGATACTCAGGAAACACTGGGCTGGAGAATAGGAATCTGGATGAAGGGAGAGGGCTGGATGGGAAACCTGGTCTGGAACAGGGACAGTGTTGCTGGGTTTCAGGATGGCACAGACCCAGATCTGGCCCTCCTTTGGCGTCAGAAGTGAGGGATGTGACATTTAGGCAGGATTGCCGCTGGCTGCAAAACACGCAGAAGTAGATATGTGGTAACCAGATACACAGAACAGGACAACAATATACTGGCACAAAGCAGCACACACAAGGAAACCCCCTAATCTAAGATACAGTCCTTAGAATAGCTGTCTATTCTAAGGAAGGGGACCACACTGCTGGGTGACACACAAAAGCTAGAGACAGGACAAGAGGGACAAATGCAGAGATGCAGTCAAACAAGAGCCAGAGTCAGAAACCAGAATGGGATGTCATACAGAAGCCAGAGATCATAAACCAGAGAGGGATATCAGGCAAGCTTGGAGTTGGTACACAGTTGACCAAAGGGATAACACAATAGAATAGTCAGAGAACTAGGTCAGAGTCATACACAGTAAATCAGATAACACAGAAACACAGATCAGAATAAACGAAAATATAACAGACAAGGCAACTGGAGGGTCAGACAGGCTAAGGAAACAAGAAACCAGAAATAAACTGAACATTGGAAAACAAGGAAAAATAACAGAAGTAAATACTAGCTCAGGAATAGAATACACAGGCAGAACCCCATTGAGGTTGTAACTCATATGCAGGAGCCCTAGGCAATGGGAGAGGCTGCAGACAGATCAGGTGTCCCAAGATTAGACTGGCTAGAGTGATTTCTTGGAGTGGAAGGAGAGTAAGGAATGGCCCAGATGTAAGAGCCGGCCTGGGTGGCTCTCATAACAAGAAGCAGGGCTGGAAAGGTGTAGAAATGTGACAGATAGAAAGGCAACAGTAACTTAAACAACCGGTTGTTACAACCAAGGTATGCAGAATGCCATCTCTGAATAAACAACACGTCGAACCTTGAAGCAGATGGGATACAGCATCAGAAGACCAGGGGCCTATTACATTCTTCACGCAAAAACGCACACGCAACGCGTGAATTTTTGTGCGAACCGTTAAACGTTAACGCGCATAAATCCATGCTGGTATTACAATCCTCGCGCATTTTTTCATCCATCAAAAAACTAACGCGTGTAAAGCGGACACGCACAAACGCTCGCGCAGCAACGTTGCACGCAGAAATCAGTGTGCGGACCGTTTTTTCCACGTGATTCAGCCAATCAGAATTAAGAACCACAATTGTCTCACGTTAAGTTTTTGCGCCTGTCAGTCAATCTGCGCATATATGCTATAGAAAAAAAAAAATGCACGCACAACTTCTCTAATTTATTGGTTTGGTACGAGTAAAATGTGTAACTATACTTTGCTGCGTATTTTTTTTTTTGGGCTGGTGTATTTGGTTTCGCCAGGTTGATAGAATTTGCCATTAACACCAGCTTTAAGGAGTTGCTAAAATTATGCGCGCAAAGGCTGTGCGTTACAAACTGCGCATAGATTGTAATACAATCCGCGTACCAGTGCACAAACGCATTTGCGCTCACAATCTTAAGTATAGGACGCGCGACGCACAGTAAGTTCATGCAGGTTCCCCCGCGGTAGACGTATACGCGCATTTGTTGCGCTGACATTGTAATATGACGTTCAGCGCAAAGGGTTTTGCCCTTCACGTTAATGCGCTTTTGCGCGGACGCAAACATGTTTGCGCAAAGAATGTCATGGGGCCCCACATCGGGTGCCACTCCTGTCATCTAAGAACAGTTGCAGTTACAGTCACTTATGTAGCGCCAACAGAATCTGCACGGCTTTACAATGAGGGAGTACAGACATGAGACATAACACGTAAGGAACAGACAACCCTACCTGTAGGATAATTGCCCTACTAATACAGCACTTTATACAAGTGCTCAGCCAGACATCCCGTGAGCTTACAATCTAAAGGACAAAGGTAAGTGTAACAAAAGGGGAGCAGGGGGGAGTGTGGAGCTTGTCCAAAAAGAATAGAGCAGAGATTGCATGGGAATGACCAGAAAAGGGTAATTAGAAAAAAGTGGCAGCAGGATGGGAGGCAGTGAGTTTGGGCCCAGGATTGGGTGGGAAGGTAGATGGAAAATGAGGCTACAATTAGCACAGGCTCACCAAAATTGGACAATAGATCAGAAAAACATTGCCTGGTCTGATTTCAGCTGCGACATTCAGATGATGTGGTCAGAATTTAGCGTAAACATCATGAAAACATGGATCCATCCTGCCTTGTATCTACGGTTTAGGCTGGTGGTGTAATGGTGTGGGGCAGGACCGTCTTTAATGCAGGGCAAAAGGGGCAGTTGCCCTGGACCCAGTTATTGTTGAGGGACCCAAAGCCGCTGCCTCTTGGGCCCGCGTAAACCACAGATGACCACCACCGTAATGTAAACTTACTTTACATGCTAGCGCCAGGGGTGGACTGACCCGTCAGGCACGTGGGCACTGCCTGAGGGCCCACGGGTTGGTAGTGCCCAGTTTTGACACGCATTGGCTGGTTCAGTGGGCCCCGCCGGTTTCCCTCAGCTCCGGCAGCCAGAGCTAAAATCATCTGAAACCGATCATGTTTGCTCACCATCATCAGCCCCCCGGGGGGCCCAGCGACACACTCTCAAAATGCTGCTGTGTGTCTCAGTGACTTCCCCCCACATTCTAAACAGACTCACAGCACGCTGCATTGGTGCTGTCCCCTCACGTGATGCCATAGGGCACGTAGAGGCAGAAGAGAATAAGACCCACAACAGAGGGTGTGGAGCCAGCCAGCCGCTGCGTGCCCTGTGAAGGAGGACAGAGAGGCCGCATGCTTTTCTTTTCAGTTTAGTTACTGGTGCTGATCGACCTGCCAAAGGTATATGCTGGGGGGGTGTTGAATAGATTGATAAACTGGGGCTTGGGGTGGTGAATTAAATTGATATACTGGGGCTTGGGTGGTGAATAAATTGATTGTAGTACCAGCTGGGTGGAGTAGAGGTAAAATCACTGCTCTATAACTGTGGAGAGAGACTGTGGAGACACAGGTTCAATCCCGGCAAGAGCACCTCTCCAGTAAGTGTCCTTGGGCAAGACACCTAACGGTACAGTCTCGCCACCCAGGACACACTTGAAAACAAGAGAAATCTCAATGTATCCTTCCTGGTAAAATACTTTCTCAAAATAAAATTAAAAAATGTACTGGGTCCTGGGGGTGTAAATAAATTGATATGCTGGTGCTTGGGGGTGAATAAATTGATATGCTGGGGCTTGGGGGGGTGAATAAATTATGCTGGGGCTTGGGGGGCGAATTGATTTTCTGGGGCTTGGGGGGTGAATAAATTGAAATGGTGGAACTTGGGGGGGTTGAATACACCCTGCACATTACAGTGAGTTTTATTACTGTGGAGCTCTGAGATACGCTCTTACACGCTGCACATTGCTGTGAGTTTTATTGCTGTGGAGCTCTGTGATACACGCTGCACATTACTGTGTTTTATTGCCGCGGAGCTCTGTGATGCACTCATACACAATGCAAATTACTGTGAGTTTCATTTCTGTGGAACTGTTCATTTGCACTTTATTACTGAAAGTTATTAAGATATTAACATGCCTTTTCTCCCAAGAAAATATAACTGTTAATAGAAATTATATGAGAAAGAGCCTAGAAGAGGCTAAAATTGTCATGTACGTACTGTTACAGATCAATCTAATCACTTGGTTTTGAGCCAGTTCTTTATGTTTACATTATTAACCCCTTCACTGCTGAGCCATTTCATGTCTTAATAAAAAAAAAGGAAAATGTGCTTCTTTTATTTTTATAATTTATTTTTTTACTTTAATCATGGTCATGTTTGGTATCATTGGAAAAGCCATGCTCTGGCCTTTCTAATGATACCAAACATGACCCTGCTAGCTGCCAACAATCAGGGGATATTGGGGTTTAAAGGAACCCCCTATCTTTCCTTAAGAGTCAATGAGGACGTTCCCCACACGTCCTCAGCAGTGAAAGGGTTAAAGCTTTGAGACAAGTCCATGATTTATTTGTGGTGTTTTTTGGGATGTTGGGGGTGGAGAGCAAAATTATGCAGTGGGTGGGCTGTTGGGAGGGGGGGGAGAAAATGTTTGCCCAGGGTCCAATCAATATTAAAGACGGGCCTGCCTATACTTAACATGGGGAGCGCAAAGTGTTAATCAGCGTTAGGATTACAAAGTCCCAGTGCTGACTAACGCCTGGCTCTGGTCAGCGAAAAGTTAACAAGAGCTTGGACCTGGTGCTAATGGATTCTGCTTCTGCAGAATCCGTTAGCACCACTCACAAAAAATCAAAAATCATATACTCACCTCCTGTCACGCGGCGAGGACCACGGCTCTGTCCGCCTCCTCAGTCTGGCAGGAGCAGGGAAAGACTAGGGGAAAGAGTGCCTCCAGTCTCCCCCTGCATATCACTACACTGACCGGCGGTCATGTGACCGCCGGCGCCTGCTTCAATGGAGTCCTATGTGAAAGATATTTCCTGTCTCTGGGTCTCTTCCAAAGATATTGGTATACTTTTCACGCAGGATACAGAAGAATACAAACAAATTCCTTTTGTAGAAAGCTGTATATTTATTTATACGATAGACACTTTGATTCTTAGCAGTCTGTATGTAGAATAAAGATAAAATTACAGGATCAATTCAAAGCAGCTATGTTTTGTGGCAAGATATAAAGTTCTTTGATGATGATGATGCTACACAGCTCCTTCTTCAGAAGTAATGCGTTAGGTGTTGCTGCAGCTTTCCAAGATGGCTTAAAGAATGAATTGAATTGATAGCTAAAAAACAGTTACCCTTTCTTTTATATGCTACACGCTTTCTTCCGGTTATCAGAAAGTTAAAACTACTGGTAGTGTGGACCACAAGTGAAATATCCTATAGAAAGAAATATGGTGCTTTAAGAATGAGCAGGAAACTCTTTGTTTCGCTTATGAAAAGACTGTTAATTAACACGTTTGTGACATCCTTTGGACTGATGCCATCTCTGTTTAGGAGTATTGAGAAGCTCTAAATTACCTGCCCCCAACTAAACAAAAGAAGGATTTGACACTTTCAAATTGGCCCTTTTGTCTTGTAAGTCTAGAGATGTCTATTGGAATGTGAGTTTCTAAATGTCCCATTTGTCTCCTGTAACCATCTGTAATAATAATTCTAACCCTGTGTCATGGGACTGACATAGCACTCCCCGCGTCAAACCCCAAGACTTTTATTTCCCATGGCGAAAACCCCCAAAAGACATATACATTTGCTTTGGGAAAGACTTTATGTTCAGTTATATTGCGTGGTGTGATTTTAAATGTATTGTAAATTGCTTGGTTTTAGTTTTAAATGTACTTTTATTACTGTATGTGAATGGGAGTTTAGAAATGTGGTTTGTGTGGAATATAAACAAGCTTGAGTATGTATGATTATGCAATTCATGACAATGTATGATTATGCAATTCATGATTTCTCTTTGTCTGTTATCTGTTTACATGTCTGAAAGGTTGTGAATCACCATTGTCTCAGCCAAACACTATCTGATTTCCTTTACTTTACAATGGGTTATGTAAATCACTGTGGGGTCAAGACCTCATCTACATAAATGCAGTGGACCTAAGTGAAGCCTGAAGAGGACCTGAAGGAAGCCTGCAGTGGTCTTGGAACCAACCAATCAGAACTGTTGGGGTGGGTGGGAAGTTTTAACCTGTGTTGCTGTAACCTGTATAAATATCCCAGTGAAACTTTCCATAAAGAGAGATAATCCTGTTTTAACATACAGCTTGTCTGGTGTCTCATTCAGGTTACCCACTATCACCCTCAGAAGGCACAGAGCGGCCATATGAAAGACTGACCTAACCTCGAGGCTACAGGTCTGGAGCTGCAGATCAGGCTGCTCGAGGCACTGAGTTCCAAGCAACTCAGCAGCCGGGCTGATCTTGTTAAGGGGGTGTCTGGAGAGTCAGGACAGGTGGAAGAGAGGAGCTTCCCGTCACACCCTGTCAGTAAATGCAACTATTCAGTATTAATCAAGATATCTACATATATATATAACAAATTGAATATCATATTTTTCACTATGGACTCCATTGAGAGGATGCGCGCAGCTGCGCTTAACGCTGCCACGTGCATCCCGGGGGTTTGCACGCGGTAAAAATGCAGGCATTTTTTGCACCTGCATTGTAATCTAGCGGTAAAACGGGCGCGCTAGGGGGAAAACTGCGAGCGCAGTTTTTCCTCCCTAGCGCCCCCATTTTACCGCTAGGAATGTAATGTGGCCCAAGGGGTGGTAAAAAGTCTCTGCGTAAGTGCAAGCACAAGACTCAAGGGGCTGGCAACCCTGCCACAGCCTGATCGCATTCTGCCTCCCAAAAGGGCCCCTGAGTGAGGAACGCCTATGGTGGTGGCCCGAAAGAGATCTAAATAGGCTGAGAAGTCTAACTCAGGAGGAGGTTACATAGGCTGAAAAAAGACATGCATCCATAGGGTTAAGCTTCTCACACAGGTTATTGATAAGGACTTTACTTCAGATGAGCTTGAGAGTCAGAGGGTCACATCTGACGAAGTGGTGTTACATGCAACTACAGACCTGTTTGCGATGGACAAACCTGAATTTCTTACAGCCCACAGGGCAGACAAGGTCTTGTGTGACTCTCAAGGGGATCCGCTTTCTACTCCGAGGACCTGACTCGCCCCAGTTCCTCAGCATGGACACCAAAG
The DNA here is from genome assembly GCA_009667805.1 of Leptobrachium leishanense. Lineage (NCBI taxonomy): Eukaryota > Metazoa > Chordata > Amphibia > Anura > Megophryidae > Leptobrachium > Leptobrachium leishanense. The sequence goes on along the minus strand of CM019067.1, from coordinate 174,833,411 downwards.
CCCCATGTTGAAGAGTGGCTGGATTCTCGCCTTACTAGAAAAAGCCACACATATGAAATTATGGGCTGAGTGCCCTCGCCCAGCAATTAGGGGTAAGACTTGCCTGGCCCCCCCTAGTTGACCCTAAATTTCAAAAGTATGTTTCCAAACATGGCTGGAGAGCTAAATCTGGAATCGACCACGCTTTTCACTCCTGTCAGGACAAGCTCCTGGACAAGCTAGGCCCCTTATTCAAATTATTTGACATTTCAGAGCAGGTTAAATCCCAAAATGCTACCCTTAACCCCACCATGGTACGCAACTGGGTGCAATGTTCCCTATGCTGTCTAGCGAACACTAATACTGCACTTTCCGCTGAAAGATGCAGAACCATTTTAATGAAAGTGGACACTCAGCTCACAGAAATGTCTGATTTAGGTGACACAGCCCAAGGTCTTATATTTGGCGACAACTATGTCAAAGACATAGGTATTATGAATACCCTGGATAAGGCTTCCACATCCCTTAAAAAGGTTTTCAAACGGCTCATTTTTGGCAGGGCCAGTAGTGGCAGAGGGTGCTCTGCTGGCCGTGCAGGTTCGAACGCAGGCAGATCCGCCCCAGTCCTCTCCAACCAGACGTCTCAGTCCCGGTAAACGGTCTCCTCCAGGTCCTTCTTCCCATCCCGCACCCGCGCTTGGCAAGGCAGGGGTTTCCGCGGCTCCTACAGAGGCTATGGCAGACTGGTAAGTCGCATTCCTTCCTTCCTTCCTGTTCCTGGGGTGTGTCACATATGATTGTTTCTTTCCCAATGGCAACGGATTACTTTGGATCCATGGATCCTGTCCACCGTGCAGGATTTTCAACTAGAGTTCAAGAAGCCCCCATTCAATCTTAGCTACCTCTTCCCCTATATTTTTTGGCGGACGGTCTGGAGCTTGTGGACAGGTAAGTACAGGATCTAATTTCCAAACAGGCGATAGAGGTGGCCCTGCTACATTCTGTGATTTTTCTCAGCAATATATTCTTGGTCTCCAAAAAAGACAGGAGCTGCGCCCCATCAACCTGAAGGTCTTGAATACGTTTCTGATTATAGACATTTCAAGATGGAGGGTAACCCAAATTTAAAGGCGTTGCTCCTCCAGGGAGATTGGTTGGGGAAAAAAATAATCCATCAAGGACATGTACCTGTCGGTCCACATGGCACTCGAGTGCAGAGACTTCCTGCGGTTCAGGTGAAGAGATAGTCTTCAGCGTTTCTCCAGTTTGCCCTTAGGATGCTCATCCACACTGTGGTGCTTCACCGAACTGTTAAAACCTGTGGTGATGGCCCTGCGCACCAGGGGGATTCGGTTTATCATTACTTGGATGACGTCCTTCTAATGGCTTCTCCGGCTGCACCACCAGCAGACTTGAACGCTGTTCGAGGAGCTGGGTTTTAGTACCAACATAGAAAAGTCTGTTTTGCTCCAGACTCAACAGCTGGAATTCCTGGGCATGTGGTTGGACTCTCTGGCGATGTGCCTCTGTCTTCCGCCAGCCAAGGTGTTGATAATCCAGAAGGAGGTGTGATCTTTTTTTTTTTTTTAACATATTCAAGTTTATTGTGAGAATTAGGCATTACACAAAAGCAAATTAAAGGTGTGCAAGGACACCAACACAGGATGTCGCAAATACAGACGTAAATACCTGTAAACAGAAGATAAAGTCACTGGGAACATAAGTAGGGAAGTGGGGAATAAGGAGGGGGTGGCAGAGTGAGCTCAAGTATATCAGTGCACATTGATCAATTAACCAGTAACATTTCAGGGTAATGAACAATATCCTAACAGACAATAGACTAGAGGAGTGGGCAGTCCAGCCATCTCCACCAGCAGGTAACTGTGGATAATGTTTGACTGTCAAGACAAGGGTGGAGGGTCATATAAATCAAATCAGGTTTCGGACAATCTAGGGTTGCGATGGGAATGCAGTAGGACAGCAGTCAACCAGTAATACCATTTGCGAGTATATAGCTCATAGCGATCAGTAGCACGGAATGCCAATTCATCAACACTGCAAATAAATTCCACTTCGTCAAACCACACAGTCATGAGTGACAGCTTGTTTCCAGAACCTGGGGATAGTCAGTCTGGCGGCATGGATAAGACTGGGCATTACTAATTTCGTATAAGAGGAGATTTTAATGGATGTATGGCGCAACAGATATAGTTCTGGTGTGAAGGGTGGAGGAGGTTCCACCACCATACAAATGTACACATGAATGCGGGTCCAGAACTGCTGGACCTGAGGGCACGACCACCATGTATGCAAGTGGTCAGCGCCTGGGGCTTGACATCTCCAGCAGAGATCCCCACCACCTGCCAGAATGTGGTGAAGTCTGTCGGGGATTCGTGTCAGGTTTAATACCTTGCAGGTACTTGCCTTTCAGGTGATGAGGCAGTTATGCAGGTCTCGGGGATGCACACACTTGTGGGAGAGGAGAACAACACAGGAGGGCTGTGGGACAGGGCACACTGGAACTCACAGGTTGGCTGAGGGTAATGAGGAAAGCAATCCTTGAGTCCAGATACGAGGGTAGTTGCTCCTGGGAGAGCACAGTGGGAAGGGTAGTTGCTCCTGGGAGAGCACGGTGGGAAGGGTAGTTGCTCCTGGGAGAGCACGGTGGGAAGGGTAGTTGCTCCTGGGAGAGCACGGTGGGAAGGGTAGTTGCTCCTGGGAGAGCAGGTGGGTAGGGTAGTTGCTCCTGGGAGAGCAGGTGGGTAGGGTAGTTGCTCCTGGGAGAGCACAGTCAGTATTGGGGGGTCTTGGAGCAGGGGGAAACACGATGAGTGGATAGGGAAAGCAGGTTTCTGGAGCTTGGTATTTGCAGGTCTTGTTCATAGGAACAGGAGACAACAATGAAGCACTGTGGGAAGGTAGGAGGGAACTTTTATTGATTAGCCACAGGGGTGTATCACGTGACTTGCGGTGTGTGTGTGTGTTAGGTGCATTAACTGTTTATTAGCTGGTTCACAGCAGAAGGGCAGCACCTTTCATGCAGCTGCCACTTGCATGGAATCACGCAGGAACGGACAGGTACCGTCCTGACAGTACCCCCCTCTTTAAAATCGCACTCTGGGCGATGAAGTGACCGGAACTCCAGCCTGGGCACACATCTTCCGCTGGCTTCTTCAGGATGGCATGGCCATAGATTGGCAGGAAAATGTTCACTGAAGGGTCACCCCGGTGGTTGCCGGGACAGGTAAGCCCTGCACCACTGGAAGGTGGAATAAGGATCCACAGTTTTCTTGGGCACTTCAGGAAGGGCGTCTGGATTGTTAGTTGGGGTTTCTATTTTTTCCTCTGGCGGCGCCGTGTCCGAGATCTGGATGTCTTGGTGACATCATCCACGGTGGGTATCTTTTGGTCTCGTGGGGGTAGAACAGTGACTGTAGATCCCACATATCCCACTCGTTGACCTGGAGGTCCCTGTGAGCATCGGGCTGTTTGTGGTTCACCATCATCAGAGTCTTCAGTGTCCCAGACCCCTGGCGCATATTCATATATCGGGTGGCAGGGTGACAGATATCGCTGGATGGGAGTTGCAGTGGTCAGCGCCATAATTGATCTCCTGGATTGGCGTTCAGCTTCCCGGAGCTTCAGTGCCTCCTCAAACCTCACCAGGTCCTCAATACAGACTACTGTCTCATTAGAAGCGTACACACAGTCTGGAGGTAGGGGTTCTTGAGGAGCAGTAGTAGCACTGGCCACTAAGTGCTGCCTGGGAGTGATGGGTGTGCTGATTGAAGTCAGAGCGGTCTCCATCGCCATAGGAGGATCAGACTCCTCAGACACTGGGTACTCTTGCTCCATAGATTCAGACTCCAGGAATTCCGTGGGTTCTGTCTCCATGGGCAGTACTTTATCCTCATCCTCAGAGCTAGCCGCCAGGGACACCGAACCTCTGGGTACCATGATTATGGATCGTCTGGGGGCAGGTTTCGGTGCAGGTTTTCTGGGAGCTGGCTTGGGCACTTTCACAGGCTTTGGCACCGGTGCAGGCTTTGGTGCTTTAGTAGACCTGGGCTTAGGTGCAGGCATGGTAGCTTTCACCAGTTGGGGCGGCGGTGCAGGCTTGGTCATCTTACTAGGCTAAGCCACTGCAGCAGGCTTGGGAATTGCTGCAGGCTTAGGCCCTGGTGCAAGCCTGGTCTCTTCACACGGGGGCAGCGTGATCTTGACACAGGGCGTACTTCTTGGCATAGGAATCTTTGCAGACCTTTGCCCAGGGATCTCCTTCTTGGGTGGTCTTATTGGACAGTCTACTAAGAAATGGTTGGAACCCCCGCAGTACAGGCAGAGATTGAGGGTCTGCCTTCTGGTACGCTCCTCTGGAGACAGGGGATGACGTTTCTTTCCAGCAGGAGTACGCACCTTAGTGGAGGAGTCCCATACTGTTTGTAACAGCTCTTTCATGAAGGTGGACAGGTGCTGGAATAGGTCTTGGAATGTTCTCCTAATCACCTCCATTACAGCGTGCATTACTGCGGTCTCTTTCGTTTCAGGCTTCATTGTGTGTCAGGTTTAATACCTTGCAGGTACTTGCCTTTCAGGTGATGAGGCCGTTATGCAGGTCTCGGGGATGCACACACTTGTGGGAGAGGAGAACAACACAGGAGAGCTGTGGGACAGGGCACACTGGAACTCACGGGTTGGCTGAGGGTAATGAGGAAAGCAATCCTTGAGTCCAGATACAAGGGTAGTTGCTCCTGGGAGAGCACAGTGGGAAGGGTAGTTGCTCCTGGGAGAGCAGGTGGATAGGGTAGTTGCTCCTGGGAGAGCACAGTCAGTATTGGGGGTCTTGGAGCAGGGGGAAACACGATGAGTGGATAGGGAAGGCAGGTTTTTGGAGCTTGGTATTTGCAGGTCTTGTTCATAGGAACAGGAGACAACAATGAAGCACTGTGGGAAGGTAGGAGGGAACTTTTATTGATTAGCCACAGGGGTGTATCACGTGACTTGAGGTGTGTGTGTGTTAGGTGCATTAAGTGTTTATTAGCTGGTTCACAGCAGAAGGGCAGCACCTTTCATGCAGCTGCCACTTGCATGGAATCACGCAGGAACGGACAGGTACGGTCCTGACAGTTCGATACCAGCGGTACAAGATCTTATAATTAAATTCTTGAATCCTAGTGGATTGGAAGCAACAATAGACGAGTTTCTATATTTTAAGCCATTCAGCGTCCGTCAGAGCAATTTGAAAAGACGTTTCCCAAGACATTTGGTTCGGAAACATGTGTCAGAGAAGTGGAGGGACTGTAATAGACTGTAAAGAAGGGATATACAATCCAAGGGTGGTCTACCTTTTCTGATTATAGTTTCAAATGTGGTAAGTTGTCTACTGTAAGTCTCTAGTGGTGCAAGTGTGCGTAAATATCATTAAACGGTGCATATGGAACCGCGCCAGAAAACCCAAAGGGTGAAGGTACGGGAGTTGCGCTTCCTCCACTCCACGGCCATCAGCTATAAAATTAATCAGGAGCGGCAAGGGTGGGTTATCTTGAGGAGACGTGGGCATTAGATATCTGGAGAAGATCGGCAGATGGCGTAGCGACATTAACGGCGAAGGGAAGGGAGCTATAGCTGATCGTGATTGTAACGAGCGCCATACATGCAAGGTGGTCCGTGTAGCGGGGAGGGAACAGGAATCGCACACAGTGGGAGCCAAGGCAGGGAGGCAAGAGTATGGCCAGCGAGCTGTTTCTCTATTTCCACCCATGGTTTAGTGACTGTACTAGAGCTCCATTCTACTATCCACTGCAGGTGTGTAGCGCAGCAGTACCACCAAATCTGGGACATAGACATTCCTCCCGCAGAGCGTGGGGCAGTGAGTACGTGAAGTTTAACCCGTGGGTGGTGTCCGTTCCACACATATTTCCAAAACAGACAGTCAATGGTAGGAAAAAAGGATCTGGGTACGGTAACGGGGAGCATCTGAAATAGGTATAAAATCTTGGGAAGAATGGACATTTTTATGCCGTTAATGTGCCCGAACCAGGATAGATGTGGAAGGGCCCATGTGCAGAGGTCCGACTCCACTGTTTGTAACAGTGGCTGTAAGAACCTGAAGTAAACACCTGCAACACCTCTCCTTGAATTAATACCTAACAGCGGCTTATAATTATCGGAGTACAGGTCTCCCAGTGTTGCGGAGAGGCGCATCCCAAGGTATTTCAGTGGACCCTGGCACCATTTAAAGGGGAACGCGGCTCGCAGATTAAGCGCTAAGGGGGTAGGGACCGATATAGGGAGAATTTCTGATTTGTCCATGTTTAACTTCAGATTACTGAGGCTGCCATAATCATTAAATAATCGTAGGAGGTTGGGGAGAGCGATGAGTGGCGAGCGCACAAAGAAAAGAAGGTCAACGGTATACGCCGCTAGACGCTGCTCTGAGGGCCCAATCTGAAGCCCTGCTACGTCCGGAGCATCTTGGATCGCTTGGAGAAAAGGTTCAAGTGAGATCGCAAACAATAGGGGGACAGTGGACATCCCTGCCTGGTTCCATTGGTTATGAAGAACGTGTCAGAGAGGACCCCAATGACATTGATGCGTGCACAGGAATTAGAGTAAAGGGCTCAAATCCACTTCAGCATGTTGTCTCCGAATCCCAAATGGGACAGAGTACGAAACATAAAATCCCATCTGACCCTATCGAAAGCCGTATCACAATCTGTGGAGAGTAGCAAAAAAAGGGTCAGAGGTCAAATGTGGGGAGCTGTGAATTAAATTAGTTGCTCTGATGGTGCTATCTTTCGCTTCCCTCACAGAGATGAAGCTCGTTTGGTCTAGATGTATCAGGTTAGGGACATAGGGTTTAAGGCGGGTGGCCAATATTTTCACGAATAGTTTGACATCCTGATTAAGTAAAGATATAGGCCTATAGTTGCCACACTGATCGGGGTCCTTACTCGGTTTCAAAATTACGGTGATGGTGGCAGTTAACGAGCCAGGATGCAATTGCTGATTGTGGGTTAGGGAGTTAAATGTAGAGAGCCAGTAGGGTGATAGAATATGGAAGAGCTTTTTGTAGTACAGTAGAGAGAACCCATCAGGGCCAGGTGCCTTACCCAAGGGGGTCTCCTTAACAGCCTGAGTGAGCTCCTCACTAGAAATTGGAGCCTCCAACAGACGCTTCCCCGCCAAGGGTAATTTACATTTAACACTGCGGCGTAAATAGGACTCAATTTTCTGCATCAACGAGGTATGGATAGGCATGGAGGCATCTAGATTATACAGAGAACGGAAATGAGCACGAAAGAGACCAAGCATATCAGTCGGCAGTGTGATTTTAGTACCCGATCTGTCAGCAATACGAGAAATATACAGTTGTGTTCAAAATTATTCAACCCCCAGTGAAATTGAGTGTTTTGGCCAGTTTGACATTGATTTTGATCATTCAGTCATCTTGCTTACAAGTAAATCAAAGAGGCACGTGTAGGTCAGACAAATATAACATAACATTTATAATGAAATAGCCACAAATGTCTTTTCTGTGCTCACATCATTATCAGTTTTATTCAACCCCCAAGTGACATTCAATCTTAGTACTTATAACTGTAAAAGGATGTTGTACTAACAGCTTTTAAACATGAAGCATAGCTTGACACAAGTGTCTTGCAGCGATCTACGGGTATCTTCGCCCATTCGTCATGGGCAAAAGCCTCCAGTTCAGTCACATTCTTAGGCTTGCCCACTGCAACTGCTTTCTTTAAGTCCCACCAGAGGTTCTCAATCGGATTTAAGTCAGGTGACTGCGATGGCCACTCCAAAATGTTCCAGCCTTTAATCTGCAACCATGCTCTAGTGGACTTGGAGGTATGCTTGGGATCATTGTCCTGTTGAAAGGTCCAACGTCTCCCAAGCCTCAGGTTTGTGACGGACTGCATCACATTGTCATCCAATATCTCCTGGTACTGAAGAGAATTCTTGGTACCTTGCACACGCTGAAGCTTCCCTGTACCTGCAGAAGCAAAACAGCCCCAAAGCATGATTGACCCCCCGCCATGCTTCACAGTAGGCAAGGTGTTCTTTTCTTCATAGGCCTTGTTCTTCCTCCTCCAAACATAGCGTTGATCCATGGGCCCAAACAGTTCTAATTTTGTTTCATCAGTCCACAGAACACTATCCAAAACTTCTGTGGTTTGTCCACATGACTTTTGGCATACTGCAGTCGACTCTTATTCTTTGGAGACAGCAAGGGGGTGCACCTGGGAGTTCTGGCATGGAGGCCTTCATTACGCAGTGTGCGCCGTATTGTCTGAGCTGAAACTTCAGTACCCACATCTGACAAATCTTTTCTCAGTTCCTCAGCAGTCACACGGGGACTTTTCTCCACTCTACGCTTCAGGTGGCGCACAGCAGTCGAAGTCAGCATCTTCTTTCTGCCACGACCAGGTAGCGTTTCAACAGTGCCCTTTGCCTTGAATTTGCGAATGATGCTTCCTATGGTCTCTCTTGGTATGTTTAACATCTTTGCAATCTTCTTATAGCCATTGCCCTTCCTGTGAAGAGTAATCAAATCTTCGCTTGTCTTCCTGGACCATTCTCTTGACTTCACCATGTTTGTAACCACACCAGTAAATGTCTAGAAGGAGCTGAGTATCACAGTCATTTTAAAGCTGCCTAATTGGTGCTTATTATGCTTTATTGCTGCTCCGTGACATCCGCAGGTGTTTTCAATACCTGATTGAAAACACTTGCATGAACCTCTGTTCTTCAGAGTGGTAGTCTTTAAGGGGTTGAATAATTGTGTCAATGAAGAATTCACAAAAGAAACATTTACTACTGTATTACAAAACCAATTGATGTCATTTTAGTTGCATATGGTTCTTTAAAAAGTCCTTGTAGGATTTCATTCTGAATACAATTACAAATGTACACTAAATTCCCTAAAACCCTTTACAGCATTGGGGGTTGAATAATTTTGAACACAACTGTATGTGGAACAATGTTTTGTACGTAGGGCCCTGGCCAGCATACAGTCGCATTTATTACCGCGTTCGAAGAACATTCTCCTAAAGCGGAGGAGTGACTTCTGTGCCTTGATGTTCAGCAAAGAATTCAGGTCCCCCCTAAGAGCAGTGAGTTGGGCATAAATATCATCCGAAAGCTGCGCTTTATGAGGGACCTCTAAGTCGCAGATCTGCTTAAGCAGGTTATCTTGACGTTGGGCGCGTTCTCTATTAAGGCGGGCGCCCTGTTGTATGAGGTAACCATAAACTGAGGCCTTATGGCCTCCCATAGGAGGGGGGGGCAATGTCAGGGGTTTTGTTCTCAAAGTACTGGGTGACCACCTCCTCCAGGCCACAGAAAACCTCGGGGGTCGGAGAGTAACGTTTCATTCAGTTGCCAGTGTGACGCCTTGGGCCGAAAAAGTGATGTTCGGAGTTTAATATCGACTGGACAGTTATCCGACCAAGTATGGCTACCTATCGAGACGGATTGGAGAAGGTGGGATTGGGCGAAGGGAAGGAGTACGAGGTTAATACGTCAGTATGATTTGTGGAGGGAACTGTGGTGTGTGAAGTCCTTGGTAGTGGGGTGGAGAGCCCTCCAGCAATCAGTCAAACAAAGGTCCAGCAAAGCAAGGCGAACAGAGCATATTACCGAGAGTGGGACACTGGATATTCCGCGAGACGTATCTAACCTGGGATCTAGGGGAAGGTTAAAGTTTCCACCCACCACCAGAATTCCCTCCTGGAAGGTGGCCACCCTATCAAGATAGACCTGAGGATCTTGTGCTGTCTGCGGTGAGGTAGGTAAATTGATATAAAAGTATACAGTTGATCTCCAACATGACCCTTAACCATAACGAACCTGCTGTCATCATCCGAGAGCGAGTCAAGAAATTGGAATGGGACATGTTTAGCAAAAAGAATAACGGTGCCTCTAAGTTTACCAGCAGCACAATTACTAAAAAACCCCAAAGGGTATGCATGGTTTTTAAGGGTTGGAGTACGGGCACGTGCAAAATGGGTCTCCTGTAGGAGGACCACGGATACTCTGGCCTTGTCGAAGTCGCGTAAGGCAACGTGTCTTTTAGTGGGGATATTAAGTCCCCCCGCGTTGAGCGGATCAACAGCGGTCGAGGGTGAAAGGTCATGTCGAAAATGTGTGGGACAGAGACGAATAATGCCGTATAAGGGGAGAGGGTAGTAGCAACAAAGAATTAAGGTGAATCGGTAACAAATATCAAAAACACAATGGGTATATGCCCCAAGTGGGGAAGGGTCTAGTGCAACGCCAAAAGTGAAGCAGGTGGAACCCCCACCTAGCCAACTCCGACCGGAGTGGGCAAAAACCCAGGGGGAGCGATAACGGGTACTTCACTGAGGAAGTGAAACCATCAAAATCATTAGGCCTGTACACAGACCCAGCTAGCAAATGAGGACAGGCATTTAAGGCAACAATACATATGAAACATAGAAAACGACAACAGTGTCAGACTTGGAGACAGGCAGTATGGTGCCCCGCCACATAGTCGATGCACCCGGACATCTGCTGTGCAGGCGTAGCGCGGCATAGTACATGGGATGTAAAGTACAAGTCTGAGCTGCGTTGAGAGAAAATCAAGAATGTGTACGAGAGAAAACAGCCATCGTAATTAGTAGGGCTGTCAAAAATAATCGCGTAATCGATGCATCGCGATGCGGCCTTGTACGATGCTGCATCGATTAATTCGGGCTGAAAAATCAATTCTGCCTGACCGCACACTGAGCGGTTGGGCAGATCGAACCACCAGCAGGAGGTGCAGTGGCACGAGGCAGGCAGCGGATGTCATGCCCCGGTCCACACCGCCATGCTGGGAGAGATTCCCTACTCACCCGAGATCCCTCGTGGCGCGTCGCTCCAAGTTCTGGGCCCGCAGGATGGAGAGGAAGAGCCAGGAGACGCCCCACGCCGCCGGCTGAATCCGAACTCTGAAAAGGAAAGTGCGCACGCGCGAGAATAAACCCTCCTATGTAGTGTAAAACCAGGTACTCTGGCGCCCTCGGCTGGCCGATTAAGGGTACTGCGTGACACCTGTTCTGGAGATCCTCGAATGCCTCCCATTGACCTACCAAAAATCCAGGTACCTCAACTCCACCCACAATATCCAGGTGAGAGGTATTTTCATGATTCCGTGAACCCTATTTAAAACCGCCTTCCTTCCCAGCACATTATCCAGGTTCTACTGTGCCTTCTGCCTCAGTTTTCCTAGTGCTCCTCGTATTCCTTGATCACGTATCTTCTGACCCTTCGACCCGGATTGTGCCACCGACTACGCCACCTTCTTCAACCCCTCGACCCGGATTGTACCACCGACTACGCTGCCTTCTTCAACCTTCGACCCGGATTGTGCCACCGACTACGCCGCCTTCTTCAACCCTTCGACCCGGATTGTACCACCGACTACGCCACCTTCTTCAACCCTTCGACCCAGATTGTACCACCGACTACGCTGCCTTCTTCAACTTTCAACCCGGATTGTGCCACCGACTACGCAGCCTTCTTCAACCCTTCGACCCGGATTGTACCACCGACTACGCTGCCTTCTTCAACCTTCGACCCGGATTGTGCCACCGACTACGCCGCCTTCTTCAAACCCTTCGACCCGGATTGTGCCACCGACTACTTCGCCTTCTCCAACCCTTTCGACCCGGACTGTGCCAACGATTACGCCGCCTTCTACACCCTTCGACCCGGATTGTACCATTGACCACGCCATCATCCTCGTTATTATCCGTTGTTCTTTCTGGGACTTTGTTTACGAATTCCACTCCAACCTTTTGACTGTATTATTTTCTGGACTTCAGCTACTATTCATGGTTCACTAAAAGATTACTTAACTCTCCTTCGTCTCCTGATTTCCTTATCTATAGCTTGCCATTGGGTTTCATACACACACTTCACAGGGGATCCAAACCCTGCATTACAGAAGAACCTGGATCATCATGGAACCCGCAAGCACAGCTCAAGTTCTTGCTATTCTCACCGAACAGATGGCCGCCCTAGCCAAGATGGTACAGAACCTACAGATCAGCCAAGAAACCTTACTCCATAGAGAGAGGAGTCGTGCCGAGGCCACGGCATTGCCTCCTTCACCCTCCGGTTCCGTCATTCAGCCGGCTGAACTCCTCGCTCCAGAACCCAGAGCCAATGCACCCGAACGGTTTTCCGGTGATCGCACAAGGTACCGCACCTTTATTACCGCCTGTGAACTTATGTTCTCTCTTTGTCCCCGTACTTATGGATCCGACTCCGTAAAAGTGCGTTCAGCCATTTCGTTGATGTCCGGGGCTCCACAGGACTGGGCCTTTCAACTCCTGCGTGAAGGGAGTCCTCTTCTATCCTCCTGGAATTCCTTCGTCCAAGCCATGAACCCTATATATGATGACCCTCTGCGTTCATCAACCGCATTATCCACCATTCGGCATCTACGACAAGGACGACGACCAGTGGAGGACTACATCTCCGAGTTTCGAGCTGTGGCCGCAGATACAGGCCTGAACGACGTAGGTCTTAGAGATCATTTCCGTCATGGCCTCTCTGATCAGCTAAAGGACGAACTGGCCCGAATAGGGGTTCCCACAACACTGGACGCCATGATCCTGCGATCCCTAACCCTGGACCAATTTCAGAGAAAGACGTCAGGAAAGAATGGCCACCGCTCCTTCCTTACCTGTCCGGCGGTCTGAAACTCCATCCACGACCTCTGTCAGACCTCCCAACTCCACTCCTTCACCTCCCGAACCCATGGAGATTGGCTTAGCACGAGGTCCCTTGTCCCCTGCTGAACGAAGCAGACGACGCACTCAAAACCTCTGCCTGTACTGCGGACAACCCGGTCACCTCTTGCGTGGCTGCCCTATACGACCACCGCTTCCTTCTGACGGAGGTAAGAACCATCCTTCCTTAATATCACTTCAATGTGTATTTGGTTCCGCCTCCGCTCATCTGACCATTCCTGTCATCCTGCAGTGGGGAGATAGAAGTGTGAACGTGTCCGCCATCATAGACTCCGGAGCTAGTAACAACTTCTTCGATCTCACCCTCGCTACCTCCCTAGCGGTTCCTACACGACTAAAGAAGAATCCCACGCCTTTACAAATGGTCGACGGAAGCACTCTACGTACCGGTCCCATCACCCATGAAACTACCCCTTTGATGCTGCTCATCGGAACCAAACACCAGGAACACCTCCAATGGGACATTGTACCTTCTCCTTTGTTCCCTTTGGTTTTAGGGCTTCCCTGGCTCCGCACCCATAACCCTTCCATCGACTGGTCCTCCAATACCGTCTCTTTTCCCTCTCATCATTGTCAACACTTCTGTATGAACGGGTATACCACCGAAAAGATCGGGTTTTCTACCTACCCAGCTTCTGAACTACCGGTCAAATATTCTGACTTCCAAGATGTGTTTGAGAAGAGAGGGGCCGACACGCTACCTCCACACAGAGAGTACGATTGCCCCATCGACCTCCTTCCAGGAGCACCCATACCCCATGGGCGCATTTACAATTTATCCGTTCCTGAATCTCAATCCTTGAAGGAGTATATTGAGGACGGACTCCAAAAAGGATTCATACGTCACTCCACTTCACCTGCCGGGGCCGGTATCTTCTTTGTTGGGAAAAGAGATGGTGGACTTCGACCATGCGTCGACTACAGAGCATTGAATGCAATCACGCTACGTAACCGTTACCACTGATTCCCGAGCTACTGGATCGAGTAAAGAACGCTTGTATCTTTACAAAGATTGATCTCCGCGGAGCCTATAATTTGGTGCGAATGAGACGAGGGGACGAGTGGAAGACCGCCTTCCGTTCTCGATACGGTCACTTTGAGTATCGCGTCATGCCATTCGGTTTGTGCAATGCCCCAGCTGCCTTTCAACACTTTCTCAATGACATCTTTTGTGACGTCCTGGATACCTTCCTGGTGATTTACTTGGATGATCTACTGATATTCTCCCGTTCTCTCCAAGAGCACGAACAACACGTCCGGCTCGTCCTGTCTCGCCTCCGTCAGCACAAATTATATGGAAAGATTGAAAAAAGCACCTTCGAAACTCCATCCATCGAGTTTCTGGGATACATCCTATCACCAGGACACGTCGAGATGGATGAAGCCAAAGTCAAGGCCATCCTTGATTGGCCAACACCTAAAGACAAAAAGGCGGTCCAACAATTCATGGGGTTTGCCAATTCTACCGACGTTTCATCCGATCCTTTTCACACCTCAGCGCACCTATAACCTCGCTAACCAAAAAGGACGTGCGATTTCAATGGTCTACGGAGGCTCAACAGGCCTTCGAAAGACTTAAGAAGAGCTTCACTCAAGCACCCGTTCTAAAACAGCCTGAGACTCACCTCCCATACTACTTAGAGACAGATGCCTCCGACATTGCCCTGGGAGCAATCTTATCCCAAAGATCCGGGGACAAGAAACTCCTGCATCCGGTAGCCTTTTATTCTAGACGCCTCAATTCTGCCGAACGAAATTATAACATAGGTGAGAAAGAACTGCTTGCGATAAAAAATGCTCTCGAGGAATGGAGACACCTTCTTGAAGGAGCGACACACCCTGTAACAGTTTTTACTGACCACCGCAACCTTGAATACCTCCGTACCGCCAAACGACTTCGACCCCGACAAGCCAGGTGGGCACTTTTCTTTTCTCGTTTCTCGCTACTCATCACATATCGACCTGGAAAGAGAAATGGAAAGGCGGATGCCCTCTCCCGTCAGTATGATTCAGTATCCCCACTACCACGATTTCAAACGACACTATCCTGCCTAGTGGCTTTTTCTGTGCCACAAAAGACACCCTAATGGAACACATACGAAGGCACAGTCGACATCCACCAACTAACATCCAAGGACTCGTTCCCATCAAAGGATACCTGTATCACGAAAAGCAAATATATGCGCCTCCTGAGACCCGTCTACAAGTGCTACAACATGCACACGATATTCCAGCTGCCGGACATGGGGGTATTAAAAAAACCATAAACACCGTACAACGATACTTCTGGTGGCCATCAGTCAAGAAGGATGTTGCCGCCTTTGTTCTTTCCTGTCCTATCTGTGCACGTAATAAACAACCACGAGCCCGCCCTGCCGGTCTTCTACAACCCTTGGCGCTTCCACTACATCCATGGAAAGACCTCTCGATGGATTTCATCGTGGACCTACCTCCCTCACGCCAGCACACAACTATCTTTGTAGTGGTGGACCGTTGCACCAAAATGGCCCACTTCATTCCAACGATAGGCCTCCCTACCGCTGCCCATACGGCTACCCTCTTTATCAGAGAAATATTCCGACTGCATGGCATCCCTCATTCCATCGTCTCAGACAGGGGATCCCAATTCACTTCTCGCTTCTGGTCTCAGATGTGTCGTAGCCTAAAAATTACTAGGTATCTCTCTTCTGCATTTCATCCCCAGAGCAACGGACAAACCGACAACGGACGAACCAGACGTTGGAACAGTACCTTCGCTGTTACACCACACATCTCCAAGACGACTGGCTGGACATCTTACCACTCGCTGAGTTCGCCTATAATAACCAGGTACATTCGTCAACTCGTCTTTCTCCTTTTTATGCCAACTACGGATACCATCCCGATATTCTACCCGACATACCTCTGAATACTCCTGTTCCTGAAGTGTCAAACCGACTAAGGCCCTTACGTCTCCAACTACGAACATTACGCCAACAACTACAACTGGCTCAAGACAGCCAAAAAAGGTATGCAGACCGTAACCGAAGACCCGCTCCACAATACACACCCGGAGACAAGGTGTTGCTGTCCACTGCCCATCTTCGATTGGACTGCCCATCCAAGAAATTGGGGCCTCGCTTCATCGGCCCGTTCCAGGTCCTCAAGATGGTCAACCCTGTGGCGGCCCATTTAACCCTTCCTTCCTCCTACAGGATTCACCCTGTTTTCCATGTCTCCCTCCTAAAGCCTTGGCGTGAGAATCCTTTTCCTGGACGACACGCCGACCGGTCACTCCCGTGTCTGTGTCCGGAGAGGAAGAGTTCGAGGTCTCGAAGATCCTGGATTCCCGACTTCGTTATGGCAAGCTGGAATACCTAGTCCACTGGAGAGGTTATGGTCCTGAAGATCGCTCCTGGGAACCTGGCGCCAATGTCCATGCTCCGGCTAAGGTTCGTGCCTTTCACCTTCGTTACCCCTCCAAGCCATCGGTGAGGCGCGCCCGGGGGTCGCGCCTTGGTGGGGGTCCTGTCATGCCCCGGTCCACACCGCCATGCTGGGAGAGGTTCCCTACTCACCCGAGATCCCTCGTGGCGCGTCGCTCCAAGTTCTGGGCCCGCAGGACGGAGAGGAAGAGCCAGGAGACGCCCCACGCCGCCGGCTGAATCCGAACTCTGAAAAGGAAAGTGCGCACACGCGCGAGAACAAACCCTCCTATGTAGTGTAAAACCAGGTACTCTGGCGCCCTCGGCTGGCCGATTAAGGGTACTGCGTGACACCTGTTCTGGAGATCCTCGAATGCCTCCCATTGACCTACCAAAAATCCAGGTACCTCAACTCCACCCACAATATCCAGGTGAGAGGTATTTTCATGATTCCATGAACCCTATTTAAAACCGCCTTCCTTCCCAGCACATTATCCAGGTTCTACTGTGCCTTCCGCCTCAGTTTTCCTAGTGCTCCTCGTATTCCTTGATCACGTATCTTCTGACCCTTCGACACGGATTGTGCCACCGACTACGCCACCTTCTTCAACCCCTCGACCCGGATTGTGCCACCGACTACGCCGCCTTCTTCAACCCTTCGACCCGGATTGTACCACCGACTACGCCACCTTCTTCAACCCTTCGACCCGGATTGTACCACCGACTACGCTGCCTTCTTCAACCTTCAACCCGGATTGTGCCACCGACTACGCCGCCTTCTTCAACCCTTCGACCTGGATTGTACCACCGACTACGCTGCCTTCTTCAACCTTCGACCCGGATTGTGCCACCGACCATGCCGCCTTCTTCAAACCCTTCGACCCGGATTGTGCCACCGACTACTTCGCCTTCTCCAACCCTTTCGACCCGGACTGTGCCAACGATTACGCCGCCTTCTACACCCTTCGACCCGGATTGTACCATTGACCACGCCATCATCCTCGTTATTATCCGTTGTTCTTTCTGGGACTTTGTTTACGAATTCCACTCCAACCTTTTGACTGTATTATTTTCTGGACTTCAGCTACTATTCATGGTTCACTAAAAGATTACTTAACTCTCCTTCGTCTCCTGATTTCCTTATCTATAGCTTGCCATTGGGTTTCATACACACACTTCACAGGGGATCCAAACCCTGCATTACAGCGGAAGCTGTGTTACATGCTGGAGCTGCACTTCCGGGGCTCCTGTCTCTCTGCGCGAGTGTGAGGCTGGACGGGAGAGGCAGCCCCAACAGTGCACAAACTGCTCGGCCCAGCCTGCCTGCCACCTCATCGCCTACCTGGCTCTGCTGCACGCTGGAACCCCGATGTGGCCACTCACTTTCCCCATGGGGACCCGACTGAGAGCAGGGGAAGCCAGTCCACGTGCGAGGAGCAGCAACTGCACATGGCCTTAGCTCCACCCCGCCTCCTCCTTCCACAAGAGTCTGATCAGCGTGAGGGAGCAGCTGCAGCGCCACCTCCTGGGCACTCGTGGTACACAGCCAGCCCACCTCAGTCACAATGTATGTGCCCCCCAGTGAAAGATATGGATGTGTGTGTTGATACACACACACACAGACACCGTTGGGGATACACACACACACACATCACTGCTGAGGACACACACACACACACATCACTGTTGGGGACACACACACATCACTGCTGGGGACACGCACACACATCACTGCTGGGGACACACACACACACATCACTGCTGAGGACACGCACACACACACGCACACATCACTGCTGGGGACACGCACACACACACATCACTGCTGGGGACAAACACACATCACTGCTGGGGACACGCACACACACACATCACTGCTGGGGACACACACACATCACTGCTGGGGACACGCACACACAACACTGCCGGGGACACGCACACACACACACACATCACTGTTGGGGACACGCACATCACTGCTGAGGACACGCACACACACACACACACATCACTGCTGGGGACACACACATACATCACTGTTGGGGACACGCACACACACATCACTGTTGGGGACGCGCACACACATCACTGCTGGGGACACACATCACTGCTGGGGACACACACAGACACACATCACTGCTGGGGACACACACATCACTGCTGGGGACACACACGACCGCCCCAGTGATGTGTGAATGTGACCGCCCAGTGATAGTGTGGATGTGACCGCCCCAGTGATGTGTGTGTGACTGTCCTGTCAGAGTGCTATAGCAAAAAATAAAAATTTGTCCATTTCTATTCAGATATCAGTCATTTACAGTGAGCAAAATAATTTTTCCACATTCTTTCATCCAGACCTTCTGGTTTTATATCGCACGGGGGAACCTGTTCGTGACAGCGGTATTGTTCGCTATATAGGGGAAAAATGTACAATGCTGCTGCTTTAGAACAAAAAGAAAAAATGTTTTATTTATCTTTTCTGTGAAATTTTAACATGGTCATGTTTGGTATCATCAGAAAGGCCAGACTCTGATCCGTCCAATGACACCTAACATGACTTTGTGGGGAGTAAAGAATGGGTCCAACTGATTGTTGGGTCCAAAGTACCCCTGCCTTTCCTGAGGAAGGGGGGGGGGGCAGAAAGTGAGAATTAATAATCAGTGGGTATTTATGAGTGAATCTGAGTGAGTGTGTGAGTCTAAACCCATGGGCACATTGGGCAGTAACCATGATGCATCGCGGAATCGAATCGCATCGAATCGTTGACCTGATAATTGTAATCGAATCGAATCATGAGACCAGTGAAGATGTGCAGCTCTAGTAATTAGTGTGAAAAATTTGGGTGGAGCCATGTCCACACAGTGAACGATAGGAGAGTCAGTTGGCGGGTTATAAGGCACCATGTAGACCCCAGCGAGAGAGGGTGTGTCAATGTGGTGGCAAAGCCTCACGGGCACTGAGAGAAACCACAATTCAGCCCTCCTGCGAGCTAGACGTGGAGAACGGATCTTCAGGTAAGTCCTGTCTCTGGGATCGGCACGGGCGCCTGGATGATGTTGAGGCCGCGGCTGGTCGTTAGTGTAAAATCGAAACGGGTCTGGCCATTCTGGGATTATATCCAGCGGTAATTCCAGTGATGACAAGAAATGCGGCAGCTCGTTATTACACACTGTGACAAGGTCATGCGGGGTGCAGACCTGGACTCCAGAGGGGTAGAGCCAGCAGTATTGCAGATCTGCTTGCTGTAGCGCTGTAGTGAGGGGTCGGAGGGCCCTCTCCGGGTATATAGTGTGAGTTGAGAGGAGACACGTCCTGGAACAGCTCGATTTTTGCGTTATCAAACCGGATAGCTGCCTTACTTTGCGTCCGTGCCATAATCTGTTCCTTCACACCGAAGCGCAGTATACAGCAGATAAGGTTGCGCGGGGGGGATCCAGGGGGGCCCTTAGGGCGCAAAGCTCTGTGCCAGTGCTCCATTTCCACTACTGTATCAGGAGCAGTATTCAGCAGCATGTTAAAGAGGCACAGTAACGTGCGGCGGAGTTCCTCAGAGTCACGCTCGGTTTCAGGCAGACCCCTAATTCTAATGTTGTGGCATCTACCCCTATTCTCCAAGTCTTCGACCCGGTGGGTCAGAGTTTGCAATAAATAATGATGCAAGGACAGCTGCGTGGAGTGTGTCTGGATGGTAGACGTTTGTGCTGACTGTCCCTCCTCTACTGCTACAATGCGCTGCGTAAGGCTGGGGTCAGACTAACGCATTTTTTACGTGCGTTTAGGCGCACTCAATCACGGCAGCAGTAGCAGCAAATGACGGGCAATGACGGCCAATATACGAAGTACGGCCGCACGAAAGTTCGGCCGCGCAACGCAAGTGGAAAATTAACGCATTTTTTTGAGTACGCAGAACCGCTAGTACTGACGTACAGAGTGCGCTGCAGCGGCATAGCGGCATGTGTGCGTGATTAGGAGATGTCAGACGCTGCTAATGTCTAGCCTACATAACATCCAGACGCAAAAAGTGATTTATTGACGATCCGTAAAAAATCACGCACGAAAATGCACGTCGTCTGACCATTTTCGCGCATTCCGTGAAAAAAAAAGTCAATGCGTTCAGACGCACTTTTTGACGGTCACTGCAAATAATGCGTTCGTTTGACCCTAGCCTAAGGCCATACGTAGGTCCCGAGCCATTGTGTCCAAATCATCCTTGGTGGGTAGGAAGCGGATCAATTGTTGCAGGTCCGGTGGCTGGTCCCAGCTTGAGCCAGAGGAGGCTGGGGAGCTCGGCGCTGCCGATGGAGTGGTGGCCACCATCTTGGATTTTTCAGGCGCCGTCGGTTCGGTTGTTTGCGGCTGAAAGAGCCCGAATCCCAGACTGCGGGGGGCTGGGGCAGGCCTCCGATGTGGCATGGGTCTGGGTGAGCCTTTAATTCTTGCCCATAGCGCGAGCAGATGAAGCTGTGCTCCTGAAACGCGGGGTCAGTGCAGGAGCCGATCTAACACGCTTCCATGATGCTCCGAGGTCAGGACACGCCCCCCGAGGTGTGATCTTTACTCCGCTTGCTCGGAAACCTGCTTGCTCGCTCCGCTCCATAGCTCGTATGGTGGGCCTCTGGTCGGCAATGAAGTGAGCAGGGAGCACCGCTCTCCTTCATTATTGGCCCCTCCAATGCCTGAAGGCCCGTTCCCTATGGGAGGGACGTTCCTACATGGACCTTCTGGTGTTGTCAGAGGTGGCTCGAGTGGATCTCCAATGGTGGTTGATGAACCTCCACACCTGGAATGGGAGCTCAGTCTTGCTGCCCCTGCCGGTGATGGAAATTGATTCTGCCGCCCTGGTTGAAGAGCCAGGTGCTGCACACTGGAGACTGGGGGTGGTTGGTCCGTGGAAGAGAGGTCCTCCCACATCAACTGCTTGGAGTTGTTGGCAGGCCTATTCACAGTGATGTGTTTCACAAAAGTGGTTCCTCCTGGGCTGATTGTCCCGAAGATGGACAATTTTGCTGCAGTCCGTTGTATCAATGCCTTCAGCAGCCCATGCTCAGTGATGCTCATGCACATGGCAACTTTATTCTGGGACCATTGTCTCAATCGGGGTATGACCTATCAGGCATGGTTTCTCCTGGATTTGATGAACATCGTGGCGGACTGGAACTCCAGGCACACGATGGACTTAGGTGACTGACGTCTGCTACCGCCAGTCTTTGTAGAGTTGGCAACTCTCTGGGGTCCTTTAGGTATGGACCTGTTTGCATCTGGCCTCAATCCCCACTTACAGGTGTTTTACAGTTGGCGCCCCAATCCAGACGCCATGGCGATGGACGAGTTTCTCCAGGTTTGAAGCAGGGGACCTCATTATGCGTTCCCTCTGGTTACGCACACTCTGGCGGAATTGTGGGACCAGATGGCTACCTTGGTTCTGGTGACTCCACAGTGGCGGGGTCAGCCTTGGTACCCGTCCCTCTTGCAGCTGTCGGTCGACTTCCCTCGCCTTCTTCCGGCGCTCTCGGATTTGTTGTTAGACCCAGAGGACAGCTCACACCCTCTGATACCACTGCAAAAAAACAAAACCTGCGATGTTACTAATTTGAATACCAGTTTTATCATGTGACACATACAGTCAGGTCCAGAAATATTGGGACATCGACACAATTCTAACATCTTTGGCTCTATACACCACCAAAATGGAGTTGGAATGAAACAAACACAATGTGCTTTAACTGCAGACGGTCAGCTTTAATTTGAGGGTATGTACATCCAACTCAGGTGAACGGTGTAGGACTTACAGCAGTTTGCAGATGTGCCTCCCACTTGTTAAGGGACCAAAAGTAATGGGACAATTGGCTTCTCAGCTGTTCCATGGCCAGGTGTGTGATATTCCCTCATTACCCCAATTACAATGTGCAGATAAAAGGCCCAGAGTTCATTTCAAGTGTGCTATTTGCATTAGGAATATGTTGCTGTCAACTCTCAAGATGAGATCCAAAGAGCTGTCACTACCAGTGATGCAAGCCATCATTAGGTTGAAGAAACAAAACAAACTCATCAGAAGATAGCAAGAACATTAGGCGTGGCCAAAACACCTGTTTGGAACATTCTCAAAAAGAAGGAACGCACCGGTGAGCTCAGCTACACCAAAAGACCCGGGAGACCACGGAAAACAACTGTGGTGGATGACCGAAGAATTCTTTCCCTGGTGAAGAAAACACCCTTCACAACAGTTGGCCAGATCAAGAACACTCTCCAGGAGGTAGGTGTATGTGTGTCAAAGTCAACAATCAAGAGAAGACTTCACCAGAGTGAATACAGAGGGATCACCTCAAGATGTAAACCATTGGTGAGCCTCAAAAACAGGAAGGCCAGATTAGAGGTTGCCAAACAACACCTAACAAAGCCTTCACAGTTCTGGAACAAGATCCTATGGACAGATGAGACCAAGATCAACTTGTACCAGAGTGATGGGAAGAGAAGAGTATGGAGAAGGAAAGGAACTGCTCATGATCCTAAGCATACCACCTCATCAGTGAAGCATGGTGGTGGTAGTGTCATGGCGTGGGCATGTATGGCTGCCAATGGAACTGGTTCTCTTGTATTTATTGATGATGTGACTGCTGACAAAAGCAGCAGGATGAATTCTGAAGTGTTTCGGGCAATATTATCTGCTCACATTCAGCCAAATGCTGCAGAACTTGTTGGACGGCGCTTCACAGTGCAGATGGACAATGACCCAAAGCATACTGCAAAGGCAACCAAAGAGTTTTTGAAGGGACAGAAGTGGAATGTTATGCAATGGCCAAGTCAATCACCTGACCTGAATCCCATTGAGCATGCATTTCACTTGCTGAAGACAAAACTGAAGGGAAAATGCCCCAAGAACAAGCAGGAACTGAAGACAGTTGCAGTAGAGGCCTGGCAGAGCATCACCAGGGATGAAACCCAGCGTCTGGTGATGTCTATGCGTTCCAGACTTCAGGCTGTGATTGACTGCAAAGGATTTGCAACCAAGTATTAAGAAGGGAAAGTTTGATTTATGATTATTATTCTGTCCCATTACCTTTTGGTCCCTTAACAAGTGGGAGGCACATCTGCAAACTGCTGTAAATCCTACACCATTCACCTGAGTTGGATGTACATACCCTCAAATTAAAGCTGACAGTCTGCAGATAAAGCACATTATGTTTGTTTCATTCCAACTCCATTGAGGTGGTGTATAGAGCCAAAGATGTTAGAATTGTGTCGATGTCCCAATATTTCTGGACCTGACTGTATTTAGGGCTCTATTACATTGTTAGCGTTAAAACGCGGGAGCAAGGGAGGAAAAACTGCACCCGCAGTTTTCCCCCTTGCGCCCGCGTTTTAACACTTGATTACAATGCAGGCGCAAAAAAAAAAGGCATGCATTACGATCGCGTTAAAATCAGAGATGCTCGCGGCAGCACTGAGCGCTGCCGCGAGCATCCACTCGCTGGAGTCCATAGGACTCCATTGAGTTCCCCCTGCCGGTCACATGACCAGCCGGATCTCGCCTCGCGAGATCTGGCCGGTCGGCGTAGTGATACACAGGGAGAGACTGGGGGGACTTTTTCCCCCAGTCTTTCCCTGCTCCTGCCAGCTGGAGGAGGCGGACGGAGCCGCGGTCCTCGCCGCGGGACAGAGGGTGAGTATGTGATTAATTTTATACTTTTTTTTGCTGTTGTTAACCGATTCTGCAGAAGCGGAATCCGTTAACACCAGGTTCTGGCTCTGGTTAACTTTTCGCTGACCAGAACCAGTTTTTTAACCCATTTGCGTTTGGATTGTAATATGCGGTAAATACCGCGGCAAACGTCGGAACTGGGTGAAAATTTCATTTGGTATTCAGAAAAACAATATATGCACAATTTCATTGGTAATCTGGGTTTAGAGGGTAAAGGGTCATATTTTAACCATACAGGTTTCTAGCGACAAGGTACAGCTTTAGATGACACTAAGGACCAGGGATTGTTCATCACTATGGCCTATAGTGAAGACAAACTGTATAACCTTGTGCATTCTGCCCACTCAGCTCAAGAAAAGTATCCAATACATCCTATATATTAGTCAATGAAGGAGAAAAATGTCCTCAGCTGAAATGCTTTCAGGTCCACCAAACATTCCATGTCCCAGGTTTCCATCTCTGAGAAAAAAATCTTTACTTTAAGTACCCATTAATTAACACAAAAACTAAAGACAATTCACCCAAATGCTACCTTTTGTAAAGCAACAAAATCTAATTTGGACATATATAGACCATTAGAGCAAGACGACTATAGAATTTCCAGATCAAGTGATGATTATGTCCTCCGGGACAACATAAACTTCATTTGACACAAAGGAAAATTATATACTCAAAAAGATTTGGAGCACGACCAAGTTGATACTTTATTTTATCACTAAAACAAGACGCATCAACTTGAACAAAAATACTGGATGACCTATAGATTTCCGTGGTGGGTGTGATGAAGTGCACCACATAGATCATATTGCTTATCTTCTTTATTATATGTATGGTGTTGTTAGGGGAATAAACATTGTGTGTGAAATAAGTGTGTCTGTGTGGTGTTTTTGTTCATAAAAGGGGTTATTTGGAGTGCCTTTGTGTTGATGGAGGTGGCTGGGTATCTGTGTGTGAATAAATGGGCAGGGGCAGTACTTGTATGTTATATTAGTATTTGAATGCAGGAGGCATTTGAGAAGCTTGTTGTGTTTTGGATTATTTTGGAAACCGATGTTTTTGGTTTCCATGATTCAAACCAAATCTAGTCCCACACATCTAGTAATATGTATGTGTCTCTTACGCTAATGTGTCACCTCAAACAGTGAATTTTTGCATACTCCCTACTGTGTCTCAGTCCATTGTCTCCATACTATCAGCAGGTGTATTCAATAAAGGTGAAACTCAGGAGAATTGGCAGAAGTGAAAAATCTAGATAAAAATAGCCAAACCAGAAAAATTCTCCCATTTATCTCACTTTCCAAATGGGCTATTTGGTCTAGAATACTGTTCTCTTCTGCCAATTCTCCTGAGTTTCACCTTTAATGAATAGACCTGTAAAGCCAGGGGTCAGACAAGCTCACTACGTGCGTGCATACCAACGCACCTCCCTACGTCTGTCACAGCTTTGTGATGGTTCGACGGAAGGGCCACACAGTGTAGCATGCGCAATAGTTGCACGTGCTACCAGTGGACGTGCTGAATGTCTCCACGTCGAAATACTAAGACGGACGTAGATGGGGCTACAAAGCACGATTCTCCATAGCACTAACTGCGCTCAGCGAGGCCACATGGGCGTCTGAGTGGAAGGAACGTCCACTCTCACAGTCGTTCCTTCCACTCTGCTAACACTGGCCTAAGTCACTGATTTTACCTCTCACCACTTTCCCTCCCTCTATTGTATCACAGTCCTTCCTCTCATTGTGTCACTGGCTTCCACAGGATATTAAAGCTTCCTCAGCACGGTATGGTCGAACTTGGGGACATGTTAAAAGGCATTTAAAGTGACACTAGCCATTGAATCAAAATGGTTATGGGGATATTGAGCCCTCCTTTCCCATTGAGTGTTTCTGCAATCCCTCTGTGCACTGATTAGCATAATGATTCTTAATGCATTGGAGACCAGAATTGGCCAATTTAACCCTTCTAATTAAGGAATCCCTTTATATTCAGGAAATTCCATTTAAATAACCTGTGACAGTGCCCTAACATGTACATCAACCGTACAATGGAGTTAAAAATAACATATCTCTGGCATTACGTGCTAAGAAAACAAAGAATGATAAATACAGGATGATCAGTTATGACTGGTGAGTTTGCCTAGCTAATAGCTATGACACACATTATTCCTATCCGCTCCCATGTGAATGAATGGCTGGCAGGCAAAACTGTTGGCATTGAAGACAGCTCAGAGATGGCTGCTCTCCCCCTCACTCACTACCTTCTTTCCTGACAGAACCCTGCGTATGGTTGCACAGATTGCTATCTCCTCCCCCACATACATCCTGCTTTCTCCCTCCTCCAGAGTCCAGACAGGCGGCAGGCACATTATCAGACACACGGGAGGGGGACCGGAAGAAGGGGGCGGATTAACCCGGAAGTTAAATAAACCTGTGTGTATTCTTGGAGCGCTGGAGAGAAAGTGACGTATTTGAACGGGGGCGAGCTGGGAAAACACAACTTTGAAATGTTGAGTTCCTGGGCAGGGATTGTCGCATTATAATCAGGGCACTGTGTGTTGAGAGCCTATGCTGGTAGCCAGCCACGGAATCCAACATGGCGGAGAAATTTGATAGCCTCGAAGAGCACCTGGAGAAGTTTGTGGAGAACATCCGCCAGCTGGGGATTATAGTCAGCGACTTCCAACCGAGCAGCCAGGCAGGACTCAACCAGAAGCTGTGAGTTGGGTTGTCCTGGGATTTCGTGTCAGAGGGGCTTTGTAACCTGCTACCTCTTGATTCTTTGCTAGCCATCTTCCGCGAAGGCATCATGGGAACTGTAGTCTACTCTCATGTGCTTTGGTGGTTTTAACTTGCAATGCCTCGTTGAAAATGTATGCCAAGAGGGGGGTTCACTATTGGCAATCTTTGTTTAAAGACCTCCAGGTCTATTCACTAAATATGATTACCAGGAGACCTGGCAGAAGTAAAAAATCTTGGTCCAATTAGCCAAACCAGAAAAACAATTTCTCACTTTAGTTATAGATTGTTCTCTTCTGCTAATCCTGCTTTCATCCTTTTTAGTGAATAGACCGGTTAGATGCTTGTATTGGAAGATGGGTGTCATGTGAGTCTGGCTCCAAATATCCTGGAGTGAGCACTGCACGGCTGCATCACCACACACACACCCCTATTCATTAAAGGATACTCTGGAGAATTGGCAGCAGAGAACACTCTGTACCGAATAGCCGATTTGGAAAGGGTGTGTGTGTGTGTGCGCACACACACCTCTCAGAAGGCTAAACTGGTAAGTGTTTTTGGCTCAGTGCTTGATTTTTATGGCTCGGGAGATTAAAAAGAGGTAGAGGGTGATGTTTGTTATTATTGGAAAGGCCAGAGCATGACCTTTCCACTGATGGCAAACATGACCAGGTTATATGTACAAATATAAAATAAGTGTCAAGTGGTTCCCCACCCTTCCCCTGTTTTAAAATCTTGTATTTTCTCAATTACAGTAACAGGTTTAGGGCTGCAACTAATGATTATTTTCATAATTGTTCAGTTGGCTGCTTTATTTTTTTACATAACGTTCGTGCGTACATTAGCAAATTGCATACTTTTCAGACAAGGTACCTGGTCACAGTGATGGATTGATGCTGGGTACACAGAGGTGAAATGGCTCAGTGAGAGGGGGGGGGTTTAACCACTTTGCTGTGGAGGACACGCTCAGCGCATCCAGCCGCAGGAAGCGGTAGCTGCGGATGACTTGCTGAGCGCATCCTACCTTTGCAGCCAGCGATCGGCCGGATTCCGGACCTCTCTCCCTCCCGACAAGCTTGGGGGGCACACTCAAAAGTCAGGCACTGCTTGAAAGGGCATATCCTGCCCTTCCAAGCGGTGGATGGCTTTAACCCCTTGGGGGCTGGATTGCGATTCGGCACCAACAGGGGTCCCCTCCCAGAGCTGGCCGACATCTTGGATATCGGCCAAGCTTCAGGGATCTCCCCCCAGACGACTGACGTCATCGTGCATAGTTCTGGAGTTAACCCCCCCCCCCCCCCCCCTAGCTGCCACCAATGGTGGAGATAGGGGTTCCAATGAACTCTGATCCATGGCCGCTAGGGGTTAATGTTTGGTATCAGTAGAACGGCCAGAGCATGGCTTTTCCAATGATCCCAAACATGACCATGTTAACAGTAAAGGAAAAAAAAAAATTATTTTGTCAATGCAGCAATAATGTTCACATTTCAAATGTAATGTGAACAATGATGCTGCACTAACGATTTTTCTATGGGGTGCGTTTGTTAAAAATCACGTAATTTTTTTTCCCCAAAAGAATGTAACGAGTCCCCATTTTCTAATTTTTTTTTAACAAGCGCAACTCCTAGAAAATATAACCGCAAACGCTCGCATGATAAAATGTGAAAAAAAAACCTCTTTACAAGCTGTAAATTATTGAAAATGCTAATTTTATTGCAATTTGTTTTATAATATTCAGGCAGGACATGACGTATACATCTAAAAATGATATATTGTAAATCTGCCGGAAAGAACGATATATAATATTAGGGTTGCACCGATACCGATACTAGTATCGGTATCGGGGCCGATACTGGGTACTGCAGGAGTACTTGGTACTCGTGCAGTACCCCCCGATATTTTTACTGATATCGGAAGCCGGCATTGAGCAGGCTTGCCGGCATCCGAGGGGCTGCGGCGGCTGTCCAAATGCTCTATTGGCATTCGGACAGCCGCCCCTGGAGCTGCTCACACAATACTTACCTTCCTGGGCGCCGCTGGGAATGGCTGGGGTCCTTCCAACGAGCACGCGCGCGTGGAAACTTTTCCGGCGGCACCTAGGAAGGTAAGTATGAACACAGTGAGCAGCTGCAGGGCCTGTCCGAATGCCGATAGAGCATTCGGACAGGCCCTGCAGCTGCTCTCTGCGACGATACTTACCTTCCTGGGCGACGCTGGGAAAGTTCCAACGAGCGCACGCGGAGACATTCCCAGCGGCGCCCAGGAAGGTAAGTATCGTCGCGGGGGGGGGCATATCCATGTGTGAGCTGGGGGCATTTTTATATGGCCTGTTCTTATTGGAAAGCGTCACATGACATTAAAGTATCGGTGAGTACTTTTAAAAAGTAATCGGTACTCGGTCTTAAAAAAGTGGTATCGGTGCATCCCTATATAATATGTCTGGGTCATATAATAA
The DNA here is from genome assembly GCA_009667805.1 of Leptobrachium leishanense. Classification (NCBI taxonomy): domain Eukaryota; kingdom Metazoa; phylum Chordata; class Amphibia; order Anura; family Megophryidae; genus Leptobrachium; species Leptobrachium leishanense. Next base: position 174,804,366 of record CM019067.1, on the reverse strand, counting down.
AGCGTGGCTTCAAAACGCGTTTAAACGTGATGAGCGAAAGCGGTAAAAAGGTTAAAGGCAAACAAAAATGTAAACATTGGATATTTCTAAACTCAGGATGACAATTAAGAAACTATTTAGCAAGGGTTTTTTTTGGGGGGGTTTAATTCATTTTCTTTATAGAAAATTATACGATATGAAAATAAAAATATATTTTTAGTACATGTAATGTTGAGGATAAACTGAGTATATAATGTTCCATAAACAAGAGGAAAATTTAGAGTGAAAAACAAACAGGGCAGCTGGGTGGAGTAGAGGTAACATCACTGTTCTGCATGGAGAGAGCCTGTGGAGACATGGGTTCGATCCCGACGAGCACCTCTCCAGTAAGTGTCCTTGGGCAAGACACCTAACAGTACATACTCGCCACCCAGGACATACTTGAAAAAGAGAGAAATCTCAATGTATCCTTACTGGTAAAATACTTTCTCAAAAAGGTTTTCCATTGCTCTGGGTGTATAGTAAGTTCCCAATTAAAATAATGAAGCTCTAGCTTATCTAAATCAAGGCTACTGTAAGTAAACTTCAGATGCCAACTACGGGCCCTAGTGAACACAAACTGTAGCGTTCTGGTGAGTAAGCATGAACATCAGGATAACTGACTTTAACCTCCCTGGCGGTGTTCCTGAGTGTCTCGGGGTTAAATTTCACCACTGAGAGCGGTAACCCCGAGACACACTCGGGCTGTATACATCACCTCTCCCTGCGCTCCCTCTGATCTCTGCAGTCTCCTCCGGCGAACGCAGCGTTTTACTTCCTGGATTCCTTCTCGCGAGGAGGAACCAGGAAGTAATGAGGTCGCGGTCACTGGAGGAGACAGCTGGGGACATTGAGGGAACGCAGGGAGAGGTGATGTATCTTGCGGCATCCCGAGTGTGGCTCGGGGTTACCACATCCAGCATAGTAATTTAACCCCGAGCCACACTTGGATGCCGCTGGGGGGTGGGGGGGGGGGGCAACGAAAAAAAACCTGATTTCTTTCAGCAAAGAATTTGCTGAATAAATAGACTGCCAGGGAGGTTAACACATGCTCCCCCATATTACCTTCTTAGCGCTAACAGGTTAAAGAAAATCCATTGCCAAATCTGTGCTTGCGGGAGTTTACTGTACTTTGTGCATCCTATACTTGACATAGGAAATGTAATACGTAATTGGAGTTAGGAAAAGTAAGGTATTACAAAGTCCCAACTCTAATTACCCCGCTTATACAGTAACTGAATTTTTGGTAACCTCTGCAAGTTGGTGCTAACCGATTCTGCTTTTGAAGAATCGGTTAACGCCAGTTTAAAAAAAAAATCAGATGCTCCCCTCGTTCTGTGGCGAGAATAGCAGTCAAATCTGCTTCTTCTGGCCCCCGGGAGCAGAGTGAGAATGAGGACAAAAAGTCCCCAGTTTCCATCTGTTCCAGCAGTGCAACCCTATGGACTTCTGGAGGTGATGCCTGCGGTAGTGCTTCCGCAAGTATCACTTTGGGTAGTGCATGGTTCCCAGGCAGGCTGCTAAATTGGCGGCTGTCTTGGAATCGAACGCTACAGGGAAGCCTTTTAGGCACAGGTTTTTCCCTGTTGGCGTCCCAGTTTTCGCGTGCACAAGGGAATAGTGCCCTACATCAGGGCTTGACAAAACCAGGAGCCTGGTAGCCTCTGGCTCCTAGAATTTTACTCCTGGCTTCTAAATTTCCAGTTTATTTTACACCAATCTAAAAGCTGTCTTTGGTATCTAAAAAACATCTAGTTGGCTTCAATGTAAATATATCCAGCCCTGGTGTGTGTCGTGTGTAAATAGGGTGTCCAATGGCAACACAGCAAAGAAAATAAGTAAACAAAACTATCACAACGTCACAAGGTACAGATGTTAACCACACAAATCTAAATATCAGAGCGGCCAAACTGATATATTCGAAGCAACGGTCTACACTTCTAGGCTCAAAATAAGTAGCCACAAGACCACATGCACGACAAATACCCAACAGCAAAAAGCACTGGGTAACAAAGTGATTGATAAATAAATAGAAGCAGCTAAATCATAATTTGGGCCAGTACAAACCACACTCCCAGATGCAGAGGCAAGGTTCCCAACGTTTCGGCGAGGATTTGCATTTATCAAGGTATACCTTGATAGAGGCGAATCCTCGCTGAAAGGTGGTTTCCTAACTTTTGTAGCTGGCTCCTAGATTCAAAGCAAATTTGTCAAGCCCTGCCTTACATGTTTTAGGAGGCAGGCAACATTTTCCACATTTTGTATAGTACAGAAATTCTACGAGCCATTGGCTATTTGGCTCCAATATTTGTGAAGCCCTTCAAGTACCATAAAGCTGGCGTCAGACGAGCGTGCTTTGTGTGCCCGTGCTGCTTTGTTTACTGGCGCCGTTGCAGTGTTGTGACGCTGCAACAGGGCCGGTCACACGCTTGGGCGCGCACGAAATACACGCGCAACAAGCGTCTGTTATCCAAGCCTCTCCAGCAAAACTATAGGATACGCGTTGATGGAGCTGCAAAGCGAGATTCTCCATAGGAGGATCGTGCTTTGCAGCACTGAGTGGATGGAATGTCCACTCTCACGGACGTTCCTTCCCCTCTCTAAAGACCCTTGTCTGACACTAGCCTAAGGGGTTAGAATATCCAGGACTGTATTCAATGACAGTGCAGATATTTGTATTTCTACTCTTCATTTTATTTTCCCAAGTGGCACTTGTTGCTTTATAAAGGGATTGGTTTTCTTGTTACAAATCTTGTATGTGCCTAGGTAACTTATCCAATTAAAACCTGTTATGTCCCATGTGCTCACTATCCTTTTGTAGGAGATGTATAAACTGTTTTTTTGTTTTTTACAGGAATTTTATGATCACTGGCTTGCAAGATGTTGATAAATGTCGTCAGCAGCTGCATGATATCACTGTACCCTTAGAAGTATTTGAGTAAGTGCAAATTTTTATACTAAAAATGGATGTCTCTTTTTTTTTTTTTTTTTTATTTTATGTAAGTGGTTTTGTGGCTAACCAATATTTCTAACTTTTTAAATGGGTAATGATGTTAAAAATGGAATTTAAAATGTTGTTTTGTATTTTTTTTTTCTTTTTATGCAACCACTTAGAAGCATGATATGGTGGATATATAATTAAAACAAAACTTTTTTAATAAATTGCCACTAAGAGAACCTGCTGCCTTAACTCAGGCAGACACAGACTGACAAACAGATAAGGCACGTAACAAGCTCAAGGTTCCCCTATGGGGGTTCACGATAAATGGGAAAGGAGGAAGAGTTATTGCATTAGTATAATCAGAGCAAATCTTGCACACGTCTGTGTTGCCGCACAGTTTGACGTCCGTCGTAGCATAGAATCATGAACAATAGAGACCCACACACTAAGTGCGTCTGCACTGAACTACGCAAGTTGGGCAAGAACGTAAACCGCTAACACTGACACAAAGAGTGCACCACATCCGTGTAGCGTTCTGTGTGCGTGATGAGACATCAGACGCAATGCATTTGTGACGTCCAGCACCTTGATGCACAAAATGCCTTTTCATATCCTTTTTCAGATTAATTTTGTTTCCCATATTTCCTTTTTCACCAACGTCCGCCATAAACTGCCCATGTGGTGTCTACAATATCTTCCGTCAGAGCTTATGTCTGTTGTGCACGCACGCACTGTGCGCTCATGATGCGTTCCTCTGACTCTAGCCTAAATAACTAGTGCAACATCATTAACCAAATTTTGATTTTGGTTTACTATGGCAACAGTGTTACTTTCAGAGAGGACTGATCTGAAACGCTTCTAGTCACTCTGTTACTTTGTATATGTCCAGTTCAGGTGGACTAGTTACTTTGTATGCAAGATATGCTCATTACGCTGCTGCTCTGATTTATACTAGTGCAATAATATGAACAAAGGTTCATATTCCTACGGTGTCAGGATATTTTTGCGCTAGTTTCAGAATTTTTGGTTAATCTGTCATGTGTCCTTTTTCTGTCAGTCTGTGTCTGGAGAAGGAGTTAAGGCAGCAGGTTCTCCTAATGGCAATTTATTAAAACGTTAAGTTTTAATTATATCCACCATATCGTGCTTCTAAGCTGTTTCCTAGGACCAGGGTTACCCCCATGATATTTGACCACGATATTGTGTTTTTTTTTCTTCTAGTTAGATGGGAATCTACGAGCTCTATCAATTGAACTAAACCACAGCTGTATTGTATTACTTTGTCTGTGCAAAGTAGTTCTGCAGCTGCTTACAGCCTCTAACACGAGGATAAAGCTCCAAGTCAGGATCTTCACTGGTCTATGGGCTGGGATTTAATCAAATATCAGCTGGCAGAAGTCTCTAAATTTTTGCATCTGGTAACAGATCTAAAAGTAACTTGAGCAGTTTATTCCATCCCCTTTTTATATAAAAGCCAAAATTTACTTTAACTCTGAACACCTGTAATGACTGCAATATTGTAACAGGCTTTATAAATGTTATAAAATCTATTTCCAGTTATATCGATCAAGGCCGTAATCCACAACTCTATACTAGAGAATGTCTGGAGAGGGCTTTAGCCAAAAATGAGCAAGTAAAAGGGAAAATCGACACTATGAAGGCAAGTAATTTCATCTGTTTATACAATTCTGAATATTTCATAATGTTCACAGGATCTGAAACCCACAGTCTGGTTTAAGTAAAATGTTCTCCATTACTTCTTTCCAAGATGGGCTTGATGGTGGATCTTAAATGGCATATTTCATCCACTCATTCTTTCACTGGGAGGTTGATTTTATTCCTGTTGGAAATGCTACCGACCTGTACTGTAGTTCCTGTTCCTTCTTTCCTCTCAGCAAATAATATTGGATATGAAATGAACACAAGTTTAGCTCCATCAGACCGTATACTTGCTCTGAGCATCCACAGTCCGTTTCTTCTTTTCACTAACCTACTGCTGTAAAACAACTGTTCACATGCTACAGAGGATGAGGTGGCTGCTTTCCTGCCCTACTCTTGACCGTTTTATTTCTTATTCCTTCCACCCTAACCACTTTTATCTTCTCTGGCGTTACGATTCTGACATCTTTTTAGATTTCAGGTTTGTTTTTTTCTTTTGGCCCCCTAGCGGTATTCCTAAGTGTGGCTCGGGGTTAAATTCCTATGCTGGAAGCAGTAACCCCGAGCAACACTCGGGATGCTGCTGATACATCACGTGTCCCTGCGCTCCCTCACTGTCCCCCGCCATCTCCTCCACTGATCGTAACCTCATACTTCCTGGTTCCCTTCTCACAAGAAAGGAATCAGGAAGTATGAGGTTGCAATTGCCAGAGGAGACTGCAATGGCTGGCGAGGGAGCGCAGGGACAGGTAATGTATGCAGCCCGAATGTGGCTCGGTTACCGCTTTCAGCACTGAAAGTTAACCCCGAGCCACACTCGGAAAACCCGTCGGGGGGGGGGGGGTTGGGGGTTAAAGCCTCACTAATCTTATTCATCACCTGCATACTCTCACCATCCCAACTTAAAATAAACTGCCTTGCATTTCTTCTCTTTTCACGCACAAACTGCTTGAATTACTTTTTAGAAAAAATGTTTATCCACATTTTACAGCAAACTCTCTAATCCTCTACAACAGGGGGGTCAGCAACTGTGACTCATGTAGTTGGGAGATTTAGTTTCCAAACATCTGGACACTCATGCTCTACAATCAGACTTTTGATTCACGCCACTGGGTGTAGAGCACGTATTTCTCTCAAAAAATGTAACGTGTGTGTGTATCTATCCCATGGAAAATAAACACAAGCTTGTGTGATTAAAAAGTGGGGGGAAAAAACACTTTACACGCTGTAGATGAATTAAAATTTTAATCTTTAATAATTTTTTTTGTTGCAATATATAGGCAGGACATGACGTAAACCTAAATGTCCACTCACTCAATTTGTACTTTTTTTTTTTTTTTTGACAGTTGCTATGCTGACCAATACCATGCCTATGTCACTGGCAAGGACCTAGTGTGCATAGCTGTGCAACAGACTTATGCAAGCTCCATCCATGGAAGATTGCATGGCTTCACCCTGCACTGCAGTAGACAAAGTAGCACCTGTGATATCTGATCAAAGTATAAGATGCACCTTCATCTTTAAGGCTTATGGGAGATCACCAGCAAAGTGAACCTAGTCGCAACATGCACACTTTAAAATGGATTAATAGAATACATCTTATAGCTATAATTATCAAATCTACCTTTACCCTTCTCTTAGCAATTTCATCTGCTCAGTTCCTAGACTTTGACCCAGACTTTGTTTCTTTGACTCATACTCTGGGCGACATTTATAAATACGTTCTATTGCAAATTTTAAACTTCAGGCTTCACTGGGTTCAATTTCCCAATTTTTTTTTTTTTTTTTTTAATCTCCTAGTAACCTTTTCACAAGTGTTAAATGCAAGTACTTGACAAAAAGGAGAAAAAAATAACAAGAAAGCAAACCTCTTCGCTACCAAGTTTTTTTTTTTTTTTTTGGGGGGGGATCGTCAAATCAATTTTAAAGAAATACTTGAGCTTCTACCCATTGTATTTAACTGTAAATAACCTATTTGTCCAGCAGATGACGCCATTTACTGTCAAATTTTGTTGGAGAGGCTGGTCTATTCTCTTCTATTTCTCCCTGCCTCGACTGCTGAAAGCCTGATCTTTCAGAGGTTTGAGCAGGTGATTTTACAGTTTTGGCTCTTTGGGCATTATGCCCACAGGGCTAAAACTTTAGGGACACCTTCTGCAGCCCAAAAGCAAACTAAATAAATTTGTTTGCAGCAAACTAATTTAATTAGCTTTTTTAGGGCTGCAGATCAGTATACAGAGATGCCTCGATCAGGGCACCAGATGGTGCCTTTTTTTGAAGCCAGAGATATCTCTATCGGTAGTGAAGTGGTTAATGTTGTCCTTGTGCTGCTACATCCAAAGGGTATTTCTACTACTCCTTGGTCCGTTAACTTGGTGCTGCATGGATTTATTTCAAATTGTGTTTTTTTTTTTTGTTTTTTTTTTGATTGGTTGTATAGTTGGCTCTTTGTCAGTGGCACAAATTTATAGCTTATGCATATTATGCAGATGGAAGGTGTTTTTATTTCTTCTTCTACCTGTGCTTCAGTGTATATCATTTTTTTTTAAATATCTCTGGTTCTATACAGATGCACATGAAATGTAACCTGTAATATGTCTGGTTCTATTGGGTTTCAATACAATTTTTAATTACTGTTTAACGTTAACTATGGGTGATAGGGTTTTTGTTTTCTCTAACCAGTTTATTCACTAATCTAGTTAAAATGGGGTAACCAGAATGTGCGATATAGGAGAGTTTTTCTGTTTTGGCTATTTTGAACCTAGAATTTTCACTTCTCCAGTCATTCTCCTGGTTTTCACCTTTTTAGTGAATAGACCTGTAGGTTAATTAGGGGGTTAAACCATAGCACCCACCTTGCACTGTCCTCCCATTTTTAACGAGATTATGCAGTAGACTCACTTATTCCTGAGCTCCATCATTTAAGAGGTTAATCATGATGTAACAGTCTTTTTTTACCTGTTTAAAGTATGTAGCTGAGCAGAAGCTTTGTTTGACTTGATGAATGTTAAATAGCACTTCAATGTTCGAATACTTGCTGGAACAATTTAATCATCACTGTCTTAACATTCTAATTCATATACTCTGTAGGAGACCGCAGGAAGAAAATGTTAATTTTCAACTCGAAATTCAAATTTTATATTTGTTTTGTTAGTTTCTAAAATGCTTCAAACTTAATTTACCAGAAACTGTTGTGTTCTCTGGAAAATATGGTTTATTTATTCAAGCACTTTTCTTTTTATGCAGAAATTCAAAATTCTGTTAATTCAAGAATTGAGTAAAGTATTTCCAGAAGATATGGCCAAATACAGGGCGATAAGAGGAGAAGATCACCCTCCTTCATAACTGGATTACCTCTCATCACGTTTTTGAGGGAAAAAAAACTTGTTTACCAGAACTGCAACAGACTGGGACGATGCTGACTCATTGTTCTTCTCAGTATGTGGAAATGGATTGAGCAGTACTAGATGTTTCCTCCTGTTGGTGAATGAATTTGAAGTTTATGCTACAGACTTCACATGCCTTATTTATTGTGTAGATGAGTGGCATAATGTTTTCTGAAATAAACGTTTTGGAGGGAAAATGCAAGCACTAACAGCATTTGTTTTATTTTCATGTATTGTCTTGTGCAAGATAACGTAGAGTCTTAAAGAAATGCAGGCCGTTGTAATATTTAAAATCGAGACATGATTCTAAATGGGACTCGATTAATGAAGATAACATTATAGTGACTTTTTTTTTATTTTTTTATTTTTTTTTAAATATAAACTTGGACCAAAGATCTATAATTTTATGCTAGGGATAGTTAACCTTGAGGTTTATGCCATGCTTTAAAGTCAAGGGCACTAAACTGAGAGTTGAGTTGACATTTTGGTCCTATATTACACTTTGTGGGTATAAGTAATATGCTGATCTTAAAGGTCTTAACTGCTAAGGATGTGTCAATCATGTATTTAACCTCCCTGGTGTTTGTTTTTTTTTTTTTTCTCCCCCGAGTGTGGCTTGGGGTTAAATCTCATTGCCAAAAGGGGTAACCCTGAGCCACACTCAGGTTGGATACATACCTGTACCGGCACTCCCTCGCTGACCTCCGCGATCGCATTCTCCTCCAGCGATCTCGGCGTCCTGGTTCCTGTCTCGCGAATAAGGAAGTAGGACGTCACGATCATCCTGCAGTGACAGTGAGGGAGCGCAGGGACAGCTATGTATCCAGCCCCGAGTGTGGCTCAGGGTTGCTGCTTTCAGCAATGACCTTAACCCCGAGCCACACTTTAATACCGCTAGGGGGGCCATAAATTGTACCGATTCTGACACCTAAAATGTCAGAATCATAACGCCAGGGAGGTTAACTTGTGAACATTCTCTACCTGTAGCCGTTTGAAGTGAAGCAATGATGCTAATTACACTTGTTTGCCATGCCCAGACAACACTATCTGAGTCATGCACAGGTAAGAAAAGAGAAATTTTAGAGAATAAGTGTTAACGTATAGAATGGAAAATATTCACATTTAAAAAAGACTGACATTAAAAAAAAAAAGTTAAGGGGAGAGTCTGCTCTTATGTCACACGTTTAATATGGAAAGTGGCAGATTTTATAGAATTGAAAATAAACCTGCAGTACGTTTTATCTAGTGCTTTGCAGGACAGAAACTCATCCCCTCTCTTCCTCATAACTTACTGAGACCACACACTGCAAAATAAAGTCGTTGTTCCCTATGGATGGCAGAGAATAGCTTATTTTGCTGGTGTAGCTGCACAGGTCTAAAATGGCATGCTTAACCGGGTGACCGGGCGGTTTTACACAAATCCATTCTTTAGTGACCGCTGCTGTTTTTACGTTTCTGCGCTGTTCGTGTTTAGGTAAAATTTTCCTTTTACTCATTTATGCAACCCACACATATTCTACACCGTTTTTCCTGCCATTAAATGGACTTTCTAAAAATACCATTATTTCCATCATATCCTATAATTACTATAAAAAAATATGAAATGTGGTTAAAAACAAACTTTTCATAATTTAATCCCCAAAATCTACAACCACCAAAAAAGAACCCAGCTAAATAGTTTCAGAATTTTGTTCCAAGAATAGAAATAACAGTGTTTTTTTTTTTAAATCGAACCTAGTCATGATCAGGCCTTTCCAATGATGTCCAGCATGATGCTCTAGCTGCCACGGATTGGGAGCTAGGGGGATCCTTTGGATCCCGTTAACTGACCCACTGACATCTCTTCTCCCCCCTTCCCCCCCCCCCCTTCCCCCCATATGTGTGAGGATGTCAGTGGGTGATGGGTTAACTGGAGGCTTGGCTGACATCCACGATGTCAGCCCCCTCCGGGTTTGAATCGCAATTTGGCACAAATTACCCAAATCGTGATCCGGCAACGAAATAGTTAATGCTGCACACCGCTGAAAAGGGGATACTCCCCTTTCCAGCGGTGCAACTTGCAGTGCTCTACCTTCAATGGTTGGTTGGCGAGAGGGCTCCGAAAGAGGAGCGCCCCCCCCCCTCCATTGATTTCAATGGGGGCGCCTGCTGATGACATCACCATGCTTTGTGGGTGACCTCAAGCTCACTGGCCCATCTAAATCACGGGGGCAGGCTTCCTCTCTGCGAGGGAGGCAAGTATCGGGAGGGAGGTTAGGAGCCGCTGACGTACTAAGGTCAGACTAAAGCATTTTTAACGTGCGTTTAGCCGCACGAAATCACTGCCGTGCTAGCAGCAAATGACGTCCAATGCCGGGGAACATCCGACGAACGGCCGCACGAAAGTTTGTCCGCCCAACGCAAGTGGCAAACGAACGCATTTTTTCGAGAACGTCAAACCGCTACTACTGATGTGCAGAGTGTGCTGCGGCCGCATAGGGGCGTGTTTGCGTGATTGGGAGATGTCAGACGCTGCACACGTCAAGGCCAACATAACATCCATACGCAAAAAGGGTTTTATTGATGATCCGTACAAAATCACGGATGAAAATGTGCATCGTATGACCGCTATCGCGTATTCCGTGAAAAAATACGTCCATTCGTTCAAACGCACTTTTTCACGGACAACGTGAAAAATGCGTTCGTCTGACCCTAGCCTGAGGGAGACCCATGGGCAGGACGTACATGGTACGTCAGCGGTCCCAAAGGGGTTAATGCATGTCTCTTTGCTCTCGATTTTTGTCTCGTTTTCAGTGTCGGCTCAAAAAAGAAACAAAACCACATAATGTTCAAAATATGCAGAAATAGTCCTTTACAACAGAAATATAAATCCAGTTACATCATGAACAGATCATTGTCCAAGTAAAGTGATAAAACATACAGGGTTATTCAAAGAGATCTGAATGGCTCCCGACAGGGAACTGAACACTGAAAATCAGCGTTCGGTTAACAACATTCTTGGCCAGAGAGCTGGCAATTTGCCAAATCCTGGCAAATTGCCTGCACATACGGTGCCTGTTCGTTACCTGTTCGAGGGCAGTGAATTCCCATCGAGGCAATGCTTCGGCTATTCAGAGCAAAAACCAGCAGTGAAAGTTGCCGAATTGCCCTGCCATTCGGTGGTTTAATTCAGCAGGTTTATTCAGGCAAATCCCATAGGCTTCATTGAATTAAAATGGGAGTATTTTTAACATTATCTAATAAACCGTTGATTAAGGAGACTCTTTACTGCAGAATATTATTTCGAATATAATCTATATATTTTTTTTTATATTTAATATGTAAATTTCAGACATTTTCGCTCAGACATTTCAAGACTAGGCAGGATGGATTAATATTTATGCCAAATTCGGACCCTACCATCTGATTGTTGCAGCTGAAATAAAGACCCATCAGACCAGGCAACGTTATTTCAGTATTCTATTGTCACATTTTAGTGAGCCCCTGTGAATTGTAGCATCCGTTTCCTGTTCTTAGCTGACAGGAGTGGTACCTGGTGTGGTGCTCCTCTGACCTCCGACAACAAGGAATTTTTTTGTCTACACAACTGGCTCTCACTGGATGTTTTCTTTTTTTGGACCATTCTCTGTAATACCTAGAAATGGCTGTGCATGAAAAATCTCAGATCAGTAGTTTTTGAGCTACTCAGACCTGCCCATCTGGCACCAACAACCATGCCACATTCAAAGTCACTTTCTTACCTATTCTGATGCTCAGTTTGAACTTCAAGCCGCCTTTGCCACATCTAGATGCCTAAATGTATTGAGTTGCTGCAGTCTGATTGGCCGATTAACAAGCAATTTGAACAGGTGCACCTAATAAAGTGGCTGGTGAGTGTACATTGTATTGAACTCTATTGCTGTGGTTAGGATGGCTGATACTTTAGAAATTTAAGGTGAGCCCTTAAGTGTTTTTTTTTATGGGTACATAAAGTATATTGTGCTTTTTGGTTTGTTTAATCTTTTTTGTCTTATTTAATAAAAAGCCATGTAATAGATATTAGACATGTGCACAGCACAAAATTTCGTTTTGAACCAATGGATTAGTCTTAAAATGCAATATATTTAGTTACTAAAGAAATTCGTTTTCAGTTCTTTAGTATGAAAACTAATTTCATTCATCCGAAAACCAATGGATACAATTACTATTGTAGTGGTGGCTCCTCAGAGGGCTGAGATCGCTGCTTGTTACAGTATCTCTCACTCTCAGCACAATGTGGGCCATATTACATAGTTGGTGCTAACTTAACCAGAGCTGTTGTAAACTTACCAGAGCCATTATGGCCTATGGAGGTTTTCAGTTTACAACAGCTCTGGATAAGTTAGCACCAACATTGTAATACTGCCCCGTGTCAGGCAAAGCTGTTACAGTAACTGACTGCTGCTGCTCATCACAGTGCTCAGAGTTTCAGTAAAACTAGTAAATAATATTTTTATATATAAGAGGTTAGAACAATATTATTTCCTTGTTTTACTTAAACTCTGAGCGCTGTTACAGTCAGTTACTGTAACAACTGAGCCTGATACATTGTACTGAGAGATAATGTAACAAGCAGCCAATCTCAGCGCTCACAGCCACTGGATTTAAAGGGCTGAAAAAAAGGATCCTCTCTGTATAATGTTTAGAACATCCTCCTGCATTAATTAATACCCCTCTCTGTATAATGTATACAACATCCACCTGCATTAATTAATACCCCTCTCTGTATAATATATAGAACATCCTCCTGAATTAATTAATGTCCCTCTCTGTATAGAACATCCTACTGCATTGGCATGTGGAGGGTGCAGAACTTCGGATGTTGCGATGTTGCGCTCTTCATTGCTGGTCTCCTTCACTCATCAATGTAATATCACAAAAAGGACTGAAACTAAATTGTAGTGCATTTTATTTTAGTTTCTTTCGTTTTTTGTACTGAGCAGTTTAGTATCTCTTGAGTCATACTAAAACTAAATTATCCCAAAATTCTGACTAAATCGTTTTAGTACTAAAACGAATGCACATGTCTAATAGATATTCTCCAGTCAACTTCACAACAAAATACTGAATTACTCCATGGGGTCTATTCACTAAATGGGGAAACTCAGGAGAAGAGAAGGATCTAGACCAAATAGCCAATTTGGGAGAAGTTGTGGCCATTACCTTATCGTCAGTCAGAGTACGTCCGTTGTGCACGGATGCACAGATTGCGTTCGTCTGACCCTAGCCAAAAATGAATCCCAGGTGACCCGCTTTAATTTCTCTCCTGCAGCTTATGAATTATACATGTTGCAGAGCAGCAGTTTTCCCTAATACGTGTCCTCTAAACATGGCCGACCTGGTACCTCTACCTGTAAGACATGAAATACTGTAGATAGGTAGGATACGGATTTCATCCTAGCATATAAGACGGCTAAGGTAGAAGTGCACTGGCATTAGTGTACCAAATTCCTGGACCCCAAAACAATAAATTTTCCAAGTAACGCAGTACATGATACATAAATCAATGATGACTCTTGAAAGTATCCTTTAGACTGAAAAGGTTGGCACTCGGTACTTTAGATTGATGCAGAAGTCATTAGGCTGGCACAAAAGACAACCTTATTTGTAGACAGGATAGCATCCTTGAGGGAGTTACTGGAAAAAAATTATTTGATGCCAAGATTGAAGCATTACTATAGGTACAGACTTGTGCTAGGTGGTGGCACTCACCTTAGCTCCTGGATTTAATATCTATCTATATTTTATAGATTAGGTATTTAGAAGACCTAACCGTGAACTATAGGGAAGGCAACATCTCCCATCTTTAAAATTTGTTACAAAAGAAACCATACATAACAGATGTTGCCATTGATATAACCAATAGTTATGCACAGGCAAAGCATTGTCATTTGCTTCAAGGTGAGCTTTCATGCTGGCGGCACACTAGCAAACATTTTGCGCCTGTCTGACCATACTGTTTGCTGTCCGTCATAGCTTTATAAAGGAGTCACTGAAACCCACCACACGAAGCACTTGCGCACTTTTTCGCAGACGGGAAACGCCGATAGCTACGGACGCGAAAACAACATCGTGAGAAAGCTAAACGGACGCAGAAACAACGCCGCCATGTATTTTCCTAGGGTGTGGAGACATCAGACGTTATGGTCGCACTTTATGCAGTACTAGCGATATCCCCCATGAAAAAGTGCGTCCGTGACGGATGCAGTACAGTATGCTCGTGTGCCACCACCCTCAGCCGCAACTCTTCTAGTCCATGCATGTTCTCGTTTCTACGTCTCAGTACATTTTTTTCTCAGTTGCAATTACAATGTTGAATATATGTAAGCAGAAAGAGGTGTTCTAGATATTTACCAAAAATATACATGTAGCATTATTGTGGAGTAAACAAATCAGGTTGTTTTGAATTATGTTTTAGATACATTTAAACATTGTCATACATGTTTAGATATTGGATTTTTCATTATTTCCCCTACGTTGAATTGTATACTTAGACCTTTTATTGCTTTCACACTTCTATTAATTGCCTGTCAGCTTGTCAGTGTTTCTAAAATGGAAAATATATTTGAGGTCAGAGAAAGTGTGTCTATATCATTCACAGAAGGATGAGAATTGCTTTAAGTGAAACATTCCTGTGTGTTTCGCGGTAAATATTGGTACAACTCTGTGAACTCCCTGGAGTATAAATTAATAGGGAATATAAATTGAACAGGATTTCCACATAATATTCTTCTTTCTATCCCTCCACTAACATACTAGTAGTATGGAATATAAAGACCTATTACCAGAGCTTGGCACGTCCCAGTGACAATTTTCACGCTCTAATGCTATTTGGGGCCAAAGAATATCGCTATCCCATGGTAGTATCTATGAATATATTTTTATACCAATAATGTCTACTTCACATGCATTTGTTTTAATACTGTACATAAGGGGCCCCATTCCAACGCTGGTGCAGAAAGGGAGATGGCAAATAAAAAATTGTGCGAACAAATTTTACTTGCTGTCTTCCTTTTGTAGTGTCTTTGTTTTGTCCAGGAGGAAGCGGAGGTGCAAAGTGATATTTGCAGCAGTTCTCTGCACCGCCAAGAGTACAGCTGTGTTCAAAATTATTCAACCCCCACTGAAATTGAGTGTTTTGGCCAGTTTGACATTGATTTTGATCATTCAGTCATCTTGCTTACAATTAAATCAAAGAGGCACGTGTAGGTCAGACAAATATAACATAACATTTATAATGAAATAACCACAAATGTCTTTTCTGTGCTCACATTATCAGTTTTATTCAACCCCCAAGTGACATTCAATCTTAGTACTTAGTACATCATCCTTTTACAGTTATAACAGCTTTTAAACGTGAAGCATAGCTTGACACAAGTGTCTTGCAGCGATCTACGGGTATCTTCACCCATTCGTCATGGGCAAAAGCCTCCAGTTCAGTCACATTCTTAGGCTTGCGCACTGCAACTGCTTTCTTTAAGTCCCACCAGAGGTTCTCAATCGGATTTAAGTCAGGTGACTGCGATGGCCACTCCAAAATGTTCCAGCCTTTAATCTGCAACCATGCTCTAGTGGACTTGGAGGTATGCTTGGGATCATTGTCCTGTTGAAAGGTCCAACGTCTCCCAAGCCTCAGGTTTGTGACGGACTGCATCACATTGTCATCCAATATCTCCTGGTACTGAAGAGAATTCATGGTACCTTGCAAACGCTGAAGCTTCCCTGTACCTGCAGAAGCAAAACAGCCCCAAAGCATGATTGACCCCCTGCCATGCTTCACAGTAGGCACGGTGTTCTTTTCTTCATAGGCCTTGTTCTTCCTCCTCCAAACATAGCGTTGATCCATGGGCCCAAACAGTTCTAATTTTGTTTCATCAGTCCACAGAACACTATCCCAAAACTTCTGTGGTTTGTCCACATGACTTTTGGCATACTGCAGTCAACTCTTCTTATTCTTCGGAGACAGCAAGGGGGTGCGCCTAGGAGTTCTGGCATGGAGGCCTTCATTACGCAGTGTGCGCCGTATTGTCTGAGCTGAAACTTCAGTACCCACATCTGACAAATCTTTTCTCAGTTCCTCAGCAGTCACACGGGGACTTTTCTCCACTCTACACTTCAGGTAGTGCACAGCAGTCGAAGTCAGCATCTTCTTTCTGCCACGACCAGGTAGCTTTTCAACAGTGCCCTTTGCCTTGAATTTGCGAATGATGCTTCCTATGGTCTCTCTTGGTATGTTTAACATCTTTGCAATCTTCTTATAGCCATTGCCCTTCCTGTGAAGAGTAATCACCTCTTCTCTTGTCTTCCTGGACCATTCTCTTGACTTCACCATGTTTGTAACCACACCAGTAAATGTCTAGAAGGAGCTGAGTATCACAGTCATTTTAAAGCTGCCTAATTGGTGCTTATTATGCTTTATTGCTGCTCCGTGACATCCGCAGGTGTTTTCAATACCTGATTGAAAACATTTGAATGAACCTCTGTTCTTCAGAGTGGTAGTCTTTAAGGGGTTGAATAATTGTGTCAATGAAGAATTCACAAAAGAAACATTTACTACTGTATTACAAAACCAATTGATGTCATTTTAGTTGCATATGGTTCTTTAAAAAGTCCTTGTAGGATTTCATTCTGAATACAATTACAAATGTACACTAAATTCCCTAAAACCCTTTACAGCATTGGGGGTTGAATAATTTTGAACACAACTGTATATCAGATCACACAGGAGCAGCAGAGGGATACTAAGATTTGTTTGTGCGCGGTCTCCTGCTTTTTTCCAGGGAAACAGTGGCAGATCATACTGCCCCCTTCACCATGGGTTGAGTGGTGACTGGTGAGGTATTGGGTTTTTGGTGTATTTTGTTAAGTGATTTTGCTTTTGAAAAATCATATAACCCCATGTTTAAGGCGTCTGTATTTCTTTGAGAAATATTGCCTCCAAGATAGAAGAATGATCTATAATGGCACAAAGCTCTTTCCCTATTATGCTTCACACTGCCTTGCCCCCACAAAGTTCAGTCGAGATCACATTCTAATGTGTTGAGCCTGCGTTCTTTACCTGCCACAGCGACCCAGATCCTGAGAACTCACTGCCCCTACCTTCACAGACCACAGAAAGACATGGGGGGGGGTGGTAGGAGTTTGTTTGAGGGCAGTGGCGAGAGAGGGCACTTACCCCCCAGGCGCCTAGCGGGGGGGCACTGTAAGCAGGGGCAGACCAACATGTTGCCCTAGGTCGGTGCTGATCTGGGGCATCCAACACAACGGCTGACATCTTGCATGTCAGCCCTTGCTGTGGGACTGCCCCCCCCCCTGGCCGTGGGAATCATAGTGTATGCGCTTTTTGATGTCATAAAGAGGGAGTTCTCCTGCCCAGCAGGGGATCCCAATAAAAAGATGCTGGGGTCCTTTGCACCCAAGCATCTCTTGAACCGTGTAACATAGGAGAAAAAGCTGAACCACTGAACAAGTCAGTAGGAACACCATGCTTCAGTGAAAACAAAATGAAAAACAAATTTTATTGTGGCCTAAAGCCAAACTCTAAAAACCAAGGTATGGTGATCACCAGAACAAATACACACAACGTGAAAGAAAGTTAAAAACAACAAGTATTTTTGTTTGGTATAAGAATCGACATATGTGTCCAGTATATAGTTCACTCACACATGCGACAATATAGAATACTTGGTACTGAGGTAGCAATGTGAGCTGGGGCAGAAATCGTGCGTAGATGCTCACAATTGATCACGTATATTGAAAATGAAACCCAAAAAAGAAACCCCCACAAACTCACTAGACTGATATTAGGCTGTAGATTAGTGGATGGTGAGGCTGAAATAGCGAGAACATGTGCCCATAATGAGGTACAGAGTAATCAGCCACAAGCAAACAATAAAGCAGTAATGATAAGCCAAACACTGGCAAAAAATTGAAAGAAGGGAGATTTGGGGGATAGGGTAAGGCTGGTGTCAGACGAGCGTAGTGTTCACATCCGTGATTGCGCCTAAAAGTATTTCCGTGATAGCATGACGGAAAGCCCATCGGAGCCCGTTACACGAAGTACGTCCGCAATGAACTGCGGGCGCACAACGGCCACGGCCCACGGACGCACGTACAACCCCTAGAACGGCCGCACAGAGTGCACTGCGCCCGGCTAGCGGCCTGTGTACGTGAGGTGGAGACGTCAGACGCACCTGTTCTGCGGCTTACATCACGTCCAGACTCCATAACTTTTTTGGTGTGGCTGGAGTATATCCTGGGGGCTGGAGAGTGTATCCTGGACATTGGAGAGTGGACGCTGCAGGTGACATGGACGTCGAGAGGCTGATCACCGAAGTGGGGGAGCACCCCAAATTGTGGGACACAGCCAGCCAACAATATAAGGACAAGATCAGCAAGGTGAACGCATGGGCTGATGTGACAAGAGCGGTGTACCCTGCATATGACACATGGTCTGAGCATGAACAGAAAGTGCAGAGTGAGTACATGATTATTATATTCATAATGAAATGCACATTATTAGTCCAAACAAAATGTAAATGGCTAACAAATTCATGAACGTCACATGTCAAATGCTCCCCATCAGCCAGGGCACCTGTCCTGCTTTGCTAGTGAAATAGTTTGCCAGCGCATCACGATGCCTGTTGCTGTGTCGATTCACAGGCATAACATCATCATTAATAAATTCCTCCAAACCACAAACAGACAAGGAGTCATCAAAATTAAAACCATCCCGCGCACGAACAAAATTATGCAACACACAACAGCATTTCACGATATCTACACAAAAATCTATGTGCACCTCTAGCGGCCTATGAAAAATCCTCCACTTGTTGCTCAATATGCCAAAGGTACACTTGACATACCGTCTCGCACGTGACAGCCTATAATTAAACACCCGCTTTTTCACAGTCAGGTGTGTCCCAGAGTATGGCCACAGGAGATGTGTGGAAAGGCCGAAAGCCTTGTCCCCCACAAATGCATAGGGGACTGCCACGTCTGTGCCAGGCAAAGGTGCGGGTCTGGGGATGTGCAGTGTCCCACTTTCTATTGCATTCCACAGTGTGGAGTTCCTGAACAGTGTGGAGTCTGAATCTTTCCCGTATGACCCCACATCCACACAGACAAAATTATAGTTGGCATCTGCCACTGCCAGTAGGCCAATGGAAAAATAATGTTTATAATTGTTATACAGTGAGCCACTCTGCAGTGGCTTCACTATGCGGTCATGTTTGCCATCCACGGCTCCCAGGCAATTCGGAAAGTTTGCTCGCTCCAAAAACGTTGCAGCAATTTGTGCCCATGCCTTGTCTGTGGGTGTTGTCAAACATTCTTCCCTCGTCGTGTCCCAAATTGTCTGGCACACCTTGCGGACAATCTCCCCAGCTGTAGATCTGCCAACGCGGAAATTATAATGCAGGTCCTGCAGACTGCATCCACTGGCAAGATACCTATCAAAAATGGAGAAATAAATGTGTGTTATGATCAGATTCCGTGAGCCGCACCTAATATCATTCTTCTGTTTTGCAGCACATTAAGTCATAGCGAAATGGAGGACAGTCAGGGACAATCACACCAGGGTCCTCAAAAAAGATGCGGAAGCGGCACGCTCAGGATCAGCGGCGAGGAGGGGCAGCAGTTATATTTATGCTGAGCAGCTGCCATTTCTGCGACGGACCCTGGAACCAAGACCTATGGTGGGCAGCATGGATGTCCCATCCACATCCAGGGCACAGCAACACGTGCAGCCATGTGCTACTGCCACCTGCTCAGAACAGACGGAACAGGCTGGAGCAGACTCGCAGTTGGAGGAGGAAACCGCTGCCCAGGAGCTGCCTACTGCAAGAGCTGACACCACCAGGCTGGCCCACAAAAGGAGAAGGGCACCGAGTGCTGAATTTGAGCATGCCATGGTGACATTCATGGATGCTCACCATCCACCACCACCGCCACCACCACCACCTCCACGCTGCAGGTACTGGGATGACGATGACATGTCGTTCCATCATTCGTGTCTCCCCATGTTGCACCAGAATGAGCCTGGCTCAGAAGATGGAGTACCGACGAAGGACATTGGACACCATCCACAGCATCTTGAGCCAGCCTCCAGTACGGCCTGTGCCTCCCAGTGCACAATATGCTGGTGGTTATTACCGGCAGCCGGAGCCTCCACACCAACCCATGTCCCCTGGTGCCAGGTCACATCCACCCTATCAGTCTGCATACAACCGAGGTTACATGCCCGATCCCTATGATGAAGATGCTCCTCATTATGAGGATTTGTAGTTATTTTCGTGCTCATGCACTTGTTTTATGCTCTGCATTGTTGTTTGCCACATGTTCGTGGACTCTTTATTTTATGTCTGATTGGTGTTATGTTCAGCAACATATGGTGTGTTAATGTTATTTTGTTTAGCATTACCATTTCTTGTGGATAAAACATTTATGTTGCTGTCACTGTTGTCGGTGTCATTCATTATTGAGTATGTGTCATATTATGCAATGTGTGTGGGTATGCTTGTGCGAATGGGCTGGTGGGCATATCACAACACACCGACAATGGGGGCTCTGGACATCGAGCACATCTCTGCTGGCTGGCACCGTAAATATGAATGCTGGTGTTTGCTGTTACTTACCGCAACGTGATGACCAGCATCTCCTCGCCTGGTATGGCGTCCCTCATGTTGGTGTCCCTCTTCATCAACGGCTCACGTACCTTCGACAACAGTTCGTCGAAGGAGGGGATGGACATCCGCAGGTAGTTGAAGAACTTCGTCGGGTCCCTCTCTCGCAGTGGCCTGTACAGCGTCACAAAGTGCCCATGCGTGCATCTGGCAGCGTTTATGGGATGAACTCATGATCGCCGTTTTCGCTTGTTCTTGAGGTACAGGTAGCCCGTTGCAGCAAACACAAATACTTGGACTGCATCCATGTGTGGAAAACACCACCTTCCCCAAAATGGCTTTTTAAACCCTTATTCCCTTGGTTTTTTCATCTGCAATTAATTTGGTTTCTCACATTTCACTTTTTTATATTGATCCGTCACTAATCACGGACTGTGTGGCCACTACTGCGTCTTCCGTACTGACGTACGACCGTGTGCACGGACGTACAGTCCGTAGAAATCATGCTCGTCTGACCCTAGCCTAAATAGGTCACAGCTACTAGAACGCACCCAACATAGGAGGTCCGTTTTGGTATCATTGTATCCTGACCTTTCCAATAATACCGAACATGGCCAGATTATCTGTAAAATATAAAAATCCTTTATTTTTTTTAATTTCTCCAAAATCTGCAGTATTGTTCACTTATCTCTATAAATAAAATTGTTTGCGTCCGTCGCCGTAGTGGATGCGCGCGCATCCAGGTGAGCCGGATGCGCATGTAGTTTACAATCTAAGCGGGAAGAGGAGCCCGCTCTAATATATAAATGCCTTTGTAATGCGCTGTCAGCTGCACGCGCACCCATTACAGCTGCTCACTCGGCCTTAGTGGCAGGCACTAATATTTATTACCTTGCACCAATTATTTTTCGCTTTAGCATCTGCCTTGCAGCATTAACTAATGAATAAGGCCCCTGGTGTATATTGCCTTAAAGTTCTATTTTAGTTTCCATCTGACCATAGATCCTAATCCAATTTGAAGCACCAGTAGTATCTGGCAAACTGTAGATGCCTGGGTTTGTTTTTTAAGTTTGACTAGAAATTTTCAATTCTCGCCTTGATGGTGGAAATGGGAATTTTGAATCCTTTTGCAATATTTTTTTTTTTTTTTATAGCAACTTCCAATTTTGTGAAGCTCAACAACCTTTTGCAGCACATCACAGCTATACTTCTTGGCCTTACCCATTATGATGAATGACCTATGTGTTATCTCCTCCTTTTTTCCCTGGGCGCAGTTTTTTCTTCCTAGCGTCCCCGTTTTACCGCATTGAATGTAATGTAGCTCTATAATGGTTCTGGTAAGTTTACAACTGCTCTGGTTAAGTTAGCACTAGGCTTGTGCGCCATCAATAAATTTGTTTTGTTTCGTAATAGCTGTTATTTCGTTTTTTGTAATTTGTGTCTGAAACTCAATTCGGATTCGTCCGAAATACGAATTTTCATTAGATTCATTCACTTTTCAGAACAGTTACGACCATTCGCTATGATGAATTTAAAAAGCAAAAATACATTTCTTAATATGGCAGTTGATGGTAGTTTTTTTTTATATATACGAAATTCCGTTGAAGAATTTTGGTGAAACGTAAACTAATCTAATACATCCCTGTGCTGTGCTGACTTCCTGGGTCTGTACTTCGGCTGTGCTCATTATGAGGGGTTCCCACCATTCCTGTTCTGTGCTGAGTTCCTCCAGGGTTGGTACACCTGCTGTGCTCATTATGAAGGGGTTCCCACCATTCCTGTGCTGGGCTGAGTGAGTTCCTCCTGGGTCTGTACACCCTCTGTGCTCATTATGAGGGGTTCCCACAATGCTCGAACGAACAATGTTCGATTCGTATTCATGTTCAAATCGAACCTGCGGACCCTACTGGTGACTCCCATTTCAAATATTAAAAAAGGTAATTTAATTTCATAATGAATAATCTTAATTATTATGATAATAAAACGATATTAATGAACATTCTTACTTCATCCGATTCTGAATCTCCCAACGACTACCAGTCTCCCACTCCCATATTAAAAAAGGTAATTTTCCCAACCCTCCCTCAGCAGCAGAAGAAAACCTCTGATTGGGCAAACAGTCACTTTTCCGTTGTAACGAAATTAGGATTCGGAGCCGAAATTCGATAACGGAATTTCGGATTTCGGATAAATTCAGAAGCCTAGCAATTCGTATTTCGGATAAATTGAGAAGCATAGCAATTCGTATTTCGGATGCTTCCGAATCTACGAATTTCTGGAAATTCAGACGAATTTCGATTCGTAACGAAATGAATCACACATGTCTAGTTAGCACCAGCTTTGTAATACTGCCACAAATGTTTAAACCGTAAAGACAATCTTCACGGCCTTCTTTGCTCATATTTGTCAAGGATTCAAAAATTAGAGGGCACTGCCTTTTGTCTATTGAGCTATAAAGATTATGTGATATATTTTAGGTCATAAGCTGTTCTATGTCATACAATTGGCTATTAACAAAAAATATTTTATCTAGGAAATGGGTAAATACAAGAACAGGAGAGGTACCTACATTAGTATTATTAATGATTTTTGTCATGGTCAATTACACAAAACAAGAGTATATAATAATTATGAGTAATTAGAAATAATCACTGGTGCTAAAATATTAGTAATCGCTGATGACTGACTAATTACATTGTACAAGTTGCTTGAAATGATGACGCCGTTGGACTTTGATTTGAGTTGTGGTGATGCCTGTGGTGGGAGAGTATCAAAAGCGGCAGGGTGCTGGATAACAATTCAGGATTTAATTTATCGAGGAAGCTACGTGATTATGGCAAAAGAGGACTGAGTGCCAAAGCAATTATTTCTATTCATATCTCTGCAGCTAAATGAAACGTGAAACTCTACAGAATCATTCCCATTTAAATATTAGGAAGCTGACAGAAAAAAAAATAATGATCCTTCTAATGAAGTGAATTTCAATTCAAGTTGAAGATCATGAATTATCAGACCAATGAAGTTGTTATTTCAAATATAAGCCACATTACCACTGTTTCTTAAACCAAAAGATTTTAATATCACACAACATATTCATGGCTGTGAAAACAAACTATGGTAACTTTGACGTAAAAATTTTAAAGTTAAAAACCTGCATAATACATGTGTGCATATGGAGAGACCACAGAAAAAAAGGAGGGGATTGAAAGCAAACCATTGTTCGGCATAGTTAAAGAGTAGGGATGAGCTGTTCGGTTCGATCTGTTTAGAGTTCGCATCGACAGTTCGCAAACATCGAACTTTTTGGGGCGTTCACCAAAAGTTCGAAAAAAAATAATAATTTGAAAAAGTATAAAAAATGCTTAAATACTAAAAAATCTAGAAATAAAGAGACTCTTTACTGCAGAATATTATAAGCAACGGTTTATTAGATACTAGCTTTTGCCCGTGGCTTCGCTCGCGTGGATTTTAGGATTTGTTAAAATTGTTTTTTAAAAGAAACTTGAGGTTTTTTTGGTAGAATCCCCCTCCCCCCACTTAGGAAAATTGTAAAACACGTGTTTTTTTATTTTTCAAGAAGAATGTAAGTGCCAAATTTCATACCTGTAACATCTTTGGTTTTTGAAATATAGGTATACTGATAAAAGTATTCTCATCCCTTTCCCCCAACCCCCTTAACTGGATTTTTGGAATATAGTAAAACATGTTTTTTTTTTAGCACGAAGATTGTAAATATCGACTTTCACACCTGTAACATCATTGATTTTTGAAATCTAGGTATAGTAATAAAGGTATTCATCCCCCTTTTTGCCCCCCCCCCACTGGATTTTTGGAAAATGGCAAAATAGGTGTTTTTTAGTTTCTCAAGACAAATCTAAATACCAATTTTCACGTCTGTAACATCTTCTGTTTTTGACACGTAGGTATCCTGTTTGAAAGTATTCACCCCCTTTTTTTACCCCCCCACTTGGATTTTTGGAAAATGGTAAAACACGTGTTTCTTTATTTTCAAAAGATTGTAATTACCAAACTTCACACACCTGTAACATCTTGGTTTTTGAACTATAGATATACTGATAAAAGTATTCAGACCCCTTTCCCTCGACCCCCCCCCCCCTGTTTTTTGGATTTGTGGAAATTGGCAAAACACATGTTTGGATTTTTTCACGAAGATTGTAAATACCAAATTTCACACCTGTAACATCTTTGGTTTTTGAAATATAGGTATACTGATAAAAGTATTCAACCCCCCTTTTTGCCCCCCTCCCACTGAATTTTTGGAAAATGGTAAAATAGGTGTTTTTTTGTTTCTCAAGACTAATCTAAATACCAATTTTCACGTCTGTAACATCTTCTGTTTTTGAGATACAGGTATCCTGATTAAAAGTATTCAGCCCCCCTTTTTTTCACCCCCCCCACTTGGGATTTTTGGAAAATGGTAAAACACCTGTTTTTATTTTTCAGGAAGATTGTAAATACCAAATTTCACATCTGTAACATCTTTGATTTTCGAAATATAGGTATAATGATAAAAAATATTCAGACCCCTTTCCCCCGACCCCCCCCCCCAATTGGATTTGTGGAAAATGGCAAAAAACATGTTTGGTTTTTTCACGAAGATTGTAAATACCAAATTTCACACCCGTAACATCTTCGGTTTTTGAACTATAGGTATACTGATAAAAGTATTCAACCCCCCTTTTTGCCCCCCCAAGGAATTTTCAGTACATGGTAAAATACGTGTTGTTTTATTTTTCAAGACTAATCTAAATACCGATTTTCACATCTGTAGCATCTTCTGTTTTTGACCTATAGGTAGCCTGTTTAAAATATTCAACCCTCTTTTTTCACCCCCTTATGGGTGGATTTTCCAAAAATCCTTCCTTAGTGGGCGCCTACATCATAAAAACAGTGCACCTTCAAAATTTCACGTTCCTAGGTTAAACGGTTTCAGCTGAGCATTGATGAGTCAGTCAGTCAGAACTTTCACGTTTATATATATATATAGATGTATTTAACTCCCCATTTTGGCCCCCCCATGGAATTTTCAGAAAATGGTAAAATACGTGTTTTTTTTATTTGTCAAGTTGAATCTAAATACCGATTTTCACGTCTGTACCATCTTCTATTTTTAAGATATAGGTATCCTGTTTAAAATATTTAAAATATTCAACCGCCCCCTATTTTTTGCCCCCACAGTTGAATTTTTGAAAAACGGTAAAATACATGTTTTTTTATTTTTCAAGACGAATCTAAATACCGATTTTCACATCTGGAACATCTTCTGTTTTTGAGCTATAGGTATCCTGTTCAAAATATTCAACCCCCTTTTTCACCCCCTTAGGGGCGGAGTTTCCAAAAATCCTTCCTTAGTGGGTGCCTACATCATAAAAACAGTGCACCTTCAAAATTTCACGTTCCTAGGTTAAACGGTTTCAGTTGGGCGTTGATGAGTCAGTCAGGACTTTTGCGTTTATATATATATATATATAGATTGAATTAAAACGGGAATATTTTTAACATTGAAGCCTATGGGATAAAACATTCTTGTTACTAAAACATCAGGCAGACACGGCCCTCTAATCAGGCACTGTAGAGGGCAGCCTGTCGGGGCCTCCCAAAGATCCCCTTGGGGAGCATGCGGCTGCCGGATGACAGAGCTGCGACTGTGCGGGCTAGCCGCACGGGTGCATGTGGCAGAGACAGGCGGCGCAGGGAGGGAGCCAATGCACCTGTGGCCACGGCAGACCCCCCCCCACAACCAGGATCCAGGGAGCCCCCACTGACCACCAGGCTAAGGTAAGGTGACACATTTCTAAAAAAAATAAAATCCGAGGGCATTTTTAAATGTCCCCGGAACATAAAATAAAACTCTTTTTTTCTTTTCTCTACCTTGCTGAATGTATTTAATTATATATTAGATACATTCAGCCAGGTAGAGGGGGGGTGGCATGTGGGCTGCGCGGGGTCTGAGGTAGTGGTTTTTTTTTTGTGTGTATATTTTTAGCAAATTTATAGGGGAAGGTAAGATATATATCTTATATATATAATATATATATATATATTCTTATAAATATATATATCCAGACTTGTATTACACACGCATTTTGGCAACTTATTCCCCCCCCAATTTGGCTGATCCCTCCAGAAGAATGTTGAACCAGATAGAGCAGAGAATAATATATATATTCTCTGCTCTGTCGGGTTCAACATTTCTTCTGGAGGGATCAGCCAAATGGGGGGAACGCATTTAGTTGAGATTGTCCACATGCCACCCCCATGTGCGTATGTGTGTACATGGTCTGAGGTCTGTGGGTGGGTGTATATATATATATATATATATCTGCGTTTTGATATATACGTATATATAGGTCTGCGTGTTGATATATACGTATATGTCTGTGTGTGGTATCAATGCATCCCTACTCTATACACAGCGCTCCGTGTCCCAATAATATATTTGATCAGGGGGTTACCTTTTTTTTTATATTTTTATACTATTCCTATTAAATTAATGGTAATTTTTTATGTATTTTATTCAGTAGAAACCTTTTTTTTTGCCTATTTAACGTGCTTTGTGAAAATAAAACGGTTTTGTGTGTACATTTTAATTTAGTTGAGAAGCAACGTAATGCAGTGTAGACACGCTGCGAGGCGGAGCGGAGTGAAGTCAAGCCTGCAAAATGTTTGCTTCGCTACGCTGTGCGTCGCTACACGATTAGTGTGTCTCAGCTTTAATTCCTGCATCGCTAGCTTACCGAATCAGTTTGTATACTTGTTACTGATCCTGCTTGTTCTGAGGACCCGATCTGTTGCCGACTTTGCCTGCCATTTGACTATTTTCTCTGTGTATTCCCTGCCTGTTCTGTTTGCTTCTTGTTGCTACTGGTGTGTGCCGATTCTCACCATATACAGTAGCGCAGTACAAGTGCCTAAACATTGCTGACCCGGTTTTGTTATACAGTCAGGTCCAGAAATATTGGGACATCGACACAATTCTAACATCTTTGGCTCTATACACCACCACTATGGAGTTGGAATGAAACAAACACAATATGCTTTAACTGCAGACTGTCAGCTTTAGTTTGGGGGAATGTACATCCAACTCAGGTGAACGGTGTATGACTTACAGCAGTTTGCAGATGTGCTTCCCACTTGTTAAGGGACCAAAAGTAATGGGACAATTGACTTCTCAGCTGTTCCATGGCCAGGTGTGTAATATTCCCTCATTACCCCAATTACAATGTGCAGATAAAAGGCCCAGGGTTCATTTCAACTGTGCTATTTGCATTTGGAATCTGTTGCTGTCAACTCTCAAGATGAGATCCAAAGAGCCTTCACTATCCGTGAAGCAAGCCATCATTAGGCTGAAGAAACAAAACAAACCCATCAGAGAGATAGCAAGAACATTAAGCGTGGCCAAAACAACTGTTTGGAACATTCTCAAAAAGAAGGAACGCACCAGTGAGCTCAGCAACACCAAAAGACCCGGGAGACCATGGAAAACAACTGTGGTGGATGAATGAAGAATTCTTTCCCTGGTGAAGAAAACACCCTTCACAGTTGGCCAGATCAAGAACACTCTCCAGGAGGTAGGTGTATGTGTGTCAAAGTCAAAAATCAAGAGAAGACTTCACCAGAGTAAATACAGAGGGTTCACCACAAGATGTAAACCATTGTTGAGCCTCAAAAACAGGAAGGCCAGATTAGAGTTTGCCAAACAACACCTAACAAAGCCTTCACAGTTCTGGAACAAGATCCTATGGACAGATGAGACCAAGATCAACTTGTACCAGAGTGATGGGAAGAGAAGAGTATGGAGAAGGAAAGGAACTGCTCATGATCCTAAGCATACCACCTCATCAGTGAAGCATGGTGGTGGTAGTGTCATGGCGTGGGCATGTATGACTGCCAATGGAACTGGTTCTCTTGTATTTATTGATGATGTGACTGCTGACAAAAGCAGCAGGATTAATTCTGAAGTGTTTCGGGTAATATTATCTGCTCACATTCAGCCAAATGCTGCAGAACTCATTGAAGGGCGCATCACAGTGCAGATGGACAATGACCCAAAGCATACTGCAAAAGCAACCAAAGAGTTTTTGAAGGGACAGAAGTGGAATGTTATGCAATGGCCAAGTCAATCGACTGACCTGAATCCCATTGAGCATGCATTTCACTTGCTGAAGACAAAACTGAAGGGAAAATGCCCCAAGAACAAGCAGGAACTGAAGACAGTTGCAGTAGAGGCCTGGCAGAGTATCACCAGGGATGAAGCCCAGCGTCTGGTGATGTCTATGCATTCCAGACTTCAGGCTGTGATTGACTGCAAAGGATTTGCAACCAAGTATTAAGAAGGGAAAGTTTGATTTATGATTATTATTCTGTCCCATTACTTTTGGTCCCTTAACAAGTGGGAGGCACATCTGCAAACCGCTGTAAGTCCTACACCATTCACCTGTTTTGGATGTATATACCCTCAAATTAAAGCTGACCGTCTGCAGTTAAAGCACATTGTGTTTGTTTCATTCCAACTCCATTGTGGTGGTGTATAGAGCCAAAGATGTTGGAATTGTGTCGATGTCCCAATATTTCTGGACCTGACTGTAGCTGCTGATGTAACTGAATAGATCGGGGATCTCTTCTGCATTACCAAAACCTCCACCACTGCACTCTTCCACAATACCTCAGAGGGGTTACGGTGTGAAGGCACTTGCTGCCACCAAAGGCACAATATTTGGGTGCACTGCCACTGACGCCTATACCAGATTCATATCATTTTATTATTGGACCGCAGGGTCCAACCCTGCACTCTTCCACAATACCTCAGAGGGGTTTACGGTGTGACGACACTGTTGCCGACACTAAAGGCCCAATTTTAAAGCACCTATTGTTACTTTCATCCAAAGCCTGCATAAGTTTCACCATAATTTAGCCAAAAAAATCACTAAACTTGTTATGCGTGTCCTAAAATGTCTCCTCTTTTCATACAGGCTGCCGCCCCAAGCAGTTGTTTATGAATACATTAAAGGAAAACCATTTACTGTCATTTGAAATGTCATTTTTTTTTGTTTTTAAATGTTTCTATACATCCTACAAATCCGCCACTTCACGGGCAGGTTATGGGGACCTCCTAGGCACGATATTTGAAGGAATTTTTCGTTCTTATTCTTAACCTTTATTTCATGGAAAACTCACTGTACCTTTAAAAACGTTTTTTTTTAAACTTTTTGTCCTTGTTTCCTGTTCCCCAGGGCACTACCCGAACCCCCATACACCTTTTATGGAAAATATCTTGCATATATGTCCTCTTGGAGGGCACTCTAAAATCGAACTTTCGAGTCCCATTGACTTGCACTGAGTTCGGTTCGTGTTCGAACTCGAACTTTTGAAATTCTTCGAATGCGAACCGAACACGGGGGTGTTCGGCTCATCACTATTAAAGAGTATGTTCAATATTTTAATAATTACATTCTGTCAAGCTTGTAGGGAGCTTCGGGGTTCTTCACATTTCTGAGCTGGATCTCTTACCACAGTGGCCAATTGAAGTGTTCATAGCTGTGGTGTAATTTTGTTAAACCCCTCATCTTATCGTTGCATCTGAGTTTACTGCTAAACTAATAACCTCCTGCTGTATGGATCAGATATGTGGGTGGCCTCGATGATGCTGTAATGGCATTCAAGCAGGCCCAGGAGTGCTTGTGTGGGGATGACCA
Organism: Leptobrachium leishanense; assembly: GCA_009667805.1. Taxonomy (NCBI): domain Eukaryota; kingdom Metazoa; phylum Chordata; class Amphibia; order Anura; family Megophryidae; genus Leptobrachium; species Leptobrachium leishanense. The sequence continues at coordinate 174,774,005 of CM019067.1, read as the reverse complement.
CAGAGATGCCTCATAGTAGGAGAGTTGAGTCCCTGACAGTCATGACACAATCAGACAAAAAGAACAAAAGTGAGAATGAAAAGGTGTTGTCTGCAAAATATTCCTTAAAGTCATTTTGTAGAAAGAAATGGCAAAAAGAGTCACGGCCTTCGCCACCGGTGCCGCAAATAGGCAAAGTCTGGCACTGCTCCATAATATCTCATTCCGGCATCCCCTTTCATGTAGCATGCCAGGCCGGTTTTAACCCATGTCTTCTCTGATGTCCAGGTGACCAGGAATCCATATCAGGTATTTCCTGTGTTTCCAAAACATCAGTTGTGGGCTGGGCCTGGACATCCTATATAGGTGCACTCTATTGTGAGTGCTTCTGCATCGAAGTCCACCAGTTGCCTTTGACCTGTGTACAGTGCACAACTACCTAGATAAATTTTTAGTGGAGCGCTTCACCAACCAATCCCCACCCAATACCGGTGAACAGTCACTAAGTACCAGTGCTGGTGGTTTCCCCAAAAAAACAAAGCTAGGAAAAAATTCCAAATACAAATCTGTGATGGTACCGCGCACTCGATAAGCAAAAGGCATACACTATGTATTCTGAACAGATGATCTTCTCAAAGTCAGCTCATAGCATAGGAGACAAAATCATAGAGAAATAATTGCGCAATACGTTTGTATACAGTCAGGTCCAAAAATATTGGGATATCGACACAATTCTAACATCTTTGGCTCTATACACCACAATGGAGTTGGAATGAAACAAACACAATGTGCTTTAGCTGCAGACTGTCAGCTTTAATTTGAGGGTATGTACATCCAACTCAGGTGAACGGTGTGGGACTTACAGCAGTTTGCAGATGTGCCTCCCACTTGTTAAGGGACCAAAAGTAATGGGACAATTGGCTTCTCAGCTGTTCCATGGCCAGGTGTGTGATATTTCCTCATTACCCCAATTACAATGTGCAGATAAAAGGCCCAGAGTTCATTACAAGTGTGCTATTTGCATTTGGAATCTGTTGCTGTCAACTCTCAAGATGAGATCCAAAGAGCTTTCACTATCAGTGAAGCAAGCCATCATTAGGCTGAAGAAACAAAACAAACCCATCAGAGAGATAGCAAGAACATTAGGCGTGGCCAAAACAACTGTTTGGAACATTCTCAAAAAGAAGGAACGCACCAGTGAGCTCAGCAACACCAAAAGACCCGGGAGACCATGGAAAACAACTGTGGTGGATGAATGAAGAATTCTTTCCCTGGTGAAGAAAACACCCTTCACAACAGTTGGCCAGATCAAGAACACTCTCCAGGAGGTAGATGTATGTGTGTCATAGTCAACAATCAAGAGAAGACTTCACCAGAGTAATTACAGAGGGTTCACCACAAGATGTAAACCATTGGTGAGCCTCAAAAACAGGAAGGCCAGATTAGAGTTTGCCAAACAACACCTAACAAAGCCTTCACAGTTCTGGAACAAGATCCTATGGACAGATGAGACCAAGATCAACTTGTACCAGAGTGATGGGAAGAGAAAAGTATGGAGAAGGAAAGGAACTGCTCATGATCCTAAGCATACCACCTCATCAGTGAAGCATGGTGGTGGTAGTGTCATGCGTGGGCATGTTTGGATGCCAATGGAACTGGTTCTCTTGTATTTATTGATGATGTGACTGCTGACAAAAGCAGCAGGATGAATTCTGAAGGGTTTCCGGCAATATTATCTGCTCACATTCAGCCAAATGCTGCAGAACTTATTGGACGGCGCTTCACACTGCAGATGGACAATGACCCAAAGCATACTGCAAAAGCAACCAAAGAGTTTTTGAAGGGACAGAAGTGGAATGTTATGCAATGGCCAAGTCAATCACCTGACCTAAATCCCATTGAGCATGCATTTCACTTGCTGAAGACAAAACTGAAGGGAAAATTTCCCAAGAACAAGCAGGAACTGAAGACAGTTGCAGTAGAGGCCTGGCAGAGCATCACCAGGGATGAAACCCATCTGGTGATGTCTATGCGTTCCAGACTTCAGGCTGTGATTGACTGCAAAGGATTTGCAACCAAGTATTAAGAAGGGAAAGTTTGATTTATGATTATTATTCTGTCCCATTACCTTTTGGTCCCTTAACAAGTGGGAGGCACATCTGCAAACTGCTGTAAGTCCTACACTGTTCACCTGAGTTGGATGTACATACCCTCAAATTAAAGCTGACAGTCTGCAGTTAAAGCACATTGTGTTTGTTTCATTCCAACTCCATTGTGGTGGTGTATAGAGCCAAAGATGTTAGAATTGCATTGATGTCACAATATTTCTGGACCTGACTGTATCACAAGAGTAATATACAGTGATCACACACTTACAAATAGGGAGCCTATACTGGATCTGGTGTGATGTGCCTCGTGGGTGTTTTTCTTCTTTTTCACGGGTGCCCATCCACGCTCAAGGATTCTTAATAAGGATCTTGTATATGGAAAATATAAGCCGGAAAGACGGAGAATCTCCCTAGTGCAATTCTGTTAAACATGTATTCCACAGAAAGGCCGAGTTTCCACTTACTTTAGGTGGAGCCTGCCAGGCTCTAGGAACAGCAGCAAGTGGGTTTTTATGGGAAAAACCACGAAACCTCTCCCATACGAGAAGCAGGAAATAGCAGGCTATAAAGCGCTTTAATAAAATATAAAATGTATTCCAGACGCGCTTCGTCGGCGTACTGACTTCATCAGCTGGTAAAATAAAGTGACTTTTTTTTACCAGCTGATGAAGTCGGTACGCTTACTACCATCATGAACAATTGATCATATATATATATATATTTTTATTATTTTTTTGTGGTGCATCAAGGGAATTTTTAGTTAATTTCATACACAGTGGATGTGTTTATTTATTTTATTTATTTATAAAGGATTTTACCAGGAAGGATACATTGAGATTTCTCTCGTTTTCAAGTACGTCCTGGGTTCGAATTTTATACACCCTAGGATTTTGTTGTGGTGTTTATGAAGCATATTTACAGCCATCTTTAATGTAAAGTTGTTTTTTTTAGCAATTTGATTACTGTAAAAGTTAAGTTTCAACAATACAACAGGTAGAAACCAATATCCGCCTGATTTGCAGTTGGATAAGCGTTTGTTCTGTGATAATGAGGTTGAATCGCTCTAGTCTCCTGTCACTATATACTTTTTGGCTACTACTTGGCCATACATTTTCTCTTACATATCTTTTGTTACGTTTTGCTGCGTTGGTTGCAACATTCTAACTCTTAATGTAACATGAAACATTATATTACCATTTAAATATATTCTTTTTATTAATCTGCCATGCTGTTTCCATAACTTCCCTTGAAATTGGCAGTTTTATGAGGAACTATTAAACAGAAAAAATATAGCTTCAGTTAGCAATGCTAAATTCACCTCCCACTGTATATCTGAAAAGCTGGATGTTAGCCCAGTTTCAGTTGTTCATGATTATCTCCAAACTCTTTATGCTTTCATGAATTATATATCATCCAAGTATGAACTGCGTTTTGGCTTGGACTTGCTTCAACTTCACCTGTTCGCAGCACAAAACTGCTTTCCTTCCAGGTACAACACCAATTAATGGTTTCATAATGATTTTTAAGTCAAGCTTTAAATTATCACATGCCTTAGCTAACAGCTGGAAAACAGAGTAAATAGTAATCATGAACAGGAAGACTCAAACAATTTAATAAATATATGTCAGAATAATCACTTCTGGTAAAATAAATAAATATATGATTCAGCAGCACTGAAGACTTTTATTAATTATGGCACACTTTAAAAAAAATATTGTTTGTTTTATCCACACCTTGTATTGCATAGGCTGAAAAAAAGACATCCATCCATCGAGTTCAGCCTTTCACACATCACCTACTGCTTTTGATCCAAAAGAAGGCAAAAAAAACAGCGCTTCGCTCACCAATATGCAACACATTGTGAAAAAAAATCCTTCTTGACCCCAGAATGGCAGTCAAATTTCTCCTGTGATCAAGCAACTTTTAAACATATTAAATATTATAACCCCTAATATTATGTTTTTCCAGGAAGTCATCCAGTCTTTTTTTAAAAGTCAGTACAGTCTAGGACCCAACCACCTCGACAGGCAGAGAATTCCACAGCTTTATTGTTCTCTCTGTAAAATAACTATTCCTATGCTTTAGGCTGAATTTCCTCTCCTCTAGTCTAATTGGGTGACCTCATGTCCTGTGTATAGTTCTAGTAATGAATAGGTTTCCAGACAATGGTTTATAATGGCCCAGTATATATTTATATAAGGTTATTAGATCCCCTCTAAGGCGCCATTTCTCTAAACTAAACAGGTTTAAGCTTGTTAGTCTTTCCTCATAACTTAAACCTTCTGTTCCCCTTATTAATTTAGTTTCCCGTCTTTTGCACTTTTTCTAGCGCTATAATATCCTTTCTTAACCCCTTAAGGACGAGCGGGTGGCGCCCTTAAGGGGATGATTTCGCCGGCGAGGCATACAGGTACGCCTCACCGACAGGTGCCGTCGCACAGCACTGATTTTGAGCCCTCCCCGCAGCCGGCATGCAGCGAGCGTCATTGGCTGCAGGGGACGGCTTGAGTTCAGGCCATCCCCGTGCAGCCAATGACGCGCACTGGGAGCAGGCTGTGGGGAGGGGCCGAGGCAGCCCCACTGAAGACAGTGGGCGTACATGTACGCCCTGCGTCTTCAAAGCCCGCCTGCCGCCAGGGCGTCATGGAACGTCCTGCGGCGTTAAAGGGTTAAGACAGGTGCCCAAAATTGCACGGCTTATTCAAGGTGCGGTCTTACCATTGATTTATAAAGAGGCAAAATTATGTTTTCATCTCGAGAATGAATTCCCATTTTAATGCATTATTAACTACCCTTGTTTTCCTTTGAGGGTGGTTGCCTATAAAACTGTTTAAACTGCACTCTTTTCTAAAGTTTGAAAGACTTAATGTGCTTGTTATGTAATAAGTCTAATCAGTTTGGTGTTCAAAATCAGAGAGCTTTAAGAATGAGTTCTTCAATTTGGCCAGTTTTCAAAATTCTGTCCGACAAGCACTAATCAAATACTGAAGTGAGGGGCGTGGCCGGACGTTGCAGCGCGCGGTCGCATGTGAGGAGAGCTCCTGTGACCAGCGCTAAACTTTTAACTCCTGCGGCTAAACTACAGCAACCCCGGGGCTGAAACTTCACCCACAGCTGGGTGACATCTCCTAGCCTCCAGATGGTGCCCCCTAAGGCGCAACGAGCGTTGGAACCGGCAAAATCGGCAAAAAAAGACCGGGTTCGTGAGGCCCAAGATGGTGGATCTCCTTCCTCTGTTTCCTCCTTCACCATGGAAGCGGCCGTAGCAGGCCCACCCTGCATGTCTGACAGCTTACCACCTTCAGAAAGCAGACTCCATGCCATGCTGCAAGAACTTAGAGCTACTATTCAAACGGATCTTAAAGAGGCGCTGCAGGAGCTGAGGCGCGATGTACAAGATCTGGTGAGAGGACAGACTCATTGGAGGCTAAGACAGACGACCTATGTTTGGCCCATAACGATTTAGTGGACCGTCATATAGCTTTGCAGTCTGCACAGGACGCCATGGCAACGAAATTGGCTGATTTGGAGGATCGCTCGCGGCGTAACAATGTAAGGATCCGGGGTATTCCAGAGGCAGTAAATCCTGCTGACCTTCAGCCCTATATTTTGGAACTTTTCCAGATCCTAGTCCCAACGTACTCGCCCCAGGATTTCCTGATGGATCGGGCACACAGATTACCATGCGCTAAGAACCTGCCGCCCTCAGCTTCTAGAGATGTTCTAGTCCGGGTGCATTTCTTCCATGTTAAAGAAGCGTTAATGAGAGCATCACGGAAATCTATGCCTCTGCCTTCTCCGTATGCTGAAATTTCTTTTTACGCTGACCTGTCAACGGCTACCATGTCTAAAAGAAGGGAATTTTCATCTTTCACGAAAATTTTATGTGATCACAACATGGCGTATCGCTGGGGATTCCCCTCAAAGATCTTGTTATAGCGGGAGGGAGTCTTGCACGTTATCACTGATCCCCTCACTGGCATGCGTCTGTTGACGGACTGGAAAGTTGTGTCGGAGTTTACTCCCCCCAGGGAGGAATCATCTTCGCCGCTGAAGGTTTCTCCGGAGTGGCATCGGGTTCGACCGAAATGAGGCTCTGGCCCTGTAAGATCCAACACTGGGGCGTGCTCCTACCACTTTGCCATGCTGCTTCCCGTCTTCTTGGGCGTCAGAACTCTCCCACAGATGCTGGACTGACCTTTTTTTTTTTTTTGATCTACCTCAACTGGGCGCTCATGGGGGCCTGTTCTGGTCTCTTAATCGGCAAGCCCTGAGGCCTTCCAATGGCCTGTGAATTGGCGCGGTCCTTCTCAGGTAGAGTTGGGACTGCTGTTTCCCCTACTGGAGTTTTCTTGACAGTTTTGTTTTCTACTTATACCAATCTGCTGTGTTGATTGACTCCATTCAGCTGCGCTCATGGAGTGCAGTTTTTTTTCTCTGAAGTTGGTCGGTTTTTTTTTATTTTTTATTTTTTTTCTTGCTTTTTGTTTTTTCTTTTTCTTTTTGTTTCTTTTTGGTTCGACCTGTGTATATAATGTATGTATTGTTTGTTTGTTCGGCATGCACTATGTTACACGGTTACAGGTGCTATTATGTGCAGGGAATCCCTCCATCCTCCTGAGGAGGTTGTCTTCACTGTCCGCTGTGAGTTTTAGAGGGCTGGGCGTAACCACAAATGAGTAAACCCCAATTCCAGATTTTTCCTTAAATGTCAGGGGTTTGAACACTCCGTACAAACGTCATGCTTTATTTCGTGACCTGCATAAATCTCAACCGGCTATTGTTTGTTTGCAAGAGACCCATTTTGTAAGAGGCGTCCTCCATTTTTGAAATCGCGTATGTACACTGAGGCCTACCATTCCACTGCTCCGACAAAGTCCAAAGGCGTCTCGATTATGTTTCATAGAGATTGGACCTTTGTGTGTTCGGCTCAGTATGTTGATCCGTTGGGCCGCCTTGTGATTCTTGTGGGTACGCTGAACGAGTTACCGGTCACTATAGCTAATTTATACCTCCCTAATGATAACCCGGTTTCTTATCTGCGGAAAGCTTTTTGTAGAGTGAAAAAAATGTCTAGTGGTACGAGGTTCCTATGTGGGGATTTTAATTGCACTCCTGACCCCGAAGTTGACACTCAGACGAGCCAACCCCGCCCCCACTCCCGCTCCCCCGCCGCCTCAAGTAAACAACTACGGGAATTCATGCACTATCATTTGACCTATATGATACTTGGAGGATATGTCACCCCAACACACGTGACTACACCTATTTCTCTCATGTCCACTCCTCATATAGTAGAATTGACTTGTGTTTGATACATAGCTCAGCCTTGTCTCGTCTCCTGGAGGCGACCATTGGCATCATTACGTGGTCTGACGATGCTCCGCTCACGCTCACTTTTGAGGCTGCTTTTCCACCGAGGGGGATGGGGAATTGGAGACTTAATGACTCACTCATTGTAGACAGAGAGGACGTGCAAACAACGTTACAACTCCTCCAGGAGTATTTTATGACAAATGTAACTGGGGACGTTGCAACAGCGTCGGTTTGGCTGGCCCACAAAGCAGTGATGCGAGGACATTTTATACAGAAAGGAGCGCAGCGTAAAAGACGCCTAAATGCTCAGATGACTGCTCTTACACGACGCATCACTGACCTAGAAACCCAGAATAAAGCCTCGCCCACCCCTTATATTACCGCTCAATTGACTGCGCAGCGCCGCGAGTTGGAGCATCTGATGCTCCAGGTCACGGCACGCTCAATTAGACGGCTTAACTATGCTCATTATACCCAAGGGAATAAATCGGGGAAACTGCTGGCGTCCAAACTGAAAGGGAAAAGAATGCAAACCAACATACCTTACCTATTGGATGCTAATAATGTCAAAATTTATAATCCGGCCCTCATTACTGATGAATTTGCACGTTATTATGCCTCCCTGTACAACCTAGGATTGGATCACACCGTACCGTCCCCTACCCAGGCTGACATAGATCTCTTTCTCCAAGCGGCGCACCTTCCCTCCCTCTCTCCCTCTCAGGCTACAGATTTGCTTACTGCGTTTACAGAGGAGGAGGTACTTAAGGCTATTAAGGCACTTCCAAAAAATAAAGCTCCTGGCCCCGACGGTTTTACGAATCTGTATTATCAGGTATTTGCATCCTCACTAGTTCCGACTCTTACTCTGTTTTTTAATGACATTAAGAACACCGGCATTATCCCTCCGGAGATGTTGCAAGCAACGGTAGTAACCCTGCCCAAGCCTGGGAAAGGCCCGACACAATGTGCCAACTTCCGCCCTATATCCCTGTTGAACGTAGATGCCAAATTGTATGCTAAACTACTAGCTAATAGGCTGGGCCCCCTACTTCCATCATTGATCGCAACTGAACAAACCGGCTTCGTCCCAGGCCGCCAGACGTGTGACAATACCCGACGATTTTATGATATAATTGATTTGGCCCATAGGACTAATACCTCCGGACTCCTGCTGGCATTGGACGCCGAAAAGGCGTTCGATCGCCTACATTGGGGGTATATGCGGCTGGTGTTACTAAAGTTTGGTCTGCCAGCACAATTTGTACACAGTATTATGGCCCTCTACTCCGCTCCATCGGCGAAAGTTTTGGCATCGGGATTTCTATCCTCCTATTTCCACATAACCAATGGCACCCGACAGGGCTGTCCGTTATCCCCGCTAATATTTATCCTGGCCCTAGAACCTTAGCGTTACAGATTAAAACCTCCCAGACGATCAAAGGTATACCGACCCGCATGGGGAACACAAAATGGCACTTTTCGCCGATGACATACTGCTCTTTTTGACCCCCCCGGAGACATCGCTCCCTCCCCTGTTTTGCCTCCTCGACAGATTTGGCGAGTTATCTTACTATAAAAATAATGTGAGTAAAACACAAGCTCTCCCCATAAATATTGCAGCTTCATCCCTTAGCTCTTTGCGCAGCAAGTAGCCTTTTGATTGGCGTTCCACCTCTTTAAAATACCTTGGAATCTCCCTTACTAAATCGCGAGGCACCATCCTAAAGGAAAATTTCATGCCACTTTTGAACTCCATCGAGAAGCAGCTCTCTACTTGGAGCACAAACGAATCCTCCTGGCTGGGACGTATGGCGGCCATAAAGATGAGTATCTTACCCCAAATTTTATATTATTTCAGAAACATTCCAGTTTTCATACCGGCGCATTTATTGCTCCGGCTGCAAAAACTACTGCATGCGCACATTTGGAAAGGGAAGCCCCCTCGAGTATCGGCCTCTACAGTCATCGCGCCGCGACGTACCGGAGGGTTGGGTTTTTTTGATTTACAATCGTATTATAAAACAGCCTACTAGCCCAATTGTTGTCGTCGATGCATCTCAAAGAAACACCTCTATGGTTACAGTTGGAGAATGCCATGATTTTCCCATACAAACTTCAAGACCTGTTGTGGCTTCCACTCCTTCCTAGAAATAGCACCATGGGTTTACTACCCGCCTCGATGCTTTCCCTCACGTCCTGGCGTCAGTGGGGTCGCCCGTTGGTACGGCCTTATGACTTATTATATCTCGCCCCGCTCAGAGTTCTGTGCCGCTATATTCCAGACTTAAACTTAGATTCTTGGTTTTTGCGCGGCTTGACGCATGTGTGGCAGCTCTTTACACCCCACTCCCTGAAACCCTTTCCAGACTTGGTACAGGAGTTTGCCATCCCATTGAGTGACTGTTTTTCTTACCTACGTGTGAAGCACGCTCTACACCAGAAGGGCCTAACCTCTTTTACACCTACGAACCTTTCAGCTTTTCATAAACTGTGTATGGGAAAGAAATGTCAAAGGAAACCGCTATCTCTTTGTTACGATAGCCTCTTAACCCCGAACCCACCTAAAAAATTACCCTATATGGTTAAATGGAAAAAGATTTAGCTTTCACGCTCTCCGTAGATGACTGGTCATATGCCATGGACACAATATACAAATATTCTAGAAGCACCAATCTACGTGAGGCCCATATTAAATTACTGTGTAGATGGTATCTAACACCAACCCGTTTGGCCCATATCTCGGGGACTACCGGCTTCTGTTGGAGATGCCTTACCGGCCTCGGTTCCCTACTACATACCTTTTGGTTATGCCCCGCGTTGGGGGGTTATTGGGTTAAATCAGTAGACTAATTTCTCACTGCACTTTACTTAGACTCCCACTATGCCCGAAAATGTATCTCCTACATATCATACCCATTATTATTCAGATCCGTCATAGGAGGTTTATCTCTATGGTACTGGGGACAGCAAAAACAGTCATTGCAAGACATTGGCGTTCCTCATTCTGCCCATCTATGAAAGAAGTTATGATGACCCTTGAAAGTGTTTGTAAATATGAAGAAATGTTCCACAGCGCGAATAACTCAATGTGCCAGTTTGATGATACATGGGAGGGGGAGGGTGTTTGTCGAGTCAGGAACCTTGATATAAGATATTTCACTGTGTACGACTGGTAGTGCTGCCGTGTTTGTGTTTTATGTTAGTTTAGGATTATATCTGTTTGTGGAAAATGGAGACCGCACTAATGACCTTATATCAGATAACACTGATGCTTCATTTGCATTGTCTGTTGTTAATGATAGGAATCTATGTTTTTGATCTCCGAAGTTTCATCATTTCTGCAATGCTGTATCATTATATGTGTGAACTCCAATAAAAAACTTTTACATTCAAATACTGAAGTGAGTGTCCAAACATGTTCTGTGATTAATTAGTTTCAACGAGCAATAATTTAAAATTCTGGAAAATGAGTTCAATAGTTCCAAAATGGCTAAATCGGAAACCGTGGCCAACTAGCTTCAGCCAATGACATTATGAGAGCAATATGTGCTATAATTCAATAGGCTGTTCTACCAACAACCATCCTCTTGTCATGCCAGCTGGTGGTGCTGCAGTGAGGGTTCCTGAAAAGAGAGGGTGCCATTCTGGAAATGTAGCATCTGGACTGTGGCACCTGGTCAGAGACCTAGGAGGGCTTTAAATAGAAGCAACTGAATGAGCTCTCTGCCCTGCTGTGATTTCTTGTGACCCCCTCAGCATATTCCTGTTTTTCAGTGTTCTTGATCTCCTGGTTTGACTACTGGCTAAGTATTCTCGGTTCTGATTTCTGCTCTTGTCCTTGTTCGGTTTATATTGATTCTATGTACTGACCCTGGCTATAGTATCTGGACTTTGGCTTTGCTCTATTTCCTGTATTGTTATATCTTATACTGATTCTGTGTACTGACCTCTGTCTTTGAACTTGTTCATATTCTCTATTCAGCTTAGTACTGGCCATTCTAAGGACCAAACTGTCAGATTAGGGGTTTCCTTGCTTTACAGGGTTTAGTCTGTGTCCTGGGTGACTCTCTCTCCTGACATTACGGCAGGGCCATGGACCCTACAGACATTGTCCAGCAGTTTGCTGCTTCCTGTTCCCATACAAGGGAGGTTGATGACCGGATGTGCTGTTTTGCACTGACGTTGCAGACTATCTTGGACATTACAGACTGTTTACAGGCTCCTGCACCTCCTCCTGTAACCCATTCTACTGACAATTTTGATACATGACTAAGGCTCCAGGCCAAAACATTGTATGCTCTCCTCAGTATGCAGTGAATAAAGACTAAATGGCGGTTAGAAATCAGTCTGGCTTATCTTTTGTTTGACTGACAATTTTGTGGATGGATCTACAGCCCAAATGAAAATGTTGTCCTTCAGTTTCTTTCAGCGGTGAGGCTGCTGCATGTAGAGCAGTGGTCCCCAACCTTTTTGGCACCAGGGACCGGTTTTGTGGAAGACCATTTTTCCATGGCCTGGGGGAGTATTTTCAGGATGATTTACATGCATTACATTTATTGTTCTGCTGATGAATCTGACAAAGTGGTGCTGCTGGGTTGGGGACCCCTGATGTAGAGGATTTCTGAATCAAATTGGTATATATTTTAAATTAAATACTCATGTGTACTACAGACAGCGCTAAAGTGGGTTTTATACTTAACCATCCCACAGACAAGGCCCTGGAATGGGCTAATCCATTATGGGAGTCTAAATATCCCATAATTATTTATGAGGACTTCCTAAGCACCTTGAAAAAGTTGTTCAGCCCTTCCAGAAAGGCACATTCTGCTGGCAAACAGTTAATGATAACCATTCAATGTTCTTGAACCCAGGACATACTTGAAAACAAGAGAAATCTCAATGTATCCTTCCTGGTAAAATCCTTTATAAATAAATAAATGAGGTTATATCAAGGAAAAAGAACTGTGTCAGATTATGCCATTGAGTTTTAGATGCTTGCTACCATGGGCGTCCGCAGAAATATTTCCGGGGGTGGGGTGGGATTTTAATGGCATCCATATTCTGCCCTTTTGACAATGTCATGAAGGGAACAGTCATAAAATAAATCGTAGCAATAGCTGCGAAACATGATGCAAGTCTAATAGAAGAATAAAGGTGTAAGTGTCTGATCTGAGGGTTGCATTTTCTAGTCTGTTAACGCCATTCAATGCACCACACTAGTCATACACCCAGGATCAAGGCACTAAAGTAAGTGTTTTTTTTTTAACAGAGAGTCTGTAACTGGTGTTACCACAATGCTCTGCAGTAATACGGCACTGTCTCCACTGGGGATGCATCTGCCATGCTGCAGCTGCAAACTCAGGTGAGGTGACACTACTACAGGTGAGTTACTGGAGTGCAGTAAGATCCTGCCCGGTGGTGTCATCTGCAGGGTGTCACCCAGTTGCATCCTGCACCCACTTTCCCTCTACCTGTTCACTGCAGAATCCCGCAGATATGAACTGGGAGCCATACTCACAGTTCGATTGTTCATACATCGCGCATTACACTATAATGTTGAATTCTGCGCTGCGGATCACTCTCTCTCCTGTCTGTCCTCAGCGAAGGCAGCTCTAGACCTGGTTAGGTTGAGGCGAAACTGAAATGAGTGGCCATAGGACTAGAGATGAGACTTTTACCAAGCATTTTAGATGACGTTACAAACCTATCAGGACCTTTTTTTTTCTCCCCTTAAAAAGACACCCGCACACCCTGAATAATTCACAGGGGTAGAAAAGTGGATCGCAAATAACAAACTTTTTCTAAATACTGACAAAACTGTTACAATGCTCTTTGGAACCGCACCTAAACTACACAAATTGCAAACACCCCATCTATGTGTTGGGACAAAATCAAATGGCACACTGACCACAGTCACTTCTCTCAAATACCTAGGTATGTGGTTAGACCCAAATCTATCTTTTGGCCCCCACATCAAAAAACTCTCATCTAAACTCTACCCCAAACTAGGTGCCCTGTACAGAAACAAATCCTGCCTGAGCCCCGCGGTAAGAAAGCAGATTGTACAACAAATGCTTATGCCAGCCATTGAATACGGAGATGTAGTGTATGCAGCCGCCCCACAAACACACCTCCAGAAACTTACTACATTGTATAACTCATTCTGTCGCTTTGTGCTACAATGTAACTACATGACACACCATTGTGACATGTTAAAAGAACTAAACTGGCCATCAGTGGACGCACCCTTCACCTTTCCAACCTGGTGTTTAAGAGCTTTTCTGGGAAGCTACCACCCTACCTGAATATGCTGCTTCCCTCGGCAGTTCCCTCATCCTTTAACCTCAGATCCAGGACCAGCACCTTACTTGCAATACCGCAATACAAAAAGAAAATGGCTCGATCCTCTTTTTTCTACAGAGCACCGCAAATATGGAATAACCTCCCAAACACCGTCAAATCTTCCCCCAGTCTAAAGTCCCTTAAGACTTCCCTATTAACATACCTCAATACAGAATGCACCTGTAAACATGTAACATAATGACTTTATTTCCTCCATATTTATTTTTCTGTTAATCTGTATATTTGGTCTTGTGTTAATATCTTGCATTTTTACTATTTTGTATTTCTGTAACCACTCAATGTTCTCGAACCCAGCACATACTTGAAAACGAGAGAAATCTCAATGTATCCTTCCTGGTAAAATCCTTTATAAATAAATAAATATATGGAGGAACCCCTAAAAAGACACCCACACACCCTGAACATATGGAGGAGTGTCTAAAAAGACACCCTGAATATATGGAGCCCCTAAAAAGGCACCCGCACACTCAGAATATATAGAGGAGCCCTTAAAAAGACACAAGCACACCCTGAAAGCGCCCTTAAAAAAAGAAAATTATTGTACTGTCCCTAAAAGTGTCCCTAATTCTAGAATTAACCCAAACTCTAAAATTATCCCTAAGGGTAACCCTAGCACTAGATTTAACTCCAAGATTAACCCCTAATGTTAAAGCTAATCCATAGTCAAATACACCCACCTATCCCCCCCCAAAAAAAACAAGACTACTGTAGCGCTGCTTTAAAAACTGTGCTTTGGTGCATTGAATTATTACTGCCACTAGAGGGAGACAGAGCTAGAGACATTGTGGACTATGCTGGACAAAGCGGACTCCATCTCCCAGCACCCTCTGCATGAGGACAGGAAGTGGGTGGTGCAAGGTGGAGGATATACTGGAGGAGCCTTGTGTTTGGTGCAGAGAGTGAACGGAGCAGGAGAGGTGGAGGACGCACACTGGAGTTGTCAGGGATCGCAACCAGGCCGGAGTGCAGACGCTGTCTTGCTGGTGCTGGAGATCGGGACAGAAATCATGCTGTGACCTACCTACCCAGCGCTGAGAGATTTGGAGGACAAGCTGGTTCCGGCAGGACCCCGCGTTAGGAGGCCACGCCGATCGATTGGGAGTGCAGGCGGCGGATCGATTGTTCCAGTTGTGGAGATTTGGCAAGCGGGGAGCAGATTCGGTGGCACAGAGTCCCAGTACACAGCAGAGAAAGATCCTTTGGTCGAGGCATCGAGTGCTGGACAGTTTCGTTCGACGGATGGGTGAGAGGCCTCCAGGACCACAGTTCCAAAACAGAAATGCACGCTTGCAATATTGTTTAAATTCACAGGCCCCAACGGTGACTAGTCGAAGATTGTTTTTTTTTCGTTCACTGGCCAGTCGAACACAGTACCCGGGTACCCTAAACTTTATATATATATATATATATATATTGAGCTATTTTGCGGGACTTACACTCCAGAACTGAGGGGGGTTAACCGTTTTCTTTTCCACCGCATGTTTTTCCCGCGTGACGCATCCTGTAATTTCATTCAACGCACATTTATATTTTATGACACTTTATCTTTTAGTAAAGTATATAAAACTAGAAAATCCACAACAGTGCTGGTGTGTAATAATTCCTAGTGCGGTGAGACTATCCTGAGGTTTATTCAGCGGCTCCTCCGGGGTGAGCACTACACTACAATAGCTTTTTGTTTAAAAAAATATTTATTGATTCTCACCACACAGTCCTAGAGAGCTTCTCTGTCTCTCCTTGCTCCCGGCCAGCACCTCATGCTGCAGTCACATGACACCCTGCAGTCAGTCACGTGGTGGGAGAGAAGACAGGGAGGAGCCTGCAGCAAATCATCCTGTTAACCAGCAATGAAAAGTGCTGCGGGCTGTGCTGTGAGTGATGGACAGTTCCAGGGGGGGCAAGTGCCCCCTCTTGCCCCATCCTGTGGACACCCATGCTTGCTACTGAGGTTAATTTGACTAGAGTATTTATCAGACTTGCTATTGCAGCAATAGACCTTCCTGTAAACCTGAGTGATCTAATTACTTTCCGTATTGAGCTGGATGACCAAATCAGGCACAATGTAATCCTAAAGAGCAACCTAACAGGTTAAAGCCTCATTTGTCTCGAGTTTAACCCTGCTGCATCTGACAACTTTTTACCTGAACAGATGCGGTCAGGGCAAATTAAACTGTTAGAAGAGAGGAAACTGGCATTAGATGTGTAGCGCTGTTTAAAACTCTGTTGCTTTATTGCTCAGTTTTGGCCACCAGAGGGAGACAAGCGCAATGTAAACATACTGGACACAATGGGACTACGTTTTCCAGCATGCTTTGGGGCAGAGACAGGAAGTGGGTGGGGATTGAGGGGAGGACATCTGCAGCCTCGTGGAAGGAGAGCCAGTGTGAGCCGAGGGGTGAACAGAGTGAGACGCACGTGAGACTGTGAGCGATTGTTACCAGGCTGGAGAGCAGGCGCTGCCTTGCCGATGCTGGGGATCGATTCAGTGACTTGCCAGAGACCTAGTAATCCACCGCGGAGAGGTTTTGCACAGACGCAGAGTAGCAGATTGGACCCCGAGTAAGGAGACCGCGATGATCCATGGGGAGTGCAGGCGGTAGGCCGTAGGTAGACCTTGTTGTAAAGACGGACAAGCAGGAGAAGCGGATCCGGTGGCACAGAGTCCCAGTGAAATCCAGCGGAGAGACGTCCTTGATCGGGCAGCGGAACAGAGTGTCTGGCGGATGGGTGAGAGGCCTTCCAGGCCACAGTCAAACTTTAACGAAGCACGCTGCAGTATTGCTTAAATCTACAGGGCCCCAACGTGACTAGTCGAAGATTTACTAAATCCTTTCACTGGCGAGTTGAAATCTAGTACCCGGGTACCTGAGCTCACACACACACACCTTTTGGAGACATAACCTGCACGGGACTTACACTCGAGAAACGAAGGGGTTAAACTTTTATTTTACTGCTGCGCGTTTCTCGCATTTCGAAATCCTGTTTTCTATACACTGTGCTTACATTATATATGCCGCTTTATTGAGAAAAGTAAAGTATATAATTTATAAAATCCACAACAGTGCTGGTGTATATTTATTCCCTAGTGCGGAGAGACTAACCCGAGGTTAAATTCAGCGGCTCCTCCGGGAGTGAGCGCTACAGATGTTATGACATTATCTCTATATATATATGTAATATAATTTATTACAAAAAAAAAATTGTACAGATACTGATAAAAATATAAAAGGAAAAGTGTGGGGTACACACACACTTTACCTTTTATATTTTTATCAGTATCTGTATAATTTATTTTATTTATTTATTTATTTTGTAATAAATTAGTTATTTTCTTTTAATTATTCCTACTTCCTTTCAATTCTACTCCACCCACCTGATCCAGATTGCGTAAATTATTCACTTCCAACAGTGAATTCGCCAGCAAACATTCCAGCAGGGGTAGGATCCCCCTTATTGAAGCGGTCCAAAGCTGAGATACTGAGCCACTCAATTGGGAGGCTCAGAATCACGTGAGTAAATTGGCCTAACCTTATAGTATTGCCAATATTTGCACTGGTATTGCGCCATATATTCTCTCATTTATTTGAGGTACCGACGAATAATTAGAAGCCATTTCCACCTACTACCGTTTGATGGGAGGAGCCCCCCATAGAGGCTTGCAGGCGAATATCACGAGCCTAGAGGCTCTATGTTTGTGAGTGCTATACCTGTCATCAAATTTATATCCATTAACTAAGTAGCTATACTATGCAATGAAGGCCATTTTTGCTCTTATTTTCTAGAAATATTTCCTTTGTGGCAATATCTGAGAAGTTTGTGACCTAAGAACATAACAGCAATTGCTTTCCTTTCTCTTGCGCTCCCTTAACAAACAAAGTTTGTATTGTTTTATTTACTTTTGGTGAAGGACACACCGATGGTGAGCTGCATGATTATAATATTCCACTAATAGAATCGTTATATTAAAACAATCTATTTAGCGCCGAACACATTTAGCATCGAGAGGTGTTAACACAATCTGATTTATCTTCTGGTTCTGGGTCCCTTGCCTTTGTGTACAGTACACGTTCTGGTTAATGACTCCTGGCTTTTCTTGACATTTCTTGTGGATTTCTCCTTGTCTGTACCATTGTTATATTACTTAGGCACATTCCTGTATATCTGTATGTCCTTAGATTCTGCACGGCGCAGCTGTATTATTTTTCTTTAGAGCAGATCCGGCTACTCTAAAGACCAGTCTTTCAGAGTAGGGCTGATTTCTGTCATGCAGGGTTTCTGGCCTGATAGTATACCAGTGTTGTGCATAGTTCTCTTGTCTATCCTGTGCTGTGCGCTCCTGTTATTGTTGCCAAGAGCGTTAGCTCTGCTTATAGGGGCTTTTACCTGATCCAAAGCCTTGCTACACTGCTGTCTGGTGTCGCCAGCGTTACAGTAAGTGCTTCGTTGACCTGGTGGTCCTTGGCTACCCGTGCAGTCTCTCTTGGAAATTAAGCATCAGACTCAGTGGTTTCCCAGTCAACATCTGAGGTCACATGGGTAGGCACTGTGGCGTGGTGACCTCTGTCGGACCTTGCGTAGGCAGCCATGATTGCAGTGATGCATTATTACACCGGAATTCATAAATGGCTTGGGTGAGGGTACCAACCTGGCGTTGAAGGCCGACAATTAGGTTGGCAGCCATAGAAGATCCTGTCAACAGGTTAGCACCATTATCAATTTGCAGTGAGGCATCTCAGCAAGTGACACCTCAGCTTGTGCAGTGGGTACCCCATGGTCTCCTGGCTCAACCTCCTGGATTTGTGTGGAGAGAACCGGGTCAGGGGTGTCCTTAGCAGCGACACAGTGACCTAGAGAACCCTGATGGAATTGGGTCACCAGCACTGCACAGGATAGAATATACCAGGTGGACAGGATAGGAACTGGACAGGATAGAGTATATACAGAACACTGAAACAAAAGACAAAAAGAGATAGGACAGGAAGGACCAGGAGACACAGTGGGTAGAAGTTCAGATATGCTGCGGCAGATGGGGTGATAATCCAAGGGTGGTGAGAGTGGGAGTCCAGGGAAACAGGAGATCAGGCAAAAGGCAAGCACTAGTGTTAAAATAGGGGATCACGGCAATAGGTGAGGGTCTCGGCAAATGATGAGGCTCTCGAAGCATGGTATCAATAAGGGGTATTCTAGAAGAGTTGTCAAAGTCCTTAGACTATTCTCCTGCTAGCCGCTTGACCCATGCTGAGTCCAAAGCAAAGGTCATTGACAGGGAAATCAGTAGTAGAGGTATGGTAGGTTTGGCAGAATCTTCATAACAGGTAGCTGATGTGCACTGAAGGCAGGTTAAAGGCACCTGAAGAACTTCAATGCAGGGCAACTTCCCCTTGGGTGGAGTGCAGTTATAAAGGAGGCCCAGCCCACACCTGAGGTCTGAAATCAGGGAAAAACCAGGTGTGGACTCCTGGGCAATGGGACGTGAGAACAGGGAAATTCCAGTCTGGAATGTCCATGAAAGGGGATCAGCACCTTATTTGGCCATCTTACGACGGCGAGGGCCATGACAGTCTCTTGCAGTCCGACAAGGGTCTTGGGTACCGGAGCTGGCATAGATAGGGTCTGGGACTTTGGTACTGGAACAGTCTTAGACAGGGGAGCAATCCTAGGTGCCGGAGTGGGTTTAGGCACATAAGGCTTTCTAGAAGCAGTCCTTAGTGGTGGTTTTGGCACCTGTCTACTGGGTGCAGTCTTTTTGGGAATTTTAGTGTGCAAAGGGGAATCCAGTGGCCTGACTCCCACAATACAGGCAGAGGTCTGCGGTTTGTCTCCTGGCATGCTCCTCAACGGATAGACGACCTTGGGGTTTCTTGGCTTCAGGAGCGCATATCTTAGTGGCGGGTGCCAAGTTCCTCTGCAAGAGATTGGAACTCTGCCAGGTGCTTGATGACTTTGTGGAATGTTCTGTGAATTAATTCCACAACTCCCTGTGTCACTGGAGACTTGATCGTTAGTGGCTTCAGCATTCTGTCAGGGGACAGCCAACCCAGGTGGGCAAGGATACGAGCCCAGGGGTGAAGTGACACACAGGAGGCACAAAAGAGGTAAACAAGGGGATTTTATTTTGAACACTTTATTGTTCAATGAACACCCGAAAGGCCCTGCAACTTACATGAGCAAATTTAGTTTGCCCCAGGGAAATTTTGGGAAGAGAAGGATTTGAGGTATACAGAGTAGCAGGCAGAGAATTTGTTGATTTGGCAACCTAATAGGCAACTTTGCAACACCCGAGAGGCCCTGAAAATCACACTAACAAATTTAGTTTGACCCAGGGAAAATTTGGGAAGAGGAGGATTTGACATAAACCTAAAGGGTTATTCGAAGAGATTCGAAAAGTCCCCGCACGTTCGGTGACTTATCGTTCCCCGCACTTCGGGGTAATTCGGCGATCCTAGTTCGCCGACCCTGCGGTGTATTCAGCAAGCACCGCAGGGCCCCTGTAGTGCAGGGAATACTCGCCACAAACCCGCTGAACACTCACCGAACACTCACCGAAACCCGCAGAAACAGCTGGATTAACCCCGCCGAACACGTCGGAGAAACCCAAATAGCCGCCGATCACAGCGCAGAGCAGCCGCTGGAAAAAGCCAACACGCGGACAAACGAGTTGATAAAAAAAAACTGTTTGCTTGAAAGTTTGAAAACTAAACCACTGTTTGCAAAAAAACTACTGAACGAAAATGTCTGAAATTTACAAATAAGATCCAATGAATGATAATAAAAAGGTCTGTTACAGAAGAAAGAAAAAACGATTGAAAAAAAGTTTGCCAAAAATGCCTAAAAAATCTAGAAATAAAGAGACTTTTTACTGCTGCCAGTGACTGAGTCCCACCCCACACCTTCCCATTACAGATCCCCCCACCTTGCCATTACAGAGTATCTTACCTGATTCGGCAGATCCCAGGCAGTGCGTGGCAGCTGGACCTGTAGCTGAGGGTGCGGGGTTATCCCTTCTTCCCTTACTAGCAACTGCGCGCCGGACCTTCCTTCAAGCAGGGACCTTCCGGCTCGCGGTTGCTGGTGGTAAGATGCATCAGTGGGTCCCAGGCATTAGAGAGGCCTGGGGGCACTTGCTCCGTGACCCAGTCCGCCCCTGGCCGCGACCAGGGGTCAAGTCCTGGGAAAAAAAGTGAGGGAACTCACCCACGAATTCCACAACCCCTATTACCTGAAGAAAAAATATATATAATCACGAGTATAGCCGGACGAGCCGGTGATACCATTTTTATTGGGTTAACTTTACATTTAAAAGACAAGCTTTCAAGAGTGTAAACTGGAAACTATACTGATCAGTGAAAGGTATCACTACATACAGGTATACTCGCGATTTTGGCAACTGGACTAACGCGTTTTATATATAATCTAGAAAATCGGAGGAATGGCTGCACACGCACAAAATTGAATAAAAAGTGAAAATTTATTGAATCATGTTAAAAAATGACCGACGTTTCGGTTCACACAGGAACCATCTTCAGGGTAGCTTTGCAAAGAATGTACACTGTTTTTAAACCACACTCATGCATTGCTTTCCTACAGAAACGCCCCTTCCAATTAGATATCACCAGGTGAATTCACTGAAACATGGAAATATCCAACAGGACGCCGCTGAACGCAACGTCCCAGGAAGCTCAGAGCTACCTGTTGCCTTGGCAACTTAAAAACAAAACAAACATAAAAAATAAAATGCATATGATGGAGGACGGCAACAATAATGGTACACTCCTCCGTACTATCAACTATACTGTATGAGCAATCATTTAAACTATTATCAGCTTTATCTCTCTGAAAGAAAGCATGTAAAAGAAACATATTCATTTAAGCCTCTAGGTGAGACTGTATCCAGCGTTTTTATCCAGAAAGTCTCTCGTTGAAGAAGCAGCTGGGAATGGTTGCCACCACGAAGTAGTGGGGGGACACGGTCGATTCCCACGAATCTGAGTGACGGCAACCGGTGTTGTAGATCGAGGAAGTGTTTCGCGACTGGCTTATCAGTCACGCCGTCTCTGTAGGCTGTATTAATGGAGGAGCGATGGCCTCGTATCCGATCTCTAAGTGTTAAGTCTGTCTTTCCTACATAAGCCAACCCACATGGGCATGTGATCAGATAGACTACATATGCCGTCTGGCACGTAATTCGATGTTTTATGCCATACTTATGGCCAGTATGAGGATGTGAGAAGGTGGAAGTTGGACACATATGGTTGCATGTAACACAAACGGTGCATCTAAAGCAGCCTTTCTTAAAATGAACAGGACGGTTGTCATATGCCTTTAACTGAATCAGTATGTACCAGCCAGTCGCGCAAGTTTTTGCCTCTTGAAAAACTGATCATAGGTGGTAAGGAGAAGGGTTTTGGTAATTTGCGATCATATGTAAAATTTCTCCAATGGTTTTTGACGTGTCTTGAAAGAAGATCACTGTGAGTGTTCTGTCCGAAGACATCGAGCTAAACCTTCTTGTCTCACAAACTTGGATACCATATTTATTTTGATCTCAGATTTATTAAGACAAGCCAGGTGAAACTGTAATACAGTAAAAACAAACTTCATAAACATCACATTGCATGCATAACAGCATTTTCCTTACCCGATGATACAGTAAACTTACTTTTTTAGCTCTCTAGGGGTAGATGGCGATGGATGAGAAACACATGCCTTGCTTCCAGTAATAACTTTCCGACACAAAATGGTGAATGCTTCACTTCCTGTCAAGATTCTACCCAGCATTCTCTGATTAATGACAACTTCCTTCCTATACATTCACTAATATATATGAAATGGTTTAACAGCCGTACTACCACAAAAGGACACTAGATGGTGCTACACTCCACTATAACTAATGTACCGTACATTACAACTTTACACAAATCTATCACTGATTCTTCTTATTAAAGCATAAACATTATGATAGACAGCACACTCCCCGTCTGACGTCACACGACGTCACTAACAGAGTCTTCCATAGAAAACAACAGAGCAAGTTCGTTCACTGGTCTTAAGAACACTTTAACCTCATTCTGTTGAAAGGTCTTGACCTCGACCTTACGGACACGATTATCTTTGCTTGGGAGTCCTTTGGTGATCAGACCTAAAGGCCACATGTTCCTTAGCGTCTGACAGTCTTTCATTAGCACAACGTCTCCAGGTTTAAGATTGGGCTTTCCAGTGTGCCACTTTCTCCTCACTTGTAGAGTAGATATACATTGTTCCTTCCACCGGCTCCAGAAGGTATTGGCAAGAACTTGTACCTGTCTCCATTGTCGCTTGTAAAGATTTTTCTCACAAAACTCTCCAGCTGGAGCACCGGCAAGATTAGTCTTTTGCGTGAGCAACATGGCGGGTGTGAGGATCACCGGGTCTTCAAAGTCACTTGAAATTGGTGTCAAAGGTCTGGCATTAATGATAGCTGTAACCTCTGCCATAAAGGTCACTAAACATTCGTGAGTAAGCCTTGCAGTTCCTACTTGCAGGAAGATAGAGTCAAGAATTCTGCGGGCTATGCCTATCATCCTCTCCCAGACACCTCCCATGTGAGAAGAGTGAGGTGGGTTGAAGATCCACGTGCAGTCTTGCTCACTCAAGTATTTTTGTACTGTAAGGACGTCCAAGTTAGAAGGAATTTGAAGTTCTCTTACTGCTCCCACAAAGTTTGAGCCCCTGTCAGAACGAATAAGTCTCACTGGACCCCTGATTGCTATGAAACGTCTCAGAGCATTAATAAAACTTGAAGTGTCCATTGACTCAATAACTTCAATGTGAACCGCTCTGATGGACATGCAAACGAATATAACTGCCCAGCGTTTACTGTTTGAGTGTCCCCTCTTTGTGTACCGGGTGGCGACAGACCAGGGACCGAAAACATCAAGGCCAACATTGGTAAAAGGTGGATCCATGCTAAGTCTGTCAGGTGGTAGATTGGCCATCTTTTGCGTCTGTAACCTTCCACGAAGTTTTCTGCAGATGACACACTTGAAGAGGATCCTACTCACACATCTCTTAGCTCCGACTACCCATAGTCCAGCAGCTCTTACAGCTCCTTCAGTAAACAGTCGACCCTGGTGTTTAGTTTGGTCATGGTAGTGCTGAATGAGTAAGTAGGCAATATGATGGTGACCGGGAATCACTAACGGATGTTTCTCTGAGAGTTCTAACTCGCTTTCTCTCAAACGGCCTCCTACTCTCAACATGGCATTTTCATCAAGAATTGGATCAAGTTTCTTTAAACTACTGTCTTTGGGAACAGGTTTCTGGTTGAAAATACAATTAATTTCTTTAGCAAAGACCTCTCTTTGTACAACAGATATTAACCAATTTTTAGATTGTTCTAGGTCAGTCACTGAGTAGCCGTTTTTGCAGTGGTGCCAACCTCTGCAATTGTCTGGAGTCAGTGGTTTTTGTTTATAGGACTGAGCTATGTGGTTCAGGCAAGTAATAGCTCTAACTAATGACCTCCAGGTGGAAAACCTATTGAAACGGTGAGTTTTAAACTGGTTAAGAGAAGTTGTTGTAACTGCAGTAGATACCTGAGGGCGAATTTCCTGATCCTTGTCTGCATCTATTAACTCGAATGTGGCGGGGTCTTTAATGTTACAGTCGGTACTGCGTAGAAAGGTGGGACCTGTGAACCACGAAGTACTCTCAAGGCAGCTGGCTGCTACAGATCTGGTCGCTAGGTCTGCAGGATTACGGTCTGTGGGCACGAAATGCCATTGCTCTGGGAGGGTAGACCTCCTTATCCTCAATACTCTGTTATTGACATAGACGTAGAAACGTCTAATTTCATTATGGATGTAACCCAAAACTATTTTGCTGTCTGTATAAAACTCAGCTTTTTGAATTTCTACGTTTATCTCTGTTGCAATTAGTTCAGCTAGCTCTGTAGCCAAAACTGCAGCACAAAGCTCCAGCCTGGGTATGGTGTGCTCGGAAAGTGGTGCAAGTTTGGCTTTCCCCATTACAAACCCTATGTGGCATTGTCCTTTATTGTCTATGGTTTTCAGGTAAGCTACAGCAGCAATTGCCTTAACGGAAGCATCCGAAAACACACAAAGTTTTGCGTCTGATAGTCCTCAGATGACAGAGGGACATATGGGGCGTTTTGGGAACCGTTTATCAGTTTTCTAACTTTATGGACTTGCAAGATATCTCTCCCAAGAAGTAAGATTATCTGAGCCTGATCGTCTAGTTCTGGTATGGGATGTGCTATGTGCTTTAAGTGAGTGTGGTGAGCTGCTGCGTCTGGTGTGGTAATCTCTGACCTGTTGTCTGGCATATGGTTGCACTCTATTATGGTCGGTAAGGGTAGGCATGTCTTACCATCCATAGATTCAATTTGTAGCCCGTCAGCTCTTCTCCCCGCCGTTTCCACTGTACCTGCACACGTTCTAAGGGAGTAAGGGCTGCTCGGGCTTTTAAGGTTTAGAATGTCAAAAAACACAGATCTCGCTAGTGACCTATTACTCTGATCATCCAAAATGACGTAGAGCTTGACCGCTTTGTCTCTGCGTCCTTTTGGGTAAACTCTCACAGGACAGATTTTGGAGCAGGATCTGCCGCCTGTAGTTCCTTTGCAGACTTCAGTACACTGTGAAGTGATTGCCATGGCGTCTGTACTAGAGTCTTTGGCTTCCCTGCCTTGCTCTGTGTCACCATGCACAGGTGGGAGGGTTCTTGGAGTAGGCCTTGGGTGTAGAGCTGTGTTGTGCTCTGTGTTGCCACACTCTGTACACTTGACACTGACCTTGCAGTCCTTGGCGAAGTGCGTAGATGAAGAGCAGCACTTGAAACAAATGTTGTTCTCCTTGAGGAAAGCTTTGCACTCCTGGATAGTCTTTGTCCTGAAGGCTCTGCATTTCTGTAGAGGATGTGGCATCTTATGTAGAGGGCAGAACTTTGTAGGGTCGCTGTCCCGATCCTCTAGTTGAGACTCTGTAAACCTTTGGGAAGAAATGTTAGTTTTGTGCACGGCTACTGGAGCTCTGGGTTGTTTGGGGCCAAAGGAAGTGGAATAAGACACTGGAAAAATGAAACTGGGATCATCTTTCATTCTTGCTCGTCTGTCTACAAAGTCTACAAACTCACTAAAGGGTGGAAAAGGCACATTGCGATCTCGTTTGTAGTTACAGCCATGAGTGATCCATCTTTCGTGTAACTCATAAGGAAGTTTTTGTGCTAAGGAGTGAATCCCTCTGGCAGAGTCAAGATAAGAAAGGCCAGGTAAGTCTCCTTCTGCTTTAGCCACTCGTAACTCCATACACAGATCACTGAATTCTCTGAGCCTTTGATAACTTCTGTTGGGCATTTTTGGGAAGTCTTCTATCCTTTTAAACAGTGTATTCTCTATAGCTTCTGGTGAACCATAACACCTATCCAGTCTGTCCCATATGTTTGTAAGGCCTATCTCAGGGTGATTTATATTAATGTCTCTGATCCTTATGGCCTGTTCAGCAGACTCATTGTCGAGCCACTTTACCAGGAGGTCTATCTGTTCCCTGCAGGATAGATCTAGACCATGAATAGCACTCTGGAAAGCGGATCGCCACGCCCTGTAGTGTTGAGGGCGATCACTAAATTTGACAAGACCTTGGGTAACTAACTCACGTTTCTCAAGGAATTTTGCAAAGTCTATAGTAGCCTGATTGTGATTGGGGTAGGTTGCTGGTGTATTTTGGTGCAGTGTATAGGCATACCCGATAGAAGTCTCCTCTTTAGGTGTGTTGGGCTCACACCTGCTCAAGATTGGCATTTCATACGGACTCGTTGCATACACCTTTGGAGTGAAGACAGGTGTTTGGTAGTTGTATGAAGGCTGGGTACCTTGTGGAATAGAAGGTCTGGTTGGGACGGGAAAGTCTGGCACCCTGTCGGACCTTTCTTGCTTGTCGCACTGGGTTCCGAGGTCGCCTCGTCTTTGCTTTATCTGTTGTGACTCACCAACGTCCTGTTTGGTTTCTTTTTGTGGGACGCTGCTTGGGTTATAGTGCTGGTGGACATATTCTGAGGTTCGTTGCGTTGCATCTTGACTGTCTTCCTCTAAACTCGGCATGCTTCTACATTCCTTTAAAAGGCGAATATCCATACGGCGCATCTAGTACAATTAATATGTTAATAAATTAATGGATATGTAAAATCCATAAAATCTATTAAAAAACTCATAAACCGTAGCAGTAAAAAAATGTATTAAAAATATATTATTATCAGTCAATAAGGTGCATAGAGTAAAGTCCAGGTCAAATGTGCAAACAGTGCAAAAAAGTGCTCAAGTATATATTAATGGAATACTCAAAAATGATGATGAAAAATGATGTGCTGATCTTCTTATAAGTACTGGTGCTGAATCCTCATATCCGCCAGTAATCCTCAAAAAAAGCACATCACAAGAAAGGATGATAGTGCAGACAGTCAAAAATAGAATAGGCTCGAATTATAACCAAAATCCAAACCACTCACATTTATGGGAGCCCACAAGGTCCCGGCTCGAGGAGAAACAGCCTGCAGCCAAATATAGGGTGGCACTTCCCTTCTTTCTGTTCGTACTGGAGACTAAAAATAGAGAGAATCGGGAGACGGCACTCCCATAGCGTAATGCTGCGTATATGTGGAAATGTGATAAAGGAAAAGATGAAGCACACTCACCGATTTTAGAGCCTCGTAATGTCAGGCTCAATCTATGTCGCTCTGGGTCCTCTTAAGGTGGGAACCCAAACCTCTTTGCCTCCGCGGTGATGGATCCAAGATTCCAAGGAGAAAAAAAGGGGTCGGAGAAAGGTGGCAAATATTGGGAAATTTAATGGATAAATAAAATAAAATACAGGACAGAATCTACCGAGACACGTTTCGGCTTAAAAAGCCTTCCTCAGTCGGTATAAAGGTAAATGTCCATAAAAAAGTCAGTATAAAATACAAAGTAAAGGTGTCCTCTTTTATAGTGCATCAGAATAATATCACTTCCTACTTCTGGTCAGTTGACTTCCGATGGTTCGGATTTTACCCAGTAATGCTTTGCGATACGAAATGGCGGCGAAAACAATACGAACGACTGGCCGGTCGTAATGGCTATTAAAAGTCGATATGGGTCGAAAAAAACATAGAAAACAGCCAGAAGGGGTTTAATTAACAAAAAATACGAAAATTTAGCAATGTTCGTTCGTATGTTTAATAATTAAAAACCGGATGTAAACAAAAGGGGTTCGACCAATAGCGGTGTTTTGGTTCTAATTACATGGCAACGGCAACATCTCGGTCCACTGCCAGCCTCTCCATGTTAGCTTCTAAGATAGCTTGCTGTAATTTCAGGGATGTCTCCTGCTTTTTCATCTGTAGCTCTTGGTCTGCGAATGCGACCCTGGCTCTTGCTGCTTCCGCTTTCGAACGGGCTATGGCTGCTGCATTTGCGACAAATGACTTGGATGAGCTTGCTTGTGATCTTGTTTTGATTGAAGATGTCTCACTGTGAGGCATGGCTGCGGGGAAGAAACTGTCTTGCTGTATAGAGACCGCTCGTGTCGATGCTGCGCGCCTCTGTGTAGCTTGGCTGCTTGCTTCGCCTGTCGCAGGTATGTTTCCTTAAAGCCTCTGACTGTATGGATGCTGTGTATGTTAGATTTTAATTTCCTGTAAATATAATAAATATTTAGTCTTAAAAAGCCGGTTCTTATAAATGGGCTGTGAAATTCCCCCCTCCATTTTTGTTAGTGTCAATACTGTATAGACCGTTCTTCCTTCTATAGGATATGAGCTGTGGCCGATTTCCTGTTATGTTCAGTGCAGGAAAATGTGCGCAGAAGCGGGAAGATGGGAAAAGGGTCTCGTGAACCATATATGGTAGTAAGTTAACTGAGTGGCTAAACTTTGATGTTGTAATGTATCTGTACACTGATTGGCTATAAATTCTGTGTATTTTAATAAATAGATCTGGCTTAACGAGGAAAGCTAGACTTCTGAGAAAGACCAATACAGTTTTGTGATTGATTCTTTTTGGGGGTCTCCGCCATGGCGTATCGCAGCTCTTATTTTGGTTTTGATATATAAGAAGAAACTTGGAAAAGGTTTATGGTAATTATAATGAATAATAGAATTTTTCAGTTGTTGTCTGAAGTGGGATTTGCCATTCAGATGTATCCTTATATTTAAGTGTATCTTTACATTTGAATGTATTCTTACATTTGCTTGTTCAGATTTTGCGAACTTGCCTCCAGGTTTGGTTTTTGTTTATTTTCCTTGAAGTTAAAGCTATGGTTCAGAGCTTGTTGATTTTTTTTTTTTTTTTTTGGTGCAAGGTTGGACTCTTTGTCTTGATTTGTTTTTGTCATTTTATGTATTGTAGTAAAGGAAAATCGTTTGAGGACCTCACGTGTGTTTGAACTCGCCCGCTGTGTTGAGTATTTGTATTTGCTGGAAATTGAACTCATAAAAAAAGAAACGAGATGTTTCTAGTTGTATTGTCTCCGTTCTGTGTCTATCTTGTACTTCAATTCTGGTGTTTCTGGGTCGTCCATATCGTGTAATTGTGAGAATTTTATTTTAACTGATTAGATTTTCTTCTTATATATCAACTGATTTAATCTCCCATTGAGAGACAGTTTTTTTTCCTCTTAATTTTTTATTTTTATTTTTCTTGCGCGCTGCTGCCATTTTTTTCTTTATTTTTTTTGCTGCATGTGTTTGCGCGCTGATTCTAAAGGATTTGCTAACTGTTTTTTCTTTCAGATTGCATGTTTGTTTTTGTTTTATTTTTTATTTTGTTTCTGGCCATTGATTGCGTCTGTTTATTTAAATGTTTGTTTTTACTAACTATTAATGTATGTGTTTATCTTTGATGTTTTGTATTTCGTAGTTTTGATATTATGTTTTTTATATGTAATTTATGTATAGGGACTGCTTTTCGTAAACCAGGTTTCTTTGTTTCTGTGTCATTACTGCCTTGCCTCGTGTAAAAAAAAAAAAAAAAAAAAGGCACAGGAAATGGAGACAATAGGGCTTTACTTTTACAGTGACTTTCAAAAGCGCCTGCTAACTTTTTTTCTCTTTTTCATACATTCATTTTTTCTCTCTTTGTTCTTTTTTTATTTAATTAAAAAAAACTCTTTATTTGTAATGTATAATGTTATTATGTGTTTGTATAAGGATTTTTTTTCTTTGAATGCTAGTAGTCTTTTAGCAGTGCAAGTTGGATAATGGAATATGTAGTTATTTTTGTTGTTCTGTGAGTATCTATTTGGGATAATTGAACAGTATATACAAATGACATGTGTCTAATGCCTTGAAAGACTGTAGTAGCAGTTGAATTCTGGAGCTGTTAGTGCTTTATAAAACTGTAACTGTAACTGTTGTGGAATTGGCCGCAGTTTGAGTGCTTCGGCGTGCGTACAGTAGTGGAACAGAAGAAAGTAATTATGGGAGCTGGATTTACTGTAAATGGATTATAAATTGATGTATGATATATATATAAAAAAGTAGTGTATCAAGGTGATGGGCTCAAAGTTGTACATTTTCCCAAGAGAGGCGTGGTCGGTTATTTTCCTCTGGTCTTTGTTTGAGTCCAGCACTAAGGGATTGACCACACCTTAATATAGGTTATATGTTTTGCCAAAATGGCTGACTGAGATCATTTACAGTTTTGTAACTTGTATAATGGATTATATATGTAGGTTCATGTTTAGTTGTTTGGAATCTAAGAGGATGAAGTGATATAAAGCTGAAGGATTTGAGTGAAAGTTTAAAGGAAAGCGCCTACAGGTTTAGTAGCGCTGTACAAAGGAATTTAGGCAGATTTCAAATAAGAGAAGGTGGTTTTTTTGGTTTTATTTTAGTTGACTAAGGAAGATGGAAGGTTGTAGTTTGGTATCTGAGTATTGTTTGATTGTTTTCTTTTTCTGCAGTGGTAGCCAGATGTCTAGTATTATTTTTTTTGCTGTCTGATGTTTTTGTCTTTTGGTGTGAAGTGCAATAGCGTATAACTTTGCCTCCATTGAATATTCTTGGAGGGAATAAAACAGGTTGTAAAATAGCTGCACAAACACCTCACGTTTGAATGTTTGTTTTTAACCAATATCCTTAATAAAGATTATTGATGTTTATTAAGAATCTTTTTCTCTGAGTTTCCTCTGAGAACTTTGTGCTAATTAACGTGTCAAGTTTTAAACATGCCCTTCTATACTTTCTTTCCCAGTTCATGATATTTTTGTTGTGTTTTTTTATTTGAATTGAAGTTCACATTCTTTTCCTAGTCTCCTCCATTTTGTCTCACTCATGACCCCTCCTCTCCTCCGTGTTGTCTCACTCATGACCACTCCTTTTCTTTGTGTCCAAAAATGTGTTGCATTTTTTTTCTCCATTTTAAAAGTATTTTAACCATATGAATTTTAAAGTTTTTGACAGGTTAATAATACATTTTTTTCCCCAGTTTTTACTTTAGGTGAAAATTACCCATGCATGCCAACTTTGCTCAAGCTAGATGGAAGATTATGCGATACCAATATTGATAAAGATGTTGGAATTGAAGGAAATTTACTCAAACACATTATCATTTCACATTGCAATGTTACATCAACCGGATAATAAGGAATTCTCAGACACCAGGCAATAAAACAATCTAATTATCGACAACTCATCAATAAATCATGCTATTTATAGAAGATCATTGATTTGGAAATACAACTTAAGACATGTCAGTTTTACAAAACTGTTATTTTCAACCAATAAGACAGAAGACAAAGAAAGAAGATAATGTATTTTTATATTCTGATGTCGTCTAAGTAATAATTATTTTGTGTCTTTTATTATTTTATATTTTGTTATTTTTGTTGTTTAGTTACAATCAATATTGTTCAAAATTCCCTGACACATTTAGGATTATTGAAGATCACATCCAATTAAAATTAGAGTTCATTAATGTATTTAGGAACATATAATTTAATGCATTTGCATAAATACGTTTCTTGACATATATAGTGGTAAATGGAAAGTTTTAATTCGATAAAATTAATGCTGTTTTTATTTTTTTTATTTTTTTATGTCATTTGAGGATTGGTGTGTTTTATAAACGCCAGGTTTGTTTCACAACACCGAACAAGACTGAATAGGATAGTAATTAAAAAAAAAAAAAAAAAAAAATTATATTTAATAAAAGGGTGGAATATGCACTTCGGCTATTTCCCTTTTGAGCCAAAGTTGCGTATATATATTTTTCTCTAACTATGAGTCAGAAGTAGTATAATTTTTTTATTGCGTGAGGCCGACAGGCTTCGCGGGGACATTTTGAAATTTATTATCTGTGTCTCTTCTTGTGTAAATTAACATTTTTATTGTTTTCGTGCATTTGAGAGTGACAATGAATGCATGGATGTATATGATTAGCGGGGTATACCATATTTTCTTTTCTTTTTTATTTTCTTTATTGTTGCTAAAACCATATCACATCATCAAGAAACCTGACAGTCACAATGACTGCATATGGAACGAATCATGGACATTTTGTGTCAAGGTCAAAGGTCACAGGTAATAAGCAACCAGCGCAAAGAGACAGCTTGTTCAGGAGTCCCTATGGTGGGAGCTCTGATGACATTCAATGATTATGCGTCTCAAGCTGGGATGTTGAAAAAAAGACCACACCCTGATCTCGCACTGTGGACTATGGTATTAGATTATGGAATATTTTTTTTTTATTTAATCCCCTAGATAAGTGTGAGAAAGGATTTAATTTGTGAAAATGAGAATGTATTTCTTGAATGTGTGTATGAATGCAGGTGTATATGCGTTTTGTGGAGTGAAGCTGAACATAGGAAAACACACAGATATAGATCTGACTCATGTTGATTTATTAGATAAATGAACTTTTACATTCAAGTTATTATACTTTTCTTGTTCGGTGAATTATATTTTGGGAAATGGGAATAAATAGTTATTTAAGGTCTAGATTAGGTATTTTTGCCTACGCTCCAAGTGGTTCGCTGGAAGAGTGAATCTAGATAGATAAGTGTGTTTTATGCTCATAAAGGGCCTCCTTGGGGAATCCCTTTTGTACATTATAAAAGGTATTGAGGTAATTTAGGAGTAAATACCAGAATTTTTTTCTTCCCATCTGAGCATCTAGAATGATCTAAAGGTCTTAGGCAAGGACACTGTAGCCCAGGTTTAATTGTCTAAGTTTGGCTTATCTTTTAGATGATCACAGGTGATATGTGATCAAAGGAAAGAATTGTTAGATTTAAATTTCCTGTAAATATAATAAATATTTAGTCTTAAAAAGCCGGTTCTTATAAATGGGCTGTGAAATTCCCCCCTCCATTTTTGTTAGTGTCAATACTGTATAGACCGTTCTTCCTTCTATAGGATATGAGCTGTGGCCGATTTCCTGTTATGTTCAGTGCAGGAAAATGTGCGCAGAAGCGGGAAGATGGGAAAAGGGTCTCGTGAACCATATATGGTAGTAAGTTAACTGAGTGGCTAAACTTTGATGTTGTAATGTATCTGTACACTGATTGGCTATAAATTCTGTGTATTTTAATAAATAGATCTGGCTTAACGAGGAAAGCTAGACTTCTGAGAAAGACCAATACAGTTTTGTGATTGATTCTTTTTGGGGGTCTCCGCCATGGCGTAGTGCAGCTCTTATTTTGGTTTTGATATATAAGAAGAAACTTGGAAAAGGTTTATGGTAATTATAATGAATAATAGAATTTTTCAGTGTAGCCCCGGGCTGTACAGACTTCGCAGTCAGCTTATCTTCTTCTCAGAGGTCAGCTAGAAAATTTCACTGTTCTGTCCGAAAACATCGAGCTAAACCTTCTTGTCTCACAAACTTAGATACCATATTTATTTTGATCTCAGATTTATTAAGACAAGCCAGGTGAAACTGTAATACAGTAAAAACAAACTTCATAAACATCACATTGCATGCATAACAGCATTTTCCTTACCCGATGATACAGTAAACTTACTTTTTTAGCTCTCTAGGGGTAGATGGCGATGGATGAGAAACACATGCCTTGCTTCCAGTAATAACTTTCAGACACAAAATGGTGAATGCTTCACTTCCTGTCAAGATTCTACCCAGCATTCTCTGATTAATGACAACTTCCTTCCTATACATTCACTAATATATATGAAATGGTTTAACAGCCGTACTACCACAAAAGGACACTAGATGGTGCTACACTCTACTATAACTAATGTACCGTACATTACAACTTTACACAAATCTATCACTGATTCTTCTTATTAAAGCATAAACATTATGATAGACAGCACAGTGAGTATTGTAATTCATAGATAAAATAATCCGGGGGTCTTGTGGTTGTTTCAGAGTAGTATCACTTTTGTCACGTTCCATGGCTTTATGTAATGCTCTATCCAGGCAGATTTGAGAGTAACCTCTCTCTAAGAATCTTGTATACATGTCCTTAATTTGATGCTCACGTTTTACTAAATCACTGTTATAACGTATAACCCGTAGAAATTGTGAAATTGGCAAGGAGTTAATAAGGTGTCTTGGATGATGGCTTTCCGCATGGAGTATTGTGTTTCTGTCCGTCTCCTTTCTATAAAGGGTATAGCCCAGTTTATCTTCTGTACAGAAAAGCAAAATATCTAGAAATGCAATTTCTTCTCTATTATACGATGCTGTGAATTTGATCGGTGTATTAAGATGATTAAGTTCTTCTACCATGCTTACAAAATTCTCTTCATCTCCTTGCCAAATAATTACAATATCATCAACAAAGCGTCCATAGAACAAAATCTTTTCAGTGTGTTTTTGAAGAAGGTGTTCACATTCGAAGCTGTACATGTAAAAATTGGCGTAGGTTGGCGCCATTGAAGCTCCCATAGCCATTCCAGACACTTGGATGTAAAAAGATTTTTCAAAACGAAAATAATTATGATATAGTGTAATACGTAATAATTCCAATATAAACTCTACAGGTGGGCCAACATAATGTGAGGAATCTTGCAAAAGTTGTTTAAATGCTGAAATACCCTCTTCATGTGGGATTATGGTGTACAAGTTCTTTACATCCATTGTGGCTAAAAGCCATGGAGTAGCCGGTAGGGTTAAACTGTTTATTTTCTGTATCAACTGCATTGTGTCTTTAAGACAAGTCGGTAGATGCATCATAGTATCTTTTGAAATGCGGTCTATATATTTTCCTATAGGTTCTAACAGACTTCCCCGCGCTGACACAATGGGTCTGCCTGGTGGTTTTTGGTTATTTTTGTGAATTTTTGGAATCGTGTACAATATTGGTACAATTGGATGTTTAACCATGAGAAACGAGGGTGTGGCCTCTGTTATATACCCTGCTTGTAAACCTCTCGTGACTATTGAGTTAATTTTTGCTGATAATTCATTTGTGGGATCATATGTCAGTTTATGATAAATTGTTGTATCTGCAAGCTGTTGCAATATTTCATTTCGGTAGTCTGTGTATTCCATCAACACTATCCCACCTCCTTTATCGGCTTGGCGTATGGTAATGCTGGTGTCCATAGATAATTCTTTTAATGCAATAAATTCGTCTTTAGAGAGATTAGAGAAATGTCGAGGTTTGGATCTCAGTAATGCTTTAGATTCTTCGTATATGATGTTAGTATACGTATTGATAAATGCATTGTTCGTTTTTACATCTTGTGTACCTTTAAGTCTCAGTGTGGTTTTATATGGAATAGCCGAATTCGAAAGGCGTTCTTGAATCGCTAACGACCGATTCAGTTTATAATTCTGTATCTCAATATCAAACGGTTTGGCTTTTGAAGTGGGTACGAAGGTTAAACCTTTATTAAGGACACGTAGATGTATCGGGGACAGTTGTTTATGTGACAAATTAAAGACTGGAATCACCTCTTGTAAGTGGGGGGTCTCCAGCGGGTCCCTCTTCTTACTGTGCCCTCTTTGTGTACGTTTGTTCTTACAGGTTCTTTGTGGCCCATGTAGCCTCTCGTTTGAACTCGTGTAGACACAACTGGCTGAGTGTCGTGAGTTTGTGGTTCGCCTAAAAAAGCCTGTGCAGTCGGCTGGTTATGTGGATATGCTGTCGTTTCTGTATCGGAGGCTGATTCCCCGGAGGTGCAGTCTAATGTGGGATAGGCGGGTCTATTGATCCGCTGTCTGGATCTTGGGAATTGAGGTCTCGGACGATCTGTGCTTAACCACCGGTAGACTCTATGGGTAGTATAATCGTAATTTACTTTTTCCAACTTCTGTTTTTTAAACCGGATAAGTTCCGTTCTGTACTTTTCCACCTCTTCCTGAAGTTTAGTTAATTGAGTTGCAAAAGCACCTGTATCGATCGTACTAGAGTTCTCAATTTCATATTTAGCAATTTGTTGTTTGGTAATGTGCATTTCTTTACCCACCTCCTCGATACTTATGACCAACCAATCGAGGGAACATTTATTAGCAATCGCTACCCACTTTTTACAATATTCGGGGTTCGTCCTTCCGATAGTAGGCGAATTGGCTATTCTGAAACCTCTAGGTATGCGTTTACTACGGAAGTAATCGGAAAGAAATACTCAGTGTAAATTTAAATCCACCTCTCTACGTTTCATTTTAAGCATATCAAAATATAAGTCCTTACTTGATGGTCGATGTTCGAGTTGTTCTGGAGTGAGTGGCCACAGAATTTGTTGTGCTTGCTCATCCGTAATCTGCAAGGTTTCTGCATATGTTTGATACGCCCCTGCTCTCTGCAGGAAGTCCTCCATCTGGGCAGAATCGGTCTTTAGGAAAGGTTGTATTTACTTAATTGATACCGTTGAAATCAATGTTGCAGGGTGCCGGGATCCTGGATGTCTCCAGTGTATGTATAACAAATGTCTGCTCCCGTTACTCCTTATTGCGTAGATATTCTTGGAAACAGGAAGAAAAAAGCGGTGCAAGCCATTGAACATGTGCAATATAGAAAATCGGAGGAATGGCTGTTTTTCAAGAGGCAAAAACTTGCGCGACTGGCTGGTACATACTGATTCAGTTAAAGCATATGACAACCGTCCTGTTCATTTTAAGAAAGGCTGCTTTAGATGCACCAGTTGCGTTACATGCAACCATATGTGTCCAACTTCCACTTTCTCACATCCTCATACTGGCCATAAGTATGGCATAAAACATTGAATTACGTGCCAGACGGCATATGTAGTCTATCTGATCACATGCCCATGTGGGTTGGCTTATGTAGGAAAGACAGACTTAACACTTAGAGATCGGATACGAGGCCATCGCTCCTCCATTAATACAGCCTACAGAGACGGCGTGACTGATAAGCCAGTCGCGAAACACTTCCTCGATCTACAACACCGGTTGCCGTCACTCAGATTCGTGGGAATCGACCATGTCCCCCCACTACTTCGTGGTGGCAACCGTTCCCAGCTGCTTCTTCAACGAGAGACTTTCTGGATAAAAACGCTGGATACAGTCTCACCTAGAGGCTTAAATGAATATGTTTCTTTTACATGCTTTCTTTCAGAGAGATAAAGCTGATAATAGTTTAAATGATTGCTCATACAGTATAGTTGATAGTACGGAGGAGTGT
This sequence comes from Leptobrachium leishanense, assembly GCA_009667805.1. Taxonomy (NCBI): domain Eukaryota; kingdom Metazoa; phylum Chordata; class Amphibia; order Anura; family Megophryidae; genus Leptobrachium; species Leptobrachium leishanense. The sequence goes on along the minus strand of CM019067.1, from coordinate 174,736,657 downwards.
ACCATTATTGTTGCCGTCCTCCATCATATGCATTTTATTTTTTATGTTTGTTTTGTTTTTAAGTTGCCAAGGCAACAGGTAGCTCTGAGCTTCCTGGGACGTTGCGTTCAGCGGCGTCCTGTTGGATATTTCTATGTTTCAGTGAATTCACCTGGTGATATCTAATTGGAAGGGGCGTTTCTGTAGGAAAGCAATGCATGAGTGTGGTTTAAAAACAGTGTACATTCTTTGCAAAGCTACCCTGAAGATGGTTCCTGTGTGAACCGAAACGTCGGTCATTTTTTAACATGATTCAATAAATTTTCACTTTTTATTCAATTTTGTGCGTGTGCAGCCATTCCTCCGATTTTCTATATTGCACATGTTCAATGGCTTGCACCGCTTTTTTCTTCCTGTTTCCAAGAATATCTACGCAATAAGGAGTAGTGGGAGCAGACATTTGTTATATATAATCTATATATATATCCAGGCACAGACCCGCCAGAATTATATACACAGCACTGGACCCCCAGAATAATATACACGGCACTGCTTATATGGATATATTTTCCCAGTTCACATGGATATAATTGCCCCAGCTCTCATGGATATATGCCCCAGCTCTCATGGATAATGCCCCCAGCTCTCATGAATAATGCCCCAGCTCTCATGGATAATGCCCCAGGTCTCATGGATATATGCCCCAGGTCTCATGGATACTGCCCCAGGTCTCATGGATATATGCCCCAGGTCTCATGAATAATGCCCCAGGTCTCATGGATATATGCCCCAGGTCTCATGGATACTGCCCCAGGTCTCATGGATACTGCCCCAGGTCTCATGGATACTGCCCCAGGTCTCATGGATATATGCCCCAGCTCTCATGGATAATGCCCCAGGTCTCATGGATACTGCCCCAGGTCTCATGGATATATGCCCCAGGTCTCATGGATAATGCCCCAGGTCTCATGGATACTGCCCCAGCTCTCATGGATAATGCCCCAGGTCTCATGGATAATGCCCCAGGTATCATGGATAATGCCCCAGGTCTCATGGATACTGCCCCAGGTCTCATGGATATATGCCCCCCAGAGTTTCATGGATACTGCCCCCAGCTCACCTCTCTGCGGCCGCGTGCTTCCTGTTAGAACGGCCGCTGACAGGAAGTGCAGCCGCTCGCCTGTGATCGATGAAACAGCCAGGCGAGCGGCTCCACTTCCTGTCAGCGGGCCGTTCTAACAGGAAGCACGCGGCTGCCGGCAATGTGCGGCAGCCGCCTGCTCCAGCCTTTCGGGCTCGGGCCGTTCCCGCGCGTTCCCACTCGACTCGAGCCCTGGCCGCGACCAACTTTTGGGTCGCGACCCACCACTTGAGAAACACTGGTTTAATCCTTTTGTTTTTATTAAAGAAATAACACTGACCTTTATTATGAAAAATGATAAGAGAGTTTTTGAATAAAAGGCATTCACGGTTCTTGGTTTGCAATAGTTGATATATGGTTTATTGCTTGTACAATGCATCGGATCATTATGCTGTTGTCAGACACAATGATAGAGGGCGTGTACGAATATAGGCTTTCTATACCATTTCTTTCACATTACTATATCTCGGGCACATTACTGGTTGGCAACCCTTCTTGATCCACGATACAAGGGTAAAGTTGCAGAGCTCATCCTGCCCGCACAGAGGGAGCACAGGCTGAAAAAACTTGAGGACGCTCTAAAGCGACACTTGTGTAACACCTTTCCAGGCACTGGTAGGTTACCAAGTGATGACACACGTGCTTCTGAGGCTGCGGATGATCAGAGGGATAGTGGTGAAGGCCAGGGCCATCAAATGTAGGCACCCATTGCCAGCGTCTTCACCATATGGTGCAGGACTACCTAGGGGCAAGGGCAGACCTGGATACGTTTCCAGCAGATGATCCACTGGCTTACTGGGTGTTGAGATTGGATCACTGGCCAGAATTTAGCCAATATGCTATGCAGCTACTAGGTTGCCCTTCATCCAGCGTGCTTTCTGAAAGGACGTTCAGTGCCGCTGGAGGTTTCGTCACAGACAAAAGAGTGCGTCTGTCCACCGACTCTGTAGACCGGCTGACATTTATAAAAATGAATCAGTCCTGGATCAGCAGCTATCAATCCCCTGATGCTGAAGTAACGGAATAGATCGGGGATGTCTTCTGCATTCACAAAACCTCCAGCACTGAACTCTTCCACAATACCACAAAAGGGTTACGGTGTGAAGGCACTTGCTGCCATGAAAGGCACAATATTTGGCTGCACTGATGCCTGTGCCACATTTATATCATTTCAATTTTTTGAACCGCAGGGTCCAACCCTGCACTCTTCCACAATACTACAGAGTGGTTACTGTATGATAGTTCTTGCTGGCCTGGCAGTCTGGCACCAAAAGCACAATATCTGGGTGCACTGACGCCCATTACCAGAGTCATATATTTTTAATATAGGACCGCAAGGACCACTCCTGCATTCTTCCACAATACTACAGAGGGGTTACTGTATGATGGTACTTGCTGGCCTGGCAGTCTGGCACCAAAAGCACAATATCTGGGTGCACTGACGCCTTGACCAGATGCATATCTTTTTAATATAGGACCGCAAGGTCCACCCCTGCATTCTTCCACAATACTACAGAGGGGTTACTGTATGATAGTACTTGCTGGCCTGGCAATCTGGCACCAAAAGCACAATATCTGGGTGCACTGACGCCCATTACCAGATTCATATATTTTTAATATAGGACCACATGGTCCACCCCTGCATTCTTCCACAATACTACAGAGGGGTTACTGTATGAATGCACTTACTGGCCTGGCACCAAAAGCACAATATCTGGGTGCACTGACACCTTTAACAGATGCATTTCTTTTTAATATAGGACCGCAAGGTCCACCCCTGCATTCTTCCACAATACTACAGAGGGGTTACTGTATGATAGTACTTGCTGGCCTGGCAGTCTGGCACCAAAAGCACAATATCTGGGTGCACTGACGCCCATTACCAGATTCATATATTTTTAATATAGTACCACATGGTCCACCCCTGCATTCTTCCACAATACCACAGAGGGGTTACTGTATGAATGCACTTGCTGGCCTGGCACCAAAAGCACATTATCTGGGTGCACTGACGCCTTTAACAGATGCATATCTTTTTAATATAGGACCGCAAGGTCCACCCCTGCATTCTTCCACAATACTACAGAGGGGTTACTGTACGATAGTACTTGCAGGCCTGGCACCAAAAGCACAATATTTGGGTTCACTGCCACTGACACCTGTATCAGATTCATATCCTCAGAGGGGTTACGGTGTGACGGCACTGTTGCCGACGCTAAAGGCCCAAGCACCTATTGTTACTTTCATCCAAAGCCTGCATAAGTTTCACAATAATTTAGCCCAAAAATCACTAAACTTTTTCTATGTGTCCGAAAATGTCTCTTCTTTTCATACAGACTGCCGCCCCAAGCAGTTGTTTATGGATAGATTAAAGGAAAAGCATTTACCGTCTTTTGAAACGTAATTTTTTTGTTTTCAAGTGTTTCTATACATCCTAGAAATCCGCCACTTCATGGGCAGGTTATGGGGACCTCCTAGGCACGATATTTGAAGGAATTTTTCGTTTTTATTTTTAACCCTTATTTCACTGTCCCTTTAAAAACATTTTTTTTAAAACTTTTTGTCCTTGTTTCCTGTCCCCCAGGGCACTACTCGGACCCCCATACACCTTTTATGGCAAATATCTAGCATATATGCCCTCTTGGAGGGCACTCTAAAAATCTAATTTTGTGTCTTATTGACTTGTATTGAGTTCAAGTTCGAGTTCGGGTTCGAACATTTGGAAAGTTCGGGTTCGAATATGAACCGAACTCGGGGGTGTTCGGCTCATCCCTAGCAGTTACAAGACACAGATTAGAACAATTCCCAAATATTTTGTAGCAATTACTGACCTCCAGAATACTGCGTGGCAGTGACAAGACACAGATCATCTCAATTCCCAAATATTTTGTAGAAATTACTGACCCCAAAATACTGCGTGGCACTGGCAGTGACAAGACACAGATCACCTCAATTCCCAAATATTTTGTAGCAATTACTGACCCCCAAAATACTGCGTGACAGTGACAAGACACAGATCACCTCAATTCCCAAATATTTTGAAGAAATTACTGACCCCCAAAATACTGCGTGGCAGTGGAAAGATACAGATCACCTCAATTCCCAAATATTTGTAGAAATTACTGACCCCCAAAATACTGCGTGGCAGTGGCAAGATACAGATCACCTCAATTCCCAAATATTTTGTAGCAATTACTGACCCCCAAAATACTGCATGGCAGTGACAATACACAGATCACCTCAATTCCCAAATATTTTGTAGAAATTACTGACCCCCAAAATACTGTGTGGCAGTGGCAAGATACAGATCACCTCAATTCCCAAATATTTTGTAGAAATTACAGACCCCCAAAATACTGCGTGGCACTGGCAGTGACAAGACACAGATCACCTCAATTCCCAAATATTTTGTAGAAATTACTGACCCCCAAAATACTGGGTGTCAGTGAGAACACACAGATTAGAACAAGTCCCAGATATTTTGTAGAAATGAGACCCCCTCAGTAGCTGGTGGCAGACTGGCAGTGAGAACACACACTAACACAACAACAATCTCCTCTCAAATCTCCTCTCAGTGTGCTGAGGCGCTGTGTGAAACCTTATATAGTGTGCAGCGGGACTTAGCTCTGTGAGCCCATGATTGGGCAAAATTTGAAGTGAAATCACCATAGAGAAGCAATGCTCCGTCTATTCAGAGAACAAAAACCAGCAGTGAAAAGTTGCCGAACTTCCCTGCTGTTCAGTGGTTTCATTCGACAGGTTTATTCAGGCGAATCCCATATGCTTCAATGTTAAAAATACTCCCGTTTTAATCTAATATCTAATAAACCATTGATTATAATATTCTGCAGTAAAAAGTCTCTCTATTTATAGATTTTTTTTAGGATCTTTTAGGCATTTTTCGGGATTTTTTGTTAATTATTTTTCTCCACTTGTTTTTTTAAATCGTTTTTTCTGTAACAGCCCTTTGTATTATCATTCATTGGATCTTATATGTAAATTTCAGACATTTTTGTTCTGTAGTTTCTTTGCAAACAGTGTATCACTTTTCAAACATTCAAGCGTACTGTTTTTTTTTTTCCACTCCATTCATCTGCGGTGTCGGATTTTTCCGGCGGCTGCTCTGCGCTGTGATCGGCGGCTGCTCGGGTTTCTCCGGCGTGTTCAGCGGGGTTAATCCAGATGTTTGTTGCGGGTTTCGGTGTGCGTTCGCCGGGTTTTGCGGTGAGTGTTCGGTGGGTTTGTGGCAGCTTTTCCCTGCACTACAACAGCCCTGTGGTGCTTGCTGAATACACCGCAGTGTCGCTGAAATGGGATTACCAAATCGCACCGAATTGAAGAGAACGAAAAGTCACCGTACGTGCAGTGACTTTTCGATTCTCTTTGAATAACCCTGTAAGTTTTGCCTTTGGATAAGACTTTTAGAAGTCACTGTATTTTGGCAGATAGGAGTGAAAACCGAAAAGGATCACATTCTTAGGACAAATGACCAGACGATGTAATGCCTAATTTCTTCATTCTGTGATCTGGTTTCAAGCAGGACGAGCTTTTAGCACATCTCCATTAATTTGTTTTTCCCATCTCCCCCACACATGGTGCAGTTTGTTCAAAATTCCAAATTGTTATGTTACATTCCTTTTCATACTCCAAATACCTCTTAATACTTAAAAAGATGCATATCCTTGTTTTATCTCCTTTTAATTTTTACACAAATTATCTGAATTTTCTCAATTATTAGAGATCTGTGGCCATGGAAATTTTTAATTGACTTTCAAATGCATGCTTTTTTATTTGAATTAATGATCTGTTTTCCACTGTTCTGTGTTGTCATAGAAAGATATTGCAATAATGGCTTTTTTACTGTAGTGCCAACAATACTGCATTTGCAAGCTCTACATAGGTGTAAAACAGTTCATATTAGTTTCTTATAATCAACACAAATGAATACAGGGAACATATTTATTTTACATTTTGGACACTCTTATTTTGGAGTCAGATTGGGAGTGTTTTTGTTTTGTTTTGAAGTACCTTAATAAAGTATCTACAAGATTAAATACTGTTCTAAATCTATTTTTTTAATCTAAAATGCCAATAAATTTTATGTTTTTAATTGACTTTTTGTCATAATACAGAAAATTAAAACTGCAAATACAGAGAGATAATTACCGAGCTCCAAATTTAGAAGAGAAATTGAAGAGGGAAATTTATGTAAAAATGATATTCCCTTCAATTTAAGTGAACTGGGAGCAGCATTTTGTCCCACTTATGCAGAAATAAAAAAAATCAAAACATTTCCTACTTCTCAAACTCCATATATGGACCTAACCTTTTAATGAACTATTCCCTCCTCCTGATATTGATTGTGACAAATCCTTCACTAACCCATGGTGGCACAAGGAGGATGACTTTAATATCTTTGCCCTTTAGAAAAGGTAGGGATCTTGCAAAAATGGATTTAAACCATATGCTTCAAATTTGTTCCAGTCAGTTTCAGTGGTACATTCGTTTTACCATTCATTGTTTGATTATCCTTCAGCTATTTAAAATTTATTACAGATAAAAACTGAAACAGGAAGGAGCTACATATAGTAAAGAACATACATCAATAACTAGTATTTGCTCCAATATAGACAGTGTTGCAACAGTAATGTACAGTTCTGAAGGTTAGGAACATTAACCTAAAGTAATGCCAGTAAAGTAGAACATTAGTATCCATTAGCAGGGTTCATGTAGTGGTCATAGATTCTGATTAGGACCGTACAGATCCATTCCAATTATTTTGTTGAAATGTAGTGATTTCTATTAGTGAAAGTGAGATAATACAAAACCAGTCTAGTCTGTATGTAAGGAGTGCATGGCATGAGAATGCGCATGTTGAAATAAATGTAACAGTTTAACAGTTGCTGCTTTTTAATTCTAATACATGAGTATATAGGGAACTAAGAGTTCTGGCCAGACTGCAAATTAACTTATTGAGAAAAGTGAGAAAAGAATATATCCATCTTTCTATTAAATTTTATGAGCATGGTTTACTTAATTTATCTCACATTTAGATGTAGGCCTTAAGCCTAGGGTTATGAGCAAGGAATGAATGTACTGGACACTGTTTAGGCAGGCAAGTCTCTTAAAGTCCCCATGGATTAGTATCCACTATAGGTTTAAAAATAAACACAATTTAGTTTGACAAAATATTCAATACATTTTCTATGTAGACTAAATGGAGATAACAGTGCAGTTGAAGACTTTATACAGAACTGGAAGGCGATCTAAGCTAAAACATAACTTTTATTACTGAGCTCACGATGGTCTACAAGTCACTATAAAAACCCGGTCTACCACCAAACTGGTTTGCCCTTGCATTCCTCCATCACAAATGATGCCTTATCCTGATGAAGCCATCCCCCAACCCTGTATCTATATGGCGAAATGCGTTAATACAGAGTGGTGGTGTGTACTCTTCATGACCACCAGCCACACTACCTTCTTCGAGATAGTTTCATGGTTTTTGAGATTATGGCACTTTTTATTTTCTTCTAGCACTGCCTGTTTGGCTCCTACGCTACCCTCTTTAAGACACATTGGGGATTCACCTCAAAGCAATGTGCAGGATAGGTTGCACCATAATACTCCTTCACAGCACCTGAACTCTCAGCAGAGAAAGGAACTTTGTTTCCACTTCTTGATATGTTGTCTCTTGTGAGTTTTTTCTGTATACTTGTTATTAGCATACTCCATAGTAGTGAAATGGGACAACAGTGATAATGTGGGATGAAGGCTGGTACCATGAACTGAACCTTCTGCAGCAGCTAACACCTATGCTGTTCCTTCCCATGCATCCACCTCCCTGCAGTGAACACTGTCAGTGACCCAGGTAAATGAGCAGTTTTCCTTCTGCAACACTAGTCAGAATAATCTTTGTGACCAGAGTGATTCTGAACTGGGGTTACCTGGACTTGGCATTGCTGTTGGGAGGTGTGGGACTGTGGGTTCTGGGGAGTCTGACCAGTTGCAGCTCTCTAAAGAGGCCAATTAGGTGGCCACCTAAGACTCGTGCCTATGGGAAGCCTCGCGGTCATCTAACTTGCCTGCCACTACTGTTAACGTGGGTGAGAGATTCATGGCACCCAGTCGTTCTCATGCCAGAACATCTGTCTGCCATAGTTGTGTGGAGTTGTGGACTCCAGGGGGCAGAACTCTATTGCAGTGGTGTGAAGGCTGACGGTGAAGCTGCCCCGAGCGCAGGAATGGCAAGGAGCAGTATGCACTTGGTGCAAGACAATCAGGAAGATGGAAGACATGCAGGAAAGGAGAGGAGCAGCCAGTACTAAAGTGTTGTTCATCACCAGCTGCTGACTGAGACACCTTCCGGCTGCTCCTCCCATCCTCCTGCATGACTTCCTGTTCCCATGCCATGTGGAAGGGAGGAGTGAACAGGATGAAGGAGTAGCAGGACTGGAGAGCATCAGCCAGGTGCATACCTCTTAGGCCGGGGTCAGACAAGTGCACTATGTGCGCCCGTACTTGCCTCCCGGTGTCTGTCTCAGCATTGTGACACTTCGACGGGGGCGGTCACACACTGTTGCGTGTGCACGAATTTACTTGCGCTACAAGCATCTGTGCACAAAGCCTCCCCATCAAAATGGTAGACGCGCATTGACCAGGCTGCAAAGCGCGATTCTCCATAGGGGGATCAAGTCTTGCAATGCTGAGCATCAGAGTGGAAGGACGTCCACTCTCATGGATGTTCCTTCCACTCTCAAAGATGCTCGTCTGACCCCGGTCTTAGGTAAGTTCACTCCCCAGCAGCTCTCCTTCCCCCAGCAGCTCTCTCCTCCAGGAGCTGCCCCGAAGCTCTCCCCCCAGCTCTCTCTCCCCCAGGACCCAGGAGCTCTCTCTCCCCAGCAGCTCCCCCCAATAGCGCTCCCTCCCCTGCAGCTCTCTCCCCCAGCAGCTTGCTCCCCACCCCCGCAGCTCACCCCCCTCCCCGTAGCGCCCCCACCAGGAGCTCTCCCTCTGATCTGGACAGAGACAGGAGGAGGAGGGAGGACATGCAGTGGTCAGAGAGAGAGATGGATTAGAGACAGAGGGATCCGAGTGGTGACAGAGAGAAGGGCCAGAGAGAGAGAGATGTATGTGACAGAGAGAGAGATCACAGAGAGAGAGACTACACAGAAATGAGTGACAGAGAGAGAAAGGGGTTAGAGAAAGAGAGACTACTTCTACACACCGCACATTACTGTGGGAGTCTGTGATACGCTCATACACACCACACATTACTCTGAATTTATTGCTCTGGAACTCTGTGTTACGCTCATACACTCATGCTGTCCTTCATAACATCTGGGAATAGCCTGGTCTCTGGCCCTGTGGGGCCTCATAACTGAGCTTCGCCTAAGACCTCACCAAAACTGGAACCGCCTCTGTATCTGACACATCATTTTAATCCACAACCCTCTCTTATGTCCAAGTCACCCTAGTTATAAGGGTACATGGTGTCTGTGTTATGTGTGACTTATTGTTAATATCATTATTGTCTGATTTTATTTTGCTGCTATTATTGACTTTCTTAATTAACCAGCATTGCCAGGTTTTCACAGTTGAAACCTTGTGTTGGAGAGGTAAAGAAAGTATTAATTTCATGTTTCCGTGCATAGTTCATATTTTCCTTAGTATTTTAAAAATACTATTCTTTTAGCTAAAGGGCTTCTATTAGAGATGTGCGTGTGTTTTTTTTTGGTTCTGTTCGGGGTTTTTTCGGTCCGTTTTTTTCGTTTCAGGCCATTTTGGCAGGTTTCCGTTTCGTTTCGTTTCATCAATTCGGGTCGATTCGGCAGTCTGGATTCGGCAGTCTGTTTCAATGGGTTATTTTGTTTATTTCGTTTTTCCGTTTTTGTGAGTAATTTAATTGTATTTTGAATTGATTAGCATTTAGTTTTATGAGTTATTTCAGTTTTTATTGGTTATTTCAGAATATTAAACAGATTACTACCAATAAAATGAAAGTCTCCTTACTTATTTATATTTTGTGGGCATTTTTCTGTAATTTTCTGTAAGAAAACTAGCCTTTTTTTACTCCATTGCTTTCAATGTTAACCCCCCCTGTATTTAACTGTTTATTAAATATTTCTAAAGCTGTTTAATATTTTCAATTGCAGTACAGCCATTTCTTTTATTTAATTTTTAGGATTATTTTGGCTTTTTTGGGGAATTTTTGGGTTAATCTCTTTAGGTTTTATAATTTATTTTAAAGAAACTAGCGTTTTTTCACCATAGGTTTCAATGCTAAAAAAATCCCCCTTTTTATTAAATATTTCTCTTAAACCATTTAACCCCTTAGTGACCGGGGGGTTTTACACAAATCCGTCCTTTAGTGACCGCTGCTGTTTTTACGTTTCTGCACTGTTAGTGTTTAGGACAAATTTTCCTCTTACTCGTTTATGCAACCCACACATATTTTACACTGTTTTTCTCGTCATTAAATGGACTTTATAAAGATACCATTTTTTTCATCATTTCATATAATTTACTATAAAAAACATTGTGAAATATGACAAAAAAATTGAAAAAACACCACTTTTTCGAACTTTGACCCCCAAAATTTCTTATGTATCAACAACCGTCAATTTTTTTTTTTATTCCTTAGTAGTTTCTAAATTTAGTTCTGAGTTTAGCAATACCCAATGTTTACATATTCCTCGCTTTTTTCCTTATTTTATGCAACAATAAGTGCACATAGCACTTTGCCATTTCCAAAGAGTTTATTTTCAAAACTAGTGATAGTGACATTGTAACACTGATATCTGTCACTAATTCCTGAATAACCCTCCACATATACATATTTTTTTAAAGCACACAAATCAAGGTATTAAACTTGGGGTATTTTGACTCTTTCCATGCAAACCATTTTACCACAAATCTATGCCAAAGTTTGAGAAAAAAAAAGTTTTGGTGATTTTTTTTTTTGAACGCAATTTAAGAATACATGTACTGTGGACTTTAAGTTTTACTGCCAAAAAGCACCCCAAAATATGTTCAGCAACATCTTCTGAGTAAATTGATACCACCCATGTATAGGTATGTTGGGTCATTTGGGGGCTAATAGGCCTTATTTGGGGGTGCGCATTTCAGTTTTCCAACTTGGAATTTTCACATTTCGTCATCATGCACCCATGTCCTATTTGGGACATTTTTGAAGCCGGCCAAAGTAATTTACCCCATCAAACCATATATTTTTAGAAAGGGCACACCCTAGGGTACTTCAAAGAGTTGTATTTTAACACTTTCCATGCACTAGCTCTATGTCAAACTTTCAGGTAGTCACTTTTTGTGTTATTTTTTCACACACATTGTACTTTAGGCATGAATTGTCAAATCCAGTTATGGGTTACTGCCAAAAAACACCCCAAAATATGTTCAGCAACATCTTCTGAGTAAATTGATACTAACCATGTATAGGTATGTCGGGTCATTTGGGGGCTAATAGGCCTTATTTGGGGGGTGCGCATTTCAGTTTTCCAACTTGGAATTTTCACATTTCGTCATCATGCACCCATGTCCTATTTGGGACATTTTTGAAGCCGGCCAAAGTAATTTACCCCCATCAAACCATATATTTTTAGAAAGGGCACACCCATCGGGTACTTCAAAGAGTTGTATTTTAACACTTTCCATGCACTAGCTCTATGTCAAACTTTCAGGTAGTCACTTTTTGTGTTATTTTTTCACACATTGTACTTTAGGCATGAATTGTCAAATCCAGTTATGGGTTACTGCCAAAAAAACACCCCAAAATATGTTCAGCAACATCTTCTGAGTAAATTGATACCACCCATGTATAGGTATGTCGGGTCATTTGGGGGCTAATAGGCCTTATTTGGGGGTGCGCATTTCAGTTTTCCAACTTGGAATTTTCACATTTCGTCATCATGCACCCATGTCCTATTTGGGACATTTTTGAAGCCGGCCAAAGTAATTTACCCCCATCAAACCATATATTTTTAGAAAGGGCACACCCTAGGGTACTTCAAAGAGTTGTATTTTAACACTTTCCATGCACTAGCTCTATGTCAAACTTTCAGGTAGTCACTTTTTGTGTTATTTTTTCACACACATTGTACTTTAGGCATGAATTGTCAAATCCAGTTATTGGTTACTGCCAAAAAACACCCCAAAATATGTTCAGCCACATCTTCTGAGTAAATTGATACCACCCATATATAGATTTGTTCTGTTGTTTTTGAGGTGCTACGCCAATCTTTTGACATGTGCTTGTCAATTTTCTAATTTGCCATACAGTGTCTTCTTTGCCTATCTTCTTTTTAGGGGCCTTTTTACATACCCCAATTTTATGAACGTGCATATATTTGGTAAGCTAACACCCCAAAGTATTGTAAATGGAGTGTTTTTATGCCATGGATGCAACCGTTTGCTCCAAACAAATTGGATACTGTTTGGTGGTCATTTTTCATTTTCACACCCACATCAGTTTTGGACTGTGATTTAGGAGACACTGTTGTTGGTTACTGCATGAAAACTCTCCAGGTTGTTTTCTACAAGGTCTCCTGAGTACACCCATGCCCCCCATGCATAGGTTTGCCAGGATTTTGGGAAGGTTCAAATACAATTTTTATGACTTTGTCATTGGAGTTGAAATTGAGATTATTTCTTCAGCTAGGCCTATCTTTGGTTTTGGGTCTACCGCATACCCCAGTTTGAATTATTGCCAGAAAATTGTTTATATTTGTTATGTTGACACCCCAAGGTATTGCATATGGAGTGCTTTGATGCCATGGATGCAACGGTTTTAGCCCAAAACATTTGAGAAGGTGTGTGGCGGTAATTTTTCAATTTTCAGATTTTTACGCCCACATTAGATTTGGACTGTGATTTAGGAGACACTGTTGTTTGTTACTGCATGAAAACTCTCCAGGTTGTTTTCTGCAAGGTATCCTGAGTACACCCATGCCCCCCATGCATAGGTGTGCAAAGAGTTTGGCAAAATACAGCACCAATTGTAGAACATAAAAATGTAGGAATAAAATGTAAAAGTCTGGTGCAGTAAAAGAAAAATAAACTAAACTGAACTAACTAACTAGAGTGTAAGAAAAAAATAGAAAGGGAAAAAAAATCACAGATCACGCACAGTGTGATATATCTTGAAACAGTCCCCAAGACACAGACCGGGTTGTCCAGGGAATTCTGGGCAGTAAAAGATTGTGTCTCTCCTCTGCCCCCTCTTGAAACACACCCTGCATCTTTTTTGGGGTTTCTGTTTGCCCTCAGTAGGGGGTATTTTAAAAATAAAATGTGTAGCCCCAACTCTGTCCCCCATCACCGCCCGGGGAGCATGTGCATCCTGGTACAAAAACCCCGAAATGACCTGGAGCTGAAACTGTAAAAAGGACAGCATCACTCCGGGGTTTGCCTTTTTGCAGAGCAAAAAGGCATTGTGGGTTGCAATTTGCATCAGGTAAATTGCAACCTTTTTGTACCAGGCCCTTGACTTCCACATAATCTGGTAGGGCTGGAGCAGCTGATCTGCCAGATCAACCCCACCCATATGCCGGTTATAGGCTTTGATGCACACTGGCTTCCTGATGCGCTCAGCTCTGCCACGTACAGAGACCTCCACAGACCTCTCAGTGTGGATGGTGGATAGAAGGTATACATCCTTCTTGTCTCTGTACTTGACCGCCAACAGCTCCTCTTGGCGCAGAGCTGAGGTCTCCCCCTTTTTAGCCGGGTGCGGACAAGCTGTGCTGGGAAACCTACGCGGTTCTTGCGAACAGTACTGCATGCTGCTGTATCAAAACAATACAGCAGCTTGAACAAAGGGACACTCGTATAAAAATTATCAACATACAAGTGGTACCCTTTGTTCATGAGGGGAAAAAGTAGGTCCCACACAATCTTGCCACTGGTTCCCATGTGTTCTGGGCAACCTAGAGGGTCAAGGCTACTATCCTTTCCCTCGTACACCCGGAAGGCCTGAGTATACCCACTCTCGCTGTCACAGAGCTTATACACCTTCACTCCATACCTGGAGCGTTTGGAAGGAATATACTGCTTGAATCCCAGCCTTCCCTTGTATTTCATTAGGGATTCATCCACGCAGATATTCCTTCCAGGTGTATAAGCCTCTGCAAACCTGGCGGCGAAGTGGGTAATCAGGGGGCGGATTTTATACAGCCTGTCAAACTGGGGATGCTCTCTAGGAGGGCACAGGCTGTTGTCACTGAAGTGCATGAAACGCAAAATGTTTTCATACCTGCTACGTGACATTGATTGGGGGTAAATGGGGGTAGAGCAGATGGGGCTACTGCTCCAGTAGGAGCGAATTGAGGGCTTCTTTATGATGCCCATCAGCATAGTAAGTGCCCAGAATTTCAGAAATTCTGGCACATCTAGCGGGGTCCATTGCTGCCTTGCCAAGTAGGAGTCTGGCTTCGCATCACAATGCTGATGGGCATACAAATTTGATTGGGCAACAATGTGGCCCAACAAATCATCCCCCATAAACACCTGCAAAAACTGTGTGGTGGTAAATCCTGCAACATCAATATTGATGCCAGGATTTGCCGTGAAAGGAGGGATATCTGGCCTCTGGCGATGAGGCACTACCCACTCCTCAGCTGGAGCTGTGCGTCTCCTGCTGGCAGGTGGTGGCCCAGGATCTGCATCAGAAACATCACTAGATACATCAGCCAGCGTAGATAATGTATCTAGCGAGTCTCTGAGCAGTTAGCGGGGTCAAAATCAGGGTCTGAGTCCGACGCAGATGCCTCAGATTCTGACGCCAGGATGGCATATGCCTCCTCGGCGCTGTACACCCTCTCAGACATTATATATAATAGATTATAAAATTTTATAATTATTATATATATAAGCGGATTGTTGGTTCTTAGAAGAACCGTTGGGTTTCACAAGAAAATACAAATAAACACCTAAATCTCTCTAAATCCCTCTAAACCTGCCTCAATTGTTCTAAATCTCCCTAAAATCTCTCTAAATCTGCCTCAATTTTTCTAATCTGACTAAATCTACCTAAAATCTCTAACCTGTCAAATCTGATCTCTCTCTCTCGCTCACCAAAACACAAGTGAGGAGAGGGAGGGAGAATCACAGAGGTCACGGCCAATATTTACAAAATATTGACCTGTCCTGACAAATTAGAAATTTTATTTTGATTTTTTATAACTTTTGATTGGATGTTGCTAGCCTGCCTCTCTGATGATCTCTGATGGGGCAGGCTAGGAACATCCCACACAGCCCCAAGATGACCCTGCCCTTAGAAGGGCAGCGCCATCTTGGCTGTCACTTTTATTTTATTCATTTTTATTCGTTTATTTTACATTTTGTTTTCTTTTTTTTACACTTTTTTTAGTCTGCTGGGTGCCTTGATCCCTCGAGGCACCCAGCAGAGCACCTGATCACTTATGTGATCTTTTTTGTACGGAGTGCCACGATACCTCGTGCCACTCAGTACTTCCTGCCGCTACCGGAAGTGATCGCTCGGGGGAGCAATCACTGAGCGGACCGGCGGCAGGTAAACATATTGCAAGGATGCCTCGATGTCGAGATATCCCTGCAATATACTCAGAGCAGCTGGAAGCGATACCGATCGCTTCCAGCGCTCTGTAGAAGTGCGGGGCACCTTTCCGGTGAAACCGGATGTTGATCGCTCCCGGGGAGCGATCACAAGGGGCCCCGGCACTTCTGTCCGCCATTGCACGGATGCCTGGACTCCCAGGCAGCGTGCAATGGCCCTGGAGCTGCTGGAAGCGATCCGATCGCTTCCAGCGCTCTCTAGAAGTGCCGAGCACCTCTCCGGTGAAACCAGATGTTGATCGCTCCCGGGGAGCGATCACAAGGTGCCCCGGCACTTCTAACCACCATTGCATGGATGCCTGGACTCCCAGGCAGCCTGCAATGGCGTTTGAGCTGCTGGAAGCGATCCGATCGCTTCCAGCGCTCAAAAGACCGCAGGACGTACCATGTACGTCAGTGGGTCTAAAAGAGACCCGCGGCCATGACGTACATGGTACGTCCGCGGTCACTAAGGGGTTAATATTTTCAATTGCAGAAAACAGCCTTTGTTTTAATTAATTTATTAGGATTTTTTGGGCATTTTTTGGGAATTGTTTCATAATCTTTAGGATTCCTAGCTAATTTTAAATGTATAACGAGGTCTGTGTTTTTCTTTGATGAACTTATATTGCTGAATTATCTTCATATCATCTTAAAGTTTTTAAAAGGGGCCCTATTACATTCTTCTCGCTAACATTAGCGCTCACCTGCGTGAGTGTTAACGTTAGCCCTGGTGGCCTGTCACGCTGGGGGCCCACTTGGGCCATTGTGGCGGATTGGAACAAGGAGTGTAGCCCTTTAGGCAGGTGAGCTGCTGGCTTGATACAGAACAGATATACAATACAGATTCCGGGGCAATAAAGGAACCAGACTGAGACACAAGGGAAAGGAGGGCCAGGAAGAAAACTAAAGGGATCCCTATGCTGTGAATGATTTCTATCTAAGAAACCCTCACAAAGAATAACAGAGCAAGCGGAGCAAGAAGGGAAAGGGTTAACAAGACAGATAGAAATCCTAGACTGAAGAGGTCCTTGTATATTGGCCTCTGAGTAAACTAAACTCAGACAAACAAGATACATAAAACATGAAACATAGGAGTGGTCAAGACTAGCAGAGGTTGGCAACCGAACAGGCATACAGTAATACAGGGAGCAGGCAAGAGAGAGATCCAGAGAACACGCTAAAGGTCATACACAAGAACATCTAGATGCTCGGTACAGGGTACAGGGAATAGACCAGAGAATAAACCAGAACCTGAGCCAGATGTCATGCACAGGAGCGGTTCTCAGCCAGGCCAGGTCAGTAACAAGATTAGCAGAATACAGTGTACAGGGAGCAAGAAAGAGAATCTCCAGGAACATAAGCCAAAAGTCAAAAACAGAAAATACTAGACATGAAGCTATGCAGCAACGTGGGAATCAGTAACCAGGAACAGGACACAAGAACCACAACCACCACAGAACTCCACAAACGGTCAATGAAGCTCTGTGCTGCTGGGAGTTATATAGGGAGTGGGTCTGTGTGATTGGGGCATGTGACCTCAGACCAGAAGATCACAGCAGAACCCCAGGGCAGCCCCAGACAGCATAGCCAAACATAAAACAGGGGAAAAAACAAATATGAATGCCTCTCACCACCAGGGGGCGCGGCCAAAACCAGGGAAAATGTGACATGTCCCTAGCGTGGGCGCACCATATTACAATCCAAACACTAATGGGTTAAAAAACCCGTTAGCATTTCGTAACTTGCTCTTTTCAGCGCGAGGTTACTGTACTTTGCACTCCCTATGCTTAACATGGGGAGCGCAAACAGTTAATTAGCGTTAGTATTACAACATACTAACACTAATTACCATCCGGTTGCGGTTAATCCAAAAGTTAACCACAGCCAGGACCTGGTGCTAACGGATTCCACTGCTGCAGAATCCGTCAGCACCAGCAGAAACCTCCCCCCCAAATTAATCAAATACTCACCTTCCATCACGTGGCAAGGACCGCGGATCCAACCGCTTCCTCTGTCCAACGGGAGCAGGGAAAGACTGGAGGGAAAAGTCCCCCAGTCTCCCTCTGTGGATCATTATGCCGACCTGCCGGATCTCGCGAGGCAAGATCCAGCAAGGCATGTGACCGGCAGAGCAGAAACTCAATGGAGTCTTATGGACTCCATCTAGTGGATGCTCGTGGCGGCGCTTAGCGCTGCCCCCGCATCCCGGGGCTTAGCACTGCAATACGATGCAGGCAGCTTTTCTAGCGCATGCATCGAATATCACGCTAAACCAGGGACACAAAGGAGAAACCAGGTACAGGTTTTTCTCCCTTGCGTCCCCGATTTAGCGTGAAGAGTGTAATGGTGCCCTAGGCTTTTTTCTCTCGCCCAATGCGTTCTTTTTTTTCCTCTTTGAGCCGGCTACATTCAGCGTTGCTGTCCCTGGTGCTGAAATCTATTACAGCACCAGTGACAGGAAGTTAATCCCCCCGCAGCCTTCGGTGAGGGTTTTTCCCCCTGCTTCGGCTGCGTTGGACTCACTTTCAGCTCCAAAGACAGTTTATTTTTCCCACAGCGTTTTTTTAAAATTTTATTTGGTGGTCTCTCCACCGGCCGACATGGGTCGTCCACAGATGCTTCCAGTGGATGACCTTCATCAGCCGATGGCGTTGTCCGTAGTTGAGTGACCAAGTCAGTTGCCCGACTACGGTACCAGTGGACGGCTAGCATTAGACATGCATTTACACAATTTAAGATTACAAAGCGCATGTCCGGTTTTTCATTTCAAAGCATGCAAACGCTTTATTTCCATACAGTAAGTGCCAAACCAGTATATTAAATGGGGCTACATGCATCCAATATGTCACTTACCAACACCTTGATATTTTCTTTGGAAATCTGCATACCGATAAACTCCAAATAAATTTGAAAAAAAACCAAAAAAACCTGCCATGTTTTATATACCCAACATAATTCAGATAAGAAAATAGACAAGGTGTCTATCTGTCTTCTGTTAGCTGAATACTCTGTAAAGATACAAAGAACATTAACCATACATCCAGGACATACTTGAAAACGAGAGAAATCTCAATGTATCCTTCCTGGTAAAATACTTTATAACTAAATAAATAAAATATGTCTGAAGGTAAAATGAGCTCCACAGGTAGGTAAAAAAAAGCTGCACTCAATAATTGAAGAGCTATAAAAGGCCGGCTCAAGCACCAATGGCACCACAAAAATATCCCGTCCACGATATCCCCAACTACCGGTCTCCACTTTATCCACATTAATATGTAGGGGGCGTTGAAGGATCCACTCAAATCACACTAATAGGTATGAGGGTCTTTAAGGATACTCCCAGGCATCCCGAGTAGACGAGGCATAAGGTGGTAAATAAGTAAAAGGCCTAAGGTTAAATTTATTAACAACATAAATAATAAAAATAAAAAGCACGACACGTTGTGACCATTGGGTCTATTTCCAGGTGCATACTTCACAATAATGAAAGGATCTATTAAATAGTCCTGAACACAGATGATCATCGCGTCTCTCCTATTGTCTTCCCAGAAACCTACTCGCATCTCGTGCTATAGCACTTTGGCTACCATTGGTCACAAGACAGCCATGATGTGACAAAAAACATCAAACCGTAATTTTTATCTGGGGCTTTTATTTTGTTATACCCGTTTCCTGGCACTTGCGGAGTCCACCATGACTGAGTAAAGACATTGAGCAAATCTCATTATAAGTCAAGTTGATGTTCAACACGCATGTAACTGATGGGGTAGTGGCCAGAGATCCCAAGATTTTTCACCTTGAAAGCACGTATTGCACATACATTTATTTGTTTTCTCCATCAGTTTTGTGAGTGGACACTTTTTATCGATGTTCCTTCAATATTTATTAAAAGCGGTTTTAACCTATGCACCCTTTTGTTTGGCACCATTAATTACTTAAGTATTTACAGTATATGCATATGCTCCACTTAGCTCTCTTTTTGGTATCATTAGTTGGTAAATGTGGGTGATATTTTTTCACCGTAATTCTGCCTGTGTTTCCTACTTGATGTTAGAGATATTTGAAGAATACTATGATTGTATGTCATTATGTTGATTTCTGTATTTTCCATTGTTATACTTTCTTAGGATTTATTGCCCAACTAAAATGTCGGAACATTAAATAGCACTCAAATTTTTAAAAACCTTTATGAAGGAATATACTGTATATAATAGAATATACCTTGCCTTTTCTATTATATGAGAAATTATTGAATTTCCTGTCTCATCTTCATTCTAATTGCTTTCCAACATTTGAGGGTTGTGGAACTGAAAACCAATGACTGAATAGCTGCAACAAGCTATCTTTTGTTGAATCAACCACAATTATGGATGTTGCTTCTCAGAAATATATTATAAAGACGAAACATAAAATAAATTGCAAGAGTCTTGCGTTAGAAATAAACAGTACATAGAGTGGAGAAAGAGGGCTGAGTTCCATTACTGGTTGAAAACCATTGCGTAAGTCATTAGCAGCTCCCTAGGACTGTACCGATTAGTGGGTTGCTATTTTAGCAGCTCAGCTCGTAATAACTGGGAGTCACTCACTAACAGATACTAGGAGCAGCTTCATGTACCACTGCTGGTATTATCTGCTGAAGTCCATAGGACTCCATAGAGATGAGTGAGTGCCCTCCGCTAGATTACATGTACACAGTCTCTAAGTGCAGGTGGGAGGACACCGGGAACTATTTGTTCATGGTATCCTTCTGTTAGTGGCAAGAGGAGGCATTGACACATACCATCCTCTCCACCAACAGACCAGAGGTCCATTCAATATTTGAATGTAACTTTTTTTCATTTACAGATTTTACTAAAGCAAAACCTCTTAAGCACAGGTTTTGGCAGCCAGTAATCTTTTTTTCATTGCCTGCTGCAAAAGAGAATAACAGGGACCTTGGAATCCTTCATTATTCCCCCGCTGCCTACTCATTAGCAGTTAATGTACTGTAATTGGCCACACCACCCAAGCTGCAAGAGAATTTTACAGCTAAAATGAGACAAGAGCTGTTACTATTAACGTGGGGATCCGTTATACTTAATAGCTCACTCATTAACAATAATGAGCCAGTGGAATAGCGTCTGAGTTTGATATCGATAGAACAAAATAACAAACCCCTAATATCTTTATTTACTTGCATTAAAAGTGTCTGAAGAAACATATACATAAGGTATTGCTGTATGGAACTGCCTATATGTATATTTATAATATGCAGGGCTATAGTGTGCCATTTTAAATACAAAAGAGATGCTTACAAATGTAGCATGCAATAATACAAATTTAATGAAGACTGTGCTGAATGTAGAGTTCCTATTGGTGTTCTTAAAGTAACCTGATAAGTGAATCATAGAGCAAATGAGGATTTGGTTATTAAATAAAGCAATGACCTTCGTTCTCAGCACTAACCAGTGGTCTGTTCGGAAGAACGTTTGTTCTTTCAAACTTGAATTCAATGTTTCTTCTCTCCAATAGCTTAAATGATTCCTGCAAAGTGTGCATAAAGCATCAAATACTGCAAATTGATTTCTGCCACAGACTTATTAAAAATACAGTCACATGAATGTGTGGCAATCAATATGTCTCCTAAGACGAATGTACCCAACAGGGATAATACTATAATTGCTAAAAGCTCTATTGAATTGTTAATTTCAAAAGCATTTTGGATTTTCTTTCAATTAAAACACTTGCATGGTTTTCTTTTAAAGAAAGAAACAGAACTACAAATTAGTGCTCATAATTTAATTTATTGTGCAGACTATCTACTAGGAAGAAATTAAAAGGAAATATCCCTAAGAGTAAACCCAAATTGTAAATTGATGTCTACAATGTTATAGATGCAATCCATTATTTCATTCTACAAAACCAAGTGGGTGTTTGAATGTAGAATTTTGTACATTGTAAAAACCTGATAATTCAGATACAATATGTTGTTGATTGGTTCATTTTGCAATATTTATAAATAATTGTATTTTAACTTCTACTTAACCCCTTCACTGCTGAGCCATTTCAACCATGTGTGCTGAGCTCATTTTGACCATTTTGTGCTTATCATGTTTAAATGTGATTCGAAATCCGGTATGATTATAGGACCCTGACAATTTATATATCCTATGGACTCCATTGAGAGCTAGCGCCCGCTAACAATGCAGGCAGCTTTTTAAGTGCCTGCATTGTAATCTCCCGTTAAAATGGGGGCGCTAGGGAGGAAACTGCGTGTGCAGTTTTTTCTCCCTAGTGCCCCCATTTTAGCGGGATGAATGTAATTTAGCCCAATGTTTTTTTGCTTGTAGTTTGGTGCACTGCCTTAGAAAAAGAAAAAGATAAGAACATTTTTTTTTATTTAGAAATATATATAAATTTTTTTAAATTTTACAATATACTTTCATGTTTGGCCTTTCCAGTGACACCTCACTTCACTTGACCATGCGAGGTATATAGAATCTAACAGCGTTTCAGCGGCTTGTGCTTTAGATAAAACAATCCTTAATAATCTATTGCATTTGTTCCCGGCATGGGAAATGAGTAGGGAAGTTTTTCAGTGTCATGCCACTACCTACTATTAGTCAGTGTCATGCCACTACTAAAATAGCTCAGTCAGTAAAAAAGGGGGACAAAACATTTTTTAGATACATAAACGAGAAAAGAAAAGTAAAACAAGGATTAGTTAGATTAAAAACAAAGGAAGGAAGGTATGTAGAAGAGGATAAAAGTCTCGCTGACTGCCTCAATGAATATTTTTGTTCAGTCTTTGCAGAAGAAAAGGAAGGAAAGGGACCTCAGTTAGGAGAGAACACTAAAGAGACATTTACATATCAGTTTACAGAGGAGGAGGTTCTACAGCAGCTGTCTAAAGTAAAGACAAATAAGTCAATGGGGCCTGATGGGATCCACCCTAAATTATTAAAAGAGCTCAGTGATGTAATAGCAAAACCATTAACAGATTTATTTAACCAATCCTTGTTAAGGGGAGTCGTCCCAGAAGACTGGAAATTAGCAAATGTTGTGCCCATTTACAAGAAGGGTAGTAGGGAGGAATCGGGGAACTATAGGCCAGTTAGTCTTACGTCAGTAGTGGGGAAATTAATGGAAACCATGTTAAAGGAAAGGATTGTTGAACATCTAAAAACACATAGATTACAGGATCAGAAACAACATGGGTTTACCTCAGGGAGATCATGCCAAACTAATCTTATTGATTTTTTTGATTGGGTAACAAAAATAATAGACACAGGTGGTGCAGTAGACATTGCTTATTTAGATTTCAGTAAGGCTTTTGATACTGTTCCGCATAGAAGGCTTATCAATAAATTGCAATCTTTGAGCTTGGATTCCAATATTGTTGACTGGATTAGGCAGTGGCTGAGTGACAGGTAACAGAGGGTTGTGGTAAATGGAGTTTATTCGGCGCAAGGTCTTGTTACCAGTGGGGTACCTCAGGGGTCAGTACTTGGACCCATTCTCTTTAATATTTTTATTAGTGATATTGCAGAAGGTATTAATGGAAAAGTATGTCTTTTTGCTGATGACACAAAGATTTGCAACAGGGTTGACGTTCCTGGAGGGATCAGCCAAATGACAAATGATTTAGGTAAACTAAAAAAATGGTCGGAGTTGTGGCAATTGAGTTTTAATGTGGATAAGTGCAAGATAATGCACCTGGGACGTAAAAACACAAGGGCTGAATATAGAATATTTGATACAGTCCTAACCTCAACATCTGAGGAAAGGGATTTATGGGTCATTATTTCAGAGGATCTAAGGGTAAGTAGTCAATGTAATAGAGCAGCAGGAAATGCTAGCAGAATGCTTGGTTGTGTAGGGAGAGGTATTAGCAGTAGGAAAAGGGAAGTGCTCATGCCACTGTACAGAGCACTGGTGAGACCTCACTTGGAGTACTGTGTGCAGTACTGGAGACCGTATCTCCAAAAGGATATAGACATCTTAGAGAGAGTTCAGAGAAGGGCTACTAAAATGGTGTATGGCTTGAAGGAGAAAAGTTACCAGGAAAGGCTTAATGATCTTAACATGTACAGCTTGGAAAAAAGACGAGACAGAGGAGATATGATAGAAACATTTAAATACGTAAAGGGAATCCAGAAGGTAGAGGAAGGGAGTATATTTAAAAGGAAACAAAATAGCAAGACAAGAGGACATAGTCTTAGATTAGAGGGGCAAAGGTTTAAAAGTAACATCAGGAAGCATTATTTTACTGAGAGGGTGGTGGATACATGGAACAGTCTTCCAGTAGAAGTGGTAGAGGCCAAAACAGTAATTGAATTTAAGCAAGCATGGGATAGGCATAAGGCTATCCTAAACAAAAGATAAATCCAGGTAAAGTATCCATGTAATTGGGCAGACTAGATGGGCCGAAAGGTTCTTATCTGCCGACATTTTTCTATGTTTCTATGTTTCTACCTTAGAACAGAAAAAAAGTGGAAAACAAATTGAAGCTTTTGCATTTTGTTAATTTTTTTAAATTTATATTTGAATCAGCTTTCCAAAGTTCCCCCGGAGAGAAAAGAGGGGGCACTTAGAGCACTGTGACCCTTCAAATAACATTGAGTGCTCACTAGAGATGTGCAAGTAGTTTCGTTCCGAATCAAAATTCGGTCAAAAATCACCATTTTCATATTTCGGGAGCATTTCCGAAAACGAAATATCGGCCATCTAAAAATTTCAGACCAATACGAAATTCCAAAGCGATTCGAATCAGTGATTTGTGTCAATTCGGATCGATTTGCAATTCGGATCGGTCGGTTTTTCATTTTTTATGAGTTATTTCATTTTTTTATTGGTTATTTAAGAATGGGAAGTTGATTACTACCAATAGAATGAAAGTTTCTTTACCTACTAATTTTTTTAGGAATTGTTTGGGTGAAATGTTAGTTTTTTTTTACTTTTTTTAAAGAGACAAGGCTTTTTAACCGATAGGTTTCAATGCAGCATATGAATCCACACATTGCTGGGAAGCGCCTCTCTGCGGTATAATTAATGCAGCATTTGAATCCGCACACTGCAGGGAAGCACCTCTCTCTGTAGTATAATTAATGCAGCCTATGAATCTGCAAACTGCGGGGCAGGCTATTAATTTCTCCTAAGAACACAGTGAGCCTCATAGGCTATTTTAACTGGGGAAACTCCTCCCCCAAACTGAAAAATGCCAGGTTTACTCAAACTGTGCTGGCCACAGATGAGTGAGGATAAGTGCTGACAGAGCAGGACTTCCCTTACCGACATACGCATGGTATCAATCAGTCTGATTGAGTATCGTCTCTGAGTATAGTTTTACTGAGTTACTATCAGGGTTATTCAGAGAGAGGTGAAAACCAGGAGAATTGCCAGGAGAATGAACAATCAAGGCCAAATAGCCAATTTGGAAAGTGAGATAAATGGGAGAATTTTTCTGGTTTGGCTATTTTGACCTAGAATGTCACTTCTCCAGTCATTCTCCTGGTTTTCACCTCTCTCTGAATAACCTTTTATATGTTGCTGGTGTTTAAAGGAAAACCCAATCTCTGTAGCTAAATTTGTCCAATCCTGGTCCTTACGTTTTAAGAAAACTGTTATTCTTTTTAAAATCATATTTTCTGGTCTGCTTTTCATTTTCATCTTTGCACCATCCAAATGTTACTAATGCATTATGCAGCCTCAGATTATACAACATTAATAAGAAGTTGTCTCTGTTTAAAAAATTACCACTGCATATTTCTAAAGAAATCAATCTCGCATAACATGACATCACTTTATTACTATCGATCATGAACTTACATTGTTTTGCATACATGATTGGATATTATTCTGTCAAAACACTAATTAAAAATGCATGCATTATCTATGGAAATTATTTATTTTTGCTAATATTTTACAGAAAAAAATATATGCTGCCAACAACAGACCCATAAAAGTAGGAAATCTGACATTTCAACTCCTGTTTGTTGAGGAATGCAATTATGGATTATGTGAAAAGGGAGTTGACATGATTTATTGCACTGCATAATGAAAAAATGTATTCTTCTTGCCATTGTAAAGACAATCCTGATTGATAGTCTTTCCTAACACTAAAATGACCTAATTTTCATCTTCTATCATCAATCATTAAACACTTTAGTAGTTTACAGTTGGCTGGGTAATCATGTACAAAATGTCATATGACTGTAAAATTTAACAAAATATTCAAATGTTGTCACAGTATTCACAAATCAAAATCAGAAATGAAAGTGTTGGCCTTTAAAAGCTGGTTTTTGTGAAATATATTTATTAGACATCTATAAACATATAAGCCTTCTGAAGGCAACACTTCATCCTTTTATAAAACTGTTAACGAAAGAAAGAGTTGAAACCTGTTTAATAGTAATAGATGATATTGCTACCATATAGCATGAGCAACAAATAAAAACGTGCATTTTCAAATCAAATTCTGCAACACATATGGCTCCATTCAAGAACAGCAGCAAATGTCTTTTGTTGTGGCATATGCTGGACATGTTACTTGATAGAAGCCAAGATTAAAGATAAAATATTGCCCTCATATACCTGAAATGAATATGCCAGATTAGACATTAAATACAGATATCCTGGGAGATGGTATTGTCAGCACTAGTAAAGATACTGGATTTGCTGGCACTCAAAGTCTATAGGCACACTGGATGATAAGCCATATAGTGCAAAGCTGTAGATAGGGATACACAGGCTTAAATGGTGAGATGATCGCCGCTGCGGCTGGTGCAGATAGCTGGTATTCACAGAGTCTATAGGCAAGCTGGATCATGAGCCATATAGTGCAAGGCTGCAGATGGAATACACAGACCTGGATGGTGCTCTTAGATTGTAAGCTCTCGAGCAGGATCCTCCCTCCTTCTGTTCCATGTGTGTAATATGTTCCATGTGTGTAATATTTTGTTATTCGGTCTCTCCCATTGTACAGCGCTATGGAATTTGTGAGCACTTTATAAATACTTGTAACTGTAACTGATTTAATCAGCGCTGGTTCAGATAGTGGATTGCAGGAAGCCACAGGTAAAGCCTCCTAACACAGCAGATAGTGGACAGTAAAGTACAAGGCTACAGATGGAATACACTGAACAGAAACCAGGAAGGACAGACTTAAGGGTATACAAGGAACAAGACTAGACTTGGACAAGAGGATGCAAGACAAGGTAAAACAAAAAATAATGCAAGGTAAGTAAATCAGCAAGGAGCGGGAGAGCAAAGGACCTCTTAACATGGGCCAGGGAATAAACTGAATAAGATAGCCAAGAGGGAAGGGCGTGACCACTAGGGATGAGCTGTTCGGTTCGATTGGCCCGGAGTTCGATTCGAACATTGGCCGTTCGAAAGTTCGCGAACTACGAACATTTTCGCGTGTTCGGTTCGAGTTCTAAAAATTTTTTTTTTTAAAAAAGTATAAAAAATGCTTAAATCCTAAAAAAATATAAAAATAAAGAGACTCTTTACTGCAGAATATTATAAGCAATGGTTTATTAGATATTGAATTAAAACGGGAATATTTTTAACATTGAAGCCTATGGGATAAAACATTTAAAAAAAAATAAAATCCGAGGACATTTTTAAATGTCCCCAGCAATATAAAATAAAACTTTTTTTTTTGCTTTATAAACCTCACCTGATTCCTGGATCCACAAACTGTAGACGTACTGCTCGGCAGTGTGAGGATTCGTATACTGCATTAATTATTCTTCTTACAAATTTGGTTACTTAACCTGTTTGGATTGTAATATTGTGACATCCAGGGCCCTGGGTGGCGATCGGGGGGGCCCCGGACGCATGGTGCCACCAGCTGGCCGAATGGCAGGAGCTCCGGCGGCACCCAGTGCAGATGTGAGTGATCAGGGGGCAGGGCGCGGCGTGATGACGCAGAGCCGCCGGGACTGGTGTGCGTCAATTCTCACCATATACAGTAGCACAGTACTAGTGCCTAAACGTTGTTGAGCTGGTTTTGTTATAACAACTACGCCTCGCTCTGTGCCCCTGTCTGGTATATTCCGCTGCTTGTTACTGCTGGTGCGCTTCCATCCTGCCATACACTATAGCACAGTAATATTTGGGTGCACTGCCACTGACGCCTATACCAGATTTATATCATTTTAATATTGGACCGCAGGGTCCAACCCTGCACTCTTCCACAATACCTCAGAAGGGTTACAGATTGTGTGACGGCACTGTTGCCGACACTAAAGGCCCAATTTTAAAGCACCTATTGCTACTTTCATCCAAAGCCTGCATAAGGCTGGGGTCAGACGAACGCAATGCGAACGCGCTTGCAGCCGCACTTTATTACGGCCGTAGTAGCAGCAAATGACGGCCAATGACGGGCAATATACGAAGTAGGGATGTGCGTTTCGGGTTTCGGAATTTCGGAATTTTCACGAAATTTCCCGATTCGTGTTTTCGGATGCGGCCGAATTTCCGAAACTTTTTAGATCCGAAAATGGCAGATCCGAAAAGTTTTCCGAGTCGAAACGAAATATTTTTGGAATTTTCGAATGGACTTGAAATGTGTCAAATCGAAATTTATTGCTTTGAAACGAGGAGAACAGACGTTCCGAAAAAACGAAAATTTCCGAACTTACGAAAAGTCGATACAAAAAACGAGCTAAGTGACACGAAAATACGAAAAATGGTCGATATCACGAAAAAAAGTACACGAAAAACAAATCGAGCCGAACCGAATCGAAACAGAAATCAGTCGAAACGAGCCGAATCGAAAAGTTTAAAAATCCGAAAAATCTAACCGAATCGAACCGAAAAAAAATTCGGTGCACAAGCCCAATACGAAGTGCGGCCGTGCTACGCAAGCAGCAAACAAACGCATTTTTTCGAGAACGTGATAACGCTAGTACTGACGTACAGAGTGTGCTGCGTCTGCTAGCGGCATGTGTGCGTGATTAGGAGACGTCAGACGCTGCTCATGTCTGGCCAACATAACGTCCAGACGCAAAAAGGGTTTTATTTAGGGATGTGCATTTAGGGTTTTGAAATTTCGGAATCTTTACGAAATGTCCTGATTCGTGTCTTCGGATTCGGCCGAATTTCCGTATCGGATCCGAAAACGGCAGATCATAAAAGTTTTCAGAGCCGCAACGAAAATTTGTCGGAATTTTCAAATGGACTTGAAATCATGAAATGTGTCAAATCAAAATTTATTTTCGCTCTATTCGTGATTTTGGTTCCATTCGGGATTTCGAATCCATTTCGTTAATTTCGGACATCGTATTTATCGGTTATATCGCTGATTCTGTAAATTTTGTATCATTTCCAATGATCCGATAATTTTGTCGATGCGATAATTCTGTCGATACGATACTTCTGTTGTAGACGGATCATTTATGTCTGCGGTTCGCCCATGCGCGCGTCTCCATTACAGCCTGTCGTAAACTTTACGGAGCCATTGTAGAGTTTGAAATTTTTTGGGGAGACAAAAAAACCAAACAATTTTACAATGCCTCAAGCTCTAAGTGAGTCCTATTCGGAGTCGGACACGTCATCCCCTTCCACCCCAGAGACACCCAGGAAGAAGCGGGCCAGCAATATGGCATTTGAGGAGATGGTGGAGCTGGTCCGCATCTTCGAGAAGCGTGACTATGACTGCCATAAGGGCCCTTAAGGCAGGAAGAACAATGTCCAGAAGGACCGTATCCTTGCAAAGGTCCGCACCACCCTCCAGGAAATGTTCGGTAAGGACCGAAGTAACGACCAGCTGCGGAAGCGCTGGTCCGACCTCAAGACTTGCGAGGAGGAGCAATTGAGGCGCATCCGGCGTGTCATAGCCAAACGTAACTGTCATGTTATATTGTAAAGCGCTGCGCAAACTGTTGGCGCTATATAAATCCTTTATAATAATAATAATGTGCTTGCATGTGCTAATGTGCACAGAAATACGTTGATTGATCTAGTCCTTTTTTCATGCGTATCAGTGGCGGAAGTACCAGGGTCGCAGCGGTCGCAGTTGCGACCGGGCCCTGGCATTCCGCCACTGAAGGGGGGCCCGGCGCCGCCCGCCAGATTCCGACAATCAGCGCCGGAATCTGGGAGCCGCGCGCTGGCCGTCCCTCTCCCTGTGAGCGGCCACTGACATGCAGCTTGGCCGCTCACGTGGGATAGGAACCACCTGACCAGCGCACGAGATCCTCTCGCGAAACCTCTGCGCTGATCAGGTGGTTTCCGGCGAGCGGCCAAGACGCATGTTTCCAGCGGCCGCTCGCCTCAGAGGAACAGAACGCCGGCAGAGCCTGCCCGGGGCCAGCAGAGGTGAGAGCTGGGGGGCAATATATACCCATGAGAGCTGGGGGCCCTTATACCCATGAGCTGGGGGGCATATCCATGAGCTGGGGGCATATCCATGAGCTGGGGGGCATATCCATGAGCTGGGGGGCATACCCATGTGAGAGCTGGGGGGGCATACCCATGAGAGAGCTGGGGGGCATATCCATGAGCTGGGGGGCATATCCATGTGAGAGCTGGGGGGCATACCCATGAGAGAGCTGGGGGGCATACCCATGAGCTGGGGGGCATATCCATGAGCTGGGGGGCATATCCATGTGAGAGCTGGGGGCATATCCATGTGAGAGCTGGGGGTATATCCATGAGCTGGGGGCATATCCATGAGCTGGGGGCATATCCGTGTGAGAGCTGGGGGCATATCCATGAGCTGGGGGGCATATCCATGTGAGAGCTGGGGGGCATATCCATGAGCTGGGGGCATATCCATGTGAGAGCTGGGGGGCATATCCATGTGAGAGCTGGGGGGCATATCCATGAGCTGGGGGGCATATCCATGTGAGAGCTGGGGGGCATATCCATGAGCTGGGGGGCATATCCATGTGTGAGCTGGGGGGCATATCCATGTGTGAGCTGGGGGGCATAACCATGTGTGAGCTGGGGGGCAAATCCATAATCTGGGGGCAATATCCATGTGTGAGCTGGGGCATATCCATGAGCTGGGGCAAATCCATGTGTGAGCTGGGGCAAATCCATGTGTGAGCTGGGGCAATATCCATGTGTGAGCTGGAGCATATCCATGTGTGAGCTGGGGCAATATCCATGTGTGAGCTGGGGCAATATCCATGTGTGAGCTGGGGCAAATCCATGTGTGAGCTGGGGCAAATCCATGTGTGAGCTGGGGCAATATCCATGTGTGAGCTGGGGCAATATCCATGTGTGAGCTGGGGCAAATCCATGAGCTGGGGCAGTATGAATATATATATATATATATCGGGGGGATATACATGTGAGCTGGGGGCATTTTTATATGGTCTGTTCTTATTGGAAAGCGTCACATGACATTAAAGAAAAGTATCGGTACTCGGTATCGGTCTTAAAGTGGTATCGGTGCATCCCTAGGCAATACTATCTTTGTTTTATTTTGCAGTGAAAAATAAGTAAAAATACATAGATTTTTTGGGGGGGGCCCTTCGTGGATTCTTGCACCGGGGCCCTCAGGTTTCTAGTTACGCCACTGATGCGTATGTGTATAGCTTTGCTTTTCCAGGACTCATACATGCATTTTTGCCATAGCTCTTCTTTTTTGTGATTTTACGTATTCGTGAAAATTGTGATATTTGATGTATGTAGATGAAATTACTATGCTGGATTTCTTTTGGCACTGTGTACTGTAGTGTGTTGGGTGGAGGTTGTTGTGACTGAGTGATGCATACGAGATGACTCTCAGCTTGCCCAATATTGGCTCCCACCTGCACATCAACAAAACTCTCTGCGTCTCTGCTAAGTGGTAGGACGGGACATGTAGTTCTTCTGAAAGTGCATCCAAACAGAGCCGTGTTCAATACCTCAGCAGCTGCTGAATTGATGCAGTGCAGCAATTCAGTTTGCTGCAGCAGTGTCATTGAACGCTTTGGATGAGAATTTCAAAACAAAATGGCCGATTTCTGTTGTTTCTGCAATATCCGCAGTTTTATTTGCAGAAACTGAGACTGAGGCCATCTTTAAAATAACTGAAAGCAGTCAGCACAATTCCGTTTTGTATGCACACAACACAAATAATAGTTTTTATTGAATAAATGTAATGTTTACTTCTGGAAAAAAATATAATTGAACGGTAATATACACTATATTGCCAAAAGTATTCACACACCTGCCTTGACTCTCATATGAACTAAAGTGACATCCCATTCCTAATCCATAGGGTTCAATATGACGTCGGTCCACCCTTTGCAGCTATAACAGCTTCAACTCTTCTGAGAAGGCTGTCCACAAGGTTTAGGAGTATGTTTATGGGAATTTTTGACCATTCTTCCAGAAGCGCATTTGTGAGGTCACACACTGATGTTGGACGAGAAGGCCTGGCTCTCAGTCTCCGCTCTAATTCATCCCAAAGGTGTTCTATCGGGTTGAGGTCAGGACTCTGTGCAGGCCAGTCAAGTTCATCCACACCAGACTCTGTCATCCATGTCTTTATGGACCTTGCTTTGTGCAGCTCCAGCTCCAAACTGTTCCCACAAAGTTGGAGCATGGAATTGTCCAAAATGTCTTGGTATGCTGAAGCATTCAGAGTTCCTTTCACTGGAACTAAGGGGCCAAGCCCAGCTCCTGAAAAACAACCCAACACCATAATTCCCCCTCCACCAAACTTTACACTTGGCACAATGCAGTCAGACAAGTACCGTTCTCCTGGCAAACACCAAACCCAGACTCATCCATCAGATTGCCAGATGTAGAAGCGCGATTTGTCACTCCAGAGAACGCGTCTCCACTGCTCTAGAGTCTAGTGGTGGCGTACTTTACACAACTGCATCCGACGCTTTGCATTGAACTTGATGTATGGCTTGGATGCAGCTGCTCGGCCATGGAAACCCATTCCATGAAGCTCTCTGTGCACTGTTCTTGAGCTAATCTGAAGACAACATGAAGTTTGGTGGTCTGTAGCGATTGACTCTGCAGAAAGTTGGCGACCTCTTCGCACTATGCACCTCAGCATCCGCTGACCCCGCTCCGTCAGTTTACGTGGCCTACCACTTTGTGGCTGAGTTGCTGTCATTCCCAAACACTTCCACGTTCTTATAATACAGCTGACAGTTGACTGTGGAATATTTAGGAGCGAGGAAATTTCACGACTGGATTCGTTGCACAGGTGGCATCCTATCACAGTTCCACGCTGGAATTCACTGAGCTCCTGAGAGCGACCCATTCTTTCCCAAATGTTTGTAAAAACAGTCTGCATGCCTAGGTGCTGGTGTATACTGTTTTATTTTGCAACGACTTTTGGTCAAAAACAGAAACCTTTTTTGTTTACTGTATTTTCATTTATTTTTATATTTACATACATATTTATATACATTTTTTTATATATAGCACAAGAGGTGCAGGAGGAGGAGCAGGAGGAGGACGATGAGGGAGAGAGGGAGCCGGAGCCGCAGGAGGCTGCCAGTCCAGGTTTTTTTTTTACTGTTGTATTTCGCAACGACTTTTGGTCAAAAATAAATCAGTTTTGTTGTTTACTGTATTTTTCCTTTCTTTAATTTCTTAGATATAGCACCGGAAGAGGTGCTGATGCTGGTGGTGGAGGAGGAGGGGGAGTCGGAGCCTCAAGAGGCCCCCATCTCTGGTATGTACTGTTATATTTTTTAAAGACTTTCAGTCAAAAATAGAAACCTGTTTTACTTACTGTATTTTCATTTATTGGATATATAGCAGGAGAAACCAGACCGAACAGGTCCAGCGTCAGGATAGCCATTGCTGAGCTACGCCTGGCTGGCAACAAACTCCATGCCATCCAGGAGTTGCTCCAGGAGTTACGGGAGCATGTGGACAATGCCGTCGACGTACTGGAACGCCTCTAGAGACCAGCCTCCTCCTCCTCTATGTTTGTGTCCCAGTTGGGCAGTTTGCCATGTGGCATTTTTTGTAAATAAATGTTAGATTTTTTTCACTTTTTTCCTGTGTTTGTGTACATTGCTTTTCCTTACTTAATATGTATTGCTTGGTTTCCTCACTGTTAAAATTATATGTACATAAATTTATTGACATTTTTATGGACCCTTTGTCATAAATTTGTCAACATATTTGTGGCCATGAATATGACTGTGCACATTCTACACTGCCTGCCTGGCCAAAAAATGTCACACACTTTAACACAACCTTGTACTGCCTTGAGATTTGATTACCGTGGCATGGTATTGGTAAGCTTAGGCGATGTCACAACATGGATTTTTGTCCACAGTCACATTCATTGTATAACCAAGAATTTATCAAAAAATATTGATGGCAGCACTGCGTGTCGTGAAGTCTTCTCCGACACAACCCAAAGATTCTCAGTGCGGCTCAGGTCTAGTTTAGTAAGTTGCCCCTGTTCGCAGCTCCACACACGCTGCACGCTTCACTCCACACCTCCTCCCCGCTTCTCCCAGCTATGAGCTCTCTCCCATCGCTGCCCGCTAAGACGCTGCCTGCCAAGAAGGTCACATCTTTGCAAGATGACAACAGTGTGGGGAAACGGCAGCTGCTGACAGTCCTAAGACCTCATCGTGTATGGGTTGAGGGGTGTGCTTCCCAGCAGTGTGTGGATTCATATGCTGCATTAATTATACCACAGAGAGGCGCTTCCCCGCAGTGTGCGGATTCATATGCTGCATTAACCACTTGGCTGCTAAGGACGCGCTCAGCACTGCGCTGAGCGCGTCCCTAGCACAGGAGGCAGCAATCGGCTGGGATTCAGGCTGATTGCTGCGCCCCCCCGGTGGGGGCTGGATCCTTATTCGGTGCCAAAAGGTGTCAGGTCACGATCCTCTCCCGGGAGCTGGCCGACATCTTGGATGTCGGCCAAGCTTCCGGGATCTCCCCCTGATGACTGGTGTCATCGTGCATAGCGTAATGACGTCAGTTCTGGAGTTAACCCTTAACTGCCACCAATGGTGGAGATAGGGGGTTCATTGGAACCTCCTATCTCCCGATCCATGTCAGGGGTTAATGTTTGGTATCGTTGGATCGATCAGAGGATGGCCTTTCCAACGATACCAAACTTGACCATGTTACGAAACTAAAAAAAATATAAAAAATGAAAATATAATAAAAAATATTTTTAAAAATAAACATTTTTTTTTGTTTTGCTAATGTAGCAATATTGTTCCCCTTTCAATTATAATGTGAACAATGATGCTGCACTAAGGATTTTTGAATGGGGTGCGTTTGTTAAAAATATTGTAATTTTCACCCAAAAAATGTAACAAGTCCCCCATTTTTAATTTTTTGTAACAAGCGCAACTCATATAAAATATAACCACAAACACTTGCATGTTAAAATGTGAAAAAAAACACTTTACACCTTGTAAATTATTGAAAATTCGAATTTTATTGCGTTTTTTGTTATAATATGTTATAATATGATATATTATGTA
The DNA here is from genome assembly GCA_009667805.1 of Leptobrachium leishanense. Lineage (NCBI taxonomy): Eukaryota > Metazoa > Chordata > Amphibia > Anura > Megophryidae > Leptobrachium > Leptobrachium leishanense. Next base: position 174,701,539 of record CM019067.1, on the reverse strand, counting down.
TCTGCCGAGTCTGCCGGAAAGAACGATATATAACATGTCTGGGTCATATAATAAAATAAGGCTTCAAATCGCATTTAAACATGGTGAGCGAAACCGGTATAAATGAGCTTAGTACGTAGCTCACAGGCGTGAAATGCCTCAGCAGCGAAAGGGTTAATTTTTTTTTGCTTGTTGTAAATCGTTTTATTTGTTCTGGTTTTTTTTTCCGTTTCAGATAATTTTGAACAACTTTTTTCTGTTTTAAAACCTTTTGTTCTGGTTTTTATTTTTAAAGTCAGACCATTTGGGTTGTGTCATTTTTGCGTTTTTTTAAATCGTTTTGTTAATTTTTTTGTTCCTTTCATACCATTTTAACCCTTTCGCTGCTGAGCTTTTCCCGCCCCTGTGCTGAGGTCATTTTTTACCTGTTTTGCGCATCATGTTTAAACGTGTTTTTAAGGCTTATTTTAGTATATGACACCGACATATTATATATATCGTTCTTTCCGTCAGACTCGGTAGATTCATAATATGTCATTATTATATGTATACGTTATGTCATGTCTGTATATTATAACAAAAAATGCAATAAAATATGTATTTTCAATAATTTACAATGTGTAAAGTGTTTTTTTCCACATTTTAACATGCGAGCAATTGCGGTTATATTTTGTATGGGGTGCGCTTGTTAAAAAAATTAGAGATGGGGTCTCGTTACATTTTTTTTGGGGAAAATGACACTATTTTTAACAAACGCACCGCATACAAAAATCGTTAGTGCAGCATCATTGTTCACATTATAATTGAAATGGGAACAATATTGCTACACTAACAAACCAAAAAAAAAAAAAAAAGTGTTTATTTTTTTTTTTTTTATTTTTTTTTATTTTTATTTTTCATTTTTTTTTTTTTTTTACAAAATTTTTAACTTTTATGTTTGGTATCGTTGGAACGGCCATGCTCTGCCGATCCAACCATATCAAAATTTAACCCCTAACTGCCACGGATCGGGAGATAGGGAGTTCATTGGAACTCCCTATCTCCACCGTTGGTGGCAGTTAGGGTTAATGCTAGGACTGGCGTCATCGTGCTACGCACGATGACGCCAGTCCTCTGGGGAGTTCCCGGAAGCTTGGCCGACATCCAAGATGTCGGCCAGCTCCGGGAAAGGGATCGCGAACCGGCGCTTTTCAGCGCCGATTCGCGATCCAGCTCCCCAGGGGTTAATGCCAGGCATCATTTGGAAGGGCAGGCTGTGCCCTTCCAAATGATGCCTGGGTTAAGCCCCTGTGCGCCGCCGATCGGGAGGGAGAGAGGTCCGAAGGACCTCCCCCCCCTCCCTTTCAGGCGCCTCCTCCGCACATGCGGGGGGGCGCCTGAATTAGGTGTCATCGCGCCCCCGCGATGACACCTAATAATGGCGGCTGCTGGTCCGGATGCCGGGCTGACATCCAGGATGTCAGCCCGCACCGGAGGGGCCAGCGATCGGCCGGAACCCGGCAGAACGCTGACCCCGATGCGAGGACGCGCTCAGCGCGTCCTCCGCATACCAGCGGGAATGCTGAGGACGCGCTGAGCGCGTCCTTAGCATTCAAGTGGTTAATATGATTAAATAAAGTTGTGCAATGCATATTCATCAGAAAAAAAGGATCTTTATTTAATAATAAAAAAAAAAAAGATTGAATCGGCAGAATTATCGTATCGGCATAATTATCGTATAGGCAGAAAATATCGGATCCGAAAAACAAACCAATAAACCATTAGTTTACATCAAAACGAATAGACACTAATTGAAACGAGGAGAACAGACGTTCCGAAAAACACGAAAATTTCCGAAATCACGAAATAAAGTCGATATGGAAAACGAGCCGAAACGAACCAAACCGAACCGAAATGGAAATCGGCCGAAAACTCACTGTTCCTTTAAAAACGTTTTTTTTAAAACTTTTTGTCCTTGTTTCCTGTCCCCCAGGGCACTACCCGGACCCTCATACACCTTTTATGGCAAATATCTTGCATATATTCCCTCTTGGAGGGCACTCTAAAATTCGAACTTTCGAGTCCCATTGACTTGCATTGAGTTCGGTTCGTGTTCGATTTCGAATCCGAACTTTTGAAATTGTTCGAGTTCGAATGCGAACCAAACACGGGGGTGTTCGGCTCATCACTAGTGACCACTAGATATAGCTGGCTAAATTGGTTAATTGGCGACTGCAGCCAGTCATGGGAAACCCTGGGATGGAGGCAAACCAGGAGTAGGAAGGGAGAAAGGGAGGTCTCTGGACTAGGGTGCAAGGTGAAAACAACAGGTCTAACAGTGGACTCCAGGGCTGGGGCATGACCGCTGCATGTTCACTACCATCCCACTCTACTATTCACTTCCATCTGTTTTATTGATTCCATTGCTACACAGACAGCTCTTCACACATAAACATTTTGTACAAAGCCAAATAGATTTCTAAATCAAGTACTTTAAAGGGACACTCCACTCATCCTGACCACTTTACATTTATAAAATGGTCGGGACGCTAAGTGTCCCCCCACTCAGCTTCACCGATCTGGTGAAAAAGCTGAGTGAAGTGGAGGAAATTCCTACACCCCAATCAGCGGCTCCAGGAGCGATCAGTCTCAAAGAGGCAGTCGATGGATCGGATCTGCATATGTGCGCAGCTCCTATTCACCTTTCTACGCAGGTGCTACAGGACTTGTGTACGTATAGTGCGCAAGTCTAATTGCATAAATTGTGGCTGCTATCCTAGGCAAGCTGTGTAGGGCCTCAAATTGTGTTATAAAGCTCCAGGGACTTCCAGGCTTGGGAGTCCCTGAGCCGAAAAGGAGGAGATGTGCACGGCAAGGGACAAAAGGTAAGTAAAATTGGCCAATATAAAAATTTGGCATAGCCTGTCAACAGCCTCTGCCCAATTATTTAAAGCCAAAACCCCTCTATTTTTTAATATGTTTCTTTAAAAACCTAAATTTCAATAAAGAGCCGCTCTAGGTACTGTGACCGCTCATTGTTATCTGAGTGGTCAAAGTGACCTGCATGCACTTACTCCTCTACCCACTCCAACAGAACTCTTGCCCGGCAGATTTATCCCTCAGAGTTTGGGTGTTTAACTCTGCCCAGAAGCTGAGATCAGTGGGAACTGTTCTTAGCTTCATGGATCGAGATTCGAAAGTGGGACCCTTTTCGCCAACCTGCTCCCTCCAGTGACTATCAATCTGTCTTGCTTTGAGAGTCATTGGATTGGCTGGATGCTCACTCGAAGCTGGAATAAATATAATTTTTGCAAACTATAGCATTAAAATGGGAGGGGTTAATGTTCAATCCCTCCATTTATCCCCTCTTTTGTTCTGACCATGCAGTGTCCCTTTAAGCAGGTAAATGGATTATGTAATTGTTTAATCTGAAATTGAAAAATCATAGGATCCTGAGGTTCTTGTCACTTACTCTATCAATAAAATTAGGTTATGTACCCCTTAAACACTCGATGGTACCACATTAAGAGTAGCCTTAATATAACATGTATATACTGTGTGTGTTGATCCCTTCTTGTGTGCTTACTCTATCCTTTACATTGACAATGTATTGTGTGGGTTAAATTCATGATAAAAACAAGCACAGCTATTTTCTAGAGTCACAATAAATGTTTTTCTAGAAATTATAGGCAAATTGCAAAACGGCAACAACATTCCCAAACAATATGTTTTATAAAAGAGTCAGATAAATAATGTTTCTTAAACATATAATACTAAAGTGTTCTTTAGTATAGAGTTAAAAAGGGAATATATTCTCTTTTATGCATGAGTTTTTATTAATAATAGAAAGTAATGGGAATATAAATGAGCAATTAGAATTAATGACCAAAATAATTCTCTAGGAAAATGCTGCATTTCAGCTTTCTTTACAACAAACACAACAGCCACCTGCTTAGCCTCCTAAAATGAATAGGCTTATTCTATATTGGTTTATGTAAAACTGTTGCCTTGGGAACAGAGCCATGTGCAAGAGACATGGTGAACATTATTTGCAATTAGGAATAGGCCCTAGAGGAGAAAACAATACAGATCTATATGTAAGAACTGCTTAAGATTAGGTCACGACAAAATTCACTTGTGTTTCTTCTGTAATTGAAGTCAATCTAAATAAACTGTCGAAAAGCAACCAGTAGAAGGAAATTACAACAATTTACTGCTTTAGAGGGTTACTGGAGCTAGTGATCCTGTAAGTAAAATCTGTCACTTTATTGTCTGGTAAGCATGAAATGCATTTGCAAGGATATTAATATTTGTTTTTCTTCAGTGCGTTCAACTGTGCTTAATGAATTCAATTGTAAAATAAAATATGATGTATTAATAAATGGATGAAAAATGTGTTGAAAAGTTAATTAAATTAATTATAGTTAATTAAAGCACAATAAATAAACCAGAGAGTTTTTACTATATATTTGCATATAACCATCGCATCAGAATCTTATATCAAAAAATGTAAATTTCCATTCAGAATTTCAATCATTTACACAGTGTAAATTTTATTTTTCCACATTTTCTCATCCAAATATTTCTGGTTATACATTCTATGTGTTTACTCATGTTCAAAAAAATCTGAAATTGAAACCTGTTACTGCAATTTTCTGTGAAACTATGCAATTTTATCCAAAACTGATAACATGTATTTTGGCACATTGCGTTTTATGAATAATATGACTTTGTATAAAACAATGTACTTGCTCCCATCGTGGGAAATGAGCAGGTGAGTAATGGCAGGAGAATTGTTCACTTCCTATGTGAAAAATGGACAATGCCACTGCCTTAGAAAAAAAAAAAAGAGGCCAGTATTGGCTGACGTTGAGATAGGCAGCCCACTATTGGAGATCAACATGAACGCCAGGAGAAGCACCATCGTTGTGTGGAAGAGAAGACAATATACAGACATTTGCCGCACCACAGCAGGAAAAGAGATCACATATTATACGCAGTGAACAGGTTAAAGAGTGAGGAGGTATCTGTACTCAGTCTTAGACTGTAGGATCGCTTTAGCAGGTTGCTCTTTTCCTATCATTCTCTATGTGTCAAATCTATTTGTTACATGAAGCAAAGATATACCGTATTTTTCGCTCCATAAGACGCACTTTTTTCCCCAAAAAGTGGGGGGAAAAGTGGGTGCGTCTTATGGAGCGAATATGGCCCAGCAGCTCGTGGATGTGCCTCCGCTCACCTGCCGCCGCCGCGTTCGTCTCCCTCTGAGCATGCGTCCGGCGGCAGGAAGCTTGGGCACTCGCCTGGGGGAGCCACGTGACCGCGATCTCCCGAGATCGCGGTCACGTGGCTCCCCCAGGCGAGTGCCCAAGCTTCCTGCCGCCGGACGCATGCTCAGAGGGAGACGAACGCGGCGGCGGCGGCAGGTGAGCGGAGGCACATCCACGAGCTGCTGGGCCATATCCATATGTGAGCTGGGGCATTATCAATGTGTGAGCTGGCTGGGGCAAATCCATGTGTGAGCTGGCTGGGGTAAATCCATGTGTGAGCTGACTGGGGCAAATCCATGTGAGAGCTGGCTGGGGCAAATCCATGTGAGAGCTGGCTGGGGCAAATCCATGTGTGAGCTGGCTGGGGCAAATCCATGTGAGCGCTGATGGGGCAAATCCATGTGTGAGCTGATGGGGCAAATCCATGTGAGAGCTGGCTGGGGCAAATCCATGTGAGAGCTGATGGGGCAAATCCATGTGTGAGCTGATGGGGCAAATCCATGTGAGAGCTGATGGGGCAAATCCATGTGAGAGCTGGCTGGGGCAAATCCATGTGAGAGCTGATGGGGCAAATCCATGTGTGAGCTGATGGGGCAAATCCATGTGTGAGCTGGCTGGGGCAAATCCATGTGTGAGCTGGCTGGGGCAAATCCATGTGTGAGCTGGCTGGGGCAAATCCATGTGAGAGCTGGCTGGGGCAAATCCATGTGTGAGCTGATGGGGCAAATCCATGTGAGAGCTGATGGGGCAAATCCATGTGTGAGCTGATGGGGCAAATCCATGTGTGAGCTGGCTGGGGCAAATCCATGTGAGAGCTGATGGGGCAAATCCATGTGTGAGCTGGCTGGGGCAAATCCATGTGAGAGCTGATGGGGCAAATCCATGTGAGAGCTGGCTGGGGCAAATCCATGTGTGAGCTAAGGCATATCCACGTGTGAGCTAAGGCATATCCACGAGCTGGGGCAATATCCATTATTTCACTATTTCATTCAGAATATTTATTTTCCGGTTTTCCTCCTCTAAAAACTAGGTGCGTCTTATGGTCAGGTGCGTCTTATGGAGCGAAAAATACGGTATATTCTTCAGATCTCAATATGTTAGTCAGAAATTCTAGTTCATGAGTCATCATGAACAATAAAGTATCTTCTTGCTTCCTTTCAAAACAAGTGTGTTAAGTGTAATCAATAAATTGTTCTAGCCCTTTTTCAGTTCCTACTCAATTTCTATTTTATTTGTACTGATTTCATGTATTAGGGCTCTAAAGAAATTGAATCAGAGCTACTGACCAACATTCTAAAGCCATATATTTAAAAACCTTATGAATTTTTGTATCAGATTAAAGATGTGCATGCCTTTTTATTTTGTTTCGTTCTTTTCTGGGGCCGTTTTATTCATTTTGGGTAATTTCGGACAGCTTTTTGTGTCATTTTGTTCTATTTTGTTTTGTAAATTCGGAATTTTAGATCCATTCGTTTTCTGTTTAAGTATGTTATTTCGTTTTTCATTTTTGTGAGTTATTTAGTTTTTTGTATTGATTTGTATTTTCATTTTTATGAGTTGTTTTGTTTTTTTATTGGTTATTTCAGGCTGGGAAACAGATTACTACCAATAAAATGAAAGTCTCCTTACTTTTTTATATTTTTTGTGATTTGTTTTTGGGCATTGTCTGGGATTTTTTGGGTGAAAGTTTAGGGTTCCTAACTTATTTTAAAAAAACAAGGCTTTTTCCATCATAGGTTTCAATGTAAACAAATATTTGCATTTTTATTAAATATTTATTAAACCGTTTATTATTTTCACTCAAACCAATAAGCCATTTTGTTTATTTATTTTTTAGGATTTTTTGGGAATTTTTGGGTTGATTTTAAGAATTCATAATTTATTTTAAATGTAATAACGAGGTGTGTTTTTTCTCTTTCCTGAAAGGGAAACATTTATACTATATTTCACTTTCAGGACAATGGTTAAGGCTCGGAGCTGTCAATGGTTCTGACACAATGTATTCAATTAATTTCTGAACGCAGACGGACTGTATGAAAATAATACAGCTGCGTGCATTCAGCAAAGAAAAAAAACACACTTCGTTATTACATTTAAAATAAGTTAGGAAACCTAAAGTCTAACAAAAAAAATAAATAAACAAAATGGCTTATTGCTGCAAGTGAAAAAAATTAATTGTTTAATAAATATTTAATAAACACAGGGATTTTTTCTAATATTGAAATATGGGATTATTTTGGTACCAGCTGGTATTTTTTATTGGAGTATACCAGTTGTATTTTTTTTGAGGCAATGTAAGCCATGAGCGTTTCCATTTAGCAAGGAAGCAAGGTATGTTTGTCTTGTTCAAATCCATGTGTGCGCATCACTTTCACTTCTCTTTTCTTGCAGGATTCATATGCTGCATTAATTATACTGCAGAGAAGTGCTTCCCCGCAGTGTGTGGATTCATATGCTGCATTAAAATTAGTTTTGGATCTTTTGGTTCAGTTTTAGATCATTTCGTTCTGTTTTTTTATCGTTTCAGATAATTTGGTTCCGTTTTATTTTCGTTTTAAATCATTTTGTTCTGTTTTTTTTCGTTTCAGACCATTTGGTACTGTTGTTTTTGTTTTACATCGTCTTGTTTCATTATTTCAGTATTTCGTAATATTTTCGTTCATTTTATTTTCATTTTCGATTCATTCCGAATTGATTTCATTTATGTGGTTATATCGATTTGAAATTTCGGACGGCCGATATATTTTTTTCGCTAATGCTCCTGAAATACGAAAATAGTGAATTTTCATCCGAATTTGGATTCAGGACGAAACAAATTGCGCATCCCTAGATCAGATTATTCCTACCTGGTTTCATTGTCCAAATTAATATACTGTGGACTTGATCAGTTCACGCTCATATGATTGGCTTCTAATTTTTAACCTTGTGTTCCCTATCTTCTACTTAGCAAATGTAGGGTGTGGACTATTTCATTATACAGTTACTGTAATTTAGCCACCAAAATCACTTACAGTGACGGGAAAAAATTATTTGATCCCCTGCTGATTTTGTACGTTTGCCCACTGACAAAGAAATTATCAGTCTATAATTTTACTGATTTACTTTTATTTATTTTAACAGCGTGAGACAGAATAATAGCAAAACATTCAGAAAAATGCATTTCAAAAAAGTTATAAATTGATTTATTTATAAAGTATTTTACCAGGAAGGATACATTGAGATTTCTCTCATTTTCAAGTATGTCCCGGGCTCAAGAACATTGAATTTGCATTTTAATGAGTGAAAAAATGACTTTGTAAAACCCTTGTTGACAATCACAGAGGTCAGACATTTCTTGTAGTTGGCCACCAGGTTTGTGCACATCTCAGGAAGGATTTTGTCCCACTCCTCTATGCAGATCCTCTCCAATAGTGATGGGCCGAACACCCCCGTGTTCGGTTCGCATTCGAACTCGAACACCTGAAAAAGTTCGACCACGAACTCGAACACAATTCGAACACCATGCAAGTCAATGGAGCTCGAAAGTTCAAAAATTAAGATCCCCTCCAAGAGGGAATATATGCAAGATATTGGCCATAAAAGGTGTATGGGGGTCCGGGTACTGCCCTGGGGGACAGGAAACAATGAATTTAAAAAAAAACAGTTTTTAACCCTTTCACTGCTGAGTGCTGAGCCATTTCACCGCTGTGCACTGAGCTAATTTTTACTGCTTTTGCTCATGTTTAAACGCGAGTTGAAGCCATGGGAAATGGATAACCAACAATGAGTGGGAAATGTTTGACCAACAATGAGTGGGAAATGTTTGACCAACAATTAGTTGGAAATGTATGACCAACAAGGAGCGGGAAATGTTTGACCGACAAGGAGTGGGAAATGTTTGACCAATAATGAGTGGGAAATGTTTATGAATCCCATAGGCTTCAATGTTAAAAATATTCCCGTTTTAATTTAATTTCTAATAAACCGTTTATTATTATATTCTGCAGTAAAGAGTCTCTTTATTTTTAGATTTATTAGGACCTTTTAAGCATTTTCTGGAAAAATTTTTTGAAAACCTTTTATTTCCTCGAACTTTCTGCGATCGTTCTGAAAAGTTTGACGTTCGCGAACTTTCGAACAGCCGATGTTCGAATCGAACTTTGAACCGATTCGAACCGGCAGCCCATCCCTACTCTCCAAGTCATTAAGGTTTCGAGGCTGATGTTTGGCAACTCTAACCTGCAGCTCCTTCCACAGATTTTCTATGGGATTAAGGTCGGTGTCAGGTTACACGTCGCCGCCGTGGCAAGAAGCCTCCTAAGGTGATTATTCCAACCTGACAGCCCTTTGCCTATTTGCCTGCAGTACCTCAGTCAGCCACTGCAGCAGCCACAGGTGTCTTGATTGCCTCCCTGTGCTTCCCTATTTAAGGGACAATCTCCCATGATGCATTGCTGCTGCATTAACATTGCCTTCCACTGCCAAGCTGTGTCCCTCTCAAGATCCTGTGTCTCCAGTGCCAAGTGGATCCTGTGTCTCCAGTGCCAAGTGGATCCTGTGTCTCCAGTGCCAAGTGGATCCTGGGTCTCCAGTGCCAAGTGGATCCTGTGTCTCCAGTGCCAAGTGTATCCTGTGTCTCCAGTGCCAAGTAATACCCTGTGTCTACATTGCCAAGTGTCTACATTGCCAAGTGTATCCTGTGTCTACATTGCCAAGTAATACCCTGTTGTCTACATTGCCAAGTGTCTACATTGCCAAGTGTATCCTGTGTCTACATTGCCAAGTGTCTGCACTGCCAAGTGTATCCAGCACCAATAAACCCCCCTTGTACCGTGGAACCTGTCTGTGTGTCTCTTTATCACTGCATCCTGGGCTCATCTCCTCCTCTACCACTCCTGATTCCTGACAGTCGGGAGGCTGGCTAGGCCACTCCAGGACCTTAATGTGCTTCTTCTTGAGCCATTCCTTTGTTGCCTTGGTCCAGTGTTTTGGGTCATTGTCATGCTGGAATACACATCCGCAACCCATTTTCAATGCCTTGGTTGAGGGAAAGCGGTTCTCACCCAAGATTTTATGGTGCATGGCCCCGTCCATCGTCCCTTTGTTGCATTGAAGTTGCCCTTTCCCCTTAGCAGGAAAACACCCCCAGGCATAATGTTTCCACCTCCATGTTTGATGGTGGGGATCATGGGCAGCATTCCTCTTCCTCCGAACACAGCAAGTTGGGTTGATGCAAAAGAGCTCAATTTTGGTCTCATCTGACCACAACACTTTCACCCAGTTCTCCTCTGAATCATTCAGATGTTCATTTTACAAACTTCAGAAAGGCGTTTACATGTGCTTTCTTGAGCAGGGGACCTTGCAGGCACTGCAGGATTTCAATCCTTCATGGCGTAGTGTGTTACCAATTGTTTTCTTGGTGACTATGGTCCCAGTTGCCTTGAAATCATTGACAAGATCCTCCTGTGTAGTTCTGGGTTGATTCCTCACCATTCTCATGATCACTGAAACTCCACGAGGTGAGATCTTGCATGGAGCCCCAGACCGAGGGCGTTTGACAGTTATTTTGTGTTTCTTCCATTTGCGAACAATCGCACCAACTGTTGTCACCTTCTCACAAAGCTGCTTGGTGATGGTCTTGTAGCCCATTCCAGCCTTGTGTAGGTCTACAATATTGTCCCTGAATTCCTTGGACAGCTCTTTGGTCTTGGCCATGGTGGAGAGTTTGGAATCTGATTGATTGCTTTTGTGGACAGGTGTCTTTTATACAAGTAACAAGCAGAGATTAAGAGCACTCGCTTTAAGAGAGTGCTCCTAATCTCAGTTTGTTACCTGTATAAAAGACACCTGGGAGCCAGAAATCCTGTTGATTGATAGGGAATCAAATACTTATTTCACTCATTAAAATGCAAATCAATTTAACTGGTTTGAAATGCGTTTTTCGGGAATTTTTGTTATTCTGTCTCTCACTGTTAGACAGGGCCGGCCCAAGCCACTCTGCTGCCTGGGGCCAAGGATGAATTGCTGCCCCCCCAAAACCCCAAAAAATCATGTCACACCATAAGTCTCTGGTGCGAATCTTGGATCCGTGCCCTGGTGGGTCATTTGTTGGGGATATGCCTTCAGCTACCAGGCCCGGGCCATTGCAGCCACCATCTTGAGGCCTGGAAGTCAGGCTTTGGGGCACTCGTAGTGGTGATGTAATGCCTGATCCTTGGGTCCTGGTTGGATGCTGGGCCTGGTTGAGGCAGGGCTCTGTGCCTGGTCGAGGCCTGTCTCCGAGACTGGATGGCGGCACGGGCCGCTGGAGTGCCATGCCATGCCGAGGTCCGGGCTGGGAACTCCATGCCACAACCTTTGACAGGGCAGCAAAATGCCACCCCTGACAAAAGGCTGCCTGGAGCAGCAGCTCCACCCAGGGGTGGGTGGAGTAGCATGTATTTAATTATCTAATTATATTTACTTTATATAAGACACAATTCACGCTTTGTTATGTTTGTCCAGGTGAAAGTTTTAAATTAAATTGAAACATTGTCTTGTGCTAACTGGAGCAGACATTACTGATTTTGCTTGTTTGAGAAGTCCTAGGAGTGCAGTGCTAGAGTTGAATATCTATCACTATATTAGATTAATATAATATTGATATTAAATATACTATTTCATAATATGTTTTTATATATGCACGTTTTAGCATTTTCATATATTCAATTGTACATGTCTGTAGTTTATATTGGTGTAAATTAATACGTTGCTTTATTTTGTCTTTGATTGCATCCTTTTGCTTCTTGAAATGCTTGTTTTAAGATAAAGAATGAAACAACTGCAAAACCTTTTAATACAGTAAAGCTTTTGGTAGAAAAAAAATACATTATTTCTGTCAGCAACTCGAAGTATAACCTTTTTGGGGTTTGAAGAATCGTTCCTAACAAGTTGCAGAGTTAGTTACAGTTGATAAAAGGATTCCTTAGTTCCATATAAAAGGTTATTTCTGACTGAAATATATAATCTCTATTTGTCGCTGTGGGATCTGCAGATATGCGAGAAAGGGTAGACGCAAAATTGGCAATTTTGTTTTTATCACATGGGAATTATTTTCACACATCTTGTGGCTCTCCATGATTGGTAGCAACTATTATACAATAAAAAGGAGCAAAGCAATTTACACTGGTTTATTTTGTCTGAAATCTTCAGAATATAAAGCACAGCTTAGTTTATGCACTTTGTACTTTGAGAGTTGTGATAAACATGCATTTTTTAAAGTAAACTTTAGATATGTTTAATGGCATAATCTAAATGGGGAGGGGAGGAGGAGCAGTAAAATATTAACCTCTCCTGATGCCCCAGCCCCTCAAATCCTTGCTTTCATTTTCTTTAACCCCATAGTGACCAGGCAATATTATCGTTTTCTGTCCGAAAGTACCCACTGCTGCTTTTACGTTTCTGTGCTGTTTGTGTTTAGGTCTAATTTTCCTCTTACTCGTTTATGTAACCCACACATACAGTATTATATAGGGTTTTTCACGCCATTAAATGGACTTTCTAAAGATACCATTATTTTCATCATATCGTAAAATTGACTATCAGGGTTATCCAAAGAGATCCGAATTGCTGGAGAAAGGTAACCGAATGCTGAAAATCAGCGTTCGGTTACCTTTCCTGGCCATTCGGCTATCCAGAGAGCAGGCAATTCGCCAAATCCTGTCGAATTGCCTGCACATACGGTGACTGTTCGGTCCCTGTTCGAGGGCAGTGAAATCCCCATGAAAAAGCACTGCTTCGGCTATTCAGAGAACACAAACCAGCAGTGAAAGGTTCCCGAATTGCCCTGCCATTCGGTGGTTTAATTCGGCAAATTTATTCAGGAGAATCCCATAGACTTCAATGTTAAAAATATTCCTGTTTTAATTCAATATCTAATAAACCGTTCATTATAAAATTCTGCAGTAAAGAGTCTCTTTATTTATAGATTTTTTAGGATACTTTAAGCATTTTTCCGAATTTTTAAAAAAAAAATTAAAAGTCCGATTTTTTTTTTTTTTTTTTTCAGTTTGCTTATTTTTTTTGTAACAGCCCTCTTTATTATCATTCCCTGGACCTCCTGTGAAAATTTCAGACATTTTCGCTTAGTAGTTTCTTTGCAAACAGCGTTTCTTTTTCCCAGATTCATACAAATGGTTTTTCTAATTTATTCACTGCCTCCTCTACGTCACAGCTGCTTCGGCTCTGTGTGATTCGGCTCATGTTCGGCTCCTGTTCGGCTCCTGTTCGGCTTTTTCGAAGGTTAATCCAGATGTTTTTGCTTGTTTTCAGCATGCATTCGGTTAGTTTTCGTCAGGTTTGCGGCAGCTTTCCCTGCAATTCGGGGACCCTGTGGTGCTTGCTGAATACACCGCAGGGTCACCGAAATGCAATCGGCAAAAGGAACCGAATTGAAGAGAACGAAAAGTCACCGAACGTGCGGTGACTTTTCGAATCTCTTTGGATAACCCTGTATAACAAATTTTTTCAAACTTTAACCCCTTCGCAGCTGAACCATTTCACGCCTGTGTGCTGAGCTCAATTTTACCTCTTTTGCTCATCATGTTTAAATGTATTTTGAAGCCACGTTTTATCATACCACCCAGTCAAAGTATATATCGTTCTTTCCGGCAGACTCAGCAGATTCATAATATATCATTATTACATGTATACGTCATGTCTTGCCTGTATATTATAACAAAAAATGCAATAAAATTAGAATTTTCCATAATTTACAGTGTGTAAAGTGTTTTTTTTTCTCTTTTCATCATCCGAGCGTTTGCAATTATTTTTTCTATGATAGGTCCAAAGGACCTTCCCCTTCAGGCACCTTTCCACACTGGCGGGGGAGTGCCTGAATAGATGTCATTGCGCCCAGCACAATGACATCTATTGGTGCCCGCTGGGGTCCCAGGAGGCTGGGCTGACATCAAAGATGTCAGCCCGCATCCGGGGGGCACAGCGAACAGCTGGAATACGGCCAATCGCTGGCTGCAATGGGAGGACGCGCTCAGCATGTCCTCCGCAGCCAAGGCTTCACGCGGCTGGACGCGCTGAGCACATCCTCCGCAGCGAAGTGGTTAATCCCCAAAATCTCTTGGCTAAATCTCCCTCGGCTAAATAGTTTCTAAATTTTGTCTTGAAATTAGAAATATTTGCTTTTTAACCCCTTCACTGCTGAGCCATTTCACCTCTGTGTGCGGAGCTCATTTTGACTTTTTTATACTCATCATGTTTAAACGTGATTTGACGTCCTATTTTATTATACTCCCCCAGACATACAGTTGTGTTCAAAATTATTCAACCCCCACTGAAATTGAGTGTTTTGGCCAGTTTGACATTGATTTTGATCATTCAGTCATCTTCCTTACAATTAAATCAAAGAGGCACGTGGAGGTCAGACAAATATAACATAACATTTATAATGAAATAACCACAAATGTATTTTCTGTGCTCACATCATTATCAGTTTTATTCAACCCCCAAGTGACATTCAATCTTAGTACTTAGTACAACATCCTTTTACAGTTATAACAGCTTTTAAACGTGAAGCATAGCTTGACACAAGTGTCTTGCAGCGATCTACGGGTATCTTCGCCCATTCGTCATGGGCAAAAGCCTCCAGTTCAGTCACATTCTTAGGCTTGCGCACTGCAACTGCTTTCTTTAAGTCCCACCAGAGGTTCTCAATCGGATTTAAGTCAGGTGACTGCGATGGCCACTCCAAAATGTTCCAGCCTTTAATCTGCAACCATGCTCTAGTGGACTTGAAGGTATGCTTGGGATCATTGTCCTGTGGAAAGGTCCAACGTCTCCCAAGCCTCAGGTTTGTGACGGACTGCATCACATTGTCATCCAATATCTCCTGGTACTGAAGAGAATTCTTGGTACCTTGCACACGCTGAAGCTTCCCTGTACCTGCAGAAGCAAAACAGCCCCAAAGCATGATTGACCCCCCGCCATGCTTCACAGTAGGCAAGGTGTTCTTTTCTTCATAGGCCTTGTTCTTCCTCCTCCAAACATAGCGTTGATCCATGGGCCCAAACAGTTCTAATTTTGTTACATCAGTCCACAGAACACTATCCCAAAACCTCTGTGGTTTGTCCACATGACTTTTGGCATACTGCTGTCGACTCTTCTTATTCTTTGGAAACAGCAAGCGGGTGCGCCTGGGAGTTCTGGCATGGAGGCCTTCATTATGCAGTGTGCGCCGTATTGTCTGAGCTGAAACTTCAGTACCCACATCTGAGAAATCTTTTCTCAGTTCCTCAGCAGTCACACGGGGACTTTTCTCCACTCTACGCTTCAGGTAGCGCACATCAGTCGAAGTCAGCATCTTCTTTCTGCCACGACAAGGTAGCGTTTCAACAGTGCCCTTTGCCTTGAATTTGCAAATGATGCTTCCTATGGTCTCTCTTGGTATGTTTAACATCTTTGCAATCTTCTTATAGCCATTGCCCTTCCTGTGAAGAGTAATCACCTCTTCTCTTGTCTTCCTGGACCATTCTCTTGACTTCACCATGTTTGTAACCACACCAGTAAATGTCTAGAAGGAGCTGAGTATCACAGTCATTTTAAAGCTGCCTAATTGCTGCTTATTATGCTTTATTACTGCTCTGTGACATCCACAGGTGTTTTCAATACCTGATTGAAAACACTTGAATGAACCTCTGTTCTTCAGAGTGGTAGTCTTTAAGGAGTTGAATAATTGTGTCAATGAAGAATTCACAAAAGAAACATTTACTACTGTATTACAAAACCAATTGATGTCATTTTAGTTGCATATGGTTCTTTAAAAAGTCCTTGTAGGATTTCATTCTGAATACAATTACAAATGTACACTAAATTCCCTAAAACCCTTTATAGCATTGGGGGTTGAATAATTTTGAACACAACTGAATATATATATATATTTTTTAAAAACCCACTTTTTTTTAAAATCAAACATGACCCATTTGGCAGCTAGGGGGTTAACTGGCCAGCTGACATCATCGCACATATGGTGATGATGTCAGTGGGTGGGAGGTGACCCTGGAGGCTAGCCTGACATCCAAGATGTCAGCCACTTCTGAGAGCAGATTGCGATTTGGCGCTGAATCGCGATCCAGAACCTATGGGGTTAAATAGAGGCACTGCTGGGAAGGGTAGACTTTGTCTTCTCCAGCGGTGCCTCTCTTTTTTCTTTTCTACGTTTTAGCTATTGGGGAGGGAGAGGAGTCCATAGGACATCCCCCCTCTTTCAAATTCCCCCTGCAGGCACCGGGGGTGCCTGAAAATGACATCATCACGATGGCTAGGTCCCATAAAACTGTTGGGCTGGCTTCTAGGAAGCCAGATCGACGTGGGACCCTAGCCAGAGCAGTAAGTATAGGGAGGGAGGGGTTAATGGACCATGATGTACATAGGTCCTTAAGGAGAATTATCCCCAGGATGTACTATGTATGTCAGTGGTACATATGGGGTTAAAGTATGCTTTTAATACTCAGCTGCTCTCTTTGTTCTGCACCTGTTCTGACAGTCTCTGCCGGACAACCTACTAACAGATCACCTTGTCCTAATGCGGTTGTGTACAGGATGGACCTGTTTAAAGCCATTATTGAAGGCCACAGGCAATTGCATTCGACTTGTTAGCAAAAACAAAAAAGGGAAGAAACCACTGTGGTACTCTGCAGAAGTGGCCAAAATAGTGAAGAACAATTAGACAGCATTCAATAATTATAAAACAACTCAGAGTGAAGAAGATAGGCAAACCTATAAGATTAGGCAGAAAGAGGCAAAGCAATTTATAAGAGCTTCCAAAGCACACACAGAAGAGAAAATAGCTCAGTCAGTAAAAAAGGGGACAAAACATTTTTTAGATACATAAACGAGAAAAGAAAAGTAAAACAAGGATTAGTTAGATTAAAAACAAAGGAAGGAAGGTATGTAGAAGAGGATAAAAGTCTCGCTGACTGCCTCAATGAATATTTTTGTTCAGTCTTTGCAGAAGAAAAGGAAGGAAAGGGACCTCAGTTAGGAGGAAACACTAACGAG
Source organism: Leptobrachium leishanense (assembly GCA_009667805.1). Lineage (NCBI taxonomy): Eukaryota > Metazoa > Chordata > Amphibia > Anura > Megophryidae > Leptobrachium > Leptobrachium leishanense. Next base: position 174,684,281 of record CM019067.1, on the reverse strand, counting down.
ACAATTACATATAAGTTTACAGAGGAGGAGGTTCTACAGCAGCTGTCTAAAGTAAAGACAAATAAATCAATGGGGCCTGATGGGATCCACCCTAAATTATTAAAAGAGCTCAGTGATGTAATAGCAAAACCGTTAACAGATTTATTTAACCAATCCTTGCTAACGGGAGTTGTCCCAGAAGATTGGAAATTAGCAAATGTTGTGCCCATTCACAAGAAGGGTAGTAGGGAGGAATCTGGGAACTATAGGCCAGTTAGTCTTACGTCAGTAGTGGGGAAATTAATGGAAACCATGTTAAAGGAAAGGATTGTTGACCATCTAAAAACACATAAATTACAGGATCAGAAACAACATGGGTTTACCTCAGGGAGATCATGCCAAACTAATCTTATTGATTTTTTTGATTGGGTAACAAAAATAATAGACACAGGTGGTGCAGTAGACATTGCTTATTTAGATTTCAGTAAGGCTTTTGATACTGTTCCGCATAGAAGGCTTATCAATAAATTGCAATCTTTGAGCTTGGATTCCAATATTGTTGAATGGATTAGGCAGTGGCTGAGTGACAGGCAACAGAGGGTTGTGGTAAATGGACTTTATTCGGCGCAAGGTCTTGTTACCAGTGGGTACCTCAGGGGTCAGTACTTGGACCCATTCTATTTAATATTTTTATTAGTGATATTGCAGAAGGTATTAATGGAAAAGTATGTCTTTTTGCTGATGACACAAAGATTTGCAACAGGGTTGACATTCCTGGAGGGATCAGCCAAATGACAAATGATTTAGGTAAACTAAAAAAATGGTCGGAGCTGTGGCAATTGAGTTTTAACGTGGATAAGTGCAATGATAATGCATCTGGGACGTAAAAACCCAAGGGCTGAATATAGAATATTTGATACAGTCCTAACCTCAACATCTGAGGAAAGGGATTTAGGGGTTATTATTTCAGAGGATCTAAAGGTAAGTAGTCAATGTAATAGAGCAGCAGGAAATGCTAGCAGAATGCTTGGTTGTGTAGGGAGAGGTATTAGCAGTAGGAAAAGGGAAGTGCTCATGCCACTGTACAGAGCACTGGTGAGACCTCACTTGGAGTACTGTGTGCAGTACTGGAGACCGTATCTCCAGAAGGATATAGACATCTTAGAGAGAGTTCAGAGAAGGGCTACTAAAATGGTTTTCTGCTTGAAGGAGAAAAGTTACCAGGAAAGGCTTAATGATCTTAACATGTACAGCTTGGAAAAAAGACGAGACAGAGGAGATATGATAGAAACATTTAAATACGTAAAGGGAATCCACAAGGTAGAGGAAGGGAGTATATATAAAAGGAAACAAAGTAGCAAAACAAGAGGACATAGTCTTAGATTAGAGGGGCAAAGGTTTAAAAGTAACATCAGAAAGCATTATTTTACTGAGAGGGTGGTGGATACATGGAACAGTCTTCCAGTTGAAGTGGTAGAGGCCAAAACAGTAATTGAATTTAAGCAGGCATGGGATAGGCATAAGGCTATCCTAAACAAAAGATAAATCCAGGTAAAGTATCCATGTAATTGGGCAGACTAGATGGGCCGAAAGGTTCTTATCTGCCGACATTTTTCTATGTTTCTAAGTGCAGAGTGCCGAGTCATACCTATCCCCTGCCCTCACAAGCTTGTATACGTATGAACACATCCAACCAAGAGCCCTCACACCCTGCATTAAAATCCTCCAAGGTGGCCGTATTATCCATGTTTATATGCACACATATATTAATTAAGGCTGATGGGCATTGCATGATAAATGCCACCCAACAGCATGTAGAATCATTACACTGCATTTAATAAATCCAAAAGGAAGGCCAGGTGAGCGACAATAATTTCCCTGCTGCAGCATATAAATAATACATGTTTCATGGCAAGACTTGTCCATGTGTCCCTTTAAACATGGTCCACACGGTCACCCTAATAATCAACCACTTACATACTATGAATAACCCCCAGCATAAAATGTTTAAAATTAGGCAATATATTAGAATTAGGATACATGTGGATAAATGATACATTTATAATAGAGCTTACTGCAACAGCAGCGACATTGCGGACCAGATCCATTACTATGGTGTATGGGGCCAAGAGAACACCTGTGCTGCATTCCTTTCAACTGCCTGTTAATTTTGGATGATGACCTGTTTTTTCAGTTTTTTTGGCGTTAGCAGTAACACCATGGTTGAGCAGTAGGTAAAATGATGCAATTAGTGCCCTTCAAAAAATTAGCGCAGCCACAAAGTGATCTGTTAGTTGCAAAAGTGCTAGAGATCTCTAGCACTCCCCGTGTTATATATAGGACGCGGAAATTACAGTAAGCTTGCGGTACAAATCGCTAATAGCGAGGCGCTAAGTGATTTTTCCTGTTTGTAGCGGGAGTCAAATGATTTGTTGGTCAGGCACTAGACTATCAGGGTTATCCAAAGAGATCCGAATTGCTTGAGAAAGGTAACCGAACGCTGAAAATCAGCGTTCGGTTACCTTTCCTGGCCATTCGGCTATCCAGAGAGCAGGCAATTCGCCAAATCCTGGCGAATTGCCTGCACATACGGTGCCTGTTCGGTGCCTGTTCGAGGGCAGTGAAATCCCCATGAAAAAGCACTGCTTCGGCTATTCAGAGAACACAAACCAGCAGTGAAAGGTTCCCCTAATGTCCTGCCATTCGGTGGTTTCATTCGGCAAATTTATTCAGGAGAATCCCATAGGCTTCAATGTTAAAAATATTCCCGTTTTAATTCAATATCTAATAAACCGTTCATTATAAAATTCTGCAGCAAAAAGTCTCTTTATTCATTGATTTTTTAGGATATTTTAAGCATTTTTCTGTTTTTTTTTTTTTTTTTTTAAAAAGTCCGATTTTTTTTTTTTTTTCAGTTTACTTATTTTTTTTGTAACAGCCCTTTTATTATCATTCCCTGGACCTCCTGTGAAAATTTCAGACATTTTCGCTCAGTAGTTTCTTTGCAAACAGCATTTCATTTTCCCAGATTCATACAAATGGTTTTTCTAATTTATTCACTGCCTCATCTGCGTCACAGCTGCTTCGGCTCTGTGTGATTCGGCTCCTTTTCGGCTCCTGTTCGGCTTTTTCGAAGGTTAATCCAGATGTTTTTGCTTGTTTTCAGCGTGCATTCGGTTAGTTTTCGTCAGGTTTTCGGCAGCTTTTCCCTGCAATTCGGGGACCCTGTGCTGTTTGCTGAATACACCGCAGGGTCACCGAAATGCAATCGGCAAAAGGAACCGAATTGAAGAGAACGAAAAGTCACCGAACGTGCGGTGACTTTTCGAATCTCTTTGGATAACCCTGTTAATTTACCCGGCGCTATCGCAAAAACATGCCGATGCTAGGGTTAGCTCACACCAGCTGATAGTGCCCTAAATAAGTATACTGTATTTAAATAAGATTCTAAAACCCCAGAGTAATGTGATGCAATGATGCCTTTTTATTGTACTAACCTGATACATAAATTCAGTATTTTATTTGATGCAGTTCGGTGGTGCTTGCCAATGTCAGATATCTGCTTCAGCGACTCCAATTTTAACAAATTACAGTGATCAGTTGCTAAATAGGGAATTTGCAATATTTTCGGTGAAATGAATTCCCCGTTATGTGACAAAAAGCAAAGGATCTAAAGATGAATAGACCCCTTAGATTCTATCTTTCATAACCCAGGGAAATACAAAAAAATAATAAACAGTGTGGCATGTAGCTAACCCCAGTGTGACATTAACCCTAAAATGTCATATACCAAGGAAGAAATAAAATGTATACTGTGAGGGATGAAGCCTGCCCATTAACCCATTAACAACTAAAGTAATACACAATGTAATATATAGTCTGAACGTTCACCCCTTCACTGCACCTTTATATTTAATTTTTTATGACTTTACTTTACACTGAATATAGTCATATTGGTTATTGGAAATACCAGAATCTGCCCTTTCCAACGACACCTAGATTGTCCATATATGATGCACAGGGACGGAGATAAAGAGGTCCGAATATGTGGGGTATGCTGATTTCTGGTGGGTGGGGCACATGGGGGGGCAAGGAATAACCTAGGGGGGGTGTGACGGGCGCCGTAGCGCTCACACAGGAGTAGCGAAGGTGAGATCTTTTTGGACAGAAATACCTGCTTGATTTTTACCAAATACTCGGTATTCACAGACTTATACTTCAAAGCCAAGGAGCGTACAAGAACAACTGATTTGCCACTAAGTTCCAAAGGTTTCAAGACCAACGGACAACTTAGAGCACATTCAGAAACACAATGATACGTTTGACAATGAATTGTGCAGGCTGCAGGGCAGTCAACAAATGTTCAGATTTAGCGTTATTAGATAAGCTCTAGCGGGTAAGAAGTACTTTACAATTATCAGTGGCGGCTGACACACATACGGATATACAGTTGGTACAGACCTGGGTATATTTAGTGGTTAGGGTGCAATGATCATATGCGGTATTTAAACAGTATTTCTCTACCACGGTTTGCACATATGCTCGTAGCAATGAAGCATACACCTTGGGTCTTAAATAGTAACCTGATGAGGCCACAAACGATACCCCAGAGCGAGATGGGAGTAATCCCAGATAGCGAGTGAAAGCCCCAACTGCAAACATAGGGTTAATCCACCAAAGCCCAATACTAGCGATAGCTAATGGCAGAAGCAACAGAATGGTCAGGTACAAGCCGGGTCAAAATCAGGAGCAGGAATCGTAGACAGAAACGGGTCGGCAACTAAAACAGCAATGAGAATAGCTTAGCGATGTGGGAACAGAACTCCATGTCAGGGCGACGAGGCAACTCCTCGTGCCCTGCTTTAAACCCTGCGGCTCCTCGTGACCATGCCAGGCCCCGCCCCCTCAGAGGCTGCTTGGCCATTACAAGGTGCTGGCAAACGACCAGCCAGTGGCACTGAACTATGCCCAGACCCCCGGGCAACACAGCAGGGCCTGAGGATGTAACAGAGGGGCAATTGCCCCCTGTAGAGACGCCTATGTGCAGGGATGATGTCCATGACATTCAGTACTGGCCACCCTTTCTAGGTGAAGCAGTCTGATTTGCTTATGGAGCAGTCGTCCCTTTAATGAGGGACGATGTCCCCACAATCAAGCTAAAACCTTGTGAGACCTGAATGGGCCCCACCGTAGAGCAGACCCCTAGTCCCATTGCTCTTCCTCAGGACCCTCACACACCTCTTTTTTTCTCATGGAAAATTATGATAACCTGCAGTCCTAGATCATTTTCAGCGATGAAGCAACCTTCCACTTAAGTGGAAAGGTCAACAGGCGCAATGTGGGGGTGTGAGAATCTGCATGCCACCCTGGAAGTTGAACGTGCCTCCAAAAATTAATGTGTTCTGTGCCATATCAGAGAGGACTGTGTATTGCCCGTATATCTTTCAAGGGATAAACTGTTATGGTCCAAAGTTACCTGGAAATGCTTACGAACATGATGATTCCAGGACTAGTTGCTGAGGATGGCGACTACCTTTTTCAGCAAGATGGGGCACCGCTGCAGTGTTATCTTGCTGTCCGCAAATTTCTCAACAAGCACCTGTCAAACAGATGGATTGGCTGTGCTGGACTAAATAACGAGGTGCTCTGCAAGTGGCCCCTGCGATCACTGGACCTAACTCTTTGTCCTTCATATACCTCCAAAGGAAAAAGTCACAGGGTACACATATGTACCTCTACTACCCACAACCCTGGATGATCAGCATGAATGCATCACTGAAGCTGTAAACACGATCCTGCCGTATATGCTGCAGAGAGACTTGTCTAAGATAGAGTATCGCGTAGATGTTTGCTGAATTAATGGGTGGGGCGCACATCGAGTCTGTGTGATACCAACAGATACCACATGAAACTTTTTGAGTTGATGCAACTGTAGCCAATGTGTAAGATTATTCCAATAAAGTTACATTCTATATCTGTTGGAAATCAAGGACTGGTGTTGTGCTCACCATGATTATGGTATCATTGGAATGGCCAGATTATTGGTCAGCAGAGACTACTATTATTTTATTGATTTCTCAGGATAGACATTAAGCTTATGTAGCGCTCACTTCCGGAGGAGCCGCTGAATTTAACCTCGGGTCAGTCTCCCCGCACTAGGGAATAAATATACACCAGCACTGTTGTGGATTTTATAAGTTATATAGTTTACTGGTCTCAAAAAAACTGGCATATATAAAGCAAACACGGTATATATATATATTTACAGGAATTCGTAATGCGAGAAACGCGCAGCGGTAAAAAAGGAAATTTTAACCCCTTCGTTGCCGGAGTGTAAGTCCCATACAGGTTGTGTCCCAAGAAGGTGTGCGTGTATGTGTGTGTTGGTACCCAGGTACTAGATTCGACTGGCCAGTGAATGGATTCAGTGTATCTTAGACTAGTCACGTCGGGGCCCTGTAGATTTAAGCAAACTGCAGCGTGCTTTGTTAACTTTACTGTGGCCTGGAAGGCCTCTCACCCATCCGCCAGACAATCTGCTCTGCTGCTCGACCAAGGACATCTCTCCGCTCGATTTGGCTGGGACACTGTGCCACCGGATCCACTGTTCTTGCTTGTCCGTCTTTGCAACAAGATTTTCAGCTTACCGCCTGCACTCCCATTGGATCATCGCGGTCTCCTAACTCGGGGTCCAATCTGCAGCTCTGTGTCTGTGCAAACCTCTCGGCGGTGGATTACTAGGTCTCTGGCAAGTCGCTGAAACCGATCTCCAGCGTCCGCAAGGCAGCAACTGCTCTCCGGCCTGGTCACAATCGTTCCCTATCTCACGTGCGTCTTGCTCTGTTCACCCCTCGGCACGCACTGCTCTCCTCCGTACGAGGCTGCGGATGTCTTCCGGTTCTCCCCACCCACTTCCTCTCTCTGCCCCAAAGCATGCTGGAAAACGTAGTCCCAATGTGTCCAGTATAGCTTACATTGCACTTGTCTCCCCCTGGTGGCCAAAAATGGGTAATTACAGCAACAGAACTAAAACAGCGCTATACTTCCAAAACACAGTTTATACTTTTAGAGTTAGTAAATTCAAGTATGCGTTTATTGTTTTAGAGGAGTTTGAATGCAAATTACTATCAAAACGCATAAAAAAAGAAAACACAATATTTTTATTGTCATCATTTATATAGCGCCAACAGTTTCCGCAGTGCTTTACAATAACCAAAGTGAATGAGATACATATAGACAGCCATATCATGCAAACATGAGGTGTTGAGGGCCTTGCTCATAGGAGCTTACAATCTATTTAACTTAAAGGTCAGCAAGGTTATGATAATTTTTTGCACCTGACTAAAAACTGTACTTCTCTTCTCTACTTTAATAATTGCAATATTCATTTTATGTATATATAACATGCTGACAAATGCCAACTTTTTATTTGTAATGCCATAATTGCTGTATGTCACATATTGTCATGCCCCAGCCGCGGACGGACTCAAGCCCACACTAGGGGCCAACCCAGCTGCATGTTTCCAGGTTCTGCTCACGGTTTTCCTGTTTCCCTCTGCTGTATGCAGGTTCCCTAAAATCCTGCCTTGGTATTCTGTATGCTCCTCAGAGATTTAGGTGTACCCCATTCCACCTGATGAGGTCTCTTGAATAGAGAGTCACGCCCTCTACTCAATGCTTCTGCATTGACGCTCATTTCTCTATATAAAACATAACAAGGAAAAAGAGTGTCATCTGCGCTCATTTCTATGTGTTCCATGTACAACAAAAATGCAGGTTTTTGTTTGTTTCAATGGCCATTGCAACGTAAGCCCACTCGCCACTTCAAGGCACCTCTTTAGAGTGGGTACCTAACAATTGTAACCAAAAGGCCGCTCTACTACAACAAATGGGAAGTGTTTGGTGCGTGTATAAATAAAAGCCACCATCTTTGCCTCTCCTTTGCTGAAAAGCAGCTGGAGGGGCTTGGAGCTGCTCAGTAGAGCGGCCTTTTGGTTACAATTGTTAGGTACCCACTCTAAAGAGGTGCCTTGAAGTGGCGAGTGGGCTTACGTTGCAATGGCCATTGAAACAAACAAAAACCTCCATTTTTGTTGTACATGGAACACATAGAAACGAGCGCAGATGACACTCTTTTTCCTCATTTCTCTATATACCTGCAAGGAAACCAGGAGCCTGCTCTTTTTCTATTGATCCTAGAATACCAGACCCTTGGCTTTGTCTTCTGACCACTGTGTTAACCATATGCCTGCCCTCGACCTTCTGCTTGCCCTGGACTTTGCTAATGGGAGTGCCCCTTTTGGAGACAATCACCTGGTTCCTGTCCAGTGTGCCTGAGAACCCACTGAGTGCCTGAGATCCCGCTGTGCCTCCAGAGTACCCCCGCTGTGCCCCCAGAGTAACCCACCTTGCTTCCAGAGAAACTCACCGTGCCTTCAGACAACCTGGCCTTCTCCTCCAGTATATTGCAACCCTTCCTTCAGCCTCCACCATACATCAGCCAGCACTCAGCCCTCTGTCTTTCCCTTCCTATCCCAGCCTCTGTCCTACGTTCTGTAAGTATTCTTGTGTCCTGTGTCCTCCTGGTCTCTGTCCTGTGTACAGTCCTATTCCTTTGCTACCCAGCTATCCTCTGTATTCAGCCTTTGTCAATATCCAGCCTCTATCCCTGTGTTTCTGCTTTTACCACTGTTTTTTTATCAATAAACCCTTGTTGCCCCGGAACCTGTCCGGCCTTTTCATAAACGCTGAAAAGTTTTTCGGTTTTTATAAGGTACAAATCTTAAGTGAACATATCATGGCCAGCATTTATTTTTTATAATTGATAGATAATATATTTGTTGCTGTTTTTGTTAAGTGCCTCAGTGAAGAATGGTGCAGCTTCATTAGCTATCATTCCAAAATGATTCAAAATTTCCAATTACATTAATTGGTCCCAGTACTCTTACAATTTATATATTATTGGCTTCAAAACAGCAAGCAATCATGTTGCATGATCTGCCAAATATATGCAATAATTCCTCAGTTTTCAGAAGATGTGAGGGTGGATGATAATTTTTCATGATATTACATAGTTGCATAGTTACATAGGCTGAAAAAAGACATGCGTCCATCGGGTTCAGTCTTTCACACATCACCTACTGCTGTTGATCCAAAAGAAGGCAAAAAAAACAAGTCTGAAGTGCTTGCCAATAAGCAACATACTGAGAAAAAATTCCTTCTTGACCCCAGAATGGTGTCAGATTTCTGCTTGGATCATGCAGCTTTAACCCACATATTAAATATTATAACCCGTAATATAAAATTTTTGCAGGAAGTCATCCAGTCATTGTTTAAAAGTCTGTACAGTCTCTGACCCAACCACCTCAACAGGCAGAGAATTCTACAGCTTTACTGTAAAATAACCCTTCCTTTGCTTTAGGCTGAATTTCCTTTTGTCCAGTCTAAATGGTTGACCTTGTGTCCTGTTTATAGTTCTGTTAATGAATAGGTTGCCAGGCAATGGTTTATAATGGCCCGTATATATTTATATAAAGTTATCAGATCCCCTCTAAGGCGCCATTTCTGTAAACTAAACAGGTTAAAGCTTGTTGGCCTTTCCTCATAACTTAAACCTTCCATTCCCCTTATTAATTTAGTCGCACGTCTCTGCACTTTTTCTAGTGCTATAATATCCTTTAAGACAGGTGTCCAAAATTGCACTGCATATTTAAGGTGCAGTCTTACCATTGATTTATACAGAGGTAAAATTATGTTTTCATCCCGAGAGTGAATTCCCCTTTTAATGCATGCCAATACCTTACTGGCCTTGGCGACTGCTGTTTGACATTGGGCATTGTTACTTGGTTTGACGTCTATGATTATTCCCAAATCCTTTTCCTGCTTTGATTTCCCTAACTCAGTACCATTTAGGGTATAAGTTGCTTGTGTGTTCTTCACTCCAAAGTGCATAACTTTGCGTTTATCTACATTAAATTTCATCTGCCATTTAAGTGTCCAGTCCCCAATCTATCTAAATCCCTCTGCAGCGAAGTAACATCCTGCTCACATTGTATTACTTTTCCTAGTTTTGTGTCATCAGCAAACACTGATACATGACTTTTGATGCCTATCTCAAGGTCATTTATAAATAAATTGAATAGAATTGGCCCGATAACAGAGGGACGCCACTTACCGCTGATGTCCATCTTGAAAATTTAACATTTATGACCACTCTCTGTACCCTATCCTTTAGCTAGTGTTCTATCCAAGAACAAGTATTTTCATCTAGACCAATTTTCTTAATATACAGTTGTGTTCAAAATTATTCAACCCCCACTGAAATTGAGTGTTTTGGCCAGTTTGACATTGATTTTGATCATTCAGTCATCTTGCTTACAATTAAATCAAGGTAGGTCAGACAAATATAACATAACATTTATAATGAAATAACCACAAATGTCTTTTCTGTGCTCACATCATTATCAGTTTTATTCAACCCCCAAGTGACATTCAATCTTAGTACTTAGTACAACATCCTTTTACAGTTATAACAGCTTTTAAACGTGAAGCATAGCTTGACACAAGTGTCTTGCAGCGATCTACGGGTATCTTCGCCCATTCGTCATGGGCAAAAGCCTCCAGTTCAGTCACATTCTTAGGCTTGCGCACTGCAACTGCTTTCTTTAAGTCCCACCAGAGGTTCTCAATCGGATTTAAGTCAGGTGACTGCGATGGCCACTCCAAAATGTTCCAGCCTTTAATCTGCAACCATGCTCTAGTGGACTTGGAGGTATGCTTGGGATCATTGTCCTGTTGAAAGGTCCAACGTCTCCCAAGCCTCAGGTTTGTGACGGACTGCATCACATTGTCATCCAATATCTCCTGGTACTGAAGAGAATTCATGGTACCTTGCACACGCTGAAGCTTCCCTGTACCTGCAGAAGCAAAACAGCCCCAAAGCATGATTGACCCCCCGCCATGCTTCACAGTAGGCAAGGTGTTCTTTTCTTCATAGGCCTTGTTCTTCCTCCTCCAAACATAGCGTTGATCCATGGGCCAAACAGTTCTAATTTAGTTTCATCAGTCCACAGAACACTATCCAAAACTTCTGTGGTTTGTCCACATGACTTTTGGCATACTGCAGTCGACTCTTCTTATTCTTTGGAGACAGCAAGGGGGTGCGCCTGGGAGTTCTGGCATGGCAGTGTGCGCCGTATTGTCTGAGCTGACACTTCAGTACCCACATCTGACAAATCTTTAATCAGTTCCTCAGCAGCCACACGGGGACTTTTCTCCACCCTACGCTTCAGGTAGCGCACAACAGTCGAAGTCAGCATCTTCTTTCTGCCACGACCAGGTAGCGTTTCAACAGTGCCCTTTGCCTTGAATTTGCGAATGATGCTTCCTATGGTCTCTCTTGGTATGTTTAACATCTTTGCAATCTTCTTATAGCCATTGCCCTTCCTGTGAAGAGTAATCACCTCTTCTCTTGTCTTCCTGGACCATTCTCTTGACTTCACCATGTTTGTAACCACACCAGTAAATGTCTAGAAGGAGCTGAGTATCACAGTCATTTTAAAGCTGCCTAATTGGTGCTTATTATGCTTTATTGCTGCTCCGTGACATCCACAGGTGTTTTCAATACCTGATTGAAAACACTTGAATGAACCTCTGTTCTTCAGAGTGGTAGTCTTTAAGGAGTTGAATAATTGTGTCAATGAAGAATTCACAAAAGAAACATTTACTACTGTATTACAAAACCAACTGATGTCATTTTGAAAACGAGAGAAATCTCAATGTATCCTTCCTGGTAAAATCCTTTATAAAATTTTAGTTGCATATGGTTCTTTAAAAAGTCCTTGTAGGATTTCATTCTGAATACAATTACAAATGTACACTAAATTCCCTAAAACCCTTTACAGCATTGGGGGTTGAATAATTTTGAACACAACTGTATATAGTAACCTCTTGTGTGGAACTGTGTCAAAAGCTATTTTTTTTTGCAAAATACAAGTAAATCACATCCACTATGACCCCCTGATCTATACGACTACTTACTTCTTCATAGAACGAAATTAGGTTAGACTTACATGATCTGTGTTTAATAAAACCATGCTGATTTTGGCTAAATACATTATACCTCCCAACAAATTCCTGAATGTTATCCCTTAGTAACCCCTCAAATACTATCCCAGCCACAAATGTGACGCTCAGCGCGTCCAGCCAAGTGGTTCTCCTGTGCTATGGACGCGCTGAGCGCGTCCATGCTGAGGAGGCCGATTGCTGCACCCCCGGTGCGGGCTGACATTTTGGATGTCAGCCCGGCACTCCGGGACCCCGGCGGGGACATTAGATGTCATTGCGGCGGCGCGATGACATCTAATTCAGGCGCCCCCCGCGTGTGCGGAGGAGGCGCCTGAAAGGGAGGGAGGTAGGTCCTTCAGACCTCTCTCCCTCCCGATCGCCGGGGGCCACAGGGTTAAGGCAGGCACCGTTTGGAAGGACACAGCCTGCCCTTCCAGACAGTGGCTGACATTAACCCCTGGGGAGCCGGGTCACGATTCGGCGCTGACAAGCGCCGGATCGTGATCCTCTCCTGCAGCTGGCCGACATCTTGGATGTCTGCCAAGCCTCTCGGGACTCCCCCTGAGGACTGGCATCATGTGACGCCAGTCCTGGAATTAACCCTTCACTGCCAGCAATGGTGGAGATAGGGGGTTCCAATGAACCCCCTATCTCCAGATCCGTGGCAGCTAGGCGTTAATGTTTGATATCATTGGATCGGCCAGAGCATGGCTTTTCCAACGATACCAAACATGACCATGTAAATAGTTTTTTTTTAAAAATAAAAAACAGTGTTTTTGTTTTTTTTGTTTTGTTAATGCAGCAAAATAGTTCCCATTTCAATTATAATGTGAACAATGATACTGCACTAACGATTTTTCTATGCGGTGCGTTTGTTAAAAATAGCGAAATTTTCCCCAAAAACAAATGTAACAAGTCCCCATTTCTAGTTTTTTTAACAAGCGCACCCCATAGAAAATATAACCGCAAAAGCTCGCATGTTAATATGTGAAAAAAAAACACTTTACACATTGTAAATTATTGAAAATTCTAATTTTATTGCATTTTTTGTTATAATATACAGACAGGACATGACGTATACATATAATAATGACATATTATGAATCTGCCAAGTCTGCCGGAAAGAACAATATAATATGTCTGGGTCATATATTAAAATATGGCTTCAAAACGCAGTTAAACATGATGAGCGAAAGCGGTAAAAATGACCTCAGCACAGAGGTGTGAAATGCCTCAGCAGCGAAAGGGTTAAGCTCACAGGTCTATAATTCCTAGGCATACATTTTGAACCTTTCTTGAATATAGGGACTATATCATCTTTTCTCCAATCCTTTGGTATGATTCCTGAAAAAAAAGAATCTTGAAAGATTAAAAACAGGTTTACATATTTAAACACATAAGTCCCTGTAACGATTTCAGTTACTGCAGCCAGGCCCCCTGGTGGTGAAAGCGACGCTCAGCAGCTCCTGTGTGTTTTGAGCTAGCCACTGCAGACTATCCTTCCTGTGGCTGATAGTCTGCGGTCACATGACCTGCCCTACCCTAGAAATATATACAGCTAGCAGTGGATCAGATCCTTGCTTCAGGATAGGTTTTCCTTACTGAGTGCTTTTGTCTGTGTTATTGGTTCTGATATTCTGTGTATGACCTTGATTGTATGACTTGATCTTCTGGCTCCTGATCCCCGGTTTCTGGCTGATATCCTCTCTGGTGTTTTAGTCCTGGCTATTCCCTGATGATTCTTGTTATTCTTGTTCATGTTCTGTATATCATATCCTGGTCTCTGTTTTGTTGTCCAGCAGCATATTGTAGTATATTAGAGGCCATCCAAAGGACCTCATACATAGTGCAGGGTTCTGTAATGCTGCTGGATATCTCCTTGTGGTTATTCTTGCACACCCTTGTTGTTGTTCTAGTGTTTACCCCTAACCATTTAAACTGTAGTTAGAGTTAGAAGGCTATTCAAAGGCCTTACCCAGTGCAGGGCATCCTTGTGTCTCTGTATCCTGTCCTGTCATCTCTGGTTCTGTTATACTGTGTACAGGGTCCTGCATCATGCAGCAAAGCACATACCCGCCTAAAGGGCTTAACCGCACTCAGTACCAAGGGTGCTCAATGGCATCTGCCCTGGGCGTCCGTGACACTCCCTCAGTACTCGCTGGTGAATTCTTTTCAGCCAGGCATGTACTGGCAATAGGGACTACAGGGAGATTCCCGGTGGGCCGATGGCTCAGTGGGCCAGTGTGAATGGTTCACCTCGCGACTCGCACTGCCCTTAATGGGTGAGGTGAGAACTTCCTCACCATCTATAAAACAGACGCAGTTTGTTGCATTTTCATATTGGGGCCACCGTGCCGGTGAAACCTGCTGTGCATCAGCCTCAACTTAAGACATGGTGTGAACTCAGCCTGAGTGCTGACGTATCTCTTTACCGAATTGGTCTGCAGCAACTCCAGTATCTGTTGAGCGATTGGTTGGTTTATATACTATTTTTGTGCGGGTTTGCATAATTAAAGTGGGCCGGTCTGGATGAAGTCCAGGGCTGATTTTTTGTCCCAATCCAGCCCTGCATTCAGCGCTGGGGCTTTGTTCACATTCACTTTGTTTAGTTGCTGCAACACCTTTTCGTGAGTCAACCAATCACATTTGTATTAGTAAGTTTTTAATTGAATTGCATGTCTCCTGTTATAGGTTTGTCTTTGATACTGAAGAAAAATAGTCATTTAAAATTTCTGCCTTATCTCGATCTTCAGTTAATAATACCCCTGACTTTAGGGAACCTACACTTTCACTCTTGAGTTTTTTAGAATTTATGTACCTAAAGAATCTTTTAGGGTTGGTCTTGCTCTTTGACTATTTCTTTGTCATTTTCTAGCTTAGCCCATCTAATCGCTTTTTTTACATGCTTTATTGGCTGCCTTATATGCTTTATAGGATGCCTCGGATTTATCAGATTTAAAAGCTTTAAATGCCTTCTTTTTATTTTTCATTTCCTTGGTTACCTTCCTACTGAGCCACATTGGTTTCAGTCTGTTTCTTTAATATATTACCCAGTGGAATATATTGTGACGTGTACTTTTCTAGTGTTAGTCCACTTATCCTCTGTGTTTTTCCCATGAAAGAGTTTCTGCCAGTCAATGACATTGAGAGCTTCCTTTATTTTAATAAAGTTGGCCTTTTTAAATTTATATGTTTTAACATGCTCACTATGAATGTGCTTTTTTATTTAGTTTATTTCGAAAGACACCATATTATGGCCACTGTTTCCCAACTGCTCCCTTACTTAAATATTTGAGAAAAGAACCGCATTTTTCGTTATAACCATATCCAGACAGGTATCCTTTCTGGTTGGTGCTTCTACCAGCTGTGTCATGAAGTTATCATTTAACAGGTACAGAAACCGGATTCCCTTTGTTGAACTACTAGTCCCACTATCCCAATTAACATACACGTAATTAAAATTTCCAATAATTAAAGTGCTACCCAGATGTGCAGCCTTCCTGATTTTCTCTAACAGCTGTTCTTCCTCATCATTATCTATATTAGGGGGTTTATAGCATATGCCAACCAATAGTTGACTTACCTGTTTATTTCCCAAAGGAGGTATTTACCCATAAGGAGTCCACATTTCCCTCATCGCTTACCAGGTGTGTACTATTTGGCTTTAAATCATAATTGACATACAAACATACTCCACCTTTCGTATGTTTCCTTTCCCTCCTAAACAATGCGTAACATGTAAATTTACAGATCAGTCATGTGTTTCATCCCACTATGTTACTGTTATACCTATTATGTCGTATTGCTTAGCATACGCTATTGCCTCTAGTTCCCCCATCTTGTTATTGAGACTGTTATTGAGACTCCTTGCATGAGCAAGCATACATTTAATATTATCGTGACCCACACATGCTGAATGTGACTTTACATTGCATGCCTGACACATCCTCGGCACCTGCAGACCTTCAGAGGGGGTCTGGGCACCCGACGGCATCACTGGCTGCGGGTGCCAGAAGTTCCGGCCGTTCATGCACCTGGAGGGGCAGGGCGCTGCATTATGACGCGGAGCCGCCGGCCTTAAATGCAGGGTGCGCGAGTCGGCTCATCGCCCTGATGTGGAATTGGTTCCCGCATCGCCTGGTGTATTCGTATTTCAATTCACTGATCCTTTTGATTCTTTGCTCTGTTACTGAACCGGATTGTATGAGGACCCTGATTGTTGTTGACTCAGACTGCCTTCCTGACCATTCTCTTTCTCACCAAGCCTGTATGTATGTTATGCTCAGAGTGCATGCTGATCTTACCCACGCTGACTTCTGTACTCAGAGCGGCTGCAACAGCCAGGAGTAACAACCCAGTTCATGTATAAAACATAACAAGAAAAAAAAGTAATCTGCGCTCATTTCTATATATTTCCATGTGCAACAAAACACGGTCAGAGGTTTTAGTTTGCTTAAATGGCCATTAAAGCATAAGCTCACTCGCCCCATCCTGATCCTGCATAACGCTGATTCAGTTAATCCCTTGATCTGTCCTGCTGCCAACTCAGAGTGTATGAGAACCTTGTATGTTACTGTCAGGGTCGGGGGAGCGGGAAGCAGGAACCAGGTGTAGAAGCTATAACGCAGTACAGAGTAGGGGATATCCAGAAGAAGAGTCAAGACTTTCCAGGTTTGGTACACAATAAGGATATATTAGCATTCGTTAGCAGGTATACAACTCTTAAGAGAAGCGACGCTGTGGCAATGATAGTGTGCAAGGACTGGGTATATATAGGCAGTTGGGGTGGTCACGCCCCTCTGAGCGGTGATGATTCGTCTCCCTATTGGGTCCCATCTGGGAGGTAGGCTCTCCCTGGGGGCGAGCCCAGTCCCTGTCTATCAAGGGCTCAGCCACGCCCCCCAACCTGTAAAAGGGAGCCTCCAGACCCAGACGCTGGTTCGGGCCACGCCCCCTCAAACCGCGCGGTGAGGAGTCAGGCACCGTGGTGTTCTGGGGCTCCAAATTGGCGCCATGACAGGCCCCACCGGCCGCTCGGATCAGGCGCGGTCCGCCCAACGCCGGAGGAGGCAACCCCCGTGATCGGGGCAGCGCCACTGCGACCACCGCAGGTGAGGGTCCAGGCCGCGAGGCGGCACCAGGTGGGTCCCGGGGTCGCCGAGATCCTGCTTTGGGGCATGACAGTTACCGAATCAGCCTGTATGAAAACCCTCTCTGTTGCCAATCTTAATCTAAATCCATATAACAGAAACACTGTTTCGAACAACAAGGGGACTTTCTCAAGACCCTTGTTGGTCAAAATGTTGGTGTTTGTTACATGGATTTTTATTAAAAATGTTATTTACTTTGTAAGTCCTTAAGTCTGTCCTTTTGTTTAGCTTATATTCTATTTCATGGAATTTAGCACCTGGCATTATTCTTTTAGAACATTTTTGTGCTTGCTAGACCTTTGTATTGTGTATACATAAATCTTGTGTGGTACACCTCAGAAGAGTGCACTGCATATTCTTTGTTGTATTCATTGATATCAGTAGGACCCTTAACATCAAATACAAGTTAAGGTTTGAGTGCAACCTCACTCAGTTCTGCGTGAGGGACACACACACACACACACACGAGACAGATCAACAGAGGGAGTGATAAAGAGACATTTTCATACAATACTCTTATCACACACATACTTTGTGTTTTCAAAATTTTTTGCAAAGACACTGGGGTACTTTAATCATAATTTAGAAAAAAAAATATTAAAATAGCTGCACAATATAACTATTTCAATTAAACAGATACAATAAGAAATGGAGTTATGAGTGCGGTTTGTGTGGGGTGTGGTGAAGACGATGGATGTGTTCAGTAGTGGCAAGTAACTTTTCAGCTTTGCTGGTAACTTACCACTTGAAATTTTGAGCCCTGAATATTATTACTTACATACATACATACATACATACATACATGTGTATGTATTAATTTTCTTCATTTGTTTTATGTTGCTAAAATTGTTTGAATTATTTAAATTGTTTCACATCAATCTACACTTAATGACGAAGCCAAAAGCAGATTTTTTTTACAGGATTGCAATTTTATTAAAAGGAAGAAACTGAGTCATTGTGTGTCTTTAAAAATATAAAGTCTGTCCATTTAAGAAATGTTAAATGCTAAGTACTACTGTATTGTGTCAATAGAGATATAATTTGGAAAAGACTTGTGATCACAGTAGACCAATTTCATTTAACCTATCACCAGTGTAATAAGCAATATATCTTCTCTAAAAGGACATGAGGTAGCTTTTGTTCTTGGCCGTCTTTCTATAGACAGGTTTAGCATTGCATTTTAAAATGTCAACTATGACTGAAAAGCAATTTTGCTTTACTGAGCTCTGCTGAAGCACATATATTGGCTGGTGTCCCAAAGCTGAATGAGCACTCTCGGTTCTATTTCACATACCAATGCCCAGTGAGTAGGAAATAAATCTTATACCATACCAAAATGACCTTTGCTAAACCTTAATGAAAAATGTGTTTTATATATATATATATATATAAAACACATTTATCTCCAAAAAGAAACAAAACCAGGGAGAGAGCACTCCAGTCAAACACATTAAAAAAAAAAAAAAACCTGCAACAACAGCTTCATGCATGGGTACATAATACCAGCTTTTACCACATACTGAAAAATTCTTAAATCTAAGCTTTGTTGAATAAAATGGTGGAAATTTGGTTCGCAATGAACAGCCGGGAATTGCTTAAACCTGCCAACAGCATCAATGTAATCCACCCTCTGGCAGGTCCTTCTCTGCAAACCTAATGACTGCCCATCATGGGATAAACTCACTGAGGATCAAGTCCTTTCCTGGAGCTCCCTCAGATCAAGGTTAAATAGAACCTGGAGGAGGAGTACCTGTGGCAGGGAGGGGTGCTTACCTAAGGGATTCATATAGAAAACACATGGGGTGGGAGCACTCAACCTAAACTAAGCATTCAGTGCAGGTGCACCTCAAAAATAAAATACAAACAAAACCATGGAGAGAGCACTCCAGTCAAACACATTCAAAAAACCTGCAACAACAGCTTCATGCATGGGTGCATAATACCAGCTTTTACCACATGTTACCTGTGGCAGGGAGGGGTGATCTGCATCTGCGGGAGCTCCAGGAAAGGACCTGATATATATATATATATAAAACACAAAACATTATATATATATATATATATCTATAGTGCTTACAAGGGTTGTGGTGGAGGACAAAAAGTGAGATAAAAAGCCTCCATGCTATGATTAGTTGTGTTTATTATTGCAGAAGCCACTTGCACCTCACAGCAATTCAATGAATTGCATCCCAGAGCTCCTATGCCACATTCCCCATATGCACCAAGGAATTCTGGGTAGGATATGCAAATGACATCTGTCTCACTTTTATGCATCCTGGTCTGGCATAAATCTTATCTCTGCTAGAAAGCCACAGTGTGGTAGAGCATTGATTTTAGGGTTCTGTGTAATAACAGACGCAAGATGCATAAAAGTGAGACAGATGTCATTTGCATATCCTACCCAGAATTCCTTGCTGCATATGGGGAATGTGGCACAGGAGCTCTGGGATGGAATTCATTGATTTTCTGTGATGTGCAAGTGGCTTCTGCAATAATATATTTATATATATATATATACACACACACACACACACACACAGACACGCACACACGCACACACACACTTTACATATAAACCAAGGACCACACACTCCAGAACCAGGACCACACAAAAAAGTAACAGGTATAAGATCGGGTGCTGGATTAAGATCATGGTGCATTTAAATCCAAAGAGTAAATTGCAAAACCGACAAGAAAAGTTAATATTCAAAATATTTATTTATGACCAACATTTCAGTTCCTACTGGAACTTTTTTCAAGGTAAATAACAAATAATATAATAGTGATGTTTAACCCTTTCGCTGCTGAGCCATTTCACCCCTGTGTGGTGAGCTCACTTTTACCGGTTTCGCTCATCATGTTTAAACGTGATTTGAAGTCATGTTTTATTATACAATCCAGACAAATTATATATAATCGTTTCCGGCAGATTCATAATATATAATTATTATATGTATACGTCATGCCTTGCCTGAATATTATAACAAAAAGATGCAATAAAATTAGAATTTTCAATCATCTACAGCGTGTAAAGTGGTGTTTTTTGCATTTTATCATCCGAGTCTTTGCGGTTATATATTCTAAGGGATGCACTTGTTAAAAAAAAAATTAGAACTGAGAACCCATTACTTTTATTTTTCTGAGAAATTGTCCCCAGTCTCCCTCCGCGATCACTCCGCTGACCTGCAGGATCTCATGACAGGCGAGGTCCTGCCGGTTATGTGACCTGGCAGCAGAAGCCTCCATGGAGTCCAATGGACTCCATGGAGGAGAAGCTCGGGATGGCGCTTTAGCACTGCCGAGCATCCTGGACCCTAGAGGATGCTACAGGGCAGGCTGCTGGACTCTACAGGTAAAATGGGGATGCTAAGGGGAGATTAGGGAAAGGTACTTTTCCCCTTAGCAACCCCATTTTAGCTACCTACAGAACATGTAAATCATGATAATTATGGAAAAAATTTTCCTGTACCACGTGTATGGTGGAAGATAGCTAGGTGAATGGTGCACATAACATCAAACAGGGACAACCTCAGCAACTCTTACTCTGCCTCCCAGAACTGGGTGAAGCCTGAGCTGAACTCAGAAGCCATACAATATGTTGAGACGTAAATGATCAGTGTTTTTACTTAGGGCCAAAACCTAATTTTGCAATATGTTACTATTTTCTTACCAGAGCCCCCTGCAGCAGAAGATACCAGTACTATGCTAGTAAGTAACGGTTGGCATTTCTGTTAATTTTACACATTTTATTCCTTTTCTGTTTGTTGGTGTAATTAATCTGCATAACAATAATAATATATACATGCTCTGCAACTATTTTTGTCATAATAAATGTTCCTTTGCCAACTCCTTCTTTTGTCTGATAACAAAATCGTGTTTACTTGAATAGACCCTTTTAAAACTATTAAACTTTCCTATACATTCTTTTAAAACATGTTTTGTGGGTTTTTATCTGATTTGGGGGATAACCTATGATCCCCTATTTTAATTTAATTAATAGTGGTGCCATTGTTTGTACTAGATATATTGTTGGTAGTGTTGAGAAGTGTTTAGAAGGGTTAAGAAGCCATTGTTTTATGTCTAGTGCAGACAAATAGTAATTTTTAACTGAAACATGTCATATGCCTGCTTGGAGTGGTTGGTGTCTGACAGTACAAGGTAATCATTTAATTAAAAAATAGTGTAATGTCTATTTCTAAATGATAAACATTAACATCATCAATAACGAAACAAGATTATATCCCAAGCCAAACTTTTTACAGAGATATGGAGTCAGAACTTGGTGGAGAGTACCCTTTTAGTGAACGTCAATGAACATTAATTGTGAATCCACTGGCAACACAGGGCAAATGGATGCCTGGTATTATCCACAAAAATCTTAAAGTCTATACCTTTACCTTAAATAAATTTTTCCCTGAGGTGTGCTAATCTTATCCTATTCCTAAATAGCACCGAATCCATAAGGCTGTTCAAGGCTTCTTTAAAGAAGCAGGTAATGTTGCATCTCTTTCATGACCAGCACAAAGGCAGGAGGAACATGAAATTGTGGTAGAATGAATTATCAGGGTGTAGGAAAAATACATTTTAACTTTAGTAATTAATGGAAAATGTAAATAAAAATAGTTCACATTTAAACATTTCTACTATTTGTATACAAAGTGGTTTATGTACTTAAAGCATGCAAAACCTAGCTAGAAAAGAAAGAATTTATGAGAACTTTTTTGACATTCGTTAGTTTATAAGACGAGTAGAGTATTAGTTTATTGAAGTGGTGTTAAATACACAAAATAGAATACATATTCTGTTCATTTTATTTTGGTTTATACTGCAAAGACGATTTACAGTGTGGATTGGGGCTCATGATGAGACACCTGGAATGAGAGAGCATAAGGTTATGCGTAAATCGGTATAAACAGTACATAAATTATTAGGGATGCACCGAAATGAAAATTTGGGACCGAAACCGATACTGAAAATGCACGATGACCTTGGCCGAAAACCGAAACCAATACCGAAAATGACCTTCTATATATGACCATATATACACATACTGTGTATACATGTGTCTGATGTGTGTAGTATATATATATATTAGTGATGCTCCTCCGAAATGAAAATTTTGGAATGAAACCGAAAATGACTTTTTTCCCCCATCAATTTATTTTAAGATGTTTTTTTGTATAATTGTATTAATACTAGACTTTATTAAATTAAAATCATGAATTTAAATTAATCCACATTAAAATGTTTAAGATATTTTTGTCCTATTTTGGTGGAGTTATTTTGCATCTAGTGCATACATTCATGTGTAAAATTTTTGGACACACACACATTTTATACTTGCAGAAGACATTTACACATCCCAGCAATTTAGAGAACTCTGCAACTATAAAGTTTATTATTTGTCGTGTGGAGGGTTTTAATCCAAATTTTTTGCCCTCCAGCACAACTTAAATGAGTAGATATATATATCTATAATGGCTCAGGAAAAGACAAACGATTGCAAAATGAATGTGTATATACACATATAATGTTCCATTAACTTTTTGGAGGCATGATGTAAGCTCCCACATTAACCCCCCCTCCGAGCAGACACCTCTGGAAGGAAGTCAGTGATAAATCACTTGTTCCTTGTCACTGAGAGGCCAGAGGTTACTGATAGTGTGAATCCTGCAATTAACCCTTTGTATGCAGAAATAAATATGTGTAGCAGCTCCTGCCTCTTTCCAATTGCAATTATCTCCAGCTACACAGCATTGAAAGAGTGCTCGCTCAGTGTCAGCTGGGATCATGCATTTTCGGCTGACCTTTTCGGCTGGTGTTTTGCTTTCGGGCCGAAACCGATAACCCCATTATCGGCAGATATCTATCGGTGGCCGAAATTCCAGTGCATCCCTGCAAACAACAGAATAATATTGGATGTTGAGAACAACAAAGTATTATTTTGTGTGAATAATATCTATACTATAATTGAGTAAGGCTTGGCGTGTCCGTCGCCAAGCCTTACTCTGCGCATGCGTGCGCAACCAGCGGCGGTTGGTTGCGCGCGCATGCAACCGCCGCGGCACGAGCCGGCTGTGCGCTCGCCGCGGCGGTTACAAGATGCACACAGCAGCCGGGTAGAGGCGGGCAATATCCATGTGATGGGGCAATATCCACACGCTGGGGCAATATCCATGTGATGGGGCAGTATCCACACGCTGGGGCAATATCCATGTGATGGGGCAGTATCCACATGCTGGGGCAATATCCATGTGATGGGGCAATATCCATGTGATGGGGCAATATCCATGTGATGGGGCAGTATCCACACGCTGGGGCAATATCCATGTGATGGGGCAATATCCATGTGATGGGGCAATATCCATGTGATGGGGCAGTATCCACACGCTGGGGCAATATCCATGTGATGGGGCAGTATCCACACGCTGGGGCAATATCCATGTGATGGGGCAGTATCCACACGCTGGGGCAAAATCCATGTGATGGGGCAATATCCATGTGATGGGGCAATATCCATGTGATGGGGCAGTATCCACACGCTGGGACAGTATCCACACGCTGGGGCAGTATCCTCGAGCTGGGGGCAGTATCCACGAGCTGGGGGCAGTATCCACGCGCTGGGGCAGTATCCACGCGCTGGGGCAGTATCCATGCGCTGGGGCATATATCCACGAGCTGGGGCATATATCCACGAACTGGGGCAATATCCACAATAGACTGCCCTCTGGGCAGGCTTTCCACCTTGTAATTTACATAATGGAGTAAAATATTGATTTCCTTAATTTTTGTAATGTGTTCCATTGCCCATGGGCAAAAGCCCTAAGATCCTTCCAATATAACAAATGATTTGGCAGCATTAATAAGTTTGAGTTACATAGTATATAATCCCTTTTTTTTTTCATCATTTGTTTCTTATTAAGAGAAAATTCACAAATATGCATATCAGCTGGAGTAATTTTGAACATATACAGGGTAATTCAAAGAGCTCTGAATTGGGGCCAAAAGGTAACCGAACGCTGAAATTCAGCGTACAGTTACCTTTCCTAGCCATTCGACTATTCTGAGAGCAGGCAATTCGCCAAATGTTGGCTAATTTCCTGCACATACAGTGCCTGTTCGAGGGCAGTGAAATCCCCATAGAGAAGCAATGCTTCATCTATTCAGAGAACAAAAACCAGCAGTGAAAAGTTGCCGAATTGCCCTGCTGTTCGGTGGTTTAATGCGACAGGTTTATTCAGGAGAATCCCATAGGCTTCAATGATAAAAATATTCCCCTTTTCTAATGCAATAATAAACCATTGATTATAATATTCTGCAGTAAAAAGTCTCTTTATTTTTAGATTTTTTAGGATCTTTTAGGCATTTTTGGGGATTTTTTTGCAAACTTTTTTTCCGTTTTTTTTATATCGCTTTTTTCTTTTTTCTGTAAGACCTTTTTATTATCATTCATTGGATCTTATATGTAAATTTCAGATATATATGTTCTGTAGTTTCTTTGCAAACAGCGTTTTACTTTTCAAACATTCAAGCGTACTGTTTTTTTTTTCACTCTATTCGTCTGCGGTGTCGGCTTTTTTTCCGGCGGCTGCTATGCGCTCTGATCGGCTCCTGCTCGGGTTTCTCCGGCATGTTCGGCGGGGTTAATCCAGATGTTTTTGCGGGTTTCGGTGTGCCTTCGCCGGGTTTTGCGGTCAGTTTTCGGCGGGTTTGCGGCGACTTTTCCCTGCACAACGACAGCCCTGTGGTGCTTGCTGAATACGACGCCGGGTCGCCGAAATGGGATCGCCAAATCGCACCGAATTGAAGAGAAAGAAAATTCACCGAATGTGCGGTGACTTTGATTCTCTTTGAATAACCGTGATAGTATATAATTCTAATAATAACGCAAACTTTACTCTTTCATGCCGATAGGAATCAATATTTTAATAATCACATAGGAATTAAAGAGTATTTTCACTAATCTGCAAAAATTTAGGAAATATGGGGCTACATTACAATCCCCACGTTAAAACGGCGGCGGTAGGGAGAAAAAACTGCTCCTGCATTTGTAGCGGGCGCTACGCCCCGGGATGGTCGCGGCAGCACTGAGCGCAGCGGCGAGCATCCACTCGATGGAGTCCATAGGACTCCATTGAGCCAGATGCCAGCGGTCACATGACCTGTCGGATCTCGCCTCGCGAGATCTGGTGTAATGGTTGGCACCCGCTTGGGCCATCGTGGTGGCTAGGAACAGGGAGTGTAGCCCTTTAGGCAGATGAGCTACTGACTTGACATAGGACAGATCAATAATACAGACTTCTTTCTCCAAAGCCAAGGAGCATAAGAGCAGGACTGATTTACATCTAAGCTCAAATGGTTTCCAGACCAAAAGACAACTTAGTGCACCTTCAGAAACACCAAACAATACCGAAGTCTGTAATACTTGAAGAGGAGTACCGGGATGGTAATCTGGCAACAATGTATGACAGTAGATGAATTGTGCAGGCTGCAGGGCAGTCCACTAACTGACAGACTAGGCGATACGGGAACTGAATTCCACGTCAGGGTTATGCAGGAACCAAACAGACACAAGGGACAGGAGGGCCAGGAATACTAAGCTGGGGTAGGTCCTTTAGTTGGCCTCTAACTAGGGAGAATACCTCACAAATATTACAGAGCAGTGGGAACAAGAAGAGCGAGGGTTAACACAGTATACAAAAATCCTGCACTAAAGAGGTCCTTGTAATGGCCTCAGAGAATATACTAAACTAAGACAAACAAGGTACAGGAAACATGAAACATATATGAATGGTCAGGCAGGCAAAGGTTGGCAACAGATCAGAATGCAGAGTATTAGGAGCAGGCAGGAAAGGAACGTCAGAAATACAGCCGAGGTCAAAAGCAGAATAATTAAGACTAGAATGCTTTGCAGCAACTCAGGAACAAAACAGGACACAACCACCATCAAACTTCACAAATCATCAACCAGGCTCTGTGCTGCTGGGATATATATAGGGAGTGGGTCTGTGTGATTGGGCCATGTGACCCCCAGACCAGGTGATCATAACAGAACCCCAGATCAGCTCTAGCCAGCACAGCCAGACACATCACAGGGGAAAACAGGCAAGGGTGGCGACCCGCAATCATTTCCGCCGAATACCAAGCTGTATATTGCAAGGAGGATTGAATACTAATGCAAAGAGATTGATCCAGGCCGAAAAGTATCATTAGCATGTACGTACAAAATTCTGAACCTGTGGTTCCTTATTGACTAACGTATAGACAATCTTGATGAAACAGGCAATTCAATTTAGGAACAAATAGAGATAAAGTGGGTGGGGAGGAGTGATTCCAGGTGTGTAATATAGTTTTACTGCCTACCACTGCAATTATAGGCAAACATTTTTTATAGTAAATCAAGGCAATAGTGTGAGCGCGGCACTTGTCTTAATATGTGAAATGTGGGAGGACGTACTCAATATAGGCAGGTGCTGCAGGCCAGAATATGTGTGTTTACAACCTCAAAAACACTGTTAAAATGGAAAATAGAAAAAAACAAATCCGGGTTCACTTTAATTCAGACACTGTCAAAGTCTTACCAGTGTATATATATATACAGTTGCAAGAAAAATTATGTGAACCCTTTGGGATTACGTTGGGTTTTGCATGAATTGGTCATAAAATGTGCTCTGATCTTCATCTAAGTAACAACAATTTGAAAAACACAGTCTGCTTAAAATAATGCAACACAAACATTATACAGTATGTTTTCATGTTTTTATTGAACAGAACATGTAAACATTCACAGTGCAGGGTGGAAAAAGTATGTGAACCTTTGGACTTAATAACTGGTTGACCCTCCTTTGGCAGCAATAACCTCAACCAAATGTTTCCTGTAGTTGCAGATCAGACCTGCACAACGGACTGGAGTAATTTTGGACCACTCCTCTTCACAAAACTGTTTCAGTGTAGCAATATTCTTGGGATGTCTGGTGTGAATCGCTCTCTTAAGGTCATGCCACAGCATTTCAATCGGGTTGAGGTCGGGACTCTGACTGGGCCACTCCAGAAGGCGTATTTTGTTTTGTTGAAGCCATTCTTTTGTTGAATTACTTGTATGCTTTGGGTCATTGTCCTGTTGCATCACCCATCCTATGCGGAGCTTCAGTTGGCGGACAGATGATCTTACGTTTTTCTGCAAAATGTCTTGATAAACTCTGGAATTCATTTTTCCGTCAATGAAAACAATCCGTCCAGGCCCTGAGGCAGCAAAGCAGTCCCAAACCATGATGCTCCCTCTGTCATGTTTTACAGTGGGGATGAGATTTAGATGTTGGTGTGCTGTGCCTTTTTTTCTCCACACATAGTGTTGTGTGTTTTTTACAAACAACTCAATTTTGGTTTCATCTGTCCACAGAATGTTTTGCCAGTAGTGCTGTGGAACATCCAGGTGCTCTTTTGCAAACTTCAAACGTGCTGCAATATTCTTTTTGGACAGCAATGGCTTCCTCCGTGGTGTCCTCCCATGTACTCCATTCTTGTTTAATGTTTTCCTTATTGTAGTGTAGATTTGCCCCAGCTGATGGATATGCCCCAGCTCATGGATATGCCCCAGCTCATGGATATGCCCCAGCTCATGGATTTGCCCCAGCTCATGGATTTGCCCCAGCTCATGGATATGCCCCAGTATATGGATATGCTCCAGCTCACACATGGGTGTTTAGCCCCCAGCTCTCACCTCCACCCGCCGGCGTTCTTCAGCTGTCCCAAGGAGGTGAGCGGCCACTGATATGCAGCTTGGTCGCTCGCCGGGAACCACCTGACCAGCCGGTCAGATGGTTCTCATCCCAGGCGAGCGGCCAAGCTGCATATCAGTGGCCGCTCACCTCCTTGGGACAGCTGAAGAACGCCGGCGGTGATTTTCCCTCCTGGATCCGCTCCTGGCTGCAGCGTGCCTCCCACACTCATAACGCGAGTCTGGGAACGGCACGCTGCAGTGGTTCCGCCCCCTCCCACGCGTCACCTGATCCCTCCTATGTGATGCATCGCACACTCGCAGCGTGTGATGCATCACATGGGTGGGCAGGTGACCCGCGCGGGAGGGGGCAGCGCCAATCAGAGACAGCTCCGGATTCGGACTCCAAGAGTCCGATACCGGAGCTGTGAATAAAGACAGCGGCACACTGAACCTGGCCCCAGCACGGGTTAGTCCGCCCACTCACCCTCAGATAATTTCCACTCGCCAAATGCGAGCAGGCGAGTGGAAATTTTGAGGGCTGCTCTAGGATTCTTCTTTACCTCATTAAGCATTCTGCCCTGTGCTCTTGCAGTCATCTTTACAGGACGACCACGGCTAGGGAGAGTAGCAACAGTGCTGAACTTTCTCCATTTGTAGACAGTCTGTCTTACCGTGGACACATGAACATCAAGGCTTTTGTAGATACTTTTGTAACCCTTTCCAGCTTCATGCAAGTCAACAATTCTTGAGCGTAGGTCTTCTGAGAGTTCTTTTCTGCGAGGTATGGTTCACATCAGGCAGTGCTTCTTGAAACCAGTAAACCCAAAACTGGTGTGTGTTTTTAAAGGGCAGGACAGCTTCAGCAACACATCCAATAATATCACACTGATTGGACTCAAGGTTGGCTCACTCCTGGCTCCAATTAGATCTTGGAGAAGTCATTAGGCTAGGGGTTCTCATACTTTTTCCACACTGCACTGTGAATGTTTACATGTTCTGTTCAATAAACACATGAAAACATATAATGTTTGTGTTGTATTATTTTAAGCAGACTGTGTTTTTCAAATTGTTGTGACTTAGATGAAGATCAGAGCACATTTTATGACCAATTCATGCAAAACTCCACGTACTTTTTCTTGCAACTCTATACAGTGGAGCAAAAAAGTATTTAGTCAGCCACCAATTGTGCAGGTTCTCCCACTTAAAAAGATGAGAGGCCTGTAATTGTCATCATAGGTACACTTCAACTATGAGAGACAAAATGAGAAAAAAAAATCCAGAAAATCAAATTGTCTGATTTTTAAAGAATTTATTTGCAATTATGGTGGAAAATAAGTATTTGGTCACCTACAGTACAGTACAAACAAGCAACATTTCTGGCTCTCACAGAGTTGTAACATCTTCTTTAAGAGGCTCCTCTGTCCTCCACTAGGGATGAGCTGTTCGGTTCGATCGGATCGGAGTTCGATTCGAACATCTACTGTTCGCATGTTCGTGAACTACGAACATTTCCGCGTGTTCGGCGCATGTTCGCCCACAATGCACCTTTTCCACTGGCCTGAAGCTTGTAATTGGCTACAGCCTTGCACCTGACCACAGGTCAGGTGCAAGACAGGTTCAAGACTATGCCAATCACGGCTCAGAGTCCTGATTGGGCAAATTTTGCCCAATCATGGGCTCACAGAGCTAAATCCCGCAGCACACTATATAAGGCTTCACACAGCGCTTCAGCACGTGTTTGAGAGGAGATTTGAGAGGAGATTGTTCTTGTGTTAGTGTGTGTTCTCACTACCAGTCTACCACCAGCTACTGGGGGGTCTCATATCTACAAAATATCTGTGAATTGTTCTAATCTGTGTGTTCTCACTGACACCCAGTATTTTGGGCGTCAGTAATTTCTACAAAATATCTGGGAATTGTTCTAATCTGTGTCTTGTCACTGCCACACAGTATTTTGGAGGGTCAGTAATTTCTACAAAATATTTGGGAATTGAGGTAATCTGTGTCTTGTCACTGCCACCAACTATTTTGGGGGGTCAGTAATTTCTCCAAAATATCTGGGAATTGTGGTAATCTGTGTGTTCGCACTGCCACCAGCAACTATTTTGGGGAGTCGGTAATTTCTCCAAAATATCTGGGAATTGAGGTAATCTGTGTCTTGTCACTGCCACCAGCAACTATTTTGGGGGTCGGTAATTTCTACAAAATATTTGGGAATTGAGGTAATCTGTGTCTTGTCACTGCCACCAGCAACTATTTTGGGGAGTTAGTAATTTCTACAAAATATTTGAGAATTGAGGTAATCTGTGTCTTGTCACTGCCACCTTGAATTTTGGGGGGTCAGTAAATTCTATAAAATATTTGGGACTTGAGGTAATCTGTGTCTTGTCACTGCCACCCAGAATTTTGAGGGGGTCAGTAATTTCTACAAAATATTTGGGAATTGAGGTAATCTGTGTCTTGTCACTGCCACCAGCAAATATTTTGGGGGTCAGTAATTTCTACAAAATATTTGGGAATTGAGGTAATCTGTGTCTTGTCACTGCCACCAGCAACTATTTTGGGGGTCAGTAATTTCTACAAAATATTTGGGAATTGAGGTAATCTTTGTCTTGTCACTGCCACCAGCAACTATTTTGGGGGGGGTCAGTAATTTCTACAAAATATTTGGGAATTGAGGTAATCTGTGTTTTGTCACTGCCAAAAGCAACTATTTTGGGGGGTCAGTAATTTCTATAAAATATTTGGGAATTGAGGTAATCTGTGTCTTGTCACTGCCACCCTGAATTTTGGGGGGTCAGTAATTTCTACAAAATATTTGAGAATTGAGGTAATCTGTGTCTGTCACTGCCACAGCAACTATTTTGGGGGGGGTCAGTAATTTCTACAAAATATTTGGAATTGAGGTAATCTGTGTCTTGTCACTGCCACCAGCAACTATTTTGGGGGGTTAGTAATTTCTACAAAGTATTTGAGAATTGAGGTAATCTGTGTCTTGTCACTGCCACCTTGAATTTTGGGGGGTCAGTAAATTCTATAAAATATTTGGGACTTGAGTTAATCTGTGTCTTGTCACTGCCACCCAGAATTTTGAGGGGGTCAGTAATTTCTACAAAATATTTGGGAATTGAGGTAATCTGTGTCTTGTCACTGCCACCAGCAACTATTTTGGGGGTCAGTAATTTCTACAAAATATTTGGGAATTCAGGTAATCTGTGTCTTGTCACTGCACCAGCAACTATTTTGGAGGTCAGTAATTTCTCCAAAATATCTGGGAATTGTGGTAATCTGTGTGTTCTCACTGCCACCAGCAACTATTTTGGAGGGTCAGTAATTTCTACAAAATATTTGGGAATTGAGGTAATCTGTGTCTTGTCACTGCCACCAACTATTTTGGGGGGTCAGTAATTTCTCCAAAATATCTGGGAATTGTGGTAATCTGTGTGTTCGCACTGCCACCAGCAACTATTTTGGGGAGTCGGTAATTTCTCCAAAATATCTGGGAATTGAGGTAATCTGTGTCTTGTCACTGCCACCAGAATTTTGGGGGTCGGTAATTTTCTTACAAAATATTTGGGAATTGAGGTAATATGTGTCTTGTCACTGCCACAGCAACTATTTTGGGGAGTTAGTAATTTCTACAAAATATTTGAGAATTGAGGTAATCTGTGTCTTGTCACTGCACCTTGAATTTTGGGGGTCAGTAATTCTATAAAATATTTGGACTTGAGGTAATCTGTGTCTTGTCACTGCCACCCAGAATTTTGAGGGGGTCAGTAATTTCTACAAAATATTTGGGAATTGAGGTAATCTGTGTCTTGTCACTGCACCAGCAACTATTTTGGGGGTCAGTAATTTCTAAAATATTTGGGAATTGAGGTAATCTTTGTCTTGTCACTGCCACCAGCAACTATTTTGGGGGGTCAGTAATTTCTACAAAATATTTGGGAATTGAGGTAATCTGTGTCTTGTCACTGCCAAAAGCAACTATTTTGGGGGGTCAGTAATTTCTATAAAATATTTGGAATTGAGGTAATCTGTGTCTTGTCACTGCCCCTGATTTTGGGGGGGTCAGTAATTTCTAAAATATTTGAGTTGAGGTAATCTGTGTCTTGTCACTGCCACCTTGAATTTTGGGGGGTCAGTAATTCTATAAAATATTTGGGGATTGAGGTAATCTGTGTCTTGTCACTGCCACCCAGAATTTTGAGGGGGTCAGTAATTTCTACAAAATATTTGGGAATTGAGGTAATCTGTGTCTTGTCACTGCCACCAGCAAGTATTTTGGGGGTCAGTAATTTCTACAAAATATTTGGGAATTGAGGTAATCTTTGTCTTGTCACTGCCACCAGCAACTATTTTGGGGGGGTCAGTAATTTCTACAAAATATTTGGGAATTGAGGTAATCTGTGTCTTGTCACTGCCAAAAGCAACTATTTTGGGGGGTCAGTAATTTCTATAAAATATTTGGGAATTGAGGTAATCTGTGTCTTGTCACTGCCACCCTGAATTTTGGGGGGTCAGTAATTTCTACAAAATATTTGAGAATTGAGGTAATCTGTGTCTTGTCACTGCCACCAGCAACTATTTTGGGGGGGTCAGTAATTTCTACAAAATATTTGGGAATTGAGGTAATCTGTGTCTTGTCACTGCCACCAGCAACTATTTTGGGGGGTTAGTAATTTCTACAAAGTATTTGAGAATTGAGGTAATCTGTGTCTTGTCACTGCCACCTTGAATTTTGGGGGGTCAGTAAATTCTATAAAATATTTGGGACTTGAGTTAATCTGTGTCTTGTCACTGCCACCCAGAATTTTGAGGGGGTCAGTAATTTCTACAAAATATTTGGGAATTGAGGTAATCTGTGTCTTGTCACTGCCACCAGCAACTATTTTGGGGGTCAGTAATTTCTACAAAATATTTGGGAATTGAGGTAATCTGTGTCTTGTCACTGCCACCAGCAACTATTTTGGGGGGTCAGTAATTTCTACAAAATATTTGGGAATTGAGGTAATCTGTGTCTTGTCACTGCCACCAGCAACTATTTTGGGGGTCAGTAATCTATAAAAATATTGGGAATTGAGGTAATCTGTGTCTTGTCACTGCCACCCTGTATTTTGGGGGGTCAGTAATTTCTACAAAATATTTGAGAATTGAGGTAATCTGTGTCTTGTCACTGCCACCAGCAACTATTTTGGGGGGGTCAGTAATTTCTACAAAATATTTGGGAATTGAGGTAATCTGTGTCTTGTCACTGCCACCAGCAACTATTTTGGGGGGTCAGTAATTTCTCCAAAATATCTGGGAATTGAGGTAATCTGTGTCTTGTCACTGCCACCCAGAATTTTGGGGGTCGGTAATTTCTACAAAATATTTGGGAATTGAGGTAATCTGTGTCTTGTCACTGCCACCAGCAACTATTTTGGGGGGTTAGTAATTTCTACAAAATATTTGAGAATTGAGGTAATCTGTGTCTTGTCACTGCCACCTTGAATTTTGGGGGGTCAGTAAATTCTATAAAATATTTGGGACTTGAGTTAATCTGTGTCTTGTCACTGCCACCCAGAATTTTGAGGGGGTCAGTAATTTCTACAAAATATTTGGGAATTGAGGTAATCTGTGTCTTGTCACTGCCACCAGCAACTATTTTGGGGGTCAGTAATTTCTACAAAATATTTGGGAATTGAGGTAATCTGTGTCTTGTCACTGCCACCAGCAACTATTTTGGGGGGGTCAGTAATTCTACAAAATATTTGGGAATTGAGGTAATCTGTCTTGTCACTGCCACCAGCAACTATTTTGGGGGGTCAGTAATTTCTATAAAATATTTGGGAATTGAGGTAATCTGTGTCTTGTCACTGCCACCCTGAATTTTGGGGGGTCAGTAATTTCTACAAAATATTTGAGAATTGAGGTAATCTGTGTCTTGTCACTGCCACCAGCAACTATTTTGGGGGGGTCAGTAATTTCTACAAAATATTTGGGAATTGAGGTAATCTGTGTCTTGTCACTGCCACCAGCAACTATTTTGGGGGGTCAGTAATTTCTATAAAATATTTGGGAATTTAGGTAATCTGTGTCTTGTCACTGCCACCCAGAATTTTGGGGGTCAGTAATTGCTACAAAATATTTGGGAATTGAGGTAATCTGTGTCTTGTCACTGCCACAGCAACTATTTTGGGGGTCAGTATTTTCTATAAAATATTTGGGAATTGAGGTAATCTGTGTCTTGTCACTGCCACCCTGAATTTTGGGGGGTCAGTAATTTCTACAAAATATTTGGGAAATGTCACCAGCAACTATTTTGGGGGTTCAGTAATTTCTCCAAAATATCTGGGAATTGTGGTAATCTGTGTGTTCTCACTGCCACCAGCAACTATTTTGGGGGTCAGTAATTTCTCCAAAATATTTGGGAATTTAGGTAATCTGTGTCTTGTCACTGCCACCAACTATTTTGGGGGTCAGTAATTTCTACAAAATATTTGGGAATTGAGGTAATCTGTGTCTTGTCACTGCCACCCAGTATTTTGGGGGTTCTGTAATTTCTACAAAATATTTGGGAATTGTTCTAATCCGTGTGTTCTCACTGCCACCCAGTATTTTGGGGGGGTCAGTAATTTCTACAAAATATTTGGGAATTAAGGTAACCTGTGTCTTGTCACTGCCACCCAGAATTTTGGGGGGGTCAGTTGTTTATACAAAATATCTGGGAATTGTTCTAATTTGTGTCTTGTCACTGCCACCCATCAGGGGGTCTCACTGATTTATAGGAGGTTTCTTGGAATTGCAATCAGGGGGTCCCACATACTTCTATCAGATTTCTGGGAATTGTAATCTGTGTCTTGTCACTGTTGCCAGCTATCTGGGGGTCCTATCTGGGGGTCTCACTGACTTGTAGCAGATTTTTGCAAATTGTAATTTGTGTCTTGTCACTGGCACCCATCAGGGGGTCTCACTGACATATAGGAGGTTTCTGGGAATTGTAATCTGTGTGTTGTCACTGGCTGCCAGCTAGCAGGGTGTCTCACTGAGTTATACGAGAGTTCTGGAAATCTTTAATCTTTATACCAGAGTTGAATCAGAGTTCTGTATATATTTAATCTATATATCACTCACCATGTCAGAAAGACCAAAAAGGACAGGCAGACGCTCCCAGACACAGATAAGAGGGCAAGCAGCCTCTGTGTCGGGAGGCTGTGCCTCTGGTCGTTGTGGACGTGATGCATCTTCTGCAGGGGCACGCTTGTCCTTTCTAACTGGTGCTGGCCGTCTTAAGCAGCAGCAACATACAGAGGATTTGTTGGATTGGCTAACCAGCCATCCTCATCCTCCGAGTCCTCTGCCAGCCAGGCTTGTAGTGCTTTACATTCCACCTCAGCTGCCAAAACATCTAATGCAGCCTCCATGTCCACAGCTACTCCTGCCGTAGCCTCACTATCACACACGGAGGAGTCAGCTGAATTGTTTGACTACAATGACAGTGACATGCTGCTTGAGGATGCGCAGCAAGTACAGTGCTCTGATTCATTCTCTGAGGTTGAGGAAGGGAGTATAATCAACCTAGTGGAAGGGGGTGCCAGTGATGACACACAAATAACTGGCCCTCATGTTGACCCAGCAGCTGCAGCATACTGCCAAGTTGGCTCCAGTGATGAGGAGATAGGGGGTGATGACAATGTGTAACGGGGAGCCCCCTATAGGGTGAGGGGGAACCCCCAATCTGCAGAGATGAAGCCTTAAGGACAGGTATACAGCTTCCA
The DNA here is from genome assembly GCA_009667805.1 of Leptobrachium leishanense. Classification (NCBI taxonomy): domain Eukaryota; kingdom Metazoa; phylum Chordata; class Amphibia; order Anura; family Megophryidae; genus Leptobrachium; species Leptobrachium leishanense. The sequence continues at coordinate 174,648,606 of CM019067.1, read as the reverse complement.
GGGAACAAACCAAGATAATAACAGAAAGTAGAAAGATCCCTAAGCCCTGACTGAGATCCTTGAAAGATGGTCTCGAAATATTAACTAGGCTAGGTTTGCAAGATGAATAAAACATAAACCAGACAGACAATAAATGCAGGTATACAGATTCCAGGGAACAAACCAAGATATTAACAGAAACTAGAAAGATCCCTAAGCCCTGACTGAGATCCTTGAAAGGTGGTCTCGAAATACTAACTAGGCTAGGCCTGCAAGACGAACAAAACATAAACCAGACATACGATGAATGCAGGCATACAGATTCCAGGGAACAAACCAAGATATTAACAGAAACTAGAAAGATCCCTAAGCCCTGACTGAGATCCTTGAAAGGTGGTCTCGAAATACTAACTAGGCTAGGTCTGCAAGACGAACAAAACATAAACCAGACATACGATGAATGCAGGCATACAGATTCCTAAGCACGGTACAGTACAGGGGACAGACAGAAGAGAGATCCAAATACAAGAGCCAAAGGTCATACACGGAATATCATAACTAGAGGGGTCAGACAAGAGAGGGATCCTAAATACATGAGCCAGAGGTCATACACAGCAAATCAAAGTAAACCAGCATACAGGGACTAGGCAAGAAAGACTATCCTGGTCCAAGGATCAAGGGGAATCCTGGTCGTACTTATAGGGCAGAACAGGTCATGTGCCCGCAGACCAATTAGCCCAACAGAGGGCCTGCAGGCTGAAAACAAAACAACAGGAATCCCTGCTACCACCAGCAGGGGGCAAGGCCGAGACGTGACATAACCCCTCCCTTACAGGTGACCTCCTGGGCACCCAAGAAAGAAAACATGGATGGCATGAAAACGGATAAGACCAGTCACCAGTACCCATTGGAATCCCGCTCAGACTCAGAGTAGTCAGTTTGTGCCTGAGCAAGCAAAGCTCTTTCATAACCTCCAGGTCCTCTCTGCAGATCACTGCACCATTAGAGGCCCGTACACAACCCTCGGCAACCGGCTAGGGTCTCGTACCTGAGGGTCCGACGGCATGAGTACCTTGGACCTTGAACGGAGTGAATCATCAGTCCCCAGTTGTTTATGGTTAGTCCTCTTGCGTCTCCTGGACCGTGATCTAGGAGTTCCGTCCACACCATGGCACATAGAGGCAATAGAGGTACTGCCAGATCCAGTGACAGTAGTCTTGCCCTGAGATTGTATATTACAACTCACAGTGGAACCACAAGACACAGTGGACTTACTGTCTACCCCAGAGACAATGACCTTGCCATTAAACGTGGCCCCGACCAATACAGTACAGGGTGTGTGCATGACTGGTAAACACTCGGGATATGGGACATCACCAGGACATGGTACAGTTGGCGCCACACACAGTCTTACACCTCTCCCCAGGAGGAGTATATTGTGGATCATCTCTGAATCAGAGTCTTCCAACAGCCCTTTCAGAATGTCAGGGTGTCTCTGGAGCACTACCCAGTGCCTCTCACGCATCCAAAAGCCAGAAGGCGTCCGTATATATATTCCGTGGGAACACAATGTGATTTAGGGATCTCAATACCTTTAAACCACCAGCTTGCTGAATTTCCCTGATTACTGTGCGGAGTAAGGCAACCTCGGACTCAGAGGGTGTAGTATCAATGGAACCAGAACAAAGTGTGGCAGTTTCAGAACCAGATTGGCTAGGGTTGATCACCTTTTCTTGTCTTCTCTTAGAGCAAGACATAGACTTTGTGACCACCTCACAAGGCTTGACAATGGTGGGGACAACACTGGACTCACTGTGGGGCAAGGGCACAGTGGTCTCATGTGCCAATCCAGGCACATCGGCCTCATAACAAAACGTGGTCACAGCTGTCTCGTCTAACCTGGGTGCAGCTGTCATTGCTGACATACAGCTTGTCCCGGACACCACTGGCAAGGTACCAGCCTCAGGCATCACAAATGACATATTGTCAGTACCCGACATGGCTGGCTTCTCATTACCAGTACCGACATGGCTGGCTTTGTGTCAGGGGAAGCAGACGTGGCTGGCTTCGTGCCAGGGGAAGCAGACATGGCTGGCTTCGTGCCAGGGGAAGCAGACATGGCTGGTATCGTGCCAGGGGAAGCAGACATGGTTGGCATCGTGCCAGTGGGAACAGACATGGCTGACATCGTGCCAGTGGGAACAGACATGGCTGGCTTCGTGCCAGTGGATACAGACATGGCTGGGTTCGTGCCAGTAGATACAGACATGGCTGGCTTCATGCCAGTAGATACAGACATGGCTGGCTTCATGCCAGTAGATACAGACATGGCTGGCTTTTTGCCAGGGGAAGCGGACATGGCTGGCTTTTCATTGCCAGTGGGAACAGACATGGCTGGCTTCGTGCCAGTAGCTACAGACATGGCTGGCATTTCATTACCAGTAAGAACAGGCATGGCTGGCAGCGTGCCAGTGGATACAGACATAGCTGGCTTCGTGCCAATAGATACAGACATGGCTGGCTTTTTGCCAGGGGAAGCGGACATGGCTGGCTTTTCATTGCCAGTGGGAACAGACATGGCTGGCTTCGTGCCAGTAGCTACAGACATGGCTGGCATTTCATTACCAGTAAGAACAGGCATGGCTGGCAGCGTGCCAGTGGATACAGACATAGCTGGCTTCGTGCCAGTAGATACAAACATGGCTGGCTTTGTGTCAGTGGATACAGACATGGCTGGCTTCGTGCCAGTGGATACAGACATGGCTGGCTTCGTGCCAGTGGATGCAGACATGGCTGGCTTCGTGCCAGTAGATACAGACATGGCTGGCATCTCATTGCCAGTGGGAACAGGCATAGCTGGCTTTTCATTAACAGTGAGAACAGGCATGGCTGGCAGCGTGCCAGTGGATACAGACATGGCTGGCATCGTGCCGGTGGATACAGACATGACTGGCATCGTGCCAGTAGATACAGACATGGCTGGCATCGTGCCAATAGATACAGACATGGCTGGCATCGTGCCAATAGATACAGACATGGCTGGCATCGTGCCAATAGATACAGACATGGCTGGCATCTCATTGCCAGTGGGAACAGGCATGGCTGGCTTTTCATTACCAGTAAGAACAGGCATGGCTGGCATCGTGCCAATAAATACAGACATGGCTGGCATCTCATTGCCAGTGGGAACAGGCATGGCTGGCTTTTCATTACCAGTAAGAACGGGCATGGCTGGCAGCGTGCCAGTGGATACAGACATGGCTGGCATTTCATTGCCAGTGGGAACAGGCATGGCTGGCTTTTCATTACCAGTGAGAACAGGCATGGCTGGCAGCGTGCCAGTGGATACAGACATGGCTGGCTTCGTGCCAGTAGATACAGACATGGCTGGCATTTCATTGCCAGTGGGAACAGGCATGGCTGGCTTTTCATTACCAGTGAGAACAGGCATGGCTGGCAGCGTGCCAGTGGATACAGACATGGCTGGCATCATGCCAGTGGATACAGACATGGCTGGCATCGTGCCGGTGGATACAGACATGGCTGGCATCGTGCCAGTAGATACAGACATGGCTGGCATCGTGCCAGTAGATACAGACATGGCTGGCATCGTGCCAATAGATACAGATATGGCTGGCATTTCATTGCCAGTGGGAACAGGCATGGCTGGCAGCGTGCCAGTGGATACAGACATGGCTGGCAGCAAGCCAGTGGATACAGACATGGCTGGCATCGTGCCAGTGGATACAGACATGGCTGACATAGTGCCAGGGGAAGCAGACATGGCTGGCATCGTGCCAGGGGAAGCAGACATGACTGGCATCGTGTCAGTAGATACAGACATGGCTGGCATTTCATTGCCAGTGGGAACAGGCATAGCTGGCAGCGTGCCAGTGGATATAGACCTGGCTGGCAGTGTTCCAGTGGATATAGACATGGCTGGCAGCGTGCCAGTGGATACAGACATAGCTGGTAGCGTGCCAGTGAATACAGACATGGCTGGCAGCGTGCCAGTGGATACAGACATGGCTGGCAGCGTACTAGTGGATACAGACATGGCTGGCATAGCATTCCCACCGGAGACACTGAAACCTCACTGGGAGACGAGGGCATAGTGATCCCATGATTCACCAGATTTGAGGTGGCTATTCTGCCAGTCTGGATGCCTATGGAGGACACACCAGTACCTCCATAGCGATACCTGGATATATGGTTCCCCTGCCATTGCTTAACAGGTTTTAATACACAATGCTCAATAGTGTGATTTGGATCTGCACAATAAAAACAGAGACCATACAACCTGCGTCTTCCTTCTCATACATGGATTTGCAAGTAGTGCAGGGTGGTGCTGCATCGTTAGCTGCAGCAGGTGATAGGCTCAGAGCCTCCATTAACCTCTGCAGCTCTTTCAGCATAGCAAGCACCAAGTTCAATACAGCTTCATACATATGAGACATACCTGCCAGCTTCTATTCTGGGACCAGGATAATGTAACGGGGAGCCCCCTATAGGGTGAGGGGGAACCCCCAATCTGCAGAGATGAAGCCTTAAGGACAGGTATACAGCTTCCAGGGAACAAACCAAGATAATAACAGAAACTAGAAAGATCCTAAGCCCTGACTGAGATCTTGAAAGATGGTCTCGAAATATTAACTAGGCTAGGTTTGCAAGATGAATAAAACATAAACCAGACAGACAATAAATGCAGGTATACAGATTCCAGGGAACAAACCAAGATATTAACAGAAACTAGAAAGATCCCTAAGCCCTGACTGAGATCCTTGAAAGGTGGTCTCGAAATACTAACTAGGCTAGGCTGCAAGACGAACAAAACATAAACCAGACATACGATGAATGCAGGCATACAGATTCCAGGGAACAAACCAAGATATTAACAGAAACTAGAAGATCCCTAAGCCTGACTGAGATCCTTGAAAGGTGGTCTCGAAATACTAACTAGGCTAGGCCTGCAAGACGAACAAAACATAAACCAGACATACGATGAATGCAGGCATACAGATTCCTAAGCACGGTACAGTACAGGGGACAGACAGAAGAGAGATCAAATACAAGAGCCAAAGGTCATACACGGAATATCATAACTAGAGGGGTCAGACAAGAGAGGGATCCTAAATACATGAGCCAGAGGTCATACACAGCAAATCAAAGTAAACCAGCATACAGGGACTAGGCAAGAAAGACTATCCTGGTCCAGGATCAAGGGGAATCCTGGTCGTACTTATAGGGCAGAACAGGTCATGTGCCCGCAGACCAATTAGCCCAACAGAGGGCCTGCAGGCTGAAAACAAAACAACAGGAATCCCTGCTACCAAGCAGGGGGCAAGGCCGAGACGTGACACAATGATGATGAGGTCACTGACTCCACCTGGGTGCCTGATCGAACAGAGGAGTCAAGTGAGGAGGAGGAGGCACAACAAACACGAGGCACAACATCATCTATGACCAACCGTAGCACTAGCCAGTCCAAGGCATCAGATGTCAGAGCTGCTCAGGTGCAGAGCGCTGTTGTCTCAAAGCACACATCCAGGAACTCTGCTGTCTGGGAGTTCTTTAAGAAATGTGCAGCAGACGACACCGTTGCTATTTGTAATCTATGTCAGATGAGGCTCAAGCGTGGGAAAGACATCGGACGCTTGGGTACCACGTGCTTGAGGCGACATATGACCATCTGCCACACATCCCGTTGGCGCAAAACGTTGCGTAGGTCCTCCTCATCTGTCTCTACCCCCACAGTATGTCCTGCCATGTCATGCCTACAACCTCCACTGACAGGGATGATGCTACAGTAATGGATGCATCAGGTCCTTCCTCACAATGTGACAGCGTCCCATCAGCTGAAGATTTACGCAGTCAGATTACGTTGCCCCAGCTGGTGCAGCGTAAGAAAAAATTTAGTCCCAATCATCCCCAAGCACAGCGTCTAAATGCCAGCTTAGCAAAATTACTCGCATTGCAGCTGCTGCCTTTCCAGCTGGTGGACTCTGCTCCCTTCCGTGAATTTGCTGAATGTGCTGTACCACAGTGGCATGTTCGAAAACGCCATTACTTTTCACAGAAGGCCATTCCGGCACTATACCAGCACGTGGAAGACAATATTATTGAGTCATTGGGAAAGGCAGTCAGCAGCAAGGTGCATGTGACTTTAGACACGTGGTCCAGCAAGCATGGGCAGGGTCGTTACATTTCCTTCACGGCACACTGGGTAACTCTGATTGCAGCTGGGAGGGATCGAAGACGGGGATCTGTGCTGGAGCATGTTCATCCACCACACCTCCAGAAAGCTGCTTGTATGAGGTCTGTCTGCTCCACCACCACCTCTCCCTCTTCCTCCTCCTCCTCCTCCTCCTCCTCTTCCTGTGTCTCTGGTGAAGTGGCAGTTAAACCAGCGCCAGACAGGGGCTACACAATGGCTCAAGCAAAAAGATGCCATACTGTGCTTGAGCTGGTTTGTTTAGGGGACAGGAGCCACACCGGGCCAGAAATTCTGTCAGCTCTGCCGGGGCATGTGCAGAGATGGTTAACACCATGCCAGCTTCAGCTGGGAATGGTCGTCTGTGATAATGGCAGCAAACTTCTCTCCGCCCTACGCCTGGGTAAGCTGACGCATGTACCATGCCTAGCACACATTCCAAATCTGGTGGTACAGCATTTCCTAACCAGGTACCCAGGGCTGGCAGAGCTTCTCAGCCAGGCCAGAAACGTCTGCAGCCACTTCAGACGGTCATTCCCTGCAAGTGTTCGCCTGGCAGAAATTCAAAGAGAATTCCACCTTCCCACAAACAGTCTGATCTGTGACATGCCCACCAGGTGGAACTCGACATTAGCAATGCTGCAGAAACTGCACAAGTAGCAGAGCGCCATCAATGAGTACCTGTGTGAGTATGGCACAAGGACAGGTTCAGGTCAACTTGGTTCCCCCCTGCAGTGGCTGATGATCAAGGATGCATGCACTGTACTGTCACCATTTGAGGAGGCAACGAGGATGGTGAGCAGGGACAGTGCATGCATCAGTGACACAATTCCTTTAGTGTTCCTGCTGGAGCACACTCTGCGGGGAATTACAGATGTGGCTCTAGAGGCAGAGCAGCGGGAGGAAGAGGAGGCCTTCCCTAACTCTCAAGGCCCCAGTCTTTCCGCAGACAGCATTCCAGCGGGTCCTCCTCAGATCAGACAGGAGGAGGAGGAGGAGGAGGAGGAGGAATATTTAAGTAGTGGGGGCATTGAAGGTGGGGATTCCTCAAGGGAGGGTTTTGTGTGCCCACAAAAACAAGGACTGGTACGTGGCTGGGAGGAGGAAGTGCACGATGGGGTCATCCTCCTCATTGACCAGGAAGACTTGGAAGCTAATGCCCCCTCCAACCTACGCTGCATGGGCTCCCTTATCCTGCAAAGCCTGCTAAAGGACCCCAGGATTCGTGCTATCAAGGAGAGGGATCATTACTGGTTGGCAACCCTTCTTGATCCACGATACAAGGGTAAAGTTGCAGAGCTCATCCTGCCCGCACAGAGGCAGCACAGGATGAAAAAACTTGAGGACGCTCTAAAGCGACACTTGTGTATCACCTTTCCAGGCACTGGTAGGTTACCAAGTGATGACACAGGTGCTTCTGAGGCTGCGGATGATCAGAGGAATAGTGGTGAAGGCCGGGGCCGCTTGACTGATGCCTTTTTAATTTTTTTTAGTCCACGACGCCCAGGGACGTCAAATGTAGGCACCCATTGCCAGCGTCTTCACCATATGGTGCAGGACTACCTAGGGGCAAGGGCAGACCTGGATACCTTTGCAGCAGTTGATCCACTGGCTTACTGGGTGTTGAGATTGGGTCACTGGCCAGAACATAGCCAATATGCTATGCAGCTACTAGGCTGCCCTTCATCCAGCGTGCTTTCTGAAAGGACGTTAAGTGCCGCTGGAGGTTTTGTCACAGACAAAAGAGTGCGTCTGTCCACCGATTCTGTAGACCGGCTGACATTTATAAAAATGAATCAGTCCTGGATCAGCAGCTATCAATCCCCTGATGCTGACATAACGGAATAGATCGGGGATGTGCATTCACAAAACCTCCAGCACTGAACTCTTCCACAATACCACAAAGGGGTTATGGTGTGAAGGCACTTGCTGCCATGAAAGGCACAATATTTGGCTGCACTGACGCTTTTACCAGATTCATATCTTTTTAATATAGTACCGCATGGTCCACCCCTGCACTCTTCCACAATACCACAGAGGGGTTACTGTATGATGGCACTTGCTGGCCTGGCACCAAAGGCACAATATTTGAGTGCACTGACGCCTTTACCAGATTCATATCTTTTTAGTAAAGGACCATATGGTCCACCCCTGCACTCTTCCACAATACCACAGAGGGGTTACTGTATGATGGCACTTGCAGGCCTGGCACCAAAGGCCCAATATTTGAGTGCACTGACGCCTTTACCAGATTCATATCTTTTTAATATAGGACCGCATGGTCCACCCCTGCACTCTTCCACAATACCACAGAGGGGTTACTGTATGATGGCACTTGCTGGTCTGGCACCAAAGGCACAATATTTGGCTGCACTGATGTCTTTACCAGATTCATATCTTTTTAATATAGGACCTCATGGTCCACCCCTGCACTCTTCCACAATACCACAGGGGGGTTACGGTGTGACGGCACTGTTGCCGACGCTAAAGGCACAATTTTAAAGCACCTATTGTTTCTTTCATCCAAAGCCTGCAGAAGTTTCACCATAATTTAGCAAAAAAAAATCACAAAAGTTTTCTGCGCGTCCTAAAATGTCTATTCATACATTCTGCCGCCCCAAGCAGTTGTTTATGAATAGATTAAAGGAAAAGCATTTACCGTCATTTGAAACGTCATTTTTTTGTTTTTCAATGTCTCTATACATCCTACAAATCCGCCACTTCACTGGCAGGTTATGGGGAGGACCTCCTAGGCTGATATTTGAAGGAATTTTTCGTTTTTATTTTTAACCCTTATTTCATGGAAAACTCACTGTCCCTTTAAAAACTTTTTTTGTAACTTTTTGTCCTTGTTTCCTGTCCCCCAGGGCACTACCCAGACCCCCATACACCTTTTATGGCAAATATCTATATATGCCCTCTTGGAAAAAAAAAATCGAACTTTGAGTCCCATTGACTTGTATTGAGTTCGTGTTCAAGTTTGAATGCGAACTGAATTCGGGGGTGTTCGGTTCATCCCTATCCTCCACTATATGAATATGGTATGAATGGCACCTGTTTGAACTTGTTATCAGTATAAAAGACACCTGTCCACAACCCCAAACAGACACACTCCAAACTCCACTATGGTCAAAACCAAAGAGCTGTCGAAGGACACCAGAAACAAAATTGTAGACCTGCACCAGGCTGGGAAGACTGAATCTGCAATAGGCAAGCAGCTTGGTTTGAAGAAATCAACTGTGGGAGCAATCATTAGAAAATGGAAGACATACAAGACCACTGATAATCTCCATTGATCTGGGGCTCCACGCAAGATCTCACCCCGTGGGGTCAAAATAATCACAAGATTGGTGAGCAAAAATCCCAGAACCACACGGGGACCTAGTGAATAACCTGCAGAGAGCTGGGACCAAAGTAACAAAGGCTACCATCAGTAACACACTACGCCGCCAGGGACTCAAATCTTGCAGTGCCAGACGTGTCCCCCTGCCTAAGCCAGTACATGTCCGGGCAGGTCTGAAGTTTGCTAGAGAACATTTGGATGATCCAGAAGAGGACTGGGAGAATGTCATATGGTCAGATGAAACCAAAGTAGAACTTTTTGGTAAAAACTCAACTCGTCGTGTTTGGAGGAGAGAGAATGCTGAGTTGCATCCAAAGAACACCATACCTACTGTGAAGCATGGTGGCTGAAACATCATGCTTTAGGGCTGTTTTTCTGCAAAGGGACCAGGACGACTAATCCGTGTAAAGGGAAGAATGAATGGGGCCATGTATCGTGAGAATTTGAGTGAAAACCTCCTTCCATCAGCAAGGGCATTGAAGATGAAACGTGGCTGGGTCTTTCAGCAGGACAATAATCCCAAACACACCGCCCGGGCAACGAAGGAGTGGCTTCGTAAGAAGCATATCAAGGTCCTGGCGTGGCCTAGCCAGTCTCCAGATCTCAACCCCATAGAAAACCTTTGGAGGGAGTTGAAGGATCACAAAAATGCATTTTCGCCATAAGCTTCATCATTTGGAATCCGTAATAAATAAAAAAAAAATGACAGTCCATGCAAAGTGCAAAAAAAAAAGTCCAAGGAGATCCCTTTGCTGCTGTGGTTTTAGTAGTGTCTCTAAACTTGCTGCTCATCTGTTGTCAATGATTGCGTTATGCAAAATACTTCCTGGTTTCAGCGTGCCTTCCACCGTGGACCGCAGACTTCCGGTTCATGTATTGCGCATATGCATTAAGCGGATGGTTTAAACAGCAGATCTTTGATCCTCAGGCATTTTCAGTTTTGTTTTGCCTACAAGGACAATTCATGGCAATCACTAGGCTGCCTTTCTAATTGCTAAATGTTTATATACATCTCTGGTGTGTTAATAGCTCAATTATCAAAAGTGCAGTGATTGATTGTTGTGCCTATTGTTGTGATCTTTATTAACATTGGGTATATAAAAAAAACACTGTCAGGGTTATTCAGAGAGAGGTGAAAACCAGGAGAATGACTGAAGAAATGAAAATTCTAGGGATGTGCGTTTCGGGTTTCGGAATTTCGGAATTTTCACAAAATTTCCCGATTCGTGTTTTCGGATGCGGCCGAATTTCCGAAAATGTTTAGATCCGAAAATGGCAGATCCGAAAAGTTTTCCGAGCCGAAACGAAATATTTTCGGAATTTTCGAATGTACTTGAAATGTGTCAAATCGAAATTTATTGCTTTGAAACGAGGAGAACAGACGTTCCGAAAAAACGAAAATTTCCGAAAATACGAAAAGTCGATACAGAAAACGAGCTAAGTGACACGAAAATACGAAAAATGGTCGATATTCCGAAACCATTTACAATTCCGAAAAATGAACATTTCCGAAAATACGAAAAGTCGATACAAAAAACGAGCTAAGTGACACGAAAATACGAAAAATGGTCGAAATTGCGAAAAAAAATTTACACGAAAAACGAGTCGAGCCGAACCGAATCGAAACAGAAATCGGTCGAAACGAGCCGAATCGAAAAGTTTAAAAATCCGAAAAATCGAATCGAACCGAAAAAAAAAATCGGTGCACAAGCCTAGAAAATTCTAGGTCAAATAGCAAAACCAGAAAATTTCTCCCATTTATCTTACTTTCCAAATCGACTATTTGGTCTAGATTGTTCATTCTCCTGGTTTTCACCTCTCTGAATAACCCTGTAAGTGTTCAAAAGTGGAGTAATCTCACCTATCTGTAAAGTGCTGATGCTTAATACAAATAGGAGGAATAAGGAATATGGAAGGAAAGAAACAGAATACAAATAGTTATTAACTATTTAAAAATTTATAATATGTCTGTAGAGTGAATATATATATATACCCTAGAGAATATTTATTATTCTTCCTATCATTTTTAAATTTATGTATAAGATTTTTTTTTTATAGTTAATCTTCAGGGAGGGAGTTGGCCCCAGGACAAGAATTTCAGATGAGAAGGATAAGGGAAGGGTGGTGGTAGAGTGTAAGTATGTCCGGACAGCAGACCAAAAATACTGTATCACTGGGCAGCCCCAGAAGCAGTGATAAAGGTCTGCCTGAGGCTCAGGGCATTTAAAGCATGTCCGGCGTAGGTTTCCAACCTATATGATGTCAGGCTCGAGCCATGGCAGGGCCTTATGGTAGGTTTTATTTCCCAAGCGCTGGGGGTGAGCTTGGCAATCAGACACAGGAGACTTGAATGCAGGAAATATAATGTATATTAAATACAGAGCACACAAACAGTCTTTGGCACATATGAAGACCAATACAAATAGACAAATACTGATACCAAGCAGAGGATGGTGAGCAATGCAGTCTGAAGCAGTCTGGAGAATCCACTTGAAGCAGCAAGGGTCTGGGTAGCAATACCTTGATTGAAGGTCCTATAGGGCTGGCACAGGAAGGATGTCTGTCAGCCACGAAAGTCTCCAGGCCCCCGGTGGATAGTGGACCACGTAGTGAGGAAGCTGCAGACTCCACTGGAAACAGCAACAAGGTCTATGGCAGCAGTAATACATAGACAGATCTCCAGTCCTCTGGATAGTGGGCTATGAAGTATACGTCCAGCAACAGGAGCCAGGGATTCTTGAACCACAAGACAACAAGGGGTAAAGGGGTAATGCTGACAATACAGGGGAAGGCAGCTCACAGAACCTCACATATACCGGGACATAAGCAAAATGAAAGGGTGACGATGGAAGGGTGTGTCTAGCTTTTATGCACACCCACACAGATCTGGCACAGGTCTGAGTGGTATGCAGAAATGAAACCAGCAGCAAAATCGTGGCTACAAGCAGACTCCTAGGGCTGAGGCATGACATATGACACAGGTGACGATGAGTGTAACAGACGTGATGGAATTGTGTCAGAAACATTTCACAATATGAGATAGTCGGTAGTAAGAGTTGGAAAGGGTTGTAACCATTGCGAAGGACCAGATGACATGATTAACCAGTCTATAACAGTAGTGAATAACATTATATAGAAAGGAGTTAGCAAAGGCACCCCTAGTTCTGTTGGTAATTAGGGATGAGCTGTTCGGTTCGATCGGTTTAGAGTTCGATTCTTTTTTTGTACATATCATTTTATTAAGTTTTCAGAGAAGATGATAATAGGACACGCAGGTCCAAACAGTGGCAATATATCGTAAGAATGCAAAGTTATAAGTAAATAAAAGAGGGTAGACGTGCAAGTCTGACATATAGTATAACAGGGCACACAGGCTCCCAGGCAGATTCAAAGGGTGGGGAAGCTAGGGTGATAAAACGGAGAGGACGAAAACCAGGTGATCACAGTCTGGGGAGGGAAGAGAGCATAAATTCTACTCAGGCGTAGGTGTGGGGAGGGCAGGGACTGACGGGACTGGACCCAGGCGGGCGAGAAAGGCTGATGAAGTAGACAGTGTGTGCCATGGAGACCAAATTGAGAGGTATCGAGGAAGTTGATCAGTGGCCGACATATATAAATGTTCCACCGCCCTAAGGTCCTCCATCCGGCGGAACCATTCCCGCAGAGGTGGTGGGGCAGTTTGTTTCCAGTACAGGGGGATCAGGCTTTTAGCAACATTCAATATGCGGGGCAGTATGGTCTTTTTATAAGACGCTATAGACATATAGGTATGGTGAAGCAGCATAGAAGCCGGGGTAAAAGGTGGTGGGGTGCCTAGCAAATCACTGGCGATGGAGTGGAGACTCAACCAAAATGGGCGTATCAGGGGACATTCCCACCACAGGTGAATAACCGAGCCCAGGGCCCTGAAGCAGCGCCAACAATCTGGGGAGATGTCCGGGGAGAAGGTGTGTAAGCGGGTAGGAGTATAGTACCACAGTGTGAGCAGTTTCTAAGCAGTTTCTTGGGTTCTGCTGTCCGCGGAACATCGGTGTGTCAGCTCACATATGTCGGACCACTGTTCCTCTGTGAACGTGCATTCCAACATCATTTCCCATTTACCCATGAATGCTGGGGGGATCGTGGAGGATGCGTCTCGTAGAAGGGTGTATATTAGAGACACCCCGTTGGATAGGGGAGCGGGAGATGCACAAGTACGTTCAAGGTGTGTAAGGGGACGGGTCAGCATGTGAGGTCTCAGTGCACGATGGAGACAGTTAGTGACCTGACGATATTTAAAGTGGTGCAAAAAGGTAGGCGGTCTATCCTCCAGCAGAGAGCCGAGGGGTATGGCACCTGAACTAGTGAGGAAGTGGTGGACCCTGGGAATGGGGGTAGTGGTCAAGGCCACCAACGATCTTGGTCCCAAGTGTGATAGGAATCCATCGTAATACGTGATCGGGGTCATCGGGGAGGGATAGGTCGTCAGGCCCGAACGAGTCGCTTCCCTATGCCAACACCGTAGGGTGGCCGTTGTGAACGGTGATGTGCGCGCCAATCTCATCCCCCTGAGCGAGGCAGCCACGGGAGAACCGCCAATGGGACCTCCAGCATCGTTTGCTCCACAGACTTCCACCTCTTCACCACCCCCTCCCTGGTCCACTCCGCCGCCCGCAAATATGTGGCAAGAGGCGTAATAGCGGGGAAATCCCGGGACCCCCAACCCCCCTCGAAGTCTAGAGCGTGTCATGGTGTCATAACTGATTCTTGGCCTAGCGCGACACCAAATATAGGATATCACCAGGGAGCGCAGAGTAGCAAAAAAGGAGTGGGGAATGGTAATAGGCAGCGTTTGAAACAGGTAGAGAAGGCGGGGGAGGATATTCATTTTGAGGACGGAGACCCTCCCTAGCCATGAGATGTGGGGGTAGTCCCATGTCGTAAGGTCGCGGCGGAGAGTCGCCATCAACTCGGCAAAATTCGTTTCGTATAAGCGGGACCAATCCACAGTCAACCACACACCCAGATACCGTAGTCGGGATCCCGCCCCAACGAAAGGGCAGCGTATGGCGCATGGAGACTACCCTGTGCGATGGGACCGAAATTTTTAAGATAGAGGACTTCGAGAAATTAATCTTGAGATTAGCTAGTTTACGATATTCCTCAAAGACTGATAAAATGTTTGGGAGAGAGATCAATGGGTTAGAGACAAAGAAGAGAAGGTCGTCTGCGTATGCCGCCACTTTATGTGTTTCCGCCCCCCCCCGCAACCCCTGAAATATCCGGGTGTTGACGAACCGCCTCTAAAAAGGGTTCTAAAGAAAGAATGAACAGGAGAGGAGAGAGAGGGCAACCCTGACGCGTACCATTGCATATAGGGAAGCTATCAGTAAATGCACCATTAACGCAGACCCTTGCCAAGGGGCCCGTGTACAGCGCCTGTTCCAGGAGCGGAGCAGAGGTCCCAATCCGAGGTGGTGGAGCGTGGCGAAAAGGAAGTCCCAGCCCACCCTGTCGAACGCTTTTTCTGCGTCCGTTGACAGGAGTGCAAGGCCTCCCTGGATTTTAGGGGCTGCATGTATAATGTGAAGAGCGCGTATCGTGTTATCTCTGGCCTCTCTGTGCGGTACAAATCCCACTTGGTCTAAATGTATCAGCGACGGGATGTATGGATTCAGGCGAGTCGCTATTATTTTGGCAAACAGATTCACGTCACAATTAAGAAGGGATATCGGCCTGTAGCTAGAGCACTGTTCCCTATCTTTCCCTTCCTTTGGGATCAAGACTATGTTGGCCATTAAGGATTGAGTGGGTAAGGGTTTCGTCTCACGCAGGGAGTTAAAGGCCCGTAAAAAGTGTGGAGAGAGGACATCAAAAAAAATTTTGTAATACCGCGTCGGGAAGCCACCCGGTCCCGGGCATTTGCCCGATTGTGTGGACTTGATGGCCAGGCTCAATTCCTCTACAGTGATCGGCTCATCAAGGAGCTCAGCTGTGTTCGCCGAGACTTTACGTCGAAGGTAGCGGGTGAGGTAATTGTCAATGTCTAGGCGGATTTGCGCCCGTGCCTCCTCCGTAGGGATTTATAGTCATCTGTAATGGATTGCATAATTTGTGTGGGAGTCATGTTTTATTCGGAATGCGAGTTCTTTTTTGGAGTCCGGTATGCGGTTCGTGGTACAAGAGGAGTATAGAAGAAGGATGGTCGAAATCAGGCAAGTGGTCGGTCCAGGCAGAGAATGTTCATCAACGAGAGTGGGAAGCCAAATGTCGGAAACCGGGAGATCAATAGGGTCAAAGCGGTCACCAGGGGATGTCCCAAGTACCAGGGGATGTCCGACGTGGTCAAAAATAGGAGCCAAAGGTTCGGTATAGTAGTTAAGAACTTGGAGACAAATATATCAGGGAACTTAGGTATCAACGGGGAGTTGACGACTGAGCACTCTCTCCTTGACCTTTTGGGTTTTTATGAGGTATGGGTAACGAGCTCAGCCTCTCCTGTGTGTGGACTCCTCCCCTGCCCCTCCTGTTTGCCGGGTTTCCCCAGGTCCTGTCCGGAACTCGCGAGGATCACGCCCCCGCAGGCGAGCCGGAGGCGCCGCCCCCCGCACACGCCCAGGAGACCCAAGGATCCTCCCACGCGTGCACGGCGAGGAACCGCACCCACCGCCGCCCGCAAGCGACGCCGAACCACGCGGGAGGCCGACAGGGAAAGGATGGAGGCAGCGGGGGAGTCCGAACGCCGCACCGAGAGGGCATCGCGACCAGCGGTATGGGACTCCCAATACCCGACCTCCCCCATCGTGGGAGACGCCGACGGTCGCCATGACGCCACGGCCGCGCTATGGAGGTGAGGCATGACACAACCCCCCCCACAAGGCGAGACCTCCGGGAGAGCAAAGGACCAGGTTTGGTTGGATGGGAGCGATGAAATCGAAGAAGAAGGCGGGAAGCATGCACATTTTGAGCGGTTCCCAGGAACGATCTTCCGGGCCATATCCCTTCCAATGGATGAGATATTGGAGTTGTCGCCGCTGATAGCGGGAATCCAGGATGCGGTAGATCTCGAATTCAGGATCGCCCTCCACCTGGAGAGGGGGAAGGGGTACGGTAAGTTGGGAAGGAGCGGAGGGAGCAGTCCAGGGTTTCAGTAAGGAGACGTGGAACACTGGATGAAGACGTAGATTGTCCGGTAATTGGAGACGAATTGCAGTGGGGGATACTACGGCTGAAATGGGAAAAGGACCTATGTATGTAGGTCCCAACTTTTTGGTGGGACAAGTAAGACGGAGGTTCTTTGTGGAGAGCCAGGCTTTTTGGCCAACACTATACGTGGGAGAGGGTCTTCGTTTTCTATCCGCATAAGTTTTATATGTATCTTGTGCTTGTTGTAGTAGACGTTGGGCCCGTTGATGCCCTTCACGTAGTTGTTCCAGCCGTTCTTGGACGTTTGGGACGTCTCCTCTCTGAGGTAGATCAGGAAGGAGTGCAGGATGGTACCCGTAGTTGAGGAAGAAAGGGGACTCACGTAGCGACTGATGCGTTCCTGAGTTATAAGCAAACTCAGCTGCAGGTAATAAGTCGATCCAATCGTCTTGTAGGTGGCAGGTATAGCACCGGAGATATTGTTCCACGATCTGATTTAGTCTCTCGGTTTGCCCATTCGTTTGTGGATGGTAGGCAGAGGACAGTTTAACTTTTATCTGTAAAGAGAGACAAAACATCTTCCAGAAACGTGAGGTAAATTGGGAACCTCGGTCAGATAGGATTGAGGTAGGGATTCCATGAAGACGGAAAATCTCTTTGTGGAATAGATGTGCAGTTTCTTTTGCAGTAGGTAACCCTTTTGCGGGGATAAAGTGGGCCATTTTTGTTAGACGATCTACCACGACCATGATTGTCGTACACCCTTGAGAGGGAGGTAGGTCAACAATAAAGTCTACTGTTAGGTCTTTCCACGGCCGATCAGGAATTGGAAGAGGTTGGAGAAGACCTGTCATCTTTTGTGAGCACTTTTTACTACGATTACAGACTGGACAAGCTTGTACGTACTGGATGGCGGATTTGTTCATGGCTGGCCAGTAGAAATGACGTCGGAGTAGATTTTGAGTTTTCTTAATCCCTCCATGACCGGCTTGGGGGGAATCGTGACACAAAGCGAGAACCTCTAGCCGTGCTTCCTCCGGGACAACTATTCTATCTTTGTACAGAAGAAGACCATCAGAAGTTGGAGGGTCGTCTGTCGGGGAAGTGTGTTGTTTGATTCTCGTCATGGTGTTGGAATAGGTAGCTAAAAATTGACCGGAAGAAAGGATTGATTCTGGTTCTGTAGGTACGGATTTCTCGGGATTCAATAAGCGGGACAAGGCGTCTGCCTTACCATTTTTGCACCCGGTCGATAGGTGATATGTAATTGGAAGCGAGAAAAGAAAAGAGCCCAGCGAGCTTGACGGGGTTTGACTCGTTTTGCTGTACGAAGATACTCTAAGTTCCTATGGTCAGTAAATACGGTAATGGGGCATATAGTACCTTCCAAAAGGTGACGCCATTCCTCCAGGGCCTTTTTAATGGCTAACATCTCTCGATCACCTATCTCATAATTACATTCGGCAGGAGTAAGTCGTTTTGAGAAGTATGCGATGGGATGGAGTTTTTGGTCAGTGACGTGTCTCTGAGAGAGGACAGCACCCGTAGCTTTGTCTGAGGCGTCTACCTCCAGGTAGTACGGTAGAGCGGGGTTGGGTAACCTAAGGATGGGAGCTGTGGTGAACTGTTTTTGCAGGGTGTGAAAGGCTTGGGATGCAGATTCTGACCACTGGAATGGTACCTTGGTTCTGTTGGTTAGGTTTGTAAGAGGTTCAACGAGTTTTGAGAAGGAACGTATAAACTTTCTGTAGAAATTAGCAAACCCTATAAATCTCTGTACCTCCTTGCGGGAGGTGGGAATCGGCCAAGATGTGATGGCGGTTATCTTTTCAGGGTCCATCTCGATTTTGCCAGGGGAAAGGATATAGCCCAGGAACGCTATTCGATCGGTCTCGAATATACACTTTTCTTTTTTTGCATATAAGTGATTTTTTCGCAGTCTGGAGAAGACCTCCAACATTTGTCGTCTGTGGTCTTGTAGGGTGTCTGAGTAGATCAATATGTCGTCGAGATACACCACTACACATATGTCAAGGAGATCTCTGAATACATCATTTACAAAGTTCTGAAAAGTTGCTGGAGCGTTACATAATCCGTAAGGCATGACGAGATATTCGTAATGTCCATAGCGGGTGTTGAAAGCGGTTTTCCATTCGTCTCCTTGACGAATGCGTAGGAGGTTGTAGGCGCCCCTTAAATCAAGTTTTGTGAATATGTTGGCTGTTTTTAACCGTTCCATGAGTTCCGGGATTAGCGGAAGTGGGTACCTGTTTTTTATTGTGATGGCGTTGAGATCTCTATAATCGACACAGGGTCGTAGTCCTCCGTCCTTTTTTCCCACAAAGAAGATTCCGGCTCCCGCAGGGGAAGTGGATGAACGGATAAATCCTTTCTGTATATTTTCTCGTATGTATTCTTTTAAGGTTTTGAGCTCTGGTTCAGACAGGGGGTATATCCTTCCATAGGGGATGGCAGCTCCCGGAAGCAAATCGATTGGGCAATCATACACCCTGTGAGGAGGGAGGTCCTCTGCCTTCTTTTCGTTAAACACGTCTTGGTATTCGATATAAGCTGGCGGAAGGATAACCTGTTTTTTCTCCATATATAGATCTAGGATAGAATTAATGGTTTTAACATGAGGTCTCAAGCATTGTTGTAGACAATGTGGTGATAGAAATAATACGGTCTCTTTTTCCCAACGTATAAGTGGATCGTGTATACGTAACCATGGCAACCCGAGTATTATTCGGAACACTGGTGAGGATACAAGGTCAAAAGAGACGGTCTCGAGGTGGTCGTGACCAATATACATTTGGATGGGAATGGTCTCAAGAGTGACCAACCCTGATTTCAATGACGAACCATCAATCAATTTTACGTGAACAGGGTGTTTTTTATTGATTATGGGTACACACAAACTAGTGGCGAGTGATAGGCCATGAAATTTCCGCTTGCTCCGGAATCTATCATGGCAGTTAGTGGGAGGCGTTGTTCATTCAGCTGTAGGAAGATAGGGATAGACAGGTGAGGAGCAGTCAGTAATGCAGTAGGCTTGGGGTCAAGGTTGGAAGGCGTATTCGTTTTCTTACCTCCACGTTCGGTCTTCTCAGGACAATTACGAATCATGTGACCGGCCTGACCACAATAGAGGCAGAGACGATTTGTTCTGCGTCGTGCCATTTCTTCTGGTGGGAGGCGTCTGTCGATAGCTCCTATCTGCATTGGTTCTTCCTGTGTATTACGTGGTGCGTAGGGAACCAATGTTCTGGTGGCATCTTGAGGAGCAGTTTGCGTGGTACGACGTGGTTGTATGGGAAAACATAGGTTTCTTTCTTGTCTCCTCTCGCGGAGTCTTCTATCAATTGATATGGATACCTGCATCAGCATTTCTAGCGTAGGTGGGACACCAATCCGGGCGAGTTCATCCTTTACCTGGTCTGATAGCCCGCTGCGGAACTGGGTGATGAGAGCTGCTTCGTTCCATGCGGTATCTAAGGCGTATTGTTTGAACTCTATCACATAATCCTCGACAGGTCGGCGGCCTTGCTTGAGGGCCTTAATTTCACGTTGTGCTGTATCTTGACGGAATGGGTCATCGTATATTGCATCCAAGGCGGATAGAAGCGTCTCCCAGGTATTGAGGAGTGGGCTTTGGGTTCTCAGCAGTTGGTGAGCCCAAGATTGGGGTTCACCAGATAATAATGATATGACCGTTTGTACTTTGACATGATCGTTACAAAAGGTGCGTGGTTTTAGTGAAAACATCACTTGGCAACTGGTCACAAATGATCTGTAGGTACGACGATCGCCCGTGAATTTTTCTGGTAGGAGAACAGGGGGTTCAGGGGTTCTGGTAGCTGAGGCACCTTCGGTGTGTATTTGGGCTTGTAGTGTAGCATGGCTTACTTGTAACTGCTGTACTGAGTGAGCAATGGCCGTTACTTGTTCGGTGAGGGTTCGTATAGCAGAATGCACCTCCGCGGACTCCGGGTCCTGGCTCAGTCGTTCAGTCATGTTTTATTCGGAATGCGAGTTCTTTTTTGGAGTCCGGTATGCGGTTCGTGGTACAAGAGGAGTATAGAAGAAGGATGGTCGAAATCAGGCAAGTGGTCGGTCCAGGCAGAGAATGTTCATCAACGAGAGTGGGAAGCCAAATGTCGGAAACCGGGAGATCAATAGGGTCAAAGCGCGGTACCAGGGGATGTCCGAAAGACGTGGTCAAAAATAGGAGCCAAAGGTTCGGTATAGTAGTTAAGAACTTGGGAGACAAATATATCAGGGAACTTAGGTATCAACGGGGAGTTGACGACTGAGCACTCTCTCCTTGACCTTTTGGGTTTTTATGAGGTATGGGTAACGAGCTCAGCCTCTCCTGTGTGTGGGACTCCTCCCCTGCCCCTCCTGTTTTGCGGGTTTCCCCAGGTCCTGTCCGGAACTCGCGAGGATCACGCCCCCGCAGGCGAGCCGGAGGTGCCGCCCCCCCGCACACGCCCAGGAGACCCAAGGATCCTCCCACGCGTGCACGGCGAGGAACCGCACCCACCGCCGCCCGCAAGCGACGCCGAACCACGCGGGAGGCCGACAGGGAAAGGATGGAGGCAGCGGGGGAGCCGAACGCCGCACCGAGAGGGCATCGCGACCAGCGGTATGGGACCTCCCAATACCCGACCTCCCCCATCGTGGGAGACGCCGACGGTCGCCATGACGCCACGGCCGCGCTATGGAGGTGAGGCATGACAGTGGGGAGGTGATGCAAATTGCCTTTCTTGTCTCTAATGGTAGGGATATATGTTGCAGCACGTCTCTTAGCCAGTTGCCTGGCCAAAAGTTGACCGCTCTTGTTGCCATGTACGTGAAAGAACGCCTGCGAGCGGAGTAACGCTCTATGATGTCTAGTGTGCATGAGATCGGCCAGGGAGCGTCTCAGGGCTGTCAGAGAGGTGAGTAGGGCAGGGTCCCCCGTCCGTTTATGTTGAAGCTCTGTTTTGTCAATCTGGGCATATAGATCCAAAATGTGGGCCTCCCTATGTTTTTTAATTGCCGAACCCACGCTAATGTAGTGACCTCTCAACACACACTTATGCGCCTCCCATACCGTGGCCGGGGGTACCTCTGGATCAGTGTTTTCTACAAACAAATCGTTCCATGACTATTCTGCTTTCAGCCAAAAGCGTTGGATCCGCCAAGTGTGCGTCATTCAGGCGCCAGTTTGCGGTCGACGGGCGAAAGGTCGGGGATTTAAAAGTTACAATAACGGGGGCATGGTCCGACCAAGTTATATTACCTATTGTTGCAGAGAGGAGGAGGGGGAGGTTGTAGAAAGGAAGAAAAACATAATCAATACGGGAGTAAGAGGTAGAGGTGTGCACGTAAAAGGTATAGTCCCTGTCTGTGGGGTGAAGAGCCCTCCAACAGTCTACCAGACGTGAGGCGTGCAGTGTGTGCGTGATAGACTGGAGAATGTTCGTCGGGAGGGAGGAACGCCCCGTAGAAGTGTCGACCGATGGGTGAAGAGGAATGTTAAAGTCGCCCCCCAGGATCAGCGTGCCCTCAGAGAAGGCCTGCAATTTTCTTAAAAGTTTGGTGAGAAAGCGGTGTTGTGCTTTGTTGGGAGCATACACGTTTGCGAATGTAAACATCTGTCCTGCAATCTGGCCTTTCGTAAACACAAACCTGCCACTGTCATCTGTCAGCGTGGTCGTCTCCCGCGTAAGGGGACCGATTTGTGAAATAAAATGGCTGTACCTTTTGATTTAGAGCCCGGGTGTGTCACTGAACATACCAGTTGGTAATGGGAGTCAGTGAAGCGAGGTCTAGCCCCCCTGCGGAAATGGGTTTCCTGCACGAACACCACTGAGGCCCGGTGTCTACGGAAATCAGTCAGAGCAGTGGATCGCCTCTCCGGGATATTTAAACCCCTAGCATTGATGGATAGGAGTACCAGGGATGCCTGTTTAAGCGCCATGGGGAAGCTCAAGGATGAAAGAGTCGTAAGTAGTGCGGGTGAAAGAGTGCGTGCCCTTTCAGGGGGGGTCAACAGGGGAAAACAACATTTACAGGCAAGAGGCACAGGTGTAGGGGAAGAGCTACACCACTCGCCGAGGCAGCCGCCACAGACGAGGGTAGCACCCACCCGGGGGAGTAGGGAAGGGGAGGAACACTCAACCTCAGAAAAAGGGGAGACACGGCTCGGCAGCCGGTCAAACGACCATCAGGACCGCACGACAAACAGTCGTACCGAAACGAGGTGTAACGACCGTACTACGGGTTGGGTAGCAGGTTGAGGTTGTGAGCCCAGGATGCAGTGATGAGGCAGGTTTCAGGATAAACAAAGAGTGTTTATTATAAATAAACACCGTGGCATGGGATCAGACAAGGTAACAGAAATAGAGACGTCAGGGTTCAGCAAGGGGTCTGTACACGGGGAGTCTTAGATGGGGGGAGGCAGAGGAGGAGCAGGATGGAAGGGTACCGGTGTATGAAGTAATGAATGTCCAGAATAAAGCAGAGGGTCCTTGGAGTCTTTGGTAGAGAGTTTTCAGGAGGTTTCAGGGAGCTTTGGCAGATTGGTCTAGCAGACAGGAACTTCATTGAATGTGGAAGTCCAGGGTTGAGGTGGGACTCCCTTATATGAAGGCTAATCAAGGAGCGATAAAGGCAGGTTTGGATCCAGGGCCAGGACGTCAAAATGAGGAAGGTGCATTGTTCATACCAGAGCCTTGAAATCTGCAGGGGACATGCAGGATGTGAAACCAAAAAGGGGCGCCAAGGGGTGAGGGCCTCCAGGACCTTACACGAGGATCCAAGTGTGACAGGGAACGGGTGTCGCACTGACCCAAGTGATCAAACATGATAAAACATATGTAAACCAGCGAGTAGCAGAAAGAAAAGGCAAAGAATATGCAGCACTTTAAATAAACCAGCAAAGGATATTGACGCCGCCTCGTGCCTTGAGGACGCGAGGTCCATCTTTGAAGCTTCACATCGGGACTGTCGAGTCAGCGGGTTGGCAACTGTGTGAAACCAGTCCAGCAACGGTCCGAAGACCAAACAGCTAATGTGAGTCCCGGAATCTGAAGCCCACTTACACCCCTCAATCAGGATCGAGGTCTCTAGGGTGTCATCTGTGTGCCTCCATAAAAGACACGTAACAAAGTCCCGGTGAGAGTGGCACGGGCGGCAAGTGCAGAGGGACTTCTTGGGAAAAATCTTTAAGCGATCAGGACGCCCAAAAAACCACCGGTCCAAGACCACGTGTGTGGGTCCCCACACGTCGAGCAGCAAAGTCCAGCAGGAAGACGAGCTAGTGTGGGGCCCACCAGCCATAACGTTTGAATATGAACAACACGGGTCGCAATCCTTCATTTAAAGGGACAGAGATTCAGCCAACAGCTCCGGCTCTCCTTGGGGTCTGAGAGCCAAACCTCGGGAGACGCTGACAGAGGCCCTGCCGGGGTGGACGTCCGCGGGGCGTGGAGTATAGGGCAAGGGGGTCCGGCCAATGAAGCTGAATGGGTGGAAGTTGTAAGTCCGCCAATAATGGAGGTATATCTTCTGCCGCGGACACCAGATATGGACCCGCCGGTGTCGTCACCACCAGCCCAATAGGCACGTTCCACCTGTAGCGGATCTTTTGGGCTATCAGTTGACCCGTGAGAGGTTTCAAGGCCCTTCTGTAGGCCAGAGTGGCCGGTGAGAGGTCAGGATAGAGCTGCAGCGGTGATCCTTCATACGAAAACGGTGTAGAGTTCCGCGAATGTCGTAATAAATCCTCTTTAAGGCTGAAGTTGGCGAGACAGCAAACAACGTCTCGTGGCGGGCCTCCCGGAGGACCCCGTGGGCGAAGGGCTCTGTGGGCTCGGACATAATCAATCCTGGTGTCAGCGGGTCGTTCCATCAAAGAGTTAAAAATAGTAGTGAGCGCCAGTCTAAGTTCAGCTGGAGATTCTTCGGTGTCTGGGAGGCCCCTAAGGTGCAGGTTGTTGCAGCGGCCCCTGTTATCCAGATCCATTAGGTGCTGCGCCATGCTTCTCATTTGGGCTGAACGGAGATCTAGCAAATCCGACGTGGCGGTCTGAGCATGCCTTGCCGTGTCATTGTCTGCCTCCAAGGATGCAACCCTGTCATGCAGGCCTTGGACATCCGTCCTTATGTGATGCAATTCCGCCATTATGGAGTTCTGTAGCACCTGTATGTCCGCACGTGTGGGGAGAGCCCGCAATAACTCACCCCACGTGGCTGGGTCTTCTGCCTGGGCACTGGCAGGGGATCTTGGCGGGGTTGCGTCCTCCATGTGCCCCGAGGGCGAGGGGGAGACCGCGAGCGGATCCGCAGGCAGATCTACTACAGGCCCCGGCTTCACTGCGGCCTCCGGGAGTACCTCCGGCGGTAGGAGAAAAGAGCGCAAATTCGAGGCGCCGCTACACCGCACACCCTCCTGAGGCTTCTTGGTGGCCGAAGGCTTATTTATTTTCCCCATTAGAACGGCTGGAGTGCTGGGGTGAGGCTGTATGGTGCTGGTCAGTGCGGAGCTCCCAAATCAAGCGGCCATTGCGATCGGCAGCCAAGCCACGCCCGAGAGTTCGATTCTAACATTGGCCGTTCAAACGTTCGCGAACTTCGAACTTTTTGGGACGTTCGCCAAAAGTTTGAAAAAAAAGAAATTTGAAAAAAGTATAAAAAATGCTTAAAAAATACAAAAAAATCTAGAAATGAAGAGACTCTTTACTGCAGAATATTATAAGCAATGGTTTATTAGATATTGAATTAAAACGGGAATATTTTTAACATTGAAGCCTATGGCATAAAACATTCTTGTTACTAAAACATCAGGCAGACACGGCCCTCTAATCAGGCACTGTAGAGGGCAGCCTGCCGGGGCCTCCCAAGGATCCCCTTGAGGAGCATTCAGCCGCCGGATGACAGAGCTGCGACTGTGCGGGCTAGCCGCCCGGTGCATGTGGCAGAGACAGGCGGCGCAGGGAGGGAGCCACTGCACCTGTGGCCACGGCAGACCCCCCCCCCCCACAACCAGGATCCAGAGAGCTCCCACTGACCACCAGGCTAAGGTAAGGTGACACATTACTAAAAATAATAAAATCCGAGGACATTTTTAAATGTTCCCGGGAACATAAAATAAAACTTTTTTTTCTTTCTCTACCTTGATGAATGTATTTGATTATATATATTAGATACATTCAGCCAGGTAGAGGGGGGTGGCATGTGGGCTGCGCAGGGTCTCAGGCAGTGGTTTGTTTTTTGTGTGTAAATTTTTAGCAAATTTATAGGGGAAGGTAAGGGCAGGTATGATATATATATATATAGATAAGATATATATCTATATTCTTATAAATATGTATATCCAGACTTGTATTACACACACATTTTGACAACAAATGCCCCCCCCCCCATTTGGCTGATCCCTCCAGAAGAAATGTTGAACCCGATAGAGCAGAGAATAATATATATATATATTCTCTGCTCTGTCGGGTTCAACATTTCTTCTGGAGGGATCAGCCAAATTGGGGGGGGGGTGCATTTAGTTGAGATTGTCCACATGCCAACCCCCCATGTGCGTATGTGTATATATAGGTCTGCGTGTTGATATATACGTATATGTCTGTGTGTGGTATCAATGCATCCCTACTCTATACACAGCGCTCCGTGTCCCTATAATATATAAAATAATCAGGGGTTACCTTTTTTTTATATTTTTATACTATTCCTATTAAATTAACAGTAGAAACTTTTTTTGCCTACATAACACGTGCTTTGTGAAAATAAAACGGTTTTGTGTTTACATTTTAATTTAGTTAGTGGATTCCTGTCCAGTGCGGTGAGAAGCAAACGTAATGCAGTGGAGACATGCTGCGAGGCTGAGCGGAGTGAAGTCAAGCCTGCAAAATGTATGCTACTCTTCGTTTCGCTACGCTGTGCGTCGCTACACGCTCAGTGTGTCTCAGCCTTTATTCCCACATCGCTAGCTTACCGAATCAGTTTGTATACTTGTTACTGACCCTGCTTGTTCTGAGGACCCGATCTGTTGCCGACTTTGCCTGCCATTTGACTATTCTCTCTGTGTATTCCCTGCCTGTTCTGTTTGCTTCCTGTTGCTACTGGTGTGCTCCGATTCTCACCATATACAGTAGCGCAGTACAAGTGCCTAAACATTGCTGACCCGGTTTTGTTATAGCTGCTGATGTAACTGAATAGATCGGGGTTCTCTTCTGCATTACCAAAACCTCCACCACTGCACTCTTCCACAATACCTCAGAGGGGTTAGGTGTGAAGGCACTTGCTGCCACCAAAGGCAAAATATTTGGGAGCACTGACGCCTATACCAGATTCATATCATTTTTATATTGGACCGCAGGGTCCACCACTGCACTTTTCCACAATACCACAGAGGGGTTACAGTGGGAAGGCACTTGCTGCCACCCAGGGCCGGTGCTAGACTATTTTGCGCCTAGGCAAGACCAGATGCTTACGCCCCCCCAGAATAAAATTGTTAACTGTTGAAATGCGGGGGGGGGACTCACACTCTGCTGCGAGGGGGCGGAACACTCTGTGTATGGAGACACACACTCACACAACGGGGGGGGGACACTCACAGCTGTGCACGGGGACCCACACGTTTGTTCATTGCCCATTTTACCCATCTTACCCCTCCGCTGGTCAGGCCTGGGATCGGTCTGTGCCTCTTTCTTTCCTCTGCCTTTTTCTTTCTTTCCTCTGCACTCTGTGCTTCTTTCTTTCGCCTTGTCTTTCATCTGCCTCTTTCTTTCCTTTGCCTTTTTCTTTCTTTCCTTTGCCTTTTTCTTTCTTTCTTTTGCCTCTTCCTTTCTTTCATCTGCCTCGTTCTTTCTTTCCTCTGCCTCATTCTTTCTGCCCTCTGTGCCTCTTTCTTTCTTTCTTCTGTGCCTCTTTCTTTCATCTGCTTCTTTCTTTCTTCTGCCGCTTTCTTTTCTTTCTTTCTTTCTTTCTTTCTTTCTCCTCTGGTGGCACCCGCAGGTCATCTGGTGGCGCCTGCGCGTCACCATAAGATGCCCATCTTCTGCGCCTCTAGCGGGGGTCAGCTTTGCGAGCCATCACTGCCGGTAACATGAGCCGCACAATGAGGAATGGGTACAATAATGGAACCTGGTTTGGAGCCGGCTGTGCCCCTAGGTGGCAGTGCGCTCTAGGCGGTTGCCTAGCTTGCCTAGTGGGAGCACCGGTCCTGCTGCCACCAAAGGCACAATATTTGGGAGCACTGCCACTGACGCCTATACCAGATTCATATCATTTTAATATTGGACTGCAGGGTCCACCACTGCACTCCTCCACAATACCACAGAGGGGTTACGGTGTGACGGCATTGTTGCCGACACTAAAGGCCCAATTTTAAAGCACCTACAGTTGTGTTCAAAATTATTCAACCCCCAATGCTGTAAAGGGTTTTAGGGAATTTAGTGTACATTTGTAATTTTATTCAGAATGAAATCCTACAAGGACTTTTTAAAAAACCATATGCAACTAAGGCTGGGGTCAGACGAGCGTAGTGTTCACGTCCGTGATTGCGCCTAAAAGTACGTCCGTGATAGCATGAAAGAAAGTCCATTGGAGCCTGACACATGAAGTACGTCCGCACTGAACTGCGGACGCACCACGGCCGCGGCAAACGGACGCAAGGCAGGCAAGAACGTACAACCCCTAGAACGGCCGCACAAAGTGCGCTGCGTCCACAACGTCTGCATAGCTTTGTGTGTGAGTGATGGAACGTGGTCAGACGGAATGCATTTATACGTCCAGCATTTTTTTCACGGACAAAATGGTTTTGCTTTTTAATTTATTTTCCCTCCTACATCCGTCAAAATATTTGTCAGTGAAAAAAACGGACTGTGTGGCCACTACTGTGTCTTCCGTACTGACGTACATCCGTGTGCACGGACGTAGAGTCCGTAGAAATCACGCTCGTCTGACCCTAGCCTAAAATGACATCAATTGGTTTTGTAATACAGTAGTAAATGTTTCTTTGTGAATTCTTCATTGACACAATTATTCAACCCCTTAAAGACTACCACTCTGAAGAACAGAGGTTCATTCAAGTGTTTTCTATCAGGTATTGAAAACACCTGTGGATGTCACGGAGCAGCAATAAAGCATAATAAGCACCAATTAGGCAGCTTTAAAATGACTGTGATACTCAGCTCCTTCTAGACATTTACTGGTGTGGTTACAAACATGGTGAAGTCAAGAGAATGGTCCAGGAAGACAAGAGAAGAGGTGATTACTCTTCACAGGAAGGGCAATGGCTATAAGAAGATTGCAAAGATGTTAAACATACCAAGAGAGACCATAGGAAGCATCATTCGCAAATTCAAGGCAAAGGGCACTGTTGAAACGCTACCTGGTCGTGGCAGAAAGAAGATGCTGACTTCGACTGCTGTGCGCTGCCTGAAGCGTAGAGTGGAGAAAAGTCCCCGTGTGACTGCTGAGGAACTGAGAAAAGATTTCTCAGATGTGGGTACTGAAGTGTCAGCTCAGACAATACGGCGCACACTGCGTAATGAAGGCCTCCATGCCAGAACTCCCAGGCGCACCCCCTTGCTGTCTCCAAAGAATAAGAAGAGTCAACTGCAGTATGCCAAAAGTCATGTGGACAAACCACAGAAGTTTTGGGATAGTGTTCTGTGGACTGATGAAACAAAATTAGAACTGTTTGGGCCCATGGATCAACGCTATGTTTGGAGGAGGAAGAACAAGGCCTATGTAGAAAAGAACAACTTGCCTACTGTGAAGCATGGCGGGGGATCAATCATGCTTTGGGGCTGATTTGCTTCTGCAGGTACAGGGAAGCTTCAGCGTGTGCAAGGTACCATGAATTCTCTTCAGTACCAGGAGATATTGGATGACAATGTGATGCAGTCCGTCACAAACCTGAGGCTTGGGAGACGTTGGACCTTTCAACAGGACAGTGATCCCAAGCATACCTCCAAGTCCACTAGAGCATGGTTGCAGATTAAAGGCTGGAACATTTTGGAGTGGCCATCGCAGTCACCTGACTTAAATCCGATTGAGAACCTCTGGTGGGACTTAAAGAAAGCAGTTGCAGTGCGCAAGCCTAAGAATGTGACTGAACTGGAGGCTTTTGCCCATGACGAATGGGCGAAGATACCCGTAGATCGCTGCAAGACACTTGTGTCAAGCTATGCTTCACGTTTAAAAGCTGTTATAACTGTAAAAGGATGTTGTACTAAGTACTAAGATTGAATGTCACTTGGGGGTTGAATAAAACTGATAATGATGTGAGCACAGAAAAGCCATTTGTGGTTATTTCATTATAAATGTTATGTTATATTTGTCTGACCTACACGTGCCTCTTTGATTTAATTGTAAGCAAGATGACTGAATGATCAAAATCAATGTCAAACTGGCCAAAACACTCAATTTCAGTGGGGTTGAATAATTTTGAACACAACTGTATCGTTACTTTCATCCAAAACCTGCATAAGTTTCACCATAATTTAGCCAAAAAAATCACTAAACTTGTTCTGCGTGTCCTAAAATGTCTCGTCTTTTCATACAGGCTGCCGCCCCAAGAAGTTGTTGGAAAACCATTTACCGTCATTTGAAATGTCTTTTTTTTAAAATGTAATTTTTAAAAAAAATGTTTCTATACATCCTACAAATCCGCCACTTCACGGGCAGGTTATGGGGACCTCCTAGGAACGATATTTGAAGGAATTTTTGTTTTTATTCTGGACATTTATTTCATGGAAAACTCACTGTTCCTTTAAAAACGTTTTTTTTAAAAAACTTTTTGTCCTTGTTTCCTGTCCCCCAGGGCACTACCCAGACCCCCTACACCTTTTATGGCAAATATCTTGCATATATGCCCTCTTGGAGGGCACTCTAAAAATCGAACTTTAGAGTCCCATTGACTTGCATTGAGTTCGGTTCGTGTTCAAGTTCGAACTCGAACTTTTGAAATTGTTCAAGTTCGAATGCGAACCGAACACGGGGGTGTTCGGCTCATTACTATTGGTAATATGGCTATCCAGTTTATTCAGACAATCCGAAGGTGTGAAAGCAGATGATACAGTAAGCAGGTATGACCGTGTTTGAAAGTATGCAAACCGAGGAATGGGAGAGTAGGATATTTCGCTTTTAGGGCATGTAATGAAATCACGTATTTAGTGGAGGGATCTAAAAATTGGTACAAGAAATGCAAACCCCTTTTTGCCCAAGCCATAAAGGCAGTGGCGACTCTAGGAACAATATTTAGGGGGGGCACAGAAGATACCGCAGTCAAAACTGGGGGGGCACTAATAATTTTCACCGCTAAATCATTCCACTGAATAAAACTAAGAGCCCTATCACCTGGTGTGAACTAAAATACCATCACTAAAGGATAAATTTAGCGCAGATTAACAGATCACCTTGTCTGCGGTAGTCCATA
This sequence comes from Leptobrachium leishanense, assembly GCA_009667805.1. Taxonomy (NCBI): domain Eukaryota; kingdom Metazoa; phylum Chordata; class Amphibia; order Anura; family Megophryidae; genus Leptobrachium; species Leptobrachium leishanense. The sequence goes on along the minus strand of CM019067.1, from coordinate 174,617,508 downwards.
AACAAGGTCGTTTGGCGCACGCTAGGAAAACTCTAAGACCCCAGCTGAGATCCAGCGCTAATGCAGTTGTGTACAGGATAGAAACACTAATAATTACTGAGCTAATGTGTTTGGTCTTATTTGCATCTTTTGCTGCACATCAACCATTAAGTGAATATTTTGTACCGCGCTACTTCTTATGAGTGTGATATACTGAGTTGCATTGATTCCATCCTTCAGCATTGCTATAGCCACACAGTGCCCTTCCAATACACGTCATTCATTCAATTTAATGTTTTTTATTGGTGTCTTCTTGCAAAGTTTGTATTAATAAAGTTGTTTAGTGTGTACAGGATAGAACTGTTTTTTCTTTCCAGTGCAGAGTGCCGGGCCATACCTATCCCCCGCCCTCACAAGCTTGAATATGAACACATACAGTGAATAACCTCACACCCTGCATTATTAAAAGCCTCCAAGGTGCCGTATCCTCCATGTTTTGATGCACACATATATTAAGGCTGATGGACATTGCATGATAAATGCCACCCAGCAGCATGTAGAATTATTACACTGCATTTATAGATCCAAAAGGAAGGCCAGGTGAGCGAAAAAATTTCCCTGCTGCAGCACATAAATAATACATGTTTCAGGGCAAGACTTATCCATGTCACTTTAGGCTAGGGTCAGACGAACGCATTTTTCGCGTCGACCGTGGAAAAGTGCGGTCGAACGAACGGACATATCACGGAATAACTAGCGGGTCATACGATGCGCTTTTCGTCTGATTTTGTACGATCATCAATAAAACACTTTTTGTGTCTGGACGTTATGTGGCCGACATAGCAGCGTCTGATGTCTCCAAATCACACACATATCGCCGCTTATGCAGCAGCGCACTCTGTACGTCAGTAAGCGGTTTGACGTTCTCAAAAATGCGTTCGTTTGCCACTTGGGTTGCGCGGACGAACTTTCGTGCGGCCGTCTTCGTGTGTTCCCCGGCATTGGCCGTCATTTGCTGCTAGCACCGTGATTTTTGTGCGGCTAAACGACTTAAAGCTGCGTTCGTCTGAACCCTAGCCTTAACATGGTCCACACGGTCACCCTAATAATCAACCACTTCCATACTATGAATAACCCCAGCATAAAATGTTTAAAATTAGGCAATATATTAGGATATATGTGGATAAAAGACACATTTATAATAGAGCCTACTGCAACAGCAACGACAATGCGGACCAGATCCATTGCTATGTGTGTATGGGGCCAAGAGAACAACTGTGCTGCATTCCTTTCAATTGCCTGTTAATTTTGGGCGAGGACCTGTTTTTTCTGTTTTTTTTGAGATAGTGCCAGGGTTGAGCAGTAGGTAAAATGTAGCAATTAGCGCCCCTAAAAAATTAGCGCTGGCACCAAGTGATCTGTTAGCTGCAAAAGCGCTAGAGATCTCTAGCGCTCTCCGTGTTAAGTAAAGGACGCGGAAAGTACAGTAAGCTCGCGGTACAAATCGCTAATAGCAACACACTAAGTGATTTTTCCCATTTGTAGCAGGAGGCAAACGATCTGTTGGTCAGGCGCTAGACTCAATTAACCTGGCGCTAACGCAAAACCATGCGAATGCAAGGGTTAACCCACACCAGGTAATAGTGCCCTAAATAAGTATATATTATAAATAAGATTCCAAAACCCCAGAGTAATGTGATGCAATGATGCCTTTTTATTGTACTAACCTGATACTTTATTTGCCGCAATTCGTCAGTTTTTCGCTGAATGTCTGATAGCTGCTTCAGCGACTCCACTTTTAGCAAATTACAGTGACCATTCACTAAATAGGAATTCACTATATTTTCGGCGAAATGAATTCCCCGAAATGTGACGAAAACCAAAGGATCTAAAGATGATTAGACACTTTAGATTCTAACTTCCATAATAACCACATAAATGGCATAAACCCAGGGAAATACAATAAAAATAATAAACAATGTGGCATTTAGCTACCCCTTAACCCCTAATATGCCATTAATCATGGGAAAAATGAAATGAATTAATACACTGTGTGGCATGTAGCTACCTATTAACCCCTACAATGCAATTAATCACGGAAAAAATAAAATGTATACTGTGAGGGATGAAGCCTACCCATTAACCCTTAATATACACTAAACTAACCAGCAAAAACTAACGTAATACGCAATGTAATGTATAGTCTGAACATTAACCACTTCACTGCTGAGACATTTCAACCCTGTGAAAATGCTTAAGATTAAGTGCCCGTTATTTAATGCTTTATGACTTTTATTTCAAACTGAATATGGTCATGTTGGGTATCATTGGAAAGGCCAGAATCTGCCCTTTCCAATGACACATAGATTGTCCATATAGACAGATTGTCCATAGATTGTCCATATGGACAGAGATACAGCAGTCCGAAAAAGTGTGGGAAGCTGGATGCTGATTTTTGGTGGGGGGGGGGCACATGGGGGGCAAGGAATAACCTAGGGGGGGGCAATTGCCCCCCCTTGCCCCCCTGTAGAGTCGCCTATGCATAAAGGGTTAGGACAACAAGCCCCCCTCCAAAGCCAGGATTAGCCTCCAAAGGGAGAAAAAAGGATGAGGTGGGACATTCACCGATTCTAAGCCTAGATGGTTTCCATGCTTTAACAGTAGTAGTGGGCAGTGGATTCTCTAAAAGAGGTGGTGGAATAGTAATAAATACAGTAAATCAAAATGCGGAGATAGGGAGGATTCTAACAACACATCTGAGCTAATACATTTTTTAGTTTCATTTTAGTTTTTGATTATTAGTTTAGAAGATAATCTGCCAATGAAAATGTATACCGAGCTGCCCTGCCAATATTTCATGAATACGATAATACATTCTTAATAAAACAAGAGATGTAGTTATAAAACTTTATTTTTTTTTATTTATGCTGGTTTTGTGGAAATTTGAGACCTGACAATTTCAGGAACATGCAGTTGTTCTCACTGACTAACGTGATAAATGTCATGGAACCCTGCAGGAAAGACAGAATAGGTTATTACATTATTTAAGCACTCTGCCTGAATTTTCTTTTCAATCTTCCATCTTATTTCATGTAATAGCTTCTTCTTTTGCAGTGTTTGAAAATGTTCACCTAAAATAATGAAAGCATGCATAATAAATTGTTTTGCTTGCCAGCCTTGTTTGTATTCTTGAGATATGCTAGAGCCAATGTTAACAACAAATTGCAAAATAATCAGCTGTACAGAACAACAGCAGGGTGTGTAATGCTCAAGATAGAAAAAAAGTGGTAACAAAGATAATAACAGAAGTTGTGTTGTGTATTTTAAACTATGCGCTATGAGTAATGTCTGGCTAAAACACATGCAGGTCTTCTAAAGTTTCTAAAGGACCCGATACATTGTATTCATCAAAAGCAAGAAAAATATATGAAGACAATATGTTGAAATCCCTTATTGCCTCTACATTAAGACAATATTGGACATTATTGCAGAAATTGAATAAAAAATTCAGTTTAAGATAAAAAATACAGGGTTATTCAGAGAGCGTGAAAAGCAGGAGAATGACTGGAGAATGAAAAATTCTAGGTCAAAATAGCCGATTTGGAAAGTGAGATGAAAGGGAGAATTTTTCTGGTTTGGCTATTTTGACCTAGAATTTTTCATTCTCCAATCATTCTCCTGCTTTTCATGCTCTCTGAATAACCCTGATAATGTCATAATGAAGCAGTTTTATATCTAGAAAGCGTTCACTGACAGCATGCTATCCTCCTACAGGACTTCTTATCTATCAATTTCCCATGCTACATGGGTGTTCCATTTTGGGTGGTGTGTGTGTAGGTCAGCTCAAAAAAAATCCACATTTCTGGGTTTCTGTATGTATAATGGTGATATATCATACACTGTTGAATTTCCCTATTCTTTTGCGTCAAGGTTCCCACAATATATTGCAACTGACACATCAAATGTGATTACTAAACAAAAAGTATAATATGAAGGGTTATCTTTGAATGGGATGAATCGTCAGTGAGTTAGATACTGTGTGATGACTTGATTCTTATTGCAGCGGCAGTATGAGTAATTCAGGTAAATATATTTATGACATAGCTGGTAATGACTACAGGTGTGTACTATTTGCATGTAATGTTATGTAGCCTTCTGTGTACAGATATTTGGAATGCAAATGGATGTATGTAAACTCAAGGAGGGGCATGGACTATAGGGATGAGTATAAATATAGTGATGTCTTGAATAGTGTGTACTTATATATATCATGGGAATGGTGTTTTTGTACATACATATGAATAGCCCAATGTGTTTGTATGGTTTAACCCCTTAAGGACCAACGACGTAATGTTGACGTCATAAATGCATTTACTTTTAAAAAACCTGGTCCTTAAGGGGTTAAATTATATATATATATATTTTCCTTTTGACTTGCCTGTGTCATCCCAATTGCTTCATTCCATAGACATCTCTACAGGGGGGCAAGGGGGACAATCGCCCCCCCTGGTTATTCCTTGCCCCCCCATGTGCCCCCCCCCCCACCAGAAGTCAGCATCCAGCTACCCACACTTCTTCGGACCGCTGTATCTCCGTCCTTGAGCATCGTATGTGGATCATCTAGGTCTCATTCGAAAGGGCAGATTCTGACCATATTCAGTGTGAAGTAAAAATCATAAAACAATGAATAAAAATTTGCACGTAAACTTAAACATTTTCACAGGGTTGAAATGGCTCAGCAGTAAAGTGGTTAATGTTCAGACTATACATTACATTGTTTATTACGTTAGTTTTTGTCTTGGTTTTAGTTCAGTACACATTTTATTTTTTCCTTGATTAATGGCTTTTTAGGGGTTAATGGGTAGGCTACATGCCTCAGTGTATTCATTTCATGTTTTACCTTGATTAATGGCATATTAGGGGTTAATGGGTAGACTAAATGCCACATTGTTTACTATTTTTATTGTATTTCCCTGGGATTATGGCATTTTAGGGGTTATTATGGAAGTTAGAATCTAAAGGATCTACTCATCTTTAGATCCTGTTCTTTTCGTCACATTTCGGGGAATTCATATCGCCGAAAATATGGTGAATTTCCTATTTAGCGAATGGTCACTGTAATTTGCTAAAATTGGAGTCGCTGAAGCAGCTATCAGTCAATCAGCGAAAACTGCCGAATTGCGGCAAATAAAATATTGAATTTAAAGATCGGGGTAGTGCAATAAAAAGGCATCATTGCATCACATTACTCTGGGGTTTTGGAATCTTATTTATATATATATATATATATATATATACTTATTTAGGGCACTATTACCTGGTGTGAGCTAACCCTTGCGTCGGCATGGTTTTGCGTTAGCACCAGGTTAATTGAATCTAGCGCCGGACGGACAGATTGTTTGCCACCCGCTACAAACGGGAAAAATCACTTAGCGCGTTGCTATTAGCGATTTGTACCACGAGCTTACTGTACCTCCGCGTCCTATACTTAACACAGGGAGCGCTAGAGATCTCTAGCGCTATTGCAACTAACAGATCACTTGGTGCCTGCACTAATTTCTGGAGCGACGCTAGTCGCTAAATTTTACAGACTGCTCAACCCTGGTGGTAACTGCAAAAAACAGAAAACAGGTCCTCAGTCCTCACCCACAATTAACAGGCAGTTAACAGGCAATTGAAAGGAATGCAGCACAGGTGTTCTCTTGGCCTCATACACCATAGTTATGGATCTGCTCAGCAATGTCGCTGCTGTTGCAGTAGGATCTATTATAAATGTATCATTCATCCACATATATCCTAATTCTATTATATTGCCTAATTTTAAACATTTTATGCTGGGGTTATTCATAGTATGTAAGCGGTTGATTTATTAGGGTGACCATGTGGACCATGTTTAAAGGGACACGTGAATAAGTCTTGCCCTGAAACCTGTATTATTAATATGCTGTAGCAGGGAAATTTTTGTCGCTCACCTGGCCTTCCTTTTGGTTTTATTAAATCCAGTGCAATGATTCTACATGCTGTTAAGTAGCATTTATCATGCAATGCCCATCAGCCTTAATTAATATATGTGGGCATATAAACATGGATAATACGGCCACCTTAGAGGATTTTAATAATGCAGGGGTGTGAGGGCTCTTCACTGGATGTGTTCATATTCAAGCTTGTGAGGGCAGGGGATAGGTATGGCACGGCACTCTGCACTGGAAAAAAACAGTTCTATCCTGTACACAACCGCATTAGTGCTGGGTCTCAGCCCGGGTCTCAGCCTTTCCCTAGCGTGCGCCAAACGACCTTGTACACGGACTACTGCGGACAAGGTGATCTGTTAGTAGGTCGTCAGGCACATGCAGGGTTATTCAAATAGATCCGAATTGTGGCCGAAATTTAACCGAACAGTGAAATTCAGCATACGGTTACCTTTCCTGGCCATTCGGCTATCCACAGAGCAGGCAGTTCACCAAATGTTGGCAAATTGCCTGCATATACGGTGCCTGTTTGTTGCCTGTTCGAGGGCAGTGAATTCCCCATAGAGAAACAATGCTTCGTCTATTCAGAGAACACAAACCAGCAGTGAAAAGTTGCCAAATTACCCTGCTGTTCGGTGGTTTCATTCAACAGATTTATTCAGGCGACTCCCATAGGCTTCAATGTTAATAATATTCCTGTTTTAATTCAATATCTAATATAAACCATTTAATATTATATTCTGCAGTAAAAAGTCTCTTTATTTATAGATTTTTTTAGGATCTGTTAGGTATTTTTGGGGATTTTTTGGGGCAAAGAAATGTTCCCCTTTTTGTTTTTTTAAATCGTCTTTTCTCTTTACTGTAACTGCCATATTATTATCATTCATTGGATCTTATATGTAAATTACAGACATTTTCGCAAAGTAGTTTTTTTGCAACTTTTCCAACTTTCAAGCGTACTTTTTGTTTCTTTTTCACCTCCTTCGTTTGTGTGTCGGGTTTTTCCAGCGGCTGCTCTGCGCTGTGATTGGTGGCTAGTTATGTTTCTCTGGCATGTTCGGCGGGGTTAATCCAGATGTTTTTGCCGGTTTCAGTGAGCATTCGCTGAGTTTTGCGGTGAGTGTTCGTCGGGTTTGCGGCGGCTTTTCCCTGCACTACGACGTCCCCGTGGTGCTTGCTGAATACACCGCAGGGTTGCCAAAATAGGATCGTCGAATTGCACCGAATTAAAGAAAACGAAAAGTCACCGAACGTGCTGAACCCGATGGACGCATGTCTTTTTTCAGCCTAAATAACTATGTAACTATGTAACTATGTAACTATGTAACTATATGTAACTTTGATTCTCTTTGAATAACCCTGTATATTACTCAACCTTTTTGAAAACCCTACACAGCTGTCACCTTGTTTCATCTTCATCAACTGCTTGACATGCTGACCCCCCCTGGAGCGCAAACTCTTTCACATTGCAGTGCTGGCAGCCCATAGTACGCAAACGGGATCCTGAAATAAGGATATTTACCACAGATGAGGCAAGTTTGATTGAAGGTAAGGGACACTCTGCTATAATACATAATATCATGCCTGCCATTTATAAGGTCTGGGATATCTGGGTTGAGTTCAGTACTTAGGTTAAGGAGACAAGAGAGATTTCCCACCCCCACCCACTTTTCCACTTATGTTTTTATTCTTTTTGCTTTCCTTTAATTTTTTCTCTTTTTTTTCTTCTTTGTTAACCTTGTTTTATAAGAAGGAGTCAGAAGGTTACTGTCTTTATTGTTTCTTTACAAATGCACATTAAGCTATGTTCTGTTTTCTTTTTCATAAATTTGGCAAATATAGAAGTAGTTAAAAAGAAAGGAGGCAACTATTAACCCTTTTGCTACGGATGATGTGCGGAGAGCGGCCCTCACACGTCACGTGGGTCTCTGAATGGAGTCCAGCGCCACCAGTCCTCCAAGAATGCTATGATAAAGAAAATGTAAATAAAATGTGAATTTTCATTTACAGTTGCATTCAATCATTTACACCGTGTAAAATTGAGAGATGCAGGGTTCCAAAGGACCCCCAGTGCTCTTCACTTCAGTGCAGCAGGTTAGTTTTTTGATGAAACAATGTGTAACAATGCCATCACCTCTACACTTGCTTTCATCATGGGAAACCAGAAGGTGAATTAGTGCAGCATCATTGTTCACATTATAATTGAAAAGTGAACAATAGTGCTGTATTAAAAAATATATATCTTTATTTTTAATTAATTTCATAGAAATGGGTGGTGGCCTTCCCAATGATACTTCACTTGACCTTCTAGCTGCTGTTGTTGCAGAGATACGGGGGTCCAGAAGACCACTGCATCTCTTCAATAGCGAATCACCTGCCTGGCAGCGGGGAGGTCCCGTTTGTGATGTCATTGGGTGTGAGCGTGATGATGTCAGTGAGCTGGGAGGTACCAAGGAAGTCATGCCACCAGTCATACCACCGCAGGATATCTCCCCCAGCATTGCCGGTACGTAATGACGTGTGAGAAATGTCCTCCTCATGTAGCGGTGCAACAATGGGACATCCCCGACATGTCATCCGCAACCAAGTGGTTAAATTCACATCACATGTTTCAAAGTGCTTGGTAGTGAAGTGGTTAAAGACCTGTAAGGAAATTGCACATTTTAGAACAAAATAATTGAGTTTAACCCCTTCACTGCTGAGGACGTGTGGGACACATCCTCATTGACGCACGTTACATGCTGAAGACGTGCCCCACACGTCATCAGCTGTGCGGGACCCCCGGCAGAGATACTTACCTCTCTGTCCGGGGTCCCATGGCGTTCTGACTTCATCATCCTCAGATGCTGAAGTCAAGCTCCTCCCGACGTAAATGACGTCATCGCACCATGCGTGATGACGTAATTTCCAGGCGACCCCCCCCCCGGCAATGCCGGGAGATAGCCTGGAAGGGAGGGGGGGGTGATCCGTTCGGATCCCTCTCCCTCCCGATCGGGAAGGAGCAGCGCCAAAAGCCAGGCACCGCTTAAAAGGGGAGAGTTTCCCCTTTTAAGCGGTGCCTGGTTTTAACCCCTCAAGCGCCGGGTCGCAGTTCAGCACCTTGCAGTGCCGAAGTGCAGCCTAGCTCCAGTGGGGGCCGCCATCTTGGATGGTGGCTCCTCCCCCGGGTCCCCCCTTGCTGCCCGACGTCATCACGCATAGCGTGATGACGTCAGATAGCCGGCGAACACCTAGCTGCCCGGGGATTTCCCAAGGAAATCCCCTGGTGGAGATATCGGGGTTCAAAGGAACCCCCTATCTCCAGAACCGTGGCAGTTAGGGGGTCATGGAGGGTGTCATTTGAAAGGCCTGAGCATGGCCTAGGTACATAACTAGGTACAAAGTAAAAACAAAATTAAAAAAATAATAAACATAATAAATAAATATATGTAAAAAAAAATAAAAACATGTTTTTTTTGTGTGTTGTTTTTATTAATGCAGCAGTATTGTTCACATTTCAATTATAATGTGAACAATGATGCTGCACTAATGATTTTTTTCTATGGGGTGTGTTTGCTAAAAATCATGTAATTCCCCCCAAAAATGTAACAAGTCCCCATTTCTAATTTTTGTACAAGCGCACCCCATAGAAAGTATAACCGCAAACGCTCATGTAATAAAATGAAACACTTGTGAAAAAAAAAATACTTTACACGCTGCAGATGATTAAAAATTCAATTTGTATTGCATTTTTTTGTCATAATATACAGGCAGAACATGATGTATACATATAAAAATGATATATTATGAATCTGCGGAGTCTGCCGGAAAGAACTATATACAGGTATAATATGTCTGGGTCATTTAATAAAATGTGGCTTCAAATCGCGTTTAAACATGATGAGCTCAGCACACAGCAGTGAAATGCCTCAGCAGTGAAAGGGTTAAAAAATACTGGTGCAACCCACAGCTAAATTTACCTTTGAAATAAGCTTATCATTATTTGCTTTCTCTTTGAAGTATATAAATGGTTTAACACATTTAAGAAAATTATGTAATTTGCATCATGTACTGATTTTAAAGACAATGAAAATACTGGCATAATACATTTGTAATATAACTGAAATCTGTACAAAAAAGGTAAAAGGGCACAGCTGCTAAACATTTATTAGCATGCAAGCTGTAGGTAAACACTTCTCAGAAACTCAGCACTTGATATTATTTGCTTTCTCTCTGTCATCTGCAGCAACTGGCAGAGAGAAATTAGGAAGCTGCAGAAGACAACTTGACAGGCCCCATGTGTTTATACAGTTGTGAGCTTTATCAAAAGGTCATCGTGATCTATTCAATCCATTCCTCTACTGAGTATGACAGCATGGATAATGTCCCTATGGAGTTATAAACACAAAGGGATAAACTGCTGTTATATAAAATATATTATGTTAGCAGTAAGTCAATATTTATTGTATTTGCCCTCAGAATATTTAAAAAGATTGTTATTTTGTTTGCAGAAAATAAAAATAAATATTTCTTATCACCTTTTGAATAGAGTTGAGCAAAGGATTGTATGTTTATCAAAAGGATTTCTTAGATCTGTTATGTTGGTATGCTCACCTACTAAATAAATAACGTTTGGTCTACGTGACTAGTAGTAAGGGGAAGAATGTTAAAACATACGTTTTGTTGATTAATATTAAGGAAAGGGGGGAAACAAACACTCAAAATAGCAACTGCTAGATATTTGAAGAACTGCGCAGGTGATATGATTTAATAATAAACAGCACCTAGTAAACCAAGGTACCAATTGATATGGAAATTTTGGACTTCGCGGACAACGTCCCGGTACACTAAAAGGTACACTTCAGTATTAAAGTGCATCCAGTACAAACAAATCCGTCGCTATAAAAACACGCTTTATTCAGTCTTTCTGTATAAGGGATGAAGTACTTCTAGCCCAGAAATGGGTCAGACACAAACGCTGGTTCTAGCTGGAGTCCATCTACCAAGAGAGCTCTTTGCCTCTCTACTCCTTAATTTATTAGACCAATAGGACAACGCCCAGTGGGTGATGGCTTTACAACATAAACCAGTCAGCCCAGTAAGTACATTTACATATCAAAAGGACAGGGGAGTGCACTAGGATGGCTGACTAGTCCACTGTACACACCTCATCCCTGTATAAGGATGAGTCATGTCCATTGTCCCCATCAGCCATGTTGGCCGACCATCTTGTTACTTTCCCTCCAGCCATGCACACTGGTTATGAGAGTTTTTCTCAACCCTTTTTGAGTATAGGGTTAATCTGTTTGGCTCCCCGCCCCTGGAGTCTCGGTGCCTGATCAGACATGTGATCACATGATCTGTACTGCCCTATTTATATGGCCTTTAGTGCTACGGCTCCTTGATCCAGTATAAGGTTCTCTCTGCTGTGTTCCTGATTTATGTATATTATATTTGAATATTCTGGTTCTAGACTTCTGGCTCTGTGGTTTGACGATTCTTCTGATCAACCCTTGGTACCACGTATTTTGATATCCTGGTTTTTGACTTCTGGTATAGTACTCTAACTATTCTCTTGCTTAAATCCCATTTTGTGTTTTGTATGTGTGGTCTTCAGGTTTTGGTTTGCTTGTACCACACTACTATCTCTGCTGTTTATGTTTCTTGTTCTGGTGTTAGACCTAATTGCAAGGCATCTAGTGGTTTTGTGCTGGTTGCAGCATAATCTGTTTCTAGTGAAGTCCTCCTCTGCAGGTTGTAGACTATATTCCTGTCTAGTCTGGTGTTCTGTGTCTTTGTATCTAGTACAGCTACTTATTGTTTATAGAGACCACATCAAGGATCTCTTTCTAGTTAGCACCATTGATCAAGTCATGTCTGTTTCCCACCCTGTACTCTGTATAGACAGAAGGCCATCCAAAGGACCTTACCCCACGCGTTCCTCGTGTGTATACAGTCTTGTCTTGTCTGGTTATTTTTGTATCCCGTGTTCAGGGTTCTGCATTATGCAGAGAAACACATACCGGCCTAAAGGGCTTAACTATAAACACAGCAACAAGGTCCCCCCTTTGGCTCCTGAAGGGGGCCACCGTGACACATCCCCCATCACTGTCAGCATGGACCCCATTCAACACTGCTCAGATTTGATCAGTATCTAGTGAAGATCAGTGTACTTGTTCTTATAAATTTGAGACATATCTGCGGAGACATTCCAGCTATTGTCACTACATGGTATGAGTGTACAGCCAAGGAAGGCATGTCTTAAAAGCAGGTATGTATCCAGAAAGGGATAGCATAGCCGCAACAGAGATATAATACGTGTCTCTCGTTATGCAGACTTCACTTCTCCAATGTGCATAGACATTTGAAGGTAAGAAGCCCAGCGCATTGCACTTAGTGCTCACAAACCGCCAAACGCCCCCACACACGGAGAACACGTCTCTAAACCCATGAGAAGGTTTTCATACTGACGGTTTTGCCGCTGGTTCTGCTTAAACCCAAGTACCCTCTGCTAGAGCGTTTCTCGGTTAAATCCGACACAGGGAGACAGATGACAACCTATAAAACACACACATCCTAGAATATAATGTCCACATAATAAAATTTCCACAACAATCCCTCCGCTTTGTCATATGCTCCCCAGTGTCCCTCAATGAATCTCGATTTTCCTTGGAAAGAAACAGTTCCTCTTGTATACGGAAAGTCCTAAATCCAAAAAGCCAAACAGATGATGGAACTTCAAGTGAAGTACTATTTGTTCCAGTTCATTTTGTTTTCCTGGTTCCTGCATTTATTTCCACGCGTCCCATCTTACAGAATCCAACCTGTTCAGTTTCCTTTATTTTCACCATCCTCCACCCCTACCAACCAGCTTATTTGTGCTAAACTGCATCCTGGGTTCATATTCCCCATATCCCGGTGCCACCCCGGTACCTGGGCATGACAGAATGATCCAGCCAGAATTAAATGAACCCGCAGTCCTGCACTTTGTGGTGGAGTTGTTTAAAAGGACTTACCAGGACCTGTTTAACCAACTGATGGACTTTGTATTAAAGCTGCTGCAAGGTATTCGGGGCACCTCACCTAAAGAGCATGTACCATTTACCAGCAAGCACAGAGACCCCCTGTCTCCTGAAGAACGTGCCAGGAGACAGACTGCCAACCTGTGCCTGTACTGTGGGGACCCCACCCACTATCTGGTACACTGCCCACTAAGACCCCAGAAACCTACCTCTGCTTCCACTCAGAAAACCATGGTTTCAAAGCCTGCTACTACTGCCAAGCATGCTCCAGTGCTTAGAACTCTGAAGCAAACCCAGGCTTCCAGGCCTGCTTCTATGCCTAAACCTGCTTCAGACAGACCTGCGGCACCTAAGCCAGTACCCTTGCCCAAACCGGCCCCCAGGAGAGCTACTGCACAAGAGCCTGCACCCAGAAAACCTCCTGTGCCAAAGAGGTCCCCAAAACCACCTCCTCCCCCCAAACCTGTACCAAGGAAGCCACCTGCATCCAGGAAACCTCCTGTACCCAGACCCACTCCTAGGAGAGCTGTACCCAAAAATGCGGTGTCGCCGACGTCCAGCTCTGAAGAGGAGTCTGACACCCCCATGGATGTGGAGGCCTCCATGTCCTTACCCAGGGAGCCTGAACCTGGCCTTCCTATGGACTTGGAAGATGCATCCATGGAACCGGAGCCAATGGACATTATGTGTATACAGGTTCCAGGCATAACTACTCCCATCACTCACAGCCAACAAGATCCGGCCATTTGTGAGTTTGAAGATGCTAGTTATGACCCTCTGTATGATGTCATCCCTTTTGGCTGTATACCCTCTGAGGAATCAGATCCAGAGGACACCACGGTCTCTAAAGGACCCCCGAGTCCACATGCGGGGTCTCTGGGGTCTGACACCCCTATGAAGGCATGGCGAGGCTTCTGTTCTTCATCCAGCAATGGATCTGTATCAGAAGGGGATTATGGCAAAGAGGAAGAGGAAGAAGAGTACAGTAGATCCCGTCTCAATCTCTTTTCCTCATGTAGTGACGAATGGGAACCTGGAGAAGAGATGCCCATACTTCAGGCAACCAGTTATGTGGGTACCACTCTCACCACAAAGTCTTCTATTCCCGTAACCCCAAAGGGCAAGACCTGCAAAACATCATGATCTAAGGCCCGAAGACGGCACAGAAAAAAACCACTGCCAAACCAGCGTTACCAGATCTAGTGCTGGAGAGACCCAGGACGGTTTACAGACAACATCTGTCCCGCTGCCATTCGCCTATGTAGGCACTATGTTTTCGGGTAACGCTGCCTCCTACCTGTGCCACTCTGTGTCCAAAAGTTTACGCAGCCATCGCATTCCTACAGGTCCAGAACCCCCACCTGAAGAACCGGGCTGTTACACTGTACAAGGAACTATTGTTATACCTGCCCGGGATCCTGTATCAGGAGAATGGACGCTGCAACCTGTCTGCTGCTGCCAGTCTTCTATCGCATGGAGTGCGATCGTGTCATGCCCCATGGCTGCAACCATCCTGACACCCCCCTGGTGGTACATTTAATATACTACTCTCTGTAACCAGCACTGGTTCTGGCAGTTAAACAGTTAAATCACGAAACACACGTGACTCACACACAAAATAAAGGTGCCACGCCCCAGCCAGCACATTGCTGGATCATTACAGCTCCTGTGTGCTTCAAGTGAAGTACTATTTGTTCCAGTTCATTTTGTTTTCCTGGTTCCTGCATTTATTTCCACGCTTCCCATCATCTTACAGAATCCAACCTGGTCAGTTTCCTTTATTTTCACCATCCTCCACCGCTACCAACCTGCTTATTTGTGCTAAACTGCATCCTGGGTTCATATTCCCCATATCCCGGTGCCACCCCGGTACCTGGGCATGACAGGTCTAATGGTCGTTTTCTTGGTGACTGAAGCAACAGCAGGATTCGGCATCTACCCGAGTGACTGAGCAGCCCTTTTTAAGACCACACTGCTCACCTCCGTAGCCAGAGGAAGGGGCTAGAAAAGGTGCCCTAAACATTGTTGCTTCACAGAACCCTGGCCAGTTTACCACGGCTGGAGGGGATCCCAATTTTATGCGGTCGAATAACAAAATTAAAAAGTAAACATAAGGTGATACCACTCACTATTGGCACATGGAACGTACGTATAAAACCTTCTGTGCATACAAATACGCTGGTGGCACTCTGGGTCTCCTTAGAAAATTCTTTATTAAATGAGTATTCAACGTTTTATATATATATATATATATATATATATTGTCAATTTGAAATATGTCTCTCAAAATGTCACAAAAGCTTGCACTAGGATGACATCACGGTTTCTCAGACCGGTCACGTGATTGGAAAGATACGTACCCGTATGAGGGAAGTAAACAAAACACCCTATCTAGTTCCTCCCATCACTATGAGACTTTAAAGGTCTGTCCCAGATAGTCAGACTCATGGCAGCACTGCAACTATTACAACATGCTTATACCAGGGACGTGCAGTCAGGGGTGGCAGGGGAGGCAGAGCCTCCCCTGCCATTCCAGTAAATTAATGTGGTCATTGTGCTGTAATGACATGTGTGATGTATATATTTAAACTGTAAATTAAATTTTATTTATTGAAAAAAGTTCTCATACTCACCTCTCCACACTCCCTCGCTGTGCTTGCTTCTTCTCTCTGTCCTCCGCTTTTTTTTCTCCTGCACTGTCAGTTGGTGTGTGTGTGTGAGATTCACTACACAGACAGCAGGGGCAGCACTGAGCCAGCCTAGCCTACGCAATTTGCGCAGCTGAATGCTACACTAATTGCGAAGCTCAAGCTGGTTCTACACTCTTTTGTGCCTCCAGAAGCATTGAGAGCAATTGAAAGCTTGAGCCAATGGGAAAGCTCCATTGGTCTCAAGCACTTCTTTTTTTAAAAAACACACCCCCATGGGAGGCAGAGCTCCCCATGGATTGATTGACGCAGGACAGTCATGTGACTGTCCTCGTCAGTCATGGGGGGGCAGGCAGAGCTCAGCAATCAGCATGTGTATAATAGCGCCCTCTATTAGTCAATATTGTAAGTGCATGCTCTTACAACATTAAACACCTGTATGCAAACTTTTTTACAGTAAGATTTGCAATAGCGCCCTCTATTAGTCAGTCTTGTAAGTGCATGCTCTTAGCTGTAAAAAAAAAACAAGATGCGAACTTTATAAATAGTGAAACTCTATTCTCCTATATAACGATAATCAAATGTGTAAATTGCGACTGAGTAACCCTGTGTATATCTGGCTCTGATACTAGCCAGTGCCTCACTAGCCACTGACCTCACCGTACGTCACTGGCTTATACCATACAGCTCAGTATATCATGCAGCTCATCTGTAAATCTCTTACATGCAGGATAATTAGCTGGATCCATTGCACATTATATAGCACGGGGGCACATAATGAATGCTAATAGCCTATGAATCACGACTAACTTAGATAACCATAGTTCTCCAACAACGTAATGGTGCAAAAACAGCAATTTGCACGTGCAGTATACAACTGCTCCAAACTGACAAGCAGAAATATTTTACCCTTCGGACAATATCAGAGCTATATACCCAGTGCATGTGTAAATGTACAGTACTGTGCAAAAGTTTTAGGCCCCTATTACATTCTTCGCGCAATTTCGTTTGTGCAGCGCAAATTTTTTTGCACGCATCCTTCAGCGTTATTGCATGAAAATTAATGGTGGTATTACGATCGAACGCATTTTTTCATCTGTCAAAAAATAACGTTCGTAACACCAACGAGCAAAACGAACAGAAATACGCGCGCAGTAACATTGCGCACGTAAACCAGTGTGCGGACTGTTTTTTTTTCGCGGGATTCAGCCAATCAGAATTAAGAACCTTAATTGACATCAATTTACCTTAATTGACTCACTTTAGTAAATCTGAGTATACATGCTGCAGCAATAATAAAAAACCTGCACGAATTCACAATTTTATTGTTTGGGTATGTGTAGAATGTGTAACTATACTGTGCTGTATTTTTTTTTCGTGCTGGTGTATATCGTTTCGGCCAGAACGTTCCGATTTACAGTTACCACCAACTTTTCAAAGATGTTAAAATTATGCACGCAAATGTTGTTCGTAAAACGTTGCGCATCGATTGTAATACTATCCGCGTACCAGCGCACAAACACATTGCACTCACAATGTTAAGTATGGGATGTGCGCACAAACTTTTGTTTGCGTAGGGTCACTCGTCTTAGACGTTAACGCGCATCGTATGTGCGAACGTTGTAATATGACGTTCAGCGCAAAGGGTTTTGCCCCTCACGCAAATGCGCGAGGAATGTAATCGGCAGGTGTGAAAAAATGCTGTAAACAAAGAATGCTTTCACAAATGGAAGTGTTACACATTTATGTTGATAAATGAACAAAATGCAATGAATGAACAAAAGAGAAATCTAAATCAAATCAATATTTGGTGTGACCACCCTTTGCCTTCAAAACGGTTGCAATTCTTCTAGGTACACTTGCACACATTTGTTTGAAGGAATTTGGCTGGTAGGTTGTTCCAAACATCTTGGAGAACTAACCACAGATCTTCTGTGGATGTAGGCTTTCTCACATCCTTCTGTCTCTTCATGTAATCCCAGACACACTCGATGATGTTGAGATCAGGGCTCTGTGGGGGCCATGCATTCACTTCCAGTACTTCTTGTTCTTCTTTACGCTGAAGATAGTTCTTAATGACCGTGGCTGTATGTTTGGGGTCATTGTCCTGCTGCAGAATACATTTGGGGCCAATCATATGCCTCCCTGATGGTATTGCATGATGGATAAGTATCTGTCTGTATTTCTCAGCATTGAGAATGCCATTAATCCTGACCAAATCTCCAACTCCATTTGCAGAAATGCAGCCCCAAACATTCAAAGAACCTCCACCATGCTTCACTGTTGCCTGCAGACACTCATTATTGTACCGCTACAGCCAAATATTTAAAATTTTGACTCATCAGTCCAGAGCACCTGCTGCCATTGTTCTGCACCCCAGTTCCTATGTTTTCTTGCATACTTTAGTCACTTGGCCTTGTTCCCACGTTGGAGGTATGGCTTTTTGGCTGCAACTCTTCCATGAAGACCACTTCTGGCCAGACGTCTCCAGACAGTAGATGGGTGTACCTGGGTCCCACTGGTTTCTGCCAGTTCTGAGCTGATGGCACTGCTGGTTATCTTCCGTTTTCAATGGGGAATAAGCTTGATGTGTCTGTCATCTGCTGCACTGTTTCCTTGGCCGACCACTGCATCTACGATCCTTAACGTTGCCTGTTTCTTTGTGCCTCTTCAAAAGCGCTTGAACAGCACATCTTGCAACCCCAGTCTGCTTTGACATCTTTGTTGGGAGAGATCTTGTTGATGCAGTATAACTACCTTGTGTCTTGTTGCTGTGCTGAATCTTGCCATGACATGAAACTGTCTTACACAAGCTCACCTTGGTAGCAGAGTTTGGCTGTTTCTCACCCAGTTTTAAGCCTCCTACACAGCTGTTTCTATTTCAGTTCATGACTGGGTTTCAACCTACGTGTGACATTGATGATCATTAGCACCTGTTTGGTATAATTGGTTTATCATACACCTATAATCCTACAAAATCTGACTTTGTGCAAGTGTACCTATGAGAATTGATGCTGGTTTGACGGCAAAAGGTAGTAACACCAAATATTGATTTGATTTAGATTTTTCTTTTGTTCGCTCACTTTGCATGTTAAATTGACAAATATAAACAATCATTTATTTATATTTCTGAAAGCATTCTTTGTTTACAGCATTTTTTCACACCTGCCTAAAACTTTTGCACAGTACTGTACATATAAGGCTACATTTCCAATAATGACCGAAGCATGGACCCTATCCTATAATAGCACAGACCCACATGTAGATCAGCAGAAGTAATTCATGCATACATCAGAGAATGATCTAATATCACCTATTAAATAATTGTAAATTAACTAATATAAAGTGATTTATATGATGACCAAATGTCCATATATAAATGAGATGTCAGTGAATCACCATATCCCATTAAAGCCATGTTTCCCAAACCTGTCCTCAGGACCCGATGACACCCCAGGTTTTGCAGATATCTGTAGCACAGCACAGGTGATATCATTTGCTGCTCAGTGATTTCAGAATTCAGTCTGCAGTTTCCCAATGTAGGGGAAGGGGGGGTTGTGAGGGTCCTGAGAACGAGCAACAGCACTTGTGGCCTCCCCTACGGTGGGTGCCCGCTCAGGTCTCACAAGGTTTTAGCTTGCTTGTGCCATTACAGGGATGAATGTGCCTTATGCAAATCAGCCTGCTCTCACCCAAAGAGGGTGGCCAGTACTGATTGTCAAGGACGTCATCCCTGCACGAGAGGTGCAGCAACCCCCGACGATCGTTTCGGCCTTGTTAGGCCTCGTCAGGAGGGTATAGCTGACACCACTCTAGGCACATCAAGCAAGGGGTCCACATCTGGATGACACTGTAAACTTATAATGAGGGAAAGGGGGGTTTGTGAGGGTCCTTTTACCAAGGTAATCTGCAAAATCTGGCCTGGTTGAATGCTGAGGACAGGTTTGGGAAACACTGCGTTAAAGGATTATAATAGCAATATATAAAATTTGATTTATAAAATAACTGAAAGTTCGATTTATATATCAAATATCAGTGGTTCATTCATGTAACTATAATGATATCAGTCATTAGGCGCTCTACATCGGGAATCCTATGGATATAAGGAGCGATTAATATCAGTAGGGGAATCTGCAAACATATCCATCTACCGGATAGACCTACAGTATCAGTCCAACCTTAAAATGCTAGTGATATACTGTAAGTATGAAACCAATGGTCATAGTTTCCACCACATCTATATTGTAGTTCAGCAGTGGTTTATTAATAACGTGGCCAAAACATGTTAACCTATCAAATATCAGTTGTCTTTAATAAATGGGGTGAAAGTAAAACCCTCATTTATCCCATTAGGGGCTAGGGCATTGAGTCTATATATCCACTCTTTTTTCCTTCTTGAGCAATAATCTGTCCAAATATCCTTTTCCTCAGACCCAGTGTGACCTTCTCTAGGCCCATAAACACAAGGGGCCATATTACGTTCTAAACGCTAAGGCCCCTATTACACGCTTCAGGCAAATGCGCTCGCGCAACACAATTTTTTTTGCACACCGAAAAAAATGTTAGCGCGCGCAAATTAACGCGGTATTACGATCCGAGCACAGGTTTTCAGCCTTCAACTCTTTTCAAGCGCAAATCCGACGCACAAAGCCGGGCGCAAATGATCGTTGCGTGCAGGAATCGGTGGGCAGACTGCTTTTCACAGGATTCAGACAATCAGAATTAAGAACCACCATTTGCTTGGTTTCGGTTGTTGCGCCTGTCAAAGTCAATCTGCGTACATGTGCTGCAACAAAAATAAAAAATTAAACAATTTACTAATTTTACTGTTTGGGTATGTGTAGAATGTGTAACTGTACGGTGCTGTATTTTTTTCTGTGCAGGTTCATTTTGTTTCGGCCAGAACGTTCAGATTGTAAATTAACACCAGGTTTTCAAAGACGTTAAAATGATGCGCGCAAATGTCGTGCGTTACATTTTGCACTAAGATTGTAATACCATGCGTGCATACGCATTGGCGCTCAGTGTTAAGAATAGGATGCGTGTAGGAACCTGCGCTCACGCTGGGTTCGCGCAGGGTGACTCGCGTTGGACGTTAACACGCATAGTTTGCGCGAACGTCGTAATAGGACGTTATGCGCTAATGTTTTTTTCCTCGCGTAAATGCGCATTTGCGTGCACGAACAGTGTAATGGGGCCTAAAACGGGGATGCTAAGGAGGAAAACCTGTGCCTGCAGGTTTCTCCTTAGCGTCCCCGTTTTAGGATGATATTAAGGTGCAGGCGCTAATCCAGCAGCCTGTGCCGTAACACGGCGCTAAGCTTTGGGATACTCCTTAGGACTCCATTGAGGCTTCCACTGCCAGTCACATGGCAGGTCAGCATAGTGATTCGCAGTGGGAGACTGGGGGACTTTTTTCCCCCAGTCTCACTTTGCTCCCGGTGGCAAGAAGAGGATAGACCGCCGTTCTTGCCTCGGGATGAGGTGAGTATCTGATTATTTTTTTGGGGGGTTACAGCTGGTGCTGACTGATTCTGCAGAAACGAAATCAGTTAACCATAGCTAGGACCTGGTGCTAACATTAGAAATAACCACAGCGGGATGGTATTTAGAGTTAGGACTTTGAAATGCTAACGCTAATTAACTCTTGGGCACTCCCCATGTTAAAGCTGCGTAAAGTGCGAGTAAAAGGGACTCATCTCCCCTGGGTTACAGCTGATCTTACACTAATGTACCAGCTTAGAGATTCACGGTGGTCAAATTTCAAGAGTACTGGTTCCATGAACGATCACTACGAATACCGAAAATGTCGGAATGAATGCACAAAACAAACAAAAATGGCCAAAGCCCATTACTTCAATGAAAATCTAAACAATAACATCTCAAACCCTAGAAACTTTTGGAGAACCATAAGTAACATACAAGCACCCCCAGTCCACTCCCAGCCAGCTGCTGTCAAAGTAAACAACCAAACCCTGCAACACCCGCTAGATGTAGCAAATGCCTTTAATGATTATTTTGTTGGATGTGCCACCACTTTGATTGCCAAGCTAGGAAATGACATGCAATCAGAGAGGCCTCATGCAGGTCAGGCCCGAACAACTGTGCAAAGTCCCTGTATCACACAGGAATTCAGTTTTAGACCAGTGCCTGTCAGTGTCGTTACTAAACTTCTCCGTAAGCAAAAAATGAAATACCAGTCTGGACCTGATCAAATACCAGCAATGCTGCTGAAAATCAGTGCGCCAGCAATTGCAAATCCAGTCGCAACCCTAATAAATGAGTCACTGGCAACTGGTTACATACCCAAGCTCTGGAAGACTGCAAGAGTGGTACCTATCCATAAAAGTGGGGACAGTACTTTGGTATCCAACTACCGTCCGATATCGTTGCTCCCTATAATGTCAAAAGTCTTGGAAAAATGTGTCTACACACAATTACGTGATTATTATCAATATTGGAACTACTTAACCCCGGATCAATCAGGCTTTCGACCAAATCACTCAACCACAACCGCCCTTTTAAAAGTCTGCAATGATATCCAAGCTGGGATGGAACAAGGAAACCTAACTGGAGCCATCTTCCTTGATTTTGCCAAGGCCTTTGACACGGTAGACCATGGCATCTTGTTAGAAAAACTTAAAAACTCTGGCATTGGTGATCGCACGCTAACCTGGTTTCAATCATATGTATCCGACCGATCACAATATGTGTCAATTTCTGGCAGCTCCTCCCTCCCGCTCCCAGTCACTTGCGGTGTACCCCAAGGCTCAGTACTAGGCCCCCTGCTATTCACAATATTCATAAATGATCTGCCCAACGTCTGCAAAGCCTCAACTGTACATATGTACGCAGACGACACTGTGATCTATACCAGCAAACCAAATCTCCCGCAGCTGGAGGCCGTGCTGCAAGAACAATTCACAGAGGTAGAAAAGTGGATCAAAAACAACAAACTTTTTTTAAATACTGACAAAACTGTAACGATGCTCTTTGGAACAGCACCTAAACTACACAAATTGCAAAATCCCCATCTATGTGTTGGGACAATATCAAATGGCACACTGACCACAGTCACTTCTCTCAAATATCTAGGTATGTGGTTGGACCCTAATCTATCCTTTGGCCCCCACATCGAAAAACTCTCATCTAAACTTTACCCCAAACTAGGTGCCCTGTACAGAAACAAATCCTGCCTGAGTCCCGCGGTAAGAAAGCAGATTGTACAGCAAATGCTTATGCCGGCTATTGATTACGGAGATGTAGTGTATGCAGCCGCCCCGCAAACACACCTTCATAAACTTACTACACTGTATAACTCATTCTGCCGCTTTGCGCTACAATGTAACTACATGACCCACCATTGTGACATGTTAAAACAGCTAAACTGGCCATCGCTAGAATCCAGACGCACCCTTCACCTTTCCAGCCTGGTGTTTAAGAGCATCTCTGGGAAGCTGCCACCCTACCTGAATAGACTGCTTCCCCCAGCAGCTCCCTCATCCTATAACCTCCGATCCAGGACCAGCACCTTACTTGCAATACCACAATACAAAAAGACAGTGGCTCGGTCCTCATTTTCCTACAGAGCACCACAATTATGGAATAACCTCCCAGACACCATCAAATCTTCCACCAGTCTTAAGTCACTCAAAATTTCCCTGTTAACATACCTCAATACAGAATGCACCTGTAAACATGTAACCTAGTGACTATATTTCCTACATATTTATTTTCTGTTAATCTGTATATTTGTGTTGTTAATATCTTACATTGTATTACTTTGTATTTCTGTAAATGTAACACTTCAATGTACTTGAACCCAGGACATACTTGAAAACGAGAGAAATCTCAATGTATCCTTCCTGGTAAAATCCTTTATAAATAAAATAAATAAATAAATAAATAAAGCATAGGCAGTGCAAAGCACAGTAAGCTTGTGCTGGAAAGCGCAAGCCCTGAATCGTTAATGGGTTTTTTAACCAGTTAGCTTTCGGAGTGTAATATGGTCTGCCTGTGCTAGACCTACCACAGATATCGTTAACGCGCTCACACAGCTGAGCACTAATGTTAGCGTGCTGTATGTAATAGGGCCCAAGGTCTTTAGAGGACCCCTGATGGTAAATGGAAAAGTGTCTTGCAATAGGATTATCTAAATTTCTCTCTGTCGAACATGCATGTTCAAGAATTCTGACTTTAAGGGCCCTGAACCTGTTGCCAACGTAAACCTTGTTGCAGGGGCATCTCAACAGGTAAATCGCGCCCATGGTGTTAGTAAAAAAAAACCTTTGATATACCAGGTTTTTCCAGTTCGTAGTCTCAAAGACTTGGATTCTTTGGAGGCCATCTTACAGACTTTACACCTAACAGAATTAGAATTTATCTAGGAAAGCATTAGAACTCTTCGATAAGTGTCTAAAATTTGCCACCACAAAACAAATAGGAGGTTTTAACCTTTTTATGGATGCACAGAAATTTTTGAGACAACTTTAAGATATTTAATGAAGTAAGGGTAGAAATTAATCAAGATAGAGAGGTTACTGACCCCTCCCCTGTTATACATTCAGGTCTGAAGAGAACAGATTTTTTTCCAACCTGGGATAAAGGGCATAACATAGAGGTATTTCTGGAGTTTATCCTAAAGGATTTTGAGAATTTAGAATCTCGCCCCTTTATTACTAATAATAATTAATATTATTATTATTCTTTATTTATAAAGAGCCAGCATATCCACAGCGCTGTACAATAGGCACAGTATAGACAGGGTTACAATACATTGAACAACATTTGACAACAGTACAGGAGGAGATGAGGGCCCTATTCCCGTAGGATCTCACAATCTAGAAGCTAATTTAAGCTATAAAGAACGTCAGGCATGTAAGATGTTAAAAAATAACCACCAATTAGTTATCAAGCAGGCTGACAAAGGGGGTGGTACGGTAGGTATGAATAGAGAGCACTACTTACAAGAGTCCCTACGAATATTAGGAGACAGAGACACTTATCAAATTTTAGAACATAATCCTACCCTGAGATTCCTAAAATAAATGAAAGGACTGTTAATAAAAGGGAAAAAATGGGGGATCTTAAATGAAGAGGAATTTAAATATTTATATCATGAAAACTGTAGAACAGCTATTTTTTATTTCTTGCCAAAGATGCATAAAAATATTCAGACCCCCCCAGGAAGACCCATAATCAGTGGAATTGATTCCCTTACATGCAACCTTTCTCAATACATTGATAGTTTCCTATAACCCTTAGTACAAAAAAATAGGTCATATATAAGGGATACAGGGCACATTTTGGAAGAGCTGCGAAATATAAAATGGGAGGATAATTTCTGTTTTGCCACTGTAGATGTTGTGTCCTTTTATAGCTCGATCCCGCATGTTAAAGGGGTACAATAAGTTACTCAGTGTTTAAAAGAAGAAAGCACTTTATCCCAGACTCAGGTGGCATTTTTATCGGAAGCCATTATGTTTGTTCTTAAACATAATTATTTTTGTTTTGAAAAAGTGTTTTATTACTATCTTGTGGTATTACAATGGGGACGAGGTTTGCCCTGGGCTACGCCATCCTATACATGCATAGGTGGGAACACCAGCGTGTGTGGTCTGGCATGGCCGGGGGTGACCTCGACCTCTGGCGTAGATTTATAGTTGATGTTTTAATTTTGTGGAAGGATGATACGAAGTCCTTGGAAAGGTTTATTGGATCATTGAATGAAAATGATTTTAATCTAAGTTTTACTTCAAAAATCAATCAGGAGACCATTGCTTTTTTAGTCCTTCCTATTTATGTGAAAAATGGGAAGTTAGAAACCAAGACGTTCTTCAAGGAGACTAATGTTAACTCTGCAATAGACAGAAGAAGTTCCCATGCCGCAGAGTGGTTACATAATATCCCCAAGGGCCAGTTAACAGGTTAAAAAGAAACTGTTCAGAACAAAGTATATTTGAAAGCCAAGCGCAAATCCTGGTAAATAAATATCAACAAAAAGGCTATAAAAGGGATAGAATTCAGAGAGATTTTCAAAAGATAAAAGACAGATAGACAGGATCTGATGATATAAAAGGGAAAAGATTAAAAAAATAAAGGGGATAAATTTAGGTTTGCATTTGTAACTCAATACAATCCACATGCGGAGAAAGTAAGGAAATTTCTAAAAAACATTGGCCTATCTTGCAAGTTGATCCTATTTTAAAAGATAATATTCCCAAATCGCCATTAGTTATTTTTAGGAAAGCACAAAATCTTAAGAATATATTAGCACCAAGTCAATTAATGACAATAAAAGAGAACAAGGGATTTTTAATTCTGATATACCAAAGGGATTTTATAGATGTGGAAGCTCTAAGGCGTGCACATATCAAAATAGAAAGATAACCAGTTTTAAAAGTAACCTTTTTAACAAAGAATTAGAGATTAAACCTTTTATTAATTGTTCTTCAAAAGGGGTCATATATCTTTTGGAGAGTCCATGTGGAGCTCAGTATATAGGGAGGACCTCATGAGACTTAAAAGTGAGGATTCTTGAACATCTAGGTAATATCAGATGCAATACGTTAGATCACAGTGTTCCTGTACACTGTAATAATTGCCCCCATTTTAGTCCAAAGAATTTTAAATGGACAGGGATAGATGTAGTACCAAAAGATTGGAGAGGAGATTTCTCTAGAAGATTGGCTAGGCAAGAGACTGAGTGGATCTATCGGATGGGTACATGTCAGGAAGGGGGTCTCAATGTAGATTTAGATATAAAAGGATGCCTTCAATGTTGTATTGTTTCTTTGTTTGCAGCTCCTGAATGTTCTTATTTTCTGTATTATATTTAGTATTAGTTGTTATCAGTGTTTAATAGGATGTCTTTTACCCCACTGGGAGTTGATTTTAGGGCTATGAACTTTACCCACTGACTTCCAGAGGGTAAGGGGTTAATACCTGGACTGACCTCCCCCCAAGAAGGCATGTGCACAGATGCTGCCTTCCGGAGGACTTTTTTAAACTTCCAGAGCTGTGCACGCTACGATAAAGGGTTTGAAGACTTCCCAGGATCGTTCACCCAGTATGCAACTTCTGGAGATGCGCAATGGGTGACACGCATGAGATCGATGGCCCGATATGCCACTTCTGGACATGCGCAATGGATACACACGGAACTAGAAGAAGAAGACCACAAGATGGCGGCTGATTAAGAATGATTGGGACATTATTTAAAGAGGGTGGAGGGATTAGTCATGCACTCTCTCCCTGATGAAGTCCTTTATCCAATAGGATGAAGCGCATTGAGTGTTTTTATTGCCGTGTTTTGCCAATAAATCTTTTACCGAAGGAACGTCTCCTGGCTCTTCCTGTGGCGGCGGGGTGAACCAACTTGAGAGGAACTAACGGTGGAGTGGTAACACTATATGATGTGCCTTTATATATTATATATCCAGTGAGTTACGTTCTCTGGGGCTTTAAGTGTGATTTAGTAATATACTGCACTATGAAGTTTTTTATTCTGTATTGATAGGTTGCAATCCCAGGATATTTTATTTTTACACCTGCCACATTGAC
This sequence comes from Leptobrachium leishanense, assembly GCA_009667805.1. Taxonomy (NCBI): domain Eukaryota; kingdom Metazoa; phylum Chordata; class Amphibia; order Anura; family Megophryidae; genus Leptobrachium; species Leptobrachium leishanense. Next base: position 174,590,349 of record CM019067.1, on the reverse strand, counting down.
AGATGTTCTTAACCATGTGGTAGTCGCAGCTGGTTCTGAAAAATGACTATGTATCAATCTGTCATTTATGGAAGGACAGCGTCGTGCTGTTACTGAGGCTCAGTTTGATGGTACCTCCTTGATGTTCTTCTGCTGTAAGTATAGACCAATACCTATTACAAATGTATTTTACCCGTTCCCAACTAGTATCATAGTTGGCAATCAGCCATATCATTCTCTGTTCTTTTTTTAGATTTTTCTTTTGAGAAAATCCTCCCTATCTGAGGATAGTGCTCTTTATAACACTCTTCTTAAGGATTCTATGAGGGTAGCCTTTACTGCGTAAATCCGATCTTGTTATCTGCTTTCTTTTTTAATTCATCAAACGTACAGCAGGCCCTTCTAATTCCGAGGTATTGGCCATATTGGGATACCAGTTTTTAGTGTGTTTGTATGGAAACTCTCCCAGGTAAGCAGATTATTTGTTGCAGTTTGTTTTTTGTAATGAGTTATTTCATATTTTACCCTCTGGGATGAAATTGTGATATCAAGAATATTGATATTTTGTTGTTGTATTTCGGAAGTAAATCTCAAATTGAGCTGATTTTTATTCAAACTTAAGGCAAATCATGTAAATTCTTCCTCCCTTCCTGTCCATATTATCAGTACATCATCGATGTAGCGTTTCCTTAATCTGGGTACTGAAGGGGTTCTTAGTATATATGCAGGTTTCCTCCCACCAGCCTAAGAAGATATTCACATAGGTTGGGGCACTGGGTGAGCCCATTGCCACACCCACTTTTTGGAGTAAGAATTGACGACTGAAAAGAAAGTAGTTGTGTGTAAGAATAAACTGGAGAAGGTTAATAATAAATTCAATTCTTGATTCATCAGACTGAGTCTTCTGAAGTGATCTATATACTGCCTGTAAACCTAACCTATGTGGGATACTACTATAAAGTGCCTTGACATCAAGACCACAAAGCAGACAGCTATCAGTAAATGCAAAGGTTTTTTATAAGGTTCAATAGCTGTTTAGAATCCGGAAGATATTAAGGAAGTTGTTTCACAAGGCATCTTAAGGCTTTATTGATAAATGTACTTACGAGTCAGAATATCTCTACCGGATACAATCGGTCGTCCTGGTGGGGGGATTTTGCCTGTGAGTATCTACGGGAGGCTATGAAAAGTAGCTAGCATAAGTGCATCTATCCACATTAATTCAAATTCCTTTAGTGGAAATAAGGCCATCCACCTGTGCATTCAGAAACAATTCATTAAGCTCTTTCATATATTTTTCTATAGGATGTGTCATGAGTCTTTCATATGTTTTATCATCATTTAAGATGTCCATTGTCATGGTTTTATATTGATGTTTTGACGTAATAACTATATTCCCACCTTTATCAGATTTGTCGATCTTAATATTTTTTTATCTTGAAGCTGTGGTAAGGCAAACCTCCCATCTCTACTAAGATGATCATTATAGATATCAGGTAAGTTATTATCCTTAAGTAGTTCTATTTCATGACATGCCATTTGGCAAAATAAATTAATGTGATTGAATTGCACTAGATGCGGGGTAAATTCGCTTTTCAATTGTAACCCGGTATCTGTTGATATTTGTACTTCTTGATGTTCCTCATAAATCTCCATAAGATCATTCAAACATAGCAGGTCTATAGCCTCCAAATTGTGCGCGGAAAAACGCATTAACGTGAGGGGCAAAACCCTTTGCGCTGAACATTGTATTACGATGTTCAGGCACAAAATGCGCGTTAACGTCTAACGCGAGTGACCCTGCGCGAACCCTTTGCGAGCGCAATTTAGTGCACGCATTCTATACTTAACAATGTGAGTGCAAAAGCATTTGTGCGCTGGTGCGCACATGGTATTACAATCTTAGTGTAAAATTTAACGGACAACGCTTGCACGCATAATTTTAACGTCTTTGAAAAGCTGGTGGCAATGGCAAATTGTAACAACCTGACCGTACCAAACTGCGGATTCACAATGGAGAACGTCGATGCGCACATATTTTTTACTAGATCCGTCAAAAATGACGGCCAGTACTTTGTCTTCCATCAGAATGTAGACATGTTGTGCACAGTCCACACAAAAATGCGTTCGTCTGACTGACTTGCATTAAAAATTACTTTGCGCTCACTGATTTATGCGCGCAACAGTACTTTGCGCGCATTTTTGCTCGTCGGTTTTACAAGAGCAATTTCCCGACGAATAAAAAAATGCGTGAGAAATGTAATTCCAGCGGTGATTTTTGTGCGTTAATGTTTAACGCTTCCGCAAAAAAACATGCGTTTAGCGTGCGTTTTTTGCGTTAAGAATGTAATAGGGCCCTATATTGGCTAGGGGACAGATTGCAAATGGCCAGGTTAATAATTTGCATCTTATTGGGGGCCCCCATTCCTGAAATCCTATGCAGTAACCGTTTTCTATTAGCATCTGACATTTAACATGTGTGTTCTAACCAAGCCGCTTTCTCAGCAGCTTGAGTCGCAATACTTTTGAGGTGTTAAAGGATAATGGCAGCCATGCTGTGTGCCACTGCTATTATCAGCTCCAGGAGTCCACAGCACTCCATAGAGACAGACGCGTTCTTATTCGAATGACATCCGGAAGGGCGGGCGGAAGGTTTCCTAGAGGAACATTGGGAACTTTCAATTTCCTGTGTTCAGCTGCCCCCAGAGAGAGAAAGTGCTGGATAATAACACTATTCTTTCTACCGACAGAGCTCAGGTGAGTATGGGTCTTTATGGTGACCTTAGATTTACTGTATGTGTTAAGTGATTGGACTGAAACGCAGTCATTATCACCCGGCTTTAAAAGTCATCATTCAAATCTGAATAACGGCAGGCACAGTCGAAGCACTGGTGTATTTTGGCCTAGGCCAACAAGGCCCAGGCCTAGGGCGGCACTTTCCAGGGGGCGGCGGCCCGCTGGGTGGCCCCACCCCTAAAAAAAATAATTTTTTTTTTTTTTTTTTCTTTTGCAAACTATTTTACCAGGAAGGAAACATTGAGATGTCACTAATTTTCAAGTATGTCCTGGGTAGGCAAGGCCTAGGCTTTCACTTTCCAGGGGGCAACAAAAAACCTCACCACTAATTGGGTTACTCACAGAGCACCGAAATGACGCCAACATTTTGGTGTTCTGTAGTTCCCTGCACTTCGGGGAATAAAATTTCCCAACCCTGCAGTGAATTCACCATTCACCGCAGGGTCCCCAAAGTGCATGGAGTCGGCCGCTGTATGCTGCCACCGCAAACCCATGGCCTGCTGTTTTAAAAAGAACTACTGAACGAAAATGTCTGGACTTTACATATAAGATCCTATGATTGATAATAAAAAGTTCTGTTACAGAAAAAGGAGAACCGCTATTAAAAGAAAGGGGGGGAATTTAGCCCAAAAAATTCTGAAAAATCACTAAAAGGTACAAAAAAAATCAATAAATAAATAAAGACTTTTTACTGCAGATTAAAATAATAAATGGTTTATTAGATATTGCATAAAAAACGGGAATATTTTTAACATTGAAACCTATTGGGTTCGCCTGAATAAACCTGCTGATTGAAACCACCGAACATCAGGACATTTCACTGACATTTCTCTGCTGTTTGGTGTTCTCTGAATAGATTAACCATTACTTCTCTATGGGGATTTGCACTGCCTTCAAACAGCACTGTACTTGCTGGCAGTTCGCCAAACTTGTGTGTGAGCATATCACCAGAGCAGTGGTGTACTTAGAGGAGTGGCGGAGGGCGGGCCGCCCCAGGTACCAGTGATTATTGGGGTGTCATTAGGGGGTACTAGGAGGTGCCACTGTCACTATGTGTCAGCTTTGAGCTGTGCTCTCAAACAACGAGCAGCGGAGCATGACGTTTGCATACGGAATAAAATCGAATAGAATAAAAATCCCCCTCTCCTCCCTCCATAGCTCCTCCCCTGCCTCGCAGCAGCTCTAGGAGAGGGGAGGGGGATGTGATTTGTGTCCAGAGAGAGAAGATGACAGTAAACGGCAGGTAAGGGGGGGGGGTTTCAGCAGAATATGAAGCCCTGTCTGCTTACTGCTGTTTAAAGTGGACCTTTCCTTAACCAGCACTGCAGTGATAGAAATTTGTCATTGAGCTGCCTGGCTCCTGGTGAGGCTGCTTGCGTGCAGGTCACACTTGGTCCGGCCAGTCAGGTGGTACTGAGTCTCAGTACCACCTGACTGGCTGAACCACGTGACACGCATGCACGCAGCTGCCCGCCCTTTCGTTAACATGGACTGTCACTCTATTCTGGACTGAACACCCACCGGGAAGGGAATCAAAGCCACGGTGCACCCTCTGGCAGTGGCACCCCACTGCTGACAAGATGGCTCCACGCACAGGCACAGCCGTGATCCTAACGTGGCCTGGAGGGACCTCCTGCTGAGTCTGTACACAGTCCCTGCTGACTCTGCACACAGCCCTACCGCGGACAGAGGCCGGTAAATGTAGAATAAATAATTGCTGTGTGCTCATATACACTCGGTTTGCTGGGAGTTTTACTGCAGTGGATTCTGATGCACTCATACACACCACACATTGCATTGCTGGGAGTTTTATTGCAGTGGATTCTGATGCACTCATACACACCGCACATTGCATTGCTGGGAGTTTTATTGCTGTGGATTCTGTTACGCTGACACACCACACATTGCATTGCTGGGAGTTTTATTGCAGTGGATTCTGATGCACTCATACACACCGCACATTGCATTGCTGGGTGTTTTATTGCTGTGGATTCTGTGATACACACTGCATATTACTGTGAGTTTTATTGCTGTGCAGTTCTGTGATATGCTCATACACACTGCACATTTCTGTGGGTTTTATTGCTTTGCAGCTCTGATATGCTCATACACAGTGCCCATTTCTGTGAGTTTTATTGCTGTGCAGTTCTGTGATATGCTCATACACACTGCACATTTCTGTGGGTTTTATTGCTTTGCAGCTCTGATATGCTCATACACAGTGCCCATTTCTGTGGGTTTTATTGCTATGCAGCTCTGTGATACGCTCATATGCAGTGCACGTTTCTGTGGATTTTATTGTTCCACCAATTAGAGCGGCTGTGATCCCGTTTACTTGACATGCGTGGCTGTTCTTTGTAAAATACTTGAATTTAAACATTTCATAATTTTCTTTATCTCAATAGATACATTTGAAATGGTATACAAAATATACAAGTAGGCACTTGGTATCCACTTTTAATATAAAGAGAGGAAAAGGCAGAGCTCTAAGAGGAAAAGGTGGAGCTTAAAGAGGAAGGGTGGGGATTAACCAGGAAGAGGTGTGCCCTTGACAGGAAGGGGTGCGTCAAATTTAAATTAGGGGTGCACGAGTTTAGTCAGGCCTAGGGCAGCACAAAACCTAAATACACTACTGAGTCGAAGGGTGATCGAGGCTGAAATTCTTCATCTACTACCCGCACATTAATGTCTCCCAAATAAAGTATATTAGATGTTAATGTACAGTAAGCAGTCACAACATCCAAGAAGCTGTAAATAAGCTGTTAAAAATTTAAGCAGAGCACTTGAGCCTTTCTGTAGTATGGCTTAAATATTCTGCTTAGCAGCAACATGGAAATAGGGTCCCATCTAATGAAAATTTATTCTCTCCCGTTTTTATACCCTTAAATAATTGGGCAGATGCTGATGACAGATGTTTCAGTCTCTGTCCCAGGTAGCACAATGTCTTGAGATATTTATTTTTATAATATAATGCTACTGGATTGAAGAGATTTTTTTTTTCTTGTGTAACCCTTAATTAAGCATTAAGATGTTATGTTATGAAAATATTGAATACAACATTACGATTTGCAGTCAGGGCACAAATTTGTAAATAAAATATTTTACTGCACATTTACAAGGAATTTGTTTGCCATTTCAGCCTACTCCTGTGTGTATTACCACATGATAATTTACTAGGCTGAAAACATGAAAGTCTGGATACTTTTCAGTAGTGTGCTAGTAATGCCCTTTGGGAATTCTTTGATCCACAAAAAATTAGATATACATTTAATGAATGTAAATTTCATTCAATGTAAAATTTAGACATGTGCACAGCACAAAATTTCATTTTGAACTAATGGATTAGTCCTAAAATGCAATTTATTTACTTGCTAAAGAAATTCGTTTTCAGTTCTTTAGTATGAAAACTAATTTCATTCATCTGAAAACCAGTGGATACAATTACTATTGTAGTGGCTCCTCAGAGGGCTGAGATCGCTGCTTGTTACAGTATCTCTCACTCTCAGCATAATGTGTCAGGCAAAGCTGTTACAGTAACTGACTGCTGCTCATCACAGCGCTCAGAGTTTCAGTCAAACTAGTAAGAGGTTAGAACAATATTATTTCCTTGTTTTACTGAAACTCTGAGCGCTGCTACAGTCAGTTACTGTAACAGCTGAGCCTGATACATTGTACTGAGAGATAATATAACAAGCAGCCAATCTCAGCGCTCACAGCCACTGGATTTAAAGGGCTAAAAAAAGGCTCCTCTCTGTATAATGTATAGAACATCCTCCTGCATTAATTAATAACCCTCTCTGTATAATGTATAGAACATCCTCCTGTATTAATTAATGCCCCTCTCTGTATAGAACATCCTACTGCATTGGCATGTGGAGGGTGCAGAACTTCGGAATGCAATGCTTATCCAGCACAGGAGAGGGAACTTTTACTTAAACTTTGTATATCTGTGGGGGAGACAGACAGGAATATAAAAGCAGGGGAGAGGGAAAATATTAACGTAAATCGGTCTGAAAGCTCAGAGAAGAGATGACTGGTGCAAATTTATTTTTATAACAAAATAAAGCACTTTAAATCCAGGGAAAACATTCAAATAAATCACACTGAAGGCTCATATTGACAGAGTAACTTTGAGAGTTGGATACTAAATGTGTCAGACGTAAAAAAATTTTTTATAGCAAGCAGCTCTGGGAGAGGAGAAGGACTTTATATAAAACGTGTATTATAGATGAGGAAAGGGGGATAGTGCTCCTGGATAATATAAAATGTATCAGACCTAAGCCCCTATTATGCAGAGCGGGAGGGGAGATAACACGTTTTATAAAGTCCCTCTCTTCTCCCAGCCCTGCTTGTTATAAAGGGGTTTTTACTATCCAGCCCTCCTCTGTCATTAGCTTTCAGTGTGATTTATTTGAATGTTTTCCTTCTCCAGCTGCTTTTATCATCTTAACAAGGAAAAAAGGTGTCATCTGCGATCGTTTCTATTTACTCACTCTGTAAAGAGGTGCCGTGAAGTGGCAAGTGAGCTTACGTTGCAATGGCCATTGAAACAAACAAAAACCTCAGTTTTGTTGTACATGGAACACATAGAAACGAGCGCAGATGACACCTTTTTTCCTTGTTATGTTTTATACATTAACTGGGCTGTTACTCCTGGCAGTTGCTGCTGCTCCGGTGAGTATGGGCGCGACGCCATTTTTTCTGCTTTTATCATCTTGTCTGCCTCATAGACATGCAAGGGTTAAGTAAAGGTTTCCTCTCCTGTGCTAGCTGGCTGTCTGTGCTGCGAGTGAGTATTCTGGAGCTCTATCACTGTCAGATTTTCTGGTAGTAGTCAGGAAGGATTATGCATACAAACCTTTTCTGTAGCTTTGCGATGTTGCGCTCTTCATTGCTGGTCTCCTCCACTCATCAATGTAATATCACAAAAAGGACTGAAACTAAAATGTAGTGCATTTTATTTTAGTTTCTTTCGTTTTTTGTACTAAGCAGTTTTGTATCTCTTGAGTAATACGAAAACTAAATTATCCCAAAATTCGGACTAAATCGTTTTAGTACTAAAACGAATGCACATGTTTAGTAAAATTGAGTTGTGCCTTTTAATATTAGTCCAAGGTTTGTATTTAGAGTACTCATTCCTTGGCCTCCATGACCTGTTTATTTTCACCAACTGCTTACCTCACCTCCACACTCGATTTTTATTGCGCCTTCACTGCTTCCATCCATCTTTCTCTCTAAACAGGCATTTATCATTCACTTCTGCACTCTCTCCCCATCCACTTATAAACACAAACCCTCACTCCACACATTCAATTCCTATTCCCACATTTTGTACTTCTCACTCAATCTTCTCCTTGCTGCAGGGGATGTCTCCCCAAACCCTTGGCTCCCCACTGCAGCAGAATTCCACTCAATTTTCAGCTCTAGAAACCCAACCAACCTTATACACATTAACACATCCCCCACTCCCACTTTCCACTTGGGACTCTGGAACACTAGGTCAGTAAGTAACATGAAGACATCTACTGCCATCCATGACTTAATTTCACACCCCTACATCTACTAGCTTTAACCGAAACCTGTCTCTCTCCTTCCGATACTGCAACACCTGCATCCCTAACACATGGTGGTCTCAAACTGACACATACCCCTAAACCAAGCGGAAAAAAGGTGGCGGCGTGACAAGAAAGATCTGAATTCATGAAAGAATTTTTTTTTTATTGAATAACAATATGGAGTATGCATTTGTAACTAAGTACAATCCTTTTCGCTGATCAAATCCAAAATATATTGAATAAACATTGGCATGTGTTGGGAACTGTTGAAATTTTGGGTACCTGAATAACTATTAAACCAAAGGTGGTCTTTAAGAGAGCAAATAATTTGAAGAATATTTTAGCTCCTAGTCAACTAAACATAGAAACATAGAAACATAGAAACTAAAAGAAAAAAAGAATAAAATAGAGAACCAATCTTTTTTTGGGACCAAAGCCGCTTTGGATTTCACAAATGTGGGCATTACTTAGCTTGTAGACAACAAGCAAGAAAAACGGTTGAATTTAAATCAGATTTACATGGAAAAGTCTATAAGATAACTCAATTATTGCAATGCACAGGTAAAACCGTAATATATCTCCTTCGATGCTCGTGCGCAGTAGAATACGTGGGACGGAATACTAGACCATTGCAGGTTAGACTGTTGGAAATCAGGAACAATATTTTAAAAGAACTTTTGGATCATTAGGTTCCATTGCATTGCAATAGCTGTCCATTATTTGAATGAAATACTTCTTGAATATAGGGATAGATATGGTCCATTAAAATTGGAGGGAAGGAGACATTATGAAAGATATGGCCATGAAAAAAGCAAAATGAATTTTGGAGATGCGTAGCTTAAAGCAGAGATGTCTTAAAGTGGATATAGATGTGTCTAATTATCTGTGAAATTATATATTACTCATCGATAATTAATACACTCTGAACACGTTGTGGAAGCCATTCTGATTAAATATCTTTAAATCAGTATTACCTACTTGTAATAACTGATATATTTATAGGAGTTATTTTTGGGATAGATACATCTTTTAATGTTTATTTGATGGTTTTATATGTAAGGATTTTATAAATAACATTCAGGGTTATTCAAAGAGAGGAGAAAAGCAGGAGAATGACTGGAGAACGGAAAATTCTAGGTTTCTCACTTTCCAAATCAGCTATTTTGACCTAGAATTTTCCATTCTACAGTCATTCTCCTGCTTTTCACCGCTCTCTGCATAACCCTGATTATGTTTGTATAAGTAGGTCCTTATTATTAGTAAGTCTATCTGTCCGGCAAAAGGAATGTGTAATACTAGATGACAATATATTGCCACGCCTCCTGTGGGTACAAAATACATATAACAATTTGGTTCTGAAAAAATTCACTTCCGTTTGTTTAAGGTGAGATTGAAACTGATCCCACCATGGAATACATAGGAGAATGACAATGTCCAGGAAGCTTGGAGAACAGATACAACATACTGGAATGAATACAGAGTCGTTCAAGAAATTGGAAGTGAGGTACCGAAGCCGCCCGAAACAGGAAGTGATGTATCGGAGTTGCTTGAGAAACCGGAAGTGAGTGAAAACAAAAGGTGATGAGAGACGTGTTATTAGAAGAAAGAGGGAGGGAGGAGGAGAGTGGAGGCATTCGATCTGAGGGAATGGGGTCGAGCGGGCACATGGTGAGATGTGAGGAGGACAGTAAGGAATTGACTTCCTCCTCAGTGGTTGGGAGGAAGCGGCAGAGGGTAGCAGAGGAGACTTCTGGGAGTGGAGGTGACGGATTACGATCTTGTGTTGGGATGTTGCTTCTGATAGTTAGCGTTTTAGACCCAGGTAGACGTCGGTGGAAGGAGAGGAGGGGACCAATTTCTCAGTAAAGACATTTAATGTACAAATCTATACACTGCATGGATAGAGGGACATTATCCTTGAAAAAGTTTAATGCCGAAACGTGTCGGATGATGTGATTGTGTTATCGAATTTATTTTAATAAATTGTATGTATTTGATTCGAGCTCTAGTAGTGCATCTTTGCATTAAACCCTGCTAGCAATATTGCATCAAGGAGTCCCATACCAAGACGGTATTGATGAGTTCCTTGCAGAGCCTGTGGGAGCTGGGACACCAAGCAGTGAATTGTATTGGGATTTCCATTGGAGATATAGGAGAAAGGATTGAGGAAATTCCTCACTGGATTGGAAAGACAGGAGAAAGACTACGAAGGAACGGAGCAACTACTAGATAATCTCTTGTTTTATCTGTCCCTGGCTATTTCAGTTGTATAAATTGAGTGCACCCTATCATTGTATGTGGTATTGTTTATATGTGGATGGGAAGGAGGAGCCATCCTCGGGAGCACCAATTCTATGCAGTCCTATAGTTTCAGTGCCCTCTTTTTTGTATATCTATCTCTCTCCTTTCCTAATGAAGCCCTCATTCACTACAACTCTACTCTTTCCTCCACTCTTGCTAACCTAGCCCAATCAAAATGAGTTGACAAAACCTGCAACCCTTGGACAGCAAATTGACCCAGTATCTCCAAAGATTTTCTCAAATTGCTGAGCGCTATTGGTGAAAGACCTGCTTCCACTCGGACTTTCTTCATTAGAAATGTATGCTCTGGTCCTTCAGCTCTGCCCTCTTTCTAGCCAAACAGTCATACTATACAGCCCTCATACACACTCAGTCCCGGAACTCAAAACGCCTGTTTGGCGCATTAAACTCCCTTCTCCATCCTGATGTGGCTGTTCCACACACTCACCTCACTGCAGAACATCTAGCGTGTTTTTTTTTTACAGCAACAATAGAACAGATGAGAACTGGAAACTCAACAATGCTGCTATCACCCATGCAGGAAGATATTATTATTCACCATGTCTATCCTCACACATTTAAAGCTATTTCATGGCCAGGTGTGGGCTACTCCTTCATTATTTCTTCATCAATTAAGCAGGTAAACAGTCTGGAGTTGATTCTGCCCACCTACTCAATGATTGAAGCTGCTTCTATGACCACTGCTATCTAGTAAAATGACTCTTGTCTTACTCAACCCCAATCCCTCTAGACTGTAAACTCCTATGAACAGGGCCCTCTACGCCTCTTGTTTCCACCATATGTTAGTTTATATGTATCTCGTTCCCTTTGGTTATTGTAAAGCGCTGTGGAAACTGTTGGCACTATATAAATGATGACAATAATAATAATTCTAAGTGTGGTATTTGCACGTGGAATCTATTGCTGTGAACCTACGTCATGCGTTCAAAGGAGCTGTCCCTGCAAGTGAAACAGGCCATTGTAAGGCTTCAAAAACAAAACAAATCCATCCATCAGAGAGATAGCAGCAACATTAGGAGTGGCCAAATCAACAGTTTGGTGCATTCTGAGGATAGAAGAATGCACTGGTGAGCTCAGCAACAGAAGAAGGCCTGGACATCCATGGAAGACAACAGTGGTGGATGATCACAGGACCCTTGCTATGGTAAAGAAAAACCCATTCATCCAGACAAGTGCAGGACACTCTACAGGAGGTGGGTGTATCATTGTCAAAGTCTACAATCAAGAGAAGACTTCACGAGAGCAAATACAGAGAGTTCACCACAATGTGCAAACCATTCATAAGCCTGAAGAATTGAAAAGCCAGATTAGACTTTGCCAAAAAACATCTAAAAAAGCCCGACCAGTTTTAGAAAAGCATTCTTTGGACGGATGAAACTAAGATTAATTTGTACCAGAATGACGAGAAGAATAAAGTGTAGAGAAGGCTTGGCACAGCTCATGATCCAAAGCACACAATGTCTTCTGTAAAACATAGTGGAGGCAGTGTGATGACATTGGCATGCATGGCTTCCAGTGGCACTGGGTCATTCGTGTTTATTGATGATGTGACAGAAGACAGGTGCAGCTGGATGAATTCAGCAATATTTAGAGATATACTGTCAGTCCAGATTCAGCCAATTGCAGCAAAGTTGATTGGACGATGCTTCACAGTACAGATGGACAATGATCCAAAACACACTGGTAGAGAGGTAGATCTGGATGTCATCAGCATACAGGTGGTAATTAAAGCCAAAGCTATTAATGATTTTGCCCAGGGAGGAGGTGTAGATGGAAAAGAGCAGAGGACCAAGGACAGAGCCTTGAGGTACACCAACAGATAGAGGCAATGAAGATGAGTTACCAGGAAAGGACACAGAGAAGGACCTGTTGGATAGATAGGAGTCAACCCAAGCGAGTGCAGTGTCACAGAGACCAAGAGAGCTGAGAGTCTGTAGAAGGAGGGTGTGGTCGACAGTGTCAAAAGCAGCTGAGAGGTCCAGCCAGATGAGAATAGAATAGAGGCTGTGGTTTTTAGCAGTTAGGAGGTCGATGGTGACTTTGGTGAGGGCAGTTTCAGTTGAGTGTAGGGGACGGAAACCAGATTGCAGGGGTCGAGTAGGGAATTGGAGGACAGGAAGAGGGAGAGGTGGTTGAAAAGTAGTTTTTCTAAGAGCTTAGATGTGAAGGGAAGCAGGGATACAGGATGGTAGTTGGATGGAGATTTGGGATCGAGGGATTGTTTCAAGACGGATGGGAAGGAGCTGGTGGAGAGAGATAGGTTGAAGATGTGTGTGAGAGCAGGGGTGAGGGAGGAGGAGAGTGGAGGAATTCGATCTGAGGGAATGGGGTCGAGCGGGCACGTGGTGAGATGTGAGGAGGACAGTAAGGAATTTACTTCCTCCTCAGTGGCTGGGAGGAAGCGGCAGAGGATAGCAGAGGAGACTTCTGGGAGTGGAGGTGGCGGATTACGATCTTGTGTTGGGATGTTGCTTCTGATAGTTAGAGTTTTATTGAAAAAGAAATCTGCCAGGTCCTGAGCGCTGAAGGCAGCTGAGGGGGGAGGCGCAGGTGGGTAGAGGAGGGTGCTGAAGGTGGACCAAAGTCATTTAGGGTAGGAGGACAGAGTAAATATAAGAGATGAGAAGAAGGATTGTTTGGCCAAGTGAAGGGCAGAGGTGTATGACCGGAAAATAAACTTGAAGTGAACAAAATCAGCTTCAGAGCAGGATTTCCTCCAGGCACACTCTCCAGTGCGGGAGCATCTTTGCAGGAAGCGTGTCTGGGGGGTGTGCCAGGGCTGAAACTGGCAGCGTGTGGCCTTACAGAGTCGAGGAGGAGCAAGTGTGTCTAGAGCAGAGATAACTGCGGTGTTGTAGTGGTTAGTTGCAGCCTCCGGGCAGGTGAAGGATGAGGTGTGAGGGAGGTGGTGAAGTAGATTGGAAAATTGATGGGTATCCACGTTAAGTAGATTTCTGTGTGTGTGTTGGCGGGGTGGGGGAGCACGGTGATTAGGAAGTCCAGATAGGTTGAAAGCGAGAAGGTGGTGGTCAGAGATGGGGAAAGGACACGACAAGGGCAATAGAGTGACCATCGCGGTGGGTAGGGAGGAGGGGGGATTGTGAGTCCAAGGGAGGATGTGACTGAAAGAAGTTTGGAGGCAGCAGGGACAGAAGGATCATCAATGGGAATGTTGAAGTCCCCAAGAACTAGGCATGGAAGACTAGAAGACAGGAAGTGAGAAAGCCAGGTAGCAATTAGCAAAGCAGTCGAAGAACGGGGAGGTTGGTCCCAGTGGGTGGTAGATGACTGCCACCCTGAGAGCCAGGGGAGAGAACAGGCGGATGCAGTGTGTTTCGAAGGAGCAGAAGGATGGAGGTGGAGGGAGATGGTGGTAGGTGCAGGTGAGAGAGAGCAGGATTCCGACCCCGCCACCATTTCTCTCACACGGTCTGGGGGTATGGCTCAAGTGTAGACTGCCATGTGAGAGAGCAGCAACGGAGGCAGTGTCAGAGGGAGTTAGCCAGGTTTCAGTTAAAGCTAGGAGGTTGAAGGAGTTTGAAAGGAAGAAGTCACGGATGGCTGTGAGTTTGTTTCACGCAGACCGAGCATTCCAGAGGGTGCAGGAGAAAGAGGGCAGTCGCTGAGGGCGTATGGGAGTGAAGTTGCTGGGATTGCGGGGAGTTGATTTATGTCCAATGGAGATAGGAGAGGGAAGTATTGGATATGTTGTGGGGCCAGGGTTAGGGCCAGGGATATGTCACCTGCATAAAGTAAAAGCAGGAGAGTGGGAATGGGATTTGTGGGAACGATTGGAAGCACGAGAATTAGAGGGAGACCATGTTCTGATGAAACAAAGGAGCTCATGTGAGGCCATCATGTGGGAAGAGAGAAGGGCGGGAGAGATGCAGATAGTGTAGGGGTCCGTGGTACAGGGGCAGGAATTCCATTTTAAGAGAAAGGTAGAAGTAAAGAGTAAAAGGGTGAGAAAAAGCATAATATAGCTGTGTGTTTACCCGATATAAAATGTGTACCTTGCAGTTCCCTCCTCCAGTTTCACAACTCCAGCAAAGTAACTCCAATCTGCCACTTTGGATGGCCACTTAGGAAATGGTCACCAGAGCCAAGGCTCGCATGAGCCAGACCTTGGTGTTATATGGAGGAGTCTGCCACCATCAGGATGCACTTTGACTCATCAGACCAAGCAACATTTTTCTAGTCTTCGATGGTCCAGTGCTGGTGTTGCTGTGACCACAGAAGGCGTGCTCTCCTGTCCTTTTCTGATATTAATGGTACCCGATGTGGCTGTTGTACCCCATCTGCAAAGGGTGCACCTAGTGGTGCTTTGCAAAGATGGTTTTCTGAGCATTAAAGTTGAATTCTGTTGTCCCTTGGGCACCAGTGGCCTGTCTGCTAGCTTGCATAAGTCTTTGCATCTTCTTCCAACCTCTCTCATCACTGAGTGATTTAATTCAACATGTGTGACACTTATCGTAAGAGAAGTTCAACAGAACTACCGTCTTCAAAAGTTAATCCAGCACCTATAATCATGCCATGTTTAAAGTCCATGAAATCTTTGCCCTGTCTCATTATCACTGTGATTTGTAGTCTAAACTGATAAGGAGAAGGCTGTTCTGCTCTATTTATACCCAAAACTGGCCACATGACGTGCAACAGAGTGGAATAAATAATTTGTGTGCACAGCTAGGGTGTGCTTAATATAGTAGCTGGAGAGTGTAACTAAAAACTCAAAAATACATAGGGCCCTATTACATTCTCTACGTAATTGCGCTCGCGCAGCCAATTTTTTTTGCGCCCGAAAAAAAATTTGATCGCGCGAAAATTAACGTGGTATTACGATCAGAGCACATTTTTTCTTCCTTCAAGATTTTTTGTGCGCAAATCCGACGCTCAAAGCCGTTCGCAAATTAACGTTGCGTTCAGGAATCGTGGGCAGACTGTTTTGTCACGGGATTTGTCACGGGATTAAGCCAACATCAATCACTCATTTCCAATAAAATATTTACAAACTAAAAAAAAGGAAAAAAAAGAATTAACAACCACCAGCCAGCGACCGGAAATAACGCTGTTTATTATGCCGGAAGTTGAATGATAAAAACATCCGGTTTTTGTTTTTTCGTGACACTCCAGACGAACGGGTATCAGTATGAATTAATTAATAAAAATGGGAAAACTTTTGTGCTCTTTGAACGTGAGGAAGGAATAATATATACTTGGGGTTTGTTTCATGCATGTTCCGCCTTTTTCGGCATTTGGAATCATTCCCTTGCTTGACCGGAAGTGATGGCAGAACCGGAAATGACGGCTCTAACGCCATGCCGGAAATCCGGCAATACACGCGTCAATTGAACGCATCTGTGTCTTCCCCTTAGGAGCTACTATTTAAACGGAAACCACACACACAGTAGGATCACTCCTGATGAAGTCGTTCTGAGTAACGACGAAACGCGTTGGGTGTTCTACCTTTTAAACTGCTTTGTCTATTTGTCCTGGATTCTGGCATCTAAACAATTGGGTCCCTTTTAATCATTCACCTTTGAATTGACTTCGAACTGACTTTGGCTTGATGGGCTGATTTGGTGCCCTACCTCCTCTTTCCCAAAATCTCTCTAACAATTACCTAATGATTGATTTTTTTCCTGTTTGCTCAAACTTAAAAGGCTGTTGCAACAATATCTTGTGACTAATTTTGTCAATCACTGCCTTGTCACATTATAGAATATTCTTGAAAAAAAGAGGGGGCAAATTTGTCTAAATTCAAAAATTCATTGTACCAAAAGAGCCTCTGTCCTAAAAACGACTTCTATTTGTTTTGGATTCTGGCATCTAAACAACTGGGTCCCTTTTGATTATTCATTTTTTGAACTGACTTCGAACTGACTTTGGCTTGATGGGCTTGATGGGCTGATTTGGTGCCCTACTTCCTTTTTCCCAAAATCTCCCTAACAATTACCTAATGATTGACTTTTGCCTGTTTGCTCAAATTTATAAGGCTGTTGCAACAATATCTTGTAACTAATATTGTCAATCACTGTCCTTGCCACATTATAGAAGATTCTTGGAATAAAGAGGGGGCAAATTTGTCCAAATCCAAAAATTCATTGTACCGTTGTATGGTGTCAATCTAACTATACACTAAATGTTGAAACGGGTACTGTTTAACCCATTGAGGCAATGACGTTTGAATCTCGAATGTGACTATGATTCCTCTCTGAATTTTTTCTAATAACATTCTAAATGATTGAATTGGTGTACCTGAATTTAAAACGTTGCTGCACCAATATTCTGTGACTAAAAATACTGTCTTTTGCCGTGTCACAGAAGAATTTGGAAGCAAAAGCAGGGGTGTAATTTACTCAAAAACCGTGTACTTCTGTATGGTGCCCTTTCAACCTATATATATATTAAATTTAGAAATAGATACGGTTGAAACCATTGAAGTAACGGTATCCTGGGTTTTTCAAATGTGGACCCTAAAGAAACTTAACAAAAGAGTCTCTGTCCTAAAAACGACTTAAGACGTCTATTTGTTGCCAGAAATTTTGATCTTTTTTCACCTTTTTGGTTTTAAACGATAACTTTTTGTCTATTTTGTGTTTAATTTTGAATAAAACTTGTGTAGAATGTGTAACTGTACTGTGCTGTATTTTTTTTTTCGTGCTGTTGTATTTCGTTTCGCGCAGAACGATCACAACGATCACTGTTTGATAAACAGTTACCACCTGCTTTTCAAAGACGTTACAAAAATGCACGCAAACTGTCGTTGCGCGAAGATTGTAATGCCATCCGCCTACCAGCGCACAAACGCATTTGCGCTGACAATATTAAGTATAGGATGCGCGCAGGAAAATTTGTTCGCGCAGGGTCAATCGCGGTAGACGATTTACGCGGATCTGTTTCTTCAGTGCCCCAGCTCTGGCAGATATGTGTAAACATGCTGCACCCCCTCTCTACAGCTGCTGAAACTTTGAACAGCATGGGGAGGGGGTGCAGCATATTTTCACACATCTGCCAGAGCTGCGGATTGTCATGCAAGCGGTGTGATCAGAGGAGCTGGCACTGTAAGGCGGTACATGTGGCCGCCTAATAGTGCAAGACCAGGAGGGGGTGCAAAAGAAAATTGAATCCCTGGTCACTTGCCTTGACAGGGATCCAAAATTTTAAACTATCTCCCTGGCACTGTGTCTCTGCTGCTCCTCCTCTAAGATGCAGCCAGTGCCCAGCAAGCTGCATTGTATCTGCCAGGTCAGAGAGAAGACTCACCCATATTGCTTGATACGGAAGCCTGCGCGCACTCTCCTCCTGGTCCCTTCCTCCTTGCTGGTGCTTGGCTCCCTCTGATGATGTCAAGAGGAGGGCATGCCAAAAGAAGTCTACACTGCCGTGGATGTTGGATAGTGGAGTTTTATTGCTGTGGAGCTCATACACACAGCGCATTACTGTGAGATTCATTGCTGTGGAGCTCATACACACTGTGCATTACTGTGAGTTTCATTGCTGTGGGGCTCATACACACAGCGCATTACTGTGAGTTTTATTGCTGTGGAGCTCATACACACTGCGCATTACTGTGAGTTTCATTGCTGTGGAACTCATACACACTGCGCATTACTGTGAGTTTCATTGCTGTGGAACTCATACACACTGCGCATTACTGTGAGTTTCTTTGTTGTGGAGCTCATACATGTCACGGTTCCCAGATCCCACCACGCAGTACTTAACGCCCCACACTCCACAGAACCCAGAAGCTACCAACAGAGTAGCCGTGAAAGATCTAACTGTCTGGTCCTTAGAATTGGCCAGGTAAACTAGCTAGACAGATAGGGTTAACAACACGGGGAGTAGTCAGCCGAGCCAGAATCAGGAATACAGAGTTCAGAATGGTCAAATGGAATAGCCGGGTCGATATCAGAGCAGTAGCGTAGTACAAGAAAATGGTCTAGGGCAACAGAAGGCAGAATAGTCAGAAACAAGCAGAGGTCAATAACGGGTTAATTCAATATAGCAGTCAGGTACAAGGAGCTCAGGTATGGATAACCACGATCTGGCAACTGCTGAGAATACACTGAGGGTTTTTAAAGACCTTCACCAGGCCACGCCCCCCACTCAAGCTGCGCCTCTTGCAACCACCTCCCTGCCTGTCTCCATTTAAACCGGGCTTTGGTCAGCGAGCAGCATCAGACATGCTGCCCTCAAGCACACAGGTAGGGCTGGAAGCTCCCAACGTTACAGTACCCCCCTCTCCACGGGAGGCCACCGGACGACCAACAGGACGAGCGGCAGGACGACCACCAGGGCGATCGGGGTGCGAGGCATGGAACGCCCTGACCAACCTAGAGGCAGACCTGTCGGAAGCTGGAATCCAGGACCGGTCCTCTGGACCATAACCCACCCAATCGACCAAGTACTGCAGAGTGCCCCTGCACAGCCTAGAATCCAAAACCCTCCTAACCTCATACTCGGATTCACCATCAACCTGAATAGGTGGAGGAGGAGGAACGACCCGCGTGTACCTGTTACACAACAATGGCTTCAGTAGGGAGGTGTGGAAGACGTTGTGCATGCGAAGATGTTTAGGAAGGGCAAGAGCATAAGCCACAGGATTAATGCGGCGAATGATTTTATATGGACCTATAAACCGAGGTGCCATTTTCATAGAAGGCACCCGCAACTTCACGTTCCTAGTGGACAACCAAACTCTATCCCCCACGTTATAGGAGGGAGCTTGTAACCTATGCCTGTCAGCCTTGCATTTCTGGACAGCAACATTGCGCTCCATATTTTCTCGAATCTGTCTCCAAATCTCTTGCAGTTGAGTGAGATGGTCATCGAGAGCCGGGATGGCCTGTTCAGTAAACTGAAGCGGTAGAGCCGGAGGGAAAAAAACATAGATGGCAGAAAAAGGAGAGTGGCCAGTGGTCTCGTTAACGTCGTTATTACGTGCATACTCAGCCCAGGGCAACAACTCCGACCAATTGTCTTGTTGTTGTGTGGTAAAGCAACGTATGTACTGCTCGAGACCCTGATTTGCCCTCTCTGCTGCCCCATTGGTTTGTGGATGATATGCTGAAGAGAAGGCCAATCACACCCCCATCTCTGCACAGAAAACCCTCCAGAAACGAGAGACGAACTGGGCTCCTCTGTCAGAGACTATTTCAGACGGAACCCCATGTATTCGTACAATCTCACTAGCAAATACAACCGCCAGTTCTTTGGCTGTAGGAAGCTTAGGTAGAGGGACAAAATGAGCCATTTTGGAGAAGCGGTCTACAACTGTCAGAACCACAGTATGACCCTTGGACTTCGGCAAGTCCACAATAAAATCCATAGATAGATGAGACCAAGGCCTCTTAGGCATGGGTAAAGGCTGCAATAGACCGACAGGCAAGGATTTACTGGTTTTGCTTCTGGCACAGACTTGACAAGCCAAAACAAACAGACGTACGTCCTGTCGCATGGTGGGCCACCAGAACTGTCTGGAGATACTGGTAAGAGTCTTAGTAATACCAGGATGACCTGCTGGTTTAGAATCATGAAACATTATGAGTAATTCTTGTCTTTCCTTTTCAGGTACAAACAACATATCTGGAGGCTTGTCAGGTGGAGCCCCTACTTGAACTGCCTGGAGGCGTTCCAGGAAAGGCGAGGAGACAGACAAGACTGTGGAAGCCACAATACGTTCAGGAGGAACTATAGGATTGTGGTCTTGTGTATTAGATTCATACGGGTCATATTGACGAGATAAGGCATCAGCCTTTACATTGCGGTCACCTGGTCTGTAAGTCAATACAAAATTAAACCGAGACAGTAGCAATGACCACCTGGCCTGTCTCGCGTTCAAACGTTTGGCATCCCCGATGTACGTAAGGTTCTTATGATCAGTAATTATCAATAAAGGGTCAAGAGTACCTTCCAACAAATGTCTCCACTCTGAGAGGGCAGACACAATAGCAAGCAATTCTCTGTTACCGATATCATAATTGCGTTCTGCTGGTGATAATTTTCTTGAAAAGAACCCACAAGGATGTAGAGGTTTTCCTGGAGACTCTCTTTGAGACAGGACAGCCCCAATGCCTATCTCGGAAGCATCAACCTCAAGAACAAACGGAATCCTGGGATCAGGATGCCGTAACACGGGAGCGGAAGTGAAAGCTTGTTTGAGGGCTTCGAATGCTTGTTTGGATTGAGAAGACCAGATCTGGTTCTTCAGACCTTTACGTGTCATATTAATGATAGGGGAGGCTACAGCAGAATAATTCTTGATAAATCTCCTATAATAGTTGGAAAACCGCAGAAACCTCTGTATGGCCTTGAGACCTTGAGGGAGAGGCCATTCTGAGATGACCGTGAGTTTAGAAGGATCCATCTCAAAACCTTCTGGAGTGATAATATACCCAAGGAATTTCACAGTAGTTATGTCGAATAAACACTTCTCTAGTTTGCAATAAAGACCATTGTCCAGTAATTTTGCTAATACCTGTCTGACATGTGCATGGTGGGTTTTCAGATCGGGAGAGTAAATCAATATATCGTCTAGGTATACTATAACAAAGGTTTGTAAGAAATCTCTGAGCACATCATTAATAAAATCCTGGAATACCGCTGGAGCATTACAAAGACCGAAAGGCATGACCAAGTATTCATAATGCCCACTCCTGGTGTTAAATGCTGTTTTCCACTCATGCCCCTCTTTTTTTTTTTTTTTTTTAATAATAAAGTTTTATTGGTTTTTATAAAACATACATATTGAGATATTGTACATTCCATAGTATAGTTGCACATAGAATTAGAATGGTCATTCGTTGTTACAAGTAGATTTTAGGGTTGCGCTTAACAGAGGGGGAAGAGAGGGAGGAGGGGTGGGGGAAAGAGGACGATGATAAAAAAAAAAAAAAAAAAGGGGGGGGTTCAGTAAATAATCAGCCTTGCATACGGTAGATATGAGTGACGCAGGTTGTGGATTCACAGATGTCGACATATAACGCTTCTATGAGTGTCAGGGTGTCAGGAGAATAACTCAGCACTTGGGCTGTCTGCAATTTCCAGGTGTCACAATTTCCCGGTTCGTGTATATCCTATTTAGCTAACTCCTCCACCCGACTTCTCAGCAGTAGATATGGTCACCGGAGTGTAGCCTCGCGATCTCGTGGCCCGAAAATCTAACCACCAATACCACGTGACGAAATATTTGTCATATTTATTGTCCATGGAGAGGAACATCTCCTCCATTTCGCGGACACCCTCGACCGCTTGTATCCATTCCCAAACCGTTGGGGGTGTAGTCGAGCGCCATCTTCGAGGGATCAAAGATTTAGCAACATTGAACAATTGTATAGCTAAAGATTTCCTGTATGTGAGTGTCGAGATAGGGACCAAGTGAAAAAGTGCGACTTCAAGGGATGGGCACAAGTTCAAGCCTGTGATTTCATTTACGATCGAGAATATAGATTCCCAGTATGAACTTATCAATGGGCATTCCCACCAGATGTGCACAAATGTGCCCGGTGATGCCTTACATCGCCAACAAGTCTTGTCAGCGGAGGGATAAATTTTATGCAGACGTGTAGGCGTCAGGTACCACCGCATAAGAAGTTTGTAGTGTGTCTGTTGGATGTGTAGGCTCCTAGAGGCATGTGCAGCAGTCTGAAAAATCAAGCCCCAATCCTCTTCGGAAATTTTGTTACCCATGTCTCTGTCCCATCTCCCTGCGTATAAGGGAAGACCCGGTGTGGAAGCATCCAGCAAGGAGCCATACATTGTAGACAGCATGTGTGGAAGTTGCGGATCTGTCACACAGAGCGTCTCAAATGGTGATTCATCCGTCCGTAACGCCAGCGGGGTCCCTAGCGACTGAATAAAGTGTGTGAGTTGGCGGTATCGGTAGTGGGTCAGAGGTGTGATTGTGTCAGGTCTCAGCAGACTCGTTATCGGGTGTGGTTCATTCTTTACGAGACACGTCGCTAAAGGAGGTAAGGTCCGTCATGGTCCAGTGGCAGGAAGTGATGTGACATTCCCTCCGGAAAGTTAGGATTGAATGTTACTGGTGTGAGTGGAGATGGATGTGTGGAGAGAGCAAGTGAATTCCTCAATGTCCTCCACTTACGAAGTATCGGTGTTACTATCGGGTGAGGCGAGATCAGTACTTTGGCGATCGGCGCAGTCTGCCAGGGAAGTGTGGTTATGGGGACTGACAGGGATCTCTGTGCTAGTGGAACCCATAGTTTGTGCGGCGGGG
Organism: Leptobrachium leishanense; assembly: GCA_009667805.1. Taxonomy (NCBI): domain Eukaryota; kingdom Metazoa; phylum Chordata; class Amphibia; order Anura; family Megophryidae; genus Leptobrachium; species Leptobrachium leishanense. Next base: position 174,567,462 of record CM019067.1, on the reverse strand, counting down.
ACATGCTCCAGTCACTTAAGTTAAGAAAAAGTGCAGCCGTGTGATATAATTCTATGTGGGGCAAGCCAAGACCACCCCTATTTCGGTGTCATGTCATGTCGGCATATGAAATTCGGGGTCGAGTGTTATGCCAAATAAATTCAAGGAAGCGGGTTCGTAGCAAGGCAAAGAACTGGGGAGGCATTCCAATCGGTACTGTCTGAAAGATGTATAAAAGTCTGGGGAGAATGTTCATTTTCAGAATATTTATTCTACCGAGCCAAGAGACATGAGGAAGTTTCCAACCTCGCAGATCTTGTGTTATTGTTCGTAGCAACGGCTCATAATTCGTAGCATAAAGTTGGTTTAGATTACTAGGTAGTGAGACTCCTAAATAACGTATCGAGCCACGTGCCCATTTAAAGGGATAGGCTTTTTCTATTGCCCTCTTTTGGTGTGCATTGACTCCCACTCCCAGAACCTCACATTTAGAGAGGTTGATCTTAAAGTTGGACAGTTTTCCATACGTATCCAGTTCCGTCATAAGGTGTTCTAGGGAGACTAAGGGTTTAGTTAGGGATAGAAGAATATCATCGGCGAATGCTGCTACTTTGTATTGGTGTAGGGGTAAAGAATGGCCATAAATGTGGGGATGGTCCCTGATTCTCTGCAGGAGAGGCTCTAATGTAAGGATAAATAATAAGGGTGACAACGGGCAGCCTTGTCGGGTGCCATTCCGTATATCTAGGTCAGGTGAGTATGTGCCATTAACCCTTAAGGAGGCCTTCGGTGTACTATAAAGATTCCTTGTCCAGGTCAGCCATTTTGGTCCGAATCCCAAAAATGATAATGTTTCCACGAGAAAAAGACCAGTCCACTCTATCAAAGGCCTTTTCGGCGTCTATTGATAGGAAGACCGTCGGCTTGTGGGAGGAGATTGCAAGGTGAATAAGGTTAATGGCCCTGATCGTGTTGTCCCGTGCCTCACGAGTAGGGACGAATCCAGTTTGATCTGGGTGGATCAAGCCGGGTACGAAGGGGTTTAATCTCGTCGCCATCATTTTAGTCAGAATTTTTACGTCAACGTTTAGTAACGAGATGGGCCTATAGTTACTAACTGAGGTGTGATCCTTTTCTGGTTTGGGAATCAACGCTATGTGGGCACGGAGGGTGGCCTGTTCCAGGGAGGTATTTCCATCCAGAGAATTGAGCATTGCAAGTAGTCTAGGGCCCAGTAGGGAGCCAAATGTCTTGTAATATGCCACTGAGAACCCATCCGGACCTGGGCTTTTGCCCGCTTTCATTGTGCTCAGTGCTATTGAGAACTCCTCTGTCGTGAACGGTGCGTCCAGAGCTGATGCAGATTCAGGGGGTAAAACGGAATGAAGGGAGTCTTTCAGGTAGGAGCGGATATCACTCTCCAGGGGTGGGGATTCTCTTAATTGGTAAAGTGATGTAAAATATTTATGAAATGCCTCAGAGATGTCTTTAGTGAGGTGATGTTCCCTGCCGTCCCTGTCTCTTATTTTAGGGATGTAAGTAGCTTGGCGACGTTGCTTTAGGGCGTTTGCTAAAAGTCGGCCACATTTGTTGCCTTGAGTGTAATATGTTTGTTTAGTTAGCAGCATTGATTTAAAGGCTTGTTGGGATAGTAAGGAGTTTAGATGTGCCCTTTGTTCTGTTAGGTCTTTGAAAATGTCGAGGGATTGAACCGATTTGTGTGCAGTCTCCAAGTCATGTATGCGTTGAAGGACTGTGTCTAGGGTCTCCCTATGTTCCCTTTTGCGTTTTGCACCTATCTGGATAAGATGTCCTCTTATGACACATTTATGCGCCTCCCATAAGGTCGGTAAGGGCATGTCTGGAGTGGAGTTTTCTTCAAAAAACTGTGCGAGTGTGTCCTGCAGGTTCTGTCGAATCACCACATCCCGGAGTAGCGATTCATTCAAGCGCCACGTGCGGTGTGGAGGTGGAATTGATTGAATATCCACCCACATCACCACTGGGGCATGGTCCGACCAGGTAATCGGTGCTATTTTAACATTTGTGAGGTAGTGTAGTTGGTGGTGTGGGATTAAAAATGTGTCCAGTCTGGAGTATGAGTGAGCCACTGCTGAGTAGAAAGTGTAGTCTCTTACTGTAGGATTTAGGGCTCTCCATCCATCCACTAATTGGTGCTTGTGGAGAAGGTGTAAAAATCTGCCTCGCAATGAGTCGTCCACAGCAGGGGTCGGGTGGACCCCCTCTCTGGAGGAGTCGAGAGAAACGTTAAAGTCTCCTCCACAAATTAAAAGTCCTTCCCTGAATTTATCCAGTTTAGACAGAATAGATCGAAGTTCAGCGCATTGACCTCTATTTGGTAGGTATATATTAGCTAGAGTGATCTTCTGGTTACCCAGTGTGCCTTTAACGAATAAAAATCTACCATTGGCGTCGTGTTGTTGATGAATTCCCGTAAAGGGTATGTGACGAGCTAGTAGTATCGCTACTCCGCGTGCTTTAGATACATCGTAATTACTGTAAAAGCTTTGTGAGTAAAAGCGGGAGCTCAGTGAAGGAGCGGCATCTGCCCTGAAGTGTGTCTCCTGCAAGAAGACTATATCCCCACCCTGTCTATGGAGATCAGTGAGAGCTTTGCGTCGTTTCTGGGGTATGTTTAGGCCGCGTACATTCAGTGAAATAAACCGTATTTTGGTCATAATACAAGTAACAACAATTAATTGGTACTAAACTAATTCAAACAAAACGTGTTAACTAGCAATGTGGAACAGGAGAACCTTCTAAGAACAATAGTAATCTGTCACAGCAATCTGTCCGCAGAGATAATACAATAATGTTTTAAGTAAGTAACAAAAACACTTATATGGATGGTTATGATATGAGACCGTTGGTCGGTGTAAAACCGGCGATAGAACCACCAATCGTCCTGGTTTTAACGTTTGCCTCCCCACCAACTCGTCAGTGGGAGCAAAAAGTCACCGCGACTTGGGGGGGGTGAAGGTCAATTGATTGAGACCAAAAAGTGGTCAAAAGGTTGAGTCGTCAAAAGTAAAAGGTGTAAAGGAGAAAGACATGGCACGGAATAGGAAAAATATATTTAGATCCAGTGGGGGAGATCCTTTGAGGTAGGTGGCTAGGTATATGTGTGCGTTAAAGTCCCGCCATATGTCGTCCGAGGAGAGAAGACGATACCTGGAGGAGGGTGTATCAATGAAGAGGCGAAGTACTCTTACGCTCCGAAGGACCTATGTATCATCAGGTCCAAAACTAGGACTTGACCCTCTTAATCCTTGCTCCATATTGCCCACGGAGTGAAGTTCTATGACAGATGGGTCTAAAGTGTGCCAGGGTACAAATTATGGATTTGAGTGAAGAAGTCTTCGTCTTGTTGCGTTTTCTTTGAGGGAGCAAGTCTGACGTGAAACAAGGGTGAGTTTAGTTTGGGGGTTGCGTTGTGGGTGTAGATATTTGTGCTCTTGGCACTCCGCGCCCCCCTTTTCGATGGTGTCTGCCATCGCGGGCGTTGAGGTTGAGTTGGGGGTGGTGCCATGTCTAAAGAGGCGCCGCCATACCAGTCCAGTATAGCTATGTCCTCCATAGCAAGTGCTTTCAGAAGAGGGGGTAGGTCAGCAGCACACCCGATGGTATAATGTACTCCCTCCACGCTCACTAGTAAAGCAAACGGGTATCCCCAACGGTACCTGATCTGTCGCTCCCGGAGTGCCTCTGTTACCGGTTTGAGTAGTCTCCTTGCTTGAAGTGTGGTCCAGGACAGATCTGGGTATAGCTGTAGGGTGTTACCATGGGAGTCCTTAAGCTCTCGTCTACGTGCTGCTTGCAGGATTTCTTCCTTTTGCCTATGATAATGTAGGCGGCAGATGACGTCCCGGGGCATAGTATTCTGTGTTCCCTTCGGCTTCAAAGCACGGTGAGCTCTGTCAAAGTGTACTGGAGCATCTGGGGGTTTCCCCATTATTTTATTAAAAATGATCCTCAGTATCTCCATAAGATGTTCGCCTCCTTCCGGTGATTCTGGTAGGCCTCTGAGTCTTAGATTATTACGTCTTCCCCTATTGTCCTGATCATCCAGAGCCCTATGTAAACATTGTATATAGGTATTATGTGCTTCCAGGCCCGATTCCAAACGGGTCATACGATCTTCCATCACGTTGCGGTCCTCCTCCAACTGTAGCACTCTAGACCCCACCTGGTGTATATCAGCATCCAACTCCTCTATGCGCACGGAGAACGAAGCTTCCAGTTTCCCCAGCATTCTTTCCAAGTCACCTTTAGTGGGTAGGCTGCGGAGGATGTCTCTCACAGAGTCTTCCGGGTCTTCATGCGGTTCCGCACTACCGGTGGGGGAGGATTCCTGAGACTCTCCCGTAAGCGGTGCCATCTTCGGGCTTCGTGGGGTGCCTCCAGTTGCTGGTTTCTCTGCGAAATAATGTGCAATACCGTCGGGTTTCGCCGTTCCTTGTGGGTCTTTCAGTCTTTGAGCTGATTGAGCGCGTTTCTTGTGGGTCATGATGTCTTCCGCCCCGTCGGATTTCCCCTTATTGAGCTCGTCCGTGCCAGGACTTTGTTATGCAGCGATCTATTCCATCGGCCGGTAGGCCCACGTTCTATCTTGAAAAAATTGAAAGGTTGCAGGTAGATCACCGTAGGCAATCAAGAAAAATTTAAAGAGAAAGTATGCCGTGAAAAATTTATAAATCACTGAGAAAATTAAGTTATAAAAATTGGGAGGATGTAGAGAGCCAGGGACAGTCCATAAATGTAACTGAAAAATTTGGAGTCTCAATAATTGGCTGAAGAGTTCTTGAAAAATTTATGAAGAGATGATAAGGGACAGTGGTCCCACGAGGGATCACCAGAAAAATTGTGCAATGAATAAAGTTCCGAAAAATTTATTGAAGGGATACTCCGCTTTCCCTGCAGAGGCCAGGACGAAGCACCTCTACCCGTTTACTGGGAGAGTCCCGCTGAGGGTTAACCTTGCCAGGCCACGTGAGGTAGAGGCCGGTTTCCACTCATCCGGGGTGGACAGGAATATTGTGCCGTTGCTTCCTTTTTCTTTCCCCTTTTCTTTTTTTTTTCCCTTTTTCTTTTTCCCTCTCCTTTTTTTTCCCCTCTTTTCTTTTTCCTTTCTTTCCCTTTCCCCCTCCCTCCCCCCTTCCCTCCCTCCCCCTTCTTATCCTTCTCCTTTCCTTTTAAGCTTTGTTGAGGGGTATTCAGCGAGGTCTGATGGGGTGGGCACTGCCTCAGGTCTCAGGGTGGGGTGATGTGTAGTCTAGTGGCCGACCCCTTCCATCCAAGGTGTTGATGGGTGGATGTGCCTCTGCTCTCGAGGTTTCTCCCCTCGGTACGGGTGTCTACTGTGCTATCGGGCGTATTCCCACTTCCCAGGAGTTCCGGGGGGGGGCTGCAGTTGTGGGCCGCCGCACGAGGTGCACCGGTGCTTGTTGTGCTTGAGGGAAGAGCGCTGTGTGGAGGGGGGGGGGGGAGGTGGCGGACCTCTCAGTCCAGAAAAATTTACCGCCTCCTCCGGCCCCCTTAATAGGCCCCGGTCTGGGGTCCGAAATGAGCTGTGTCCCCGGAGGGCAAACCGGCGCCGGCTCCGTATCCTCTCGCCCCAGCCCCGCCGTGGACCATCTACTTGCCGCTTGTACCTGGGACGTTGCTATTGAGTGCCCAGCCAGGAGTGAGACTCCGTCGACCTCCTCGAGGACCTCCAAAATGGCCGCCGCTTCCAGGCCCGAATCTCCTCCGGGGTAGATATTTCACCTCCGGACACCCGGAAAGGAGGCAGCCAGGTCCCTTGGGTCCCCCAAGACCCCTCAAAGGCAGTTGGGAGCCGTATTGGGGCAAGTAAGAGGCGAGGTCTGCAGTATAGCCCAAGTTGTCTCGGAGCTGATCCAAAACGCAGCCGCTCACTGCAGCTGCTAGCTCCGCCCCCCCTCATGCCCCTCTTTTATACGTATCAGGTTGTAAGCTACTCTTAAATCAAGTTTTGTGTATACTGCTGACCCCCTTAACCTGTCGAACAGTTCTGATATGAGAGGGATAGGGTACACGTTCTTAATGGTGATCTTGTTAAGCCCCCTATAATCGATACACGGGCGTAAATCTCCCTCTTTTTTAGACACAAAAAAGAACCCAGCCCCTGCTGGAGAAGAGGCACGTCGGATAAAACCTCTCTCCAAATTCTCCTTTATGTACTCTTCCATAATTTGGTTCTCCTTTATGGAAAGAGGATATACTTTGCCTCGAGGAGGCATGGTACCAGGATGAATATCAATGGCACAATCATATGGTCTATGTGGAGGCAGTTTCTCTGCCTCTCTTTTATCAAATACAGCCCTGAGGTCGGCGTATTGGTCAGGAACCTCTGTAGACAATGGAGGAGCTGTGGGTGTGTTCAGGGCACCGACATGCTGAATGGGTATTAAACAAGTCCCAAAACAAGCAGGACTCCAAGACAGTAGCTCTCCCTTAGCCCAATCAATAACAGGATTGTGTTTCACCAACCAAGGGAAACCAAGTACAACAGGATTGGAAGGTGAATGGATAACGTGAAATATGATTTCTTCTTTATGCAAGAGACCAGTGGTAAGAACCACTGTAACCGTATCGTGAGTAATCCTAGGGCAGGATAACGGTCTGCCGTCTATGGCTTCGACGGCTAAGGGTGTCTCTCTTACAACCAGAGGTAGAGAAATGGAAGAAGCGTAGTTAACATCGATAAAGTTGCCAGCAGCCCCAGAATCCAAAAAAGCGGTAGTCTGTGTGGTCTTGGTCTCCCAAGCCAAGGATACTGGTAACATAAGTTTAGTGTCTTTGACAGGAGACATGCACGTCACACCCAAGGCCTGTCTCCTCAGCTGCCTTAGGTGCGGTAGTTTTCCGGCTTATCATGCATTTTAGGATGATTAGGACATTGAAATCGTACATGTCCCCCCAAACCACAATACAGGCACAATCCCTCACGAAAACGCCTTGTTCTCTCTTCCTCTGTAAGCCTAGTACGGCCTAGTTGCATAGGCTCAGAGGGAGGAGATAACTCTCTTGGTGGTGCCTGAAAGACAGGGGCCAACCTAGGTAACGGTCTCTTGGGTTTCTCTCTTGGAGTCCTTCTGTCCCTTATCTGATTATCCAGATCTATACAATAATCAATGAGTTCACACAATACCTCTGGTAGTTTACGTGGAGCCAATTCATGCATCAATGACTCTGATAACCCCTCCATAAAAGCCAGAACCAGTGTCTCATTTGTCCAGTTCACATCAGAGATCAAGGTTTTAAATTCTATGGCATAATCAGAAACAGTCCTGTTCCCTTGACGTATGCGGAACAAGGATTTGCCAGCTACCGTGGCCTTTCTGGTAGGATTAAATGTACGTTGTAACTCGGCTATGAATTCTTTATAATCCCGTATGATAGGCTTCTCTGCCTCCCATAACGGAGTCGCCCATGTCAATGCTCTGCCAGACAGGTGATTAATAATGAATCCCACTTTGGCAATGTCAGAGAAAAACATCTGTGGATTTAATTTAAAATGAATATCCACATGGACCAAAAATCCACGGCACTCTGAGGGAGTACCGTCAAACCTTCATGAAAAGAAAAAAACCTCCACAAGAAGTGGAGGCAGACAATCACCCCACCCCACAAAAATTAGCGATCTGGGATGGACACTCCTAAGAAGGACTAAACCTGGTAGAAAGACGAAAAACACATGAGTTGAGAGAGAGACTCTCAAAGACAGGTAGGAGTGCTAATAAAACATAACTTTTAATAATTATGATAATAAAAATGCACTAATAGCCCAACATTAATTAAAAAACATATACACATACGTGATAAAGAGCTGAGAAAATTACAACATATTATTTTATAACCAGTTGGCAGCCCAGGGATGTGATTTGGCACGGCAGAAAAAAGACGGCTTCAAAATTATAAAGCCAAAAATTGGCGAATGCCGAGGCCAGACGTTGATGGAGACTGCCGAAAGGATAAAAATCCGTATAGATTAGGTCAGCCAATACCGGCTACATAATTTGTACATAGACCAGAGAGGCATCAAAGTCATAGGACGCACGAGGTGTGGATTAGCAGCTATATATTCGAACATGCAAGTTGAGATAATCAAGGAACGGGAAATGCCAAAATTTAGGAACTGTAATAAACAGCGTTCATTTAGCTTGGCTGCCTTGTATTGCAACAACAAGCAGATACACAATGGTACTGCAATGCCAATGAAGGGCAGACACCGCAATGCTTTAGAAACAATGTGCTGACCGTCGACAGACATAGACGTAAAAACGCCAAATGCATCACCATAGCCCAAAGGGCAAATAATTTGACAATTTGCCCCAAAGGGCTGAAAAAATCAATCGCCTCTCAGCAAGATAGATCACATGACAATTAAAAAGAACGAGACTCGACACGTGTTTCGCCGGTGCTCAGACCGGCTTCATCGGGAGTCAGATGAATTGTGATATCGGTGCTAAGTGTGCTGCAGCTGGTTATATACTTTATTGAAGAGAAGGTCACATGAACGAACCAGCCAATCATAAACTAATTAGAAAATAGGATACCAGGTAATGAAAAAAGACGCTGTGCCGATAATACATTGAATAGTGGAGATCCGTTTATTGGTCAGAAGGAGAGACACATGATGAAACAGGGGACCAATGGATTCATAGGACAACAAAGGAGTTTAACAGAGGGATGCCTATTCAACTAGCACCCCCTTAAGTTGTGTACCTAAATAGAGGATAAAGATTCTTAATGAATGTTAACCCAAAAATGCATGGCACCAGATAATAGCCTCAAAAAATGCTCGTAATCAATAAACATAAAGATATCGGGCATAATTAAATAAATGGGGAAAAGGAAAACCCTCATTCAAACCAAGTGGAGCCAAAGTACGCATCTGGTATATCCAACGGCATTCACACCGGCGTAGTTTTAGATCGAAATCGCCTTTCCTAGGTGATGGCAAAACTGATTCCAACCACAAAAACGTAGGACTTTGGCGTTGCCAGCATGATATTGAGTTAGATGTCGTGAAACTGGGGTCTCCTGAACCCTTTTAGTGGAATGCACGTGTTCCATGATTCGTTTTAAATGGGCGTAAAGTCTTTCCCACATATTTTTTCCCACATAAACATGTAATAAGGTATACAATACCAGTAGAGTTACAATTAAAAAAGGAACAAATTTCAAAGTTGGATCTGTTGGATGAATCGGTAACACTTTTTGAAGATTTCAAAATATAGGTACATGCTACACATCAACCACATTTATATGTACCACGTAGGTCCCTAGAAAGCCATGTATTGATCTTATTTGGGGGAGATATAGCGAAATGACTGTGGACCAGTCTATCTCTCAAATTACGGCTTCGCCTAGCAGTAATGGATGCCCTGTCAGTCAGTACGTCTGTCAATTGAGAATCCAAGGTCAAAAGTGGCCAATAACGGTCCATGATTCCTTTGATATGATCCCACCCTGCATCAAAGGTCCCTATGCATCTTATCAACTTAGAGTCAGGTTTAGAATGATCTTCCAACAAATCGTTACGAGACATCGATAAAGCACGTTGGTAAGCTCTTTTGAGACAACGATTAGGATAACCTTTCTCTCTAAAGTCACATCTAAGAGCCTGTGACTTAACGACAAAGTCCTCATCAGTGGAGCAAATTCTGCGTAAGCGCAGGTACTGCCCAAGGGGATACCCCTTTGAGTGGTTCTGGATGGAAGCTGTTCCAGTGTAACAAGTTATTGGAAGCAGTCTTCTTCCGAAATAAAGAGGTAGATATTTCACCAGTAGGGTTTTTCATGATTTTAACCCCTTCCCGACCGCGGACGTACCATGTACGTCATTGCAGCGGGTCTCTCTTAGACCCGCTGACGTACATGGTACGTCCTGCCGTTTTTGAGCTGCTGGAAGCGATCGGATCGCTTCCAGCAGCTCAAACGCCATTGCAGGATGCCTGGGAGTCCAGGCATCCGTGCAATGGCCGTTAGAAGTGCCGGGCACCATGTGATCGCTCCCCGGGAGCGATCTACATCCGGTTGCACCGGAGAGGTGCCGGCACTTCTACAGAGCGCTGGAAGCGATCGGATCGCTTCCAGCTGCTCTGAGCATATTACAAGGATGCCTCGACATCGAGGCATCCTTGTAAATACTTACCTGCCGCCGGTCCGTCCGTGATCGCTCCCCCGAGCGATCACTTCCGGTAGCGGCAGGAAGTACTGAGTGCCACGAGGTATCGTGGCACTCAGTACAAAATCGATCACTTCAGTGATCAGGTGCTCTGCTGGGTGCCTCGAGGGATCAAGGCACCCAGCAGAGAAAAAAAAAGTGTAAAAAAAAGTAAAAAAAGTAAAAAAAAGTGTGTAAAAAGTAGTGTAAAAAAGAAAAATAAATAAAATAAACTGACAGTTAGGGGTAGGGTTAGGGTTAGGGTTAGGGTTAGGGGTAGGGTTAGGGTAGGGTTGGGGTAGGGTTAGGGTTAGGTTAGGGTTAGGGGTAGGGTTAGGGTTAGGGGTAGGGGTAGGGTTAGGGGTAGGGTTAGGGTTAGGGTTAGGGTAGGGTTAGGGTAGGGTTAGGGGTAGGGTTAGGGGTAGGGTTAGGGTTAGGGGTAGGGTTAGGGTTAGGGGTAGGGTTAGGGGTAGGGGTAGGGTTAGGGGTAGGGTTAGGGGGTTAGGGTTAGGGGTAGGGGTAGGGTTAGGGGTAGGGTTAGGGGTAGGGTTAGGGTTAGGGTAGGGTTAGGGGTAGGGGTAGGGGTAGGGGTAGGGTTAGGGGTAGGGTAGGGTTAGGGGTAGGGGTAGGGTTAGGGTAGGGGTAGGGTTAGGGGTAGGGTTAGGGGTAGGGGTAGGGGTAGGGTTAGGGGTAGGGGTAGGGTTAGGGGTAGGGTTAGGGGTAGGGGTAGGGGTAGGGTTAGGGGTAGGGTTAGGGTTAGGGGTAGGGTTAGGGTTAGGGTTCTAAGGGCAGGGTCAGGGGTAGGGTTAGGGTTCTAAGGGCAGGGTCATCTTGGGGCTGAGTGGGATGTTCCTAGCCTGCCTCATCAGAGAGGCAGGCTAGCAACATCCAATCAGAAGTTAGAAAAAATCAAAATAAAATTTCTAATTTGTCAGGTCAGGCCAATATTTTGTAAATATTGGCTCTGACCTCTGTGATTCTCCCTCCCTCTCCTCACTTGTGTTTTGGTGAGCGAGAGAGAGAGATCAGATTTGACAGGTTAGAGATTTTAGTGAGATTTAGTGAGATTAGAAAAATTGAGGCAGATTTAGAGAGATTTTAGGGAGATTTAGAAGAATTGAGGCAGGTTTAGAGGGATTTAGAGAGATTTAGGTGTTTATTTGTATTTTCTTGTGAAACAACGGTTCTTCTAAGAACCAACAATCCGCTTATATATATATAATATTATTAAAATTTTATAATCTATTATATATAATGTCTGAGAGGGTGTACAGCGCCGAGGAGGCATATGCCATCCTGGCATCAGAATCTGAGGCATCTGCGTCAGACTCAGACCCTCATTTCGACCCCGCTAACTGCTCAGAGGCGTCGCTAGATACATTATCTATGCTGGCTGATGTATCTAGTGATGTTTCTGATGCAGATCCTGGGTCACCACCTGCCAGCAGGAGACGCACAGCTCCAGCTGAGGAGTGGGTAGTGCCTCATCGCCAGAGGCCAGATATCCCTCCTTTCACGGCAAATCCTGGCATCAATATTGATGTTGCAGGATTTACCGCCACACAGTTTTTGCAGGTGTTTATGGGGGATGATTTGTTGGGCCACATCGTGGCCCAATCAAATCTGTATGCCCATCAGCATTGTGCTGCGAAGCCAGACTCCTACTTGGCAAGGCAGCAATGGACCCCGCTAGATGTGCCAGAATTTCTGAAATTCTGGGCACTTACTATGCTGATGGGCATCATAAAGAAGCCCTCAATTCGCTCCTACTGGAGCAGTAGCCCCATCTGCTCTACCCCCATTTACCTCCAATCAATGTCACGTAGAAGGTATGAAAACATTTAGCGTTTCATGCACTTCAGTGACAACAGCCTGTGCTCCCCTAGAGAGCATCCCCAGTTTGACAGGCACCAGACTTTTACATTTTATTCGTACATTTTTATGTTCTACAATTGGTGCTGTATTTTGCCAAAATCTTTGCACACCTATGCATGGGGGGCATGGGTGTACTCAGGAGATCTTGCAGAAAACAACCTGGAGAGATCATGCAGTAACAAACAACAGTGTCTGCTAAGGCTAGGGTCAGACGAGCGTGATTTCTACGGACTGTACGTCCGTGCAGTACGGACATCGTCAGTACGGAAGACGCAGTAGTGGTCACACAGTCCGTTTTTTCACTGACATTTATTTTTTGACAGATGTAGGAGGGACAATAAATTCAATTGCAAAACCATTTTGTCCGTGAAAAATGCAGGACGTATAAATGCAGTCCGTCTGACCACGTTCCATCACTCACACACAAAGCTATGCAGACGTTGCGGACGCAGCGCACTTTGTGCGGCCGTTCTAGCGCGTTCTACGTTCTTGCCTGCCTTGCGTCCGTGGGCCGCGGCCGTTGTGCCGTCCGCAGTTCAGTGCGGACGTACTTCGTGTGTCGGGCTCCATTGGACTTTATGTCATGCTATCACGGACGTACTTTTAGGCGCGATCACGGACGTGAACACTATGCTCGTCTGACCCTAGCCTAAATCACAGTCCAAAACTACTGTGGGCGTAAAAATCTGAAATTGAAAAATTACCGCCACACACCTTTGTTCCAAATGTTTTGGCTTAAACCGTTGCATCCATGGCATCAAAGCACTCCATATGCAATACCTTGGGGTGTCAACATAACAAATATAAACATTTTTCTGGCAATAATTCAAACTGGGGTATGCGGTAGACCCAAAACCAAAGATAGGCTAGCTGAAGAAAATTCTCAATTTCAACTCTAATGACAAAGTCATAAAAATTGTTTGAACCTTCCCAAAATCCTGGCAAACCTATGCATGGGGGGCATGGGTGTACTCAGGAGATCTTGCAGAAAACAACCTGGAGAGTTTTCATGCAGTAACAAACAACAGTGTCTGCTAAATCACAGTCCAAAACTACTGTGGGCGTAAAAATCTGAAAATTGAAAAATTACCGCCACACACCTTCTCAAATGTTTTGGGCTAAAACCGTTGCATCCATGGCATCAAAGCACTCCATATGCAATACCTTGGGGTGTCAACATAACAAATATAAACAATTTTCTGGCAATATATTCAAACTGGGGTATGCGGTAGACCCAAAACCAAAGCTAGGCCTAGCTGAAGAAATAATCTCAATTTCAACTCCAATGACAAAGTCATAAAAATTGTATTTGAACCTTCCCAAAATCCTGGCAAACCTATGCATGGGGGGCATGGGTGTACTCAGGAGACCTTGCAGAAAACAACCTGGAGAGTTTTCATGCAGTAAAAAACAACAGTGTCTCCTAAATCACAGTCCAAAACTGATGTGGGTGTGAAAATGAAAAATGACCACCAAACAGTATCTAATTTGTTTGGAGCAAACGGATGCATCTATAGCATAAAAACACTCCATTTACAATACTTTGGGGTGTTAGCTTACCAAATATATGCACGTTCATAAAACTGGGGTATGTAAAAAGGCCCCTAAAAAGAAGATAAGCAAAGAAGATACTGTATGTCAAATTAGAAAATTGACAAGCACATGTCAAAGATTGGCGTAGCACCCCAAAAACAACAGAACAAATCTATATATGGGTGGTATCAATTTACTCAGAAGATGTTGCTGAACATATTTTGGGGTGTTTTTTGGCAGTAACCCATAACTGGATTTGACAATTCATGCCTAAAGTACAATGTGTGTGAAAAAATAACACAAAAAGTGACTACCTGAAAGTTTGACAAAGAGCTAGTGCATGGAAAGTGTTAAAATACAACTCTTTGAAGCACCCTAGGGTGTGCCCTTTCTAAAAATATATGGTTTGATGGGGGTAAATTACTTTGGCCGGCTTCAAAAATGTCCCAAATAGGACATGGGTGCATGATGACGAAATGTGAAAATTCCAAGTTGGAAAACTGAAATGCGCACCCCCCAAATAAGGCCTTTTAGCCCCCAAATGACCCGACATACCTATACATGGGTGGTATCAATTTACTCAGAAGATGTTGCTGAACATATTTTGGGGTGTTTTTTGGCAGTAACCCATAACTGGATTTGACAATTCATGCCTAAAGTACAATGTGTGTGAAAAAATAACACAAAAAGTGACTACCTGAAAGATTGACAAAGAGCTAGTGCATGGAAAGTGTTAAAATACAACTCTTTGAAGCACCCTAGGGTGTGCCCTTTCTAAAAATATATGGTTTGATGGGGGTAAATTACTTTGGCGGCTTCAAAAATGTCCCAAATAGGACATGGGTGCATGATGACGAAATGTGAAAATTCCAAGTTGGAAAACTGAAATGCGCACCCCCCAAATAAGGCCTTTTAGCCCCCAAATGACCCGACATACCTATACATGGGTGGTATCAATTTACTCAGAAGATGTTGCTGAACATATTTTGGGGTGTTTTTTGGCAGTAACCCATAACTGGATTTGACAATTCATGCCTAAAGTACAATGTGTGTGAAAAAATAACACAAAAAGTGACTACCTGAAAGATTGACAAAGAGCTAGTGCATGGAAAGTTAAAAATACAACTCTTTGAAGCACCCTAGGGTGTGCCCTTTCTAAAAATATATGGTTTGATGGGGGTAAATTACTTTGGCCGGCTTCAAAAATGTCCCAAATAGGACATGGGTGCATGATGACGAAATGTGAAAATTCCAAGTTGGAAAACTGAAATGCGCACCCCCCAAATAAGGCCTTTTAGCCCCCAAATGACCCGACATACCTATACATGGGTGGTATCAATTTACTCAGAAGATGTTGCTGAACATATTTTGGGGGTTTTTTGGCAGTAACCCATAACTGGATTTGACAATTCATGCCTAAAGTACAATGTGTGTGTGAAAAAATAACACAAAAAGTGACTACCTGAAAGTTTGACAAAGAGCTAGTGCATGGAAAGTGTTAAAATACAACTCTTTGAAGCACCCTAGGGTGTGCCCTTTCTAAAAATATATGGTTTGATGGGGGTAAATTACTTTGGCCGGCTTCAAAAATGTCCCAAATAGGACATGGGTGCATGATGACGAAAATGTGAAAATTCAAGTTGGAAAACTGAAATGCGCACCCCCCAAATAAGGCCTTTTAGCCCCCAAATGACCCGACATACCTATACATGGGTGGTATCAATTTACTCAGAAGATGTTGCTGAACATATTTTGGGGTGTTTTTTGGCAGTAACCCATAACTGGATTTGACAATTCATGCCTAAAGTACAATGTGTGTGAAAAAATAACACAAAAAGTGACTACCTGAAAGATTGACAAAGAGCTAGTGCATGGAAAGTGTTAAAATACAACTCTTTGAAGCACCCTAGGGTGTGCCCTTTCTAAAAATATATGGTTTGATGGGGGTAAATTACTTTGGCCGGCTTCAAAAATGTCCCAAATAGGACATGGGTGCATGATGACGAAATGTGAAAATTCCAAGTTGGAAAACTGAAATGCGCACCCCCCAAATAAGGCCTTTTAGCCCCCAAATGACCCGACATACCTATACATGGGTGGTATCAATTTACTCAGAAGATGTTGCTGAACATATTTTGGGGTGTTTTTTGGCAGTAACCCATAACTGGATTTGACAATTCATGCCTAAAGTACAATGTGTGTGAAAAAATAACACAAAAAGTGACTACCTGAAAGTTTGACAAAGAGCTAGTGCATGGAAAGTGTTAAAATACAACTCTTTGAAGCACCCTAGGGTGTGCCCTTTCTAAAAATATATGGTTTGATGGGGGTAAATTACTTTGGCCGGCTTCAAAAATGTCCCAAATAGGACATGGGTGCATGATGACGAAATGTGAAAATTCCAAGTTGGAAAACTGAAATGCGCACCCCCCAAATAAGGCCTTTTAGCCCCCAAATGACCCGACATACCTATACATGGGTGGTATCAATTTACTCAGAAGATGTTGCTGAACATATTTTGGGGTGTTTTTTGGCAGTAACCCATAACTGGATTTGACAATTCATGCCTAAAGTACAATGTGTGTGAAAAAATAACACAAAAAGTGACTACCTGAAAGATTGACAAAGAGCTAGTGCATGGAAAGTGTTAAAATACAACTCTTTGAAGCACCCTAGGGTGTGCCCTTTCTAAAAATATATGGTTTGATGGGGGTAAATTACTTTGGCCGGCTTCAAAAATGTCCCAAATAGGACATGGGTGCATGATGACGAAATGTGAAAATTCCAAGTTGGAAAACTGAAATGCGCACCCCCCAAATAAGGCCTTTTAGCCCCCAAATGACCCGACATACCTATACATGGGTGGTATCAATTTACTCAGAAGATGTTGCTGAACATATTTTGGGGTGTTTTTTGGCAGTAACCCATAACTGGATTTGACAATTCATGCCTAAAGTACAATGTGTGTGAAAAATAACACAAAAAGTGACTACCTGAAAGTTTGACAAAGAGCTAGTGCATGGAAAGTGTTAAAATACAACTCTTTGAAGCACCCTAGGGTGTGCCCTTTCTAAAAATATATGGTTTGATGGGGGTAAATTACTTTGGCCGGCTTCAAAAATGTCCCAAATAGGACATGGGTGCATGATGACGAAATGTGAAAATTCCAAGTTGGAAAACTGAAATGCGCACCCCCCAAATAAGGCCTTTTAGCCCCCAAATGACCCGACATACCTATACATGGGTGGTATCAATTTACTCAGAAGATGTTGCTGAACATATTTTGGGGTGTTTTTTGGCAGTAACCCATAACTGGATTTGACAATTCATGCCTAAAGTACAATGTGTGTGAAAAAATAACACAAAAAGTGACTACCTGAAAGTTTGACAAAGAGCTAGTGCATGGAAAGTGTTAAAATACAACTCTTTGAAGCACCCTAGGGTGTGCCCTTTCTAAAAATATATGGTTTGATGGCGGTAAATTACTTTGGCCGGCTTCAAAAATGTCCCAAATAGGACATGGGTGCATGATGACGAAATGTGAAAATTCCAAGTTGGAAAACTGAAATGCGCACCCCCCAAATAAGGCCTTTTAGCCCCCAAATGACCCGACATATACTATACATGGGTGGTATCAATTTACTCAGAAGATGTTGCTGAACATATTTTGGGGTGTTTTTTGGCAGTAACCCATAACTGGATTTGACAATTCATGCCTAAAGTACAATGTGTGTGAAAAAATAACACAAAAAGTGACTACCTGAAAGATTGACAAAGAGCTAGTGCATGGAAAGTGTTAAAATACAACTCTCTTTGAAGCACCCTAGGGTGTGCCCTTTCTAAAAATATATGGTTTGATGGGGGTAAATTACTTTGGCCGGCTTCAAAAATGTCCAAATAGGACATGGGTGCATGATGACGAAATGTGAAAATTCCAAGTTGGAAAACTGAAATGCGCACCCCCAAATAAGGCCTTTTAGCCCCCAAATGACCCGACATACCTATACTTGGGTGGTATCAATTTACTCAGAAGATGTTGCTGAACATATTTTGGGGTGCTTTTTGGCAGTAAACCTTAAAGTTCACAGTACATGTATTCTTAAATTGCGTTCAAAAAAAAAAATCACCAAAATTTTTTTTTTTTTCAAACTTTGGCATAGATTTGTGGTAAAATGGTTTGCATGGAAAGAGTCAAAATACCCCAAGTTTTAATACCTTGATTTGTGTACTTTTAAAAAAATATGTATATGTGGAGGGTTATTCAGGAATTAGTGACAGATATCAGTGTTACAATGTCACTATCACTAGTTTTGAAAAATAAACTCTTTGGAAATGGCAAAGTGCTACTTGCACTTATTGTTGCATAAAATAAGGAAAAAAGCGAGGAATATGTAAACATTGGGTATTGCTAAACTCAGTACTAAATTAGAAACTACTAAGGAATAAAAAAATGATAAAAAAAATTTTGAAATACATAAGAAATTTTGGGGGTCAAAGTTCGAAAAAGTGGTGTTTTTTCAATTTTTGTGTCATATTTCACAATATTTTTTATAGTAAATTATATGAAATGATGAAAAAAAATGGTATCTTTATAAAGTCCATTTAGTGACGAGAAAAACAGTGTAAAATATGTGTGGGTTACATAAACGAGTAAGAGGAAAATTTGACGTAAACACTAAGAGCGCAGAAACATAAAAACAGCTGCGGTCACGAACGGACGGATTTGTGTAAAACCGCCCGGTCACTAAGGGGTTAACATCCAAAAAATCAATTTCTTCATTTTGAATTTGGGAGGTAAGCTTAAGGTTTTAAAGGATTATCATTAAGTTTAACCACAAAATCCCTGAACTCAGCTTCCGTACCCTTCCAGGTAACGAAATATCATCGATCGATGTAACGGGACCACATATCAATCTTTGATTGGTCTGCAGTTGACATAGCCCCAAAAACATATTGTTCTTCCCATATCCAGAGAAATAGGTTAGCATATGAGGGAGCACAGGAAGAACCCATGGCCGTTCCCCTGATCTGATGATAATATTGACCGTCAAAGATGAAAAAGTTATGTGTCAAAATAAACTCAAGTGCAGACATCACAAATTCAATAGTTGAGTCTGCCAGGGTTTCATCCCTTTCAAGTATTGTTTTAACATGCAAAAGACCCAGGTCATGCGGGATGCTTGAATATAAGGATTCGACATCAAGGTAATTTTCTCAGCTCTTTATCACGTATGTGTATATGTTTTTTAATTAATGTTAGGCTATTAGTGCATTTTTATTATCATAATTATTAAAAGTTATGTTTTATTAGCACTCCTACCTGTCTTTGAGAGTCTCTCTCTCAACTCATGAGTACCGTCAAACCTCATAGGAGCAGTCATGTGTACCTGGGATGTCTGAACGACAGGGGACACACGTATATCAAGTGGGGGTGCAACCCCAGCTGGTGCCAGGTGAGCCGTACGAGTCAGGATAGTTTGTAAGGCAATAGCAAACTGATCCATCCTATGATCCTGCTCATCCTGTCTGGATACAAAGTTAGCCAAGTGCTGTGTTAAGTCTGCGGGATCCATAGTGGCCAGATCGTAATGTCACGGTTCCCAGATCCCACCACGCAGTACTTAACGCCCCACACTCCACAGAACCCAGAAGCTACCAACAGAGTAGCCGTGAAAGATCTAACTGTCTGGTCCTTAGAATTGGCCAGGTAAACTAGCTAGACAGATAGGGTTAACAACACGGGGAGTAGTCAGCCGAGCCAGAATCAGGAATACAGAGTTCAGAATGGTCAAATGGAATAGCCGGGTCGATATCAGCGCAGTAGCGTAGTACAATAAAATGGTCTAGGGCAACAGAAGGCAGAATAGTCAGAAACAAGCAGAGGTCAATAACGGGTTAATTCAATATAGCAGTCAGGTACAAGGAGCTCAGGTATGGATAACCACGATCTGGCAACTGCTGAGAATACACTGAGGGTTTTTAAAGACCTTCACCAGGCCACGCCCCCCACTCAAGCCGCGCCTCTTGCAACCACCTCCCTGCCTGTCTCCATTTAAACCGGGCTTTGGTCAGCAAGCACACAGGTAGGGCTGGAAGCTCCCAACGTTACAATACACAATGCGCATTACTGTGAGTTTCTTTGCTGTAGGGCTCATACACACTGCGCATTACTGTGAGTTTTATTGCTGTGGAGCTCATACACACTGCACATTACTGTGAGTTTCATTGCTGTGGAACTCATATACACTGCGCATTACTGTGAGTTTCTTTGTTGTGGGGCTCATACACACTGCGCATTACTGTGAGTTTCATTGCTGTGGAACTCATACACACTGCGCATTACTGTGAGTTTCTTTGTTGTGGAGCTCATACACAATGCGCATTACTGTGAGTTTCTTTGCTGTGGGGCTCATACAGACTGTGCATTACTGTGAGTTTCATTGCTGTGGAGCTCATACATACTCAGCAAAACTGTGAGTTTCATTGCTGTGGAGCTCACAAATGCTAGGGGATAATAGAAACCTAGAAAATGTCGGCAGATATGAACCTTTCAGCCCATCTAGTCTGCCCAATGTTAAGTACTCAGTGCCAGCGTTGCAAAAGAAAATACACCAGCTAACGGCATTGCAATACAGACTTTTCTTGCAACAGAGGCACTTAGTGCATAAAGTGCTCTAGCTGTCAAATATGTGAGAATTGTCTCCATTCAGGGCTACCTGTACATAAAAAAGATTAATATAATGGAAATTTATTTTTCATCTTTTGTAAAAATGTTGTTGGGATGAAAGGTTAAAGAGCCTAGATGGTGTCCCTTATTTTTTTGTTATTTTTAAGTCTTTATTTTTGACAAAAATGACATAAAATTCAAATGTAGTAAATGTCATGCCCCATGTTTTAGGATGTATTGTATATTTTTCTGTTTTGTGTTGAATCTGCCTTTGCTGCTCAAATGCTATTTATTTCATAGCTATTTTGTCCCTTCTGGGTTTCCCTAGCTTTTCTGTATCAGCTAGTTCCCACCCCTCTGCTCAGTGTCTTGTTGTTTGTTACTTCCTTGTTACATAGCAGCCATTCTGTTCTCACTGCTAGACAAACTAAAGTCTTTTTAATCTTCAAAGCTGTACACTAACAAGATTGTCAGTCTGATCATTAAACTCTTCAATTGGATTCATCTTTCTACGTGTCAGTTTTGCTGAGTTGAAGTCATCTGCTGAACCTCATCATGTGAGTATTGGTCAAATACAGACTTCCGCTAGTCTAAAGCACCCACGCCTCACAGCTTTGCTTAGGGAAGCAGAATAGTAAAAAGACTAACACTGTCCAGCATCACTGCTGTTAATAAAAGACATTAACAGCAGCTGCAGCAGAAGTACCCAGCTTTCAGTGAACCAGCAGTAAAAGACTATTACAGCAACCAGCACTAGTATATAGCCTTCAGTGAACAGAGAGCAGATTTCTGTGTTAACATGGCAGACAGAGGAAGCTCTCTAACATCACAGGAAATGCAACTTGTTTCAGATGTGGAAGTAATGAAAATAAATCCAATCAGAAGCAAACGCAAAAACAAAACCTACATGGAAGATTACTGAAACACTTATGGACATAAACTATGAGAAATCACAGCAAATGTCATGGCTTAGTGAACAGGTGATGATGGATTATGTCTTCACCATCACACAACCTATTTGTGATGCATCCAAACTAAAAGAAGTTTTAAGACCGCTTTCTACAGCTCATGCTCAATATCTTGCCCACTGTCACATTTATGTCTCTAATTTAGAGAAGATAAATTCTGAACAGGCTTTACAAGAAATAGATGAAATAAAATGGACTAAATTGTCTCTTTCTGAATTAAGACATCAGGCCAGAGTAAAGGCGGAAGAGAGAATTGGCCAACTCCAAGAGACTGCTTCTCACACTTCAGCATCTAGCAAGCTCACGTCTCTCAAGGTCAAAATCCTCACAATATTCAAAGAGTTCATCAATTAGTCTGCAGCTTATTCAAGCCCAGGCAAAAGCAGAGACTACGAAAATACAGGCGGCCTTTGCAAAAAGGAAAGCAGAGATGGAGACAGATGCCGCTCACAAAAAAAGAAGAAATGGAAATGGACGCCGCTCGCAAAAAAGCAGAAATGGAAATGGACGCCGCTCGCAAGAAAGCAGCTATGGAAACGGAAGAAGCTCAGAAAACAGCGGAAATAGAAGCCCTAGAGAAACAGTGTGAGCATGCCACAGCCGTAGCAACATTAAAAGTCCTAGAGCAGGCTGCCAGGGGAAGTGAAAAAGACAGCATCAGCTTATGCAATGTGGATGAGGAAGATTCCACTAAACGCACCAGAGACTATGTACTAAAGCAAAACCGTGAACCTCTCATAAAATCAAATGTTCCTGACAGTTGTGACAACCTACCAAAACAGGGAAAAGACTCTGTAGCAGTACCCTGCATCCAAGATCAGTACAATACTCTACTAGCTAATGACCTTGAGCTTTCTTCACACTCCCTAGTGCAACAGCAATCCCAATGCATTAATTCTCAGATGCAATTCTACCCTCAAGCAATTCATCAAAATCCTAACAACCATACAGCTATAAAACCATGCCTGCCTGACCGACTCCAGGGCTAAATACAGATGCAACAGCATACTACCCTAATGTTACTTAACCAAAATACTGCAAATGCCTTTCAAACTTAATTTCTCTGCCCAAAGTCAGAGAAATCAGACATGTCTGGGTTTGCTATATACATGGCTCGCCGTGAACTCACCAAGACAAGCCTTTCGAACTTTGATGACCAACCTGAAAACCTACAGAAGCTGGAAGGGTGCCTTCAGAACTGCAATTAGTGATCTTGGCATTACTCCTGCTGAGGAACTGGACCTGCTGATCAGATGGCTTGGTCCACAGTCTACAGAATGTATCAAGAGACTCAGAGCTGTCCACATCAATAATCCAACGGCGGGCCTCGACGCTGCTTGGCAAAGACTTGATCAAAGCTACGGCAGCCCTGAAGTCATAGAGAACGCTCTATTGAATCGCCTGCATTGTTTCCCAAAGATTTCCGGCAAGGACAATCAGAAATACTTGGAACTCTGTGACCTTCTCTGGGAGCTGCAGCTGGTCAAGACAGACACTTTTCTACCTGGCCTCAGCTATCTGGACACTGCTCGTGGGGTAAAGCCAATAGTTTCCAAGCTGCCATACAATATCCAGGAAAAATGGACTGCAATTGGGGCAAAGTATAAAAGAGAGAACCATATCTCCTTTCCACCTTTCTCCTACTTTTGTGAGTTCATAAGGGACATTGCAGAAACGAAGAATGACCCCAGTTTTTCCTACAATGAGTTCCATGCTTCGGGCGTCCTTCCTCAGATATCTGACAGCTCGCACTTTAATCACAGAGGCAGCAGGGGTCAGTATCAGTGAAGAAGACTAACGTCCTCCCCCTTCTACCTCAATTCCTGATGAGTGCAAACAAGGTGAAAAGATTGAGAATCCTAACCGCCTTTGTCCTATTCATAAGAAGCCACGTTCCCTCAAAAAATGCATCGGCTTCAGAAAGAAACCACTCCAAGAGTGCAAAGAGCTTCTAAAGACATATGGTGTATGCTTCAGATGTTGCGCTTCTACCCAGCACTTTGCCAAAGACTGCAAATTTCCTATCAAGTGCATAGAATGTGATAGTGTGGATCATGTGCAGGCGCTACAACCTTCTCAGTACATGCCTGCAACGTCAACAGACTCCCCTCCCGTCTTAATGCACGGTGGGGAGACTACAGATCAGGAAGTTACCATAGCGTCCGCTTATTCCTACCCTTATACTTTAGGTACATGTAGTGGCATTACTGAGGTCTCTGGAAGAAGAGCCAGCTGATTCATAGCAGCCTCTCTTGGGGGCAATCTGGAATTACCATTACCCACACTTGTCGAGTGCAACCAGATCCCATCTAACAAGCAAGAGATCACTACACCAGATGCTGCCCTACACCATCCTCATCTGAAGGCTATAGCTAACGAAATACCAGCCCTTGACAAGAATGCAGATATCCTTATTCTCCTGGGCAGAGATATCCTCAGAGTACATAAGGTACAGCAACAAATTAATGGTTCACATGATGCTCCATTCGCTCAACACCTTGATCTAGGTTGGGTTATCATAGGCAATGTTTGTATAAGGGAAATGAAGGTGCCTAAAAAGATTGCTTCCTACAAAACACATATCTTGCCAAATGGTCGCAACATCTATCTTGAACCGTGCCCACACCATTACAGAGTGAAGGAGAAATTGAACAGCAACGAATGGCAGCATGACAACCAAAATAAATTAAATGTCTTTCAGTCCTGGGATAACACCTTTGGAGCCACAGTGTTCAATTCTACCAATGACGACATCAAACTAGCACTGGCAAGAGAAGATAGGGAATTCCTCAAGATGATGGATAAACAATTCGCTCAGGATGATGCCAATAGCTGGGTAGCACCCCTACCCTCTTGTACACCTAGAGAAAAGCTACCTAACAATCCACAGCAAGCAGCTGCTCGATTTGCCTCTTTAAAGCGCACCTCGAAAAAGAAAACCGAGGCTGTGAAGAAGATGAACCGGCCCCATGCCAGCCGGAATTCAATGTTGGTCCGCGGAATCCGGAAATATTTCAGTTCTGCCATGTATGCCAAGAAAGCCCTCTACAAGTGCAAGTACAAAGATCCAGAAACTAAGATTGAAAGAAGGAAAAAGGAGAAGGCTAGAGCTACTGTGTCAAAGACAGTCGGTGGGGATAAGAATGGTGGTACATGTGTATTCAAACTGCGTAAAATGCCTCGCTATTATCCTACTGAAGATGTTCCAAGGAAGCTGTTAAGCCATGGCAAGAAGCCTTTCAGCCAGCACAAACGCAACCTGCGCTCCTTCATCATTCCTGGGACTGTCCTCAATGGACGCTACAGGGTGAAGTGTAGAGCTCACCAGAAATTTGTTATCGCTACCTCCACAAAAGTCAATATCTCAAGTGTCAAGGTTTCAAAGCACCTGAATGATGCTTACTTCAAGAATTCAATTTCAAACGTTCGAGTTCAAACTTGAACACGATCCGAACTCAATGTAAGTCAATGGGACCCGAACGTTCGATTTATTTTTTTTTTTTTCTTTGAGTGCCCTCCAAGAGAGCATATATGCTAGATATTTGCCATAAAAGGTGTATGGGGGTCCGGGTAGTGCCCTGGGGGACAGGAAACAAGGACAAAAAGTTTTTAAAAAAAACGTTTTTAAAGGAACAGTGAGTTTTCCATGAAATAAAGGTTAAGAATAAAAACGAAAAATTCCTTCAAATATCGTGCCTAGGAGGTCCCCATAACCTTCCCGTGAAGTGGCGAATTTGTCTGATGTATAGAAACATTTAAAAACAAAGAAATGACATTTCAAATGACGTTAAATGGTTTTCCTTTAATCTATTCATAAACAACTGCTTGGAGCGGCAGCCTGTATGAAAAGAGGAGACGTTTTAGGACGCGCAGAACAAGTTTAGTGATTTTTTTGGCTAAAATATGGTGAAACTTATGCAGGCTTTGGATGAAAGTAACAATAGGTGCTTTAAAATTGGGCCTTTAGTGTCGGCAACAGTGCCATCACACCGTAACCCCTCTGTGGTATTGTGGAAGAGTGCAGTGGTGGACCCTGCAGTCCAATATTAAAATGATATGAATCTGTATAGGCGTCAGTGGCAGTGCACCCAAATATTTTACCTTTGGTGGCAGCAAGTGCCTTCACACCGTAACCCCTCTGTGGTATTGTGGAAGAGTGCAGTGGTGGACACTGTCCCTGATAGCCTGGCAGTGCCAATTCCCCGAAATCTCCTACAACTCACTGATACACACTGTCCCTTATTGCCTGGCAGTGCCAACACAGATTCTAATTCCCAGAAATCTCCTACAACGTCACTGATACACCCTGACAGAACAATCTCCTCTCCTCTCTGATTCACTCCTGCAAACATACACGCTGGGGCTGCAGGCAAGGAAGAAGCCTTATATAGTGTGCTGCGGGACTTAGCTCTGTGAGCCCATGATTGGGCAAAATTTGCCCAATCAGGACTCTGAGTCGTGATTGGCATAGTCTTGCACCTGACCTGTGGTCAGATGCAAGGCTGTAGCCAATTACAAGCTTCAGGCCAGTGGAAAAGTGCATTGTGGTCCATTGTGGTGCATTGTGGGCGAACATGCGGCAAACATGCGGAAATGTTCGGGGTTTGCCGAACAGCCGAACGGGCGATGTTCGAATCGAACTCCGAACTGATCCGAACTGAACGCTCATCCCTATTCAAGAAGAAGAGGCTGCGCAAACCTGAGCACCAGGAGGGAGACATCTTTGGAACAGAAAAAGGACAAATACGCAGTCACACAACAGCGCAAAGTCGATCAGAAGTTCGTGGATTCCCAACTCCCGCCAATGGGTCTTGTCACTCAGGTTATGTCTAGTTATGATCAAAGAATCCAAACAGTGAAGGTCAAGGGGACTAAAGGAGGTGTTGTCCATAGTTTCTTCCAGCCAATCACTAAACTGATACTCCTTCTGCCAAGGGAAAAGGTCAGTTAAGAGCTTCTGCTCTCGGCAGAAGCCTTTCCACAAACAGCCAGTTGGATTACAATTGTGTTGGTGGGAGTTTTGTCCTAGTGCGGCTTCCCCAGCACGAAGATGGGTTAACTTGTTAAATTTACTCCTCGCATCTGGACCCATGGCCTATCTTCAAGACCGTTGACTTAGTAACTTGCTATAAAGTGTAAAGTTGTATTATTGAATGCTTTACTTTTGTTTTTCAGGTCTCCGCATTGGGTTTCCAGGAGGACATTTAAAGTTATAGTGTTAGTTTATTTTTGAAATCTAAAGATTTCAGACGGGGAGTGTCATGCCCCATGTTTTAGGATTTATTGTATATTTTTCTATTTTTGTGTTGAATCCGCCTTTATTGCTCACATGCTATTTATTTCATAGCTATTTTGTCCCTTCTGGGTTTCCCTAGCTTTTCTGTATCAGCTAGTTCCCACCCCTCTGCTCAGTGTCTTGTTGTTTGTTACTTCCTGGTTACATAGCAGCCATTCTGTTCTCACTGCTAGACAAACTAAAATCTTTTTATCTGCAAAGCCATACACTAACAAGATTGTCAGTCTGATCATTAAACTCTTCAACTGGATTCATCTTTCTACGTGTCAGTTTTGCTGAGTTGAAGCTATCTGCTGAACTTCATCATGTGAGTACTGGTCCAATACAGACTTCAGCAAGTCTAAAGCACCCACGCCTCACAGCTTTGCTTAGGGAAGCAGAATAGTAAATATGATGGAAATATATAAATTAAAATGGTCAAGTATCCTGTTTATAGTAAATTAATTTGATCATGATAAGCAGCTGCAGCATCAAAAAATGCTAACAGGGTGTAAAAATTAGAATTGTATATGGGCATAATGCCTTTGTACAGAATGTGTAGTAGCATATTGTTTGTAGGGAAGAAGCTAAATCTTTTCAGTAGCGGGTGACACCAGAGTTCACCGCAATAAAACTGATCACAGACAACGGGCTACATTACAATCTATGTGCTAACGTTAACGCTCACCTGAGTGAGCATTAACGTTAGCCGCTGTGTCAACCGCATATTACGATCCAAACGCAAATGGGTTAAGTAACCCGTTTGCGTTTGGTACATTGTGCTTTCAGCGCGAGGTTACTGTACTTTGCACTCCCTATACTTAACATGGGGAGCGCAAAGTGTTAATCAGAGTTAGGATTACAAAGTCCTAACGCTGATTAATGTGTCCGGCTCTGGTTAGCGGAAAGTTAACCAGAGCCAGGACTTGGCGTCAACGGATTCTGCTTCTGCAGAACCCATTAACACCAGCCAAAAAAAATTAAAAATGAATTGTATACTCACCTCCTGTCCCGTGGCGAGGACCACGGCTCCAACCGCCTCCTCCGTCAGGCGGGGGCAGGGAGAGACTGGGGGAAAAAGTTCCTCAGTCTCCGCCTGCGTATCACTACGCCGACCGGCCGGATCTCGCAAGGTAACCGCCGACATCTGGCTCAATGGAGTCCTATGGACTCCATCAAGTGGATGCTCGCGTCTGCGCTCAGCGCTGCTGCGAGCATCCGGGGCGTAGCGTCTGCTACACATGCAGGCAGCATTTTTTGCACCTGCATTGCAATCCCCTGTTAAAACGGGGGCAGTAGGGGGAAAACTGCGGGCGCAGTTTTTTCTCCCTACCGCCCCCGTTTTAACGTGGGGATTGTAATGTAGCCCAAGGTTGGTGATAAATTTGGATTTAAAGCAAACAAAACAAACTCCCTATAATAATTACCATTTATGAAATTTCAATAAACCTTTTCTAGTTTCTTCTCATATATCAAAGTTGAAAACTGGGCGCGGCGCATCACCATGATGAGAGACAACAAAATCAGCCACAAAGCAATGTAGCGTCAGTCCTGTCTGAAATATCCTTCCTTAGACAGGTCTTTTATTAGATTTCAAAGAACTTATAGCCAATCAGCATACAGATACATTTCTACGTCAGAGTTTAACCAACAGTGAGCCAAAAATTACTATATTGATTCAGAGATGGCTTTTTCTAGCATACATTTTTCACACACCCCTTCCTGCACACAAAGGAAATGGCTAAATTCCACAGGCTAACATCCTATGCAAGTAAAAGACATGCAGGGTTTGACACTTATAATGGGGGGGGGTGGATTCACACTACCTATCATATTAAAATACCTTTCAATCGTCTCATTGATCACATATCCAATCGTGATCACAAAAAGGGATGAAACAAACTAGACAATTAAACTAATTATACCTGGGGCCATAGTATCCTCGCCTAATACCTGTATGATATACGAAAAGGATTCCCCAAGGATGCCCTTTATGAGCATAAAATACACTTATCTATCTAGATTCACTCTTCCAGCGAACCACATTTGGAGCGTAGGCAAAAATACCTAATCTAGACATTAAATAACTATTTATTCCCATTTCCCAAAATATAATTCACCGAACAAGAAAAGTATAATAACTTGAATGTAAAAGTTCATTTATCTAATAAATCAACATGAGTCAGATCTATATCTGTGTGTTTTCCTATGTTCAGCTTCACTCCACAAAACGCATATACACCTGCATTCATACACACATTCAAGAAATACATTCTCATTTTCACAAATTAAATCCTTTCTCAAACTTATCTAGGGGATTAAATAAATAAAAAAAATAATATTCCATAATCTAATACCATAGTCCACAGTGCGAGATCAGGGTGTGGTCTTTTTTTTTTCAACATCCCAGCTTGAGACGCATAATCATTGAATGTCATTAGAGCTCCCACCATAGGGACTCCTGAACAAGCTGTCTCTTTGCGCTGGTTGCTTATTACCTGTGACCTTTGACCTTGACACAAAATGTCCATGATTCGTTCCATATGCAGTCATTGTGACTGTCAGGTTTCTTGATGATGTGATATGGTTTCAGCAACAATAAAGAAAATAAAAAAGAAAAGAAAATATGGTATACCCCGCTAATCATCTACATCCATTCATTCATTGTCACTCTCAAATGCACGAAAACAATAAAATGTTAATTTACACAAGAAAAGACACAGATAATAAATTTCAAAATGTCCCCGCGAAGCCTGTCGGCCTCACGCAATAAAAAATTATACTACTTCTGACTCATTGTTAGAGAAAAATATATATATATATACGCAACTTTGGCTCAAAAGGGAAATAGCCGAAGTGCATATTCCACCCTTTTATTAAATATAATTGTTTTTTTTTTTTTTTTTGTAATTACTATCCTATTCAGTCTTGTTCGGTGTTGTGAAACAAACCTGGCGTTTATAAAACACACCAATCCTCAAATGAAATAAAACATAAAATAAAAACCGCATTAATTTTATCGAATTAAAACTTCCCATTTACCACTATATATGTCCTGAAATGTATTCATGCAAATGCATTAAATTATATGTTCCTAAAAACATTAATGAACTCTAATTTTAATTGGATGTGATCTTCAATAATCCTAAATGTGTCAGGGAATTTTGAACAATATTGATTGTAACTAAACAACAAAAATAACAAAATATAAAATAATAAAAGACACAAAATAATTATCACTTAGACGACATCAGAATATAAAAATACATTATCTTCTTTCTTTGTCTTCTGTCTTATTGGTTGAAAATAACAGTTTTGTAAAACTGACATGTCTTAAGTTGTATTTCCAAATCAATGATCTTCTACAAATAGCATGATTTATTGATGAGTTGTCGATAATCAGATTGTTTTATTGCCTGGTGTCTGATAATTCCTTATTATCCGGTTGATGTAACATTGCAATGTGAAATGATAATGTGTTTGAGTAAATTTCCTTCAATTCCAACATCTTTATCAATATTGGTATCGCATAATCTTCCATCTAGCTTGAGCAAAGTTGGCATGCATGGGTAATTTTCACCTAAAGTAAAAACTTGGGAAAAAATGTATTATTAACCTGTCAAAAACTTTAAAATTCATATGGTTAAAATACTTTTAAAATGGAGAAAAACAATGCAACACATTTTTTGGACACAAAGAAAAGGAGTGGTCATGAGAGAGACAACACGGAGGAGAGGAGGGGTCATGAGTGAGACAACACGGAGGAGAGGAGGGGTCATGAGTGAGACAACATGGAGGAGAGGAGGGGTCATGAGTGAGACAACATGGAGGAGACTAGGAAAAGAATGTGAACTTCAATTCAAATAAAAAAAACACAACAAAAATATCATGAACTGGGAAAGAAAGTATAGAAGGGCATGTTTAAAACTTGACGCGTTAATTAGCACAAAGTTCTCAGAGGAAACTCAGAGAAAAGATTCTTAATAAACATCAATAATCTTTATTAAGGATATTGGTTAAAAACAAACATTCAAACGTGAGGTGTCTGTGCAGCTATTTTACAACCTGTTTTATTCCCTCCAAGAATATGCAATAGAGGCAAAGTTATACGCTATTGCACTTCACACCAAAAGACAAAAACATCAGACAGCAAAAAAAATAAAAAAAATAATACTAGACATCTGGCTACCACTGCAGAAAAAGAAAACAAATCAAACAATACTCAGATACCAAACTACAACCTTCCATCTCCCTTAGTCAACTAAAATAAAACCCAAAAAACCACCTTCTCTTATTTGAAATCTGCCTAAATTCCTTTGTACAGCGCTACTAAACCTGTAGGCGCTTTCCTTTAAACTTTCACTCAAATCCTTCAGCTTTATATCACTTCCTCCTCTTAGATTCCAAACAACTAAACATGAACCTACATATATATTCCATTATACAAGTTACAAAACTGTAAATGATCTCAGTCAGCCATTTTGGCAAAATATATAACCTATATTTAAGGTGCGGTCAATCCCTTAGTGCTGGACTCAAACGAAGACCAGAGGAAAATAACCGACCACGCCTCTCTTGGGAAAATGTACAACTTTGAGCCCATCACCTTGATACACTACTTTTTTATATATATATCATACATCAATTTATAATCCATTTACAGTAAATAAAGCTCCCATAATTACTTTCTTCTGTTCCACTACTGTACGCACGCCGAAGCACTCAAACCGCGCCCAATTCCACAACAGTTACAGTTTTATAAAGCACTAACAGCTCCAGAATTCAACTGCTACTACAGTCATTCAAAGCATTAGACACATGTCATTTGTATATACTGTTCAATTATCCCAAATAGATACTCACAGAACAACAAAAATAACTACATATTCCATTCTCCAACTTGCACTGCTAAAAGACTACTAGCATTCAAAGAAAAAAGTCCTTATACAAACACATAATAACATTATACATTACAAATAAAGAGTTTCTTTTCATTAAATAAAAAAAAGAACAAAGAGAAAGAATGAATGTATAAGAAAAAAAGTTAGCAGGCGCTTTTGAAAGTCACTGTAAAAGTAAAGCCCTATTGTCTTCTCCATTTCCTGTGCCCCTTCTTTTTTTTTTATACACGAAGCAAGGCAGTAATGACACAGAAACAAAGAAACCTGGTTTACGAAAAGCAGTCCCTATACATAAATTACATATAAAAAACATAATATCAAAACTACGAAATACAAAACATCAAAGATAAACACATACATTAATAGTTAGTAAAGACAAACATTTAAATAAGCAGACGCAATCAATGGCCATAAACAAAATAAAAAATCATGCAATCTGAAAGAAAAAACAGTTAGCAAATCCTATAGAATCAGCGCGCAAACACATGCAGCAAAAAAAATAAAAAATAAAAATGGCAGCAGCGCGCAAGAAAATAAAAATAAAAAATTAAGAGGAAAAAAAACTGTCTCTCAATGGGAGATTAAAGCAGTTGATATACAAGAAGAAAATCCAATCAGTTAAAATAAAATTCTCACAATTACAAGATATGGACGACCCAGAAACACCAGAATTGAAGTACAAGATAGACACAGAACGGAGACAAAACAACTAGAAACATCTCGTTTCTTTTTTTATGAGTTCAATTTCCAGCAAATACAAATACTCAACGCAGCGGGCGAGTTCAAACACACGTGAGGTCCTCAAACGATTTTCCTTTACTACAATACATAAAATGACAAAAACAAATCAAGACAAAGAGTCCAACCTTGCACCAAAAAAAAAAAAAAATTAAAAAAAATCAACAAGCTCTGAACCATAGCTTTAACGTCAGGGAAAATAAACAAAAAACCAAACCTGGAGGCAAGTTCGCAAAATCTGAACAAGCAAATGTAAGGATATATTCAAATGTAAAGATACACTTAAATATAAATAACATCTGAATGGCAAATCCCACTTCAGACAACAACTGATAAATTTGGATTTAAAGCAAACAAAACAAACTCCCTATAATAATTACCATTTATGAAATTTCATTTCTACGTCAGAGTTTAACCAACAGTGAGCCAAAAATTACTATATTGATTCAGAGATGGCTTTTTCTAGCATACATTTTTCACACACCCCTTCCTGCACACAAAGGAAATGGCTAAATTCCACAGGCTAACATCCTATGCAAGTAAAAGACATGCAGGGTTTGACACTTATAATGGGGGGGGTGGATTCACACTACCTATCATATTAAAATACCTTTCAATTGGCAAGCTCATGAAGATCACTGAGTAAATTGGAATAATTCCAAGTAGGCAGAAAATAAGTAAATAATTGCAAATGCTAGGGTGTAATCTTAATCGACCAAATGTATTGCTATTTTCTTTAATAACAGATGGAATGGCACTTTATGGCAAATGCAGTATTTCAAAGAAAACAAACATTATAAAAAGGTCGCAACGCTATTAGTATTTGTTCAAATTCATGTAGAATATTATAATTTGACCAAAATGCCAGACAAGTTCAACGCAACTTGATACATTATAGACTGTGCCATTAACAAAAAAGACAATTATCCTCACTTTGTATCCTAATGTAGTCCACGGCAACATATGCAGTGACCAGGAAGGAACAGCATGTTTTGTTCCCAACTGCTTCTTTTTTTTGTACGCTAATAAGTTTTTATGGTGACATTAATAATGCTGTGTCATTGATTTTGTGAATGTACATCATTTGGGACGGAAAGTTTTGTTCTAATATGGATTTAAAATGTTAAATCCCTTCCTTGCTTAGCTATTTCTCAACCATGTACCAAATTCTTTTTTGTCAAAGTGGTACACATTTTGAACATAATTAGCACTTAACATTTAAACACTATTAAAAGTTAGATATTTTATTATTTTTTTTTACCTATTTGAAGTATCTTCTGGATTACTCTACTCCACTGACTATACAAATTAATTTATATAACATTGTGGTTTATCTAGTTTATTTAGTTTTTCCCAATCCTTAATCTAGGTACTTTGTATAACAAACCGCCCTCTACAGTATATCTAAGATGAAACCCATTAGGTTCTCTTCTGCTCATAATTTATTCATCTTTGCTGGTACATGAACAAACTTATTCTGGAATATGGAATTAGATATGCAAAGTTGTAGTCTACTACAATGTATCTTATTTTCAAAGAAACAGTCATAAATAAAACACACATCTCCAGTAAAGAGGTTTATGGAAGCCGTCCAAAGGACATACATGCAATCATTTCAGTCACAATGCTAGCGACAGGCGTCGTCTCCTAAAAAGTAGGAAATTTGTCCTTGAACATAACAGTCATTGTATGTAATCTCAGCAAGGTAGAAGAGTATACATGGTATTAGGTTGATTGGAAGAATGTATAAGAGATCTGAAGAATAGAGAAAGAGGAGGGGGGAGGAGAAAGAGATAGAAAAAAGGGGACGGGGAGGGGAGAGGAGAAAGAGATAGAAAAAAGGGGACGGGGAGGCGGAAAGGAGGGGAAGAGAGTGAAGAAAAGGGAGATGGCATGAGTGGTAATGGAATATGGTTATCGAAATGTTATAGTAAATCAGTCACTTTTTTTGCACATCCATAATATGGGTTTACCATCTCGTGTCACTGAGAAATTGTGACAAACTGGAGTCTGAGGAGCCCAACTGCGATTTGAGACCCCAATCTGGCACCCCGACACTCTTCCTTGGGCTAACAGTGATGCATGTATCCCAGTAAAACCAAGGATAGAACCATCTCTGAATGGTACTAATTTGACTTTAGATGCCATTACTCTTTGATCAATTATCCTAAGAGATCCCACCTTAAAGACCCAATCTAATCTTGTTGGTATTGTCTGCTTCCTCCACTTGTGAGGAATTAGTAAACTGACAGTGAAGATCATTTTTAGAACCACAGATGACTTCATAAAGTTCTTAAAATGATCTTCTTTGTCAGTAAACTAATTCCTCTAAAGTGGTGGAAACAGACAATACCAACAAGATTAAAATGAGTCTTTAAGGTGGGACTTCTTTGGATTATTGTCCATATACTGTACTGTGAAGCCCATGTGCTTGTATCCTGGCTCTCAGTGGACAACTGGACAGTCCACGGTGTCCCATCTACCACCTGCATCCACCCAGGAGGCCAGAAGTGGTCAAAGAGGTTTAGGTACCCACCCAATAAGTGGTACTACACGCTGAGGAGTTGAGCCTGGATATTAAGGCTCCTGAATTGGCGAGTGAGACCAACTATCTTTTTGGTTTATTATATGCTGGTTCACATAACGTTATGAGAGCGCTGCCTCTCTGTACCCTTTTTGTTTGAGGCATCCAGGGCAACATAAAGAAGGGAAGTGGTCACCCTCTAC
This sequence comes from Leptobrachium leishanense, assembly GCA_009667805.1. Classification (NCBI taxonomy): domain Eukaryota; kingdom Metazoa; phylum Chordata; class Amphibia; order Anura; family Megophryidae; genus Leptobrachium; species Leptobrachium leishanense. The sequence continues at coordinate 174,532,586 of CM019067.1, read as the reverse complement.
TTGGCCCAAGGAGATTCAACCCAGAGCCTGGACATATTATGCTCTGGAGAGTGTAAGTGAGATTCTCACATGTGTATATTGTATGGTATATACAAAGAATTCTGTACTATTGTTTTTTTTTTCTTTCCTCTCCTCCCATTCTCCCCTCGCATTGGGAGTTTTATTAGGAATAAAGGAGAAGGTGTCGCATCAGGACACGAACATTTACTTGGCATTCATCCGAAACGGTTGCTATTGAACTTAATTTTTGTTTAGCACCATACAGTATACGTGCACTTTTTACAATTTTATAGGAATTGATTCATCTTATCGATTGGACTATATAGATTGCACTTTTTCTGCACTTTATTTTGCATGGATTTATATGGAAATACCGAACTGTCGTTTAACCCTTTCGCTGCTGAGTCATTTCACCCCTGTGTGCTGAGTAGTGATGGGCCAAACACACCCGTGTTCGGTTCGCATTCGAACTCGAACATCGGAAAAAGTTCAACCGCGAACTCGAACACGAAGCGAACAATATGCAAGTCAATGGGGCTCGAACGTTCAAAAATTATGATCCCTTCCAAGAGGGCATATATGCAAGATATTGGCCATAAAAGGTGTATGGGGGTCCGGGTACTGCCCTGGGGAACAGGAAACAATGAAAAAAAAAAGGAAAGGGGGCGTGTCCTGACCTTCGACCAAGATGGCCGCTAGTTGAATGAGCTCCTGAGTCCCCTCCGGCTTCTACCAGCTTCATTACCTCGTAGCAGGACATGGTGCATGGTAAAGGGAAGATAAATACCCCTAAAGCTCCCGCACATCGTCCAAATCGGACGTCCGGCGCTCTGGACCAGTTCCTCATTCCTTCCGCAGCGACCCCCTCTCCCGAGGTGGCTCCTAAAATGGCAGATGGACCTTCTACCCCGCCTCGTGCACGGGATCCTGCGGAGGTCACACGCCGCCTGGAGCGGCTTATCTCAGCGCTCCCAACTAAGGCAGACTTAGCGAACATGGTAGCTGACCTGCGGGAAAGCTTGAGTTGTGAGATCAGAGAGATTCGATTGGAGGTCTCGGCAATATCATCTCGGGTGAGTGTTTAGAAAATGTCAGACACCTGCCCTCCCCGGATCCCCAACCAGCGGCCTTTTCGGAGCTACAACGCCGTGTGGATGACTTTTTTACAACCGGGGTAGGAGGCACAATGTCAGGATTCGTGGCCTTCCTGAATCTGAGGGGCCTGAAAACCTCCATACCCTCCTTGTGGACCTCTTTAACCAGGTGCTGGGTAGAGACGCCGACACCCCCATTCTCATTGACCGGGCCCACAGTGCCCTCCATCCACGACCTTCACTGACAGCTCCCCCCCCCGGGACGTTCTATGTCACCAGGCTGATTTCACCATAAAGGAGGCCATGCAAAAGGCTCGGTCATCACGGTACTGGGACTTTCAATCGCACCGCATTGAACTCTTCCATGACCTGTCCCCCTTCACCCTCACGGCGAGACGATGCCTGCAGCCGGTGACCCAAGCACTCCGACAAGCCAACCTAGCCTATCGTTGGGGGTTCCCATTCGCCCTTGTGGCCCAGAAAAACAGCGTCCGTCATTCTATTTGCTACCCAACGGATGTCCCGACCTTTCTTAGGGCCTTGGAGCTCCCACAGATGAGCATCAGGAGCTGGGAGTCTGCGACCGGCCCGGATCAAGACCTACCTCGCCCACGACGATCTCGTTCCCATAGACATCGCCGGGCCTCTCAGGATCGTGACCCTGCCCTGGCTCCATTGCCACAATGATCTCCGCTTCGTGAAGATGAGTGACTCGTGGACACACCCCTTGAATTGGTCCCCTGTTCCTTGAGCTCCGGCTTATTGTCGAGGCTAAGAATTACTCCCACTCATGTCCATCCTCCCTGATATCCGTCGTGTGATGGTCTAACCCTACAGTGTGGTTTACACCACGAGTAGCAGACAGTTCTGTCCTGTTGAACCTGTAATTCGCCCTCTCATCCCACCCCCCCTTTTTTTTTTTGATGGTGTTCTACGCAGGACCCTGACTGGGTGGACATGCCGAACTCATCACCTTCGATGTTCCTGACTCGTTCACAAGTACTCTGCTATTTTCGCTCATGCTCTGGTACACTTTTTGGGTACCACTCTTTTTCCTGTCGACGGCCCCGTATTCATTTTTGTGAGGGTCATTTCCTCATACCCAACCCCCCTAATTTTTCTGGTTTCCTTACAGGTGAACTGCAATGTTTATTTATTTCTGAGCGATACCTTGTTTCATAGGTAAACGTGTACACCTACCATAGACTAATATCCAATGATATCCATGGAACAAGGAAATCTAATTGGAGCCATCTTCCTTGATTTTGCCAAGGCTTTTGACACAGTAGACCATGGCATCCTATTACAAAAACTTAAAAATTCTGGTATTGGTGATAGTACATTAACCTGGTTCCAATCATATGTGTCTGATAGGTCTCAATTTGTGTCCATTTCTGACAGCACTTCCCTTCCCCTCCCAGTCACGTGCAGTGTACCCCAAGGCTCGATACTTGGCCCCCTGCTATTCACAATATTCATAAACGATCCGCCCAATGTCTGCAAAGCTTCAACTGTACACATGTACGCAGATGACACTGTAATCTATACCAGCAAACCAAATCTCCCACAGCTGGAGGCAGTGCTGCAAGAACAATTCACAGGGGTAGAAAAGTGGATCGCAAATAACAAACCTTTTCTAAATACTGACAAAACTGTTACAATGCTCTTTGGAACCGCACCTAAACTACACAAATTGCAAACACCCCATCTATGTGTTGGGACAAAATCAAATGGCACACTGACCACAGTCACTTCTCTCAAATACCTAGGTATGTGGTTAGACCCAAATCTATCTTTTGGCCCCCACATCGAAAAACTCTTATCTAAACTCTACCCCAAACTAGGTGCCCTGTACAGAAACAAATCCTGCCTGAGCCCCGTGGTAAGAAAGCAGATTGTACAACAAATGCTTATGCCAGCCATTGAATACGGAGATGTAGTGTATGCAGCCGCCCCGCAAACACACCTCCAGAAACTTACTACATTGTATAACTCATTCTGTCGCTTTGTGCTACAATGTAACTACATGACACACCATTGTGACATGTTAAAACAACTAAACTGGCCATCACTGGACTCTAGACGCACCCTTCACCTTTCCAACCTGGTGTTTAAGAGCTTTTCTGGGGAGCTACCACCCTACCTGAATATGCTGCTTCCCCCGACAGTTCCCTCATCCTATACCCTCAGATCCAGGACCAGCACCTTACTTGCAATACCGCAATACAAAAGGAAAGTGGCTCGATCCTCATTTTCCTACTGAGCACCGCAAATATGGAATAACCTCCCAGACACCGTCAAATCTTCCCCCAGTCTAAAGTCCCTTAAGACTTCCCTATTAACATACCTCAATACGAAATGCACCTGTAAACATGTAACATAATGACTTTATTTCCTACATATTTATTTTTCTGTTAATCTGTATATTTGGTCTTGTGTTAATATCTTGCATTTTACTATTTTGTACTTCTGTAACCACTTAATGTTCTCGAACCCAGGACATACTTGAAAACGAGAGAAATCTCAATGTATCCTTCCTGGTAAAATCCTTTATAAATAAATAAATAAGTGTGGTTACCGTCCGCCAGAACCGCCCTTTAGATTTTTCTGGAATCGTCTCACCAAAACAAGATGGAAGATTGATACTCAGTTTTTATGACCACGGGCAATTACCTGGAACTATTCTTTGTGACTCTTCCTCTGTCTCAGCACCTAAATTTTTCTAGCTTGCCTCAGGGCGAGCTGTGAGGTTTGCTCACTGACACAACTTGGCAGATTGGACGGTTTACACTTACTTTTTTCCCGGCCGATGTTAGTATTTAAACTTGGCTAGTGTACGGAACTCGCTTCCATGTCCTTCACCTACCTGATTTAACCCCTTAATTTTTATGGTTTGCCCGTACGCGAACTGCTCCACATTTTGGTTTCATTACCCTATTTGTCCTGGGGACGTGCCAATCTCTGTTCCCGCTCCCCCTGTCCAATTTGGACCGTCGCTTCCTCTACGCATTCTATTGCTTAGGGGGTTAGTGGGAGCACTGCTGTTGACCGTCCCAAAGGCTAAGCATTCCCTCTCTCTGCTCTTATTTGTAGATAAACACCATTTCGTACGCATGACAGCCGGTAAAGATTTGCTAAGACTGTACTGCACTCCGCACGTCTAATAACTATGTAAATGCTAGGCCTTTTCCTGCCTCCAATTGCCGTTATCACCGTTGCTTGCCGAGAAAGATTAAATGTATAGGGTTGGGTCTCTCTCCCATCCTTCCTCTCCCCCCATATCGCACCCCCCTTTTATTTTATTTTTTCTCTCTCTCTCTCTCCTCACCTCCTCTTTCTCCCTTTCCCCGTTCTTCCCCCTCTTTTTCTTACCTCTCCCCCTTGCTAGTGTGAGTTGGTGGGTTCTCAGGAGGACTGGAGCCGTCTTTATCGTATTATGCTGAATGGGTTTTGGGTGGGGGGAGGGGGGCTGGATACATTTCGTAGGGACGGGGGAGGTTCCTGTCTTTTGTCCTTTTTTTTCCATGTTTTCCTGCTTTCTTTTTGCAGTCGGAGGGGACATGTATATGCTCGTTACTTTATGTTTTTTTCTATTACTTATAACAATATTTCTCATTGCCAATATTGGTTTATGCTCCTGGTTATTGGTCACGAAGGTTTCCGGACCTTGTCTTGGACGCCCACGAGGATCGGACGTCGACTTCCCACAAGACGGTATTCAACCCTCCCCGGGTTTGAATAGCCTTTCTTGGTGACGTGCTTCTCCTCATTACCTTTCTACTTCTTTTCCTTCTTCTCTCCTTTTTTACTCTCTTTCTCTCTTCTCTCTGTCACCCTTCTTTCTTCCCCTCCTTGGGCCCTCCATCTTTTCATCTCTTCCCCCCTCTCTCCCCCCCTTTTTATTTGTTTTGTTTTGTTTGTTGTGTTGTGTGTCCTGGTGTGTTGTTTCCTTGTCCCGGTGAGTCATGTCCTTGGTGCCGGGTTTCTCCCTGAAATCTCTGTGTGTTCTCATGTATAACGTGAAAGGCCTTAATACGCCTGAAAAATGCAGAAGGCTCTTTAGAGAGCTCCGGGCACTCCGGACATCCGTGGTTCTCCTGCAGGAGACACACTTTAAGTCAGGAGCCTCACCGATCCTACGAGATTCTGCTTATCCTGTTAGTTACTTTAGTGACCATTTCCAAAACAAAAGTCACGGGGTAGCAATCCTTTTTGCCAAGGATGTCCCTTTGGTACTGGACGATGTCCTCTCGGACAGAGAGGGTCGTTACTTATTCGTTAAATGCAAGATTGCAGAGGTACAATACACTTTTGCTTCCATTTACCTTCCTAATTCTAACCAACATCACTCCCTGGCCTCGATTTTCCGCCGCCTTTCTACTTTTATGTCTGGGACTTTGATAGTGGCAGGCGATTTTAATGTCCCCCTAGATCCAAGAATGGACACTTCCCCTGGCCGTTCCTCGATCCCTCCATCGATATTGCGACACATCCGTCACTCCTTGGACAGTTTACAACTTCTTGACGTCTGGAGGACACTCCATGCTGGTGAACGGGACTATACCTTCCTTTCTCCGGTACACTCCACCTATTTGAGACTTGATTATCTGTTTGTCCAACAGCACTCGATACTTAATGTGGAGGATTCCGCTATTCAGCCCCAAAAATGGTCAGACCATTGTCCTCTTCTAACAACACTTTCTTCCCCGCTATCCCACCCTTCAGAAAGACAATGGCTCCTTAATACATCTCTGCTGCAAGACCCCGCCTTTCTTTCGGACATTGAATCATCCATCGACAACTATTTCTCGGATAATGATGCCCCGGAAGTATCTTTCCCTACTACGTGGGAAGCCCATAAGGCGGTCCTGCGAGGCATCTTCATTAGTAGAGCCACTGCGCTTAACAAGACAGGTCTGAGACCCTCCACACCCTCTTTTAAGGACATTAGGGACCTTGAACTGGCCCATCACTCTTCTGTGCTACCCTCAGATTATACTGCCCTCCTAGCTAAACGCCGGGAACTTAATGATCTGCTCAATGCTGACATGCGCTTTGCTGCACAGAGGACTAAATGCTTTTTCGCCCTCAAGGAAAATAAGCCGGGTAAGCTGCTGGCCCACATGCTACGTCAGCGGAGAAACGAGGCATATATAGCTAAAGTTAGACTCCCTACGGGGGAATACTCACCACGTCCGGACCGTATCCTTGAAGAATTCCGACGTTTCTATGAAGAGCTTTATCCTCTTGACGAAGCGGCGGGGACAGCTCCTTCCAAAACCGACATTGATACTTACCTTGCTAGTAAGCTGTCTCGCACACTGCCCTCGGCAGCCTCTGAAACACTGGATGATGCGATTTCTGTAAACGAGATTCGAAAGGTCATCGTAGCCCTCAAGAATGGCAAATGTCCGGGACCGGATGGCTTGCCTGCAGAGTACTATAAAACTTTCTCGACAAAGCTGCTTCCTCACCTAGTTTCCCTCTTCTCTTTTTTGAGAGAGGGAGGGGAATTCCACCCACACACTCTTACCGCTACTGTTTCAGTTATTGCCAAACCTGGGAAGGACGAGGCTGATGTCCATAATTACCGCCCTATTTCTCTTTTGAATACGGACATTAAGATTTTGGCGAAAAGAGAGGCTCGGGACGCTACTACCCCGGTGTTGGGCGTTCTGGGTCCGGCGAAACTCTCTGGCACTGGCCTTCTCCTGCTGTCTACAGACGCGGAGAAGGCCTTCGATAGAGTCTGATGGAGCTTCCTGTTTTCGGTTCTAGAACGCATTGGCATTGGCAAATCCTTTATCTATTGGATTAAGGCGCTTTACTGCAACCCTACGGCCCGTGTTCGTGCTAATGGGGCTCTTTCCTGTAGCTTTCACATCCGAAGTGGGACCCGTCAGGGTTGTCCTCTATCCCCGCTTCTGTTCACCCTCGCCCTCGAACCGCTTCTAGAAGCTATTCGTCTTAACGCTGATATTACAGGCATCCGTGGTCACTCCTATGAGCATAAGGTATTGGCCTATGCTGACGACTTATTGTTCTTTATTACGAGTCCTGAATCTTCCCTACCAGCGATTGGACAAACACTGACTGAATATGGGCAGCTGACCGGATATCGGATCAACCAAGACAAATCCGAATTCTGAACGTCTCTCTGAGCTCCTCTTCTGTAACTTCGATCCGAGGACAGTTCCCGTTCCGTTACTGTAGTGGCATGATGAAATACCTAGGGGTTTGGCTGGCCTCCTCCTCTAGAAAAATGGTTGAACATAATTTCCTAGATATCCTCCGCTCTTTCCGAACTGACTTGGCGGAATGGAATGGTAAATTGCTCTCCTGGTTTGGTAGGATCACTACTCTCAAAATGAACGTTATGCCACGACTACTGTATCTGTTTAACATCCTGCCGCTTACGGTCCCTCTATCGTTTTTTCCGCACTGCATAAAGAGCTACTTCACTTTGTCTGGCCTCGTGGACACCCCCGAGTGAGTTTTGCGGTGCTCTGCCGCCCTAAGTCTCGAGGGGGGCTGGCCCTCCCTGACCCGCACCGCTACTATCTAGCTTGTCACATGGCGAGGATTGTTGAATGGTCAGCTCAGGGTCTAGATAAAAGATGGTTAGATGTTGAACGAGTCTTGGCTGCTCGTCCTTTATGGACGCTGCCGTGGCTACCTCTGCGTCATTCCACTGGGCCACACCCTGACCCTGACCCGGTGGCGACCACCCTACGCATCTGGCACACACGTAAGATAACATATGGGTTCTCCTCTGCTCTTTCGCCGCTTCTGCCGCTGACTTGCAACCCGGATCTGCCCAGTGGAGTGCTACCGTCTTTACGTCACCGTTTGACAGACTCCAACTGCCTTCGAGCGATAGATCTTCCAGCTGATGTTAACCTAGAACTTCTCCCATGCTCGATCCCAATGGGCCCTCTTTCCTACCTGGAACCTTTTAATTTCTTACAAATAAAATCGCACTTGTCGAGCCTTAAGTGCGGCTATAGCCTGAGCCGCCCCTTGTTACCGTTTGAACGCTTTTGTGATATGGGGCTGCCGCTGGCTAGATGGGTTTCCACACTGTACGGCCTCATTACCTCTTCTGATACGGACGACCCACCCTTCATTGCCAAATGGGAGTTGGCCCTTGGTACGACCTTTTCCGCCTCTCAATGGACCAAGACGTTCACTCTGGTCCATGGAGGATGCGGAGATACTGGGGTTCAGGAAACGTCATATAAAGTTCTTTAATTCTGGTATAGGACCCCGAGTCTCCTTCACCGCATTTTCCCCGCTCTCCGCTCGGCTTGTTGGAGGTTTTCTGAGGGAGAAGGCACGTTCCTCCATGTCTGGTGGTCATGCCCCCTCCTACTGGATTTCTGGCAAATGATCCGTGCAGCCATACTTCGAGTCACAGATGTTGACCTGCCACTAACCCCAGAGTATTTTCTCCTGCTTCACATAGCACTCCCTCTTAGGACCCTTAAACGCTCGGTGCTATTACTCATGCTACTTGCCGCTCGTGCCTTGGTGCCAACTCTTTGGCGCACCGACAGGGCTCCCACTCTTCGGGAATGGGTTGGTAGAGTGGAGGACCTCAGATCTGCCAACTACCTAGACGCGGTAAATAGAGATGTCGTGGCCGACTTTCCATTGAAATGGTTCTACTGGGAGGAATATACTGTGTCACTGCGCCTGGGGCCTGTGAGAGTCCCGATGGTTTACTACTGTGCACTGACGTGCTGCACGGCCTTGGTTTTCATCTACCGGGGGGAACCCGACACCGTTCCTGCCCCCCCTTTTTTTATTATTACTTATGTATTATCTCTCTCTCTTTCTCTCCCTCTCTTCTCTTCTCCCTCCCCCCTTATATATTTTATTACTCTCTCTTCCTTTATTCCTTCCTCTCCCCCTTTTCTTTCTCTTGCTCCCCTTCTATTCTTTCTCCCCTTACCCCCACCCCTCTTCTTCCTTATTTCACTTTGGCCCCTCCTCTTTCTTTCTGGTTTCCCTGTTTCCTCTCCCTACGACTTAGTGCACCTATCCCTGCTTTGGAGCCAAATTACCCCTTTAGATTCAACGATGATCCGGTCCCCGTGGAGCTCGAGATGTGACACGTATGTGATGGATTATTTTGTACATATGGAGAGTATTTGACCTGACTTCTCTTTTGTGTATTCTACCTTTATATTTCCTGATACTGTTGCCCCACTTTTAGGGGTTATACCTTTCTCTTAATAATAAATTTTGAATTTAAAAAAAAAAGTAAAAAACGAAACGTTTTTAACCCTTTCACTGCTGAGTGCTGAGCCATTTCACCGCTGTGCGCTGAGCTCATTTTTACTGCTTTTGCTCATGTTTAAACGTGATTTGAAGCCATGGGAAATATTTGACCAACAAGGAGTGGGAAATGTTTGACCAACAAGGGGCCACATTACATTCTTGTTGCTAACGGTAGCGCTCACTTGTGTGAGCACTACTGTTAGCTGCGGTATCTACCGCATATTACAATGCAAACACAAATGAGTTAAGTAACCCGTTTGCGTTTGGTACCTTGTGCTTTTCAGCGCGAGGTTACTGTACTCAGGGGCGGATCCAGACACAGGTTTCGGGGGGCATTCTACCAGTTTTGGCCAAGAGCTGGTGTTGGGCTCGCAGTGACAGGCAGAGACGCGACCAAACGCAAGCTGTGCTAGTTACACTCACTCTCCCCAAAACATTGCACAGGGTCTGTCCTCATGTAGCTCATGAGCCCTGCAAACCCTTTCCATACGAGGGGCCCAGGGTACCCCCCTCCCAGCACATACCCCTTGAAGCTATGCAGTGTAGGGTAACCAAGGTGTGGACTCTGCAGTGCACCCTTTCCATGCTGGCAGGACACACGTGGCACCCCATCTGCGCAGGGCTGCGAACCCTTTCTGTACCATGGGCCCAGGGTACCCCCCAGCTCACATGGATATATTTGCCCCCAGATCACATGGATATATTTGCCCCAGCTCACATGGGTATATTTGCCCCCCAGCTCTCACCTCCTCTGCTGCCAGGCCCCTCCGAGTAGTACCCGCCGGCTGTTCTTCTCCCTACGAGGTGAGAGGCTGCCAGCGTGCAGCTTGGCCGCTCGCCTGGGAACCAACTGACCAGCCCAGCCGCGTTCTCACGAGATCGTGGAGTTCACGCGATCTCGTGCGCTGGTCAGGTGGTTCCCATCCCAGGCGAGCTGCCAAGCTGCATGCCGGCGGCCGCTCGCAACGAAAGGAGAAGAACGTCCGGCAGTGGTGATTTTCTCGGGGGGAGGGGGCAATTGTCGGTCAAGTTAGATTTGCGTTTGTGACAGGCTTAAGCAGACTATGATCATACTTTGTGAACTGAATCCCCATCATTTATTACCTCAGTCAGGTTTTTTGAACATTTTGAAATTGTGTTTTTTTTGTTGCCGAAAATGATGGAAGAAGGTGGTGATTAATATGGAGTGCTCTTTCCTGGTGTTTTGTATTAAACGTCTTAGATGCACCAGCTGTTGTTGCTAGTCTGCCCAGTATTATAGTGAGGAGAGAACAAATGTTTAGTTAGTTTCCGAATAAGGAGTAGGCTTTGGAATAATGTTTTATTTGCTTCTTTATTTGGGCACTCTGGCTGCTCTGTGGCTGGAAAAATAAAGGAAAGCCTCAAACAGTGAATGGTCTGTCCAGTGACTATATCACAATACTGTATATATATACACATAGCCAGATAGGTAAAATTCATCCTCTTCTGTGGTACTGCCAATGAGTGCAGAAAAGATTCAGCCCCATTGCAAACTCCAAAAATAGTATATATACTGAGTGTTCAGAGGAGGCACTCAAGGACTTATTAAAAGTTAGTATTTTATTGTAGCAAATTAAAAAAGCATGCCGATAACCGGCTGGGTGGAGTAGAGGTAACATCAGTGCTCTGCGTGGAGAGAGCCTTTGGAGATATGGGTTCGATCCCCGCAAGACCATCTCTCCAGTAAGTGTCCTTACAAGACACCTAACGGTACGTACTCGCCACCCACGACATACTTGAAAACGAGAGAAATCTCAATGTATCCTTCCTGGTAAAATCTTTTCTCAAAAAAAAAAAAATGTTTTGGCCCCTGGAGGCCTTTATTAAGGTACTGGGCCATGTTAAAATAAACACTTAGAAACATAACAATAGGTTCCACTCACAATTCGTGTCCTGCTGGGCCCTGTGTCCCACCAGTATGAACCCAGAAGTGGCGCAGACACCATTTTTAGGGCACGTCATCCAACTGCCAGGCACGTCATCGGATCGCGTCAGTAACCCGTTTTGCTATTGCAACCCGGCAAGCGTGCAGAGAGATGGACCTCACATGTTACATTAAAAACAAACGGGAGTTTCAACAATGGAATTTACCTAATGGCAAAGGCAGCAGTAAAGGCTGTCCCAAAGGGCAGCGTTCCTCCAAATAAATAAGGAGAAATAAAGGATGAATACTATATGTGAAATCATATTGTGAAATAAGAATTGAAGGATGTGTATGTGTGAACTAAAGCAAAGTGTGTAAAGAACATGTGAATGTGGAGCTAGCTAATGCCTCGAGTGATGTGTAAGTACCTGAAGGAGGAGGTAGGTAGTGAAAATAAAAAACTGAACTGAGAAAACGTTAACTCTGTGAAAAACAGTGACCTGTAGGAAGAATAGTGTATGTAAAACATAGGTGAAAATAAAGAAAACTAAAAAGAAAAAGCTTAGAGAAGTAAGGAGAGCAAAAGCTTAAAAGTGAAATATCCTAGTAAAGAAAAAGAAATTGTGTGCAAAAGTGAAATAAAATGAAACGTGAAAAGAAAATGTCGGGCCCAGCGGAACACGATTGGAGTGAAACTTATTATGTATATAAAAGTCTATTTTAACATGGCCCAGTACCTTGATAAAGGCCTCAGGGGACTAAAACATTGGTATGCTTTTTTAGTTTGCTACAAAGAAATACTAACTTTTTATAAGTCCCTGTATTCTGGAACAACAGGGTCATATGCAAGATGAATGTCACATATGCAGGATATGATTAAAGTCACATAGCTGTAACACATCCCCTTTTGAAAGCAAACAAAGTCCTTTGTATTTTCTTCACTTTATTGGGAAAGGAACAGCAAATAAAAGGTGTCTTGTAGGAAGAGAGGGCTAAAACAAATAAATAAAATAGTAGTGATGTTTCAGCTCTAGGCCTTAATCAGTTACTGCTTTTTAATTATTTTATAGGTCTTCGAAATAGCCAAGTATGCGGTACAATTAGTCAATCAAATGTTTACTTATTGAGGCATTAACAAGAATACATTAACAAATAGAAGTAAAACGGACAAACAATCGATTCATTTCTCAAGATAGATTTTTCATTTGCTTTTCATTGTTGATATTTATAAGGCAGCCTTATTTTTTCACTCACCCATGGGTCTCCCTTACAATGACAGCAAATATATCATTGTCACCAACATTTCATATTGGCTGATGCTGCACAATGGAAAGAGAGTTGATATTTTAAGCGGCATGTCACATAGGAAGGTTATAGAGATATTTGACTAAAGCAATATGTGAAAGTCAGATAGTGGCTGACAGGGCAGGACTGACAACATTTGGCCCAGGGGCAAGGGACATAAAGTGGCCATTGTATTTGAAATTGCCCCTTTCCAAAGCCAAGTGTGCATGTGTATGTACGTTCCCTGCTAAATCTAGAATTGAGCTGTGAGATCTCATGGTGATCTATCAGCATTAAAATTTAGGGAGTGCAGCCCTTGGTGATTTTAACTTTTTTTTTTAAATAAACTTTATTGGATACTAAGTTGCAACATAGGGTAATGAACATGAACCCAGCCACAAACATCAAAAAATCAGTCTCCATATTTTATAACAAAGAAAAGTAGGGGTAGGATGAAAAAAGAAAAAAAAAAGAGAAAAAGAAGAAAAAAGAACAGAACAGCAGGCCCCGGCCCAGGCCAAAGAAAAGGGGGAGAAAATGATAGAAGATGTTAATATATATACAAAAAATCATAAGCTTCCTCAATAATATATTCTAACTTTTTTTTAAGGCTGATAGAGCCTCATGAGATCCCACAGCTCATTTCTGGATCAGGCAGGGAGCTCTATTGAATGAATCAAATCTGGTCCTATGTACCTATCTCTGCAAATGTATTTATCCATTCATCCGACTGTCTGAAAGATACAGGGTTATACCGCTATATGGATGAATAGATACAGGAATGTCTATGGAGCAATGGGAAAATGTATATAAATCATATCATTGAAGCCCTGCTAAGGGGCGATAACCTTGTGAATACCAATGTCTAAGAGCGAAAGAAATGTGCTGAATATAGAAATGTTAGCAATAATGAATTCTATACATTTTAAGTGAGTATTTATTTTTTAAGGTAATTATTAACTTCAGGAATTTCTTGCAAACAATTTCAGGTTATGTCCAGCAAGTAAGCATTCGATTACTTCAAAGTGTAATGAGTTACATTCACTATGCTCATAAGAGTTATTTGCATGTGTGTGATAGGTGAAAACAAAGATTCATTGGGGGAAGATGGGCAAAAGAAATAGGTAGGCAGCCATGTAAGAAGATGAACTAATAGGCAAGTATATGGGTAAATAGGTAAGCAGGTGGGCAGATCTAGAGAAAAACAGGCAGCAGACTTAAAATTAGGTGGGCGAATAAGTAGGCAGATAGGTGGACAGCAGGGCTGTCAATAAAAATCAAGGCCCTTATTGACTTATTGGTTGGGCCCCCAACCACCCCTGGCTTACCAAACCTAGCTTGCCACCCTCGGCATGTGACCCTCTATAATGCAAAAATATTTTTACAAGAATACAAAAGAAACATGGCTCAGATTAATTAAAATGTTGCCCATAGTTTAAATGATACATCTTCCAATATGTAAGAAATCATATAGATACAGTTATAAATACAACAAATTTGTGCAAAAGAAGAAAGGTTCACCTGATTTGTGGAGAACCACTATCAAGGAACCTCTAAGATAGGTTGGGGTTGATTGGAAAATAGTAATTTTATTTTTGGACAATGCCAAACGAAAAACATATAAACAGTTATAAAATAGACATAAATGTTGCATTAATGATGTACACGAACAAAAGGTATTGTCAATTAATTGTAGCATTAATTTATAATATAATATTTAAATACAAATAAAGGTTAATAATTGATCAAAAGCCCAATAAATTAGCAAATTAATATTAATGATGATACTGCCTCACCAGTGGGACATGTGCTTGAATTAAATTAAATCCATATATACAACAAATTTGTGCTCCCAGGAGAGGATTTTTATTAAATAATTTTTATATTTTTTTAATTTTTATATATATATATATATATATATATAGCAATATGTATCCTCAGACTTCTACAGCGGCCTCCTCCTTAGGCACGATGACACAGCAAAAAAAGAGAGAATTTAAGTCTGTAAAGGATAAAATGAGATGACCATAGTATTTTTTTTTGTGAATATATGTTTATTTTGTTTTAAAGAGGAAGAAATACAAACGTTTGTAAAATATCACACGACTCGGCACGCAGGCCAGTCAAATAGCATACTTTGCAATAAAATATGCGACGGGGGGTGAAAGAGGGGTAACAAGGGTTGGGAGTGGAGGCTGAGAGGTTATGACTTTCAGGGTGGGTTAGGGGAGGTAGGAGACACATTACATGCGATACCCGTGGTAGTGTAAGTGTGCGCATTCATACCACCAAAGAGATCAGTGATGAGCTGTCTCAAAAATGGGCAAGAAAATGTCCGCGCTTTCTCCTCTACAGGGGAGCGACGATAGACTCGGCGATCAGTATTGCTTTAAATTCGGGCCCTGAGGAGAGTAAAAGCCATCTGGACCAGATGGTCAGATAATGGGGGAGCATGTGGTTAGCAGTGAAATACAAATGTTCCGTAGTGTGCAATTCTTCCATTCTGGACAGCCAGAGTGTGAGAGGGGGGCAGTCGGGACGTCGCCAGAACAACGGAATCAAGCTTTTTGCCGTGTTAAGGATACGTAGGCCAACAGAGTTCTTATATGCATACCTGGAGTATGGGACATGGTGTAGTAGCATAGATGCTGGTAGAAAGTCAGGGGGTGGGTCAAGAAAAAGACCCAGCAGTCTGTGTATCTTTATCCAGTACGGGCGTATTAGGGGACAGTCCCACCATATATGTAGAAGTGAACCTGGGGAGTCACTGCAACGCCAGCACCTATCGTCAACCTCTGAGTACATCCGGCAAAGAACCTGAGGGGTTCTATACCACATAGAAAGCAGCTTATAGGCTGACTCCTGTATTCTCGTGGAGACCGAACAGTGATGTGTGAGGTCGCATATGCGGCTCCAGTCCTCCTCCGACAAGCATATCCCCAACAACGTCTCCCATCTCCCTATATGTCCAGGAGGTTGAATTTTAGAAGCATGTAGGAGCAGGGAGTAAAGACGGGATACCCCATGTGGCAATGGGCCTTGGCATGAGCAGAGTACTTCAAACTCAGTGAGGGGTCTTGTCAGGTGGGATTGCTGTGGAATGGATTTGATAAAGCTCAGTATCTGTTGAAATGGAAGGTAGAGGGTGAGCGGGACGGCCTCCCCTCCCACCAACTCCCCCAAGGTGACAAAGCGACCATTCGGGAAAATGTGATAAATGCGTGGTGTAGGTGCGTTAATTAGGTCTCAAAAGGCCCGTGGGTTGTGGCCGGGAGAAAAGTCAGGGTGGTATATCAGTGGGGTCAGAGGAGAGGGATCCGAGGAAAGTCCCAGGGGTTGTCTCATCCGGTGCCAGATCCGTAGGGACGTCGAGGTGTATAATAGGGGGCGCGTAATGTGGAGTCCATGGCATCTGGGTAGCCATGGGATAGCCGAGACCGAAACTCCCGCTTCGATCCCCTCAATCTTCCCCCAGGCCTTTGCCGGGCCGAGTCTCGCCCATTCCACCACCCTAACCATATGGCATGATTTGTAGTAGAGAAGAAAGTCTGGGACCGCCAGACCTCCCTCCAGTTTAGGCAGAGTTAAACAAGTAAAGCTTTGTCGAGGGCGGTTACCTCGCCATATGTATGTGGTTGCCAGGGAGCGTAGTGCGCGAAAATAGGTACCGGGGATGTGGGTAGGGATTGTCTGGAATAAGTATAGAAGGCGTGGTAATAAGTTCATTTTAAGTACTTGGACCCTCCCCAGCCAGGAGATGTGTGGGTAGTCCCATTGTCCAAGGTCATTAGCGAAGGTGTCCAGAATGGGGAGAAAATTGTCACGAAACATGTGGGATGGGATTTGGGTGACCCAGATTCCTAAATATTTAATACGGGACGTGGCCCATTGAAAGGGGAAGTGTGGAGTGAGGGCTGAGACCCGGCGTGTGGGTAGGGAAATGTTAAGTATAAACGATTTAGCGTAATTAATTTTCAGATTTGAGAGTAGACCGTAGCGATGGAATGCCTGTAAAACATTAGGCAGTGTGGTCTCCGGGCGGGAGATAAAGAATAATAAATCGTCTGCGTATGCCTAAAACACATAGATTACAGGATCAGAAACAACATGGGTTTACCTCAGGGAGATCATGCCAAACTAATCTTATTGATTTTTTTGATTGGGTAACAAAAATAATAGACACAGGTGGTGCAGTAGACATTGCTTATTTAGATTTCAGTAAGGCTTTTGATACTGTTCCGCATAGAAGGCTTATCAATAAATTGCAATCTTTGAGCTTGGATTCAATATTGTTGAATGGATTAGGCAGTGGCTGAGTGACAGACAACAGAGGGTTGTGGTAAATGGAGTTTATTCGGCGCAAGGTCTTGTTACCAGTGGGGTACCTCAGGGGTCAGTACTTGGACCCATTCTCTTTAATATTTTTATTAGTGATATTGCAGAAGGTATTAATGGAAAAGTATGTCTTTTTGCTGATGACACAAAAATTTGCAACAGGGTTGACGTTCCTGGAGGGATCAGCCAAATGACAAATGATTTAGGTAAACTAAAAAAATGGTCGGAGTTGTGGCAATTGAGTTTTAATGTGGATAAGTGCAAGATAATGCACCTGGGACGTAAAAACCCAAGGGCTGAATATAGAATATTTGATACAGTCCTAACCTCAACATCTGAGGAAAGGGATTTAGGGGTCATTATTTCAGAGGATCTAAGGGTAAGTAGTCAATGTAATAGAGCAGCAGGAAATGCTAGCAGAATGCTTGGTTGTGTAGGGAGAGGTATTAGCAGTAGGAAAAGGGAAGTGCTCATGCCACTGTACAGAGCACTGGTGAGACCTCACTTGGAGTACTGTGTGCAGTACTGGAGACCGTATCTCCAGAAGGATATAGACATCTTAGAGAGAGTTCAGAGAAGGGCTACTAAAATGGTGTACGGCTTGAAGGAGAAAAGTTACCAAGAAAGGCTTAATGATCTTAACATGTACAGCTTGGAAAAAAGACGAGACAGAGGAGATATGATAGAAACATTTAAATACGTAAAGGGAATCCACAAGGTAGAGGAAGGGAGTATATTTAAAAGGAAACAAAATAGCAAAACAAGAGGACATAGACTTAGATTAGAGGGGCAAAGGTTTAAAAGTAACATCAGGAAGCATTATTTTACTGAGCGGGTGGTGGATACATGGAACAGCCTTCCAGTAGAAGTGGTAGAGGCCAAAACAGTAATTGAATTTAAGCAAGCATGGGATAGGCATAAGGCTATCCTAAACAAAAGATAAATCCAGGTCAAGTATCCATGTAATTGGGCAGACTAGATGGGCCGAAAGGTTCTTATCTGCCGACATTTTTCTATGTTTCTATGTTTCTATGCCGCGATTTTGTGCTCGGTAGGGCCCACTCTCAGACCTCGAACATCTGGGGAACCCCGTACCGCTGCAAGGAAGGGTTCCAGAGCCAGTGTGAACAATAGGGGTGAGAGAGGGCATCCCTGTCGGGTCCCGTTCCGGATCCTAAATGGTGCAGTGTACATGCCGTTAACGCAGACGTGGGCCGTGGGGTTAATGTAGAGAGTTCGAATCCAAGCGCACAGATGCGGGCCAAGACCTATGTGTTCGAGCGTTGCAAATAAAAAATCCCAGTTGACCCGATCAAACGCCTTTTCGGCGTCTGTGGACAACAACAGTAGTTCCTCCCCTCGACATTGGGCCCTGTGCGTGAGAGTTAAAGCTCTAATGGTATTGTCCCTGGCTTCCCGGCCTGGAATAAAGCCAGTCTGGTCAGGGTGAATAAGGTCAGTAATGTGAGGTAACAGTCGTGACGCGAGTATTTTGGCAAATAATTTGAGGTCACAGTTTAGTAATGAGATGGGTCGGTAACTTTCGCACTGTTCGGCGTCCTTCCCGTCTTTAGGTATCAAGGTGATGTTGGCGGCTAAAGTCTGAGGTGGGATGAGTCGCCCCTCCGGGACCGAGTTAAAGGCCAATAAAAAATGTGGGGTGAGTGTCTTCAGAAAACGTTTGTAGTAATTTAGGGGGAGGCCGTCAGGGCCTGGGCATTTACCGTTTTTTGAGGCTTTCAGAGCTCCGGCCAGCTCCTCCGTCGAGAGGGGCGACTCCAGGAGTCGTGCAGTCGACTGTGGGAGCCGGCATTTCAGGTGGGTTGTCAGATAGTCGCGGATATCAGTCCTGTTGGTCGCCCCATCCCGGCCGGGTGCGAGGCCCGGTAGGTTGTAAAGAGATTCATAATATGATCGGATGGTGGATTGAATGTCGCCGGGTAGGTAGTGTAATTTTTTATGTGAGTCTCTGATCTTGGCAATGTAGGAAGCGGCTCTCTGTTTCTGTAGCATGCGTGCCAGGAGGCGTCCGCTCTTATCACCGTGGGCAAAAACAAACATTTTTGAGCGTTGGCATTGTCGGTGATAGGAGGAATTTAAAAGGGTGGTCAAGTCTCGTCTCGCTGCGGTCAGCTCAATCAGGCCATCTGCGTCAAGGGAACCCTTGTGTAAGGTCTCTAACGTCTCTATACGCGTTAATGCATCGGTTATGGCGGTCGATTTCTGTCTCTTAAACTCTGATGCTTTCTGGATGTATAAGCCCCTCACCACGCATTTGTGTGCTTCCCAGATCGTCAGTGGTGACAGGTCTGGGTTGGTGTTTTCAGCAAAGTAATGCTCTAGAGCCTGTGTGCAGTCCTGTATAACGGTCGGGTCAGAGAGAAGAAAGTCGTTAAGGCGCCAGGTTGGGGCTGCGGTCCGGTAAAGCGGAGAGGTTAAGGTCATCATGACAGGTGCGTGATCAGACCAGGTTAGGTTGCCTATTGTTGCAGAGTGGAGATCCTGTAGGTGGTAATGGGAAAGGAAAAAGTAATCCAGTCTGGAGTAAGTCTGGGCCGGGTGAGAGAAAAAGGTATAATCCCTGTCATTGGGATGAAGTGCCCTCCAGCAATCCACCAATCGGTTCGAGTGGAGAAGGGAGCCGATCCTGCGCAAGATACGCACGGGGATGGCAGAGTGTCCCGATGATGTATCCCGTAGAGGATCCAGTGGGAGGTTAATGTCCCCGCCCAAAACCAGACAACCCTCTGTGAAGCCCTTTAGTGTCGTGAGGAATTTAGCTAAGAATTTATGCTGGTTCTTGTTTGGTGCATATATGTTAGCGAATGTGTACATGCGGTCTGCAATCGTGCCCTTCACCACCACGTACCGGCCTCCTCCATCTGCAAGCGTGGCCGTGTGTCGGAAGGGGACCGATTTGGCAAATAATATTGTTGTACCTTTAGATTTGGCTAGAGTATTGTTGCTGGAGAAACCCAAGGGAAACCTTGAGTCAGTTAATTTGGGGGCAGACCCCTCTCGAAAGTGGGTTTCCTGAATGAACACAACGGAGGCTTTGGCTCTGTGAAAGTCCCTTAAAGCGAAGGAACGTTTCTCTGGGGTGTTGAGGCCTCTGGCATTAATAGAAAAAAGTGTCAGGTGCGCTGGCCTTGTGGGCGCCATTCTTCACCTGCAGGGGAAGTAGGGTGGAGTGTTTAGTAGCGGTAGAGGTCTCCGGGGTGGGGATGGTAGGTATGAAGGGACGTAAGGGAAAATGGAGGGGTATCAAAGAAGGGGAGGCCCAGAAAGGGAGAACGAGGGGAAAGAAACCTCGGGCCAAAGAGTATGAGGTGTGGGCAAGGTTGGGTATGAGGTCCGGGGGCCACGAGTAGCTCCCAGAACCCCTCCCAACCGTCGCGTCGCCCTGTCCTCCGAGTGGGAGGCGAGTCCAGAAGGTACCACGCGGGAGGTGTCGACCACTACTCCGCAAACCAGACGGGTACGCTCCAGCAGAGAGGGAAAACCCCTCCGACCCAATGTAATCTAACTTAAAAATGCTTAAATAAATGCGCATTAAAATTAAAACTTTGAATAAACAGTGCAAATGTCGTGAACCCTGGAAAAGAAGGTTGGAAAAAACATTTCCGTGGTGAAAAAATCCAGCAGGCGGATAACTCCGTAACTGAGCGATAGTCAATCGTGCATGTATATGTATAAAGTTAAAGTCCCGGTGCCCCCAGCAAGAAAAATCGGAGACATAGTTACCCGTCGTGATTCTTCCACTCGAAGTTGATCCTGCACCACAGGAACGTGCGGGCCGTCAGCGGCTCGAGGTCTCCCTGTAGGAGTCCGTTGATACATAACGGGAGCAGGTGTTAGAATTTGGTGGGACCTCTTGTATAGGTGGTGTGCGTAGAAGTAAGAGTAGAAAGTCCCGTAAGGAAGCTGGAGAAACCGTAAGAAAGGGCCCGTGGGGTCGTTCTTCGTAACGACGTAAGAGTCCTGAGGACATGTAGAGCTATTGTGTCCCGGTTTCCCAGTCTACAAGGTGGAGGCATAGTTACCCGTCCAGTTTCTTCTTCACGAGGTTCATCCTGCCTCATGGGGACAGGCAAGAGGGTGGGTCATGGTTTCCCGTCAGTATTCCAATTATACACAACGGAGACCGCTTTGAGGCTGGTGTGATCGCCAGGTGGGATGAGTGTGTAAAATTTGGCTCAAAAGGTCGCATGAGTGAACCGGTGTCCCCTCGGGGGGAGATTTGTGCTTCAGTTCGTTGAGCCCCGATGTCGTCCGGCGGGTAGGCGGGTCTTTGTGGGTCTTTGCGGTAAGGCGTCTAAAGCCACGCCGGGGCGGTTGGAGGAGTAGAATTGAACAGGGTCCGGCCACGACAGCCCCACCGGAGGAAGTTGAAGGTCAGAGACCAGGGTGTCTACGTCAGCAGAAGAGCGTGCCAGGAATGGTCCCTGGGGGGTAGAAACCAGAAGCCCAGTGGGGAAGTGCCAGCGGTATCTTCTCTTCTGTGCCTGAAGGTTCCTCGTGAGAGGGCGTAGGGCTCTGCGGAAAGCCAGGGTTGCAGGAGATAGGTCTGGAAAAAGTTGTAGTTCCACTCCGTCATGGGAAATTTGAGTGGGGGCGCGCGCAGCCCATAATAGATCTTCTTTAAGGGGAAAGCTTTCGAGGCAACCGATTACATCTCTTGGAGGTCCGGTCCCGCGTGGGCGTAAGGCGCGTTGGGCGCGCACAAAAGCAATAGGAGTAGAGTTCAGTCGGTCGAGTAAAGTATTAAAGATGGACGTGAGAGTAGGGATAAGGTGGGCGGGGGATTCTTCCGTGTCAGGGAGGCCACGAATCCGCAAATTATTACGCCTGCCACGATTGTCTAGATCTTCCATGTGGAGTGCCATACCTCTGAGTTGTTCAGTCTGTGAGTCAAGTTTGGTGGAATTTGCAGTTTGTTGTAGATTTAGAACATCACAGGTAGCTTCCACAGCATGGATCTTAGTGTGCAGGCCCTGTAGATCCCTGCTGCAATTCTGCCATGATGGTAGCGTTTGCCTCCCTCAAATCCTCTTTCGTGGGCAACCTGGCTAATAATGTAGCCAAGTCTGGGCCGTCTGCAGCGTGCATCGTTCCTGTGGCTCCTTCTGTGTCCGGAATGGGGGAGTCAGGGGAGTGTGGTGGTAGTTCCTGTGCGGCGTGTGGGCCCTCAGACCGCGTGGTCGTGGCGGCCGTCAGCGGCACCAAAAATGCCTGCAGC
Source organism: Leptobrachium leishanense (assembly GCA_009667805.1). NCBI lineage: Eukaryota > Metazoa > Chordata > Amphibia > Anura > Megophryidae > Leptobrachium > Leptobrachium leishanense. The sequence continues at coordinate 174,510,466 of CM019067.1, read as the reverse complement.
GTTACGGCTGAATTTTGCCCAGCAGGTGCCTGGGGACGTTGGGCACTCGTGGCACGGTGCGTTTTCCCCATCTAAGGTGCTGGCGGGTCACGGTAGGCGCGAGTTCGGCGGGTCTGAGCGGAGCTCTCTGCCTAAGCGGCCATCTTGGCTGGCGCCGTGGACACGCCCCCCGAGATGACCATAGTATAATACTGTTATTGTAAGTAAGTATTTAGACCCCTGCTAGGACCACACTTACAAAAAGCAGAAAGTATTCAAGCCCATCAAAAGTGCACCCCAGCTTCTTATCCACACCAACCGGCAGCAAGTATAACTCCTTCTCTCCGGTGGGACAGCTGTTTTGGCATACAATAGTAATTACCATACAGAAGCCTTTAGTGGTGGATCCGGCAGCCTTGGGCAGGATATACAGCAACCTCAGGACTCCGACAGCGTTAGGATAAAATTAGGACATAATTCGCAATGAATAAAAGTAAAAAGTGTGTTTATTTAAATAAAACACATCCAACACGTTTCATTAGTCTAAGCTAACTTCATTAGTCCATTTTGATGGACTTGAATACTTTATGCTTTATGTACGTGTGGTCCTAGCAGGGGCCTAAATACTTACTTACAATAACAGTATTATGCTATGGTCATCTCATTTTATCCTTAACAGACTTCAATTCTCTCTTTTTTAGATACAGTTATAGGCAGGTATTTTTTTGAGCTGGTATGCACCGGTAGTAAGTACCGGCACCTCCCGGCAGGGCCTATTTTGTTATCGGTGCCAGAGTTGGAGTCAAGGGCGTTCTTCGGCTGCACGCGCCGGTGCACTCTCAAGCCGCCATGGTGCACTCTCAAACCGCCGCGGCGGCGCTTCAGTCTGCTCAGTGACTCACACAACACGAGCACGCTGACAACATTTAAGATGACTTTAACGCAGTCATCCTGTATGTAGTAGCTTTACAATAGGATACCGTGACTATTCATTACTCTTACTACTTTTCATAAGTGTCATGGAATAAGAGGAGAATTACAATTTTATAAAGAGTTCCCAAGCATACCGATACACATTCTAACAAATTTGGTGATCATAAGGTCTAAAATTATGCTAATGTCCTTTATAGGCACCCAGTGCACAAGAGCGAACGATGACTAGTTCTTGGTTTCAAAATGAATGATGATTGATTATCAAAATCTTTGAATATATATTGTCTAACTCTGTATAGGGTGTAATATAAGGTCACATATATATTTTTTCTCCATCACATATAGCATTTTTTATACTCCTATTGAAACAGGTTAAAGTGGGCACATTTTCAGCATCTAGATACAAACAAACATTCAGAAGAAAATTGATGCAGTGGCACGCAGTATTGAATGTAATTTAAGAGAAATGCTGTGGGCATGAGGAAGTAATAGTGACAAATAGGAGAACTGTTTCAAATAAATGGAACTCTGAACAGTAGAATTGGAAAAAAGAATTGGAATCATGGCTGCGTTATAGCATATATCTAGACAATGTTGATTCTCAAAGGAAGAAACAATTTGTAACCGACATTGAAAGCCACAAAGGTTTGAAGAAAATAAACTAGAATCTGGAAATACGAAACCCAAATAGCTAAAGATACAAGCTTGCTAAATCTTTCTTTGGATAGGCATTTCTGGAAGGAGCAGCAAGGTGAGTCCTTAAAAAACATTTTTGTGTTACAAATCTAGGGCCAGGTACATATTAACATGTGATGTGTGTCACTTTGGACTTGAAGTACATGGGCCTAGAAATGTATTTGAGAGGTGCAGGCCTGATGTTTCATATTGTTTTCCTGCTCTTTCCTTTGTTAAAGTCACCCTCTATCTACAATTTTAGATGCAGGATGTTTGTGTTTTCTATGCCCTATTTCCTGATGTCTGTGTTATATTAATATTCCCTTATGTATTTATTGTGCAGTCTCCTGTAGTATAATTGTATTTGCTATGTTATTCTTTTCCTTTGTGACTTTGGATTCCCTTGTCTGGCCATGCTTGCATCACCTTCCCCCCTGGAAACAGCTGTAACCAGATCCCTACTCCCTAAGCCATTGTTCCAATCCTGGGCCTGTTTCCATTGCTTTTGTACATTCCCCTGTGTGTGTGTGTCTTTTCACATTGTAAAAGTGAAAATTAGAAATGTGCATTCGTTTCAGAAAAATTTGGAATTTGGAACGAAATTTGATAATTCGTGTTCGGAAGTACTTCCGAATAACGAATTGATACGATATGAATTCGAAACAAAACGAAACTGTATATGATGAATCAAATTGATATCAACTATCGAATTGATCTTAACTTACAATACAAGTAATAGTCAGCAAAGGAGTTTATGAATCAAATTAATTTTGTTTCACTGTTTAATTTGACTCAAATACTAAATCTGTGACATAGCTTAAAATTTAACCCTAGCTTTTCTTTTAACAGCAAAATTTGATTAATTGGGGTTTTATCTAGTGATCCAAAATTCGAATTGATATCAACTATCGAATTGATATATGAAATTCGAATCGATTCGAAATTTCAAATCGATCCGAAACAAAACAAAACGAAATACGAAACGAAATTAGTTACGATATTCCGAAAACTGAATGATTTAAAAAATGTAACAAAACGAAAGTAAACAAAACAAATTTTCGGCCATGCACATCCCTAGTGAAAATAAAGCCAGTCTCTGTGTAGTTTTCAACCTGCAAGGATCCCCTGTTTTGGGGGAGCAGACTGTTTGGGGACAGTGATCAGATCACTCACGTTACATAACATATTTGGGCTCTGGCCTATAACAGGCCCTTTGAAAAGCTAAGTATTTTTTGAATCCAAGTTGAAGGAATGTAAGGCATTGACTTTGGTTCTGTAATAGTTGTTATGGGCCGATGGGAGTCGTCCCTGTATTATGGAGGAACGCCAAAGTCACCTTACAGTAAAAAAGAAGATAATCACTAATATGAGTAAATGTCAGGAAAAAGCCGACAGTATAGCCTGACACTCACTGCAAGAGTATGGATGATGCAAGCTCAATATCATATCCTGGAAAACATTATTACATGTGTTATATTAATGTTAAATTACTTGTAGCTTTGTGATTTTTGTGACTTGCTATCGCTATCATGAGTTTATTGAGGGGTGTTCAGGTATGCGATACCAGAGCAAGGCAGACAATCTCGCATTCAAGGTATAGCCAGTAGACAGGGCAGGCAGCCAGGTTCAATAGCTGTAAGTCAAGCCAGGGAATTTAGTAAACAAGTAGAGCACATAGGAAAAGTACACTGGGAAAGAAGCAATGACAAAAAAAATAAACAATAATTTATACTGCAATACAAGGAATAATCACACAGATGCTGCTGTGCTAAATGCTGCCAAAAAGGATAAAAAATAGCCAGAGTCGGCACTAGCATGTACGTTCGCAAAGACGCCAGTACCACAGGCGAATATGCAATTGACATACTTTAGGTGCACACTATACAAATAGTCTCTTAAATGTGCTTCTTAATATTATTTGAGCCCCTTATGGGGTTCAGGTGTGGTGTTCTCGGTATGGCTGTCAGTATTCGATGAATAAGCTCTCTGGACCTCTGTATGTGAAACACCTTGATAATGATTTGTTTTTCTAAATTCAACCACAATGTAAAACAAAAGGAAAGGTGCTACCCAGAATGTGTACAGCACTTGGAATAGTGTGCAATCAACAGGTTTCATTTCAAGATCAAGATAATTTGATCAAGATCAAGATCATAATATTGATATGATAACAGCACAATATGAAGGTATCTTCTTGAAAAGACATGATTAAAAAAGTTGCATCCTTACAAAAAGACACTTAAATTTGGCCATAACTGAACTTGAACAATCCATGTGGCCGAATTAACGCTCCAGGATGAAATGGAGCATTATTTTAAAAAACTACGGTTGGGGTTAGAAATTAGAGTTAAACGAGAGCATCGAAATTTCGAAGGAAATTTCAGTGCACTCTGAATAACCCATTTAGGGCTTGAATACGTTTGGGTTACAAAATATGGTTAAGGTTAGAAATTAGGGTTAATGTAAAAATGAATGCTAGGCTATCATTTGTGCTTGTTACAGGATTAGGATACTGTCGGGTCATGTGAGGTGTTGTTTTCGGCCGCATCCAAATTGCAGTTTTTTATTGACACTGGCGTCTTTTTTGACATGTCTTTTCATTCTGTGCCTGTTTGTTAGTAAATCTATGCTGTGGGATTAAAAAAAAAAAACAAACATAGGAAAAGAGATCATAGAACAAGATTGCACAACATCCAAAACTCTAATAATTCTTGTAATATACATAGGTCATATCAGAAAATGATGGCATTGTTACAAACTGCAAAGAACTAATATAACAAAGCAAATAATAAAGTTCTGTTGTAGTAAGTCTGTGCTTTACAATACATTTCAGATGTTCAAAATTTTTACTTTAAGCTTTTTTTATAATTTTAGTTATTTCTGCTCGACATGAATTTGCAAAGTATTAATTTTTCTTTTATTGGGCTTTGTGCGCTAGTGAAGAAAGTCCCCACAGTACACGGTATATAGCACAAATGAACTGTAAATTTAATTTAATTTTACAGCTGCTATCATTCTATTAAAATGCCCCGGGGGAATTGCATTTAAGTGAAACACACATGTGTTCCAGCACCCATTTACAAAATTCTGAATCCGCTTTTTTGTACAAAAATCATAAGCTCATCATTAAAAAAATGAAAGACGAGCAAGCTAGTGTGCACATTCTATGCCAGTGTGTGACACGTGATGACTGTAGTATATTCTTCACAATACAAACCAAAGAGAGTAATATGGGTCCACATTATGAAAAATGCTTATTTTAATGAGACTATAAGGAAAATACTCTGTTTTCAGTGCATTGATTTTACAATAACCAGTGGAAATTAAATATATTAATATTAAATATATTACTTTTGTGCACCTGTCACTTAAAGCAATGTTCTCATATGACAGTGAATCCCAGCCCTGGTTCTAAAGTACCCCTAACAGGCAGAGATTGTAAGGATAGCCTTGGGGTATGCAGACTGAATACTGCAATCACTGAGCGGCAAATCATATCACCTGTGCTGTGCTTCAACTATCTGGCAAACCTAGCTTTTTAGGGGTTCTTGAAGAACAGGGTTGGGAACCACTGGTCTGAGAAACTGGTGCACAATATTCATCCATATTTTAAAATAGAACTGGCAAGTAAAGGTACAGGACATGTAGGCACCTTTTTTGATCAATATGTAAATTGACTGAATTGACATTTGACAACCAAATCAAAGGAATTGGATAATTTCCGAATAAGTCTATAAAGATAGCCTTTTGGAAAAAATGATTTTTTATGGAAGTATAGTTTAAAATGTAATACTAATAAAAAGCAATGGCCCCTATTACACTCTTCGCGCAAATGCGCTAGCGCAAACGTTGTGGGTTACATTTCACGCTAAAATTGTAATACAATGCGCGCATACGCGTACTAACGCATTGTCGCTCACAATGTTAAGTATAGGATGCGCGCAGGAACTTGCGCTCGCGCTGGGTCACTCGCGTTAGACGTTAACGCGCATCGTTTGCGCGAACGTCGTAATAGGACGTTATGCGCTAATGTTTTTTTCCTCGCGCAAATGCGCATTTGCGTGAACGCAAATGCGCTGCGCGAAGAGTGTAATAGGGGCCAATGGCTTTTAACATGAAGGCAAAGAGTAAGATATGATTGATACATGGATCATTGTACTTTGTGCTAACGGGCAGCAGTTGAGCAATACCATTAGACAAGTTGCTTTTCTAACAAAACATGTGGATGATGGAAACAAAGAATGGTTATAGAGATCTGGGAAATTAATAATTTAAAAGGAACACAGAGTAGGATCATTATGGCATTGGTAAAGTTTTCTCAAAGTGCACATGATTTTCCTTTGATTGCAAATGCTGTCATATAATTTTTGCTCACAAGAAACCGAAATCCGTGTTTATTTGTGCTCAACCCTTTCAATGTAAAGTTACGTACAACTTTCCATTTTTAAGACAAAAGAAATGTGTGTATCTTACAATCTTATACAATATATTTGAAATTGTCTTTGAAAAAAGATACACAGCAAATAGACATAATACGTGCTTCAACAAAACAGAACAAAGTTTAATGTCCATAACATTATGCTTCTTTAAATAGATTTTCAGAAAATAAAGGGATTTGGAAATAAGTAAGGCAAAAAGGTATAAACTTCTAATAGAGAAAGTAGTGCAGCTTTTGGTTGGGTTTTATTTATTTCCCAAAGTCCTTAATGCTGAACAAAGCTTTTATTGTGGTTAGCAGTATAGGTTTGATATTATATTGAGTGTCTTGTTCTAAAAATACAATAAATGTTTAAACACTCAGTTGGTAACAATGGTAAATGTATTGTCTGGGGAATTTAGAAATTGTTTCTGCCTGAGCAATTATAGCAAGGGATTTACAATACTGTTGTAGAAGTTGCACTTGGAATACAAAGTCTATCATCAGAGTGAAATTTTGAAACAGACAATGAGACATTCTTTAAACAAAGTACAAACACCATTAAACATTCTCATATACAGTATATTTATACAGTATGAAATTAATTAAATTGTAAAACCTAGGATATTATCCCACCTAGTTTACCATAAACCAGGAGGGATTTTAGAAAAGACCTAAACCCAAAAGGATTAAACCTCTGTATTGGAACGAAGAGACAAGGAATGAAAGAGACACACTTGGACAAAAATCCAATGAAGTGAGAAAAAAATTATTGAAAACAAAAAGACACACATGACATAATGAACAACAATGGTTGTGGGATACATTCAAATATTTAGTTGATGACGCTTGGCAAGGAAAAATAGTACCCCCGTAGCCCAAACATGCATAATGCAATCAATTAATGAACATTTCATAGGGCAGGGGAAAAATGCCAGGGCCTGTCTGCAGAAAACAATGAACCAGAGGTAAAGGTTGAAGAGAGGATCAAGAATTTCCACAGCATTCTCCATCACAGAGTGACCTCCATTCCTTCCCTCTGTTGCCCTGAACCAAGCATTCAAGCATTCTCCATCACAGAGTGACCTCCATTCCTTCCCTCTGCTGCCCTGAACCAAGCATTCAAGCATTCTCCATCACAGAGTGACCTCCATTCCTTCCCTCTGCTGCCCTGAACCAAGCATTCAAGCATTCTCCATCACAGAGTGACCTCCATTCCTTCCCTCTGCTGCCCTGAACCAAGCATTCAAGGTATCCACCATCTCAACAAAGGCGTACGACATCATACCCCAGGCTGCCATGATCTTGCAAATGTATTTTTATGTCTGCATTTATTATTTCTGACTAGTCTTTTGAAATATTTTGAATCTCCTTCCATTTCAGATAGAAAAAATCTGTGTTTCCCTCCTCCCTCCTCATCCTCCTCCTCCTCCCCCTCATGTTTGTTTAATTGGGGCTATCTGCATTATCACAAACCTCATTCACTTTCCACAGCATTCTCCATCACAGAGTGACCTCCATTCCTTCCCTCTGCTGCCCCAACCCACCCTCCCCATCCACCCGCCCTCCCAGAGCTGGTCCCTAATTTCAGGCATCCTTTCCAGCTGTCTCCACTTTTCTCCCTAATCACCCTTACTAAGCCCAAAAAAATCTGGTCCATTTCATGCAATCCCTCTAACCACCAGTTTCACCTTCCCTCTGCTCCCATTTGTTTCTGTTACCCTAGTCCCTTAGAGTGTAAGCTCATGGGATGTCTGCCTGAGCTTTTTGTTTAAAGTGATATAACCTGGACAGTTATCTGATGTCCAGGGTTATTTCCTCATGTATCATGTAAGTCTGCTGTTTGTGCATCCCCATTGTAAAGCGCTATGGAATTTGTTGGCGCTGTATAAGTACTTGTAACTGTAACTTTGTATTTCTGTAACCACTCAATGTTCTTGAACCCAGGACATACTTGAAAACGAGAGAAATCTCAATGTATCCTTCCTGGTAAAATCCTTTATAAATAAATAAATAAATAAATAAATAAATTAGACTGAGGAAGAGCTATGCAAATGCCCTTTTGTGTCTCCTACTCCTCATTGATTTCTAGTCTGTCCCTAAAATAGCCTTGGTATCTGTGTTCTGAAAAGATAATTAAATACTAGACAGACACTGAAGTAAATGAAAAACCTTCGAAGTCTCAAGAATATAAGAGAAAATTAATTAAATAAAAGGCATCAGGACCAGGATATCACAAACTGGACCATGACCACAAAATAAAGCTGATAAAAACAATGACCCATCACCAAAACAGCACTTGGTTGTGGGATACCTTCAAATGTTTAGTCAATGATGTTCAGCAAGTCCAAATATGCATAATGCAATCAATTAATGACCATTTCATAGGACAGGGGAGAAATGCCAAGGCCTGTCTCCAGAAAACAATGAACCAGAGTTAAAGGTTGAAAGTAGGATCAGAAATCCAATATATTGAGAAAGAGCTAGGCTAATGCCCCGTTGTGTCTCCTACTCCTCATTGATTTCGGGTCTGTCCCTAAAATAACCCTGGTATCTGTGTTCTGAATAAATAATTAAATACTAGACAGGCACTGAAATAAATGAAAAACCTTGTCTGATGCACGTTTCGCCACTACCTATCGCGGCTTCATCACTATGCTCTTGGTTAAGCCATGAAGCCGCGATAGGTAGCGGCGAAACATGCGTCAGTGTTGTTTTGGTGATTGGTTATTGTTTTTAGCAGCTTTTTTTGTGGTTATGGTCCAGCTTGTGATATCCTGGTCCTGATGCCTTCTATCTATTTTTTTCTTATATTCTTGAGGCTTGCAAGGTTTTTTATTTATTTCAGTGCCTGTCTGGTATCTTATTATTTATTCAGAACACAGATACCAGGGTTATTTTAGGGACACATCAGAAATCAATTAGGAGTAGGAGATACAATAGGGCATTTGCCTACAGTAGCTCTTCCTCAGTCTGATTCTTGATCCTTCCTTCAACCCCTACCTCTGGTTCATTGGTTTCTGCAGACAGGCCCTGGCATGTCTCCCCTGCCCAATGAATTGTTCATTAATTGATTGCATTATGCATATTTAAGCTGTGAGGGGTACTCTTTTTCCATACCTAGCATCATCGACTAAATATTTGAAGGTATCCCACAACCATTGCTGTTCAATATGTCAGTTGTGTCTTTTTGTATTTAATAATTTATTTCTGTATTTGTATACCTAACCCAGCTCACTTCCTTGGATTTTTGTCCAAGTGAGTCTCTTTCATTCCTTGTTTCTTATGTGAAATTAAATAGGATTTGATTATTTAAAACTTCTTTATTACCATTCATATTCTTAAAGGGACACTCTACACATCCTGACCACATTATACTTTTAAAATGGCCAGGATGTGTGAAGGGCCCTTTTTTCTCCCCCCAGACCCCCCATTTTTGTTAAAAAGCTGCGTGAAGTGGACAAGTTTCCTCCACCCCACCCGGTGTAACCAGCAGCCAGGAAAGTTAAATTTCCAGGCTGACTGTTACTACTCGTTTACTAGGTTCGTTGGCATGCTACCTACTGTTTAAAGTTGCGTGGAGGAGTGCAGAGATTTGCCCAGCGCCCACTACCACCACCTTCCCTCAGCAGGACCAGGCAGCCAGGAGCTTTGAACTTCCTGGCTGTCGGTCAATATTTCGTTCACTAGAGACGTCAGCACATTCAAGCGTGCCAACGTTACTATCTCAGAGACCAATCACATTAGCGATCAGTCTCAGAGAGGCTGCCATGGTTCGGAGCTGCATATGCATGCAGCTCTGATCCATCATTCTGCGCAGGCGCTATGGTACTTGTGTACATAAAGTCCACAAGTCTTATTGTGGTTTGCAATTTGCGTTTCCTATGCAAGATAGATTCAGGGACTGGGCTGTCAGTTGTCTCTACCCAAATATTTAAGAGCAAAAAAGGGAGACATCACTTTTCAGCATAGAGTGCCTTTAAGTGTTTTATTACTGTTACAATGAGTGTTTTCAAATTCCAATTTAAAAAAAAAATGGGGAAAACAAATTATTTTCAATTGTAATAATATACATAAAAAGATCAAAAAGTAGAATGAATCATAATTATTGCGTTGAAAGAGTGTTCCTTGAAAACAAAGAAATAAAATTACACTGAAACAATTAGAATTAAAATAAAAAGAATTGGGCCATATAACAGAGCTGACACAGTCAGTGAGCGCCGGCGGTCAGGTGACAAGTCTACAGCGATCCTCGGTGCTTGAGTCCAGACTCCAGTGTGGGATGGCTGAGCTTTGCGGTTAGATCGCATTTCAGAGCCCACAGCCACCAGGGATGCAGCGATGCAGTCCCGACGACTGTCCATGGGATGCGGTCATCCGCTGGGACCCAGAGTGTGCCTTTGGCCATAGGGATACCTTCCCAATCCCTGCACGGATCGGGGTCAGCTGCACCCTAGGCCGCAGTGCGCTCTAGGTGGTTGCCTAGCTTGCCTAGTGGGAGCACCATCCCTGATTGCAAACATTATGAAAAACTCAGATACACGTCTCTTTCCCATTCATTACAAACATTGGAAGTTCTTTGAGAATATTTCCAGTTTATGTGAAGAGAATAATTTCCATCTCACAAACGAATAGGGTATATGGCCAGAAGTTTTATTCAAAGTAGACATGAGCACGGCCAAATTTTTTGTTTGGGTTTGTTCGTTATGTTACTGCGATTTGCATTTCGGACCAATTCGTTAATTCGGATGATCAGACTCGTACTTCGGTGTTTATTTTTAACATTTTACTGTGCCCTGTCAGTTGCCCATTAACCCCTGACTGGGTTATACTGTGCCCTTTGAGTTGCCCTTTAACCCCTGACTAGAATATACTCTGCTTTATTTTGCATTGCATTGATTTATTTTTTTCATTATTTAGTTTCAGGTCATTTTCCTTTTGTTTTTTTCGTTGTTACCGCAATTCAGATTTACAAACCAATTCGTAAAGTCAGACAGAGCCGATTCATATGTGCTTCCGAAATACGAATCAGGTCAATTTCGTCCGAATTTTGATTCTGTATGAAATGAAATGCACATCTCTAATTCAAAGAAAAGCATTCTGGATTCACAGACCTCAGACCTTAAATCCTATCTTTTTAAACAAGGGTATTGATCTAACTTGTTTTCAGTAATAGCTATAGGTTTAGTTTAGTTTTCAAGGGTTCTACATAGAAAGCTTGTGAAGCCTTCTAAGTGCAATCCTTCCAAGTGAGGCACTTAGAGATATTCTGGAGATACTCTGGAGGTAGTCTGAGGTTAGACAGGAGGTAGAAAACCTACAAAAAGGTAAGATTTGCTTGTTTTAAATCCATTCTTTCATTTTATAATGGCAGGCTTGGTCCAGTGTAATAGCTGTCATGCATTTGTTTTTGGATCCAATTTTTGGAGGTTTGGAGTGTGCCTGATATGTAGGCAGTTCTCTTTATTGCAGCAGGAAATTGCCTGTTTGAAGTCTGAGATTTGTAAATTATCTATTAGACAAACTCAGGCTATGACTGTTACAAAGCCACTGCCACAGAGGCCTCCTAGGAGCGGCAGATGAACTACTGTAGGATCTGGTAGACTTAGAGTTGTGGATAGAAGACATGTCCCACAGTCTGTGGCTCTTCTTAATACTTTTGAGGCACTTTCAGAGTGTAGTGGTAAGACGGAAGTAGGCTCAGACACCAAAGTTGAGGAACCACCATCCCCTATGCCTAAGGTATGCAAGACTGCAACCAAGGTCAAAAAGGAAAAGGTGGGACTTGATAGAAGGTAATTGTTGCTGTGTGATTTTATTATAAGAGGTGCTGAGCTGGAGAGTAGTGGTTTGGTGAGATGTCTTCCTGGGGCTACTGCTCGTGGAGACAGGAGACGTATTCTCAATATTGTCAAACAAGCAAAGCAGGAAGGGGAAGTGGACGTTCGAGTCCATCTAGGGACAAATGACTTGGCTAGCAGCAATGAGGTTTCTGAGATTAAGGAAGATTTTTGTGTTCTTGGAGGTGAAATACAGCAGTTTACGATCACTGTGTCATTCTCTGAAGTTCTGCCTGTGCAAAACTTTCAGGATAGGCAGATGCGCACTAGGGAATTTATATTGTGGCTTCGGGAATGGTGTCGGGAGCAAGGATTTGGCTTTGTGTCCCATGATAGCTCTAAATGGAGCAGAAAGGAACTGTATAAAAAAGATGGTTTGCATCTTACTCATAGGGAAACAAATGTTCTCAGTGAGAAGTCCAAAGGTTTCACAAAGGAATATTTAAACTAGGAGGGGGGACAAAAGCGTAAAAAACAATCTGTCCGATTGTCCCCCAAAACTAAATCTGAGGGTGCAAGCAACATGCGGGGTAAAAAATGACAAGCACAGAGTCGTGTCTATAAATGCTTGCAGTTTAGTCAATAAAATCAATGAACTGGAGACAATGATGGCAGCTGAAAAAGTAGATTTAGTGGCGGTTACTGAGACATGGTTCAGTGAGAAAAATAACTGGGACATAACAATACCGGGGTACTCTTTATATAAAAAAGACAGAGAAGGTAGGAAAGGAGGAGGAGTGGCCCTGTATGTGAAAAACAACATAAAAACGAACCAAATAAAAGTGAGCGAGGTGAACATAGAGTCAGTTTGGGTTACACTAACATTTGGCAATCATACAGTAGCTCGTGTAGGTGTGATCTATAGACCCCCTGGACAAGTAGAAGAGCTAGATAATCTGCTGGTTGAGGAAATAGCCAAAATGACAATGAAAGGGGAAGTTATTATTTATCATGGGGGACTTTAATCTTCCTGATGTGAACTGGAAAACCAAAATAGCTGGGTGCACCAGGAGTACAAATATTCTAAACTCCTTACTGGGATTATCTCTAACACAAGTAGTTGAGGAGCCGACCCATAAAGAGGCCATATTGGATTTAATACTCACAAATGGAGGTTTGGTATCAGACATTGTTGTAGGTGAAAATTTGGGATCTAGTGATAACCAGTCAGTGTGGTTTAATAAAAGAACAGGGATGGAGCCGCACCACACAAAAATAAAAGTTTTAGACTTTAAAAAAAACTGATTTTTCTAAAATGAGATTTTGTGTGAATGAGTCATTATCAGACTGGAGGAGTTTAAAGGGAGTCCAGGAGAAATGGGATTATTTAAAGGAGGCATTATTGAAGGCCACAGGCAATTGCATTCGGCTTGTTAGCAAAAAGAAAAAAGGGAAGAAACCACTATGGTACTCTGCAGAATAGGCCAAAATAGTGAAGAACAAAAAGATAGCATTCAATAATTATAAAAAAACTCAGAGTGAAGAAGATAGGCAAACCTATAAGATTAGGCAGAAAGAGGCAAAGCAATTTATAAGAGCTTCCAAAGCACACGCAGAAGAGAAAATAGCTCAGTCAGTAAAAAAGGGGGACAAAACATTTTTTAGATACATAAACGAGAAAAGAAAAGTAAAACAAGGATTAGTTAGATTAAAAACAAAGGAAGGAAGGTATGTAGAAGAGGATAAAAGTCTCGCTGACTGCCTCAATGAATATTTTTGTTCAGTCTTTGCAGAAGAAAAGGAAGGAAAGGGACCTCAGTTAGGAGGAAACACTAAAGAGACATTTACATATGAGTTTACAGAGAAGGAGGTTCTACAGCAGCTGTCTAAAGTAAAGACAAATAAGTCAATGGGGCCTGATGGGGTCCACCCTAAGTTATTAAAATAGCTCAGTGGTGTAATAGCAAAACCGTTAACAGATTTATTTAACCAATCCTTGTTAACGGGCGTCGTTCCCGAAGACTGGAAATTAGCAAATGTTGTGCCCATTTACAAGAAGGGTAGTAGGGAGGAATCGGGGAACTATAGGCCAGTTAGTTTTACGTCAGTAGTGGGGAAATTAATGGAAACCATGTTAAAGGAAAGGATTGTTGAACATCTAAAAACACATAGATTACAGGATCAGAAACAACATAGGTTTACCTCAGGGAGATCATGTCAAACTAATCTTATTGATTTTTTTGATTGGGTAACAAAAATAATAGACAAAGGTGGTGCAGTAGACATTGCTTATTTAGATTTCAGTAAGGCTTTTGATACTGTTCTGCATAGAAGGCTTATCAATAAATTGCAATCTTTGAGCTTGGATTCCAATATTGTTGAATGGATTAGGCAGTGGCTGAGTGACAGGCAACAGAGGTTGTGGTAAATGGAGTTTATTCGGCACAAGGTCTTGTTACCAGTGGAGTACCTCAGGGGTCAGTACTTGGACCCATTCTCTTTAATATTTTTATTAGTGATATTGCAGAAAGTATTAATGGTAAAGTATGTCTTTTTGCTGATGACACAAAGATTTGCAACAGGGTTGACATTCCTGGAGGGATCAGCCAAATGATAAATAATTAGGTAAACTAAAAAAATGGTCGGAGCTGTGGCAATTGAGTTTTAATGTGGATACGTGCAAGATAATGCACCTGGGGCGTAAAAACCCAAGGGCTGAATATAAAATATTTGATACAGTCCTAACCTCAACATCTGAGGAAAGGGATTTAGGGGTTATTATTGCAGAGGATCTAAGGGTAAGTAGTCAATGTAATAGAGCAGCAGGAAATGCTAGCAGAATGCTTGGTTGTGTAGGGAGAGGTATTAGCAGTAGGAAAAGGGAAGTGCTCATGCCACTGTACAGAGCACTGTGAGACCTCACTTGGAGTACTGTGTGCAGTACTGGAGACCGTATCTCCAGAAGGATATAGACATCTTAGAGAGAGTTCAGAGAAGGGCTACTAAAATGGTGTACGGCTTGAAGGAGAAAAGTTACCAGGAAAGGCTTAATGATCTTAATATGTATAGCTTGGAAAAAAGACGAGACAGAGGAGATATGATAGAAACATTTAAATACGTAAAGGGAATCCACAAGGTAGAGGCAGGGAGTATATTTAAAAGGAAACAAAGTAGCAAAACAAGAGGACATAGTCTTAGATTAGAGGGGCAAAGGTTTAAAAGTAACATCAGGAAGCATTATTTTACTGAGAGGGTGGAGGATACATGGAACACCTTCCAGTTGAAGTGGTAGAGGCCAAAACAGTGATTGAATTTAAGCAGGCATGGGATAGGCAAAGGCTATCCTAAACCAAAGATAAATCCAGGTAAAGTATCCATGTAATTGGGCAGACTAGATGGGCCGAAAGGTTCATATCTGACGACATTTTCTCTGTTTCTATATATTTTTTCTTTTTTGTTTCTGTTGCTTTCACAAATTTTTTCCTACTGTATTGTCATTTTCCCCATACTTTTATTATCATGTCATATTTTTTCATAGTTTCATATACATATTTTTTATATTTCTTACTACCACGGCCGGCTCTTCGTGAGTGAGTAGGATGCAGTCCTCCCAGCCCCGCACTCAAGTCAGCCTCACGGGGCTGCAGTCCATGGACGTGAGTGAAGCATCATGGGCCTTCACTCCCCATTGCTGACAATGCTCCACTCACATCCTCTCTCTGCCCCTACTGTTCCTGCCACAGTGGGATGATGTCCTGGATGTCAGCCCTGGCTGTGAAATAGCGTCAGAATCCCATTACAGGGGATTCAAGGGTTCATTAAGACCCCTGTATCTCTGGAATCGTAAGTCATAGAAGGTCGGTTTAGGTGTCATTGGAAAATCCACAGTCCTGTGCAATAATACCCAACATTACTATGTCATCTGTAAATGTAAATATATATTATATACAGGGCTCAAAATTTCAAGTACCAAGCTACTAGCCAGACCTTAAGAGTTACTCGCCACCAGTTGCCCAACATACCCTGCGCTAAACCTCACCCCTAAACACTCCTTAAATTATCTTATGAAATTTCACCATTAAAGGTTTTTTTCAGAATAAAGTTACAAAAATAAATAACATTAATACCCAGGCATCAGTCCCAGATAAGTAGTATCATCCATGAAGTACAGACTCCTCTCTAACAGTTTTTAGGACCAAATTATTTTGTGGTTTATGCATCCGATGTATCAAGTGTAACCTAATACTCTCATTATTCATAGGCCAGGTTATCACTATAGGTTAGACCCCAAAGTCAGGTTTCCCCCTTGGATGCTTATACAGATGGATCCATTAATATTTGTGAGCGATACTTCCATCCCCGTTCTTTTTTTGCTCTTCTGTATCACACATTTTTCTTTATAGATTTATTTTGCATACCCTCAAAAGCCTATGCCTCCACTTCACCAATTATGGCCCCTCACGGGAGTTGTAGTAGCGGCACTGATTTTGGCGTCACTTCCGGTGCACTGGCAGCTCAGCAGCTTTTTACTTTCCCTTAGTTTACACCAGGGGTGGGGAACCTTTTTTTATGCCAAGGACCCCCCTGTAATTAATTTCTCTCCCCACTTTAATTTCTTCCTCCCTTTAATTCATTTCTTTTGCCCAATTCATCTCTCTCCCCATTTATTTCATTTCTCTCTCCAATTCATCTCTCTCCATTTATTTCATTTCTCTCTCCAATTCATCTCTCTCCCCATTTATTTAATTTCTCTCCCCATTTATTTAATCTCTCTCCCCATTTATTTCATTTCTCTCCCCATTTATTTCATTTCTCTCCCCATTTATTTCATCTCTCTCCCCATTTATTTCATCTCTCTCCCCATTTATTTCATCTCTCTCTCCAATTCATCTCTCTCTCCAATTCATCTCTCTCCCCATTTATTTCTCTCCCCATTTATTTTATTTCATTTCTCTCCCCCCAATTAATTTCTCCCCAATTCATCCCTCTCTCCCCCCAATTCATCTCTGTCCCCCAATTCATCTCTCTCCCCCAATTCATCTCTCTCCCTAATTCATCTCTCTCTCTCCCCCAATTCATCACTCTCTCCCCCAATTCAGCTCTCCCCCCAATTCAGCTCTCTCCCCCAACTCAGCTCTCCCCCCAATTCAGCTCTCTCTCCCCCAATTCAGCTCTCTCCCCCAATTCAGCTCTCTCCCCCCAATTCAGCTCTCTCTCCCCCAATTCAGCTCTCTCTCCCCCAATTCAGCTCTCTCTCCCCCCAATTCAGCTCTCTCTCCCCCAATTCAGCTCTCTCCTCCCCTTCAGCTCTCTCCATTTCACCCCCCTGCCGTTTATTTCATCCCCCCTTACCTCGCGAATAGTAGAATGAGGGGGCGGGGATTATCCACACTCTGAGGCACGCTGGATCCTCCTTCACGTTGTGCCTGGAAGATGAGGTGAAGCAGGAAGCAGCATGAATCACTGAGTGGATAATCCCCGCCCCCTCATCCTGCAGCATGGAGGAAGAAAATCCAGAGAGACCGAAAAGTCTGGTAAAGGGGCTGCGGGAGAGAGAATTTGCACCCCCCCAATTGTTTTCCATACAGGGACATTCTGCAGCTGGCAGAGAAAATAAGAGGCTGCTGAGCGGCCGGTCAGCGTGCTGGAAATGACTCCGGCAAAGTCTGGCTGGCCTTGAGCACGTTGACGGCAAGAAAAAACAAAATGCCGCCGCTGGAATACACAGCGCAGGCAGCACAATGTAATTTATCGTGCTGCCTCCGGGGGCATCTCCACTCGCCAGCAGTTAATTTCCTCTCGCAAAATGTGAGCAGGCGAGTGGAAATTTTGAGGGCTGTTATATATATTTGTTATAAATATCAATTTAATTGTTTTATTTTTTTTCTCAAACATCCCCATTGTCAACTTTTTAATTATAAAGTAAACAAGTTGTGCGGTATTTAAGCACATTCTCCTTTCTAGTGCTGAGACCAAGTAGAGGCGATGGCGCAGTGTGTTATTATACACAGTTTCTTCAAAAACGCAAGCTAGTGGAGAGATGAGGTTACTTTAGATGACTTAATCCCCATTCCTTTTATCTCACATGGTTAAGTGAGATGTCACAGGACAGCTCAGATTCTGGCCTTTCCAAAGATAACAAACACAACTGTGTATTGCGTAAATGTAATTAAATACAGTTAAATTAAAAAGTCTCTTTGTTCTAAAAGCAATGGCTTTGCTTATTTATTTTTATTCTTTTACTTACTGTGCAGCAACATTATTAATTTTATAACTCCCCTTCGCCAGGCACAATTGTACGTGATAGCACAATATTATATGCTACAAACTGCTGCACTGCTGCGAGGAGAGGCGGGGGTCCTATAGAACTTTGTATTGCCATTCTATACACCGCACAACCAGATCAGTTTCCAATTAAAAAATTTCAAATCAGTCAGAACTATTTCAATTCCAAATTGGCCATGTCCAATTAAAAATGTAATCGGGATAGAAATAGAAAAATGGTAACCCTAGCCCTAACCTAACCATAATCCTATCCCTAGCCTTAAACCTAACTCTAAATATAGGACACACAAAAACAGTAACCCTAGCCCTTACACTACCCTTGATCATTTTTACATATTATACTTAAAGATTCTGAAAATAGAAAACAAACAAATATATCGGACACTTCTGATATTCCGAATCAAGCTGATACTGAAATATCAGAAGCTTCTGATATTCTGAATAAGCTGATTTTGATTATTTCGGAATTCAATAATTTTGTATTCCTAAATAATCCAAACCAAACTGAATTATTCCGCTGTGTGAAATGTGTAGTGTGCACTATGAGTAGTATGTGCAGTGTGTTGTGTATGTATTGCATTTGTAACTGTGTAATGTATTCTATTGATGCAATATGACCTAGGCCAATAGTAATCCTTCCTCATTAACTAATAGTAATCCTTCCTCACATAATCCTTCCTCATTAACCCAGCATCACACTCTGTTAACACACTCACTCTTATCACCCTCAGACACACACTCACTCGGCTCCTAACTCACTCCCCATCCACAAATTCACTGTTAGCTCACTCCAGCCACACACTCTTATGAAACTCTATTACAAACATGCTCACACTCATGC
Organism: Leptobrachium leishanense; assembly: GCA_009667805.1. Classification (NCBI taxonomy): domain Eukaryota; kingdom Metazoa; phylum Chordata; class Amphibia; order Anura; family Megophryidae; genus Leptobrachium; species Leptobrachium leishanense. The sequence goes on along the minus strand of CM019067.1, from coordinate 174,491,556 downwards.
TACTCAACCCCCATTTCCATCACATTAAGTCATTTTCGTTCCCCTGAAAAAAGTGACCCTGCATTTTACCTTGCACCTAGCACCACAAACACTAGAGATGGCCCTGCATACTACTGTACATATCCTTTTTATGATTCCAATATGTTTTGGCATTTCTAGAAAAAAAAATGCTTTCTTGGAACTCGATATTATGGAGAGCCGTTTCTCATTACCCCTTAAATCTATCAAAACACACACCCCTGCATACACAGTCTAAATGCACTGTTATTACAATCTGGAGTCAAGTTGAGCAGGATGGCATCGGAACACAATTTATCCACTATTTTCTTACAGAAAACGGAGCTTCCTTTAGGACAATGTTTCCCAAACCTGTCCTCAGGAACCTCCGCCTCGCCAGGTTTGCCAGATACTGAAGCACAGCACAGGTGATATGATTTGCTGCTCAGTAATTGCAGGATTCAGTCTGCTTTTCCCCAAGGTGATCTGCAAAATCTGACCTGGATGAGGGTCCCAAGGACAGGTTTGGGAAACACTGCTTTAGGCCCACACCCTGAAATGCTTTTCTTTGGTTCCAGTCATATGATTTCTTATTAAGTCATCCTCTACAAATGATATGGATTACAATTGTCATAAGGATTCATGAAAACCCATCAATAAAACTCACAATAATGTGTGGTGTGTATGAGCGTATCACAAAGCCCACAACAATAAAACTCACAGGAACTTGCGGTGTGTATGAGCGTATTATAAACCCCTCAGAAATAAAACTTTCATCATACACATTGCACATTATTGTATCACACAGCTCCGCAGAAATAAAACTCACAGTAATTTGCTGTGTGAATAATCTTTCTCTAACCCTTCTCTCTCCCTCTCTGTTACTCGTTTCTGTGTAGTCTCTCTCTAACCCCTCTTTCTATGATCCCACTCTTTGTCACACATCTCTCTCTGACCCCCTCTCTCTTCCTCTGTGACCCCTATCTGTCTCTTATCCCTCTCTCACTGTGTGACCAGTGGTCTCACTAGGGTTGGTGTCACTCGGTGCGGTAACTCATGCTGTCACCCCCCCCAGCGAGTTTTACGGTTTCTTTTTTTAACTACTGTTTCTCATAAATCAGTACTCCCATATAACACTGAATGCTCATACAAAGCGCACATTACTGTGAGGTTTATTGCTGCGAAGCTCTGTGATATGCTCACACACAAATTTTGGCGAACTGCCAGCAAGTATGGTGCCTGTTCGAAGGCAGTGAAAGTCCCCATAGAGAAGTAATGGTTAATCTGATCAGAGAACACTGAACAGCAGAGAAATGTCCTGATGTCCGGTGGTTTCATTCGGCAGGTTTATTCAGGCGAACACCATAGGTTACAAAAAAAAAAGAAATAACCGGTCAACGGCCCTAAAGACTGGAGACTGATTATCTGAGAAGTGGCAAGAAAGTGAATAACTTTATTTATACGAAAAAACACTCTCAGATACAAAATTAAAAACAATTGGATGACGACAGGATGAGGGTATTGAAAATAATAAGTTGCGGCTAGAATGCCATATATTCAAATGAGCCGGTGAAATATGTTTTGCCTATATAACCTCGACTTCCTCTGGAGCTCCAGAGGAAGCCGAGGTTATATCGGCGAAACATATGTTGAGCTAAACGTGTATATGCTGATTTTAATTATTTGTGTCTAATTGTGGTTTATGAGGGATAGAACAAAAATCAAGAGAATTAGGGCTAGTGCATGGTGCAAGGTTGCAATTATGGTTACATTTCACCGGCTCATTTGAATATATGGCATTGGTCTAGCCGTTACTTATTATTTTCAATACCCTCATCCTGTCGTCGTCCAATTGTTTTTAATTTTGAATCTGAGAGTGTTTTTTCGTATAAATAAAGTTATTCACTTTCTTGCCACTTCTCAGATAATCAGTCTCCAGTCTTTAGGGTCGTTGACTGGTTATTTCTCATATTTGTTTGTTTCCAATCATATGGGTTTAGTCCCAATATAGAAGTCGGATCCTGGTGCACTAACTGGGATCGGTGATTGTTTCCGAGGCACTGGTGTCCCTCGGTTTTCTGTTGTTGGTAAAAGCTCACCATAGGTTACATTGTTAAAAATATTCCCGTTTTATCCAATATCTAATAAACCGTTATTCCTTTAATCTGTAGTAAAAAGTCTCTTTATTTAGTATCTGTTAGACATTTTCAAAAAAAATTGTTAATTCCAGACATTTTCGTTCAGTAGTTTTTTTGAAAACAGCGGGCGATGGGTTTGCTTTGGCATTCGGTGGCCGATTCTCTGCACTTCAGGGACCCTGCGGTGAATTGACAGTGGAAATTTGATTCCGCAAAGTTAGGGCAAAAACAGAACACTGAAATGTCTGCGTCATTTTGGTGGTCTGTGAATATCCCCTTTAGTGGTGGTTTTATTGCCGCCCCCTGGAAAATGCCAGACAAGGCCTTGCCTACCCAGGACATACTTGAAAATGAGAGAAATCTCAATGTATCCTTCGTGTCAAAATACTTTTGTGTAAAAAAAAAAAAAAAAAATCACCCTAGGGGGTGGTGTCACCCGGTGCGGGCCGCACCCCCATCCCCCATTGTGATGCCACTGTGTGTGACCTCTTTATCTCTCTCTCTGTGACCGTCTCTCTGTCACACATCAGTTTAGTGCTCTTCGGCAGCTTTTAGCAGGCCGATCGTCATTCTCCTGGGGCGTACAGTGATCTGTTCAGCGGTGATCTTCAGTGGCTCCATGTTCGGTGCACTTCGGAGACCCTGTGGTGAATAATGAATTCACCGCAGGGTTGGTAAACTGGAAACTCCAAAGTGCACTGAAGTACGCCGAACGAGAAAGCACCGAAACTTCACTGACATTTTGGTGCTTTCTGAAAAACCCTTTAAAAGTTTGATCTAATTGCTGCTGATAGCGAGAGAAAATCCTACATGAACACATGAAGACAATTAATTAAAAAGAATATATGATTATTTTGTATAGTTTATTCTTGTTGGGAATATGGTTACACTTCTCATCCTTTAATGGGAGTTCCATGGTCCAGTAAAGCTTGAACAATCTAATTAGGAGTAACTGACAAAGTTTTGATTGATCTGTGTAATTTGTCAATAATGACCCTGATATATTTAGGATACATTATGTCACATTTAATTAAAACTGGAGCCAACGTATTTTTAATAATATATTCAGGAAAATATAACTTAATAAATTTGCCCCAAATACTTTTATGACATATGCAATGTTAAGTATAATATAATAAATCAGCATAGAACGAGGTGGCTAAAATAGTCCCATTACTGTTACATTGCAAAAAAAATACAGCAGGCCCTATTCCACAGTGAACGCTAATGCCAGCGACGAGTAGATGTTAACACTATGATAAGCGACTTTAACACATACCCCCCATATCACCTTCCTGACGCTAATCCCGTGAATAATCTTCCCCGAGTTTACTGTACTTTGCAAATCCTATTCTTAACAAGGGGAGCGCAAGCACTAATTATCGTTTCGATAAGTAAGGTATTATAAAGTCCTAGCTCTAATTACCAAAGCGATGCGCAAACCAAAATTTTAGCTACACCTAAGAGCTGGTGCTAACTGATTTCGCTGCAGCGAAATCAATTAGCACCCCCTAACCCCCCGATAAATCCAATACTCATTTCTAATCCCGCAGCAAGAACTGTTGGCCGATCCACCACTTCTTGTGGGAGTAGAGTGAGACTGGGGACTGGGTTCCCAGTCTCCCTCCATAATCACTCCATGGGGCAGGAGTTGATACTTGCGGCGACATTGGAGCGCAACCGGGAGTATCACTGTAAGGATCGCTGCGTTCTGGGGCAAAGCGCCAAGGAAGCGTCTGCCCCAAAATATCAAGCTAAAATGGGGATGCTGCGGGGAAACCTGCAGGCACAGGTTTTCCACCGCTAGCGTCCTCATTTTAGCGTTAGGAAGGGAATAGGGCCCAGAGTGTTGAAATATGTATAATGATATTCTCAGTAATAATCAATAAATAACTTTAAACTTGCTATATTTAAAATGACTAAATCCTTACTATAAATTCAAGTGTAAATTAACCCCTTAAGGACCGCTGACGTACCATGTACGTCCTGCCCACGGGTCTCCCTTAGACCCGCGGATGTACATGGTACGTCAGCGGCGCCAAACCCCCCTCCCGCCCAATACTTACCTCCCTCGCTGGATCCCTCGCAGATCTGGCAGGGAGGAAGCCTTCCCTCCTGATTTACATGGGCCGACGAGCGTGGTGACGTCATCAGCAGGCGCCCCCATTGAGATCCATGGAGGGGAGGGGGGCTCCTTCGGAGCCCTCTATCTCCCCAACCATTGAAGCTAGGGAGATGCTTTTTGCACCACTGAAAAGGGGAGAGTCTCCCCTTTTCAGCAGTGTATAGCATTAAACATTTTGCTGCCGGATCGCGTTCCGGCGCTAATCGGCGCCAAAATGCGATTCGAACCTGGAGGGGGGCTGACATCTTGGATGTCAGCCAAGCCTCCAGGTCCTCCCACCCACTGACAACCTCACCATATGTGTGAGGAAGTCAGTGGGCCAGTTAACCCTCTAGCTGCCATGTAGAGATAGGGGGATCCTTAGGATCCACTTATCTCCTGATCATGGCCTTTCCAATGATAGCAAACATGACCAGGTTTGGTTTAAAAATAAAATTTTAAAAAAATAATAATATAAACAAAATATAAAAAAATAAAATAAAATAAAAAAATTTGTTTTTTTTTAAAGTTTTTTTTGTCTGGGGGGGTTTAGTTAAATAGGACCTAGGCTGTCATCTCGAAATAATTAGCACAAAATGGTCAGAATGAGCGCAGCGCACATAGGTAAACTGGCTCAGCAGTGAAGGGGTTAAAAAGCAAAAACATGTAAAAATTGGGTATTTCTAGTCTCGAGACAAACTTTTAACATACAAACCGGCAGCGCGTCTTCACGTTCTCAAGGGAAATAAACACAGGGAGGAATGGAGGGAGAGGTATATACATTGGCAAAGTGAACACAGAATACCAGATAGGTTAACCGCTAAACCATATGGCACATACATTGATGAATGGTGGAAAAAAGTTCTGTGGAGGAAAATGATTGTCTATATGTAGAGGTTCTTTCTTCTGTCTGAAGATATGTATTCAGCTGGTAATGTGGATACCTCAAAAGGAGAAAAAGACGTAGAAAAAAACGTAGTGCAACACTGTATGTTCACCATAAACAATATACATATATTGTAAAGAGATAGCAGAAAAAAAGACTCACATTCTTCGAGAGCTTCCAGCCCTCATATGTTCGCTTTCCAGGTTGTTAATAGGCCAACCGGTTTGCCTGCAGACTCACAATTCAAAGCTCCATAAGTCACATGGATCACCTCCGGCACCTCAGTATTGAAGGAAGAGGCAGCAACCACCAGAAAAGTAAACCAAATGGAATAAAAATATTTTTTATTTAAAAATATTTTTTTATAATATTTTTTATTTATCCCAAAGTGATCAATCAAGTGGATTTAAAATAAACAAAAGGAAATCAGAGGCTAAACGCGTTTCGCGCCGCTAAGTGCGCTTCTTCAGTAGCAGGTATAGTAAAAAGGAAAGGAAAAAGGACAAAGGAAAAAGGGACAAACTTTTGAAACTATTTAACCGGGGTCTTTTTTGGTGGTTGTAGATTTTGGGGATTAAATTACGAAAAAGTGTGTTTTTACCATTTTTTTCCATCATATTTCATATTTTTTTTTATAGTAAATTATTTGATATGATGGAAATAATGGTATTTCTAGAAACTCCATTTAATGGCCGGAAAAACGGTGTATAATATGTGTGGGTTGAATAAACGAGTAAGAGGAAAATTTGACCTAAACACTAACAGCGCAGAAACGTAAAAACAGCAGCGGTCACTAAAGGACGGATTTGTGTAAAACCTCCCAGTCAGTAAGGGGTTAAGGCATTGTGGGAGGATTTTACTTATCGTTTTTTTTTATGTAACTCGGTTTGACCTACTTATAGTATTATTAGATGGAGTTTTATATTACTAGAAATGTTTTGGTTTATTAACAACCAGGGGTCAAGTCCTGAAAAAAGAAGTGTGGGAACTCCCCAAGATTTCTGTCCCCCCAATTAGCAATTATTATCTCGCACTAGACATGTGCACAGCACAACATTTCGTTTTGAACTAATGGATTAGTCCTAAAATGCAATTTATTTAGTTACTAAAGAAATTCGTTTTCAGTTCTTTAGTATGAAAACTAATTTATTTCATTCATCCGAAAACCAGCGGATACAATTACTATTGTAGTGGCTCCTCAGAGGGCTGAGATCGCTGCTTGTTACAGTATCTCTCACTCTCAGCACAATGTGGGCCATATTACATAGCTGGTGCTAACTTAACCAGAGCTGTTGTAAACTTCCCAGAGCCATTATAGCCTATGGAGGTTTTCAGTTTACAACAGCTCTGGTTAAGTTAGCACCAACATTGTAATACTGCCCCGTGTCAGGCAAAGCTGTTACAGTAACTGACTGCTGCTCATCACAGCGCTCAGAGTTTCAGTAAAACTAGTAAATAATATTTTTATATATAAGAGGTTAGAACAATATTATTTCCTTGTTTTACTGAAACTCTGAGCACTGTTACAGTCAGTTACTGTAACAACTGAGCCTGATATATTGTACTGAGATATAATGTAACAAGCAGCCGATCTCAGCGCTCACAGCCACTGGATTTAAAGGGCTGAAAAAAAAGGATCCTCTCTGTATAATGTTTAGAACATCCTCCTGCATTAATTAATACCCCTCTCTGTATAATGTATACAACATCCACCTGCATTAATTAATACCCCTCTCTGTATAATATATAGAACATCCTCCTGAATTAATTAATGCCCCTCGCTGTATAGAACATCCTCCTCAATTTATACCTTTGTCTGTATAATGTATATAACATCCTCCTGCATTAATACCTCCTCTCTGTATAATGTATAGAACATCCTCCTGCATTAATTAATGCCCCTCTCTGTATAGAACATCCTACTGCATTGGCATGTGGAGGGTGCAGATCTTTGGATGTTGCGATGTTGCGCTCTTCATTGCTGGTCTCCTTCACTCATCAATGTAATATCACAAAAAGGACTGAAACTAAAATGTAGTGCATTTTATTTTAATTTCTTTCGTTTTTTGTACTGAGCAGTTTCGTTTCTCTTGAGTCATACTAAAACTAAATTATCCCAAAATTCTGACTAAATCGTTTTAGTACTAAAACGAATGCACATGTCTATCTCGCACTTAACACAAAAACACACTCAATTCTGATATATATATATATATATATATATATATATATATATATATATATATTTAGGTATCATATATTTTTCCTAAATTCAATATATATAAGTCACAATAAGGATATGATTTAATATAGAAATATATGATTGATGACGTGAATGCAGGCTTTATGGTGTATGGGACCAAAGGGAACTCAGTTCCCTCTGCAAAATTGATGCAGGAACTCCATTCCCATGCGTTCCCCTTGGACTTGACCCCTGATGACATCTAAACAAGAACATGAGTGTAAAGCATTATATTTTGTTGTGGGGTGGTGCACGTTAGCTGATCTGTTTTGGCCAGAGTTATGTATACACTTTTTCTCTATTGAACCGAGTCAGATTTATTATGACCCTGTGGGTTATATACAAAAATAACACTGCATGAGGTCCATAACCCTGAGTTTGGTTTGAGATTTTTTTTTTTTTGAGAAGGTATTTTACCAGGAAAGATACATTGAGATTTCGCTCATTTTCAAGTATGTCCTGGGTGGCGAGTATGTACCGTTAGGTGTCTTGCCCAAGGACACTTACTGGAGAGGTTGCTCACTGGGATCAAACCCAAGACTCCACAGGCACTCTCCACGCAGAGCAGTGATGTTACCTCTACTCCACCATTTTACTTTTAAGTGGACCACTGGCCTCCTTGGGTAATTATTAATGTACTGTATATTATGTGTGTTTCTTCTTGTAGTGGTAACATGTTTGTGTTTGTCGCTGTTGCAGTTTTGTGTTTTTTGTATGCAAGATAAATGAATCTGTATAAGTGTTTCCTCTCAGCCTGTCCCAAAACACTTTTTCATTTGCTATGCTAGCATCATCCTCATCATTATCATTGTCAGGTTCAGTACCGGAGGGGTACTGGCCTCACTGGTATGTGGTGCTGCAGGTACACAGATATGGGTGGAGGGTAGTGGACTGCAGGAAACAGAGTACCAGGAGCCGGCTGAGAGTGATGAGCTGAAATTCACAGCAACGTAGCAGAGTACAGGATATGGAGAGGTACCAGGAGACTTGGACACTGGAGAGGTACCAGGAAGCTTGGAGGGTGCAAGGGTCTTCTTAGGGCATGAAAGTCTTGAGAGGGCACGAGGATCTTGAGAGTGCACCAGGGTGTTTGGTACTGCATGGGTCTTGAGATGATATGTGTACCTTGGAATTTGGAAACAAGTGAGGCAGTTGAGCAGGCTGAAGGAACAGTTTGGTTTGCAGGGTAATGCAGGTTTTTAGGAGCAGATAAACACATGTCTAGTCCATGAGAGCAGCAGAGCAACAATAATGGAGCCCTGACTAGAGGGAGGTGTGGTCCTTTATTGGGATCTAGTCATTTCTAACAGTTCACCTGTGAAAGGGTGCTGAAGGCAGGGTAAAGCATCGCAGGTGTGCTGAGCTAGGACTGGAATATGAGGCTACAACAAAAACCTGGGAGGGAATGGAGACAATGAATGAAGGTTGCTGCTTTCATGTGCGGGTACGGTTTCATCAGCGGCTGGTGGCCTGACAATCATCATCATCATTCTTACAGAGAGCCTGAGCTTCATCAAGTACCAAGTGACTGAGTCTGGAGTGAATCAAGGACATTTTGTGTCAATGCTAACAGACCTCAGGTAATGGATGGCCAGCACACAAAGACTGCTCAGGTCTTCTTGTTTGCTTGGCACATTGATACTGCTTGTATTATTATTATTATTATTATTCTTTATTTATAAAGCGCCAGCATATTCCGCAGCGCTGTACAATAGGCACAGTATAGACGGGTTACAATACATTGAACAACATTTGACAAACAGTACATGAGGAGATGAGGCCCTATTCCCATAGGAACTCAGAATCTAGAGGGGTTGGGGTTGGAAACAGGAGGAGAGGACTGCAAGGTGAGAGTGATTGATGGTTGCGTCAGTGAGTTGGGTGGTAGGCTTCCCTAAATAGGAATTTTTTAAGGGAGAGTTTGAAGGAAGAGAAATTAGGGGAAAGTCTGACCGTACGAGGGATAGCGTTCCAGAGAATGGGGGCTGCGCGTGTGAAGTCCTGCAGTCTATCATGAGAAGAGGTGATGCGGGGAGAAGCTAGGCACAGGTCGCTGTTTGACCTTAGGGAGCGGGCTGGGGTGTATTTGGTGATTAGTGAGGACAGGTAGTGGGGAGCTGAGTTAGTGAGGGTTTTGTAGGCAAGGATAAGGATTTTGAACTTAATTCTGCAGTGGATGGGGAGCCAGTGAAGGGACTCGCAGAGGGGAGTGGCAGAGACGGAGCGGCAGATGAGGTGGATTAGCCTGGCAGAGGCGTTCAGGATTGATTGTAGGGGTGGGAGAGAGGGAGGCCAGATAAGAGATTATTGCAATAGTCAAGTCGGGAGATTACCAGGGCATAGAAACGGGGGGGGGTCCAAGTGGCGCAGGCTCTTAAGAGAGCAGTCAGCAGAATAGTGTAACGGTCTTGATTTGGTCAAATGGGACCTAAAGTGCAACAATGCTTAATGTATGATTGTCAACAATGCTTGATATGCGGTAAAAACCCTAATGGGTTTTAATAGAACTGCGTATACGACGAATAGTGCCTTCTACTGGAGGGTGGAGTAATAGCAATTGCTCTTGCAAAGGGCGTATGGAGCACTTATTTGAGATACATGGGATATATATAAAGTGCTAGAAAAGTGCATAGAAGTGCATAAAAAAGTGCATACGTGCAAAAATATTATTAGGTTCTTGACAGGGTTATAACCTAGAATTTTGCGAGCGGGAGGAGAGTTCAGTTCAGGCTGTATGCAATACAGGATAAATGTCCGCTGGGGTAATCCGGAGGTAATGGATGTTGTCCTAAGGTCCGGTCCTCACCTAGGTCCTATATGTGCTTCCAATTCCCAAATATCAGGGAGGAAGGAAGGGGAAGACAGAGAGAGAGAGAGGGGATTGCGCAATATTGCTTGATAATCGATCGAGTTGGTAATGACAAAGGGACACTTACAGTGTGCAGAGCCTTGATACCGGCTCTGGTGTGGAACGCCTTGGGCCTAATTGAGGGTGGCCTCTGCCCTTCTTTGGGGTTGTTCCTGGGTAACCCTTCGCTTTCCTTCTTTGCTGGTTGGCACGTTTATCTCAGGTATAAAAGGGAAAAAATCCTCATAGCGCGATATGCAGCTATTACTGAGATATAAATAAAATAGAGGTAGAGATGGCAAACTCACCGATGATGGAGCCTAGAATAACAGGCTCAGCTTGCGGGCAAGTGGTACGGCTATGGTGGGTACCTACACCTCTTTCTGCAGCGGGTGGTCTCCTGTTCTCCAGTGGATGGTTTCCTTGGGAGGAAGTAAGCTGGGTGCTTGTAGCCTGAAATACAGCTAGGGCTCCAGGTGCCAATTGCAAACAAATAAATAAATAAAAAGGAGATGGATGGTGGTCCAAATAAAATAATTTATTAACAGGGGATTACAAATAAAAAAGGGAGAATAGAGGGGGTTAACACAGAGTACGCGTTTCGGCTATCCAAAGTAGCCTTCTTCAGCTCAAAGTGCAAAAAGTGCAAAAAGTGCGAGAGAGAGGGAATACAAGACACTCCACGTGTGTTTGTTTATATAGAGTCCATGCTGGGTGAATTCCCGAGGTTACTTCCGGGTTCCGCGGTAGATGCGGTCACGTGACGTATGCCGCGTCATTACGTTTTGCGCGGCGGCCATTTTGGATATGCGTTCCACCGGCCGATATCCTGCGTTCCACCCGGCGGATTGTCCGGTGCGGAAGGGAAATTGCGGCAGTGGGTTGAGACTACTCCTACAGGGAATGTCCATAGGCACCAGCAGTAAAACTTATGGCAGAGAGGCCTTATTACCGTTTGGTTACATAAACAATGGGACAAAATTGATAAAAAGCATGGATACAAAATAATAAATAATAAGAGGGATGGAGCATGCTCCTAAAACCGTTTAAGATAGAATGAACATGAACATAAGTGCAAATAGGGCAAGGGATTAAAGTGCGGCAGTGAGTGGGAACTGATCCTGCAGAGGAATACCCAAAAGCACCAGCAGTAAATTTATGGTTGAGGAGCCTAATTGCCATGTGATTATATAGACATGGGTACAATAGGACAAAATGGATAAAATTAAAAGGGATGGAGCATGCTGTTAAAACAGATTAACAACACATTGATGCAGAATAAAAAGAGGTATAGACATGAACATGAGTACAATGGTTAAAAATTATGACACATTGCTAAAGCAAATTATAGGCACAATGAGGTAAAAGCATAATGCAATATTATGCGAAAAAATGGGGGTATATAAATTGCGAGATACCCAATATCATGGGTCTTGATGCGAGGTCACAGAGGCAGTAAAAATAGATAAAAAATTACAATGGGAATAAAAAACAGTAAAAATACAGTAAAAAATATATATAATACAATAAAAATACAATAACAATAAAAACAATATCATAAATGGATAAGAGAAGTTAAGGTGATGATAGATTGCAACATAGTATTGGAGGGAATACACGTATACATATAGGGTAAATGCAATGCACATATGCATTGCGCGATGCACTGGCGAAATGTGGGATGAGTAGTAGCCCATGAAGCGAATGTATAGGCAGAGATCGGTCGGTGATTAGTCGAGGAAGTGGCATAATTCGAAGTCAGCATTTAGTCCATATGGTTGGAGGGTACCCAAATTGAAGATCCAATTCATTTCTTCTTTTCCAATGGTCTTATCGAAATTGCCACCTCTCCATGGTATTTCGACTTTCTTGATCCCTATAAAAGATAGGCCTTCTGGATTCATGTTGTGAGTGTTCTTGAAGTGTAGCGGGACGCTGTGTTTTTCGTTCCCGTTCCGAATGCTCCTAATATGCTCTTGAGTGCGTACACTCAGGGCTCTAGTTGTTCTTCCCACGTATCTCAAACCGCATGGACAGGTCAGCAAGTATATCACGTTCTTGGTAAAACAGGTAATGGCATCTTTTATCTTTATAGGCCCTGTTTTCCCATCTATTTGCGTTATGATCTGTTTCTTACTTCTGGTATTACGGCAATTGAGACAATTTCCACACTGGTGGAAACCGTTCTGTATGCCATAGTGATTGCTGCTTAAAGAGGTCTTCTTAGTATGTTTCTGTGCTATTTTCATTTTCAGGTTACCAGCTCCTCTGCAGATCATCCTAGGTTTTTCGGGTAGAATCTCTTTTAAAAGTGGGTCTTTCCTTAATATCGGCCAGTATTTCTTTATTAATTTCCTAATGGGTTGATTCTGGGCGTTGTACGAGAATATGAAGGGTACATCTGCTGCGAATTGGGTTTCTGTCTTGGGTTTTACCTTCAGTAGATTGGCACGTTCTATACTTCTGACTTCATTCCTAGTGTGTTCAAGCTTATCTTGATCATAGCCTTTTTCTAGGAAATCTGTTCTTAGTTTGTCTGACTGAATATCATAGGCGTCCAAATCCGTGCAGTTGCGTCTTACTCTCAGGAATTGGCTTTTAGGTATTCCATCGATTCCTGAACGATCAGGAATTTAGGTATCTGAAAATCGAACACCCGAAAATGCCCGTGTTTTATTTCCTCCCCAAAATACACAAGGACCTTTTTAAACCACCAGGAAGACCTATTATCTCCGGGATAGGGTCTGTATCCAGCAGACTATCAGAATACATAGATCACCAACTACAGCCTTTTGTGATCAACACTACGGCACATTTGAAGAATACCACAGAGATTTTAAACATTTTAAACTATATCAAATGGGAGGATGACCTCCTTCTGGTCACAAGTGATGTCCAATCACTATACACTATAATACCACACAGAAACGGACTTGAGGCCACCGAGCATTTTTTAAAGAAAGGTGAGATATTGCAACCCGAACAAATTGTTTTTATTCTGGAGGGAATACGCCTAATTTTAGAAAATAATTATTTTTATTCTCAAGGTGATTTTTATTTACAAGTCAATGGGACCGCTATGGGAAGTCGTTTTGCCCCATCATACGCGAACTTATTTATGGCATTCTGGGAAGAATCCTTCCTATCTGAACATCAAAACAACCTAGTTTGCTACAAGAGGTATATCGATGATATTTTCCTCATCTGGAAGGGGGTATACATACCTTAGAGGTGTTTCTGGAGAAACTCAACAAGAACGAAAGGGGTATTGTATTGACTACCACCTGGAGCCATGAACGGATCAACTTTTTGGATTTAAGCATTTTCATCGAGGATGGTAAAATTAAAACTGAGACATTCTTCAAGAAAGTGGATGTCAATAGTTTCATTGAAACCACAAGCTGTCATCTCCCACAATGGCTCGATGGAATACCTAAAAGCCAATTCCTGAGAGTAAGACGCAACTGCACGGATTTGGACGCCTATGATATTCAGTCAGACAAACTAAGAACAGATTTCCTAGAAAAAGGCTATGATCAAGATAAGCTTGAACACACTAGGAATGAAGTCAGAAGTATAGAACGTGCCAATCTACTGAAGGTAAAACCCAAGACAGAAACCCAATTCGCAGCAGATGTACCCTTCATATTCTCGTACAACGCCCAGAATCAACCCATTAGGAAATTAATAAAGAAATACTGGCCGATATTAAGGAAAGACCCACTTTTAAAAGAGATTCTACCCGAAAAACCTAGGATGATCTGCAGAGGAGCTGGTAACCTGAAAATGAAAATAGCACAGAAACATACTAAGAAGACCTCTTTAAGCAGCAATCACTATGGCATACAGAACGGTTTCCACCAGTGTGGAAATTGTCTCAATTGCCGTAATACCAGAAGTAAGAAACAGATCATAACGCAAATAGATGGGAAAACAGGGCCTATAAAGATAAAAGATGCCATTACCTGTTTTACCAAGAACGTGATATACTTGCTGACCTGTCCATGCGGTTTGAGATACGTGGGAAGAACAACTAGAGCCCTGAGTGTACGCATTCAAGAGCATATTAGGAGCATTCGGAACGGGAACGAAAAACACAGCGTCCCGCTACACTTCAAGAACACTCACAACATGAATCCAGAAGGCCTATCTTTTATAGGGATCAAGAAAGTCGAAATACCATGGAGAGGTGGCAATTTCGATAAGACCATTGGAAAAGAAGAAATGAATTGGATCTTCAATTTGGGTACCCTCCAACCATATGGACTAAATGCTGACTTCGAATTATGCCACTTCCTCGACTAATCACCGACCGATCTCTGCCTATACATTCGCTTCATGGGCTACTACTCATCCCACATTTCGCCAGTGCATCGCGCAATGCATATGTGCATTGCATTTACCCTATATGTATACGTGTATTCCCTCCAATACTATGTTGCAATCTATCATCACCTTAACTTCTCTTATCCATTTATGATATTGTTTTTATTGTTATTGTATTTTTATTGTATTATATATATTTTTTACTGTATTTTTACTGTTTTTTATTCCCATTGTAATTTTTTATCTATTTTTACTGCCTCTGTGACCTCGCATCAAGACCCATGATATTGGGTATCTCGCAATTTATATACCCCCATTTTTTCGCATAATATTGCATTATGCTTTTACCTCATTGTGCCTATAATTTGCTTTAGCAATGTGTCATAATTTTTAACCATTGTACTCATGTTCATGTCTATACCTCTTTTTATTCTGCATCAATGTGTTGTTAATCTGTTTTAACAGCATGCTCCATCCCTTTTAATTTTATCCATTTTGTCCTATTGTACCCATGTCTATATAATCACATGGCAATTAGGCTCCTCAACCATAAATTTACTGCTGGTGCTTTTGGGTATTCCTCTGCAGGATCAGTTCCCACTCACTGCCGCACTTTAATCCCTTGCCCTATTTGCACTTATGTTCATGTTCATTCTATCTTAAACGGTTTTAGGAGCATGCTCCATCCCTCTTATTATTTATTATTTTGTATCCATGCTTTTTATCAATTTTGTCCCATTGTTTATGTAACCAAACGGTAATAAGGCCTCTCTGCCATAAGTTTTACTGCTGGTGCCTATGGACATTCCCTGTAGGAGTAGTCTCAACCCACTGCCGCAATTTCCCTTCCGCACCGGACAATCCGCCGGGTGGAACGCAGGATATCGGCCGGTGGAACGCATATCCAAAATGGCCGCCGCGCAAAACGTAATGACGCGGCATACGTCACGTGACCGCATCTACCGCGGAACCCGGAAGTAACCTCGGGAATTCACCCAGCATGGACTCTATATAAACAAACACACGTGGAGTGTCTTGTATTCCCTCTCTCTCGCACTTTTTGCACTTTTTGCACTTTGAGCTGAAGAAGGCTACTTTGGATAGCCGAAACGCGTACTCTGTGTTAACCCCCTCTATTCTCCCTTTTTTATTTGTAATCCCCTGTTAATAAATTATTTTATTTGGACCACCATCCATCTCCTTTTTATTTATTTATTTGTTTGCAATTGGCACCTGGAGCCCTAGCTGTATTTCAGGCTACAAGCACCCAGCTTACTTCCTCCCAAGGAAACCATCCACTGGAGAACAGGAGACCACCCGCTGCAGAAAGAGGTGTAGGTACCCACCATAGCCGTACCACTTGCCCGCAAGCTGAGCCTGTTATTCTAGGCTCCATCATCGGTGAGTTTGCCATCTCTACCTCTATTTTATTTATATCTCAGTAATAGCTGCATATCGCGCTATGAGGATTTTTTCCCTTTTATACCTGAGATAAACGTGCCAACCAGCAAAGAAGGAAAGCGAAGGGTTACCCAGGAACAACCCCAAAGAAGGGCAGAGGCCACCCTCAATTAGGCCCAAGGCGTTCCACACCAGAGCCGGTATCAAGGCTCTGCACACTGTAAGTGTCCCTTTGTCATTACCAACTCGATCGATTATCAAGCAATATTGCGCAATCCCCTCTCTCTCTCTCTGTCTTCCCCTTCCTTCCTCCCTGATATTTGGGAATTGGAAGCACATATAGGACCTAGGTGAGGACCGGACCTTAGGACAACATCCATTACCTCCGGATTACCCCAGCGGACATTTATCCTGTATTGCATACAGCCTGAACTGAACTCTCCTCCCGCTCGCAAAATTCTAGGTTATAACCCTGTCAAGAACCTAATAATATTTTTGCACGTATGCACTTTTTTATGCACTTCTATGCACTTTTCTAGCACTTTATATATATCCCATGTATCTCAAATAAGTGCTCCATACGCCCTTTGCAAGAGCAATTGCTATTACTCCACCCTCCAGTAGAAGGCACTATTCGTCGTATACGCAGTTCTATTAAAACCCATTAGGGTTTTTACCGCATATCAAGCATTGTTGACAATCATACATTAAGCATTGTTGCACTTTAGGTCCCATTTGACCAAATCAAGACCGTTACACTATTCTGCTGACTGCTCTCTTAAGAGCCTGCGCCACTTGGACCCCCCCCCGTTTCTATTCTAGTTTTTCGCACATTCTTGTCGAGGTTTTGTGTCATAATCCTTGTTGGCTGCACAACATAAATTATATCACCTCACACAATTTATCAGCGCCTCCACTGAACCTCCACCACACGATTACCAGGGCATGTATGAGTTGTTTTGTGGTGACAGCGGTAAGAAATGGCCGAATTCTGGAAATATTATGCAATTGGTAGCGGCAGGAGGAGTAAAGAGACTGGATGTGGAGGATGAAGGAAAGAGCAGAGTCAAGTGTAACTCCAAGACAGCGAACTTGGTTTGATGGGGAGATGGTGATACCCTCCACCGTGATAGAGAAGTCAGGAGGTGGGGAGGCATTAGAGGGAGGAATAAGTAGGAGCTCAGTCTTGGACATGTTGATCTTTAGGTGGTGCGAGGCCATCCAGGAGGAGATGCCAGATAAACAGTCACTGACTTTGGAAAGGACAGGGGGAGAGATATCAGGGGTAGAGAGGTAGATCTGAGTGTCATCAGCGTAGAGGTGGTAATTAAAGCCAAAGTGGTTAATGATTTTGCGAGGGAGGAGGTGTAGATGGAAAAGAGCAGAGGACCAAGGAGGACCAAGGACAGAGCCTTGAGGTACACCAACAGATAAAGGCAATGAAGAGGAGGAGTTACCAGCAAAGGACACAGAGAAGGACCTGTTGGATAAAATGGAGTCAACCCAAGCGAGTGCAGTTTCACAGAGACCAAGAGAGCTGAGGGTCTGCAGAAGGAGGGGGTGGTCAACAGTGTCAAAAGCAGCCGAGAGGTCAAGCAGGATGAGAATAGAATAGTGGCCGTGTTTTTTAGCAGTTAGGAGGTCGTTGGTGACTTTGGTGAGGGCAGTTTCAGTTGATTGTAGGGGACGGAAGCCAGATTGCAGGGGGTCAAGTAGGGAATTGGATGACAGGAAGAGGGAGAGGCGGTTGAAGACTAGTTTTTCTAAGAGCTTGGATGTGAAGGGAAGCAGGGATACGGGATGGTAGTTGGATGGAGAGTTGGGATCGAGGGATGGTTTCTTTAGTAAAGGGGTAACTAGCACATGTTTGAAGGCGGATGGGAAGGAGCCGGTGGAGAGAGATAGGTTGAAGATGTGTGTGAGAGCAGGGGTGAGGGAGGAGGAGAGGGGAGGAATTAGATGTGAGGGAATGGGGTCGAGCGGGCACGTGGTGAGATGTGAGGAGGACCATAAGGAATTTACTTCCTCATCAGTGGCTGGGAGGAAGTGGCAGAGGGTGGCAGAGGGGACCTCTGGGAGTGGAGGTGGCAGATAACTATCTTGTGTTGGGATTTTGCTTCTGATAGTTAGAGTTTTACTAAGGAAGAAATCTGCCAGGTCTTGAGCGCTGAAGGCAGCTGAGGGGGGAGGTGCGGGTGGGTGGAGGAGGGTGTTGAAGGTGGACCAGAGCCGTTTAGGGTTAGAGGACAGCATATATTCCGAGTAGGATTTTGCTGAGAGCTAATTGTCCAGAGTGCAAATGGGACATACTGCCAGTTTGAAGTCACCATTTTCTGACTGCTGAGTGTCCACCCTAAATTAAAACTCTATTCTGAAACACAAATTGTCTACAATGGGAAACAACAATGTGTTTTCTTTTCTTTGATAAGACTGTCCTAATTTTTGCAATATATATCTACTCTCTTAGGCTAGAGTCAGACGAATGCATCATGAGCGCACAGTGCGTGTGTGCACAACGGCCGTACGTTCTGACAGAAGACACGGTAGACACCACACGGTCCGTTTTTTATGACAGACGTAGAAAAAGAGGGAAATATGGGACACAAAATTGATATGAAAAGGCATTTTGTGCGTCAAGGTGCTGGACGTCGCAAATGCGCTGCGTTTGACGTCTCCTCATCATGCACACAGACGTGGTGGACGTGGCGCACGCCGCACGTCCGTGTTAGCGGTTTAACGTTCTAGCCTAACTTGCGTCCGTTTGCCTCGTGCGTTGTGCGTGCGCAGTTCGTTGTGGACGCACTTAGTGTGTGGATCTCTATTGCTCATGATTCTATGCTACAACGGACATTAAACTGTGCGGCAACACGGACGTGATAACTGCGTTCGTCTGACACGGGTTTAAGATGAGGCCAAGAGGTGGGGGTTAGGAGAATCAGAATGCATATTCTGAGAGCAGGTGTGTGTGCATATGAGGTTTGTGGAGTGAATCTGAAAACACACAGATAAAGATCTGACACATACTGGAAAGATGCATATTTTTAATGAATTTAGAAGGTCATTTAAACCAATTTTTTCTTGTTTGGTGGAATTAATTTGGGAAATGGGATTTATTGTTTATTCAGTATTTTGATTAGACATTTGGCCTAGCTCCTTAGCTGAGTTCACTGGGAAAGAAGATCTCATTTTGAATAATTGTCTTTTGTTCATCATTATGTTTCTATACATAGCAGTTATGCTCATGGAGTGCTTCCTTTCCTGCATTAGGAAATCCCTTTACTATGCTGACAAAAGCATTAATAAGATGCTTAATGCTCTTTCCTTGCATTCTACCTCAAGGTACTCAACTATAAATTTATCTGAGGCATACAACTGAATATCGCTACACCCCTACTCCTGGGTTTTCTCCTCCCTAGAGGAGTTTCCCTTGTCCTGGTAGTTATTCACCCTGTATCTATAGTGCAAATCCAGGCCGAGGTTAGATTAGTTTTAAAATTGCCTTGTTTTCTACTGTTTCAGTTTCTCTCCATTAGAGGGAAGCAAGATTTGGATCAAAGAAGCGACTAAAAGGGTTAAATCGCCTACCCCTTTCAGATGAGCACACTGAAGTTTCAAGTTGTACTGGCAAAATGAAAAATGCATACCTCTATGCAAAGCTGAACCCACCCCACAGATACATGCGAAACAGAGTTATGCTACGAGTCAACTAGCCTATGAATCATGTACATATTATTTTGATAGTGAATAAGTAGTGTTGTCCTTTGAACAAAGGGAAGGATTGTTAAGGAGCATAAATAGTTAAAGGCCTTTCGCTGAGATTATTCTGTGCTAACAAACATAGTTGCTCATCGCAAACACTGGACATAGATAACTATGTCAGAAGAACTACCACAGACAAGGCCAAAACCTACGCAAACACGTTCCCGTGGAACGTTTTGTTACGAAACCACCCCTCTTCCTTCTATAAAAGGTGTTTGCGTGCTCAGAGGGGGTTCACAGTTGTGAAATCATTCCTTGTCTCTGCGTCATTTTTTCGTCCTGATATCAATCAAAAGGCCACCAGAGGGGAGCCATAATACTAGCAGTCGCAGGGCCCAGATACGGTTCAAAACATAGATGTTTGGTTCACGGCAGGTTGATGTTACTATTTACAATAGAGGTTCCCCTTTAAGGGTTGATTTCCCATTGTACCACGGTCATTTAATTTCGTGATGGTAGTGGCCTTTTAATTATCTCCAACTAAAACATTTTATTAAGGGTCTCTTTATTTCTTCATAACCTAGATTGTTACCTTACATTGTAACAGAATTTGAATGTTCATGTACTCCTAACTACTTACTACAGCACATTTTTTCTAGTATCCACAATCTGCTATTGAGAGCAAATACACAGAACTTATCCTTGTATGCTGTTAAGTGCGCTAAAGAACTCCCAGATACATTGTCAAAGAAGGACTGGGGAAATATTCAGGGTAATTTAGAGAGAGGTGAAAATCAGGAGAATGACTGGAGAATGGAGAATTTTTCTGGTTTGGCAAATTTGACCTAGAATTTTCCATTCTCCAGTCATTCTCCTGCTTTTCACCGCTCTCTGAATAACCCTAATAGTAATGGAATACAATTATTAACGTACTGTATGTGCCAGTGGTTTTACACAAAATGTTTCCAATGTACTTTCCTTATGCTGGAGATGTCACCAGGCAATTGGCTCTTATAGGCATATCTAGTGTATGATAGAAACATTTAAATACGTAAAGGGAATCCACAAGGTAGAGGAAGGGAGTATATTTAAAAGGAAACAAAGTAGCAAAACAAGAGGACATAGATTAGATTAGAGGGGCAAATGTTTAAAAGTAACATCAGGAAGAATTATTTTACTGAGAGGGTGGTGGATACATGGAACAGCCTTCCAGTTGAAGTGGTAGAGGCCAAACCAGTAATTGAATTTAAGCAAGCATGGGATAGGCATAAGGCTATCCTAAACAAAAGATAAATCCAGGTAAAGTATCCATGTAACTGGGCAGACTAGATGGGCCGAAAGGTTCTTATCTGCCGACATTTTTCTATGTTTCTATGTAACGTTTTTTTGATGGTAAATATTCAATAATTTATCTACCAGATTATAGAATTTAATCTACCACTCTCCCCTGCAGTAATACTACCTCACCATGTCCCAGTGATACCAGTAGCCTATAGAAACTCTTTACCGCTATTCATATTTACCCTTTCACTACCAAGAGATTTGTGTTGAATTTTTTTATCATAACCTTTATTTGGAACATGGGATAAGAAGTTAACAATTAATTATATAGTAAAACAGAAATTTCACAGAGAGTTTGTGTTGTTCTGAGATTAAAAAAAATTAAACAATCTAAGGTTGCTAATTTAGATTTTGTCATGTATTTTATTATCCATTACAGAAATACTGTTGGAATAAAAGGTTCTGAACATTAGATCACTTATCTCTCACAATGTTACATGGAGTCTTCATTATCAGGTTACAGGCAGAAATAAACTTTAGGGGTTATCCAGGGAGAGGCGATCTGGACCTGAAATCTGTATCTGTACTGTACAGGGATTTTCAATAATTATAACCTTTGATTCTTGTCCCTGTACAGTAGTGAGTGACCTCAGAGGTCTCCCTGTATTTTGCCTACTTGTTAGGTGCTGTGATGCAGCAGTAAAGTTTCTGAACTTTTTGTTACAGTAAGGATTGGGGCTGCTATTTGCAGCTTGTTTTATGTCTCTCCAGTGTGATAGGAGAGAGATAAAATTAAGGATTTAGTTACACCACATGGGGCACACTAATCTTACTTATAAAGGCGTGAAAACTGGCTTTTGATATGCTAAACACTAATGACTGCATTTCTATGTTTTACAATACAAAATCAAGTTATCTCAACTTAGGGAGTGAAGAGGTTAGATGCAGCAAAGTCTCTCATTACAGTTTTTTGAAGAAAGGCAAAAGTCCCTTCCTTTAGAGACTAGATTCTGTGAGTGGAGTTAATCCAGAGGAGTTCTTCAGAGGGATAAAATAGGTTTATTATTCTCCAGACTTTTGATATAACTCCTGAATATTTGGTGCTACAGGCTTGATTTTTATGCATTTTCAGTGCATTATTAGGACTACTAGAGACAATATAACTTCTAGTGCAACGGCCACTACCCAGTCCGATATGAGCGCAGTCATCACTCAGGTACTTGTTACCTGTGAGAGGCATATCTTGTAGATTGTAAGGGAAAAAAAGGGCTATTCGGATCTTTATTTATGCTGCGCTCTACCTATGTAAATGAAATGGACCACAGGCTTTTATCTTTTGATATTCACCCACTTTCTTTTTTATTTATTTTTTCTTACAGTGTTATTCAAAGAGAATCGAAAAGCCACCGCACGTTCGGTGACTTTTTGTTCTCTTCAATTCGGTTCGATTTGGCGATCCCATTATTCCCTTCGGTGTATTCAGCAAGCACCACAGGGTCCCGAATTGCAGGGAAAGGTCGCCGCAAACCCACCGAAAACTCACCGCAAAATGAGGGCGAACGCACACCGAAACCCGCAAAACATCTGGATTAACCCGTCGAAAACGCGGGAAAAACCCGAGCAGGTGCCGATCACACGCAGCACAGCCGCCGTAAAAAGCCGACACAGCAGACGAATGCAGTGAATAAATTAGAAAAACAGTTTGCTTGAATGTTTGAAAAGTGAAACGCTGTTTGCAAAGAAACTACTGAGCGAAAATGTCTGAAATTTACATATGAGGTCCAATGAATAATAATAAAAAGGGCCGTTACAGAAATAATAAGTAAAGTTAAAAAAAAATTAAAAAAAGGATTTTTTTTAAAAAGAATGGGTAATTCAAAGAGATCCGAATGGCTGCCGAAAGGGTTACCTTTCTTGGCCATTCGGCTATCCAGAGAGCAGGCAATTCGCCAAATCTTGGCGACTTGCCTGCACATACGGTGCCTGTTCGAGGGTAGTGAAATCCCCATAGAGAAGCAATGCTTTGGCTATTCAGAGAAAAAAAACAGCAGTGAAAGGGTCCCTAAATGCCCTGTCATTCGGTGGTTTAATTCGGCAGGTTTATTCAGGCGAATCCCATAGGCTTCAGTATAAAAATATTCCCGTTTTAATTCAATATCCAATAAACTGTTCATTATAATATTCTGCAGTAAAGAGTCTCTTCATTTATAGATTTTTTTAGGATATTTGAGGCATTTTTCAGGGTTTTTTTTTTAAATAAATCCGATTTCTTTTCTTTTTTTTAACTTATTTTTTCTGTAACAGCCCTTTTTATTATCATTACTTGGACCTCATATGTAAATTTCAGACATTTTCGCTCAGTCGTTTGTTTGCAAACAGCGTTTCACTTTTCAAATATTCAAGCAAACAGTTTTTCTAATTTATTCACTGCCTTCGTCTGCGGTGTCGGCTTTTTCCGGCGGCTGCAATGCATGTGATCGGCTCCTGCTCGGCTTTTTCCGGCATTTTCGGCGGGTTAATCCAGATGTTTTTTGCGGGTTTCGGTGTGCGTTCCCCCGGGTTTTGCGGTTAGTTTTCGGCGGGTTAGCGGTGACTTTTCCCTGTAATTCGGGGACCCTGTGGTGCTTGCTGAATACACCGCAGGGTCGCCGAAATGGGATCGCCAAATCGAACCGAATTGAAGAGAACGAAAAGTCACCGAACGTGCGGTGACTTTTTGATTCTCTTTGATTTACCCTGTTAGTCTTTTTTTCTATTTTAAAATCTTGGTGTACTAATAATATTTTGATCTCAGCCGATGTGGAATGTAGTGTTGTTCTATGTAAAATAATAAAAAAAATATATGAAAAAAAAACCTTGCTAACATCCTGCAGGATATGAAGTTTCTCTACCAAAAGGCAGTCTCATTCTTTTCTTGCCAAGTTATTTACTGCTATGGATGCTAACCAAGCATCAGTCTCCTCACAGCCACATGACGCAAACACACTGGTTATTACTTACTCTCCGCAGAATTAAAATATATGATTCCTTAAATTATTATACATGAAATGTATGTCTCCCAAAAATGCCATGTTGCCATCATGTGGTAAAAGAGTGGTAATACATTACTTGCATTTATTTATTAGATTCCTGCACAGACAACAATGCAAAAAAAACTTCCATTTAACCTCTGCTTGCCTTCCAACCTATATTGCCTGCTTTACTGGACTGGTTTTCATAGAATGCCAATACCTTTAGCCATATTTGCCAACTTGATCTCCAAATTTAAGGTGTCTCCCAGTGGCCTTTGTAATGAGGGCATGGAGGACGATGATAATATTTATTGGGGAATCAAAGTTCTGATTATATGTTTTGGTGGACTGGAGGGGCGCAACACTAACCCTCAGAGGGAGCCGCCAGCTTCTGCGGTGAGTTGGAGACGTCATTGCGCTTTCAGCGCGATGACGTCTCCTACTCGGCAAAAGTCGGCAGAAGCGTGAAATATGATTCCCGCTCTGCTGACTGACAGCTGGGAGGGCGGAGTAAACTCCTCCGCCTCTCTCAACTGTTTTCAGCATTTTCTGCTGCACCACTGAGCGGAGGGAGGGGGGACAGAGGGCAGGATACTCCGGGCATCATGACCACCTAAAATAGCTTAGGTGGTCATGTTGCCTAGAGTGTCCCTTTAAGAAAGACTCTTAAACTGTAATCCCATTTGAGCAGCTCCCTTCATTGCCTACAATGTCTTTGTGTCAAATTAGTTTTTACTTTGTCTTATATATTGAAAAGCTTTGTAGAATATTTTGGTATGCTATAAATAAGTGTACTTTATCAGGTGAGCTAAGGTGAATCTACCTATGCACTGGTCACTTTATTTATGATTAGTCTCAATAATAATTTCACAGTAATCTTTTACTAGAACTCACTTAATTTCCTAACACATTCTATATATACAGAGAAAACACTACAAAATTTTTCAATTTTGTGTTTAAAGATAGTTCTCAAAATAAAAACACAACAGAAAACGTTTACCCAAAACATCGATTTGTATGAAAGCTCCAGGCAAAATAATTATTCCCTATGCATTATTATTACTTTTACATATTTACTAATATGTTTATAAATAAGGTTACATACGTTTCCAGGGATAATTTAGTCTAGGGAGAATTTTTACTCCCAATTGGTCTTTTCTGTTTGTACAGAGTGACATCTTGTGGTTAAATGTAAGTATTACAAACTCTAGTTTGCAGAAAAGTTAACTAGATTTAAAAAAATGCTAACGTTAGTATATAGAATGTTAATTTGGAATGACAACCAATCATAAAGAAAAAGGCAATGCCTAATTTTAGTCACTTATACTTATTCATATATGTATTGCCAATTTTATTGCTATGAAGAGACTCTGCATGCATTCATTTTGTTAATGCTTGACAAACAGTGGCGTAGCATGGGGGGGCCTCGGGGGTGGTCGCCCCGGGTGCAATTTTCTTAGGGATGCAAAATTTCCAAAGAAATTTTAACCGCTAATATTTTCCAGCAACGATCAGAAACGTGTCCACTCATGGACACTGGTGTCCCTGAGAGGCCCTTGCACGGGCAGCTGCCAGTTTTCGGCAGTGACTTAGCACTCAGCGTCCAGAAGGGAGGACCAGGACAGCAAATTCTGGTCCTGTCCTGACTCCTCCTTAACGCTGACATGAGTCATGTGAAGCAGCGCAGCATTATTTGATGGAACACCCTGTACCACGCTTGTCAGTCCCCCTTGAAGCCCTGTTCCAGTACCCTGCCACTGGCAGCCCTGCAGCCGCTGAACAGGAAGGAGGGAGGGAGGCACCTGCCCTGTGGCACTTTTATAATCCAGTCTCCACTAAGCCCCCTGGACACTAAGCCCCTGGACAGCTCCCACCCAGGCCACCAGCAACTACACGCAGGTAGGCGACACACCATGACAACAAATCAGCGTGACCACCACACAGTGAAGGGGTACTGGGGGTACAGGGAGAGGGTAACTGGAGGTACGGGAAGAGAATGACTGGGGATACTGGGAGAGAGTGACTTGGAGTACTTGGATAGAGAGAGAGTGACTGGGGGTACTGGGGGAGTGACTGGGGGTACTGGGAGAGAGAGTAACTGGGGTACTTGGAGAGATAGAGATATAGAGTGACTGGGGGTACTGGGAGAGAGTGACTGGGGGTACTGACAGTGACTCGGGGTACTGGGAGAGAGTGACTGGGTGTACTTGGAGAGAGAGAGAGTGACTGGGGTACTTGGAGGGAGAGGGTGACTGGGGCTACTGGGAGAGAGTGGGTATAGTGTGAGAGTGGAACTCTGCTAGGGTATGCTGGGACAGGGTGAATGGTAGCTGTGGCGTAGCTTGAGGAGTATGTGTGTTTAATTTTTTTATTATATCAGTATTTTGTTAATATACAATACATCTGCTTGTGGGGTAAGGGAGTCAGTACTCTACTGGTGGAAGGGAATCAGTGTGTGTTACCATTTCCACAGGTTGGGGGGGCGCACAATTCTTGCCTTACCCCGGGTGCTGACAACCCACGCTGCACCATTGTTGACAAATATTAGAAAACCGTGAATAGCATAAATTAGATTATCTTTGGTTAAGATAAATGCACATACATGTATTTTTGCATACATCCAGTTCATATTTGTTTAATCGTATGAATTTAACACAGCTAACAAACTTCAGTCACCGGGACAAATCACAAAATTGATCAAACCCAAAATATTTTGATAGGGCTTGTACTTTAAAAAGCTGAATGATGATTTATTTTCCTGTTTTCTCTACATTGAGCCTGCTCGCGTGAAAACAAACCGGGACCAAGAGAAGAGTTCCAGCACTCCTCACCACTCTTCACATTGCTGTTAATAATAAAGGATGGTAATAAGCAGGGTTTAATTATACTGCTGGTGTGCCTTGACAATGTTAACTTCTTGTCGATGTGCTATGAGTTTGGTTGCAAAATGATGAATATTGCTGTGCTAGATGTTTACTTCCTTCTCAATCCAAAGACAGATGCTCACTTTACTCTTTCCAATTCCAGCAACTTACATCTTCTATATTTTTTATAATGAGTACACTACTAACCCATCAGCCATTTACTAAATTTTACAAATTTTGTGCTATATCATCTTCAAATGTGATAAATATTTGTAAATGCATAAGTGTGGCCCCTATTATGGCTTGGGTTTTAATAGCTAACTAGTTATAAATACAGTACAAACCATTAGGTCTTTGTAACTTCCTGTTGTTGGCTCAAATGCAAACCACTTGCTTTGTTAGTGGCCAGATTTGTAATTGACCAGAGGCACAAATGAATATCGGAGGTGAATTCTGAGAATCCATTGTAGATAGCCCATCGTTTGTATTGGATGCAGATACATATTCAGAGGCAACTGAATTTACAGGGTTATTCAGAGATGTGCTCTCCCGTTCGAGTTCAATTCGCCAACCCTGCAGTGAATTCAGCATTCACCGCAGGTTTCCCAAAGTGCAGCAAATCGACCCGCTGAACGCATCAGAAAAACCACTGCAAAACCGCTGAATTGGAAAACTGCCGCAAAAACGCCAAACGAATCGAAAAAACGTCGAAAAAAAATGAAGAAAAACTGCTGAATACATCCGACGATCCGCTGAACAGATGGCCAAATCAATTCAAAAGCCGATGGCCTGCCAAACAGTCCGCCGACCAGCCGCCCAAGAAAGCAGACAAACTGCCGAACAGCGGTAAAAAAAAATACACTGCAACTTTTAAAAAGCTTTTAATAAAAACTACTACACGAAAATGCCTGAAAATAACATATAACATCCTATGAATAATAGTAATAAGGTGTGTTACAGAATAAAAACCCCACCAGTTTAAAAAAGTCAGCAAATTTTTTTTCGCTGAAATAATCCCAAAAAATGCCTAACAAATCCTAAAAAATAAATAAAGGTATTTTTTTTCCTGCAAATGAAAATAATAAATATTTAAAGTCCCCCAGTCTCCCTCTGTTGATCACTACACCTCGCGAGATCCGGCAGGTTGGCGTAGTGATCCGCAAAGGGAGACTGGGGGAATTTTTCCCTAAGTCTCTCCCTGCTCCCGCCGGACAGAGAAGGCGGTTCGAACCGCTGTCCTCGCCGTGGGATGGTAGGTGAGTATCTGATTCATTTGGGGGTATTTTCTGCTGGTTTTGAAGGATTCTGCAGCAGCGGAATCCGTTAGCATCAGGTCCAGGTCCAGGCTGTGGTTAACTGTCAGGTTAATCGCAGCCGGATGGTAATTAACGTTAGCATATTGTAATACTAATGCTATTTAACACTTTGCGCTCCCCATGTTAAGTTTAGGGAGCACAAAGTACAGTAACCTCGCGCTGAAAAGCACAAGATTCCAATCGCTAACAGGTTTTTTAACCCGTTAGCATTTGGATTGTAATATGGTGCTCCCGAGCTAGGGTCACCAGGGCTAATATTAACGCTCACTCACGTTAGCGTGAAGAATGTAATAGGGCCTTAAATGTTTGCAATGATATCCAAGCTGGCATGGAACAAGGAAACCTAACTGGAGCCATCTTCCTTGATTTTGCCAAGGCCTTTGACACAGTAGACCATGGCATCCTATTACAAAAACTTAAAATCTCCGGTATTGGTGATCGCACGCTAACCTGGTTCCAATCATATGTGTCTGATTGATCGCAATATGTGTCCATTTCTGACAGCACTTCCCTCTCCCTCCCAGTCACGTGCGGTGTACCCAAGGCTCAATACTTGACCCCCTGTTATTCACAATATTCATAAATGATCTGCCCAATGTCTGCAAAGCCTCAACTGTACACATGTACGCAGACACCACTGTAATCTACAACAGCAAACCAAATCTCCCACAGCTGGAGGCTCTACTGAAAGACCAATTCACAGAGGTAGAAAAGTGGATTGCAAATAACAAACTTTTTCTAAATACTGACAAAACTGTAACGATGTTCTTTGGAACAGCACCTAAATTACATAAATTACAAACTTCCTATCTATGTGTCAGGACAAAATCAAATGGCACGCTGACCATAGTCAGTTTTCTCAAATATCTAGGTATGTGGTTAGACCCAAATCTATCCTTTGGCCCCCACATCGAAAAACTCTCATCTAAACTTTACCCCAAACTCTCATCTAAACTTTGCCCTGTACAGAAACTTGTGCTACAATGTAACTACATGACCCACCATTGTGACATGTTAAAAGAGCTAAACTGGCCATCGCTGGAATCTAGACGCACCCTTCACCTTTCCAACCTGGGGCCACATTACAATCTATGTGCTAACGTTAACGCTCACCTGCGTGAGCATTAACGCTAGCCGTGGTGTCTACTACATATTACAATCCAAACGCACATGGGTTAAGTAACCCGTTTGCGTTTGGTACCTTGCGCTTTTCAGCGCGAGGTTACTGTACTTTGCGCTCCCTATACTTAACATGGGGAGCGCAAAGTGTTAATCAGCGTTAGGATTACAAAGTCCTATTGCTGATTAACGTCCGGCTCTGGTTAGCAGAAAGTTAACCAGAGCCAGGACTTGGTGTTACCGGATTCCGCTTCTGCAGAATCCGTTAACACCAGCCAAAAAAATAAAAAAGGAATCGTATACTCTCCTCCTGTCCCGCGGTGAGGACCGTGGCTCCGTCCGCCTCCTCTGTCCGGTGGGAGCAGGGAGAGACTGGGGGAAAAAGTTCCTCAGTCTCCCCCTGCATATCACTACGCCGACCGGCCGGATCTCGCCTTGCGCAATCTGGCAGGTCATGTGACCGACGGCGTCTGGCTCAATGGAGTCCTAAGGACTCCATCGAGTAGATGCTCGCAGCTGCGCTCAGCGCTGCCGCGAGCATCCCGGGGCGTAGCGCCCACTACAAATGCAGGTAGCATTTTTGTGCCTGCATTATAATCCCCCGTTAAAACCGGGGTGGTAGGGGGTAATCTGCGGGCGCAGTTTTTTCTCCCTATCGCTCCCGTTTTAACGCGGGGATTGTAATGTAGCCACTGGTGTTTTAGAGCTTTTCTGGGAAACTACCACCCTACTTGTATAGGCTGCTTCCCCCAGCAGTTCCCTCATCCTATAACCTCCGATCCAGGACCTGCACCTTACTTGCAGTGCCACAATACATAAAGAAAGTGTCTCGATCCTCATTTTTATACAGAGCAACGCAATTATGTTATAACCTCCCAGACGCCATCAAATCTTCCCCCAGTCTTAAGTCACTCAAGAGCTCCCTATTAACAAACCTTAATACGGAACGTACCTGTAAAAATGTAACATAATGAGTATATTTCCTACATATTTATTTTCTGTGTTAATCTGTATATTTCTGTTTTGTTTTTAATATCTTCATTTATTACTTTGTATTTCTGTAACGACTGTAAAAATTTCAATGTTCTTGAACCCAGGACATACTTGAAACGAGAGAAATCTCAAAGTATACTTCCTGGTAAAATACTTTGCAAATAAATAAATAAATATTCGCTATTTCAATATATTACATACTCAGTATTAAGTATATCCATTGTGCGCGTGTATTATTTCTGTGTGGGTGGTTTCCTCTGTTCAGCTAGTATAAATCACTGAGTGGAAGTACTGTAAACGACAAAGAAGATGTCCCGATCCCTCAGCAACTGCAGAGACCCAGGTTTATCAGCGCCACTGAAAGAGGTAATAGTTGTCCATCCCCATGCCAGCCTGATGGTGGAGCAAGGGGCATAAAGGGTTACATAAGTAACCCCTGATTTGATTATTATGGATATCTCGTTTCTCCAGATACATACTTTATGTGGCTTATTTTAATTCCTTGTGGAGCTAGAGCCATTTAATCAAAAATCTGCCTTTTTTTAAGAAAAATAAGAAAATGCCCAAAACCGCATCTCCTAAACAGGTTACACAAAGTACAAATCTGTGCCTCTTGCTCATTCTAGGTGACCTCAGTCCTATAAAAGTTACAGGGTTATTCACGTTTGGTGACTTTTCGTTCTCTTCAATTCGGTGCGATTTGGCGATCCCATTTCGGCAACCCTGCGGTGTATTCAGCAAGCACCACATTGCCGCCGTAATGCAGGGAAAAGTCGCCGCAAACCCGCCAAAAACTCACTGCAAAACGAGGGAGAACGCACACCGAAACCTGCAAAAACATCTGGAATAACCTGCCAAAGACGCCGGAGAAACCCGAGCAGGAGCCGATCACAGAGCACAGCAGCCGCCGGAAAAAGCCGACGCCGCAGCCGAAGGAGGTGAAGAAAAAAAAAACATACGCTTGAATGTTTGAAAAGTGAAACCTTGTCCTAAAAAATCTATTAATAAATAGACTTTTTACTGCAGAATATTATAATGAACGGTTTATTAGATATTGAATTAAAACGGGAATATTTTTAACATTGAAGCCTATGGGATTCGCCTGAATAAACCTGCCGAATGAAACCACCGAATGGCAGGGCAATTCGGCAAATTTTCACTGCTGGGTTTTGCTCTCTGAATAGCCGAAGCATTAATTCTCTATGGGGATTTCACTGCCCTCTAACAGGCACCGAACAGGCACCGTATGTGAAGGCAATTCGCCAGGATTTGGCGAATTGCCTGCTCTCTGTATAGCCAAATGGCCAGGAAAGGCAAATTTTAGCGTTTGGTTACCTTTCTCCAGCAATTCGGAGCTCTTTGAATAACCCTGTTAGTCTAATTCTTATCGGAAGGGTTGAAGCTTTGCATAAAGGTAAATAAGGCCTGAAGCACCTAAGGCGTAGGGCCCTTAAGTTGCCTCTGATGCCAGGACGCAGGGAAGAATTTTCTAGAAGCTTTTGCAGCGCGTGAGGAGATTGAGCGGGAGTGGTGTGGGAGGAGTCAACAGGAGGGTACTTAAGGTGCGTGTGGAGAGGCTCTGCGCGCCTTTTTCTCCTGAGGTAGAGCGGTGAAAAGCTGTGCTGCGTCAGAGAAGCGGTGTTTTTTTCGGCTTTTTGCCTTAAAGTATTGTTTTGGGAATGGCGGAAGGTGGTGAGCTGGAGTCGCTACTGGAGGAAGTGCGGGAGGCGACTCGACATCGTGGTGTGGAGTGGGCCAGAAGAAGCCTGTCGGAGGTGTTGGCGGCGGAAGGGGGTTCTCGGCCTGCCAGGATTTCGAGGCCTCCGGTGCGCTTTAATCCGGGAGGCGAATCCAGTGATGTCTCGGCGGCCGAGAGATTGAGATTGGAGGCTGTGAGAGGTCGTGGTCGGTTGGTTCAACGGATGTTGACTGGTGGTGACGCAGTTGGAAATGTGGCTGGCGTGAGCGCTTCCAGGCGTGTGGAAGGTAGGAGCTTGAGGCTGGCAACGGGGGCTAAGGATTCTTCCAGTCGGAGGGGTGGTGTGGTGAGCTCTACCAGGAGAGAAGGAGTGTTGAGTTCGAGGAGTTCCTCGGGGAGAAGGAGATGTCGGTGGTCCGCCAGGGGTCCCAGAGGAGCAAGGGCTGTCACAGGGACTGATGTTTCGGCGGTAAGACAGTTGGTGGATAGGGATGTGGATGGTGGTGTGGCACAGGGTGTTGGTGTGCGGGATGAGGGCACTCAAGAGCTCGAAGTAAATTGGTGTTCAGTTGGTGGAGATGATGGGGCTCCGGATGTTGGTGTGAGGGAGCGAGTTGATGATTTTGGTACTTCGGGTTCTGGGGCTCATCGCACTATTAATTTTTCGTCCACAGTTCCAATGGTTCAGGAGAGGAGTCCACAGCCGGTGGGTGGTTTCCAGGCTGCTGGAGTTGGTGGAGGTGGTGCAGGAGGTGTGGAGTCGGTGGCGCTGGAGGTTCCAGGAAGTTCGAGTAGACCTCTTGTGGCGACAGGTAACGGAAATGGTGGTGATGTGGGTTCTTTCATGTCTTTTTTACAGGGGGCCTTTGAGGCTTGGTCGGTTTCACCAAGGGGTGTGAACCAGGGTGTGGATTTGGCTCAGGCATGGAAGGGTGCAGGTGGGCCAGTTGTGAGAGCTGGTGGAGCTCTTGGTGGTGAAGTTATGGTTTCAAATGGGCCGAGTGGCGATGTGGGTTCACTCGGTGAGTCCGCAGGAGTGGCGGATGTGGCAAGGAGGAATGCTTACGTGTCATTTTCTGGGCCTTTGGGGTTTCATTTGAAGCAGGAGGTTAAAGAAGGCATATGGCGGGGGAGTATGTGGAACTTTTTTCCCTGCTTCCGTTGGATGAGGTGGCTGGGGTAAAAGATGATTCATCTAAGGACGGTTTAAAGGAAGAGGAGGAAAGGAAGAGGTTTCGAAGGATTCCTAAGTCATTTGGGAATTGGCTCCGGGCTTTCTGTATTTTGGCAAGTGTGGTTGGGGAAAAGAGCCCACAGCACTGTTCGGGTCTTTTCTGTTATGTGGATGGAATTTGGGAGGCTTATCGGACTTATGGTGGTTGGGCGTGGTGGAAATACGATGAGCAGTTTAGGCAACGTTTGGCGGCTCACCCAGGCATGGGGTGGGATCAATTGGACATTACGCTGTGGTTGCGTTTGATGGGGACGCAAAAGGCGTTGCCCTTTCCAGGGGGAGCCTGTGGGGGAGGAGTCAGTTCCCCACGGCAGGTGTTAAAATGGGATCGTGCTGGCAGTTTAATGAGGGTCAGTGCAAGTTTGTGTGGGGTGCAGGTACAAACACGAATGTTCAAATTGTGGAGGATTACATTCATTGTCCAGATGTTTTAAGAGGGCAAGACAAGGAGGTCTGCCTTTTGGAGGGTCTGGAGAGGGGAGCTTCCCCAGTGAAACTCGACCCGATGTTACCGTGGCTAAGGCTTTACGGAAGATATAGAGATGCAGAGTTTTTAAGTGACGGTTTTGGTGTTGGTTTTCGGATTCCTTTTGTGGTAAGGCCAGGGGGTGGCAAGTTAAGAAATTTGAAGTCGGCTAGAGTGTATCCGGAGGTAGTTCAGGAGAAGGTGTTTAAGGAGATTGGGGCTGGTAGGATGGCAGGTCCATTCTCAGTGAGAAACAAGGGGGGTGTTTGTGAGGGTCCTGAGAACGAGCAACAGCACAAATGGCCTGCTCTACAGTGGGTGCCCGCTCAAGTCTCACAAACAAGGTTTTAGCTTGATTGTGACATTACAGGGACGAATTTTCCATATGCAAATCAGCCTGCTCTCACCCAGAAAGGGTGGCCAGTGCTGATTGCCAAGGACGTCATCCCTGCACGAGAGGTGCAGCAACCCCCGACTATCATTTCGGCCTTATTGGGCCTCGTCAGGAGGGTATACCTGACACCCCTCTAGGCACATCAAGCAAGGGGTCCACGTCTGGATGACCCTTTACAATTGCAGTGAGAAACAAGGGGGGTGTTTGTGAGGGTCCTGAGAACGAGCAACAGCACAAATGGCCTGCTCTACGGTGGGTGCCCGCTCAGGTCTCACAAAAAAAGGTTTTAGCTTGATTGTGACATTACAGGGACGAATTTTCCATATGCAAATCAGCCTGCTCTCACCCAGAAAGGGTGGCCAGTGCTGATTGCCAAGGACGTCATCCCTGCACGAGAGGTGCAGCAATCCCCCGACGATCGTTTCGGCCTTATTGGGCCTCGTCAGGAGGGTATAGCTGACACCCCTCTAGGCACATCAAGCAAGGGGTCCACGTCTGGATGACCCTTTACAATTGCAGTGAGAAACAAGGGGGTGTTTGTGATTGTTCCATTCTCGTCTCCTCCGGTGCGGGATTTGAGGATATCCCCTTTGGGGGTTGTGCCGAAGCAGAAGGCAAGAGAGTTTTGTTTGATTCATCATTTATCCTTTCCATTGTGGGAATCGGTGAATGATGATGTTGGTGAGGAGTTGGCCTCGGTGTCATACGTGTCATTTGATTCTGCGGTTAGTTTGGTTCGTGATGCAGGACCGGGGGCTTTAATGGCTAAGGTGGATATTGAGTCGGCTTTTCGGCTATTACCTATTCATCCTTCGTGTCATCATCTTCTGGGATTTTGGTTTGAAGGCGAATTTTATGTGGATTTATATTTGCCTATGGGTTGTTCCATTTCCTGTTCCTTTTTTGAATGTTTCAGTACATTTTTGGAATGGGTGGGCCGTGAAGTGGCAGGGTCGAACAATCTGACTCATTATCTGGATGAATTTTGTGTGTGGGAAGAGAAGGGACAGGAGAGTGTCTGCACATTCTTCAGTCTTTTCAGTGGGTGGCACACCAATTTGGTGTTCCTTTGGCTTCTGATAAAACAGAAGGTCCAGCGTCGGTTATCACTTTCTTGGGAATTGAGATTTATTCAGTAAAGGGTGAGTGTCGTTTACCTGTTAAAAAAGTGGTGGAAGCTCTGAGGCAAGTAGAAGGGGCCCTGTCGGTTAAAAAATTACAGTTGACAGAGCTGCAATCGCTGATTGGTCGTTTGAATTTTGTGTGCAGTGTCATTCCGGTTGGAAGAGTCTTTTTACGTGGATTGGCTTTGGCCACATGGAGTATTCGGGAAGGTCATCACTTTCTTAGAATATCTGGTGCCATGAAGGAAGATTTGGAAGTGTGGAAATCCTTTTTGGTGGTGTTTAATGGGGTGGCCTTATTCCCTTCGAAAGAGGTTTTGGCGAAGGAGCTGGAATTTTTCACGGATGCCTCGGGAGGTGTTGGTTTTGGGGTATATTTTGGGGGACGTTGGTGTGCTTCTCGTTGGCCTGATAGTTGGTTGGCATCTTCCTTGGTGCGGAGTTTGGCTTTTTTGGAGTTGTTTCCATTAGTGGTGGCCTTGGAGCTGTGGGGAGGTGCTTTGGAGGGGAGAAGGATTCTGTTCCGTTCTGACAACGTGGCGGTGGTATCGGCGGTTAATTCTTTGTCAGCTTCATCATTGCCAGTCATCAGATTGCTGAAAAGATTTGCGTTGATGTGTCTTAAGTTTAATGTTTTGTGCAGGGCAAGGCATGTTCCGGGTCGCCTTAACTCAGTGGCGGATGCTTTGTCTCGTTTTCAGTGGGACAGGTTTCGTTCCCTGGCTCCGTTCGCAGAGGAAGTGGGCACCCCTTGTCCGGAGGACCTTTGGCAGCTAGGCTCGTAATTTTTGGAAGATGGGTGAGAGGTTCTTTGTCTGAGTCATCTTGGAAGGCCTACTCGCGAGTATGGAGGGATTGGGAGTCTTTGGCTGAGCGGTTCAGGTACGTGTCAGTGGGTGGTTGGGATGAGGAAAGTCTGCTCAGAGCATACCTCATTCGGTTATTTGAGTCTAGGGCATCTCCTGGAGTGGTTCGGCAGTCTTTAGCCGCCTTGGCTTTCCTTTTTCAGGTATCGGGGAAAAGAGATGTCACCAAGGATTTTGTGATCAGATGTGCAGTTCGGGGTTATGTGAAGGGGAGATGCAGGGTGGACGCTCGGCGTCCTGTTTCAAGACAATTATTGGAGGGTCTATGGGATTTTGTGGGGAGCTTTTGTTCTTCTCCTTATGAGGTTCTGCTTATGAGGGCAGCCTTT
Organism: Leptobrachium leishanense; assembly: GCA_009667805.1. Classification (NCBI taxonomy): domain Eukaryota; kingdom Metazoa; phylum Chordata; class Amphibia; order Anura; family Megophryidae; genus Leptobrachium; species Leptobrachium leishanense. Next base: position 174,455,219 of record CM019067.1, on the reverse strand, counting down.
TGTTTAGGGTTTTTTGGGGCATTTCGAGTGGGTGAGCTGGTGGGTAATTCTAGGAGAGGAGGTGGTGGTTTGGGAGCTGATGCGGTTTGGTTGGGAGTTAATGATCTGGTTATTTGGGTTGCTTATTCCAAGACAGATCAGTTGGGTAGGGGGCGTAGAGTTGGTTTATTCAGTGTGGATAACTGTGTGGTTTGTCCAGTGGAGAATGTTAAAAAGTTTTTGGAGGTACAAGTGGAGTCTAGTGTGGCCTTTTTATGTCACGCAGACAGGTCAGCTTTATCTAGGTATCAGTTTATTTCTATTTTTAAGAAGGGTTTGTTGAGTTTAGGGAGAAATCCGAAGGTAATTTGGTTCTCACTCTTTTCGTATTGGGGCAGCAACGGAAGCTTCAAGGTTGGGTTTGTCGGCAATGGAAATTCAAGAATTGGGAGGTTGGAACTCAAGGGCTTTTAAGTCTTACGTTCGTCCTGGTTTGGTGTCATGAATATTTTAAACATTTGTTAAAGCTGGGAGGTAATGTGGAGAACAGTTTGCTGTATGTTATCTTATGTTATGTTTTTCAATTTATAAAAAAATTTAAAAAAAAGAATAAAAAGAGAAATTTTGAAATATGAAAAATATCAAACTTATACATGAAATATGAATTATACCTTTTATACGGAATATATATATTTATTCTATTTTATCTTTGTAAATTTGTTGGTTGTTTGGGGTTGAGTGTGGGGGTTTGAAGTATTTGGAGGCAAGGAGTTGGTGTTGGTTTATGATATGTTTTTTCTTTACAGGTATGGTCATGGTTTATTTGGTGGGATGTGTGGTGGTTTGGTGGGGAGTTTTATCTTTTAAAGTATTTTGTGTGGTGGAGATGTTGGTAATTTGTTTTTGTTTTTGCAGTTCCTCCAAGAGTGGTGTGGATCATTGGAGACTCGCTGATTTTTTGGGCAAGAAGAAGGGCGTTGGTGCGATCCTCTGGAGTTCAGATGGGTCTGCTTGGGTCGGCAACATGGGTACGGTGGATCGGAATCCGTGGACTCCTATGGGAGGAGTTTAAGCCGACGATTTTGGGTGCCCTGAGGCACGGTGAAGTTCCCCATGTGCTGGTGGTTCACATGGGAGGGAACGATTTGGGTGTGGTCTCTCTTTGTATGCTGCTGGAGCAGATGCAGGAAGATCTGCGGCAGTTGAGGGTGTGGTCACCATGGACAGTGGTGGTGTGGTCCGAGGTGATGCCAAGGATGGTGTGGGAGCAGGCGGAGAATGAGGAGGCGGTGCGGCTTGGCCGTATCAAGCTGAATCGCTGCATGCAAAGGTTTGTGAGGAGGATGGAGGGTGTGGTGGTGCGACATCTACCTTTTGAATAGGGATGAGCCGAACACCGCCCGAGTTCGGTTCGGGCCCGAACTTCCCATATGTTCGGGTCCGAACCCGAACTCGAAATCCATGCAAGTCAATGGGGCTGAAAATTCGGTTTTTAGAGTGCCCTCCAAGAGGGCATATATGCTAGATATTTGCCATAAAAGGTGTATGGGGGTCCGGGTAGTGCCCTGGGGGACAGGAAACAAGGACAAAAGGTTTTAAAACAAACGTTTTTAAAGGGACAGTGAGTTTCCATGAAATAAGGGTTAAAAATAAAAACGAAAAATTCCTTCAAATATCGTGCCTAGGAGGTCCCCATAACCTGCCCGTGAAGTGGCGGATTTCTAGGATGTATAGAAACACTTAAAAACAAAAAAAATGATGTTTCAAATGATGGTAAATAGTTTTCCTTTAATCTATCCATAAACAACTGCTTGGGGCGGCAGTATGAAAAGAGGAGACATTTTCAGACACGCAGAAAATGTTTACTGATTTTTTGCCGGTGAAAAGCAGGAGAATGGAAAATTCTAGACCAAATAGCCGATTTGGAAAGTGAGATAAATGGGAGAATTTTTCTGGTTCGGCTATTTTGACCTAGAATTTTCTCTTCAGTCATTCTCCTGAGTTTCACCTTTCTCTGAATAACCCTGTCAGGGTTATTCAGAGAGCGGTGAAGAGCAGGAGAATGACTGGAGAATGGAAAATTCTAGGTCAAAATAGCCAAACCAGAAAAATTCTCCCATTTAGGCTAGGGTCAGACGAAAGCATTTTTCCCCGCGAACGTGAAAAAGTGCGTCCGAACGCATTGACGTATTTTTTCACGGAATGCGCAAAAACGGTCAGACGACGCGCATTTTCGGGCGTGATTTTGTACGGATTGTCAATAAAACTCTTTTTGCGTCTGGACGTTATGTTGGCTGGACATTAGCAGCGTCTGACATCTCCTAATCACGCAAACACGCCACTATGCCGCAGCTGCGCACTCAGTACGTCAGTACTAGCGGTTCAGCGTTCTCAGAAAAATGTGTTCAAATTCCACTTGCGTTGCACGGCCGGACTTTTGTGCGGCCGTACATCGTATATTGGCCGTTATTGCCCGTCATCTGCTGCTAGTGCGGCCGTAATTATGTGCGCCAGAACGCACGTTAAAAGTGCGCTGGTCTGACCCCAGCCTTAGGCTAGGGTCAGACTAGCGAATTTTTTAACGTGCGTTTAGGCGCACTTAATCACGGCCGCACTAGCAGCAAATGACGGGCAATGACGGCCAATATACGAAGTATGGTCGCACGAAAGTCCGGCTGCGCAACGCATGTGGAAAATGAATGCCTTTTTTCGAGAACGCAGAACCGCTAGTACGGACGTACAGAGTGCGCTGCGTCCACTAGCGGCGTGTGTGCGTGATTTGGAGACGTCAGACCGTGCTCATGTCCGGCCAACATAACGTCCAGACACCCAAAGTTTCCTGGTTTGGATCCGTAAAAAATCACGCACAAAAATGCGCATCGTATGACCGCTTTCGTGCACTCCGTGAAAAAATACGGCAATGTGTTCGGACGCACTTTTTGACGGTCTCTGTGAAAAATGCGTTAGTCTGACCCTAGCCTTATCTCACTTTCCAAATCGACTATTTGGTCCAGATCGTTCTCTTTTCCTGCCATTCTCCTGGTTTTCACCTTTCTCTGAACAACCCTGAGAGAGAGGTGAAAGCCAGGAGAACTGGCAGGAGAAGAGAACAATCTAGACCAAATAGCCGATTTGGAAAGTGAGATAAATGGGAGAATTTTTCTGGTTTGGCTATTTTGACCTAGAATTTTCCATTCTCCAGTTATTCTCCTGCTTTTCACCGCTCTCTGAATAACCCTGTGAATGTTTAATCCCGAGGTGAAAAATAACATTGCTTTAGATATGAAAAGCGGGCAATGAGGAAATTTTGTATTTTTTCACACAGCAGTTAAATGCAGCATATTAGGAAGTTTTAGGAGGGAGATTACTCACTCAGAACAGAAGCAGACACCCCACACCTTCATTCTACATAAAATGTATCAAATTGATTAGACCAGACTAAAACATCTGTTGTTGTTTTGCCGTTTGAAAAAAAAAGGTCATTTAGAGGTGAGAATCTTTGCACCTAGACATTAGTTTTTAATTCAATATCTAATAAACCGTTGCTTATAATATTCTGCAGTAAAGAGTCTCTTTATTTCTAGATTTTTTAGTATTTTTTAAGCATTTTTTATACTTTTTTCAAAATTTCATTTTTTTTTCCAAACTCGAACCAAACACACCCAAAAAGTTCGAAGTTTGCAAACTTTCGAACTGCCAAAGTTCGGGCCGAACTCTGAAACGTCCGAACCCGAACAGCTCATCCCTACATTTGAAGAGGAGGAGGCGGAGTGTTATTTTATAGCAGATGGAGTTCACCTGACGGATGTGGGCAAGGATCTGTTCATCCTAGGACTCAAGGAAGGGATTGAACAAGCTCTGTTTTTTCTTGGTGGGGGAGCTCTCCCATAAGGGGTTATGTGAGGAGCTCGTGGCGGGGGCTTGTAGGCAGTGCTGGCTAGGGGTTCCTTTTTAGTTAGGATTACTTTGGTCAGATGGTTGGGAGTTGGGAAGTTTTTTGGTGGTTGGTTGGTTTGGAGGTGTGTGGTGGTTGTGGGGAGTCCTCTTTCAGCACTGGGTTATTGTTTTAATTTTGTTATGGGAATGGTTATGTCATTATGGTGGGTTATTGTGTGGAGTTTTTAGTTGTGGCCTATATATAATAAATATATATATTTTTCCACAGTTATGTGTTTGTGTATTTTTTATCTCCCTGTGTCCGACCCGTCATCAGTAGGTGACCTAATAAGGCCTGTAGCACCTAAGGCGTAAGGCCCTTAAATTTCCTCTGATGCCAGGACGCAGGGAGGAATTTTCTAGAAGGTTTTGCAGCGCGTGAGGAGATTGAGCGGGAGTGGTGTGGGAGGAGTCGACAGGAGGGTACTTAAGGCGTGTGTGGAGAGGCTCTGCACGCCCTTTTCTACTGAGGTAGAGCGGTGAAAATCCCCACCCTCCCTCCCTGTTTTATTTAATTCCAGGATGGGTTGGTTTTTTCGTTAGTACAGTATTTTTGTGGGGCTCCTTTGTCACAGCGGGGGCTTGTAGGCAGTGCTGGCTAGGGGTTCCTTTTTAGTTAGAATTACTTTGGTCAGATGGTTGGGAGTTGGGAAGTCTTTTGGTGGTTGGTAGGTTTGGAGGTGTGTGGTGGTTGTGGGGAGTCCTCTTTCAGCACTGGGTTATTGTTTTAATTTTGTTATGGGAATGGTTATGTCATGGTGGTGGGTTATTGTGTGGAGTTTTTAGCTGTGGCCTATATAATAAATATATATATTATTCCACAGTTATGTGTTTGCGTATTTTTTGTGTATTTTTTGTCTCCCTGCGTCCGACCCGGTCATCAGTAGGCGACTTAAGAACATGAGGATTTTCAAATATTTTATGTTCAGGGTTATTCAGAGAAAGGTGAAAACCAGGAGAATTGGCAGGAGAAGAGAACAATCTAGACCAAATAGCCGATTTGGAAAGTGAGATAAATGGGAGAATTTTTCTGCTTTGGTTATTTTGACCTAGAATTTTCGCTTTTCCATTCATTATCATGAGTTTCACCTTTCTTTGAATAGACCTGTATATGGGAAGGGTTGGAAATATTTTTTTTCTTGTTTACCTCCCTTCAAAATGCTGAAATTTTTGAAAACGAAACCATAATATTCTCTAGTTTTATGCAAAGCCCCAACACTTCTGATAACAATTAGACCCACCTTTATTGTTCTGGAAAATAAAAAAAACACTTGGATTTATGCACAAACACACAACATGTCACCACACATACATTATACAGGGTAATTCAAAGAGAATCGAAAAGTCACTGCACGTTCGGTGACTTTTCGATCTCTTCAATTCGGTTCGTTTTGCCGATCCCATTTCGGCGACCCTGCAGTGTATTCAGCAAGCATCACAGGGTCCCCGAATTGCAGGGAAAGGTCGCCGCAATCCCGCCGAAAACGAACCGCAAAACCCATCGAATGCACGCCGAAAACCCGCAAAACCATCTGGATTAACCCGCTGAAAACGCCGGAAAAACCCGAGCAGGAGCCGATCACAGGCAGCGAAGCCGCCAGAAAAAGCCGACACCTCAGACGAAGACAGTGAATAAATTAGAAAAACAGTTTGCTTGAATGTTTGAAAAGTGAAACGCTGTTTGCAAAGAAACTACTGAGCGAAAATTTCTGAAATTTACATATGAGGTCCAAGGAATGATAATAAAAAGGGCTGTTACAGAAAAAATAAGTAAACTTAAAAAAAATCTGAAGTTTTTTCAAAAAAATAAAAATCCATTCCAGAACAATGCTTAAAATATCCTAACAAAATCTATAAATAAAGAGACTCTTTACTGCAGAATTTTATAATGAATGGTTTATTAGATATTGAATTAAAACGGGAATATTTTTAACAATGAAGCCTATGGGATTCGCCTGAATAAACCTGCTGAATTAAAACACTGAATGACAGAGCATTTCGGGAACCTTTCACTGCTGATTTGTGTTCTCTGAATAGCCGAAGCAGCGCTTTTTTATGGGGATTTCACTGCCCTCGAACAGGCACCGAACAGGCTCCGTATGTGCAGGCAATTCATCAGGATTTGGTGAATTGCCTGCTCTCTGGATAGCCGAATGGCCAAGAAAGGTAACCGAACGCTAATTTTCAGCGTTCGGTTACCTTTCTCCAGCAATTCGGATCTCTTTGAATAACCCTGTTAGTCATTGAAATTAGTTGGATTGGCTCATGGGATATCCAGGTGAGGCATAATGCAACGTCAAGGCCCCTACCACGGTTACTGGCCATTCACACTTTCATATCTCCATTCACTTACAGAAGCATGCACCATTCACTCCATTCACACCGCAGTCGCATCTGTCAGCAGAGGCTTCTTCCTTTGCTATTCCTACATTTGCAAATAGTGCTTCCAAGTAGGGATGGGCTGGCGGTTCGATTCGAACAGGAGTTTGATTCGAACATTGCCCGTTCGGCCGTTTGGCGAACATCGAACATTTCCGCGTGTTCGCCACGTGTTCGCCCACAATGCACCACAACGGACCACAATGCACTTTTCCACTGGCCTGAAGCTTGTAATTGGCTACAGCCTTGCACCTGACCACAGGTCTCGTGCAAGACAGGTGCAAGACTATGCCAATCAGGGCTCAGAGTCCTGATTGGGCAAATTTTGCCCAATCAAGGGCTCACAGAGCTAAGTCCCGCAGCACACTATATAAGGCTTTCCCGCAGCCCCAGCGTGTGTTTGTTGCAGGAGTGAATCAGAGAGGAGATTGTTTGTTGCATGTCAGGCTGTATCACGGAGTTATATCTGATTTCTGGAAATTGGAATCTGTGTGTTGGCACTGTCAGCTGCTGCCAAGCTTTCAGGCTGTATCACTGACTTATACCAGAGTTGTGTGAATTTGAATCTGTGTGTTGCCACTGCAAAGGCTATCAGGCTGTATCACTGATTTATAGCATTGTTCTGGAAAACCTGTATGTATTTAATCTATTTCTAGATACATACAAAAACACAGTTTAATCAGAGTTCACCTGTTTATCTATTCAGAGTAGAATCTGGAGGTTGCCAGCTATCAGCCAGGGAGTATCACTGACGTATAGCATTGCTCTTGAAAATCTGTATATCTTTAATCTATATATCACTCACATAGAAAAAAAAAAAAACATAGAAAAAACATAGAAAAATGTCGGCAGATAAGAACCTTTCGGCCCATCTAGTCTGCCCAATTACATGGATACTTAACCTGGATTTATCTTTTGTTTAGGATAGCCTTATGCCTATCCCATGCTTGCTTAAATTCAATTACTGTTTTGGCCTCTACCACTTCTACTGGAAGACTGTTCCATGTATCCACCACCCTCTCAGTAAAATAATGCTTCCTGATGTTACTTTTAAACCTTTGCCCCTCTAATCTAAGACTATGTCCTATTGTTTTGCTATTTTGTTTCCTTTTAAATATACTCCCTTCCTCTACCTTGTGGATTCCCTTTACGTATTTAAATGTTTCTATCATATCTCCTCTGTCTCGTCTTTTTTCCAAGCTGTACATGTTAAGATCATTAAGCCTTTCCTGGTAACTTTTCTCCTTCAAGCCGTACACCATTTTAGTAGCCCTTCTCTGAACTCTCTCTAAGATGTCTATATCCTTCTGGAGATACGGTCTCCAGTACTGCACACAGTACTCCAAGTGAGGTCTCACCAGTGCTCTGTACAGTGGCATGAGCACTTCCCTTTTCCTACTGCTAATACCTCTCCCTACACAATCAAGCATTCTGCTAGCATTTCCTGGTGCTCTATTACATTGACTACTTACCCTTAGATCCTCTGAAATAATGACCCCTTTCGTCAGATGTTGAGGTTAGGACTGTATCAAATATTCTATATTCAGCCCTTGGGTTTTTATGTCCCAGGTGCATTATCTTGCACTTATCCACATTAAAACTCAATTGCCAGAACTTCCGACCATTTTTTTAGTTTACCTAAATCATTTGTCATTTGGCTGATCCCTCCAGGAACGTCAACCCTGTTGCAAATCTTTGTGTCATCAGCAAAAAGACATACTTTTCCATTAATACCTTCTGCAATATCACTAATAAAAATATTAAAGAGAATGGGTCCAAGTACTGACCCCTGAGGTACCCCACTGGTAACAAGACCTTGCGCCGAATAAACTCCATTTACCACAACCCTCTGTTGTCTGTCACTCAGCCACTGCCTAATCCAGTCAACAATATTGGAATCTAAACTCAAAGATTGCAATTTATTGATAAGCCTTCTATGCGGAACAGTATCAAAAGCCTTACTGAAATCTAAATAAGCAATGTCTACTGCACCACCTGTGTCTATTATTTTTGTTACCCAATCAAAAAAATCAATAAGATTAGTTTGGCATGATCTCCCTGAGGTAAACCCATGTTGTTTCTCATCCTGTAATCTATGTGTTTTTAGATGTTCAACAATCCTTTCCTTTAACATGGTTTCCATTAATTTCCCCACTACTGACGTAAGACTAACTGGCCTATAGTTCCCCGATTCCTCCCTACTACCCTTCTTGTAAATGGGCACAACATTTGCTAATTTCCAGTCTTCTGGGACGACTCCCGTTAACAAGGATTGGTTAAATAAATCTGTTAACGGTTTTGCTATTACATCACTGAGCTCTTTTAATAATTTAGGGTGGATCCCATCAGGCCCCATTGATTTATTTGTCTTTACTTTAGACAGCTGCTGTAGAACCTCCTCCTCTGTAAACTGATATGTAAATGTCTCTTTAGTGTTTACTCCTAACTGAGGTCCCTTTCCTTCCTTTTCTTCTGCAAAGACTGAACAAAAATATTCATTGAGGCAGTCAGCGAGACTTTTATCCTCTTCTACATACCTTCCTTCCTTTGTTTTTAATCTAACTAATCCTTGTTTTACTTTTCTTTTCTCGTTTATGTATCTAAAAAATGTTTTGTCCCCCTTTTTTACTGACTGAGCTATTTTCTCTTCTGCGTGTGCTTTGGAAGCTCTTATAAATTGCTTTGCCTCTTTCTGCCTAATCTTATAGGTTTGCCTATCTTCTTCACTCTGAGTTGTTTTATAATTATTGAATGCTGTCTTTTTGTTCTTCACTATTTTGGCCACTTCTGCAGAGTACCACAGTGGTTTCTTCCCTTTTTTGTTTTTGCTAACAAGCCGAATGCAATTTCCTGTGGCCTTCAATAATGCTTCCTTTAAATAATCCCATTTCTCCTGGACTCCCTTTAAACTCCTCCAGTCTGATAATGACTCCTTCACACAAAATCTCATTTTCGAAAAATCTGTTTTTTTAAAGTCTAAGGCTAGGGTCAGACGAACGCATTTTTCACGTTGTCCGTGAAAAAGTGCGGTCGAACGAACGTACGTATTTTTTCCCAGAATACGCGATAGCGGTCATACGATGCGCCTATTCGTCCGTGATTTTGTACGGATCGTCAATAAAACACTTTTTGTGTCTGGACGTTATGTTAGCCGGACATTAGCATCGTCTGACGTCTCCCAATCACACAAACACGCCGCTATGCGGCCGCAGCGCACTCTGTACGTCAGTAGTAGCGGTTTGACATTCTCGAAAAAATACGTTCGTTGGCCACTTGCGTTGCGCGGACGAACTATCGTGCGGCTGTTCGTCGTATGTTCCCCGGCATTGGACTTCATTTGCTGCTAGTACGGCCGTGATTTTGTGCGGCTAAACGCACGTTAAAACTGCGCTAGTCTGACCCTAGCCTAAAACTTTCGTTCTTGTGTGGTGCGGCTCCATCCCTGTTTTTATATTAAACCATACTGACTGGTGATCACTAGATCCCAAATTTTCACCTACAACAACGTCCGATACCAAACCTCCATTTGTGAGTATTAAATCCAATATGGCCTCTTTACGGGTCGGCTCCTCAACTACTTGTGTTAGAGATAATCCCAGTAGGGAGTTTAGAATATTTGTACTCCTGGGGCACCCAGCTGTTTTGGTTTTCCAGTTCACATCAGGAAGATTAAAGTCCCCCATGATAATAACTTCCCCCTTCATTGCCATTTTGGCTATTTCCTCAACCAGCAGATTATCTAGTTCTTCTGCTTGTCCAGGGGGTCTATAGATCACACCTACACGAGCTACTGTATGATTTCCAAATGTTAGCGTAACCCAAACTGACTCTATGTTCACCTCGCTCACTTTTATTTGGTTCGTTTTTATGTTGTTTTTCACATACAGGGCCACTCCTCCTCCTTTCCTACCTTCTCTGTCTTTTCTATATAAAGAGTACCCCGGTATTGTTATGTCCCAGTTATTTTTCTCACTGAACCATGTCTCAGTAACCGCCACTAAATCTACTTTTTCAGCTGCCATCATTGCCTCTAGTTCATTGATTTTATTGACTAAACTGCGAACATTTGTAGACACGACTCTGAGCTTGTCATTTTTTACCTCGCATGTTGCTTGCACCCTCCGATTTAGTTTTGGGGGAAAATCGGGCAGATTGTTTTTTACCCTTTTTTTGTCCCCCCCTCCTAGTTTAAATATTTCTTTGCGAAACCTTTGAACTTCTCACTGAGAACATATGTTCCCCTATGAGTAAGATGCAAACCATCTTTTTTATACAGTTCCTTTCTGCTCCAATTAGAGCTATCATGGGACACAAAGCCAAATCCTTGCTCCCGACACCATTCCCGAAGCCACAAATTGAATTCCCTATTGCACATCTGCCTATCTTGAATGTTATGCACAGGCAAAACTTCAGAGAATGACACAGTGGACGCAATCTGCTGTATTTCACCTCCAAGAACACAAAAATCTTCCTTAATCTCAGAAACCTCATTGCTAGCCAAGTCATTTGTCCCTAGATGGACTAGAACGTCCACTTCCCCTTGTTGCTTTGCTTGTTTGACAATATTGAGAATACGTCTCTTGTCTCTACGAGCAGTAGCCCCAGGAAGACATCTCACCAAACCACTACTCTCCAGCTCAACACCTCTTATGATAGAATCACCCAGCAACAATTGCCTTCTATCAAGTCCCACCTTTTCATTTTTGTCCTTGGTTGCAGTGCTGCATACCTTAGGCATAGTGGATGGTGGTTCCTCAACTATGGTGTCTGAGCCTACATCCGTCTTATCACTACACTCTGAAAGTGCCTCAAAAGAATTAAGAAGAGCCACAGATTGTGGGACATGCCTTCTATCCACAACTCTAAGTCTACCAGATCCTACAGTAGTCCATCTGCTGCTCCTAGTAGGCCTCTGTGGCAGTGGCTTAGTAACAGTCATAGCCTGAGTTTCTCTAACAGATAATTTACAAATCTCAGACTTCAAACAGGCAATTTCCTGCTGCAATAAAGAGAGCTGCCTACATATCAGGCACACTCCAAACCTCCAAAAATTGGATCTAAAAACAAATGCATGACAGCTCTTACACTGGACCAAGCCTGCCATTATAAAAGAATGGATTTAAAACCAGCAAATCTTACCTTTTTGTAGGTTTTCTACCTCCTGTCTAACCTCAGACTACCTCCAGAGTATCTCCAGAAGATCTCCTGTAAGTGCTCACTTTGAAGACTTCACTTAGAAGGCTTCCCAAGCTCAATTAGACCAAGCTAATATTCCACAAGCTTTATATAGCCACCTAAGAACACCTCCCCCAGCAAGGAGTGGACAAGCTAAACCTGAAGCAAATACCACCCAATTGATTCCAATTGTATGCTAATCAGTATGAAAATGAGTCACCAGCCTAACCTAATTTACTCACCAGACCTAACTTGAAACCTTAAGATGAATAGAAAAGATCTGTTTGAAACAAAAATCTAAATCACTCACCAGAAGATCTCCTGTAAGTGCTCATTTTGAAGACTTCACTTAGAAGGCTTCCCAAGCTCAATTAGACCAAGCTAATATTCCACAAGCTTTATATAGCCACCTAAGAACACCTCCCCCAGCAAGGAGTGGACAAGCTAAACCTGAAGCAAATACCACCCAATTGATTCCAATTGTATGCTAATCAGTATGAAAATGAGTCACCAGCCTAACCTAATTTACTCACCAGACCTAACTTGAAACCTTAAGATGAATAGAAAAGATCTGTTTGAAACAAAAATCTAAATCACTCACCAGAAGATCTCCTGTAAGTGCTCACTTTGAAGACTTCACTTAGAAGGCTTCCCAAGCTCAATTAGACCAAGCTAATATTCCACAAGCTTTATATAGCCACCTAAGAACACCTCCCCCAGCAAGGAGTGGACAAGCTAAACCTGAAGCAAATACCACCCAATTGATTCCAATTGTATGCTAATCACCATGTCAGAAAGACCAAAAAGGACAGGCAGACGCTCCCAGACACAGATAAGAAGGCAAGCAGCCTCTGTGTTGGAAGGCTGTGCCCCTGGTTGTCGTGGACATGGTGCATCCTCTGCAGGGGCACGCTTGTCCTTTCTAACTGGTGCTGGCCGTCTTAAGCAGCAGCAACATACAGAGGATTTGCAGGATTGGCTAACCAGGCCATCCTTATCCTCTGAGTCCTCTGCCAGCCAGGCTTGTAGTAGTGGTTTACAGTCCACCTCAGCTGCCAAAGCATCTAATTCAGCCTCCATGTCTACAGCTACTCTTGCCGTAGTCTCACCATCATACACGGATGAGTCAGCTGAATTGTTTGACTACAATGACAGTGACATGCTGCTTGAGGATGTGCAGCAACTCCAGTGCTCTGATTCAAACTCTGAGGTTGAGGAAGGGAGTAAAATCAGCCTAGAGGGGTGTGCCAGTGACACACAAAGAACTGGCACTCATATTCCCCCCGCAGCTGCAGCATATTGCCAGGTTGGCTCCAGTGACGAAGAGATAGGGGGTGATGACAATGATGATGAGGTCACTGACTCCACCTGGGTGCCTGATCGAACAGAGGAGTCAAGTGAGGAGGAGGAGGCCCAACAAAAACAAGGCACAACGTCCTCTATGAGGAACCGTAGCCAGTCCAAGGCATCAGATGTAAGAGCTGCTCAGGTGCAAAGCGCTGTTGTCTCAAAGCACACGTGCAGGAACTCTGCTGTCTGGGAGTTCTTCACAAAATGTGCAGCAGACTGCAGCATTGCTATTTGTAAGCTATGTCCGAAGAGGATCAAGCGTGGGAAAAACATCACACACTTGGGTACCACATGCTTGATAAGACATATGACCACCTGCCACGCATCCCGTTGACACAACACTTTGCGTAGGTCATCCTCCTCATCCTCATCTTTCTCTACCCCCACTATTTGTCCTGCCATGTCATTGCCTACAATCTCCACTGACAGGGATGATGCTACAGTAATGGGTGTACCAGGTCCTTCCTCAGAATGTGACAGCATCCCATTAGCTGCAGATTTACGCAGTCAGATTTCATTGCCCCAGCTGCTGCAAGGCAAGAAAAAATATAGTTCCAACCATCCCCTTGCACAGCGTCTAAATGCCAGCTTGGCAAAATTACTGGCATTACAGCTGCTGCCTTTCCAGCTGGTGGACTCTGCCTCCTTCCGTGAATTTGCTGAATGTGCTATACCACAGTGGCAGGTTCCAAAACGCCAGTTCTTTTCACGCAAGGCCATTCCAGCACTATACCAGCACGTGGAAGACAATGTTATGGAGTCATTGGGAAAGGCAGTCAGCAGCAAGGTGCACATTACTTTTATATACAAAAACAAGAGAAAATAACCAGTATAACAGGCAACAGGGCCAATCAACTGATGATCAGGGAGTGGCTAGTACTTAATGAACTTTATTAAAAGAAAACCACTCTCAGATCCCAAACTTTAAAATACATATACACACACAGCATCGTAGGGTAAATTGGACAACTAACCAAGCATAAATAGGCTGAGTAATGGGCTGAATGGAAAGCACTAAAAGGCACTAATACTGTGTAATAATAGAGTCCACATAGGGAAAATAGAGCAAAAAAAAGACCATTAAGTAGACTTGTGCACTGTTTTTTTCGATTCGATTCGGTTCGTTCGGATTTTTTAAATTTTGGTTTCGGCTCGTTTCGGCCAATTTCTGTTTCGGTTCGGTTCGATTTAATTCGTTTTTCGTATCGACTTTTCCTCGGGACATCGGTCATTTTCGAGATTTCGGGTCTGCTCGTTTTTTGTATGGACTTTTTTGTTCGTGCTTTCGGAAATTTTCGTGTTTTTCGGAAGAAGTAGGCTTGTGATGTGCACTGCAGCACCATTTTTTTTCCTTTCTATTCGGTTCGTTCGGATTTTGAACATTTTCTACTCGATAATTCTGCTGGCGATACGATATGACAATTCTATAGATGTGATACGATAATTTGAATATGCATTTCACAAATTAATTTAATCATATTAAATAAATGGTATTAAATGAATGGAACATTAAAAAAATGAACAAAACGATTTAAGAAACCGAAAACTGACCGTCTGACTTTTAAAACCTTTTGTTCTGGTTTTTATTTTTAAAGATAAAAATACTAATAGTTGACGTTGTTTATCAAAAAAACAAACTGAAACTAAAAAAAAACAACAAATAAAATGATTTAAAAAAGACAAAAAGAAATTAATCCTTTCACTCCTGAGGCATTTCACGGCTTCACGGTTCACGCCTTGTGTGCTGTGCTGCTGAGCTATTTTTTTTTAACGGTTTCGCTCATCATGTTTAAACGCGTTTTGAACTTCATTTTATTATATGACCCAGTCCCAGACATGTTATATATCGTTCTTCTTTCTGTCTGACTCGGCAGATTCATAATATATATTTATTCTTATTCATATAATAATGATATATCTATGCGTCATGTCCTGTCTGTATTATATTATTAAAAAAAAATTCAATAAAATTGGAATTTTCATAAATAATTTACAAGGTGTAAATGTAAATAAACAATGAATAAAGTGCTTTTTTCACATTTAACATGCGAGCGTTTGCGGTTATAAATATATTTTATATGAGTTGCGCTTGTTAAAAAAATTTGAAATGTGGACTAGTAGTACTACACTACTAGTTGTTAATGTTACATTTTTTTGGCTGAAAAATAAATTACACTAATTTTAACAAACGCACCCCATAGAAAAATCCTTAGTGCAGCATCATTGTTCACATTATTTAATTGAAATGGCAACAATATTGCTGCATTAATATAAACAACACACAAAAAAATATTTATTTTTTTATTATATTTTTATAATATTTTTTTTATTTAACATTGACAAGGTTTGGTATCGTTGGAAAAAAGGCCATGCTCTGGTCAATCCAACGATACCAAACATTAACACATTAACCGATAGCTGCCGTGGATCGTGAGATAGGGGGGGGGGTTCATTGGAAACCCCTATCTCCACCATTAGACGCAGTTAGGGCTTAACTGCAGAACTGACGTCATTGCACTATGCACGATGACGCCAGTCGACTCGTCACCAGGGGTAGATCCCGGAAGCTTGGCCGACATCCAAGATGTCAGCCAGCTCTGGGAGAGGATTGTTAGTGACCTGACGCCTTTATGTGGTGAATAAGCCTGGATCCGGCCCCCCCTGGGGGCACAGGAATTGGCCGAAATCCCGGTTAATGATGATTGCTGCCTGCCTCCTGTGCTAGGGACGCGCTCGCTCACCGCTCACAGCGCATCCATAGCACAGGAGGAGCACTTGGCAAGTTGGCATGCATGAGGCGCTGAGCATGTCCCTAGCAGCTAAGTGGTTAATGCAGCATATGAATCCGCACACTGCGGGGAAGCGCCTCAGTCTCTGCAGTATAATTAATGCAGCATATGAATCCTCCACACACTGCGGGGAAGCGCCTCTCTCTGCAGTATAATAAATGCAGCATAAGAATAGAATCCACATTCCACACACTGGCAGGCGGCACCTGTAGTCTACAGTATATTAATGCAGCATATGAATCCGTAGTTCTGCAGTAAAGAGTCTCTTTATTTTTATATTCTTTTAGGATTTTTTAATCATTAATTGAAATGTTTGTTTTTGCCACAAGGACAAAAGAGTGGACTGGGTAAGTTATACCCCATAGGCTTCAATCAACTGTTTTGGTTGTGTTTTTTGGTGATTCTATGTTCTAGAATCATCTTTGGGGGTTGGATTACTGCATGCATAGTCCAATCAGCTGCTTCCTTTTCTGCAATTTCCATTGAAGGCTGGCACAGACACACCCTGTCATTTCCTGTTGACTGCAGGCAGTGCAGGGTACATTATACACTTCCATTCCTCTTGGGTGTGCCATATTGCTTTTGTTCTTCTCTGACTGAATGAGAAGACAGCACTAAACGAGTCTGGACTCTGGAGAGTGAGACAGTGGAGAGGAGAGAAACAACGTTTTGCTTTGCATTTGCAGTGAGTGACTGGAATGGGAGTGCAGAGACTCTTATTGGACTGACTGACTTGCGAGAGTGTAAGTAAAGTTTAGTAAACTACTTATTTATTTATTTGCAAAGGATTTTTATTTTTACCAGGAAGGATACATTGTGATTTCTCTCGTTTTCAAGTATGTACTCCTGGGTTCAAGAACATTGTATTTCTGTTTCTGTAACAACTGTAACCACTCAAAAGTAATAATACAAAGAAATACTTGTAATAATATCTCTTCTGTTCTTAATTTATCCTGGCAACATTTATTTACAAATATATTTCATACTTGTGTATTTTTTTTATTCATGATTATTCATTTAGCTTTGCCTTTTGAGTGCTGGTGCTGGACTGGTGCACTGGAGTGGAGAGAACTGAGTGAGTAGAGAGAGTGAGACTGATATCTACAGTTGTGTTCAAAATTATTCAACCCCCACTGAAATTGAGTGTTTTGGCCAGTTTGACATTGATTTTGATCATTCAGTCATCTTGCTTACAATTAAATCAAAGAGGCACGTGTAGGTCAGACAAATATAACATGACATTTAATAATGAAATAACACAAATGTCTTTTCTGTGCTCACATCATTATCAGTTTTATTCAACCCCCAAGTGACATTCAATCTTAGTACAAAAACATCTTTTACAGTCAGCTTATAACAGCTTTTAAAAACGTGAAGCTATAGCTTGACACAAGTGTCTTGCAGCGATCTACGGGTATCTTCGCCCATTCGTTTCATGGGCAAAAGCCTCCAGTTTCAGTCACATTCTTAGGCTTTGCGCACTCAACTTGCTTTCTTTAGTCCCACCAGGAGTTCTCAATCGGATTTAAGTCAGATGACTGCGATGGCCACTCTCAAAATGTTCCAGCCTTTAATCTGCAACAACCACTCTAGTGGACTTGGAGGTATGCTTGGGATCATTGTCCTGTTGAAAGTCCAACGTCTCCCAAGCCTCAGGTTTGTGACGACTGCATCACATTGTCATCCAATATCTCCTGGTACTGAAGAGAATTCATGGTACCTTGCACACGCTGAAGCTTCCCTGTACCTGCGAAGCAAAACAGCCCCAAAGCATGATTGACCCCCCGCCAATGCTTCACAGTAGGCAAGGTGTTCTTTTCTTCATAGGCCTTGTTCTTCCTCCTCCAAACATAGCGTTGATCCATGGCCCAAACAGTTCTAATTTTGTTTCATCAGTCCACAGAACACTATCCCAAAACTTCTGTGGTTTGTCTACATGACTTTTGGCATACTGCAGTCGACTCTTCTTATTTCTTTGGAGACAGCAAGGGGGTGCGCCTGGGAGTTCTGGCATGGAGGCCTTCATTACGCAGTGTGCGCCGTATTGTCTTGAGCTGAAACTTCAGTACCCACATCTGACAAATCTTTTCTCAGTTCCTCAGCAGTCACACGGGGACTTTTCTCCACTCTACGCTTCAGGTAGCGCACAGCAGTCGAAGTCAGCATCTTCTTTCTGCCACGACCAGGTAGCATTTCAACAGTATCCTTTGCCTTGAATTTGTGAATGATGCTTCCTATGGTCTCTCTTGGTATGTTTAACATCTTTGCAATCTTCTTATAGCCATTGCCCTTCCTGTGAAGAGTAATCACCTCTTCTCTTGTCTTCCTGGACCATTCTCTTGACTTCACCATTGTTTGTAACCACACCAGTAAATGTCTAGAAGGAGCTGAGTATCACAGTCATTTTGAAGCTGCCTAATTATTATGCTTTATTGCTGCTCCGTGACATCCACAGGTGTTTTCAATACCTGATTGAAAACACTTGAATGAACCTCTGTTTTTCAGAGTGGTAGTCTTTAAGGGGTTGAATAATTGTGTCAATGAAGAATTCACAAAAGAAACATTTACTACTGTATTACAAAACCAATTGATGTCATTTTAGTTACATATGGTTCTTTAAAAAGTCCTTGTAGGATTTCATTCTGAATACAATTACAAATGTACACTAAATTCCCTAAAACCCTTTACAGCATTGGGGGTTGAATAATTTTGAACACAACTGTATATATATAAATATTGAGAGAAAGGGGGGTGTGAGGATCCTGAGGACAAGCAACAGCACTTATGGCCTGCTCTACGGTGGGTGCCCGCTCAGGTCTCACAAGGTTTTAGCTTGCTTGTGCCATTCAGGGATGAATGCTCCATATGCAAATCAGTCTGCTCTCACCCAATGAGAATGGCCAGTACTGACTGCCAAGGACGTCATCCCTGCACGAGAGGTGCAGCAACCCCCGACGATCGTTTCGGCCTTGTTAGGCCTCGTCAGGAGGGTATAGCTGACACCCCTCTAGGCACATCAAGCAAGAGGTCTACGTCTGGATGACCCTGTATACTTATACTGAGAGAAAGGGGGGGTGTGAGGATCCTGTGGACAAGCAACAGCACTACTCTACGGTGGGTGCCCGCTCAGGTCTCACAAAAGGTTTTAGCTTGCTTGTGCCATTACAGGGATGAATGCTCCATATGCAAATCAGTCTGCTGTCACCCAATGAGGGTGGCGAGTACTGACTGCCAAGGACGTCATCCCTGCACGAGAGGTGCAGCAACCCCCGACGATATATATATATATAATATATATGTGTGTTTGAGCTTTTGGGTGCACACCCTAATGTAATAGGCTGCGCACGCCTATTGTGTCACATGAGGGGGCGGTGCCAAATTATGCAGTGTGCCTGCTCATGTTTAGAATGAGGGACTGAGGCAGGCACATTGCATCAGTTTGAGCGTGCGCTGCTGGGCCCCTGGTTGATGTCTGAAGATCATTCATAGCTCCGCTTTTTAAAAATATAATTTTTCCACCCCTCACACTGACAGCAAGCCAGGACAGTAAGCTGGCCGCCTGTGCCGCCTTACACTAGCGCTGGCCCTGGTGGTATCAATGCATCCCTACTCTAATATATATGATCAGGGGGTTACCTTTTTTATATTTTTGTACTATTCCTATTAAATTAACAGTAATTTTTGATGTATTTTATTCAGTAGAAACTTTTTTTGCCTATATTACATGTGCTTTGTGAAAATTAAACGGTTTTGTGTGTACATTTTAATTTAGTTAGTGGATTCCTGTCCAGTGCGGTGAGAAGCAAACGTAATGTAGTGTAGACACGCTGTGAGGCGGAGCAGAGTGAAGTCAAGCCTGCAAAATGTTTGCTTCTCTACGCTGTGCGTCGCTACACGCTCAGTGTGTCTCAGCCTTTATTCCCGCATTGCTAGCTTACCGAATCAGTTTGTCTGACTGACTGACTGACTTATAAAGGATTTTACCAGGAAGGATACATTGAGATTTCTCTCGTTTTCAAGTATGTCCTGCGTTCGAGAACATTGAGTGGTTACAGAAATACAAAATAGTAAAATGCAAGATATTAACACAAGACCAAATATACAGATTAACAGAAAAATAAATATGGAGGAAATAAAGTCATTATGTTACATGTTTACAGGTGCATTTCGTAGTGAGGTATGTTAAAAGGGAAGTCTTAAGGGACTTTAGACTGGGGGAAGATTTGACGGTGTCTGGGAGGTTATTCCATATTTGCGGTGCTCTGTAGGAAAATGAGGATCGAGCCATTTTCTTTTTGTATTGCGGTATTGCAAGTAAGGTGCTGGTCCTGGATCTGAGGTTATAGGATGAGGGAACTGCCGGGGGAAGCAGCATATTCAGATAGGGTGGTAGCTTCCCAGAAAAGCTCTTAAACACCAGGTTGGAAAGGTGAAGGGTGCGTCTAGAGTCCAGTGATGGCCAGTTTAGTTCTTTTAACATGTCACAATGGTGTGTCATGTAGTTACATTGTAGCACAAAGCGACAGAATGAGTTATACAATGTAGTAAGTTTCTGGAGGTGTGTTGTGGGGCGGCTGCATACACTACATCTCCGTATTCAATGGCCGGCATAAGCATTTGTTGTACAATCTGCTTTCTTACCGCGGGGCTCAGGCAGGATTTGTTTCTGTACAGGGCACCTAGTTTGGGGTAGAGTTTAGATGAGAGTTTTTCGATGTGGGGGTCAAAATATAGATTTGGGTCTAACCACATACCTAGGTATTTGAGAGAAGTGACTGTGGTCAGCGTGCCATTTGATTTTGTCCCAAAACATAGATGGGGTGTTTGCAATTTGTGTAGTTTAGGTGCGGTTCCAAAGAGCATCGTAACAGTTTTGTCAGTATTTAGAAAAAGTTTGTTATTTGCGATCCACTTTTCTACCCCTGTGAATTGTTCTTGCAGCACTGCCTCCAGCTGTGGGAGATTTGGTTTGCTGGTATAGATTACAGTGTCGTGTCGCGTACATGTGTACAGTTGAGGCTTTGCAGACATTGGGCAGATCGTTTATGAATATTGTGAATAGCAGGGGGCCAAGTATCGAGCCTTGGGGTACACTGCACGTGACTGGGAGGGGAAGGGAAGTGCTGTCGGAAATGGACACAAATTGAGACCTATCAGACACATATGATTGGAACCAGGTTAACGTACTATCACCAATACCAGAGTTCTTAAGTTTTTTAATAGGATGCCATGGTCTACTGTGTCAAAAGCCTTGGCAAAATCAAGGAAGATGGCTCCAGTTAGGTTTCCTTGTTCCATGCCCGCTTGGATATCATTGCAAACTTTTAAAAGGGCAGTTGTAGTTGAATGGTTTGGACGAAAGCCTGATTGATCTGGGGTTAAATAGTTGTGATACTGATAATAATCACGTAATTGAGTGTAGACACATTTTTCCAGAATTTTTGACATTACAGGGAGCAGTGATATTGGGCGGTAGTTGGATACCAAAGTATTGTCTCCACTTTTATGGATAGGTACCACCCTTGCAGTCTTCCAGAGTTTGGGTATGTATCCAGTCGCCAGTGATTCATTAATCAGGGTTGCGACAGGTTTTGCAATTGCTGGTGCACTGATTTTCAGCAGCATTGCTGGGATTTGATCAGGTCCAGACTGGTATTTCATTTTTTGGTTATGGAGAAGTTTAGTGATGGCACTGACAGGCACTGGCCTAAAACTGAATTTCTCTGGGTTACGGGGTCTTTGCACTGTTGGTGGGTCCTGACCTGCGTGCGGCCTTTCAGATTGCATGTCATTTCCTAGCTTAGCAATCAGGGTGGTGGCACATCCTACAAAATAATTATTAAAAGCATTTGCTACATCCAGGGGGTGTTGTACAGTTTGGTTGTTTACTTTTAAAGCAGCTGGTTGGGAGTGGATGGGGGGTGCTTGCATGTTACTTATGATTTTCCAAAAATGTCTGGGGTTTGATATGTTATTGTTTAAATTTTCATTGAAGTATTGGGCTTTAGCCATTTTTGTTTCTTTTGTGCATTCATTCCCGGCATTTTCGGTATTCACAGTGATCGTTCATGGATCCAGTACTCTTGAACTTTGACCACAGGGAGTCTCTAAACGGGTACATATGCGTGAGGTCAGCTGTAACCCAGGGGAAATGGGCCCCTTTTACTCGCACTTTGAGCAGTGGGGTATGGGTGTTCCAGACTTTCAGGAGCTCAGCTTGAAAGTATTCAATTGCACAGTCCAGGTCTGGGATTAGGTTTAGTCTGTACCATGGGAGCTGTTTGAGATCATTTAGGAAGGATTCAAGATTAAATTTCTTGAGAGACCTGGTGATTATTACCTTTGGTGGACATTTTGTGGCTCTTATTTTGCGCACACAGTACACTAGGCAGTGATCACTGAAACTGTTAGCGAGAACGCCTGCCTCCTGTATTCGATCAGGACATGAGGAGAGAATCCAGTCCAGCAAGGTGTGGTTAGGGCTTTTCATATTAATGCGAGTGGGGGAGGAGACTAATTGTGTTAGCTGCAAAGCCTTAAAAAGTGAGCAGTGTTTATTGTTTTTAGGATTCAGCCAATCAACATTAAAGTCGCCGAGGACGAGCAGTTCGCTTTTTAGCGACTAATTTACTAAGAATTTGGGTTATGTCAGAAAGGGATTGCACTGGGGAACTTGGTGGGCGGTAGAATCCAGCAACAATAATTGTTTTACTGAATGAGATCTCAATAGTACCAGAAAGGAAATCATATGTGGCCGGGAGCTAGGATTCTGCAATGGGGTGAACTTTATGGAGTTGTCAACATAGAAAACAATTCCCCCTCCGCTCTTAGCTCTGTCCTTTCTAGAGCATGAATACCCTTGTATTGCTATGGAAGAGTCTGGCACGTTAGGGGTTAACCATGATTCTGTCAGCACAATGACTTTAGGTTTGTAATAGAAGCACCAAGCTTTAAGCTCATCCAGTTTAGGGAGTAAACTGTGGATGTTGCAATTCACAAAGGAGAGGCCTTTTTTAGTGGGGAGATTAAATATGGTGTCAGCTATTGGACCAGGGTTGGATTCAACATCATTTGCAAGTGCAAGCAGCAGAATAAAAAGGAATTTGGACAGGTTTTTCTTTTTTGAAAATAGTGATTGAAAGGTTTTAAAGCTCTGTTGTGTGGTGGTGGGAGGGCTGGATTTTAACACTCTCCACCAGCACTCAGCTGATAAGTTAAAAGGAGCTGAGCAGGCTATGGTGTATTTGGGTTTCTTTTCCAGCTTGCTGTAATTTGTAGGGTGTATAGGGAGGGAGGGTAGATTTAGAGAGAAGGGAGATGGGTGGAAAGAAGCAGCAAGAGGGGGAAGAGAGGGAAAAACATTTCTAGAGAAAGGTGGTGTGGGAGAAGGGGAGGGAAAAAAGGAAAAAGTAGAGGACAGGTAGGGTATTGATAAGGAAAGCAGGAGATGGAAGGGAGTCTGGTAGGTAAAGTTCCAGAGTGGTGTAGGTTTGATAGCTGAAAATTTCACATGACCAAATTAGTTGGGCATAAATGAAATGAGAACTGTGGGGTGGGTGAGGGGAGGGTGGGAACTAAGTCCAGGTGGGAGCTAGGAGGACACTGTGATAGAGGCTGACCCTGGAAGCTGTATGGAGTTGAGTATGCTGAAAAACAGAAATCCAGGATTACATTGCATCTTTGGGGGTGTTGGGGCAATAAATTCTCTAATGCAGTGAATCATGACCGGGGGGGGGCACAGAATACCAGGCCCATGGCTGAGTGGACATAAATATAACTGGTAAAAGATGGAAATTTTGGAGTGCAAGCAGGACTGGTAAAGATATGGCAATTAAAGATATGGCAATTAATGATAGCAAACAGGTCTAGTTAATATATCTTAACAGTTACGCTATATAGGATTTTACTTTAACAAACATACAAATTAACATGGACAGTGCTATGAAAGCAACATACTAAACACTGACAGTTAAGGTATTAGGCGTTGCGAAGCGTAGATTCAAATCACCTTGCAGGAGCCTTGGATAGATGTACCCAGGTGGGAGCTAGGAGGACACTGTGATAGAGGCTGACCCTGGAAGCTGTATGGAGTTGAGTATGCTTGCAGGAGCCTTGGATAGATGTGCCCAGGTGGGAGCTAGGAGGACACTGTGATAGAGGCTGACCCTGGAAGCTGTATGGAGTTGAGTATGCTTGCAGGAGCCTGGATAGATGTGCCAGGTGGGAGCTAGGAGGACACTGTGATAGAGGCTGACCCTGGAAGCTGTATGGAGTTGAGTATGCTTGCAGGAGCCTTGGATAGATGTGCCCAGGTGGGAGCTAGGAGGACACTGTGATAGAGGCTGACCCTGGAAGCTGTATGGAGTTGAGTATGCTGAACAAACAGAAATCCAGGATTACATTGCATCTTTGGGGGTGTTGGGGCAATAAATTCTCTAATGCAGTGAATCATGACCGGGGGGGGGGGCACAGAATACCAGGCCCATGGCTGAGTGGACATAAATATAACTGGTAAAAGATGGCAATTTTGGAGTGCAAACAGGACTGGTAAAGATATGGCAATTAAAGATATGGCAATTAATGATAGCAAACAGGTCTAGTTAATATATCTTAACAGTTACGCTATATAGGATTTTACTTTAACAAACATACAAATTAACATGGACAGTGCTATGAAAGCAACATACTAAACTGTGACACTGTGATAGAGGCTGACCCTGGAAGCTGTATGGAGTTGAGTATGCTTGCAGGAGCCTTGGATAGATGTGCCCAGGTGGGAGCTAGGAGGACACTGTGATAGAGGCTGACCCTGGAAGCTGTATGGAGTTGAGTATGCTTGCAGGAGCCTTGGATAGATGTGCCCAGGTGGGAGCTAGGAGGACACTGTGATAGAGGCTGACCCTGGAAGCTTGTTAGTGACCCTGCTTGTTCTCAGGACCCGATCTGTTGCCGACTTTGCCTGCCATTTGACTATTCTCTCTGTGTATTCCCTGCCTGTTCTGTTTGCTTCCTGTTGCTACTGGTGTGCGCCAATTCTAACCATATACAGTAGCGCAGTACAAGTGCCTAAACATTGCTGACCCTTTTTTGTTATAGCTGCTGATGTAACTGAATAGATCAGGGATCTCTTTTGCATTACCAAAACCTCCACCACTGCACTCTTCTACAATACCACAGAGGGGTTACTTACAGTGTGAAGGCACTTGCTGCCACCAAAGGCACAATATTTGGGTGCACTGCCACTGACGCCTATATTACCAGATTCATATCATTTTAATATTGGACTGCAGGGTCCAACCCTGCACTCTTGCACAATACCACAGAGGGGTTACGGTGTGATGGAACTGTTGCCGACACTAAAGGCCCAATTTTAAAGCACCTATTGTTACTTTCATCCAAAGCCTGCATAAGTTTCATCATAATTTAGCCAACAAGTTTTTATTTTTAACCCTTATTTCATGGAAAACTCACTGTTCCTTTAAAAACGTTTTTTTTTTAAACTTTTTGTCCTTGTTTCCTGTCCCCCAGGGCACTACCCAGACCCTATACACCTTTTATGGCAAATATCTTGCATATATGCCCTCTTGGAGGGCACTCTAAAATTCGAACTTTCAAGTCCCATTGACATGCATTGAGTTCGGTTCGTGTTCGCGTTCGAACTCGAACTTTTGAAATTGTTCGAGCTCGAAGTCGAACCGAACACGGGGGTGTTTGGCTCATCCCTACTTGAGGTGTGTGGGCATGGAGATGGGTTTGGGGTGCAGGCCTGACTTTAGTTATTATTTTCATTGCCCTCTTGTGCGCAGAATGTGTGATCTGTGATTATGTAAGAATGCATTGTCTAGTCTTTCTTTACCTGCTATCTGTTTCTATCTGAATTGTTTGTAATCTGG
Organism: Leptobrachium leishanense; assembly: GCA_009667805.1. Lineage (NCBI taxonomy): Eukaryota > Metazoa > Chordata > Amphibia > Anura > Megophryidae > Leptobrachium > Leptobrachium leishanense. Next base: position 174,429,718 of record CM019067.1, on the reverse strand, counting down.
TGTCTGTAGGTAATGTAATTTGTTTTCTGTTTGTCCAGCCTTGTTAGAAATGTTAAGTTATGTTTTTAATGGAATTAGATTTATCATTCCAAGAAGTCAATGTTTGTGCAATTATGTGGCAGTATAATTAGGTCCCACTGGAAGATGTTGGGATTTTGTGTATGTAAATGACCTATGTTTGACTGTATTAATGTGCCTCTGATTTAAAGCAATTCATTCTAACCCTGAAAGACCACAGATCTACAGCATCACTTTTTTCTGGGGGATGCTATCAGGCTCTATGGGCCCGGTCCTTAAGTATCGTCTAAGGACTGGAGGAAGGCACGGGAGTCTGGCTGGGTTAGAACACGGGGGGGGGGTCCTGCGAGGAAGCGGCATTGGCAGATGTGACCCTGTTGGGGTACAGAGATCTGTCACAAACCCTAATTTCTAACTCAAACTATGGAAAATTATGCTCCATTTGTGACCCACAGCAACCAAAATTCTGGGCATCAAATTACTGCTGCGGTCCAGGGTCTTTATAATATTTTTTTAACCACTTTTCATTCATTTTATATGCGACAAATGGACATGCCTTTGTTTTGCAACAAAAGGAGGGGTTAATTTTCTTTCTACAATTTCATGGTCATGCTAGCTTACGTAGCCCTTGCACATACCCCCCTTATTACATTATGAACGTTAATGGGTTAAAAAAACCATTAGCACATCGGGGATTGCACTCACTTCTGCTCGCTTACTGTATTTTGCGCTCCCTATACTTATAAAGGGGAGTGCAAAGAGTAATTAGCGTTAGGATTACAAAGTTCTAGCGTTAATTACTGCACCGTGCGGTTAACTGAAAAGGCGAAGGTTTTCCTCAACGTCTCCATTTTAGCGGGCAGTTTGTAATACTGTCCATTGTGTGGGAGGAAAATTCTCATTGATGAATGAGGTTGGAAGACGATGGATAGACTTGTGCAAGTCAATAGATCGGCCACTGTTGCCCAAGTGACGTCAGACCTTGTGACGTCAGAATTCATCCAAACATCTCCATCATTGTTCCCCAGCCAGGTGATTTTAAAATCTTTGATCTCATATTTATGTAGAGTGTGCTGTATGTGGTATGCTGTATTCATTGGACTCAGTAGCACCCTGATATGAAACTCATGTTAAAGTGAGTCAAGCTCTCCCAGCTTTAGGCACTATCACCTGGTGTGAGCTAACCCTAGCGTCATCATGTTTTTGCGTTAGCACCAGGCATAATGATTCTAGCGCCCGAGCAACAGATCATTTGCCTCCTGCTAGAAATGGGAAAAATCACTTGCGCTATTGTAACCAACATAGAAACATAGAAAAATGTCGGCAGATAAGAACCTTTCGGGCCATCTAGTCTGCCCAATTACATGGATACTTTACCTGGATTTATCTTTTGTTTAGGATAGCCTTATGCCTATCCCATGCTTGCTTAAATTCAATTACTGTTTTGGCCTCTACCACTTCAACTGGAAGGCTGTTCCATGTATCCACCACCCTCTCAGTAAAATAATGCTTCCTGATGTTACTTTTAAACCTTTGCCCCTCTAATCTAAGACTATGTCCTCTTGTTTTGCTACTTTGTTTCCTTTAAAATATACTCCCTTCCTCTACCTTGTGGATTCCCTTTACGTATTTAAATGTTTCTATCATATCTCCTCTGTCTCGTCTTTTTTCCAAGCTGTACATGTTAAGATCATTAAGCCTTTCCTGGTAACTTTTCTCCTTCAAGCCGTACACCATTTTAGTAGCCCTTCTCTGAACTCTCTCTAAGATGTCTATATCCTTCTGGAGATACGGTCTCCAGTACTGCACACAGTACTCCAAGTGAGGTCTCACCAGTGCTCTGTACAGTGGCATGAGCACTTCCCTTTTCCTACTGAAAATACCTCTCCCTACACAACCAAGCATTCTGCTAGCATTTCCTGCTGCTCTATTACATTGACTACTTACCCTTAGATCCTCTGAAATAATAACCCCTAAATCCCTTTCCTCAGATGTTGAGGTTAGGACTGTATCAAATATTCTATATTCAGCCCTTGGGTTTTTACATCCCAGGTGCATTATCTTGCACTTATCCACATTAAAACTCAATTGTCACAGCTCCGACCATTTTTTTAGTTTACTTAACCACTTGAATGCTAAGGACGCGCTCAGCGCGTCCTCAGCATTCCCGCTGGTATGCGGAGGACGCGCTGAGCGCGTCCTCGCATTGGGGTCAGCGTTCGGCCGGGTTCCGGCCGATCGCTGGCCCCTCCGGTGCGGGCTGACATCCTGGATGTCAGCCCGGCATCCGGAGCAGTGGCCGCCATTATTATGTGTCATCGCGCCCCCGCGATGACACATAATTCAGGCGCCCCCCCCGCATGTGCGGAGGAGGCGCCTGAAAGGGAGGGGGGGAGGTCCTTCGGACCTCTCTCCCTCCCGATCGGCGGCTCACAGGGGCTTAACCCAGGCATCATTTGGAAGGGCACAGCCTGCCCTTCCAAATGATGCCTGGCATTAACCCCTGGGGAGCTGGATCGCAAATCGGCGCTGAAAAGCGCCGATTTGCGATCCTTCCCGGGAGCTGGCCGACATCTTGGATGTCGGCCAAGCTTCCGGGAACTCCCCCAGAGGACTGGCGTCATCGTGCGCAGCACGATGACGCCAGTCCTAGCATTAACCCCTAACTGCCACGAAGTGTGGAGATAGGGAGTTCCAATGAACTCCCTATCTCCCGATCCGTGGCAGTTAGGGGTTAAATTTTGATATCGTTGGATCGGCCAGAGCATGGCCGTTCCAACGATACCAAACATGAAAGTAAAAAAAATTGTAAAAAAAAAAAAAAAAGAAAAATAAAAATAAAAAAAATTAAAAAAAAAAATTAAAAAAAAAAAATAAACACTTTTTTTGTTTTTTTTTTTGTTTTGTTAATGCAGCAATATTGTTCCCATTTCAATTATAATGTGAACAATGATGCTGCATTAACGATTTTTGTATGCGGTGCGTTTGTTAAAAATGGTGTCATTTTCCCCAAAAAAAAATGTAACGAGACCCCATCTCTAATTTTTTTAACAAGCGCACCCCATACAAAATATAACCGCAATTGCTCGCATGTTAAAATGTGGAAAAAAACACTTTACACGCTGTAAATTATTGAAAATACATATTTTATTGCATTTTTTGTTATAATATACAAACATGACATAACGTATACATATAATAATGACATATTATGAATCTACCGAGTCTGACGGAAAGAACGATATATAATATGTCGATGTCATATACTAAAATAAGCCTTCAAAACACGTTTAAACATGATGCGCAAAACAGGTAAAAAATGACCTCAGCACAGGGGCGGGAAAAGCCTCAGCAGCGAAAGGGTTAAATCATTTGTCATTTGGATGATCCCTCCAGGAACGTCAACCCTGTTGCAAATCTTTGTGTCATCAGCAAAAAGACATACTTTTCCATTAATACCTTCTGCAATATCACTAATAAAAATATTAAATAGAATGGGTCCAAGTACTGACCCCTGAGGTACCCCACTGGTAACAAGACCTTGCGCCGAATAAACTCCATTTACCACAACCCTCTGTTGCCTGTCACTCAGCCTAATCCATTCAACAATATTGGAATCCAAGCTCAAAGATTGCAATTTATTGATAAGCCTTCTATGCGGAACAGTATCAAAAGCCTTACTGAAATCTAAACAAGCAATGTCTACTGCACCACCTGTGTCTATTATTTTTGTTACCCAATCAAAAAAATCAATAAGATTAGTTTGGCATGATCTCCCTGAGGTAAACCCATGTTGTTTCTGATCCTGTAATCTATGTGTTTTTAGATGTTCAACAATCCTTTCCTTTAACATGGTTTCCATTAATTTCCCCATTACTGACGTAAGACTAACTGGCCTATAGTTCCCAGATTCCTCCCTACTACCCTTCTTGTGAATGGGCACAACATTTGCTAATTTCCAGTCTTCTGGATGACTCCCGTTAGCAAGGATTGGTTAAATAAATCTGTTAACGGTTTTGCTATTACATCACTGAGCTCTTTTAATAATTTAGGGTGGATCCCATCAGGCCCCATTGATTTATTTGTCCTCACTTTAGACAGCTGCTGTAGAACCTCCTCCTCTGTAAACTGATATGTAATTGTCTCGTTAGTGTTTCCTCCTAACTGAGGTCCCTTTCCTTCCTTTTCTTCTGCAAAGACTGAACAAAAATATTCATTGAGGCAGTCAGCGAGACTTTTATCCTCTTCTACACACCTTCCTTCCTTTGTTTTTAATCTAACTAATCCTTGTTTTACTTTTCTTTTCTCGTTTATGTATCTAAAAAATGTTTTGTCCCCCTTGTTTACTGACTGAGCTATTTTCTCTTCTGCGTGTGCTTTGGAAGCCCTTATAAATTGCTTTGCCTCTTTCTGCCTAATCTTATAGGTTTGCCTATCTTCTTCACTCTGAGTTGTTTTATAATTATTGAATGCTGTCTTTTTGTTCTTCACTATTTTGGCCACTTCTGCAGAGTACCACAGTGGTTTCTTCCCTTTTTTGTTTTTGCTAACAAGTCGAATGCAATTGCCTGTGGCATTCAATAATGCTTCCTTTAAATAATCCCATTTCTCCTGGACTCCCTTTAAACTCCTCCAGTCTGATAATGACTCCTTCACACAAAATCTCACTTTAGAAAAATCTGTTTTTTTAAAGTCTAAAACTTTTGTTTTTGTGTGGTGCGGCTCCATCCCTGTTCTTATATTAAACCACACTGACTGGTGATCACTAGATCCCAAATTTTCACCTACAACAACGTCCGATACCAAACCTCCATTTGTGAGTATTAAATCCAATATGGCCTCTTTACGGATCGGCTCCTCAACTACTTGTGTTAGAGATAATCCCAGTAGGGAGTTTAGAATATTTGTACTCCTGGTGCACCCAGCTGTTTTGGTTTTCCAGTTCACATCAGGAAGATTAAAGTCCCCCATGATAATAACTTCCCCCTTCATTGCCATTTTGGCTATTTCCTCAAGCAGCAGATTATCTAGCTCTTCTATTTGTCTAGGGGGTCTATAGATCACACCTACACGAGCTACTGTATGATTGCCAAATGTTAGCGTCACCCAAACTGACTCTATGTTCACCTCGCTCACTTTTATTTGGTTCGTTTTTATGTTGTTTTTCACATACAGGGCCACTCCTCCTCCTTTCCTACCTTCTCTGTCTTTTCTATATAAAGAGTACCCCGGTATTGTTATGTCCCAGTTATTTTTCTCACTGAACCATGTCTCAGTAACCGCAACTAAATCTACTTTTTCAGCTGCCATCATTGCCTCCAGTTCATTGATTTTATTGACTAAACTGCGAGCATTTATAGACATGACTCTGAGCTTGTCATTTTTTTCCCCGCATGTTGCTTGCACCCTCCGATTTAGTTTTGGGGGACAATCAGGCAGATTGTTTTTTACCCTTTTGTCCCCTCTCCTAGTTTAAATATTTCTTTGCGAAACCTTTGAACTTCTCACTGAGAACATATGTTCCCCTATGAGTAAGATGCAAACCATCTTTTTTATACAGTTCCTTTCTGCTCCAATTAGAGCTATCATGGGACACAAAGCCAAATCCTTGCTCTCGACACCATTCCTGAAGCCACAAATTAAATTCCCTATTGCGCATCTGCCTATCCTGAATGTTATGCACAGGCAAAACTTCAGAGAATGACACAGTGGACGCAATCTGCTGTATTTCACCTCCAAGAACACAAAAATCTTCCTTAATCTCAGAAACCTCATTGCTAGCCAAGTCATTTGTCCCTAGATGGACTAGAACATCCACTTCCACTTGCTGCTTTGCTTGTTTGACAATATTGAGAATACGTCGCTTGTCTCTACGAGCAGTAGCCCCAGGAAGACATCTTTACCAAACCACTACTCTCCAGCTCAACACCTCTTATGATAGAATCACCCAGCAACAATTGCCTTCCATCATGTCCCACCTTTTTCTTATTGTTCTTGGTTGCAGTCCTGCATACCTTAGGCATAGGGGATGGTGGTTCCTCAACTATGGTGTCTGAGCCTACTTCCGTCTCACCACTACACTCTGAAAGTGCCTCAAAAGAATTAAGAAGAGCCACAGACTGTGGGACATGTTTTCTATCCACAACTCTAAGTCTACCAGATCCTACAGTAGTCCATCTGCCGCTCCTAGGAGGCCTCTGTGGCAGTGGCTTTGTAACAGTCATAGCCATAGCCTGAGTTTGTCTAACAGCTAATTTTCAAATCTCAGACTTCAAACAGGCAATTTCCTGCTGCAATAAAGAGAGCTGCCTACATATCAGGCACACTCCAAACCTCCAAAAATTGGATCTAAAAACAAATGCATGACAGCTCTTACACTGGACCAAGCCTGCCATTATAAAAAGAATGGATTTAAACCAACAAATCTTACCTTTTTGTAGGTTTTCTACCTCCTGTCTAACCTCAGACTACCTCCAGAGTATCTCCAGGATATCTCTAAGTGCTTACTTTGAAGGCTTCACTTAGAAGGCTTCCCAAGCTCAATTAGATCTTTTGGTGCCTGCACTAAGTTTTTTACAGGCGCTAATCACAAATATTTACCTACTGCTCAACCCTGGTATTAACTGACATAAAAGGAAAATAAAGTGAAACAAGGGGAAAAAAAGTCAAAGGTCTTTGCCCAAAATTAACAGGCAATTAACAGGCTATCGAAAGGAATGCAGCACAGGTGTTCTCTTAGCCCCATACACCATAGTAATGGTTCTGCTCAGCAATGTCGCTGCTCTTGCAGTAGGCACTATTTTGATATATATGGATCCTTTATTGACATATATCCTGATTCTAATACAGTATATTGCCTAATTTTAAACATTTTATGCTGGGGGTTATTCATAGTATGTAGGCGGTTGATTATTAGGTGACCGTGTGGACCATGTTTCAAGGGACACATGGACAAGTCTGGCCATGTTACTATACGGGATCCACACTGTATATAAGGTGTTTATAATGCTGTGTGGGAGGGTGCAGGGTATAGGGGGCTGCTATACAGAGGCTGGCGTTATATGCAGCGCTGTGTGCAGGAGGTGTGCTCCTGCAGGAACTTACTGATGTCTTTTTTTCTGCAACTCCTCGCTTTGCGGCTGCTCAGGGCTCCAGAGCTGCACAGGGTCCCCTATACGCCGCCATGACACTCACGCTGCGTTTAAGCCCTTAACTGCTGAGCCATTTCATCTCTATGTGCTGAGCTCATTTTTACCGCTTTTGGTCTTCATGTTTAAACGCGCTTGAAGTCACAGTTTATTATATGACCCAGGCAAATTATTTATCCTTACTTTCGGCAGATTCATAATATATCATTATTATATGTATAAGTCATGCCCTGCCTGAATATTATAACAAAAAATGCAATAAAATTAGAATTTTCAATCAACTACAGCGTGTAACTTTTTTAACATTTTATCATCCGAGCCTTTGCAGTTATTTATGGGGTACACTTGTTAAAAAAATTAGAAATTGATTTTATTTATTTATTTATAAAGTGAATAATGAAAACAGTGAAGCGCCCTCAGAAATAATGGCTAATCATACACGCTACACGTCGTGTATGGAGGTTCCTCTAAAAACCTGAGAATATGTAGAACAAGAAATCGACGGAGCGCCAGTGAAAACTGGTATGTATGATTAAGCACTAAATATGTCCATCTATGTTTCTTCTAAATCCTCCCAGAATCCGCTCTTTTCAGTGTGTAAACGTCTCTACAAAAGAGGAAAGAGCCACAAATAGCGCAATATGTAGATTCAATTATGAAGAAGGATTAGAAAACAGTTGTTCAACTCACATATTCTTGAGCCTAACCTAGGCTCTAGGATGGATCGCATGTATGGGTCTTCAGTTGTATTCAGGTGCCCATAAACCTCCGATATTCGTGGTCTTCAATCAAATTTCCCCTGCAGTGTATAACAAATAATACCAAAGCACTCCCCTAGTGCAACACCATTACAGAGTATTGGAAGTAGGTGTCACACTCACATGTTATTGAGCCGCACTTGGCTCCAAGATGGCGCATAAGAATTGTAAGGCAATTCCGAAAAACCTTCTTTAAATATCAGGAAACAGCAGTAATATAAAAATAAATTTAATACATAATTAAAATAATATTACCAGAACGCATTTCGCTTCTCAGAGCTTCTTCAGCGAAACGCTTTCTGGTAATATTATTTATAATGTATTTTACCAGGAAGGATACATTGAGAATTCTCTTGTTTTCATCAAGACTGATGAAGCTTGCAGAGGAGCAAGCGAAACGCGTTTCGGTCTTGTTGTTTTTTTGTTATTTAGATATTTTTATTTGTTATATAGAATAAATAGTTTTTTATATTTTAAGATTATTTGAGTTTATATATTTTTTTGGCATCCATTACCATTTTGGCATCCCTCAAGACATACCTTTCTATCATCAGTGGAGATTCTGGGATCTACATCAGGATCCTGCTCTTCAAGAGGGTTTGACCCCCCCATCCATTGAAAGTGGTCCAGAGTCTTTGTACCGAGCCACCACATCTAGGAGGCTCTGGAGCATGTGAATGGGCCCTCCTTTTTTGCTTACTGTACAGCAATTGTAAGTTAGCAATATTATGCTATGTACCATTTTCCTCTGAGGTATGTGCACTACGCCATGGGAAGAACATAGAATTACTTATCGCTTTGATGGGAGAAGACCCCCCCATAGAGGCTTAGAGGTGCAGACTATGAGCCTGTTAGGCTCCACCATTGTGAGTGTATCATAGAAGATTTCACATGATTTTTATTCAGTACCAACTGTGCTACGCTATTGTGTCTTATACTTTGTCATAGGTTTTGAATTTGTGATATTCGGACTAAGATGGGTATCGGTTAACTCTTTTGTATATATGCTCACCATTTGCAATCTGTGTGGTGTATTTTCACAGTGTGCGCTCCCTCCTACATGTACTTGCATGTTTCTTTTAATCACTCCTGATTAAACTGGTTTGACCAGCAAAACACGTGTTGGCATGATTTTAGTTTGTTGATGGTTGCCTTTGTGTTTGTGTTGCAACCTGGTGAACCAATTCTTGCAAATCTAATTTTTATATGAATTGACATATGGGCAACTAATGCATTCATGTTTTGGCCCTGTCTAGTACATGTATATACTGACTCCTATGGGTTGGATGCAAGTCTTGCCGCTGGTTATTGATCAGTAGGTCGTGAGGTGGTTATACTCACGTGGCAGAAATCGGGCAAGAACAGAAATCCACAGATATTAGGATCAGTCAGTGTTGATACGGGTGTTGGTCCCCAGGGTTTGCATGTCTGACATTGATTGGTTTTAAAAATTCCTGGTTTTGTCAGATTTTTTCTTAACAGGACTTAACAGGACCGGAGCTGCCCTTGAGAAGTCTTGGAGGCGAGAGTTGACAGTGCAGGTGTAGACAGATGACAGGAGATCGCCCGCCAACTGGAGTTGTGTAGACAGGACGTGCTTGTGGAGTAACAAAGACATGTAGGCAGAGGTTGAGTTATTGAGCGATTTGAATGTGAGCATCAGTATTTTAAACTGTACCCTGAAACGTGGAGGGACCGGCAGATGGGGAGATACATCTAATAAAGTAGTGAAATGACAAGAGCAGTAACCAGCAAAACCAGCATCTTTGCGGTATCTTCTGTCAGAAAGGAGGGACACGGGCAATGTTCTTGAGATGATTGTAACAGGATTTGGTCACTGTGTGGACGTGGGGAGAGAATGTTTGGTCAGAATCGAAAGTGACACCAAGCAGCGAGCTTGAGGCATCTGACTAATGAACATTCCATTTACTTGCAGAGAGATAGGTGGCATTGGGTTTTTCTTGTAGCGAGGAACAACGAGAATTTCAGTTTTGGCAAGATTGAGTTTAACCCTTTCGCTGCTGAGGCGTTTCACGCCTCTGTGCTGAGGTCATATTTACCGGTTTTGCTCATCATATTTAAATGCGTTTTGAAGGCTTATTTTAGTATATGACCCAGACATATTATATATCGTTCTTTCCGTCAGACTCGGCAGATTAATAATATGTCATTATTATATGTATACGTCATGACCTGTCTGTATATTATAACAAAAAATGCAATAAAATATGAATTTTCAATAATTTACAACGTGTAGAGTGTATTTTTTTCACATTTTAACATGCGAGCAATTGCGGTTATATTTTGTATGGGGTGCGCTTGTTAAAAAAATTAGAGATGGGGGTCTCGTTACATTTTTTTTGGGGGGAAATTACGCGATTTTCAACAAACGCACCACATACAAAAATCGTTAGTGCAGCATCATTGTTCACATTATAATTGAAATGGGAACAATATTGCTGCATTAACAAACCAAAAAAAAAAAAAAAACTTGTTTATTTTTTTCTTATAATTTTTTTTTAAATATTTTTTTTATTTTTATTTTTTAATTTTTTTTTTTAAAACTTTTTTCACAGTGGTGTTTGGTATCGTTGGAACGGCCATGCTCTGGTCGATCCAACAGTACCAAACATTAACCCCTAGCTGCCATGGATCGGGAGATAGGGGATTCATTGGAATCCCCTATCTCCACCGTTGGTGGCAGCTAGGGGTTAACTCCAGGACTGGCGTCATCGTGCATAGCACGATGACGCCAGTCCTCAGGGGGAGTTCCCGTAGGCTTGGCCGACATCCAAGATGTCGGCCAGCTCCGGGAAAGGATCACGAACCGGCGCTTTTCAGCGCCGATTCGTGATCTGGCTCCCCAGGGGTTAATGAGAGCCACCGTTTGGAAGGGCAGGCTGTGCCCTTCCAAGTGGTGCCTGTCTTAACCCCCTGCTCCCCGGCGATCGGGAGGGAGAGAGGTCCGAAGGACCTCCCCCCTCCCTTTCAGGCGCCTCCTCCGCACATGCGGAGGGGCGCCTGAATTAGATGTCATCGCGTAGCCGCAATGACATCTAATGTCCCCGCCGGGCTCCCGAGTGCTGGGCTGACATCCAAGATGTCAGCCCGCACCAGGGGGGCGCAGCAATCCGTCGGAATTAAGGAAGCGGGAAGACATCCAATTCAAGATGACAGAGAGACAGTCAGTGATTCGATACAGGAGAGCCGTAGAGAGATCACGGGAGGAGATGTATATTTAGGTGTCATAAGCATATAGGTGGTACTGGAATTCAAAGTTAGCCTAGAGAGGCAGTGTAGATCAAAAAAAGAAGAGGGACTAGTACTGAACCTTGGGGCACCCCAACAGAAACAGGCTGCTGGGAGGAGGTACTTCCAGAAAATGAGACACTAAACGATTGTTGGGATCAGCTCAGTATGTCGCAAAACCACAGGAAGGCTTTGATACCATTGGATGGGGCTAGTGTCTGAAGAACTCCAAGCTACAGAGCTTGTGCTCTGGTTCTGGGTGGAAGTAAACCTCTGCGTTTGGATGGCTGAATCAGCCCCCTGGGCTCCCCTAAGAGGGGGGTGGGGTAAAGGGAATCACAGCAGCGTGACCAGATAAGTTTATGTGGTCACACTGTATAGAGTACCCCTTTACATTTTCTTTAATTCACTTCCCACAGAGGTTTGTGCCTGCCTTTCTTCAGGACTTTGTGTAATTCTATGTCATATGAACTTGTTTTAATGCCACTGGTAATATTTAATTTTTAAGTTAAACATTTCATTTCTGCGTCACCTCTGAGTTTTCGTAAGTCTTGTTGTTGTTGTGTTCAAAATGCCTAAACCTAGCCCTAATTGTAAAACAAGCAGAAATAGTAACCCTAAAACTAAACCCTAAAAGTACCGTAGATACTCGAGTATAGCGTGACCCGAATATAATGCGATGGATAGAGATTTATTATGGAAATGAGAGAATACTCAAGACTCGAATATATAACGCGAGGATCAAAATTATAAAAATATACTGTACTGAAAAACCATTAAAATTCTTCCAGGTTTTCTTAACACAGTCAGGCTACCCCTCAGGCCAGGGTGCTCTGTTCTAGAATGATTGTAGTTGTTACTAAGTATGAAGCTGCCGGGCAGCCACCCGTCTTCTTACTTGCCATAAGATGGCCGGCGGAGCGAGGTGACCAACTCAGTGAACCAATAGCCAGCACGCACGGAGGTGTTGTTTTCTGACCTCCAGCTCCAGCAGGCAAGCTCATCCACCGCGTTGTCCGCCAATAGTCAGGGAGACTTGGGATCCCTGAGCAAGTCAAGTTTTTTATTTTTACACGCAATGCAGATGTCTCGAATATAACGCGACCCCTCCAATTTTAAGGTAAATTTTTATCACCAAAATCTAGTGGTATACTCGAGTATGTACAGTAACCCTTACCCTAATGCTAAACCTAAGAGTAACACTTACCTAAAGGTAACCCTAATCTTAAAAAGTAAACCTAGCCGTATTAATAACTCTAACAAAACCTCTGGTATGGCAGTATAGATTAAGTAAAGATGGGATATAGATGGGGTAGGTTTGTAACAGGACTATAGAGGAGCTATTATGGGAAAAATATTTTAGAAGTCAGAGTTCTATTATCAAAACAAAAATAGATGGAGAGTGGATATCCTTGAGCATCCTATTGGTAATCTCAAACCATTCTGACAAAAAAAATATGAATTTACAACTTTTTCAGGAAGAAAGGAATACAGAATTTATAATGGACTGCATTGAGGAAGAAGGAAACCCAAGTTTTAATAATGTTTGTCTCATTTATTCCTAGCTTCATCTGTATAACATCTTCTGGGCAACTAATGTAACAATGAGACTGATAATACTTTGAACCAGGGCCGGATGAACATAGGGGCTGATGGAGCAGCAGCTCTAGGCCCATGCCCCAGAATAGGCCCAGAGAAAGGATAACTATGTCTGCATTGATGCACATTTGGACCACTGTTTCTCCAACTTCATAGCAGCTACAGGGTCATATGAGGCCTTTCCAGTGATACCAAACATGACCATATTTTATGTAACAATAAAAATAAGAAGAACTATTTCTTTATTTTTTCTTTCTAACACAGCAATATTTTTCCCTGTTCAATTTTAAAGTGAACTATTTATTTATTTATTTATATATAAAAGATTTTACCAGGAAGGATACATTGAGATTTCTCTCATTTTCAAGCATGTCTGCATTAAGTCACCATCTAATTTCTCATGTCACCAACAAGTGTGGAGGTGATGGCACAATCCATTGTTACGAATTGTTACATCAAAAACCTAAACCGACGCACTGCAGTGAAGTGCATGGGGGGGTGGGACTTTAGAACCCTGCATCACTAATATTTACACCTCACAAGATCAACAGGGTTATTCAAAGAGATCCGAATTGCTTGAGAAAGGTAACCGAATGCTGAAAATCAGTGTTCGGTTACCTTTCTTGGCCATTCGGCTATCCAGAGAGCAGGCAATTCGCCAAATCCTGGCGAATAGTCTGAACATACGGTGCCTGTTCGGTGCCTGTTTGAGGGCAGTGAAAACCCCATGAAAAAGCACTGCTTTGGCTATTCAGAGAACACAAACCAGCAGTGAAAGGTTCCCAAAATGCCCTGCCATTCGGTGGTTTAATTCGGCAAGTTTATTCAGGAGAATCCTATAGGCTTCAATGTTAAAAATATTCCCGTTTTAATTCAATAACTAATAAACCGTTCATTCTAAAATTCTGCAGTAAAGAGTCTCTTTATTTATAGATTTTTTTAGGATATTTTAAGCATTTTTCTTTTTTTTTTAAAATTCGAATTTATTTTTTTAAGTTTACTTATTTTTTCTGTAACAGCCCTTTTTATTATCATTCCCTGGACCTCATATGTAAATTTCAGACATTTTCGCTCAGTAGTTTCTTTGCAAACAGCGTTAAGGCTAGGGTCAGACTGAGGCAGTGCGAACGCGCGTTCTGGCGCACTTAATCACGGCCGTAGTAGCAGCAGATGCCAGGCAATGACGGCCAATATACGAAGTACGGTCGCACAAAAGTCCGGCTGCGCAACGCAAGTGGAAAATGAACGCATTTTTTCGAGAACGTGAAACCGCAGGTACTGACGTACAGAGTGCGCTGCGTCCGCTAGCGGCGTGTGTGTGTGATTAGGAGACGTCAGACGCTGCTAATGTCCGGCCAACATAACGTCCAGACACAAAAAGAGTTTTATTGATGATCCGTACAAAATCACGGACGAAAATGCGCATAGTATGACCACTATCACGTATTCTGTGAAAAAATACGTCCATTCGTTCGAACGCACTTTTTCACAGACAACATAAAAATGCGTTCGTCTGACCCTAGCCTTAAGGCTAGGGTCAGACGAACGCATTTTTCACGTTGCCCGTGAAAAAGTGCGTTCGAACGAACGTACGTATTTTTTCCCGGAATACGCGATAGCGGTCATACGATGCGCCGTTTCGTCCGTGATTTTGTACGGATCATCAATAAAACACTTTTTGTGTCTGGACGTTATGTTAGCCGGACATTAGCAGCGTCTGACTTCTCCTAATCACACACACACGCTGCTATGCGGCCGCAGCGCACTCTGTACGTCAGTAGTAGCGGTTTGACATTCTCGAAAAAATGCGTTCGTTGGCCACTTGCGTTGCACGGACGAACTTTCGTGCGGCCGTTCGTCGTATGTTCCCCGGCATTGGTCGTCATTTGCTGCTAGCACGGCTGTGATTTCGTGCGGCTAAACGCACGTGAAAAATGCGTTCGTCTGACCCTAGCCTAACTTTTCAATCATTCATGCAAACTGTTTTCCTAATTTATTCACTTCACTCTGTCTGCGGTCTCGGCTTTCTCGGCTTTTTCCGGCGGCTTTGCTGTGTGTGATCGGCTCCTGCTTGGGTTTTTTTCGGCAGGTTAATCCAGATGTTTTTGAGGGTTTTCGGTGTGCATTCGCCAGGTTTTGCGGTTCGTTTTCGTCGGGTTTGCAGCAGCTTTTCCCTGCAATTCGGGGACCCTGTGGTGTTTGCTGAATACACCGCAGGGTCACCGAAATGGGATCGGCAAAAGGAACCGAATTGAAGAGACCGAAAAGTCACCGAACGTGCGGTGACTTTTTGAATCTCTTTGAATTACCCTGCAAGTGAGGTGTTATTGGACAGGTCAGAGTCTGGCCTTTGCAATGACACCAAACATGGCATTGTAAAATCTAAAAGCAGAGAAACCAAAAAACACTATATTTAATTCCAAAGCGATGGCATTTGTCACGTATAAAATGAGCAATACCACTGCTATTACTCACCTTTTCATTTCTCATGGTGGGAGCAAGGTCAGTGTTTTATACATAGTCATGTTATTCATAAAACACCATCCACAAAAACACAAGGGAAATATTTAATAGAATTACCGAAGTAGGTATAGAACCCCCCCCCCCCCCGGTATGAGAACTTTCGATCGGGATGAAGTGACTAAACACCAGTTACAATATGTTGTCTCCTCTACTTGAGGAAGTATCCCTCCGTTTTGTATTTATAAAAATTAACTTTTACTCCATATAGTCAAAATTAACTTTCTTTCATTTATTAAAAATAGTCACCCAATAACAGACAGTGACCTGCATTTGGCAATTTCAAACCGTTTGGTTCCAATACTTCGGTTGTGTCAGTCTTATTTATTGTTCTAAACCCTTCATTGTTATATATCTGAGATATAATTAGTTGCAACCTGACGATACATGAATCAAATGTCGGAGTAGGAGAGCGATGTTGTAGCATATGAGCTTATTTGCACCCGTTTCACAGATGCAATATACGTACACTATATACAGAAAACAGTTTTAGCTCAACACTATGGAGCGAAATGTTTAAAATAAACAGATTGCTATTTGCTGCAATTTAGTTACCATTTAGATTCTTTTATAATTGAATCACGTGATTATAATGTTTTTAGACATTTTTTGGGTGAAATTTTAGGTTTCCTAACATTTTTTTAAGAAACAAGGCTTTTTAACCCATACAGAGTTATTCAGAGAGCGTGAAAAGCAGGAGAATGACTGGAGAATGACTGGAGAATGGAAAATTCTAGGTCAAAATAGCCGATTTGGAAAGTGAGATGAAAGGGAGAATTTGTCTGGTTTGACTATTTTGACCTAGAATTTTTCATTCTCCAGTCATTCTCCTGCGTTTCACGCTCTCTGAATAACTCTGATAGTGTGTGGAATCATATGCTGCATTGAAACCTAACGGGCAGCGCCTCTCTTAAGAATAATTAATGCAGCATATGAATCCGCACACTGCCGGGCAGCACCCCTCTGGAGATCGATTCATTGATTCGGATCGATTCATTTTTTGATCCGTTAGTTTTTCATTTTTTATGAGTTACAATTAATGCAGCATATGAATCTACACACTGCTGAGAAGTTCCCGGCAGTGTGCGGATTCATATGCTGCATTAATTATACTGCAGAGAGGAGCTGCCAGGCAGTGTGCAAATTCATATGATGAATTATACCGCAGAGAGGCGCTGCCCGGCAGTGTGCGGACTCATATGCTGCATTAATTATACTGCAGAGAGGCGCTGCTCGGCAGTGTGTGAATTCATATGCTGAATTATTCGGCAGAGAGGCGCTTCCCAGCAGCGTGCAGATTCCTATACTGCATTAATTATACCGCAGAGAGGCGCTGCCCGGCAGTGTGCGGATTCATATGCTTCATTGAAACCTATGAGTTAAAAAGCCTTGTTTCTTTAAAAAAGTTAGGAAACCTAAAATTTCACCCAAAAAATGTCTAAAAAATCCTAAAAGAATAATTAAGTATAGAAACTTTAATTCTATTGGTAGTAATCTACTTCCCATTCTTAAATAGGCAATGAAAAAGGAAATAACTCATAAAAAAAGCGAAAAACCAACTGATCGGAATCGCCTGACATGATCCGAATCGCCAAAATTATTCAGATCACCGAAATTATCTGAATCACTGAAATGATCCGAAACTAAAAAAACCTGAAAAAACCGAAACGAAA
Organism: Leptobrachium leishanense; assembly: GCA_009667805.1. Taxonomy (NCBI): domain Eukaryota; kingdom Metazoa; phylum Chordata; class Amphibia; order Anura; family Megophryidae; genus Leptobrachium; species Leptobrachium leishanense. The sequence continues at coordinate 174,412,753 of CM019067.1, read as the reverse complement.
AAAAAAAAGTCATGCACATCCCTAACCCAGGGCCGCCAAAACCAAAGCCCTCTGTGGAGGTTGCCATCCTCTAGCCATGGACACACTTATACAGCATACCATCGGACCGCTCTGTAACCATCATCCAGCATCATCTCTGTCTGGACCAGTCCATCTAATTCAGATAGCCATTCCTCTCGTGGCTGCTCTCACAGAAAAGGCACACATAAATTCCACTGGTGCCAGTGCATTTCCATATATGTGGGGAGACCGTTCCACGATAGTCCTTCTCCCGTTGTAGATTCTCCCTCCACATCCCCCAGCGAACAAAATACCTGTAGTCCAGCTCATCCTGTGCAGAGCCAGGTCTGTCAAACTGGGCCAGTGCCTTCCGCATTCGCCGATTAACCCCCCTGACGGTTTTCCCGAGTGTGTCTCGTGGTTAAATTTCACCGCTGAGAACGGTAACCCCGAGCCACACTCGGGCTGGATACATTATCTGTCCATGCGCTCCCTCGCTGATCCCCGCAGTCTCCTCTGGCGATCGCGGCATTTTACTTCCTGGATTCCCTTCTCGCGAGGAGGGAACCAGGAAGTATGAGTTTGCGATCGCCAGAGGAGACTGCGGGGGACATTGAGGAAGCGCAGGGACAGGTAATGAATCCAGCCCAAGTGTGGCTCGGTGTTACCGCTTCAAGCATAGGAATTTAACCACGAGCAACACTCGGGAATACTGCTAGGTGGGGGAATAGACTGCTTTTAGACAAGAAATAAAAAAAAAAAGACCACCAGTGAGGTTAAACTCTGCTGCCATGGTTCTTTTCTGCTGGGTATCCCCCTGGCTTGGTCATCAAATGTTTTAAAAGTTTGATGGGTCATCGTAATGCTGTAGCTCGAATTGAGGCTCTGGACTGACTGGCCATCTTCACAGCTGTTGCGGGTGGCTGTGGCTTTCTGGATGGCCAGCTCCTCAGCTATTTTCTTTTACCACAGCTTTATAATTCTGGGAGCCAGTTCCCAATAGTACCAGCTTTGATAGCAGTCAGATAACCTAGGCAGAGTTCATCCTTAAGGTTAGGTCTTCGCTTAGAGGCAATAGAAGCCTTAGGTGTAATAACCGGAGCTAGATCTAAATCTGCTCAAAGGATGGGCCAGTACGCATCCAGAATTTATCCTATCTGTGAATTGGCCATATCACCATGGCGACTCAGGTTCGATCCTAGTCAGAGCGCCTCTCAAATAAGTGTCCTTGGGCAAGACACCTCACAGTACATACTTGCCTACCACACAATATTGGCTGTGGAGCCCAGTGGTAACATCTCTACCCTTCGACCATGGAGAAGTAAAAAAAAAATACCATTCAGCACATCACTCCAATACTGTGAGAAGTCTCGACTTTACGAGAAGCGGGTTCAACCTAACCACCAGGTCGTTGCTCTACAATCATGAAAAGACGACTCAATCCCACTCAGAAGGCATCGCCAGCGAATGTCCTTGGGCAAGACACCTAACGATATGGATGCGCCTACCTCACAAAATACTTGTACATCTCATAGATTGTAAGTTCCCTTGGGAACAGGGTCCCCCAGAGTCAGCCCATCTCATCCATGTGTGGTATTCTAATATATCGACTCCTTGTACACTGATCTTGTAAAGCGCTGCTGAATTTGTGGCGCTATATAAATAAAGGATAATAATAAACAGTGCAGGAATGTAAAAACAGCAGTGGGTACTTTCGGACAGACAATGGTAAAATCACCTGGCCACCATGGGGTTAAATTGCTTGTTTTTACACAATGATCAAAGGAAATTGGTTCAACAATTTAAAATTAAACGCTTTCAAAACTTTTTTTCTGTGGTCTTTTATTACATAGTCCAGAAATGGCTTGAGAATAATTTACTTTTTTTCCCCTACACGTTATTGTTTTTGGCCACTAGATGGCACTGCAAACTGACTGTTTATTATTTGATCATTATGTTTTACTTTGCTGCTAATTTTTGACACAATTACTATTTGATACTGCTCGAATTTTTTTGTTGCTACACATATGTACGCTTATTTTCCATTTGAAAGGCCTTCAATAGTTTGCATTTGCCTGATTCTAGTGTATAAGAACTTTCTTGTCACTTGTTATCATGTTACATTCCCTTTATTAAAAATGGTGAATGACAATTTTCTATTATCGTATTCTTTCATTTGTGTTATATACACTTATTAAATTATATAATATAACACATATTAGGGCTGTGGAAATTAACAATGAATTAATCGATTAATCGTTAAAAAATTTAATTGATTACATTTATTTTGATCAGGGGGGCCCATCAGCTTCGGTATCGGACTCTAGGAGTCTGAATCCGGAACTGTACTGGCTTCCTGGGGCCCTGGGCGGCCCTACAGTAGTGCAGTGTGCAAAGCTGCTTTGGCGCTGCCCTCCAGTCACGTGTGCGATGTGTGTGACGCACGTGTATCACAAAGCGACAGGAAGAAGACGGCAGACGAGAAGGCAGCGGAGGAGCGGTGAGTATGGTGCTGCCAGCCTCAGACCCAGCCAGACCCCAGCAGGGCCCAGATCCCAGGCACACACCAGGCCCCAGACAAGACCCGGGACCCAGACCCCAAGACCCAGACCCAAGACCCAGGGCCCAGACCCAGGACCCAAGACCCAGGGCCTAGACCCAAGGACCAGGGCTCAGACCCAAGACCCAGGGCCCAGACCCAAGACCCAGGGCCCAGACCCAAGACCCACAAACCAGACCCCAGGCACACACCAGGCCCCAGACAAGACCCAGGTCCCAGACCCAAGACCCAGGGCCCAGTGCCCAAGTCCTAGTCCCAGAACCAAGACCCAGGGCCCAGACTTAAGACCCAGGGCCCAAACCCAAGACCCAGACCCAGGGCCCAGACCAAGACTCAGGGGCCAGACCCCAAGATCCAGGGCCCAGACCCTGTTAATTGTGAAGTTAAGTCATGGATTGTTGGAACCAAATAGTGTCGGGTGATTGTATATAGTGTATACCACATTTACCACTGACTAATGCAGAGTTGCAATGCAAGTAGATCAGCTAAAAGTAGTTGGATTTGTATGCGTTATAATTAATCGATCAATTAAAAAAAATTTGATTAATCGAACAAAATTTTTTTAATCAGTACCAGCCCTAATAGATATACTGTATATAATTATTATACATGTTTATTCAAATTTTTGTTATCCTTTGGTTACACAATGATTATGCCTTAATTATATAGATTTGTCTTACTATATTTATCTGTACTTATGTTATTTATATTTTTTGATTCGTGGTAATACTATTAACTATATTATAAACCATATATTGCATTTTGCCACCACCATTAACCTGCTCCGTGGCACGATGGCATACAAAAAGAAACCCAGATGGGCCATGCAGAAAGGGTAGAAAAAGGGCAAGATTGAGCCTCTTGTCAAGGGGGTCCCTTTCAGCTGTATGTGGATGCGTGTGCAGCGTCCTGAAAATAGGTCTCCTATGCCATATTCCTTCAGTTGCGTGGCAAGGATGAAGAAGACGGCTCAGTCAGTGAAGTATAATACTTAATTAAGAAAAAAATGTCATCTGCGCTTATTTCCATTATACCGTGTGAAACAAAACACAGTTAGAGGCTTTGGTTTCTTATTAATGGCCATTATAAGATTAAGCTCGCCCGCCAGCGTCAAGGCACCTCTAATGAGGGCGAGTCCTATCCAAAATTGAAACCACAGGCTGCTGCATAGATGGCACTGCAAACTGACTGTTTATTATTTGATCATTATGTTTTACTTTGCTGCTAATTTTTGACACAATTACTATTTGATACTGCTCGAATTTTTTTATTGCTACACATATGTACGCTTATTTTCCATTTGAAAGGCCTTCAATAGTTTGCATTTGCCTGCTTCTAGTGTATAAGAACTTTCTTGTCACTTGTTATCATGTTACATTCCCTTTATTAAAAATGGTGAATGACAATTTTCTATTATCGTATTCTTTCATTTGTGTTATATACACTTATTAAATTATATAATATAACACATATTAGGGCTGTGGAAATTAACAATGAATTAATCGATTAATCGTTAAAAATTTAATTGATTACATTTATTTTGATCAGGGTGGCCCATCAGCTTCGGTATCGGACTCTAGGAGTCTGAATCCGGAACTATACTGGCTTCCTGGGGCCCTGGGCGGCCCTACAGTAGTGCAGTGTGCAAAGCTGCTTTGGCGCTGCCCTCCAGTCACGTGTGCGATGTGTGTGACGCACGTGTATCACACAGCGACAGGAAGAAGACGGCAGACGAGAAGGCAGCGGAGGAGCGGTGAGTATGGTGCTGCCAGCCTCAGACCCAGCCAGACCCCAGCAGGGCCCAGATCCCAGGCACACACCAGACCCCAGGCACACACCAGGCCCCAGACAAGACCCGAGACCCAGTCCCCAAGACTCAGGGCCCAAGACCCAGGGCCCAGACCCAAGGGCCAGGGCCCAGACCCCAAGACCCAGGGCCCAGACCCAGGGCTCAAGACCCAGGGCCCAGACCCAAGACCCAGGGCCCAGACCCAGGACCCAAGAACCAGGGCCTAGACCCAAGGACCAGGGCTCAGACCCAAGACCCAGGGCCCAGACCCAAGACCCAGGGCCCAGACCCAAGACCCACAAACCAGACCCCAGGCACACACCAGGCCCCAGACAAGACCTATGGCCCAGACCCCAAGACCCAGGTCCCAGACCCAAGACCCAGGGCCCAGTGCCCAAGTCCTAGTCCCAGAACCAAGACCCAGGGCCCAGACTTAAGACCCAGGGCCCAAACCCAAGACCCAGACCCAGGGCCCAGACCAAGACCCAGGGGCCAGACCCCAAGATCCAGGGCCCAGACCCTGTTAATTGTGAAGTTAAGTCATGGATTGTTGGAACCAAATAGTGTCGGGTGATTGTATATAGTGTATACCACATTTACCACTGACTAATGCAGAGTTGCAATGCAAGTAGATCAGCTAAAAGTAGTTGGATTTGTATGCGTTATAATTAATCGATCAATTAAAAAAAATTTGATTAATCGAACAAAAAATTTTTAATCAGTACCAGCCCTAATAGATATACTGTATATAATTATTATACATGTTTATTCAAATTTTTGTTATCCTTTGGTTACACAATGATTATGCCTTAATTATATAGATTTGTCTTACTATATTTATCTGTACTTATGTTATTTATATTTTTTGATTCGTGATAATACTATTAACTATATTATAAACCATATATTGCATTTTGCCACCACCATTAACCTGCTCCGTGGCACGATGGCATGCAAGAAACCCAGATGGGCCATGCAGAAAGGGTAGAAAAAGGGCAAGATCGAGCCTCTTGTCAAGGGGGTCCCTTTCAGCTGTATGTGGATGCGTGTGCAGCGTCCTGAATGTGCAGGTCTATGTCTTGCCATATTCCTTCAGTTGCGTGGCAAGGATGAAGAAGACGGCTCAGTCAGTGAAGTATAATACTTAATTAATAAAAAAATGTCATCTGCGCTTATTTCCATTATACCGTGTGAAACAAAACACAGTTAGAGGCTTTGGTTTCTTATTAATGGCCATTATAAGATTAAGCTCGCCCGCCAGCGTCAAGGCACCTCTAATGAGGGCGAGTCTATCCAAAATTGAAACCACAGGCTGCTGCATAGATGGCACTGCAACTGACTGTTTATTATTTGATCATTATGTTTTACTTTGCTGCTAATTTTTGACACAATTACTATTTGATACTGCTCGAATTTTTTTATTGCTACACATATGTACGCTTATTTTCCATTTGAAAGGCCTTCAATAGTTTGCATTTGCCTGCTTCTAGTGTATAAGAACTTTCTTGTCACTTGTTATCATGTTACATTCCCTTTATTAAAAATGGTGAATGACAATTTTCTATTATCGTATTCTTTCATTTTTGTGTTATATACACTTATTAAATTATATAATATAACACATATTAGGGCTGTGGAAATTAACAATGAATTAATCGATTAATCGTTAAAAAATTTAATTGATTACATTTATTTTGATCAGGGGGGCCCATCAGCTTCGGTTTCGGACTCTAGAAGTCTGAATTCGGAACTGTACTGGCTTCCTGGGGCCCTGGGCAGCCCTACAGTAGTGCAGTGTGCAAAGATGCTGTGGCGCTGCCCTCCAGTCACGTGTGCGATGTGTGTGACACAGTGACAGGAAGAAGACGGCAGACGAGAAGGCAGCGGAGGAGCGGTGAGTATGGTGCTGCCAGCCTCAGACCCAGCCAGACCCCAGCAGGACCCAGATCCTAGGCACACACCAGACCCCAGGCACACAACAGGCCCCAGACAAGACCCGGGACCCAGTCCCCAAGACCCAGGGCCCAGATCCAAGGGCCAGGGCCCAGACCCCAAGACCCAGGGCCCAGACCCAGGGCTCAAGACCCAGGGCCCAGACCCAAGACCCAGGGCCCAGACCCAGGACCCAAGACCCAGGGCCCAGACCCAAGGACCAGGGCCCAGACCCAAGACCCAGGGCCCAGACCCAAGACACACAAACCAGACCCCAGGCACACACCAGGCCCCAGACAAGACCCATGGCCCAGACCCCAAGACCCAGGTCCCAGACCCAAGACCCTGTGCCCAAGTCCTAGTCCCAGAACCAAGACCCAGGGCCCAGACTTAAGACCCAGGGCCCAAACCCAAGACCCAGACCCAGGGCCCAGACCAAGACCCAGACCCAGGGCCCAGACCCAAGACCCAGGGCCCAGACCCAGGGCCAAGACCCCAGGGCCCAGACCCAGGGCACAGACCCAAACCCAGGGCCCAGACCCAAGACCCAGGGCCCAGACCCAGGCCTCAGGGCCCAAGACCCAGGACCCAAGGGCAAGACCCCAGACCCAGGGCACAGGCCCAAGACCCAGGGCCAAAACCCAGGGCCCAAGGGCCAGGGCCCAGACCCAGGACCAAGACCCAAGACCCAGACCCCAGACCCAGGACCAAGACCCAGGGGCCAGACCCCAAGATCCAGGGCCCAGACCCTGTTAACTGTGAAGTTAAGTCATGGATTGTTGGAACCAAATAGTGTCGGGTGATTGTATATAGTGTATACCACATTTACCACTGACTATTGCAGAGTTGCAATGCAAGTAGATCAGCTAAAAGTAGTTTTAATTTGCAGAATTAAGTTCAAAATCCTTATCCTTACCTACAAAACCCTCACTAACTCAGCTCCCCACTACCTGTCCTCACTAATCACCAAATACACCCCGGCCCGCTCCCTAAGGTCAAACAGTGACATGCGACTAGCTTCTCCCCGCATCACCTCTTCCCATGATAGACTGCAGGATTTCTCACGTGCAGCCCCCACTCTCTGGAACGCTCTCCCTCGTACTGTCAGACTTTCCCCTAACTTATCTTCCTTCAAACGCTCCCTTAAAACGTTCCTATTTAGGGAAGCCTACCACCCGACTCACTGACGCAACCATCAATCACTCTCACCTTACAGTCCTCTCCTCCTGTTTCCAACCCCAACCCTCCCAGATTGTGAGTTCCTACGGGAATAGGGCCCTCATCTCCTCCTGTACTATTTGTCAAATGTTGTTCAATGTATTGTAACCCTGTCTATACTGTGCTTATTGTACAGCGCTGCGGAATATGCTGGCGCTTTATAAATAAAGAATAATAATAATAATAATAGTTGGATTTGTATGCGTTATAATTAATCGATCAATTAAAAAAAATTTGATTAATCGAACAAAAATTTTTTAATCAGTACCAGCCCTAATAGATATACTGTATATAATTATTATACATGTTTATTCAAATTTTTGTTATCCTTTGGTTACACAATGATTATGCCTTAATTATATAGATTTGTCTTACTATATTTATCTGTACTTATGTTATTTATATTTTTTGATTCGTGATAATACTATTAACTATATTATAAACCATACAGTATATTGCATTTTGCCACCACCATTAACCTGCTCCGTGGCACGATGGCATGCAAGAAACCCAGATGGGCCATGCAGAAAGGGTAGAAAAAGGGCAAGATCGAGCCTCTTGTCAAGGGTGTCCCTTTCAGCTGTATGTGGATGCGTGTGCAGCGTCCTGAAAATAGGTCTCCTATGCCATATTCCTTCAGTTGCGTGGCAAGGATGAAGAAGACGGCTCAGTCAGTGAAGTATAATACTTAATTAAGAAAAAAATGTCATCTTCGCTTATTTCCATTATACCGTGTGAAACAAAACACAGTTAGAGGCTTTGGTTTCTTATTAATGGCCATTATAAGATTAAGCTCGCCCGCCAGCATCAAGGCACCTCTAATGAGGGCGAGTCCTATCCAAAATTGAAACCACAGGCTGCTGCATAGCAAACCATACCTGCTCATGCTGCTTGTCAGACATGAGGTAGACTGGTGGGCCTTTATTTATGCTCCCCCAGAAACAAAATCCACTTTGGGATCAAAAACAAAGACACGGAGCGGGATCTTGCTGCAGTGATGACCTGGCTGGAAGTACATTAAAACATACATAGTGCAGGAGGGGTGGGGTCGCGCCTATTCCCCGATGGGGCGGCTGCAACCACCAAATGCATCCAGCCCAACAACATGTGTAAAACATAACAAAGAACAAAATGTCATCTGCGCTTATTCCCATTATACCGTGTGAAACAAAACACAGTTAGAGGCTTTGGTTTCTTATTAATGGCCATTAATAAGGCAAAGCATTAAGGCAAAGTCCAGTAATCTAAGAAGGGTTCGGCAACGGGTAACCAGTATAGAGGTTCAAAAAAGTCCAGAAGTTCAAGTAGGGTTCGGTAACAGATAATCAACAGATGGGTTCAGCGAAGACAAGTCCAGAAATTCAAAGCGGGGTTCGGCAGCAGATATTCAACAGAGGGGTTCAACAACAGGTTAGAAGGCAGGAGGCTTATTGCAGGTTTTGAGTCAGACAGGCAAGCAATGCAAAAGCAATGTCCCCATGATGCTTTGCTTCTTTATAGGGAGGTGCAGGTCTTTTGATTGTGAGCACCTGCACCTACTGCAGGCTAGGTGAGACGGAGAGGTGAGACAGGAGGGGCGGATTTCTTTTTTCCGCGACTGGGTATGTGACAATATTGTTCTATTATTCTTGAATTTTTTTATTGTTATTTTAGATTTCTGTGTATTTCTTTTTATATGTTGGACTCAAGTATGGGCATTCAGATTGAGCTGGACCATGATGAGTGGTAGGGATAGATTTCAGAAGATATAAAATATAGTGAACTAATTCAGAAATTTTGCCCAGACAGGCCTTAACCCCTTTCCCCTTAACCCCTTCTCGACCACAGACGTACATATACCTCACGGCTACGGGTCTTCTTTCGACCTACAGACGTACATGGTCTCCTAACTATCCTCCCTCCCAATACTCACCTTCCTCGCTGGGCTCCCTCAGCGTTCTGGCAGGCCTGGAGCCTTTAGAGGGGGCCTGGTCATCACGGTGACATCATTGGCAGGTGCCCCTGGTGCCTGCAATGGAAAAAGGTGGAAATGGAAAAAGGTGGAAGGTGAGGGGGGCTCCGCTATCTCCCCAACCATACCACCTAGAAGCTCTCAAACTGTACCGCTGGAAAGGGGAGAGTTTCTATTTTTAACCATTTTGCTGTCGAATCGTGATTCAAACCCGGAGGTGGCTGACATCTTGGATGTCAGCCAAGCCTCCAGGTCATCCCCCCACCCACTGACATCCTCACCATATGGGTTAACATCAGTGGGCCAGTTAACCCCCTAGCTGCCAAGTGGAGATAGGGGGATCCAAATGATCCCCCTATCTCCCGATCCCTAGCAGCTAGAGGGTCATGTTTTATATAATTTGAGAGGCCTGACCATGACCACCTTTCCAATGATAAGGTTTACACCACATGACTAGGTTTGGTGTAAAAAGACATTTTTAAAAATTTAAATAAAATAATAAAATAAAATTAAAAAAATTGGGTTTTTTTAAAAATATTTTTTATCTTGGGGGGTTTACTAAAATATGACCTAGGCTGGTATTTAAAAATGATGAGCATAAAATGATCAGAATGAGCTCAGCATATAGAGGTGCAATGGCTCAGCAGTGAAGTGGTCAAAAAGAAAAACATGTAAAAATTGCTATTCTTGGGACAAAATTTTTAAACTATTTAGATTTTGGGGATTAAATTTCAAAAAAAGTTTGTTTTTCCATTTTTTCATCATATTTCATATATTTTTATAGTAAATTACACAATATGATGGAAATAATGGTATCTTTAGAAAGTCCATTTAATGGCGGGAAAAACGTTGTATAATATGTGTGAGCTGCATAAAAGAGATACAGGGTTATCCAAAGAGATCCGAATTGCTTGAGAAAGGTAATCGAACGCTGAAAATCAGCGTTCGGTTACCTTTCCTGGCCATTCAGCTATCCAGAGAGCAGGCAATTCGCCAAATCCTGGCGAATTGCCTGCACATACGGTGCCTGTTCGGTGCCTGTTCGAGGGCAGTGAAATCTCCATGAAAAAGCACTGCTTCGGCTATTCAGGGAACACAAACCAGCAGGGAAAGGTTCCCCTAATGCCCTGCCATTCGGTGGTTTAATTCGGCAAATTTATTCAGGAGAATCCCATAGGCTTCAATGTTAAAAATATTCCCGTTTTAATTCAATATCTAATAAACCGTTCATTATAAAATTCTGCAGCAAAAAGTCTCTTTACTTATAGATTTTTTAGTATTACTTAAGCATTTTTATGAATTTTTTTTTTTTTAAAAGTCCGATTTATTTTTTTTATTTTTTTTAACCCTTTCGCTGCTGAGGCTTTTCACACCTCTGTGCTGAGGTCATTTTTACCGGTTTTGCTCATCATGTTTACACGTGTTTTGAAGGCTTATTTTAGTATATTACCCAGACATATTATATATCGTTCTTTCCGTCAGACTCGGTAGATTCATAATATGTCATTATTATATGTATACGTTATGTCATGTCTGTATATTATAACAAAAAATGCAATAAAATATGTATTTTCAATAATTACAACGTGTAAAGTGTTTTTTTTTCACATTTTAACATGCGAGCAATTGCGGTTATATTTTGTATGGGGTGCGCTTGTTAAAAAAATTAGAGATGGGGTCTCGTTACATTTTTTTTTGGGGAAAATTACGCGATTTTTAACAAACGCACCGCATACAAAAATCGTTAGTGCAGCATCATTGTTCACATTATAATTGAAATGGGAACAATATTGCTGCATTAACAAACCAAAAAAAAGAAAAAAAAATTGTTTATTTTTTTTTTATAATTTTTTTTTTAACTTTTTTTTATTTTTATTTTTCATTTTTTTTTGCAAAATTTTTCACAGTAGTGTTTGGTATCGTTGGAACGGCCATGCTCTGGCCGATCCAGCAATACCAAACTTTAACCCCTAGCTGCCACGGATCGGGAGATAGGGAGTTCATTGGAACTCCCTATCTCCACCGTTGGTGGCAGTTAGGGGTTAACTCTAGGACTGGCGTCATCGTGCTACGCACGATGACGCCAGTCCTCAGGGGGAGTTCCCGGAGGCTTGGCCGACATCCAAGATGTCGGCCAGCTCCGGGAAAGGATCGCGAACCGGCGCTTTTCAGCGCTGATTCGCGATCCAGCTCACCAGGGGTTAATGCCAGGCACCATTTGGAAGGGCAGGCTGTGCCCTTCCAAATGGTGCCTGCGTTAACCCCCGCAACGCCGCCGATCGGGAGGGAGAGAGGTCCGAAGGACCTCCCCCCTCCCTTTCAGGCGCCTCCTCCGCACATGCGGGGGGGCGCCTGAATTAGGTGTCATCGCGCTGTCGCGATGACACCTAATTTCAGCGGCAGCGGTTCCGGATGCCGGGCTGACATCGAGGATGTCAGCCCGCACCGGAGGGGCCAGCGATCGGCCGGAACCCGGCCGAACGCTGACCCCAATGGGAGGACGCGCTCAGCGCGTCCTCCGCACAGCAGCGGTAATGCAGAGGACGCGCTGAGCGCGTCCTCCGCATTGAAGTGGTTAAGTTTACTTATTTTTTCTGTAACAGCCCTCTTTATTATCATTCCCTGGACCTCCTGTGTAAATTTCAGACATTTTTGCTCAGTAGTTTCTTTGCAAACAGCGTTTCATTTTCACAGATTCATACAAACGGTTTTGATAATTTATTCACCTCCCTCGTCTGCGGTCTCAGCTGCTTCGGCTGCTTCGGCTGTGTGCGATCGGCTCCTGCTCGGGCTTTTTCCGTGATTTTCGCATGTTAATCCAGATGTTTTTGGGGGTTTTCGGCGTGCATTCGGTGGTTTTTGCAGTTAGCTTTCGTCAGGTTTGCGGCAGCTTTTCCCTGCAATTTGGGGGCCCTGTGGTGCTTGCTGAATACACCGCAGGGTCACCGAAATGGAATCGGCAAAAGGAACTGAAATGAAGAGAAAGAAAAGTCACTGAACATGCGGTGACTTTTCGAATCTCTTTGAATAACCCTGTAAGAGGAAAATTAGACCTAAACACAAACAGCGTAGAAACGTAAAAACAGCAGTGGGCACTAAAGGACGGACTTTTGTAAAACCGCCCGGTCACTAAGGGGTTAATATGTGATTAAAGATTTTGCTTGTCCTGAACGATTAAAGCTATAAAATCAAAGTCGTTAAACATTTATTATAATACCTTCATCATACATAATCGCTCATACTATTCAAACAATGGAATTATGTTCAAAATTATTTTGTTGAATAACTTTAATATCTATAACAAATTATCTATACCCATTATCTAACAGATTACATAACGTGTTTGGTTAAGTATACCACAATGTTTAATTAAAATAGTGATGTGTTGCAAGTGTAAAAGTAATACATTTTCACTTCATTTTCACTTTAAAATGCTGTGACAATAATGAGCGCTAAAGGAGATTTAATTTCTAGGTGTTAAATGTACATAACTTCCAGCAGGCTTTAGTGCCACAACAAATAAAGCAATGATATACGAAATGGGAATTTTGTAGTACTAGGATATTTATAAAGTATTTGGGCCCTATTACAATGTTCGTGCATACGTTTGCGCCCGCGCAAAAACGCATTAAAGCGAGGGGCAAAACCCTTTGCACTGAACGTCGTATTACAATCTCAGCGCAACAACGCACGTATACGTCTACCGCGGGTGAACCTGCGCAAACGCTGCGCGAACTTACTGTACTTCGCGCGTCCTATACTTAACATTGTGAGCGCAAATGCATTTGTGCGCTGGTCGGCCGATGGTATTACAATCTATGCGCAGTTTGTAACACACAGCCTTTGCGCGCATAATTTTAGCAACTCCTAAAAGCTGATGTTAACGGCAAATTCTATCATCCTGGCTGAAACCAAATACACAAGTCCAAAAAAAAAATGCTGCAAAGTATAGTTACACATTCTAAACATACCAAACCAATAAATTTGAGAAGTTGTGTGTGTTTTTTTTATTGATGCAGCATATATGCGCAGATTGACTTTGACAGGCACAAAAACGTAACGTGAGACAATTGTGGTTCTTAATTCTGATTTGCTGAATCGCGTGAAAAAAACAGTCCGCACACTGATTTCTGCGCGCAACGTTGCTGCGCGCGCGTTTTTGCGTGTCCGTTTTACGCGCGTTATTGCTCGACGGATGAAAAAATGCGTGAGGATTGTAATTCCAGCGTTGATTTGCGCGCGTTAACGTTTAATGCTGGACGCACAAATTCACGCGTTGAGCGTGCGTTTTTACGTGAAGAATGTAATAGGGCCCTTAATATTTCTATAAAGAACTAAAAACGCTTTGTACTAAAGTACTGGATTGGAATTTCAATATAGAATTTAATGTCCAAAATTCTTTGCAATAAAACCCATGCCTGTTTAGAAAATATAGGACTCTATTAAATTCTGTGCGCAAAAACGCTTGCGCAGTGCGTTAATTTGTGCGCGAAGCGTTAAACATTAACGCTCGGAAATTAACGCTGGTATTAAAATCCGAGTGCATTTTGTCATCCGTCAATAAATAACGCTCGTGAAAAAGACGCGCAAAAACTTGCGCATTAATGCTGCGTGCAGAAATCAGTGTGCGGACTGTTTTTTCACACGATTCAGCCAATCAGAATTAAGAACGACAATTGTCTCCCGTTAAGTTTTTTCGCCTGTCAAAATCAATCTGAGTATGTATGCTGCAGCAATAATAAAAACACGCACAACGTCTCAATTTTATTGTTTGGGTATGCGTAGAGTGTGTAACTATACTTTGCTGTATTTTTTTTTTGGGCTGGTGTATTTGGTTTCGGCCAGGACGTTCAGATTTGCCATTAACACCAGCTTTTAAAAGATGTTAAAATTTTATGCGCACAAACGTTGTCCGTTAAAATTTGCGCATAGATTGTAATACCATCCGCGTACCAGCGCACACTCGCATTTGCGCTCACAATGTTAAGCATAGGTCGCACAACGTACATTACGCTCGCGCAGGGTTCATGCAGGGTTCGCGCAGGTTCACCAGCGGTAGACGTTAACGCTCATTTTTTGCGCAGACATTGTAATATGACGTTCTGCGCAAAGGGTTTTTCCCCTCGCGTTAATGCGTTTTTGCGCACGCGTTAACGTTTGTGCAAATAATTTAATAGAGCCCTTAGTATGTAGGATATATGTGATATAACTAGTTCATGGGGTGTTTGATCATTAACCCTTTCGCTGCTGAGGCATTTCACGCCTGTGTGCTGAGCTCATTTTTACTGGTTTCGCTCATCATGTTTAAGCACGTTTTGAAGCCTTATTTTATTATATGACCCAGACATATTATATATCATCCTTTTTCCGGCAGACTCGGCAGATTCATAATATATCATTATTATATGTATACGTCATGTCCTGTCTGTATATTATAACCAAAATGCAATGATATTTGAATTTTCAAAAATTTACAATGTGTAAAGTGTTTTTTCTCACATTTTAACATTCATGCATTTGCGGTTATATTTTCTATGGGTTGCGCTTGTTAAAAAAATTAGAAATGGGGTCTCGTTACATGTTTTTGGGGCGAAAATTACATGACTTTTAACAAACACACCCCATACACAAATCGTTAGTGCAGCATCATTTTTCACATTATAATTGAAATGGGAACAATATTGCTGCATTAACAAAAAAAAACTTGTTTATTTATTTTTTTATAATTTTTTTAAATATTTTTTTATTTTTATTTTTTATTATATTGTATTACCTTTTACATGGTCATGTTCTGGCCAATCCAACAATACCAAACATTAACCCCTAGCTGCCAGGGATCGGGAGATAGGGGGTTCATTGGAACCCCTATCTCCACCATTGTTGGCAACTAGGGGTTAACTCCAAGACTGACGTCATCGCGCTATGCACGATGACGCCAGTCATCAGGGGGAGTTCCCGGAAGCTTGGCCGACATCCAAGATGTCGACCAGCTCTGGGAGAGGATCACGATTCAGCGCTTTTCGGCGCCGAATCGTGATCTGGCACCCAAGGGGTTAAAGCCAGACACCGTTTGGAAGGGCAGGCTGTGCACCAGGGGGCCAGCAATCAGCCGGAATCCTGGGTGACTGCTGCCTCCTGTGCTAGGACGCGCTCAACGCGTCCGTAGCACAGGAGGTGCACTTGGCTGCTAAGGACGCGCTCAGGACACTGCCAAGTGGTTAAACTCCATTTGCTTCAAATCTCTGGAAGTTAATATTATGGGAATTATTATGCAACACTTGCTGGATTGCCTAACTCAGACGCGGTGGTGTCACTAGGGTTGGTACCACCCAGTGCAGTAACACATGCCAGCCCCCCTTTCCTCCGAGTTTTACTACTTTTTTTTAACTATTGTTACTCATAAATCAGAACTCCCATATAACACTGAATGTAATGACAATAGTAATGACATTAACAGCTAGCAAAATTAAAATTACTCCTTAACCCCTTTACTGCTGAGCTATTTCACACCTGTGTGTTGAGCTTATTTTGACCATTGTGTGCTCATCATGTTTAACCGTGGTTTGAAGTCAGGTTTTATTATAGGACCCAGACAAATTATATAACCTTTTTTCAGCAGACTTGTCAGATTCTAAATGTATCATTAATATGTGTACACGTTATGTCCCATCAGAATGCTATAACAAAAAATGACAAAAAATTGTAAATTTCCATTTAAATTTCAGTAATGGACAATGCCTTGGATGTCAGCCAAGCCTGCGGGTCACCCCCACCCACTGACATCATTGCCATATGTGCGATGATGTCAGTCAGCCAGTTAACCCCCTAGCTGCCAAGTGGAGCTAGGAGGATCCTTTGAATCCCCGTATCTCTCGATCTGTGGAAGCTAGAGGGTCATGTTTGGTATCATTGGAAAGGCCTGATCATAACTAGGTTTGGTGTAAAATTTAAAAAAATTTAAATAAATAAAAATAATGAAAGTGGTTTTTTTTTAAAAAAAAAATTGTCTGGGGGTATACTAAAATAGGACTTCAATTGAAGTTTAAACATGATGAGCATAAAACGGTCAAAATGAGCTCAGCGCACAGAGGTAAAATGGCTCAGCACTGAACGGGAGCCCCAACGGAGCCCTGAGCAGCTGCCCTCCATGGCGCTGAACAGGTTTCAGCTGCAAGGAAAGGGTCCCCTGTATTTTTTTGTACATTTTACTATGCCCTGTGAGTTGCTCATTAACCCCTGACTGGGTTATACTGTTCCCTGTGAGTTGCTCTTTGACCCCTAACTGGGTTATACTGTGCCCTGTGAGTTGCCCATTAACCCCTGACTGTGTTATACTGTTTTTATCTGAGTTGCCCATTAACCCCTATCTGGGTTATACTGTGCCCTGTGAGTTGCTCATTAACCCCTGACTGGGTTATACTGTTTTTATGTGAGTTGCCCATTAACCCCTATCTGGGTTATACTGTGCCCTGTGAGTTGCTCATTAACGTATGACTGGGATAAACTATGCCCTGTGAATTGCCCATTAACCCCTGACTGGGATATACTGTGAGTTACCATTGCTTTGGTTTGCACTGCATTGATTTTTTTATTTATTATTTCATTTCAGATCATTTTCATTTCAGTTTTTCGTTGTTAACGCGATTCGAATTTTTAGACTGATTCGTAAATTCGGACAGAGCCAATTCGTTTTTTCGAAAGTGCTTCCTAACTAAGAACTGAGTCAATTTTGTCTGAATTTTGATTTGGTACAAACCTAAACAAACATCTCTAATGTCGACCGTATAAGCTTTAAAGTAATGGAGGCATCTATTTGAGGGTACTTCGTTTATTGTTATGATACAGTATCTCACACTGTAACTCGCTGACCACAATAATTTATCCTACATTGTTGATGCCAAATACTGTGCTCCAGTCAAGCCAGTCAAGTTTCCTATAAGTTTCCACTATATCATTAGTTACCTTTTGGACATAAAAACTTAAAGGCTGATGCTCTATCAAGACAGTTTGACTCTGTCGAACAGTATGGAAATGAAAATATTTCTATTACACCTAAAGACAAAATAATTGCCAAGACTAACATTTGCATTTCCTCCAACTAACTAGAATGTATTCAGGGCAAGCCTGGACCAGACTGGTACAAAAATTAGGCCTAGGCATTGTAAAGTGAGCAGCACCGAGGAGCGATTTGTGCCATCGCTGATCCCAAATTTTTGGTATCAGCTGGAAATTTTAATTTTGGTGCATCGCTATTAATAACCTCAGACTCTGCTTTGGAGCAGATTGGAGGATTTGTGCTGCTGCTTTTACTCTGTATAATTTTGTTCTATGGTTATGTTAGACAATACCAGCTGGTTTTATTTTAGTTTACAAACACAAACCCTGGGATACTGCTACTGGGTATGTGCCACCACCCCACCATCCCTGCCACTCCCTCTTTTGGTCTGGAGCTGCAATTCCCTCCCAGTGGTCCAATCCCTTCCCATAAACTCCCTCCCCACACTCAGGTCCAGTCTGTTGCCCAAACTCACTCCCATCCACCTCAGGAACCTGCTCCCGCTGAGTTTGTTCATGAAATAATTTTAAAGGGACACTCTAACAAGGTAAAGTGGTCAGCATGTTTAGAGTGGTTGGGGAGCGTGCAGTGCCCCCTTTCTCACCCTGCTTTCATGCTGACATCATCATGTCTATCTCAGTGCTTGTAGCAGCGTTCAATTGGGGAGAAAGCATACATGGGCTTGAGCTCCGCATGCAGTATCAATCCATCATTCCGACCAGGCGCTCGCATACCTAGTGTGTGAAATCTACACAATCTAAAAATCGAAATATGTACGTACGAAAGATACCTACACTACGCAAATTGCTAACGAAAAAAAGGGGGGTGAAGGCAGGTGGGTTTTTTTTGTTTCCGTTTTGTTTTTAACATAATTTTCCTTTTAGGTAAACAAAAAAGTTTTTCTTTATCCAATTCCATCCAGGAGGGGTAACAAGAACCTGCAATATGCCTATACTATTTGTTTATTCTGTGAGTGAGATTCCAGCGGGGCTATATTAATTGTATTCATTTATCTGCGGTCTGCACTATGTATGTGTGATTTATTTTGCAGACACTGCTCCTACTTTTTTCCACATTTGTCCTGTAACCACTGAGGGGACAGTGCATTGCCTTGGAGGACGCAGATACGTACAAAGTTATTTTATTAACCACGGGGGTGATCACATGTTTTCTTTTGAATGTTTGTTTGTTTCTTTGTTTGTCAATCATTTTCTTGATTCTTTTATTTCGCATCATTAAATGGTACGTTTTAACTAATTTGTTGCACTGAATCCACAATATATCCCCAGTTGTGTCAATTTCTATATTTGATTCAGTATTTATCTCCTTTTCTCTTTTTCTGGTTGGATTTTGGTTTTCTGGTTTTCCATTGCACCCATCCTGATCTATTTCCTATACAGTCCCCATACACTCCACTGTTTCTCATACTCAGGCATGTACTGGCCATCAGAACTACCGGAAGATTCCCGGTGGGCCGATGACTACCGGAGCTTGTCTGACCACGATCCACAGCCCCAGCACTGCAGTATACATCCTATGTGCATAGCACGCAGCTGGGAATGGCACGCTTCTTGGGACCGCCCCCTCCAGCGTGTCTCGCAAGAATAGCATGCAGAAGAGGATCCCAATGACGGGTGCGGTCAGGCGTGCGTTAGGACACAGAGGAGCTGCCTGCCAAGTCGTGCCACGGTGTTGGGGAGTGTCAGACAGTCACCTAGACAATTATATTGTATGTTTTAATTGCAGATGGAGAATGGATTCTTATATTTATATGAGCTGCCGCCTGCCTGCTGGAGGGTCATTATACTAAAAATTAGCCTGCTTGGGGGTCATTATATTAAATATGGGCCTGTCTGGGGGGTCAATATATTAAAAATGGTCCTGCTGGGGCCTGGGGGGGCATTATATTAAAATGGACCTGCCTGTGGGTCATTATATTAAATATGGGCTTGCCTGGGGGGTCATTATATTAAATATGGGCTTGCCTAGGAGGTTATTATATTAAAAATGGACCTGCCTAGGGGATCATTATATTAAAAATGGACCTGGCCTGTGGTCATTATATGTATATATTCAAATATGAGACCAGATGCTATTTATTTATAATTGTTTTCTATATTTATCCACCATTGAACAAAGTGTAACTTACACATGTCAATCTAAATGTGTCTGTAATGTTGGAATGCATCTTTTTCTCTCAAGATTTATCTATATAATAAAACTGTTTCAAAGTCCGTCGCCGTCAAGCGCTGAGTGCGCATGCGCGACGGACATTTGAAACTGGGTTGCGAGCTGGCCGTTAAAACAAACAGGTAGCTGCGCGCGTTAGCCACCTGCAAAAAAAAAACGGTGGCACGAGCGGTGCGCAGCTACCAGTTTGTTTAAACGCCGCAAGCCTGGAGGCCGGCCGAGCAGCCTGCGACAGCCGGAGGACAGTCACCGCTGGAACTCAGGGCCGAAGTAGGATGTTGCCTACACATACTCACCTACATTGGCCCTGAGCTCCAGCGTTGACTGTCCTCCGGCTGTCGCAGGCTGCTCGGCCGGAATCCAGGCTCAGGCGAGCCCCCGGCTTGGCTTGGGCCTACAGGCCCAGCCGAGCCGGGGACTCGCCTAAGCCTGGAGGCCGGCCGAGCAGCCTGCGACAGCCGGAGGACAGTCACCGCTGGAGCTCAGGGCCGAAGTAGGATGTTGCCTACACATACTCACCTACATTGGCCCTGAGCTCCAGCGGTGACTGTCCTCCGGCTGTTGCAGGCTGCTCGGCCGGAATTCAGGCTCAGGCGAGCCCCCGGCTTGGCTTGGGCCTACAGGCCCAGCCGAGCCGGGGACTCGCCTAAGCCTGGAGGCTGGCCGAGCAGCCTGCGACAGCCGGAGGACGGTCACCGCTGGAGCTCAGGGCCGATGTAGGAGGATGTTGCCTACACATACTCACCTACATCGGCCCGGAGCTCCTCCAGCGATGGCAGTCCTGCATCCAGTGCCCGCTCTGTGTTGGTCGCCGGTATGGCATCACAAAAGCCTTTGACCCAGGGTCAAAGGCTTCCGTGACGTCATACCGGCGACCAACGGAGAGAGGACACTGGAAGCAGGGCTGCCATCGCTGGAGGAGCTCCGGGCCGATGTAGGTGAGTATGTGGGGAACTGGTGGAGGACTCAAGGCCGATGTAGGTGAGTATGTGCTCTCCACACACCCCCAACACCCACCCTGCTTACTCGGCCGGCATCCAGGCTCAGGCAAGCCCCCGGCTTGGCATGGGCCTACAGGCCCAGCCGAGCCGGGGACTCTCCTGAGCCTGGAGGACGCCCGAGCAGGCAACTCGGCCGGCCTCCATGCTCAGGTGAGCTCCCGGCTCGGCTGGGCCTCTAGGCCCAGGTCAAGCCGGGGGCTCGCCTGAGCCTGGATGCCGGCTGAGCAAGTAGCTCGGCCGGCCTCCAGGCTCAGGTGAGCGCCTGGCTCGGCCGGGAAATGGAAATTTCCGGCCGTTTTTTTTCCGGCTGAATTTCCATATATATATATATATATTAAATACACATATGTGGGTTACAGGGTGTATGTATATATGTTACGGGTAAAGCCCGAAGTACGGTTAATCCTAGGATTACCCGGGTAATCCTAGCATTACCCAGGCCTCATTAGCAAACGTCCGAAGTGAAATGAAATCGGACTTTACCCAGGTAATCTGCAAAGTATCCAGTGGCCTCTGGGTACCCTGCTTTTCTGCACTCTTTTAACTGGGTAATTCGCAGATTACCCTAGTGTTGCTGGATAAAGTGTCATGTGCAACGAAACATCGCACTTTATCCGGGTAATCTGCAAAGTATCCAAACGCCTCTGGGTACTCCACTTTTCTTGGGTTTTCAGCAGGTTACAGATGACTGAATTCCGAGGATTACCCAGATAAAGCTGCAAACTGTTATCTGACCGATACCAAAATAATGTTTTTTTTGTTATTTTTAATGAATTTGTATCCACAGTCACAAACCACACTAAATAACCATATGGATACTCTGTGCATTAATTGTCTGAAAATTTATTTATGAAGATTAAAGATCTTACATAAAGAGTAACCTGGTGGTTATTATGTTTTATAAATGATATATAAGCACATATGACACATAATAAAAATCATGTAACTCTTTCACATTCATATAGGAAACATATCCTGTTACTCTGTATATTCATTATATCCTCAATACATTTTAATGTTTGTCTTTTGCCATTTTCGTTGATAATATCCAGAAATAATAGCAAAATTCACTTTTACCCAAGCGGGGTTGGATGCTCTGCAGATTACCCAGGTGAAGCTGTGGATAGTCCTCAGATTACCCGGGTGAAGCTTCAGATTTGCACATTATCCGGGTAAAGTGCGGATTTTTCAGCTCTTCCAGACTGTTTCCCAAGGGCAGTTGGTTACTCCTAAGATTACCTGGGTAAAGTCCGAAATTTTCATTTTTTTGCAGCTTTACCCAGCGGTTTTGGGTAATGTCAGGATTACCCGGGTAATGCTAGGATTAACCGCACTTCGGGCTTTACCCGTAACATATATATATACACACATGGGGTTACAGGGTGTGTGTGTGTGTATATATATATATATATATACATATATATACACACACACACACACACACACATATGGGGGTTACAGTGTGTGTGTGTGTATATATATTCATATGGGGGTTACAGGGTGTGTATATATATATATATATATATATATATATATACTCACATATGGGGGTTACAGGGTGTGTATATTTATATATATATATACACATATGGGGGTTACAGGGTGTGTATATATATATACACATATGGGGGTTACAGGGTGTATATATACTCATATGGGGGTTACAGGGTGTGTATATATATATATATATTGGGGTTACAGGGCATATATATATATATATATATATATGGTTGTTACAGCATTTATATTATAAACCCTGTAACAACTATATATATATATATATATATATATGTCCTGTAACCCCTATATATGAATAAATACGTCCTGTAACCCATATATATATATATATATATATATATATATATATATGCCCTGTAACATATATATTTATATATATATATACTCTGCAAGTAACCCCCATATATATATATATATATATGACTGCCCTCCGGGCAGGCTTAACAACTAGTTTTTAAATAAAAGCAGTTTATAGTTACAGTGGAATGGTTTTACATATGTTTTTTGTGCAATACTTTGGGTTTATATACTATCAGGGTAATTCGAAGAGATCCGAATTGCTGGAGAAAGGTAACCGAACGCTGATTTTCAGCGTTCAGTTACCTTTCTTTGCCATTCAGCTATCCAGAGAGCAGGCAATTCGTCAAATCCTGGCGAATTGCCTGCACATATGGTGCCTGTTCGGTGCCTGTTCGAGGGCAGTGAAATCCCCATAAAAAAGCACTGATTCGTCTATTCAGAGAACACAAACCAGCAGTGAAAGGTTCCCGAAATGCCATGCCATTCGGTGGTTTCATGAGGCAGATTTATTCAGGCAAATCCCATAGGCTTCAATGTTAAAAAATATTCCCGTTTTAATTCAATATCTAATAAACCGTTCATTATAATATTCTGCAGTAAAGAGTCTCTTTATTTATAGATTTTTTTAGGATATTTTAAGCATTTTTCTGGATTTATTTAGTTATTTTAAGTTTACTTATTTTTTCTGTAACAGCCCTTTTTATTATCATTCATTGGATTTTATATGTAAATTTCAGACATTTTCGCTCAGTAGTTTCTTTGCAAACAGCGTTTCACTTTTCAAACATTCAAGCAAACTGTTTCTTTCATTTATTCACCTCACTTGTCTGCGGTGTCGGCTTTTTCCGGGGGCTTCGCTGCGTGTAATCGGCTCCTGCTCGGCTTTTTCCGTGGTTTTCGGTGGGTTAATCCAGATGTTTTTGCGGGTTTTCGGCGTGCATTCGCTGGGTTTTGCGGTTAGTTTTCGTCGGGTTTGCGGCAGCCTTTCCCTGCAATTCGGGGACCCTGTGGTGCTTGCTGAATACACCGCAGAGTCACCGAAATGGGATCGGCGAAACGAACCGAATTGAAAAGAAAGAAAAGTCACCGAACGTGCGGTGACTTTTCGATTCTCTTTGAATTACCCTGTATATTTTTGTGTGTTTGCATAATTAAAGTGGGCGGTCTGGTCTGATTTTTTATTTTTTTTCTCCAAGTCCAGTCCTGCTCATACTCCATGATTTACTCACACCTTGTTTCACCCACTCATCTTAGCTTGTAAGTCCATTTGAACAGGGTCCTCATTGCCTATCATTTATGTATGTTAAATCTGTGAATTTTATGATTGTATTAAATCCCATTAAACAGAACAGAATATGTTGGCGCTTTACAAATTATTATAATTGTAATTTTAATCTTGAGTTGGAGCATTTTTAGTGATCAGTTTACAGGATCTGGTTTTCAAAATTCATTATAAGGTAAGTGATTGTAATATTAAAAAAATGTTTATAATACAATAAACACTTTCAAACACCAAAATTTTATTCTGGGAAAAATATTAATCAAAATATTTTCTTTACGTGTTTCTGTTTGAGGGTATGTAAGGGCACGTACAACCCTTTTGCTTTTACTGTTTAAACTGTGCTGAGGCCTATTTATTGTATTCCCTTGTCACCAACAGGTGACACTATGATGACAAAATGTATGCCCCTTGACATTTTACAACTAGATGGAATGGAACAACTTGAAGTGCAGCCAGAGCTACCAGTTATTCTGTCATAAAGAACTCCCTCAGTGAGCAGAGGTAGGAAAACAAAGAAAGAAATGGAAAAATGCTTTTCAAGACTTAACCATTTGAGCGATAGTGTTTCAAATTGCGTCCACTCCATGAATACTCTAAAATATAAGCATTACATATATGATAGCTACTACCTAACATAAAATACATTTAATTGAATTTTAATACATTCAGATTAAGGGTTTTATCTCCATGTTATCCACACATTGGTACACCTATGTCACTTGTTTCCACAAGTAGCTCTGTACGCCTCATGTCCTCGACTTATATATATATATTTATATATAGTAAATTAAAGAGACAATGTAAAATTGCTAAAAGCTTGTTCGTCATATCATATACTAGGGGCCCTATTCCCTTCTTTCGCCAACATGGGGATACTAACGGGGAAAATCTGCACCTGCAGATTTCCCCGTAGTTTCACCATGTTAAAGCGATATTCTGGGGGAAGGAGCTATCTCAGCAACTCGCCCTGGAACGCAGCGCTAACCACCGGGATACTTGCAGTAGTGCTTTTGCAGCCACGAGTATCACCTCCTAGAATCCATAGGACTTCATGGAGGGTTGCGCTTCCGGGCCACGAGCCCTGCGCGATCTCACTCTCATGAGATCAAGCAGCGCTGTGGAGTGATCGCGGAGGGAGACTGGGAACTATTTGTTTCCAGTCTCACTCTGAACACAGTCAGAAGAAACAGCGGATCAGGCCACTGTTCTCGCGGTGGAATGAGAGGTGAGTATAGGATTTATTTGGAGGGGGGGTGTTAACTGATTTTGCATTTGCAGAATCCTTTACCACCTGCTTTTAGAAGGTGCTAAAATTTTGCCTAGCTCGCCTGACGGTATTTAGCACTAGCATTTTGTAATACCTTACTTATCGAAACACTAATGAAAGATTGCGCATCCTATACGTAACATGGAGACTGCAAAGTACAGCTCTCGGAAGCTAGTGCTTAAAACGATGCGCTGATTACTAATGGGGGTAGTGTCAGGAACATAATATGGGTGGCATGCGTTAAACACACTTATCGTACAGGGTTATTCAAAGAGAATCGAAAAGTCACCGCACATTCAGTGACTTTTCGTTCTCTTCAATTCGGTGTGATCTGTTGATCCCATTTCGGTGACCCTGCGGTGTATTCAGCAAGCACAACAAGGCCGTCGTAGTGCAGGGTAAAGCTGCCGCAAAGCCGCCGAACACTCACTGCAAAACCCGGCACACGAACGCACACCGAAACCCGCAAAAACATCTGGATTAACCCCGCTGAACACACCGGAGAAACCCGTGCAGCAGCCGATCACAGCACAGAGCAGCTGTCGGAAATACCCGACACCGCAGACGAATGGAGTGAAAAAAAAAAACAGTACGCTTGAATGTTTGAAAAGTGAAACGCTGTTTACAAAGAAACTACAGAACGACAGTGATTGAAATTTACTTATAAGGTCCAATGAATGATAATAAAAAGGTCTGTTACTGAAAAAAGAAAAAACTATTTAAATAAAACCAAAACAAATCTCAAAAAATCCTGAAAAATACCTAAAAGATCTTAAATCTATTACATAAAGAGACTCTTTACTGCAGAATATTATAATGAACAGTTTATTAGATATTGAATTAAAACGGGAATATTTTTAACATTGAAGCCTATGGGATTCGCCTGACTAAACCTGTCGAATGAAACCACCGAACAGCAGGAAAATTCGGCAACTTTTCACTGCTGGTTTTTGTTCTCTGACTAGACCAAGCATTGCTTCTCTATGGGGATTTCACTGCCCTCGAACAGGTAACGAACAGGCACCGTATGAGCAGGCAATTTGCCAGCATTTGGCGAAATGCCTGCTCTCTGAATAGCCGAATGCCCAGGAAAGGTAACCGTACGCTGAATTTCACTGTTCGGTTACTTTTTGGCCACAATTCGGATGTCTTTGAATAACCCTGCTATTGTTAACGCTTACACTTCCAGATGCTAACGTTAGCGTTAACTAGGGAAGAGTACTCTAGGAGTGTTAACGCAAGTTGTATTTTCATCATTCACAAAGTTCTAGTGCATCTTTTGTATCTGAATCAAATATTTGCTTGTATCTCTGATGAGAATCCTTTGCACAATGCTGCTTCACGGTTCCACAATCAAGTCTTTTTGATAGAAGTATTCTCTAAGGGCAATGTACGGAGGCAGTGGCTTGCAGAGATCATTTGGCTGGACAATCTAGTCAGTGTAAAATTGTCTGTAAAAACACTATAAATCTCCTTCAGATCCAGCATCCAGATGGTACTCACAATAACATGCAAGCAATTGGTTTCTTATGACTTTAAATTTTATTAGTATTGAAAAATCTCTATTACAATACAAAATAGACACAAAAATATAAGATAAAGAAAAAAAACAGAAAACATACAATGTGTTTATATCTACAGAATACACATAAACAATAGGACAAAATAAAAAGATAACGTAGCACTCAGTTTAAGGAATAAGTGATGCAAACTGGTACTAGTTATGTAAAAGATTTTTTAGTTATACAGCTAACATATATTTATTAGAACTAAACATTTCAAAATGCAAATACCAAAGTCCATAGGCATCAAGTTAATAACTGCTTTGAATAATATCTCTTGAAACAGTTAAATTACCTGCCAATCATCATCACTTTAATGCTTGAAAACACGAGAATCTAATAAATTCAAATAAAATACATAAAATGGTAACTGAAACACAAATTAATTTCACGTGTATATCAAAGTTAATCTCATTATCCTTAGTTATCCAATAACGGAGGTTAGCATTGTTGCATGATAAACTTTGGTGATCCAGATAGGGAAAAATCAACGAATGGCAGGATAAGATTAATCAATGAATTATTAAATAACCCCCATTGGAAATAGAAGGACATCAAATCTAGGCTCCCTATTAGGACATCTAAATTGATTACTTCCACCTAATAAATGACCTAACGAGGCCCAATAAAAATGCCAAACAGCCCTTTACCTGAGTATTCCTAGCACTGTTATTATAAACATGGGTTACTTCCAGTGCCCGGGACATTTTTACATTACTTGGAGTTTTCCCTGGGTATGAAAACTCAAAATATGTGCAAGGGGAACTTTGCATGCCACATCAGTAAATATCAGGGCTGGACTGGGTATAAAATGCAACCCTGGAAAAAAAATGTGTAGACTCGCACAGTATATACTGACACCCACTCCTTGAGGTGTCTCACGTAATACAGCCCTGCCAGCGAGGACCTGTGTAAGCGCTGAGTGCCGTTCCAGAGGTATGGCTTGCCACGGCCTTTTGCATGCTATTGGCGCTTATCTTAAATCGGCCCACCTGAAACTGGTTCCATATGTTGCTGCCCATCTTTTAATGAATACCTGTGAAAGGAAGGTTTGTATATATTTAATATAAATAAAGGGGAGTACTTGCCACTTTAGTATGCTGTGTTAAATGATGTCAGAAGCATTCTTATGAAAAGTGCATGGTCATGTTGAGTGCAGTCATTCTGTATTTTTAAGGTACATTCGGAGGATTGACCTCTCTCCTTGGCTTTTCCTCTCTCCCTGTTAGGCTGGGGTCAGACGAACGCAGTGCGAACGTGCGTTTAGCTGCACTTTATTAGGCCGTGGTAGTAGCAAATGACGTCCAACGCAGGCCCACACATGAAGTACAGCCGCACGAAAGTTCGGCCGCGCAACTCAAGCGGCAAACAAACGCATTTTTGCAAGAACGTCGAACCGCTAGTACTGACGTACAGAGTGCGCTGCATCCGCATAGCGGCGTGTGTGCGTGATTAGGAGACGTCAGACGCTGCTCATGTCCGGCCAACATAACGTCCAGACACCCAAAGTTTCCTGGTTTGGATCCGTAAAAAAATCACAGCTGTAATTGCTCATCGTATGACCGCTATCGTGTATTCCGTGAAAAAGTACGTCCATGCGTTCGGACGCACTTTTTTAAAGACGATGTGAAAAATGCGTTCGTCTGACCCTAGCCTTAGAGGTGCTTTATACACTGTCAATAAAGAACGTATTTTAAAAGTAAACCCTAAAATGATAGTAAAGTCATGCGTTATTCCTTACTGACTCTTCTCATTTTGAAATTGCATGTCCATCTTGTTTCAGAGATGATTTCTATCAAAAGAGTACTTGAACATTTTTCCCCGATTTCTCTTGTATGATGTTCACCTCCGGAAATCTGCAATATCAGCTGTATGATTTAGTATCTGTATATACTGTCAGTGGATGTGAAAACATACACAGAAACACACACATACACGTTTCATGTATGGTCCCTGGACCACATACTCAAAATGTCTGTCTTCTTTTCATGTGTAGGACATGATGCTGCTGTTGCTACTTCTGTGGCTTCCCAGGGGCTTCTATGCTCCACTCAAAACACTCAGAGCAGCTGCACAGTGTGGAGAGGTTGCTATGGTCTCTAGGCTATATATATATCTGCCCACCTATATAGCTACTGTCACGGTGGCCCATGTCCAGGGAAATGTTGCACCTTCGCCCCATGTCCAGGGAAATGTTGCACCTTTGCCCCATGTCCGGGGAGATGTTACACCTTTGCCCCATGTCCGGGGAAATGTTGCACCTTCGACCCATGTCCGGGGAAATGTTGCACCTTCGCCCCATGTCCAGGCAAAATGTTGCACCTTCGCCCCATGTCCAGGGAAACGTTGCACCTTCGCCCCATGTCCAGGGAAATATTGCGGCCGTCACAGCAGCTGATATCCAGAAAGCCTTATTCCAGGGTACTGTGTACTACAGGACAGAGAATGGTGCTGCCCGCGAATCAGATGCAGCATGCAGGAAGGACAACCAATCGCAGCACATGACCAGCTATCCTATAGCAGAGCAGGGCGTCTCCTCTGAGCACCAATAGGAAGTGCTGTGGCTCTATTTAAAGGGCTTCCTTTCTCTTAGCAAGTTGCCCTAGCGTGGTTCCAGTTACGCCTAGTGCCTTGCTGTTATTTCTGAATTCCTATCTGACTGATTTCCTGGTTAATACGATCCCGGCTTGTCTCGACTTCCCTGTTTTCTGGCGCCCTGAATTCTGGCATAGTATAACGGACCTCTATTTCCTGAACCCCTGCCTATGTGTGTTTTTGTTGGTTTGCTCTGCTTAACCCGGCCATTGTTAAGGACCGGCTAGCTAGAGCATTGTGGGTTACTTTATTCTGCAGGTTGTTTTACTTTGTACTCCGCCACTTTCTTTGTGTTCGTAGTTCTCAGTATTACTGACCATAACCCGGCCATTACTAAGGACCGGTTGGTCAGAGTCTGTTGGTTTACAGTCTGCAAGCGGGGTTACCCAATCCTGACATTACGCTAGGGCCATGGACCCTGCAGACGTGGGTCAGCAGCTCGCTGCATGTGCCTCTCGTGTCGATGAATTAGACCACGCATGGATGCCTTTGCTCAGGCTACTAAAATGGTGTACGGCTTGAAGGAGAAAAGTTACCAGGAAAGGCTTAATGATCTTAACATATACAGCTTGGAAAAAAGACGAGACAGAGGAGATATGATAGAAACATCAGTAAGGCTTTTGATACTGTTCCGCATAGAAGGCTTATCAATAAATTGCAATCTTTGAGCTTGGATTCCAATATTGTTGAATGGTTTAGGCAGTGGCTGAGTGACAGGCAACAGAGGGTTGTGGTAAATGGAGTTTATTCGGCGCAAGGTCTTGTTACCAGTGGGGTACCTCAGGGGTCAGTACTTGGACCCATTCTCTTTAATATTTTTATTAGTGATATTGCAGAAGGTATTAATGGAAAAGTATGTCTTTTTGCTGATGACACAAAGATTTGCAACAGGGTTGACGTTCCTGGAGGGATCAGCCAAATGACAAATGATTTAGGTAAACTAAAAAATGGTCAGAGCTGTGGACAATTGAGTTTTAATGTGGATAAGTGCAAGATAATGCACTGGGACGTAAAAACCCAAGGGCTGAATATAGAATATTTGATACAGTCCTAACCTCAACATCTGAGGAAAGGGATTTAGAGGTTATTATTTCAGAGGATCTAAGGGTAAGTAGTCAATGTAATAGAGCAGCAGGAAATGCTAGCAGAATGCTTGGTTGTGTAGGGAGAGGTATTAGCAGTAGGAAAAGGGAAGTGCTCATGCCACTGTACAGAGCACTGGTGAGACCTCACTTGGAGTACTGTGTGCAGTACTGGAGACCGTATCTCCAGAAGGATATAGACATCTTACAGAGAGTTCAGAGAAGGGCTACTAAAATGGTGTACGGCTTGAAGGAGAAAAGTTTCCAGAAAAGGCTTAATGATCTTAACATGTACAGCTTGGAAAAAAGACGAGACAGAGGAGATATGATAGAAACATTTAAATACGTAAAGGGAATCCACAAGGTAGAGGAAGGGAGTATATTTAAAAGGAAACAAAGTAGCAAAACAAGAGGACATAGTCTTAGATTAGAGGGGCAAAGGTTTAAAAGTAATCAGAAAGCATTATTTTACTGAGAGGGTGGTGGATACATGGAACAGTCTTCCAGTTGAAGTGGTAGAGGCCAAAACAGTAATTGAATTTAAGCAAGCATGGGATAGGCATAAGGCTATCCTAAACAAAAGATAAATCCAGGTAAAGTATCCATGTAATTGGGCAGACTAGATGGGCTGAAAGGTTCTTATCTGCCGACATTTTTCTATGTTTTTATGTTTCTATACAAACTATTCTTGTCCGTACTGCCTATTTGCAGCCTGAACCACAGGTGGCGACCCCTGCCCCGGTCCTGCAATCCCACACACCTGAGGTTGCTTTACCTACCTCCCATGTATCCATGACTTCTCCAATTCGTTTTGGTAGGGAACAGACTGGGTGTCGTGGCTTTTTGACTCAGGTCAGCATTCATTTTGAACTAAACCCTAGAATGTATGTTTCAGATCGTGCCCGTGTGGGATTTATGATAAATCATATGTCTGGTAGAGCCCTAGCATGGGCTAACCCATTGTGGGAAAATGATGATGCCGTGGTCTATAACTACCACAACTTTGTACGT
The DNA here is from genome assembly GCA_009667805.1 of Leptobrachium leishanense. Taxonomy (NCBI): domain Eukaryota; kingdom Metazoa; phylum Chordata; class Amphibia; order Anura; family Megophryidae; genus Leptobrachium; species Leptobrachium leishanense. Next base: position 174,381,439 of record CM019067.1, on the reverse strand, counting down.
GCTCTCAGATGCACCTTTGATCCTCCTGGTCGTTCCAAGAGGGCTGGGAGATCCCTTCTCAGAATTAAGCAAGGTTCCAGGTCTGTTGCAGATTATGCCATAGACTTCAAAACCCTAGTAGCAGAGGTTGATTGGACTAATGATTGCTTTGTATTGCTTTTCCAGGAGGGCCTTTCTGATACTATCCTAGATGAGACAGCAGCAAAGAATTTGCCTGAGGAGTTAGAGGATTTGATCGATTACGTGATTGATATTGATAACAGAATCAGGAATAGAGCTAAACACAGAGAGAGACCCAGAAAAAGCGTTGCTAGGGTTCCTACACGAGGTTCCGTTAGCCCACCATCTCGCACTCCACAGGTCTGATACCGAACCTGTGCAATTGGGTCACACCAAATTGACAGAAGAAGAGAAATCCTATAGGCTTAGAGAGGACCTTTGCCTATATTGCGGACTTAGGGGGCACCAACGCCTTAAGTGCCCATCACGCCCGGAAAATGCTCGCACCTAAGTCCTAGGAGGGGACTGGCCTTAGGTGTTCTCACTTTGTGTCCCAAACCGACCTCACTACGATTACTTCTTCCTGTCTGTCTAACATGGGGTTCTGTCAAATTCGATTGTGATGCATTGCTGGATTCAGGGGCTGCTGATAATCTTATGGATGAGTCCTTTGCCTCAGGTCATCTTGTTCCTCTGTCCCCTAGATCCAAACCCTTAATGGTACAGGCCATTGATGGTAGGCCCCTTGCCTCTCCTGTTATAACCCAAGAGACTAAAGCTATTTCCATGTATCTTGGGATCATCATGACGAATCCATAGTGTTTCAAATCATATCCTCACCGTCTTGTTCAGTCGTTTTAGGTCTCACATGGTTACAAAAGCATAATCCTCACATTGACTGGGTAAAGGGAAAGGTCATCGCATGGGGTTCCACCTGTTCCTCCTCTTGTTTTCCCTCTATGTTACCTATCAGGTTACTCAATACTCCTACTGCAAAACCTTTGTCTTCTACTGTTCCGGAGCAATATCTGTCTGTTAAACAAGTGTTTGACAAAAAAAGAGGCCGATAAGCTACCCCCGCACTGTCCGTATGACTGTGCTATCAAGTTATACCCAGGTACCATTCCCCCTAAAGGGGAAATTTATCCACTGTCCCCAAAGGAACATAGTATCATGGAAGAATATATCCAGGAATCGCTGGAGAAGGGTTTCATACAAAGATCTTCTTCCCCAGCTGGGGCAGGGTTCTTCTTTGTAGCCAAAAAAGAGGGTGACCTCCATCCGTGCATAGATTATAGAGGGTTGAATCGTATCACCATCAAGAATGCCTACCCTATTCCTCTAATCTCTGACCTCTTTGACTGTTTTAGAGGTTCCACGGTGTTTTCTAAATTGGATCTTAGGGGTGCATACAACCTGGTACGGATAAAGGAGGGGGACGAGTGGATGACCGCATTCAACACCCATAGCGGCCACTATGAATATCTGGTCATGCCATTTGGGTTGTGCAACGCCCCTGCGGTTTTTCAGGATTTTATAAATGACGTCCTTCGGGACTATCTCTCCTCATGTGTCATAGTCTATCTAGATGACATTCTGGTGCACTCTCCTGACCTACATACACATTATGATCACATGCGTTCTGTTCTCGGCACTCTGTTACGAAATGGTTATATTGTAAGCTAGAAAAATGCATATTCCATGTGACACAGGTTCCGTTTCTGGGGTACATCGTGTCGTCCAAGGGTTTTTTAATGGATCCCAAAAAACTGGAATCCATCCTATCTTGACCTCTACCCAAAGGGTTGAAACCTATCCAGAGATTTATTGGATTCGCCAATTATTACAGAAAGTTTATCCCACACTTTTCTTCTGTAATTGTTCCTTTCACCTCTATGACCAAGAAAGGGGCCAATACAACCAACTGGTCTCCCGCTGCCCTTAAAGCCTTTGAGGATTTAAAAACGGCCTTTGCCTCTGCACCTATTCTAGCACATCCTAACCCTTCTAAACCATTTATAATGGAGGTCGACGCATCAGAATCTGGTATAGGGGCAGTACTTTCCCAGAGAGACACCTGGGATGCCCCACTTCACCCTTGTGCCTACTTCTCCCAGAAGTTGTCCGACTCAGAGAGAAACTATGACATTGGCAACAGGGAACTCTTGGCTATTATAATGGCTCTAAAGGAATGGAGACATCTGTTGGAGGGTTCGAAAATTCCAGTGATCATTCTAACTGACCACAAGAACCTAGCCTACCTGGCAGACGTGAAGCGACTGTCCCCCCGCCAGGCCAGATGGTCATTGCTCCTAAGTCGCTTCAATTATTTGATCACCTACCGCCCAGGGTCACGTAATACCAAGGCGGATGCTCTTTCCAGACAGTTTGAGGAAGAGGAACTGCCTCACACCGAACCGGTTTCTCTCATACCCAGTACTCATATAATCGCCACTGTGTGTATGCAAGTGTCTTCTCAGTTGATCGAGCGCATTCTGTCCTATCAGAATGCCGCCCCTAGCTCTCTACCTCCAGAAAGATTGTATGTAGGAGAGAACGAGAGAAGGGAGTTATTACAAGTTATGCATGCATCAAAGGTTGCAGGTCACCCAGGAGTCAATAAGACCATTCTCACCGTTTCTCGTCTATATTGGTGGCCCACTCTTCGTGTTGATATCCGAGAGTTCATTGCCTCCTGTAACGTGTGTGCCCAGAATAAAACCCCTGCTGATCTTCCAGTGGGTCTATTACAACCTCTCCCTGTTCCTTTGAGACCATGGACCCATTTATCCATGGACTTTATTGTGGACCTACCCCCATCTGAGGGTAATACCACCATTCTCACTGTTATTGACCGTTTTTCTAAAATGGCCCATTTTGTTCCACTGAAAAAACTTCCTTCTTCAGAACAGCTAGCCGGTATATTTGCTAAGGAGGTGGTACGGTTACATGGGATAACGCAGGAAATAGTCTCAGATTGTGGTACTCAGTTCATTTCCCGATTCTGGAGATCATTCTGTAAAGAAATGGGTATCAACTTATCCTTTTCTTCTGCCTACCACCCACAATCTAACGGTGCTGCTCAACGTACCAACCAGTCCTTAGAACAATATTTATGGTTCTTCATCTCCCACCAACAAGATAATTGGAGTTCCTTATTACCTTGGGCTGAGTTGGCTAGGAATAACGTGGTACATGACAGCTCTGGTCATACCCCGTTCTTTGCGACCTATGGGTTCCATCCTGCTTTATTACCTGGCACTCCGTCTGAATCACCCATTCCTGCACTTAACGATCACTTACAACTCCTACGTCAGTCCTGGACGCGGATTCAATCCGCTTTGCAAAAAGCTTCTTTAGCCCATAAGAAGTTTGCAGACCGCCACAGACGACCAGGACCTTCTTATGTCCCTGGTAAAAGTGTATGGCTCTCCACTCGGCATATCAAACTCCGGGTGCCCTCTCACAAATTGGCACCACGGTTTATTGGTCCGTACAGGGTCCTCCGACGCATTAATCCTGTCTCTTATGCCTTGGAGTTGCCTAAGTCCTTGAGAATCCCCAACTCCTTCCATACCTCCCTACTCAAGTCCCTTGTCTGTAACCGGTATACCAGTCCCGTGAAACAGCCTCCTCCTGTCCAAGTTCAGGGTCAGGAGGAATACGAGGTGCAGGCTCTCATAGATTCCAGGTGGTCTAGATGCGGATTGCAATATCTTGTGCATTGGAAGGGGTACGGCCCGGAGGAACGTTCCTGGGTTGCTGCCTCTGATTTTCATGCCCCAGGGCTGGTCTCCGCCTATCATTGCCGCTTCCCTTCTCGCCCTCGGGCCTGCCATCAGGGGGGGGGGTGCTGTCACGGTTGCCCATGTCCAGGGAAATGTTGCACCTTCGTCCCATGTCCAGGGAAATGTTGCACCTTTGCCCCATGTCCGGGGAGATGTTACACCTTCCCCCCATGTCCGGGGAAATGTTGCACCTTCGACCCATGTCCGGGGAAATATTGCACCTTCGCCCCATGTCCAGGGAAATGTTGCACCTTCGCCCCATGTCCAGGAAAACGTTGCACCTTCGCCCCATGTCCGGGGAAATGTTGCGGCCGTCACAGCAGCTGATATCCAGAAAGCCTTATTCCAGGGTACTGTGTACTACAGGACAGAGAATGGTGCTGCCCGCGAATCAGATGCAGCATGCAGGAAGGACAACCAATCGCAGCACATGACCAGCTATCCTATAGCAGAGCAGGGCGTCTCCTCTGAGCACCAATAGGAAGTGCTGTGGCTCTATTTAAAGGGCTTCCTTTCTCTTAGCAAGTTGCCCTAGCATGGTTCCAGTTACGCCTAGTGCCTTGCTGTTATTTCTGAATTCCTATCTGACTGATTTCCTGGTTAATACGATCCCGGCTTGTCTCGACTTCCCTGTTTTCTGGCGCCCTGAATTCTGGCATAGTATAACGGACCTCTATTTCCTGAACCCCTGCCTATGTGTGTTTTTGTTGGTTTGCTCTGCTTAACCCGGCCATTGTTAAGGACCGGCTAGCTAGAGCATTGTGGGTTACTTTATTCTGCAGGTTGTTTTACTTTGTACTCCGCCACTTTCTTTGTGTTCGTAGTTCTCAGTATTACTGACCATAACCCGGCCATTACTAAGGACCGGTTGGTCAGAGTCTGTTGGCTTACAGTCTGCAAGCGGGGTTACCCGATCCTGACAGCTACACATTTAAATTTACAGAGCTGTAAATCTAGCAGCCTGCCCACTTGTATATATTTATATAGCCTTATATCTGCCAAATTATCCATCTACAAAGCTACAACTGCCCACCTATATATATCCCTGGGTAAAAGTATCTGCCTGGCTATATATACACACCTATTTGGTCAGCTTTAATTATTAGTTATTTTAAATAAAGCATGTTTTCCTGGCAGGCACTTACAAAAATAGGCCTATTAAAATCTTTAGGTCCATGTCCATAAAGATCTTAATCCAGCCCTGAGTGAGGATAGATAATTTTTTTTTCCTACTAGTGTAGCGCTCACTCCCGGAGGAGCCGCTGAATAAACCTCGGGTTAGTCTCACCGCACTAGGAAATAACTATACACCAGCACTGTTGTGGATTTTTATATATTATATTCTTTACTGATCCCAATAAAGCAGCATATATTACACATATACGGTATTTGAATCACAAGAATTCGTAACGCGGGAAAAACATGCGGCGGTAAAAGAAACGGTTAAGAAACGGTTAACCCCCTCAGTTCTGGAGTGTAAGTCCCGTGAATAATAGCTCAAAAATATATATGTGTGTTGTCTAGGGTACCCGGGTACTGTATTCAACTGGCCATTGAATGAAACAAAACAATCTTCGACTAGTCACCATTGGGGCCCTTAAAGGAACAGATAAACAAGTTCACAATGTTCTGCGTTTTCACCAGGCCGAAGCCTTTTCACCCATCCGGTGTAACCGCTTGTCCTGGACTGATGAACGCTGAAGAAAGGGATCTCTCTCGAGAGGATCTGTCCTCGCTGCCACTTGGAACTCAATGCTGTTAACGCCTGGACTCCTGATCGGGTTCTCCTCCGCCAGAACACGAACACATAGGCTGCCAGCACTCCTCTCCAGTTTGCAGCCTCTCCTCACACATTTTCTCTCTTCTCCCAAACCGCGCTTTGTCACGAACAGTTCAGCGTAGCACACAGCCGACCGATGCACACTCTGTACTCTCAACGCTCAGGGAACAGCACGATCTTTAACAGGACTGTAACAACTTCCACACTCCGACCTGGTTTCAAACCCTAACAGCCCCAGCATGCATCCTACGTCTCTCGTTGCTCTGCTCACACTGCTTCTGCCTTGCACGAGGCTGCTGATCTCTTTCCTCTTCCTGTACCACCTCCTTCCTGTCCTCACGCAAAGGATGATGGTAGTTGTAGTTCGGTTTGTCCAGCATAGTCTAACAATGTCTCTGTCTCCCTCTGGTAGCAGCAGTAGTTCAATGCACCAGAATACAGTGTTTTTATAGCAGCACTACACTAGCATTTGGCGATTGGAAATTAAGTGAGGGTGAGTGGAAATGCACACGCTAGCAGCACAATCAAATTATTTTGTGCTGCGTATTCCAGCGGTGCCACCATGCAGCCCCCCATTCCCCAGGGTGCACGGTGGCAGGCATCAGCAGCCTAACCTGACCAAGCTCGTCTCTGGCACTGGCGGGGGGGGGGGTTGGAGAGGAGCTTCTCTGCCTCCTCGCTCTTATGACTGGGTATGTTATTTTTGTAACTTTAATCTAAATAAAACTTTTAAACAGTGTAATTTCATAAGATATTTAAGGGGTTGTTTTTAGGGACAGAGTTAATGGCTGGGTAGGGGTTAGGTGGAGCAACTGGTGGCGAGTAACTCTTATGCCCTGGTTAGTAGCTTGGGACTTGAAATTTTGAGGTATGTATGTATAAAAAAAGCAAGTATAGCAGCCTGTATTGATACCTTTTTATTGGACTAACGTTACATTTAAAAGACAAGCTTGCGAGAGTGATCCTCTCTTCAGGTCTGGAAGCTTAAAGTTTAATTCTATGATATTGGTCAGTAAGATATTATTGGGCACACGGGTGGGGGTGTTGGGGAAAGAAAAAAGGAGAAAAAAAAACATTGAGGGTTCTTAGGCCCATAAACCAGTGAAGATAATGACAACGTGAAAGGAGGGGGGGACCAGTGAAGTCTGAAAAAAGACACGAGACGAAAATAAATAAAAAGGAAAACCAAACCCCAGCCAGAATTCTGAATGTTATGTGACGCTATGATAATGGGTTAAAAAGCCATAATCGAGGGGTGCGTGTCCGGATGCCGTAGCGAGTGTACGTGTGGTGGAGAGGCTCCTGTATAAGCTGGCTGTTCTACAGATTTTATTGCTGATTACCCTTCTCTACCCAGCTGAGCCCGGTACCAGAGACGACTGCCGGCATATACATGCGGATAAGAGACACCTCTGATCCCACTAAGAGGTACCTGAGCGGGTTGTTTAGGCTTTCGACCCGATTGACGGCGGCCATTTTAATTGCGGCCTAGCACGCATCGCCGACCCAAATGGGGAAGAAGGGCAAAGAGATGGGATCGCTGGACGGATCCAGGCAGCCTGACATCCGGAGCTCCCTGAGTGGAGCAACAATTACTAGGCCTCTGTTGCGGAGTGCGGAGTCCCGGGAGCTGGAGCTCTGCGCGGACACCCCCCGACCTCCCGGTTGCCGAGCAGCCACGGACCCCCCTGTCCCAGCCCTCCACTAAAGAGGACATTCGCCAGCTGTACGAGGACCTTCGGACGCTGTGGCACGGGGATCTGGCTCAGGTTAAAGCCGATATTTCAGCCATTGCAGCGGGCTCTTCGGTTATGGGTGCACGCTTGGACTTGCTGGAGGAGGGGAGGCTAGAGTCCGCAGCCCAGTTGTAGGACCTGCAGAAGCAGGTGAGGTATCTGACAGCGACAGTGGTGGACCTGGAGGCCAGACACCGGTGACGTAACCTCAGTCTCAGAGGGATCCCGGAGACTGTGGGTACTGGGGACTTACTGGCATACACCACTGGCTTTCTCTGCATGATACTGAAACTGCCCCCGGACTCCCCAGATGTCATAGTGTCGGCTTTTCGAGTCCGTAAGGCGGCAACTGCACACCCTGAAGCCTCCCGGGACGTCATTGCTATTATTAAGGCTATCTCGGTCCACACGCAGATTCTTCGGGAAGCCGGTAACGTACCAGCAGTGCCTTATGGGGATCAGAGAATTGCGGTGTATAAGGACCTAACGTTTCTGGCCCATGGTGGAGCGATGCCGTTATCGGGATGTGACGAGCTTCTTGAAACAACATGGGATACGGTACCATTGGGGGCCTTCGGGATCGCTTGTGATACTGCATAATGGACGGGCGCACCCAACACATACCCCTGAGGAAGCTCGGACCTATGCGGAGTCCCACCTATGACATTTGCTGACTCCATCGCCACCCAACCCGCCTGCAGTGGATGCTACTACTGTTGATCCAGGTTGAAGACTATGGATCCTGCGGCAGATTGCTATTGGTGTGTTGACTGTATACGTCCCCCCTCCCTTATCGCCCCTTCAGCTGAACGACCCGGCTTCCTGGCTGTGGGGATCCCCCTCTTACTCAGCTGATCCATCTGCTGATATTCCCTGCTGACGCCCCCCCTCACAGGTTGCAGAGACCCCTCTATACCCCTTCTTCCCCCACCCCTGATTGAGACACTCTGAGACACTATTTCTGGCATTTTCTGCTGACATTTTTTGGTGTATTGCTTATTTTTGATGTGCTGATGGATACTGGGAGCCTCTCCCCCCCTTTTTTTATTTTTTTTATTTCTTTGGCAGAATGGGACTGCCTCGGGGTGAGCCACTATGGCAGCTACCATGGCTCTGCCTGCCATAATTGGCCCCTGAGAGTCCTGGCCGCGTGACATTTGTCCTCCATGGCCTCCTTGTCCCCTGGACTCTTTTGGAGTGAGCCAGGAGAGTCACATAGTTGGCCTTTGCCATATCCCCCTTCCTTGTTTTGTTTTTCCTCTCCCCCCCCTTTTTTTTCCCTTCTCTTTTATATATATATTTTGGTCTCGGCTACCACCTTCCACTGCTTTGTTTTCCTGTTGTATACACCAGTGTTTATTTTTTTCTTGGCCCTGCGCGGCCATTGCTTCTTGATGATTTATTGTACTGCTGACATATCTTCATAATAAAAATTTTGAATATAAATAAAAAAAAAAAGCCAGAATCCACATTAAGTCCTTTTTGTCAGGACCCACTGTGGAGGGTAGGGGTCTCAAGCCCAGGATGCGGTTACACAAGCGGAGTGAGACAGGTGGGTAGGGTTTAAACAGAAAAGGTTTATTAAATGAGGAAGCAGAAATAAACCAGGAAGGGGACACTGGATAAATAATAAACAGGTATAGGAACTGACTGGCAGATATACTAAAAATACAGAGGACAGGGTACACTGAATAACACAAGGGTGGACAGGACAGATACTGGACTGGACACTGAATACAATAACACAAGGAGATACAGAGGAACATACAAACACACTTACTAGACAAAGAGGGTGGAGGACCAGGAGACACAGAGGGTAATGCAGGAGAGTGGTCAGATAAAGCATGGGTCAGTGGCAGGCAGCTGGCAGAGGTTGGTCAAAATCCAGATCAGAGGTAATACACGGTTTGTCAATCGATTAGCGATTCTGAAGCAGTGATGGGAGTTGCAGATAGTCCAGCAATGAGGGGTTTCCACAGGACAGAGCAATGAGGGGTTTCCACAGGACAGAGCAATGAGGGGTGCCACAGGACAGAGCAATGAGGGGTTTCACAGGACAGAGCAATGAGGGGGTTCCACAGGATACAGCAACGAGGGGGTTCACAGGATACAGTGACTTCGAAAGAAGATGCCGAAGCCCTGAGCTAAGCATTGGATCTGGTTAAATAGCAGTCCAGACCCAGCCCACACCTGAGGCCGGAAAGGTGAGGGAAGACCAGGTATGGATTCCAAAGTCTTGGACACTAGACCAGGCAGTGGTAAAACCTGGTCTGGAGCTTCACTTACAGGGTTATTCAAAGAGAATTGAAAAGTCACTGCACGTTTGGTGACTTTTCGTTCTCTTCAATTCGGTGCGATTCGGCGATCCCATTTCGGCGACCCTGCGGTGTATTCAGCAAGCACCACAGGGCCGTCGTAGTGCAGGGAAAAGCCGCCGAAAACCTGCCGAACAGTCACTGCAAAACCCAGGCGAATGCACACCGAAACCCACAAAAACATCTGGATTAACACCGCCGAACACGCCAGAGAAACCCAAGCAGGAGCCGATCAGAGTGCAGAGCAGCCGCCGGAAAAACCCGACATCGCAGACAAATGCAGTGAAAAAAAAATTAATAACAGTACGCTTGAATGTTTGAAAAGTGAAACAATGTTTGCAAACTACTGAGCGAAAATGTCTGAAATTTACATATGAGGTCCAATGAATGATAATAAAAAGGGCTGTTACAAAAAAAAGAAAAAACGTTTAAAAAAATTAAAAAACGGAAAAATTATTTTTGCAAACAAATCCCGAAAAATGCTTAAAAGATCCTAAAAAAATCTATAAATAAAGAGACTTTTTACTGCAGAATATTATAATAAACGGTTTATTAGATATTGGATTAAAACGGGAATATTTTTAACATTGAAGCCTATGGGATTCGCCTGAATGAACCCGTTGAATTAAGCCACCGAATAGTGGGGCATTACGGCAACTTTTCACTGCTGGTTTTTGTTCTCTGAATAGACGAAGCATTGCTTCTCTATGGGGGATTCACTGCCCTCGAACAGGCAACGAACAGGCACCGTATGTACAGGCAATTCGCCAACATTTGGCGAATTGCCTGCTCTCTGGATAGCCGAATGGCCAAGAAAGGTAACCGTACGCTGAATTTCACTGTTCGGTTACCTTTCAGCCACAATTCGGATCCCTTTGAATAACCCCTTTTGTCTTTTTTCCTGCGCCTTCAGCGAGGAGCCTGACACTTTCATAGTTTTAAAATATGTGATCATTTTCATTTCATATGTGTTGTGTTCACGGTGGTCTTTAAAATTTTCTTTGAGGATTTTAATTCTGAGGTTTTGGAAGGAGAGGCCTGTTAGATTGAAGTGATGTCCCACCGGGGTACAATATGTATTTTCCTGATATATACTATTAAAAATATTTTATGTATCCCCATTTTCTTTCTAATTTCTACCTATTATGCTTTATGTTTAAAAACTTTTTTCATCAGTTTTAAATATCAGATATGGGTTTTTGTTTCCTCCTCATTTCTCTTAATATTCCTCCAAGGTGAATAATGTCCTCTTATCCACTGTGGATTTACATTCTATGGTAGTTATTTCCAATTGTCTGAGTGTGCTTTAAGATAAATCTGTAATAAATCCTATGGTAACAAGCTCTTCTAACCTTTTTCTATAGCTACCAGATGACCCTACTAAATCTAGAGTATTTTTTAGGCTTGTGCACCGATTTTTTTTCGGTTCGATTCGTTCGGATTTTGTAAATTTTCGTTTCTACTCGTTTCGGCCGATTTCCATTTCGGTTCGGTTCGTTTCGGTTCGTTTTTGTATAGACTTTTTTTTCGTGATTTCGGAAATCTTCGTGTTTTTCGGAATATCTGTTCCCCTCGTTTCAAAGTGTCTATTCATTTTGACGTAAACTAATGGTTTTTCGGATCCGATAATTATACGATACGATAATTCTGCCAATACGATAATTGTGCCATTGAGATTTCTCATGTTTTACAAGAAGGATACATTGAGATTTCTCATGTTTTACAAGAAGGATACATTGAGATTTCTCTGGTTTCCCAGGAAGGATACATTGAGATTTCTCATGTTTTACTAGAAGGATACATTGAGATTACTCTGGATTTCCAGGAAGGATGCATTGAGATTTCTCATGTTTTACAAGAAGGATACATTGAGATTTCTCTGGTTTCCCGGGAAGGATACATTGAGATTTCTCATGTTTTACAAGAAGGATACATTGAGATTTCTCTGGTTTTCCAGGCAGGATACATTTGAGATTTCTCATGTTTTACAAAAAGGATACATTGAGATTTCTCATTTTTTACAAAAAGGATACATTGAGATTTCTTTGGATTTCCAGGAAGGATACATTGAGATTTCTCATGTTTTACAAGAAGGATACATTGAGATTTCTCTGGTTTCCCGGGAAGGATACATTGAGATTTCTCTGGCTTCCCGGAAAGGATACATTGAGATTTCTCATGTTTTACAAGAAGGATACATTGAGATTTCTCTGGTTTTACAAGAAGGATACATTGAGATTTCTCTGGTTTTACAAGAAGGATACATTGAGATTTCTCTGGTTTTCCAGGAAGGATACATTGAGATGGGAATGATACAAAATTTAATTACAGAATCAGCGATATAAATACGATGTCCGAAATTACTGAAATGGAACCGAAATCAAGAATGGAACCGAAATCACGAATGGAACGAAAATGAATTTCGATCTTACACATTTCTAGTTTATTTGAAAATTCTGAAAAGTTTTAGTTTCTGCTCGAAAATTTGTTCGGATCTGCCGTTTTCGGATCCGAAAATCTTCGTAAAATCATCCGAATCCGAATGCACGAATCGGGAAATTTCGTGAAAATTCCGAAATTCCGAAACACGAAACGCACATCCCTAGTATTTTTGGATTAGTGACAGTGTCTTTATCCAAATATTTCTTCACATGGGATATGGGGAAAATATGTTAATCAGAACTTTTTTAATCAATCTTAATTGTTAATTATATTTCTATGTACTTTTTGATTCTTAAATTTAGATAGTATTAGTTTGCAAATATTTATGAGATTATTTGGAGAATATTCTCAAGTCTTTCTTTGTTCTGTATATTTTAAGACGTTTTTATTTTTATTTCAGTACTAATTAAATTTCAGTATCTAGTAATTTTTTGCAAAACATCAAAATCACTTCACAGGAGTGTGAGGGCTGTAATTCATTCCTAAACAATGGCTCGAGCCATGAAGAACAAGCTACATTGATATAGATCATTCTTCTCTTGCTAGCCTTGATTTAATATCTTTAATATCTTTAATATATAGTATAGGAGCCTTTAATTTACAGTAAGCAGTCGCAGGTTCTGAGCCACAAGCAGAGCTTGCAGCTTGACTGAAATAGCAGCTCCGGCTCCTATACATAAAGGCTCAAGCCTAATTACTCAAGATGTTACTTGAGCAGCTTGGTTGTAATAGAGCCCAATAATTTGTATAATTTGAACAAAGCAGCAAGTACTGGAGAAAATCACACAGCTGTCCTTACTAAAGTGCTAATCCTGGGACTTTTGCAGATGTTATAAGGCTGTTTTAGGGTTAAATGGAGTTTTATGATTTGTTTTAGGATATGTTTACTTTTAGATTTGGAATATTCCCAGTTTTATTTTATCGGATAAAATGGCTTAGCTGTTTAATTGGGGTTAGGTGTATTATAATGATTAAGTATGACAATAGAGTTAGGTATATAGCTAGTAATAGGTTTAAAATGAGGTTTTAATTTAGTGTTACAAATTTGTTTAGTTTTACTGTTTGTTACAAAATCTGGGTTACACTTTTGACACATGGTTTATGTGGCACATTTGCATGGTTATTCAGAGAAAGGTGAAAACCAGGAGAACTGGCAGACGAGAACAATTTAGACCAAATAGCAGATTTGGAAAGTGAGATAAATGGGAGAATTTTTCTGGTTTGGCTATTTTGACCTAGAATTTTCACTTCTCCAGATATTCTCCTGAGTTTCACCTTTCTTTGAATAGACCTGATAGTATCATTGAATCACTAAGGGGGTTATTCAGAGAGATCCGAAATGTAACCGGACACTGCATTTCAGCGAACGGGGACATTTCGGGGCCATACGGCTATTCAGAGAGCAGGCAATTTGCCAAATTTTGGCCCTTTTCAAGGATGCCTGTCTTTAAACTGCCGGATTGCAATCCTCTCCCAGAGGAGGCTGACATCTTGGATGTCAGCCAAGCCTCTGGTAGGCCTCCCTCCACCCACTGACAACGTCGCCATATGCACGATGATGTCAGTTGGGCAGTTAACCCCTAGCTGCCCAGTGAAGATAGGGGGGTCCTTTGGAAAACATGTAGAACGTGACCTTTCCAGAACCATTTGCAGAACATGACCTTTCCAATGATACCAAACATGGTACAAGTAAAACAAAAAGATGAAAACCGTAATTTGTTTTGCTCTTTTTACTTGTATATATTGTTTCCATTTCAATTTTAATGTGAACAATGATGCTGTACTAACAATATTTTTTTGTTTTAGCTAAAATCCCATAATTTCTCAGAAAAATAAAGTAACATGTTCCCATTCCTATTTTTTTTTAACAAGAGTATCACTGAGCAGCAAATCATATCACCTGTGCTGTGCTTCAGCTATCTGGCAAACCTGGCCTGTTAGGGGGTCCTGAGGACAGGTTTGAGAAGCACTGATGCACACTACACCAGGAGTGCCTCTCATTTTCCTGGAATTTGTGTCTGGGGCATAGCGGCGCCCTGTGGGAGAGCACTGGTGTGTGGCTGGTGTGCAAGGAAGGGGCACTCATAGCTTTGACCATAATCACTTGTTCTCTGAATATCTTGGGAGCCTGATAGGTGAGTATAGATATGAGTAATTAGCACGCCTCAATCGTTATTCCTTGACTTTGAATATTGACCAATATTTTTAATGCATGGTTTTTGTATATAAAATATACAGTTCAAGTAGTTACAATATTTTTCTCAGATCTGTAATTTACATATCCAAATATGATATTGTCCCTTAAGAAAGACGTAACACGATAAAATTTTCTTAAATTCTTATTTATTTATTTATTTCTGTTGTTTTGTTCAAAGAAGAACCTGCTAAGCTTCAATTTTGAAACCATTTTATATACCACATATAATTCTAATATCCATTTATGGACACAGGCTATTATAATATTGCTGGAGTTCACCATTATAAATATGGACATGTCTTTCTTGTTACGCTCCCTTAATAATTCAAAAGGCCAAATGCAGACCTAGCGTGTGCTAGCAATCATCTATTCATGCAAATAATGCTTTCCAGACTTTGGCTTTTCAGTTCAGTAATGTAATGTAGTTTATAATGCAAAAATCAACAAACACAGAACTAAATTCTTTTTTGAGCAAGTAACTTATACTCGGATATAGGACTTTTACTTACATTGAAATGTAATATATTTGGTATACTGCAATCAACAGTAACAGAATTTATATAGCGCTAACGGATTCCAAGGTGCTTTACAATAGGAAAGCATGACCATGAGAGGATCATTGTCCTGCTAATACAGCACTTATAAAGGTGCTCAGCCAGACATCCCATGAGCTTACACTATAAGGAACTAAGGTAAGTGAAACAAAAGGGAGCAGTGGGACTGTGGAATTGATGACCAGAAAGAAAATAGCAGACTGCATGAGGATAGACCAAAAGCTTGGGCATGATCAGGTTAACTCAAGAGAGAAGTAAAGCAGTTGGAAGGAAGACCTTATAAAATTAGAATAGGGACTGGATGGGAGGGACAGCAGAGGTAAGTTGGAGGTGAATGTGGCTGTGTGTAAGAAATACAGACTTTAGAAATATGGCTAATGAACGCAGACAATTTACAACAGGGAGGAGCAGAACAAACTGAAAGTCAGCATAGAATTAAACAAAAGAAAGAGGGAAAAAAAAAAGTCAAGATGTCAGGTTATGCACCATAACGGTACTGGCCCTTCTGGTAATGAGTCCAATATGCAGGTTTGGGGATGCACACAGACGTAGGATGGAGAGGGATTGTTGGAGAACCAGACAGGAAAGCTGTGGGACAGGACACGATAGGACTTACTGGGTTGCTGAGGGTAGTTGGGAATGTAGTCCTTGTGTGCTGGCCATACAGGAGATCCAGGTATGAAGGTTGGAGCACAGTTGCTCTTGGGAGAGCACAGTGGGACTTTGGGGGGAAACACATTGGGACTTTGGAAAGTACACAGTGGAATTTGGAAGGTACACAGTGGGTCTTGGAAGGTACATGGTGGGAATAGAGGCAGAGGAATAGGCTGAGGGAACCAGTGATTTGGTAGGATAAATCAGGTCTCTCAGGAGCAGGTATGGATAGGACTTGTTCCTAAGAACAAGGAGCAACAACAATGAAGCATTGATGGAAAGTGGGAGAAGACGTTTATTTGCAGGGGAGTGTGTGTGTGTGTACTGTGTTTCACTGAAGGGAAAACCAGAGATGGTGTGCAGTGGATTGGTGACACACCAGACTACACTGAAAACCTGGTCAGGAACAAGGACACAGGAAAGGTGCTGCCTTCAGGTGATGGTACAGGTCAGACTGTGGATAGTATCCTGACACAAGATGTAATGGATGCAAAGATAAAAACAGTTATATCATTATTAGAGCAGAACCAATGTGGTAAAAGTTGTGTTGATTGAAAAATACCTTGCTGGCTTGTTTCAGAGGTGAAGATGGAGGTGAGTGTGGCTTGCTGGCTTGTTTCCGAGGGGAACATGGAGGTGATTGTGGCTCAGTGGCTTGTTTCAGAGGTGAAGATTGAACCAATCTTGTGCAAAGTTGACATGCAATAATAAAACATAGAATTTTGTCACAAGAATAAGGGGAAAGGGTATGCCATTAAAAGTAATATTTACTATATATGCTGTGCAAGTATCTTTTGTGGGACTATTTGATACATCATCAGATAAGTTTTGAATGCATCGTACTGCCAAGATAAGAGCTTGGTACTCCAGATGTTTGGATCTACAACTCCCATACTCCGCAGCCACTCATTAGGTTGGCTGCGCCTCAATATAAACATTGTTCCAAAAATGGCTGGTGGGCCATGGATGCTGCTACTAGACTGCCTCTGCATTCTATCCCATCATAAACACAGTTTATTATTTTTATCAAGGTGACACAAATGTGGCAGGGATACATCTCATAAGCACAGATACATTACTAGCCTGACAATTAACACAATGTTTTAGAGAGGAATTATTTTGAGATAAAGCACATTACACTTTTTATTTGTTATCTTGCTTCCAGTTCATCTATAGACAAGGCAATGAATCACATTCGGTACTTTCATGGTTATTAGAGACTAAAACACCCAAACTTGAAAAGAACTACAAGCTTACAAATCATAAAATCTTCTTGACATTGCAAATCCTAAATTGCCAAATTTCATCTGTGAGATTAGGTTCTTTTCAAGCCCATGGAGAATAATTGATAACCTAATTTATTTTTTGAGATTTTTTTCAAGGAGAAACAGAACATGCCCCTGGAAACCCAAAGAGTATAGTGGGATTCTGCTGTGCTGCTAGGGCACTCTTTATGTCTGATTGCTTGCTTTAATTTGCACAGAGGAGTATGGGGTTTTGGCACCTGGGTCATTCTGCCTGTCCTAAATGTAGATCTGGTTATTGTAAATTGTCCTAATTCAACAAATGCTTTGATTTTTCAAAAATGCATATTTTTAATTTCTACTTCTTCTAGTTAAATGACAAACATTACAGTGTACATAATTACATATTAAAATGTTTCTGTAATATAAACAAAGGCTCCTCTAACATCTCTTGTATTCCCAAAATGTTCTTTGCTAAAAAATGAAATTCATTAATAACCATAAAAAATGTTAGAACCCAGTTTCAGTTAACATTTTGCAAGCTCCCAGTACGTACAAGTGCCTCTCCCAATGCTCACTAAAAGGTTTTGTTCACAACGCCATTGTCAGTTTGAGTCTAGAGAGAAGCAGTGGATAAGGCCACGCCACCCTTCTCGTCACGGAATGAGAGGTGAGTATCAGATTTATGGGGGGTTAGGGGGTGCTACATGACTCTGCAAATGCAGAATCATGTAGGACCAGCTTTTAGAAGGTGCTAAGTTTGGACTCTACACATCCCTGCGGTAATTAGCGCCAGGCCCGTCTTTAATATTGATTGGACCCTGGGCAAACATTTTTCTTGGGCCCCCCCTGCCCGGATGCCACACCCACCACATCATTTTGCTCTCCACCCCCACAGTAATGCGCAGTGTTCATAAGCATAACACAGAGCTGCACAGCAATAAAACTCGCAGTAATGTGCGCAGAGGCGGCTCTAGACTTTGTGAGGCCTTAGGCTAAACTCAAGCATGAGGCTCCTACTGACACGCACAATATAAAAAATGCAAGCGATACAATATTAACAGTATAAATTGCGGATTTTAAAACAGACAAAATCATATGATCTTATAATTTATAGCTTTTAGAAATATATTAGTCTCACATACACACCTCATTTTACTGTGATGTTTATTGCTGTGGAGCTCTGTGATATGTGCAGTGTGTATGAGCATATCACAGAGCTCCACAGCAATAAACATAGTAATGTGCAGCGTCTGACTTTATCACAGAGCTCCACAGCAATAAAACTCACATTCAAACACACTGCACATTACTGTGAGTTTTATAGCTGTGGAGCTCTGTAATATGGTCATACACACTGTATATTGATGTGAGGTTTATTGTTGTGGACCTCTGATACGGTCATACACACTGCACATTACTGTATCAGAGGTCCACAGAAATAAACATCATAGTAATGTGCGGTGTGTATGACCGTATTACACCTCCACAGCAATAAAACTCACAGCAATATGCAGTGTATCACTGTATCACAGAGATCCACAGCAATAAAACTCACTCAAACACACTGCACATTTCTGAGAGTTTTATTGCTGTGGAGCTGTGATATGCTCATACATGCTGCACATTACTGTGGATTATATTGTTGTGGAGCTCTGATACAGTAATGTGCAGTCAATGTGTAAGAGTTTTAGTTCTCTGGAGCTTGTGCTATGCTCATACACACTGCGCAATTGTTTTATTGTGGCTTGCAGGAGGGCAAATAAAATCTGTATTTTCTCAAGGGGGAGGTTGATAAATAAAATGTGTTGTTTGGGAAAGTAATTTTTGTCCAGGTTGGAGGCAAATTTGTTTTCCTTAGTAGGTTTTTCCCAGAAGAAGGGTGAAGTTTTTTTTTTCCCAGTGAAGGCAGATAAATCTTTCTTGCTTTGGTGTAAATTCATCACAGGGAGAGGGGGGGGATAAAAATAACCCAAATCATATTTTCTTTTCTGGGGAGAGGGTGGCCAGCTGTAAACTTACTGCAATGTTCACCACCACAGTAGTGTGTGCTGTCTGTGAGTATATCAGAGAGAGCTCCAAAGCAATAAAAGAGTTAATATGGAAGGTGAACGCTACAGAAAGCTTCCAGTGACCCTGAAACATAGCCCCCCCCCCACACACACACACACACACCAGCTTAAAGCTGCTTTCATGAAAGAAGTGAAGAATGCAGCAGAGAGGAGGGCAGCCTCGGGAGAAAAGTAAACAAAAGAGGGAACAGGAGAGAGGAAGGGAGAGAGTTAAATGATGTGTGGCGTTTAGTGAAGACATAAGCCGAGGAGCGAGCATTCTGAAGGTCTGCAGTGTCTGCTGAAAAAAAAATCCACTACCTGTTCTTATCTGTCACTGGCTGCAGACTGCAATCACTCTGGCCCCTCGCTCCGTCTCCTCAGCAGCAGCTCCCGACCCCGTGTACACAGCGTGCAATGCGCGGGCCAGGATGGCGATGGTGAGGGGGAATAGGGGAGGAGCCGGATACGGAAGCCACGTGTGTCGTCTGGGAGCACAGCAGGATTGCATCCATCCACAGACAATGTACGTGGGCCTAAGGAGCAGCTGCTTTGGGCCCCTCAACAATGACTGGGCCCGGGCAGCTGCCCCTTTTGCCCCGCGTTAAAGACGGCCCTGATTAGCGCTAGCACTTTGTAATATCTTACTTATCAAAATGCTAATGTATGTTTGCGCTCCCCATGTTAGATATACAGTCAGGTCCAGAAATATTGGGACATCGACACAATTCTAACATCTTTGGCTCTATACACCACCACAATGGAGTTGGAATGAAACAAACACAATGTGCTTTAACTACAGACTGTCAGCTTTAATTTGAGGGTATGTACATCCAACTCAGGTGAACGGTGTAGGACTTACAGCAGTTTGCAGATGTGCCTCCCACTTGTTAAGGGACCAAACGTAATGGGACAATTGGCTTCTCAGCTGTTCCATGGCCAGGTGTGTGATATTCCCTCATTACCCCAATTACAATGTGCCAATAAAAGGCCCAGAGTTCACTTAAGTGTGCTATTTGCATTTCGAATCTGTTGCTGTCAACTCTCAAGATGAGATCCAAAGAGCTGTCACTATCAGTGAAGCAAGCCATCATTAGGCCGAAAAATCAAAACAAACCCATCAGAGAGATAGCAAGAACATTAGGCGTGGCCAAAACAACTGTTTGGAACATTCTCAAAAAGAAGGAACGCACCAGTGAGCTCAGCAACACCAAAGACCCGGGAGACCATGGAAAACAACTGTGGTGGATGAATGAAGAATTCTTTCCCTGGTGAAGAAAACACCCTTCACAACAGTTGGCCAGATCAAGAACACTCTCCAGGAGGTAGATGTATGTGTGTCATAGTCAACAATCAAGAGAAGACTTCACCAGAGTAAATACAGAGGGTTCACCACAAGATGTAAACCATTGGTGAGCCTCAAAAAGAGGAAGGCCAGATTAGAGTTTGCCAAACAACACCTAACAAAGCCTTCACAGTTCTGGAACAAGATCCTATGGACAGATGAGACCAAGATCAACTTGTACCAGAGTGATGGGAAGAGAAAAGTATGGAGAAGGAAAGGAACTGCTCATGATCCTAAGCATACCACCTCATCAGTGAAGCATGGTGGTGGTAGTGTCATGCGTGGGCATGTTTGGATGCCAATGGAACTGGTTCTCTTGTATTTTTTGATGATGTGACTGCTGACAAAAGCAGCAGGATGAATTCTGAAGTGTTTCGGGCAATATTATCTGCTCACATTCAGCCAAATGGCAGAGCATCACCAGGGATGAAATCCAGCATCTGGTGATGTCTATGCGTTCCAGACTTCAGGCTGTGATTGACTGCAAAGGATTTGCAACCAAGTATTAAGAAGGGAAAGTTTGATTTATGATTATTATCCTGTCACATTACTTTTGGCCCCTTAACAAGTGGGAGGCACATCTGGAAACTGCTGTAAGTCCTACACTGTTCACCTGAGTTGGATGTACATACCCTCAAATTAAAGTTGACAGTCTGCAGTTAAATCACATTGTGTTTATTTCATTCCATCTCCGTTGTGGTGGTGTATAGAGCCAAAGATGTTAGAATTGTGTCAACGTCCCAATATTTCTGGACCTGACTGTATGATGCGCAAAGTGCAGTAAGCTCGCGGAAGCTAGCTCAAAATATGATGCGCTAACGGATTACTAACATGGCAGCGTCAGGAATGTAATATGGAGGGCATGCATCAAACACACTTATCCTGGAAGTAATGTTAGTGTTAACTA
This sequence comes from Leptobrachium leishanense, assembly GCA_009667805.1. Classification (NCBI taxonomy): domain Eukaryota; kingdom Metazoa; phylum Chordata; class Amphibia; order Anura; family Megophryidae; genus Leptobrachium; species Leptobrachium leishanense. The sequence goes on along the minus strand of CM019067.1, from coordinate 174,360,426 downwards.
GGGAATATTGCCCTAAGTATTACCAAGAAGTCACCAAAGAGATGGTGATTGTTCCTATTGACTGTGATCACGCAATTCTATGAATAAATATTGCCCTACTTCAGAGATGATCTGAGAGTTTAATCTAAAACTTTATGGGTGAATAACCTTAACACCAAAGGTCATTTCTTTTTGTCCTGGAGTGTAAATAAAAGTTTGACATTTACTTATTATAATGCAACCACTATGAATGCGAGTCTTTCCGTGAAATGTTCTGTTTGATGCATGTAAATGTTAAGGTCAAACACTTCTATAGTTGTATTTAAATAGAAATAAATAAACCCTGTGCATTAATATTATAAATATATGATAAAATATGCATGTGTAATATTTTAATCCCGTTTGAGACACATCTTCATTTTGCTTGTTTGGTCCTTAAAGACAAACAATTTTGTAATTTTTGCTATATCTGTGTTCAGTCATAAATTCCATCTTTCTCATTTATTGCGAACACAAATATTATATACTGTTCTTGGGGACAGAGAGGGATTTACTTTGATGTGAATATATATATATATTTATAAATAGTGCCTTCCTCTAAATAAGGCTGTGAAAGTTTTTTTAAAATTCTGATTTTTTTTTTAAAACATTCACAAAAACTCTGCTCTCATGGCTATCAAATAATTGCAAATACTGCACGGATATATAAAATAAAATATTTGTTAAATTGTGTGCTGCAATTATTGGCACCACTATGAATTCATATGAGAATAATATATCCACTGGCTGCCTGGAGTAGAGATAACATCACTGCTCTGCATGGAGAGAGCCTGTGGAGACATGGGTTCGATCCCAACGAGCACCTCTCCAGTAAGTGTCCTTGGGCAACACACCTAACGGTACATACTCGCCACCCAGGACATACTTGAAAACAAGAGAAATCTCAATGTATCCTTCCTGGTAAAATCCTTTCTAAAAAAAAATATATATATATATGCCCTTTGATGTTTTAAATATTTTAGTACACCTGGCTAACTAGGAACAAGATTCAACCACAATGTCCTGTTTCACAAGGGAATAAATATGAGGTAACACATAGGTCAAAATCCCTTAGTCATTCAAAATGGATAAGACCAAGGGATGTAGTTGTGATGTGAGGAAAAAAGGTTGTTGAGCTTCACAAAATTGAAAAAGGCTATAAGTAAATAGGAAAAGCTTTGAGAGTGAATGGCCGTTTTTAACATCAGCAATAAATAAGTTCCAGTCAAATGGAAATGTTATGAATCAGCATGGAAGAGGAAGTGTGTCTATATTGTCTCAATGTACTGTGAGGAAGAGGATGGTTCAAGTGGCCAAAAAAGTCTCCAGGGATAACAGCAGGAGACCTGCAGAAGTTAATTGTATCTTGGGATCAGAACATTTCCATAACTAGAATCCGACATCATCTATATCACCACAAATTGTTTGGAAGGGTTTGAAGAAAAAATCTCATTCATAAATAAATTCAAGCATCTTCAGTTTGCCACAGATACTACTGGAACTTCAAAAGGGATCGAGTTGTATGGTCAGATGAAACCAAAATAGAACTTTTTGGCAATAAAAACCAGAGGTGGGTATGGCACAAAGAGCGGTAGCCATATGGAAATGCACTACATCCCAATGGTTAAATGTGGGGGTGTCCAGATGAATTGCTCATTTAATATCTAACTTCCTGCTCTGAATAACGTGATATGTATTACAGTTGTGTTCAAAATTATTCAACCCCCACTGAAATTGAGTGTTTTGGCCAGTTTGACATTGATTTTGATCATTCAGTCATCTTGCTTACAATTAAATCAAAGAGGCACGTGTAGGTCAGACAAATATAACATAACATTTATAATGAAATAACCACAAATGTCTTTTCTGTGCTCACATCATTATCAGTTTTATTCAACCCCCAAGTGACATTCAATCTTAGTACTTAGTACAACATCCTTTTACAGTTATAACAGCTTTTAAACGTGAAGCATAGCTTGACACAAGTGTCTTGCAGCGATCTACGGGTATCTTCGCCCATTCGTCATGGGCAAAAGCCTCCAGTTCAGTCACATTCTTAGGCTTGCGCACTGCAACTGCTTTCTTTAAGTCCCACCAGAGGTTCTCAATCGGATTTAAGTATGGTGACTGCGATGGCCACTCCAAAATGTTCCAGCCTTTAATCTGCAACCATGCTCTAGTGGACTTGGAGGTATGCTTGGGATCATTGTCCTGTTGAAAGGTCCAACGTCTCCCAAGCCTCAGGTTTGTGACGGACTGCATCACATTGTCATCCAATATCTCCTGTTAATGAAGAGAATTCATGGTACCTTGCACACGCTGAAGCTTCCCTGTACCTGCAGAAGCAAAACAGCCCCAAAGCATGATTGACCCCCCGCCATGCTTCACAGTAGGCAAGGTGTTCTTTTCTTCATAGGCCTTGTTCTTCCTCCTCCAAACATAGCGTTGATCCATGGGCCCAAACAGTTCTAATTTTGTTTCATCAGTCCACAGAACACTATCCCAAAACTTCTGTGGTTTGTCCACATGACTTTTGGCATACTGCAGTCGACTCTTCTTATTCTTTGGAGACAGCAAGGGGGTGCGCCTGGGAGTTCTGGCATGGAGGCCTTCATTACGCAGTGTGCGCCGTATTGTCTGAGCTGAAACTTCAGTACCCACGGGGACTTTTCTCCACTCTACGCTTCAGGTAGCGCACAGCAGTCGAAGTCAGCATCTTCTTTCTGCCACGACCAGGTAGCGTTTCAACAGTGCCCTTTGCCTTGAATTTGCGAATGATGCTTCCTATGGTCTCTCTTGGTATGTTTAACATCTTTGCAATCTTCTTCTAGCCATTGCCCTTCCTGTGAAGAGTAATTACCTCTTCTCTTGTCGTCCTGGACCATTCTCTTGACTTCACCATGTTTGTAACCACACCAGTAAATGTCTAGAAGGAGCTGAGTATCACAGTCATTTTAAAGCTGCCTAATTGGTGCTTATTATGCTTTATTGCTGCTCCGTGACATCCACAGGTGTTTTCAATACCTGATTGAAAACACTTGAATGAACCTCTGTTCTTCAGAGTGGTAGTCTTTAAGGGGTTGAATAATTGTGTCAATGAAGAATTCACAAAAGAAACATTTACTACTGTATTACAAAACCAATTGATGTCATTTTAGTTGCATATGGTTCTTTAAAAAGTCCTTGTAGGATTTCATTCTGAATACAATTACAAATGTACACTAAATTCCCTAAAACCCTTTACAGCATTGGGGGTTGAATAATTTTGAACACAACTGTATGTTTCTAAGTCAAGCTTCTCTTTGAGGTGTAGACGGTCCTCATATATATATATATATAGAGTTGCAAGAAAAAGTATGTGAACCCTTTGGGATTACGTGGAGTTTTGCATGAATTGGTCATAAAATGTGCTCTGATCTTCATCTAAGTCACAACAATTTTAAAAACACAGTCTGCTTAAAATAATACAACACAAACATTATATGTTTTCATGTGTTTATTGAACATAACATGCAAACATTCACAGTGCAGGGTGGGGAAAGTATGTGAACCCCTAGCCTAATGACTTCTCCAAGAGCTAATTGGAGCCAGGAGTGAGCCAACCTTGAGTCTGTGTGATATTATTAGATGTGTTGCTGAAAGCTGTCCTGCTCTTTAAAAACACACCAGTTTTGGGCTTACTGGTTTCAAGAAGCACAGCCTGATGTGAACCATGCCTCGCAGAAAAGAGCTCTCAGAAGACCTACGATCAAGAATTGCTGACTTGCATGAAGCTGGAAAGGGTTACAAAAGTATCTCCAAAAGCCTTGATGTTCATGTGTCCATGGTAAGGCAGACTGTCTACAAATGGGGAAAGTTCAGCACTGTTGCTACTCTCCCTAGGCGTGGTCATCCTGTAAAGATGACTGCAAGAGCACAGCGCAGAATGCTTAATGAGGTAAAGAAGAATCCTAGAATGTCAGCTAAAGACTTACAGAAATCTCTGGCACAAGCTAACATTTTTGTTGACACATCTACAATAAGGAAAACATTAAACAAGAATGGAGTACATGGGAGGACACCACGGAGGAAGCCATTGCTGTCCAAAAAGAATTATTGCAGCACGTTTGAAGTTGCAAAAGAGCACCTGGATGTTCCACAGCACTACTGGCAAAATATCCTGTGGACAGATTAAACCAAAATTGAGTTGTTTGGAAAAAACACACAACACTATGGTGTGGAGAAAAAAAGGCATAGCACACCAACATCAAAACCTCATCCCCACTGTAAAACATGGCGGAGGGAGCATCATGGTTTGGGGCTGCTTTGCTGCCTCAGGGCCTGGACGGATTATTGTCATTGATGGAAAAATTAATTCCAGAGTCTATCAAGACATTTTGCAGGAAAACGTAAGACCATCTGTCTGCCAACTGAAGCTCCGCAGAGGATGGGTGATGCAACAGGACAATGACCCAAAGCATACAAGTAATTCAACAAAAGAATGGCTTCAACAAAACAAAATACGCCTTCTGGAGTGGCCCAGTCAGAGTCCTGACCTCAACCGGATTGAAATGCTGTGGCATGACCTTAAGAGAGCGATTCACACCAGACATCCCAAGAATATTGCTACACTGAAACAGTTTTGTGAAGAGGAGTGGTCCAAAATTACTCCAGATGGTTGTGCAGGTCTGATCTGCAAATACAGGAAACGTTTGGTTGAGGTTATTGCTGCCAAAGGAGGGTCAACCAGTTAAGTCCAAAGGTTCACATACTTTTTCCACCCTGCACTGTGAATGTTTACATGTTCTGTTCAATAAAAACATGAAAACCTATAATGTTTGTGTTGTATTATTTTAAGCAGACTGTGTTTTTCAAATTGTTGTGACTTAGATGAAGATCAGAGCTCATTTTATGACCAATTCATGTAAAACTCCACGTAATCCCAAAGGGTTCACATACTTTTTCTTGCAACTGTATATATATATATACACAGGCGAAACTCGAAAAATTAGAATATTGTGCAAAAGTTAATTTATTTCAGTAATGCAATTAAAAGGTGAAACTAATATATGAGATGGACTCATCACATGCAAAGCAAGATAGTTCAAGCCATGAATTGTCATAATTGGGATGATTATGGTTTACAACTCATGAAAACCCCAAATCCACAAACTCAGAAAATTTGAATATTGTGAAAAGGTGCAATATTCTAGGCTCAAAGTGTCCCACTCTAATCAGCTAATTCAGCCATAACACCTGCAAAGGGTTCCTGAGCCTTTAAATGATCTCTCAGTCTGATTCAGTAGGAATCACAATCATGGGAAAGACTGCTGACCTGACAGTTGTGCAGAAAACCATCATCGACACCCTTCGTAAGGAGGGAAAGCCTGTATCAAAGCACATTAATAGAAAGTTATGCGGAAGGGAAAAGTGTGGAAGAAAAAGGTGCACAAGCAGCAGGGATGACCGCAACCTGGAGAGGAATGTCAGGAAAAGGCCATTCAAAAGTGTTGGGGACTGTCACAAGGAGTGGACTGAGGCTGTAGTCAGTGCATCAAGAGCCACCACACACAGACGGATCCTGGACATGGGCTTCAAATGTCGTATTCCTCTTGTCAACCCGCTCCTGAACAACAAACAACATCAGAAGCGTCTTACCTGGGTTAAAGAAAACTAGACCTGGTCTGTTTCTCAGTGGTCCAAAGTCCTCTTTTCACATGAGCAACTTTTGCATCTCATTTGGAAACCAAGGACCCAGAGTATGGAGGAAGAATGGAGAGGCACACACTGCAACATGCTTGAAGTCCAGTGGGAAGTTTCCACAGTCTATGTTGATTTGGGGAGCCATTTCATCTGCTGGTGTTAGTCCACTGTGCTTCATTAAGTCCAGGGTCAACGCAGCTGTCTACCAGGAGATTTTGGAGCACTTCATGCTTCCTTCCGCAGACGAACTTTATGAGGATGTTGACTTCATTTTCCAGCAGGAGTTGGCACCTGCCCACACTGCCAAAAGCACCAAAACCTGGTTCAATGACCGTGGGATTACTGTGCTTGATTGGCCAGCAAACTCGCCTGACCTGAACCCCATAGAGAATCTATGGGGCATTGCAAAGAGAAAGATGAGAGACATGAGACCGAACAATGCAGAAGAGCTGAAGGCCGCTATTGAAGCATCCTGGTCTTCCATAACACCTCAGCAGTGCCACAGTGTGATAGCTTCCATGCCACGCCGCATTGAGGCAGTAATTGCCGCAAAAGGGGTCCAAACCAAGTACTGAGTACATATGCATGCTTATACTTTTCAGAGGTCTGACATTGTTCTATGTACAATCCTTGTTTTATTGATTGCAGGTAATATTCTAATTTTCTGAGATTGTGGATTTGGGGTTTTCATGAGCTGTAAGCCATAATCATCACAATTATGAAAAATCACGGCTTGAACTATCTTGCTTTGCGTGTTATGAGTCTATCTCATATATTAGTTTCACCTTTTAAGTTGCATTACTGAAATAAATTAACTTTTGCACAATATTCAAATTTTTCGAGTTTCACCTGTATATACAGTCAGGTCCAGAAATATTGGGACTTCGACCCAATTCTAACATCTTTGGCTTTATACACTACCACAATGGAGTTGGACTGAAAGAAAAACAATGTGCTTTAACTGCAGACTGTCAGCTTTAATTTGAGGGTATGCACGTCCACCTCAGGTGAACGGTGTAGGACTTACAGCAGTTTGCAGATGTGCCTCCCACTTATTAAGGGACCAAAGGTAATGGGACAGAATAATAATCATAAATCAAACCTTCCCTTCTTAATACTTGGTTGCAAATCCTTTGCAGTCAATCAAAGCCTGAAGTCTGGAACGCATAGACATCACCAGATGCTGGGTTTCATCCCTGGTGATGCTCTGCCAGGCCTCTACTGCAACTGTCTTCAGTTCCTGCTTGTTCTTGGGAAATTTTCCCTTCAGTTTTGTCTTCAGCAAGTGAAATGCATGCTCAATGGGATTCAGGTCAGGTGATTGACTTGGCCATTGCATAACATTCAACTTCTGACCCTTTAAAAACTCTTTGGTTGCTTTTGCAGTATGCTTTGGGTCATTGTCCATCTGCACTGTGAAGCGCCATCCAATGAGTTCTGCAGCATTTGGCAGAATGTGAGAAGATAATATTGCCCGAAACACTTCAGAATTCATCCTGCTGCTTTTGTCAGCAGTCACATCATCAAAAAATACAAGAGAACCAGTTCCATTGGCAGCCATACATGCCCACGCCATGACGCTACCACCACCATGCTTCACTGATGAGGTGGTATGCTTAGGATCATGAGTAGGGATGAGCTGTTTGGTTCAATCTGTTCGGAGTTCGAATTGAACATCGGCCGTTCGACAGTTCACGAACTTCGAACTTTTTGGGACGTTCGCCAAAAGTTGAATTTTTTTTTTTAAAAAGTATAAAAAATGCTTAAAAAAATAATAAAAAATCTAGAAATAAAGAGACTCTTTGCTGCAGAATATTATAAGCAACAGTTTATTAGATATTGAATTAAAACGAGAATATTTTTAACATTGAAGCCTATGGGATAAAACATTCTTGTTACTAAAACATCAGGCAGACATGGCCCTCTAATTAGGCACTGTAGAGGGCAGCCTGCAGGGGCCTCCCAAGGATCCCCTTGAGGAGCATGCGATGACAGAGCTGCGACTGTGCGGGCTAGCCGCCCGAGTGCATGTGGCAGAGACAGGCAGGGCAGGGAGGGAGCCACTGCACCTGCGGCCACGGCAGACCCCCCCCACAACCAGGATCAAGGGAGCCCCCACTGACAACCAGGCTAAGGTAAGATGACACATTTAAAAAATAAAAAATTCGAGGACATTTTTAAATGTCCCCGGGAACATAAAATATAACTTTTTTTTTCTTTCTCTACCTGGCTGAATGTATTTAATTATATATGTTAGATACATTCAGCCAGGTAGAGGGGGTGGCATGTGGGCTGCGCGGGGTCTCAGGCAGTGGTTAGTTTTTTTTGTGTGTATATCTTTAGCAAATTTATAGGGGATGGTAAGGGCAGGCATGATATATATATATATATAAGATATATATATATATTCATATAAATATATATATCTAGACTTGTATTACACTGTCAGGGTTTAGTATGGATGAACCGGCTCTTGGAGAGTAGCAGTCCTGTTCAAGACAACCACTGACAAGGAGGCTAGGATATACAGTATATGTATACAGCACTCCTAGAGCAGTGGATGCAGTGTCAGGGTTTAGTTCTGCAGAATATCCGAGTTCAGTAGCGGTGGTAATACAATGAGGAGATATACGATTATATATATATATATATATGTATAGATTAGGTCGGCCGTGTTAGTCCAGATGCCAAAATCACGAGTATAGCAGAGTATATATATATGATGACAATCTTACTGTTTTCTTGGTTAGTAACTGTAGAGGATGGATAATACATGATGCTGCAGAATCAGTTGTAGGTCACAGAAGAAAAAGCCAGCAAGGAATTTAGGCAAAGCTATAAAGCAATAGATCAGAATTCTGGCTGTGTTCAAGCAGGATCTGAGACAAGTGGGAGGTTGATAGGCTGGCAGAGTTCAAGGGAGGTCAAGAGGCAAGCGGGAGGTCGATAGGCAGGCGGCGTTCAGACAGGGTCGATGGATAGCAGAGGTTCGGTAACGAGTAGACAATTCAGTAGTTTCAAAGGTTGTTAGCTCTGGATTATAGGTACAATAATTGAGCAATTACCCTCTGGTGGCTTCTTTTATGGGGGGTTGATTAGGTGCAGGTGCCGGTAATCTTCAGTGCGTGCAGCGTTCTTCCGGGTTGTGTCATCGAGCGTCGACGCCAGGTCCTTGCAGTGTGTGCCGGGAGTGTTGCTTCTGCACACGCATGCGTAAATCATTGTGGATCCAGACGGGGGAGAGAGAGGATCCCTCTACTTGTCTCTGATGCCAGAGGTAGGAGACCGTGTCTGGGCAATATATCCCGAACTCCAGGGACCTGATAACGGTGGCACATGACAGGTTCCCCCACCAAAACGACCTCTCCGAGGGCGGTCAGGATGAGCTGAGTGGAATCGTCGTACCAATGTAGAAGCACTGACCTCTGAAGCAGGTATCCAGGAATCTTCATCTGAGCCGTAGCCTTTTCATCGTACGAGATATTCTAGTCGATGCCACCGTAATCGGGAATCTAGGAGTTCCTCAACTTCATACCGATCTTCATCGTCCGCTGATACAGGACCTGGACAAGAGGGAGTTCTGCCAGGAAAGGGGTCGTTGAGAGCTGGATGTAATAAGGACACATGAAAAACTGGATGAATTTTATACGACACTGGTAGAGAAAGGCATACTGCTGTAGAGGAAATAATCTTAGTTATTGGGAAAGGACCTATATATTTGGGTCCTAATTTGTGCGAAGGACATTTTAATTTGATATTCTTTGTAGATAACATACTTTATCTTCTAGTTTATATAAAGGGGCAGTTGTGCGGTGCTTCTCTGCGTAAATTTTATATTGGGATTGAGCATGCAAAAGGTTGTCATGGATAATTTTATATGTCTGTAGAATCTCGTTCAGTCTTTGATCAGTGGTAGGTGTGTCAGTGGTAACAGGAGATCCAGGGAGCATTATGAGGTGTCTTCCGTAGTTCACAAAGAACGGGGAATAGTGTGTGGAAGTTTGTTTTTGGTTGTTATATACGAACTCTGTGATCGGAAGGTATTGTATCCAGTCATCTTGCAGATGAGTTATATAACATCATAAGTACTGTTCTAGTATTCCGTTAATGCGTTCGGTCTGGCCATTAGTTTGGGGATGAAATGCTGTCGATAATTTATTGTGAACGTGAAGACTCTTACAGAAAGCTGACCAAAAATGAGAAGTAAACTGGGTACCTCTGTCTGTGGTAATGGTTTCAGGGAGCCCATGTAAGGAAAAAATATGCGTCAAAAATAATTTAGCAGTGTCGGAAGCTGTAGGAAGATGTTTGCATGGGATAAAACGAGCCATCTTTGAGAACCTGTCTACAACTACCATTAAGGTATTATGACCGGAGGATTTTTTGGAGATCGGTTATAAAATCTATGGATATATCTGTCCAGGGGGTTGAAGGAACTGGTAGGGGTTGTAGTAGTCCTTGAGGTAGAGTATAGGGGGTTTTGGCCTGTATACAAGTAGGACAGTGAATCACATACTTCTTGATCTCATTGTTCATACCTGGCCACCAGAAGGATCTTCTTATTAAGTCGATGGTTTTATGAATTCCTCCGTGTCCTCCTATAGCGGCGTCGTGGTAGTATCGTAAGACGGATAGTCGGGCTTCTCGAGGAACTACAAAACGATCGGCCCTAAGAAAGAATCCATTTTTCTTCTGTAGAGGAATATCAGAAATGCTATTAGTTATCGTGTGATTATACATTTTCATAGTATCCCATAAGGAAGGATGGATTGTGGCGAAACAGGTTTTAGATAGTATGTATTCTTCTGTAGAGGTTGTTTCTGTGGTGTTCATTCGGGAAAGGGCATCGGCTTTTCCATTTTTACTTCCGGGTCTGTAAGTTATATGCAGGTCGAAACGATCAAAAAAGAGAGCCCATCTTGCTTGCCGGGGTTTTAATCTTTTTGCTTTTTGTATGTACTCTAGATTTTTGTGATCGGTAAAAATAGTAACAGGGTAACGGGAACCTTCTAATAAATGTCTCCACTCTTCTAATGCTAGTTTGATAGCAAGCAACTCCTTTTCTCCTACATAATAATTTCTCTCGGCAGCAGACAATGATTTAGAAAAAAAGGCAACTGGATGTAGTATTTGTTTGTCACCTACTCTTTGTGACAATATGGCACCTGTAGCATAATTAGAAGCATCTACTTCTACGTAATACGGAGTCATGGGATCAGGTAGCGTTAGTATGGGAGCAGTAGAAAAACAGTCCTTTAATTTTTTGAAGGCTTGTTGAGATGCTTCGTTCCAGACGAAACGATTCGTTAGCCCAGTCAATTCTGTTAACGGCTTAGTTATAGCAGAGAAATTTTTAATGAATTTACAATAGAAATTGCAGAAGCCTAGAAAACATTGTATTCCCTTTTTGTTAGCAGGAACGGGCCATTCTTCAATAGCTTTTGTTTTGGATTTATCCATCTGGAGTCCTCCAGGCGTGATCACGAAACCCAAGAATTCTATCTGTTGGCTGTCAAAGATGCATTTTTCCAATTTGGCATAAAGGTGATGGTCTCGTAGCCGCTGTAATACCGTCTTGACATGCACATGATGTTCTGACAAAGAATTGGAGTATATAAGAATATCATCTAGATAAATTATAACGTATATGTCAAGGATATCTCTGAATATGTCGTTCAGGAACCTTTGGAACGTTGCTGGAGCATTACAGAGGCCATATGGCATTACAAGATATTCATAATGACCGTAACGGGAACGAAATGCAGTTTTCCATTCATGTCCATGTTTTATTCGTACCAAATTATACGCTCCTCTAAGGTCGAGCTTGGTGAAGAATTTGGCTTTGCGTAACCTATCCATCAATTCAGTAATTAGTGGAAGAGGGTATTTGTTTTTTATGGTCACTTTGTTAAGAGCCCTGTAATCAATGCAGGGTCTTAATCCTCTGTCTTTTTTACCAACAAAGAAGATTGGAGCTCCAGCTGGAGACTTGGAGGGTTTAATAAATCCTTTGTTTAAATTGTCGTCGATATATTCCTTCAGAACAAGTAATTCGGGTTCAGACAAAGGGTATATTCTACCAAAGGGTATGGGAGAACCAGGATATAGATCAATGGGACAGTCATATTGTCTATGAGGGGGTAGGGTATCGGCTCCTTTCTTTTGGAATATATCAGTAAAATCCTCATACTGATCAGGTAAAGTTATTGCTCCTAGTGTTACGATAGGTTGGTCCATAGTGTCATATACGGCGGTTTTGTCATTATCAGGTATGTTTATAGTTACTGTACCTTGACGCCAATCTATGGAAGGGTTGTGTTTTTTCAACCATGGGAGTCCTAGAATCAGAGGAAAAGTAGGAGAATCAATAATATCAAAGGATAATCTTTTTTCGAAAACTGGGCCAACGGATATTGAGAGGGGTATGGTTTCTTGTAGAATAGAACCCGATTTGGGAGGGTTCTCATCTAATAATTGTATAGCCAAGGGGTGCTTCTTGGTGATAAGCGGAATCTTGTAAGCAATGGCAAATTGGTTGTCTAGGAAGCATCCGCTGGCTCCAGAGTCGATCATGGCATTAATAGTCAGATGGCCTTCCGTCCACTGTAGGAACACAGGGATTGTCAGATGAGAACACATATATCCATTAGCATCGTTAGGGACTATATTGCTACATAATATATGTTTCTTACCCCTGTGGACGTCAGGTCTTTCACGGCATTCTCTGACTTGGTGCCCGGCTCTTCCGCAGTACATGCACAATCCTAGAGATCTTCTGCGGGCACGTTCGTTTTCTGGTAAGGGTCCTCTTACCGCATTGAGCTGCATAGGTTCACCTTCGGGAGCTGGTAAGGCAAGCAGAGGACGAGGAGGAGGGGTGAGAGGCCGTGTGGGTCTTCGCAATATAGGAGGTCTGATGATTGCAGCTCTCTCTCCTCTTCTTTCTCTATATCTTCTGTCTATTTGGGTACAGAGTGTCATTAGAGGATCAAGGGAGACAGGTGATTCGACTCGTGCCAGTTCGTCTTTGATATAATCTGATAGTCCTGACTTGAACTGCGTTAGTAAAGCAGGTTCATTCCATTCGGAGTCAAGTGCAAGATGGCGGAATTCCGTAACATAGTCTTCAATTTCGCTTCTACCCTGTCGTAGAATAGAGAGGGCACGAGCGGCGTTAGAAGCTCTGTGGGGGTCATCATATAATTCTTCCATAGCTCGTAGAAAGGTATTCCACTGTAGTAGTACCGGATCATCAGTGTATATCAAGTGATGAGCCCAACACTGGGGCCTCCCCGTTAATAGAGAAATAACGGTATGTACACGGGCATAATCAGTGGCATATGTTAGAGGTTGAAGGGAGAAAACAATCTGACAAGCTGTTATGAATGGTCGAAACTGAAGTCTGTCTCCATCGAATTTATCTGGCAGAGGTAAATGAGGCTCTGAAGGGGTAGCCACTCCTCTGTACGGAGGAGGTTCGGGCATCGCAGGAGTACCAGGCAGAGGGGTGGCGGCAGTGATACGGAGTTCTAGGCGATCATAAACCGTCTGTAGAGGGGATTGTGATCTTTGTACTTCTTGCACGGTCTGAGATAATGCATTCAGCTGGGTATTGATGTTAGTCAGTACTTCGCTTAGCCCCGCCGGTTCCATTTTAGGCTCAATTTTTATGTCAGGGTTTAGTATGGATGAACCGGCTCTTGGAGAGTAGCAGTCCTGTTCAAGACGACCACTGACAAGGAGGCTAGGATATATATGTATACAGCACTCCTAGAGCAGTGGATGCGGTGTCAGGGTTTAGTTCTGCAGAATATCCGAGTTCAGTAGCGGTGGTAATACAATGAGGAGATATACGATTCTATATATATATATAGATATATGATGACAATCTTACTGTTTTCTTGGTTAGTAACTGTAGAGGATGGATAATACACGATGCTGCAGAATCAGTTGTAGGTCACAGAAGAAAAAGCCAGCAAGGAATTTAGGCAAAGCTATAAAGCAATAGATCAGAATTCTGGCTATGTTCAAGCAAGGTCTGAGACAAGCGGGAGGTCGATAGGCTGGCAGAGTTCAAGGGAGGTCAAGAGTCAAGCGGGAGGTCGATAGGCAGGCGGCGTTCAGACAGGGTCGATGGATAGCAGAGGTTCGGTAACGAGTAGACAATTCAGTAGTTTCAAAGGTTGTTAGCTCTGGATTATAGGTACAATAATTGAGCAATTACTCACCCTCTGGTGGCTTCTTTTATGGGGGGTTGATTAGGTGCAGGTGCCGGTAATCTTCAGTGCGTGCAGCGTTCTTCCGGGTTGTGTCATCGAGCGTCGACGTCAGGTCCTTGCACTGTGTGCCAGGAGTGTTGCTTCTGCACACGCATGCGTAAATCATTGCGGACCCAGACAGGGGAGAGAGAGGATCCCTCTACGTGTCTCTGATGCCTGAGGTAGGAGACCGTGTCTGGGCAATATATCCCGAACTCCAAGGACCTGATAACGGTGGCACATGACATACACACACATTTTGGCAACTAATTCCTCCCCCCATTTGGTTGATCCCTCCAGAAGAAATGTTGTACCCGATAGAGCAGAGAATAATATATATATTCTCTGCTCTGTCAGGTTCAACATTTCTTCTTGAGGGATCAGCCAAATGGGGGGGGGAATTAGTTGCCAAAATGTGTGCGTATGTCATGTTTAGTTGAGATTGTCCACATGCCACCCCCATGTGCGTATGTGTATATATGATCTGAGGTCTGTGGGTGGGTGTATATATATATATCTGTGTGTTGATATATACGTATATATAGGTCTGCGTGTTGATATATACGTATATGTCTGTGTGTGGTATCAATGCATCCCTACTCTATACACAGCGTTCCATGTCCCTATAATATATATAATCAGGGGTTACGTTTTTTTAATATTTTTATACTATTCCTATTAAATTAACAGTAATTTTTGATGTATTTTATTCAGTAGAAACTTTTTTTTCCTATATAACATGTGCTTTGTGAAAATAAAACAGTTTTGTGTGTACATTTTAATTTAGTTAGTGGATTCCTGTCCAGTGCGGTGAGAAGCAAACGTAATGTAGTGTAGACAAGCTGCGAGGCGGAGCGGAGTGCAGTCAATCCTGCAAAATGTTTGCTTCTCTTCCCTTCGCTATGCTGTGCGTCGCTACACGCTCAGTGTGTCTCAGCCTTTATTCCCGCATCGCTAGTTTACCGAATCAGTTTGTATACTTGTTACTGACCCTGCTTGTTCTGAGGACCCGATCTGTTGCCGACTTTGCCTGCCATTTGACTATTCTCTCTGTGTATTCCCTGCCTGTTCTGTTTACTTCCTGTTGCTACTGGTGTGCGCTGATTCTCACCATATACAGTAGCGCAGTACAAGTCCCTAAACATTGCTGACCCGGTTTTGTTATGGCTGCTGATGTAACTGAATAGATTGGGGATCTCTTCTGCATTACCAAAACCTCCACCACTGCACTCTTCCACAAAACCTCAGAGGGGTTACGGTGTGAAGGCACTTGCTGCCACCAAAGGCACAATATTTGGGTGCACTGCCACTGACGCCTATACCAGATTCATATCATTTTATTATTGGACCGCAGGGTCCAACCCTGCACTCTTCCACAATACCACAGAGGGGTTACGGTGTGACGGCACTGTTGCTGACACTAAAGGCCCAATTTTAAAGCACCTATTGTTACTCTCATCCAAAGCCTGCATAAGTTTCACCATAATTTAGCCCAAAAAATCACTAAACTTGTTCTGCATGTCCTAAAATGTCTCCTCTTTTCATACAGACTGCCGCCCCAAGCATTTGTTTATGAATAGATTAAAGGAAAACCATTTACCGTAATTTGAAATGTCATTTTTTTGTTTTTAAATGTTTCTATACTTCCTGCAAATCCGCCACTTCACGGGCAGGTTATGGGGACCTCCTAGGCATGATATTTGAAGGAATTTTTTGTTTTTATTCTTAACCTTTATTTCATGGAAAACTCACTGTTCCTTTAAAAACGTTTTTTTTTTTTTACTTTTTGTCCTTGATTCCTGTCCCCCAGGGCACTACCCGGACCCCCATACACCTTTTATGGCAAATATCTTGCATATATGCCCTCTTGGAGGGCACTCTAAAATTCAAACTTTCGAGTCCCATTGACTTGCATTCAGTTCGGTTCGTGTTCACATTTGAACTCGAACTTTTGAAATTGTTCGAGTTAGAATGCGAACCGAACATGGGGGTGTTTGGCTCATCCCTTATCATGAGCAGTTCCTTTTCTTCTCCATACTCTTCTCTTCCCATCACTCTGGTACAAGTTGATCTTGGTCTCATCTGTCGATAGGATCTTGTTCCAGAACTGTGAAGGCTTGGTTAGGTGTTGTTTGGCAAACTCTAAT
The DNA here is from genome assembly GCA_009667805.1 of Leptobrachium leishanense. Lineage (NCBI taxonomy): Eukaryota > Metazoa > Chordata > Amphibia > Anura > Megophryidae > Leptobrachium > Leptobrachium leishanense. The sequence continues at coordinate 174,344,321 of CM019067.1, read as the reverse complement.
CTGGCCTTTCTGTTTTTGAGGCTCTCCAATGGTTTACATCTTGTGGTGAACCCTCTGTATTCACTCTGGTGAAGTCTTCTCTTGATTGTTGACTTTGACACACATGCACCTACCTCCTGGAGAGTGTTCTTGATCTGGCCAACTGTTATGAAGGGTGTTTTCTTCACCAGGGAACGAATTCTTCGGTCATCCACCACAGTTGTTTTCCGTGGTCTCCCGGGTCTTTTGGTGTTGCTGAGCTCACCGGTGCATTCCTTCTTTTTGAGAATGTTCCAAACAGTTGTTTTGGCCACACCTAATGTTCTTGCTATCTGTCTGATGGGTTTGTTTTGTTTCTTCAGCCTAATGATGGATTGCATCACTGATAGTGACAGCTCTTTGGATCTCATCTTGAGAGTTGACAGCAACAGATTCCAAATGCAAATAGCACACTTGAAATGAACTCTGGGCCTTTTATCTGCACATTGTAATTGGGGTAATGAGGGAATATCACACACCTGGCCATGGAATAGCTGAGAAGCCAATTGTCCCATTACCTTTGGTCCCTTAACAAGTGTGAGGCACATCTGCAAACTGCTTTAAGTCCTACACCATTCACCTGAGTTGGATGTACATACCCTCAAATTAAAGCTGACAGTCTGCAGTTAAAGCACATTGTGTTTGTTTTATTCCAACTCCATTGTGGTAGTATATAGAGCCAAAGATGTTAGAATTGTGTCAATGTCCCAATATTCCTGGACCTGACTGTATATATATATATATATATATATTTGTGCGTATAATTGTCCTATGTAAATTGATTTGTATGCATATATGTTTACTTTTTCATGGTCCACTTTATGTTATGGCTTTAAAATGTATTTATAAACCGCATTTGGTTATAGAAGCATTACATGTTTGTAGGGATATTGATCTAATATATTACATATTGAATGATTTATTTAACCCCTCCACTACAAAGCATTTTTCTTAAGAAAAAAAGTTATAAAACTGCAATTTTGCATATAGCTTGTTTTTTATATTATTAAAATATATAACAAATTTGTATATGTAAACATTTTCATTCATCTTTTACAGAAATATTGTGTGATAATTTACAGAAAAGACATGTTATCCTTTGTGCATGCTTTTAAGCAGAGTCTACATTGTCAAGATACAGGCATAACGTATTTATGTGTAAAATACAGTTATTACGATAGAAAAATAATAAAGATGGTTAGCTATCCTGCTTGCAGTACCCGCAGTCAGATTATTAACATTTTTGGAAGCGCATTGCTAATAGAATGTAAAAATAATGTACAAATGAGGTTTAATATGTCCTTACAGCAGGTACAATAACATCTTTATAATTGCATAACACAGGTCTAACCAGCTATTACAAAATCCTGACTCATCCCTGTACATTAACCCCTTAACGCAGCAGGTAGTTCCATGCCGTCCTGAATTTGGCAGACTTTAACGTCGCAGGACGGTATGGAACGTCCTCGGCGTTAGGAGCCCAGCCGGAGGTTATACTCACCTCCCCGGTGGCTCCCGAGCAGATCTGGCTTCGATGAAGCCTGATCTGCATTTTTTATAGCCTCCTGGCGCACTGACGTCATCGCACTGGCGCGATGACGTCAGTTTCAGGCGCACCCCCCGCCGGAGCATGGGGAAGCGCCTGGAGGGGAGGGGAGATCCTTTGGATTCCTCTATCTCCCCATCGCCGGGGGCTAGAAGGCTGTGGCCAGCATCGCTGTAACAGTCACAGCCTGACCTTTCCAGCGATGTATGGGGGTTAACCCCTTAGTTGCCAGGTCGCGACCGGGCACTAATTCGTGCCCGATCATGGCCTATTTCCGGTGGGGCCACCATCTTGGATGGCAGTCCCACCTCCGGGTCCCTCCCCACGTCAACTGACTCATTGTGCCATGCGTGATGATGTCAGTTAACCGGGGAAGCCCTAGCTGCAAAGGGATTTCCTAAGGAAATCCCATGGAGGAGATAGGGGGGTTCTTTGAACCACTTTATCTCCTGATTGGTGGAAGCTAGGTGATCATGCCTGATATTGTTGGAAAGGCCTGAGCATGGCCTTTCCAATGACATCAAACATGACCATGTTAAAAGTAAAACTAAAGTGAATAAAAATAAAAATATTAAAAAAAATTATTAATTAAAAAATAAAAACGTGCTTTTTTTTAATGCAGCATTATTGTTCACATTTCAATTATAATGTGAACAATGATTCTTCACTAAAAAATTTTTTTTTGGGCGGGGGGGTTTAGCTAAAATCTCATAATTTCTCCCAAAAAAATTATTTAAAAAAATGGGTTCCCAAGTCTACCCCATAGAATATAACAGCAAAGGATCGAATAATAAAATTTTATTGAAAATTCCGATTTTTTTACATTTTTTGTTAAAGCATTCTAGCAGGACATGACGTATATATATATAATTATGATATATTATTAATCTGCCAAGTCTGCCGGAAAGAGCGATATATAATTTGTCTGTGTGGTATAATAATAAATGTATTTAACCCGCGTTTAAACACGATGAGCAAAAACTTCAGCACCTTCACTTCCGAAAGAGCGCCAAAGTTGTTAAATTACTCCCGTCCTTAAGGGGTTAATGAGTGACTTAGAGCTTGCTTCTCCAATTCTGTCCTTTCCTAGGATGTTTCAATCCAGCAATACATTTTGTTGACCTTATTTCATAGTATGGGATGGAGAGTCTCTTCACAACTCCTGCCATAAATACAGGATGACAGGAGTGAAGTCTAAATGAGAATTTCCTTTCTTCTTTCAGCCCAGGAAGAGCACCAATCCTGCATTACAAAGGTAGGAATATAAGGCTTTCTACGTGTGCTAAATTTGGTTTTCAATGAGCAAAACCATAAATAAATAAAATGTGAGTGCTTAGAACACCATCAAACAATTCTAATATACTTATCATGATTCCATATATCATGGTACCGGCTGGGTGGAGTAGAGGTCTCATCACTGCTCTGCGTGGAGAGAGCCTGTGGAGTCATGGGTTTGATCCCATTGAGCACCTCTCCAGTAAGTGTCCTTGGGCAAGACACCCAACGGTACATACTTGCCACCCAGGCCATACCTGAAAACGAGAGAAATCTCAATGTGGTAAAATACCTTCATAAAAAATTCAAAAGATTACTTTTCAGATTAATCAACCCTTCTCCTTCATAAATCAACACATATACAGGGTTATTCAGAGAGCAGTGAAAAGCTGGAGGATGGAAAATTCTAGGTCAAAATAGCTGGTTTGGAAAGTGAGATAAATGGGAGAATTTTTCTGGTTTGGCTATTTTGACTTTCAGGTCTATTCAACGAAAGGTGAAACTCAGGAGAATGACTGGAGAAGTGAAAATTCTAGGTCAAAAGAGCCAAACCAGAAAAATTCTCCCATTTATCTCACTTTCCAAATCGGCTGGTTTTCACCTTTCTCTGAATAACCCTGCTAGAATTTTCCATTCTCCAGCCATTCTCCTGCTTTTCACCTCTCTCTGAATAACCCTGATAGTGAAGATTTCCAAATAATCATTAATCAATTACATCAATAAACATGTGGCATTGAATTGAATTTCACGTACAGCATTAATAGGGCTACTCCAACTTTACATGCAGAGAGGATCATCACCTTTGTGTACATTGGATCCTACATTACAATGGTCAACAAAAAAAAAAGAGAAAATTCTGGCCTGGATTTTTGCACTTCACTAATTTCAGGGTGCTGATTACAAATGCTGATCTCAGATTTGCTCTATCACATCTCATTTTTATGCTATAGGCATTCCCCATTTTCATTGATTTTACCCAAAATTAACTCTTTGTCACTTATGATTGCAAGTTTTTGTGAGTCAGTGACTGCTTTAGTGTTAAAATATGGTGCTGCATTTTTAGGATAATGTGTTTATAGTATCGTTTTATGTAGATATCCAATTTATTTAACCCCTTAGTGACCAGGCGGTTTTACAAAAGTCCATCCTTTAGTGCCTGCTGCTGTTTTTACATTTCTGCTTTTAGGTCAAATTTTCCATTTACTCGTTCATGCAACCCACACATATTATACACCATTTTTTCCTGCCATTAAATGGACTTTCTAAAGATACCATTATTTCCATCATATCATATAATTTACTATAAAAAAAATGAAAAAAATGGAAAAAAAACACTTTTTTGAAATTCAATGCCCAAAATCTACAACCGCCAATCTACCTCCACTTGGCAGCTAGGGGGATAACTGGCCCATTAACGTCCTCACACATATGGTGAGGATGTCAGTGGGTGGGGGGGTGACCCGGAGGCTTGGCTGACGTCTAAGATGTCAGCCACCTCCAGGTTTGAATCGCAATTCGGTGCCGATTGGCGCCGAATCGTGATCCAGCAGCAAAATAGTTAATGCTCTCCCCTTTCCAGCAGTGTAATTTTTTTTCCGTATGGTTGGGGAGATAGAGGGCTCCAAAAGAGCCTCCCCTCCCCTTCCTGATTTTTACTGCAGGAGCCGGTGGGCGCCTGCCGATGATGTCATCACTCAGCGTGATGACGTCATCGTGCCTGCCGGCCCCCTTAACCACTTCGCTGCAGAGGACGCGCTCAGCGCGTCCTGCTACAGGAAGGGTTTGCTGCGGAGGACGTGCTGAGCGCGTCCTCCCGAAGCAGCCTGCGATCGGCCGGATTCGGCCGATCGCTGTGCCCCCCGGTGCGGGCTGACATCTTGGATGTCAGCCCGTCAATCGGGACCGCCGCGGGCACAATAGATGTCATCGCAGTGGCGTGTGCGGAGGAGGCGCCTGAAAGGGAGGGGGGGAGGTCCTTCGGACCTCTCTCCCTCCCGATCGCGGGGGTCCTGAGCTTAATTGCAGGCACCGTTTGGAAGGGCACAACCTGCCCTTCCAAACGGTGGCTGTCATTAACCCCTGGGGAGCCGGATCACGAATCGGCGCTGAAAAGCGCCGGTTCGTGATCCTTTCCCGGAGCTGGCCTACATCCGGGAACTCCCCTTGAGGACTGGCGTCATCGTGCATAGCACGATGACGCCAGTCCTGGAGTTAACCCCTAGCTGCCACCAATGGTGGAGATAGGGGGTTCTAATGAACCCCCTATCTCCCGATCCGTGGCAGCTAGGGGTTAAAGTTACTGTTGGCTGTTCCAACGATACCAAACACGACTATGAAAAAAGTTTTTTTAAAAAAATAAAAAAAATATATATTTTAAAAAAAATTATAAAAAAAAACAATTTGTTTTTCTTTTTTTTGGTTTGTTAATGCAGCAATATTGTTCCCATTTCAATTATAATGTGAACAATGATACTGCACTAACGATTTTTATATGCGGTGCGTTTGTTAAAAATCGCGTAATTTTCCCCCAAAAAAATGTAACGAGACCCCATTTCTAAATTTTTTAACAAGCGCACCCCATGCAAAATATAACCGCAATTACTTGCATGTTAAAATGTGAAAAAAAACACTTTACACGTTGTAAATTATTGATAATTCATATTTTATTGCATTTTTTGTTATAATATACAGACAGGTCATGACGTATACATATAATAATGACATATTATGAATCTGCCGAGTCTGACGGAAAGAACGATATATAATATGTCTGGGTCATATACTAAAAGAAGCCTTTATTTAGCCTTATTTAAACATGATGAGCAAAACCGGTAAAAATGACCTCAGCACACAGGCGGGAAATGCCTCAGCAGCGAAAGGGTTAAAAGGTGGGTTAAAAGGTGGACCGCCGTGGGAGGGAGGTTAGGAGACCCCTGACGTACCATGTATTTCCGTGGGTCTAAGGGAGTCTTTCCTATTGGAAGTACATGATAAATCAGCGGTTGGGAAGGGGTTATATTTTACTTACGCAGGGTGTGATCTAATAATGGCTACAACATCTGAAAGAAGGAAATGCAATAATGACCCAGATATATTTTTGCTACACCTGTGGCAGCTTCACTTTGCAGGATCATTTTGCTGTTTTTATTGAAAATGCAATATTTGATATCTCAAAGACCTTATGTGATAGACAAAAACGGATGCCCGATTTGGAATCAGCACCCCAAAATTACCTTAAAACAGTTGGAATACCTTATGCCAGAAAAAGTGTGCTGACCAGTGCTATCAAACAATGGATAATGGACTCCAGAAAAATGAACTGCTTTAGCCAATTCTTATTATTATTTAAAAAAAAATATTAAAACCAAAACTAAAAATCAAGAATAACCCATCTACACTTATATATGACATAAAAGATACAGATACCCAAACATGCAAACCTAGCCAGTGGTGCAAGGTAAATAGAAAAGCTTCAAGAAAGTCCTGAATATCGCTGGGCCAAATAGGCAAAGGGTAGTCAGCAACGAGATGAGGTCAGGGACAGGAGAGATATACAATAACAAGCCAAGGTCTTGGATAGGAAGTAGTACATGATATCAATAGAGTGAGAGAAGGTCACAGGAAGATAGAAAATCATGATAAATAAGTCAAAACTAGGTGATCCAAACTACATGTTTCGTTTCCAGCCCTGATCCCTATTGTGAACCAATGCATGCTGGCTCTTACCCTTGTCTGGGCTATTCCTTCCTCTGCCTCCGTTCCTGGATTCCCCTGTAGCCAGCCTGGGCTGAGATCACATGTTCTGCCTGCTTTATCCCTCTCCCTATATATATCCAGTCAATCCCAGTACACAGGGCTCTTGCATGAGTCATTGCTCCCTGAGGTTCTGCCTGTGCATTCTGTCCCTGGGTTGGTTACAGTTACAAGCATTTATAAAGCGCCAACAGGTTCTGTAGCGCTGTACAATGGGAGAGACAGAATAATAAATATACATACACATTACACACACCAAACGTTAGGAGAGAAGACCCTGCTCGAGAGAGCTCACAATCTAAGAGGAGAGGGGTGATACGCTAGGTGAAGGTGAATAGAGTACAAGAACTAACCGGGTGCGTGTGGGCAGTGTGGGAAGAAGGAGCAAGAGATGAACAATGGGGGATTATGGAGTGAGCCGACAGGCTTCCCTAACATAATGGGTTATCAGCAACATCTAGAAGGACTGGAGAGATGGGGAGAGTCTGATGTTGCGGGGGAGGGAGTTCCATAGAAAGGGGGCAGCTCGGGAGAAGTCCTGAAGGTGGGAGTTGGGGGTTCGGGTATGAGGAGCAGATAACATCAGGTCATTGGCCGAGCGAAGTGGTTGGGACGGGATGTACCTGCTAATAAAGGAGGAGATGTAGGCAGGGGCGCGGTTATGGAGAGCTTTGTGTATGAGGACCAGTATTTTGAATTGGATTCTAAAGGAAACAGGGAGCCAGTGTAGAGATTGACAAAGGAGTGAGGTGGGAGATGTGCAGGAAGTGAGGTGGATGAGTTGGGCACAGGCATTCATAACAGACTGCAGATGGAGAATCTGGGATCTTTTAAGGCCAGAGAGAAGGAGGTTAGAGAAGTCCAGACAGGAGATAATTGTCATGTTCGCAATGGCGCTCACCCCAGATCAGCATGGATCCTTATGGACAGATTTGTGTGATACTCAACTGATCAGCAGTTAGAACTGCTACACCTAGCACTCCCAGCCAGGGAGGTGATATAGAACACTAGATACCACTCAGCAGCAAATGATTTTGTGACCAAGTGTCTACTGAGTGAAGGCAATTTAACTATACATAGACAGAAATAGTTCAGTAAGATATAAACACAACTTGGTTTATCAAAAGCGTGGTCAAAAGTACAATCCGAGTTGGCACCAGATAGGGTAGTCATACAGGCAGGGTTGGCAAAAGAGAGGACTCCCATATACTTGTTCTCAGCAACGTAGAATGCACGTACAATGAATTCAGCAACCTGCAGGGCAGACCCACAATCAGTGACAAAGCAGTATGATGTGTACTTAGGCTTAGTACCAGACAGGTAACAGGAGGGGTTGATGGATTCAGCAACCTGCTGGGCAGACCCACAATCGGAGACCATGCAGTGTGATCTGTACATAGACTTAGTACCAGACAGGTGACATGAGATGTTGACGGATTCAGCAACCCGCAGGGCAGATTCACAATTGGAGATCATGCAGTATGATCTGTACATACACTCTGTATATACAGAGTTCTACATACACACATATTTAGAATAAGAGTAAGAGTCGTCAAGCAGGCAGTCCGGGTCAATCACAAGCAGGGTCCTCGTACAAACAGAATTGGCAGCTAGGCAGAAATGACTGAGACAGTAAACTGAGATCAGCTGGCAATGCGGGAATAACTCTACGTCAGGGCAACAAGCAGATCCTCGCACCCTGCATTTAAGGCCGGCGGCTCCACATCATCATGCCAAGCCTCGCCCCCTCAGACACCGATCTGCCAGCTCAAGCTCCTGGCACCCAGCCAGCCAGCGATGTCACCGGGCGCCCTGACCCCCCAGGAAGTGCCACAGGGGCCGAGGACGTCACAATAATAAGAGCTTGGATGAGTATTTTAGCAGAGTCATGATAAAGAACGGGACGGATGCGGGCAATGTTTTTTAGGTGGAAGTCTGGAATAGAAGTATTTACTTCTGTTATTTTTCCTTGTTTTCCAGTGTTCAGTTTACTTCTGGTTTCTTGTTTCCTTTGTCTGCCTGCTCCTCCAAGTGTCGTGTCTGTTATCTTATTTTGGAGTATCCTGATTTGTTTCTATATGTGATTTTGAACTCTTGTGTATGACTCTGGCCTGGTTATCAGAATTTTGAATTGTTATCCCTATGCTCTGTGATCTTCTGTGTACCGACTCCTAGCTTGTATGACGACCCGTTCTGGTTTCATTCTATCGTTTACTACTACATCTCTGGATTTGTTCCTAATGTCCTGTCTCTGGTTCTATGTGTCACCCAGCACTGAGGTCCCCTTCCCTTAGATTAGGCGGCCATTCTATGGACTGTATCTAGATTAGGGTTCCCTTTAGTATGCTGCTGGGTGCCAGTCTCTTGTTGTTCTCTCCCGTAACCCTTGCCCTTCCTGTTGTCCTGTTCTCTGTATCCTGTGGTCTGGTTCTGTCTAATATGCAGCCAGCGGCAATCCTGCCTAAAGGGCTATCTATCCCACATAATGAGCCACCACTTGGCTCACACTGTGTGCCCCCGTGACCCTACACCTTCACTATCCTCTCTCATTTGCATTGTTTTAAACCTATAGCCTTCCTCTACTTTTTTTTTTATAATTATATGAAAACATAGGGGGCTATTCAAAGAGATCCGAATGTGGCCCCGAAAGGTAACCGAACACTGAAATTCAGCATACGGTTACCTTTCCTGGCTATTCAGAGTGCAGGCAGTTCGCCAAATCTTGGCGAATTGCCTGCACGCACGGTGCCTGTTCAAGGGCAGTGAAATCCCCATAGCGAAGCAATGCTTCATCTATTCAGAGAACACCAAACAGCAGGGAAAAGTTGCCGAAATGCCCTGCTGTTCGGTGGTGTCATTCAACAGGTATATTCAGGCGAACCCCATAGGCTTCAATGTTAAAAATATTCCCATTTTATTTCAATATCTAATAAACCGTTTAATATTATATTCTGCAGTAAAAAGTCTCTTTATTTATAGATTTTTTAGGATCTGTTAGGCATTTTGGGGGATTTTTTTTTTAAATCATTTTTTCCTTATTCTGTAACAGCCCTTTTTATTTTGGGTGTAACGAAAAGTCACCGAACATGCGGTGACTTTTCGATTCTCTTTGAATAACCCTGTTAGTCCTTTCATATAAAAAAGGTAACATTTAAATATATAGTAAGGCACAATGCATCTATAAGACTTGTATATGCATCCTAAAAATAACAACACAAGTAACAAATTTTCTCATTACAAGTATACATGACTAACTTAACTTTTATTCTGTAAACCAATTTATTATTATTTATTGAACTTACTAAGGTTTATACATGAAGTTTTACCAGCATTTTTGCAGTTGTACATAAAAAAAAACCAATGGATTTATGAAAAACAAATCGTTCCGCTCATATTTTGGTGAATGCATTCTAGGACTGCATGAGTTAATATTAGGTTATGTACATTAATTACTGATTCTTTGAAGTTGAAGCTCAATCACGAGTCTCACACATAACAATAATTTTGGGTGACTCATAATTATGGGTTGTCATTTTCAACGGGAATTGGGAATGTGACAGCAAAGGAAACAAGGTTATTGGCATTGATCTCCAGATGGAACCTTTGACCGTCTGGCTCCACTATGTCTAGAGGTTTCCTTACACCTGTAGTACCCTATCGACTATTTGGTAATCCTATAAAATAATTAGCCATTCAAATGCAAGGCATAAAAATATTCCTAAATGCCTGGCTGTAAATATAATGCTTCAAGCTTAATAGTAAACGCCTTTGAAGGTTTAACCTCTGCAGTCCCTAACAATCTGAAAACATGGACCATTTAAAAAAGTCTTTGTTTTGCTGCTGGAAAGCATTATATTTATATGTAAATCTAGACATACATAGATAATAATATTATAATTATTATTAAAAGTGAATATAGTTTGTGAGGGTTTCTTTACAGCCATTAAAAATATCAGACTCAGAATAAAAAGGCTAAAACATGTTTACAAATTTACAAAACCCATAATTTTTGACAGCATGTGATACTCTTCTCATATATATATATATATATATAGAATAAATAAATGCGTTTGTAACGTGTCCGTCGTCGGCTGCACGCGCACCCATCACAGCTGCTCACTCAGCCCTCCCTCTCAGCAGTTAGATAAACTCCTCCCGCCGACGACTGGAAACCCTGCAAACCATACTCTACAACAATAGACTGCCCTCCGGGCAGGCTTAACACTATCAGGGTTATTCAAAGAGGTCCGAATAGTGTCCAAAAGGTAACCGAACACTAAAATTCAGCATACGGTTACCTTTCCTTGCCATTCGGCTATTCAGAGGGCAGGCAGTTCGCCAAATATTGGCAAATTGCCTGCAGATACAGTGCCTGTTCGTTGCCTGTTCGAGGGCAGTGAAATCCCCATAGAGAAGCAATGTTTCGTCTATTCAGAGAACAAAAACCAGCAGTGAAAAGTTGCCGAATTGCCCTGCTGTTCAGCAGTTCATTCGACAGGTTTATTCAGACGAATCCCATAGGCTTCAATGTTGAAAATATTCCCGTTTTAATTCAATATCTGATAAACCGTTGATTATAGTATTCTGCAGTAAAAAGTCTCTTTATGTATAGATTTTTTTTAGGATCTTATAGGCATTTTTCTGGATTTATTTGCAAACCTTTTTATCCGTTTTTTTCATTTTTCTGTAACACCCCTTTTTATTATGATTCATTGGATCTTATATGTGAATTCCAGACATTTACGTTCTGTAGTTTCTTTGCAAACAGCGTTCCACTTTTCAAACATTCAAGCATACTTTTTTTTCCACTCCATTTGTCTGCGGTGTCGGGTATTTCCGACGGCTGCTCTGCGCTGTGATCGGCGGCTGCTCGGGTTTCTCTGGCGTGTTCGGCGGGGTTAATCCAGATGTTTTTGCAGGTTTCGGTGTGTTAGATTTTAATTTCCTGTATAAAATATAATAAATATTTTGTCTTGAAAAGCCTGTTCTTATAAAATGGGCTGTGATATTCCCCTCCTCCATTTTGTTAGTGTCAATTCTGCAAAGACAGTTGTTCCTTCTATAGGATATGAGCTGTGGCCGATTTCCTGTTATGTTCAGTGCAGGAAAATGTGCGCAGAAGCGGGAAGATAGGAAAAGGATTTCTTGTGAACCATGTATGGTAATAAGTTTACTGAGTGGCTAAACTTTGGTGTTGTATGTATCTGTACACTGATTGGCTATAAATTCTTAGAATTTTAATAAATAGATCTGGCTTAACAAAGGAAGACCAGACTTCTCTGAAAGACCAACACAGTCTTGTGATTGATTCTTTTTGGCGGGTCTCCGCCATGGCGTAGCGCAGCTCTTGCATCATTCTGATATATGAGAAAGAAATTACAGATTATTTGGGATTCCAATTATGGTAATTATAATAGAATTGTAATTTAACACGGTGTGCGTTCGTTCGCCGGGTTCTGCAGTGAGTGTTCGGCGGCTTTGTGGAAGCTTTACCCTGCACTACGACGGCCTTGTTGTGCTTGCTGAATACACCGCAGGGTCCGAAATGGGATCACCAAATCACACCGAATTGAAGAGAACGAGAAGTCACTGAACGTGCAGTGACTTTTCGATTCTCTTTGAATAACCCTGCTAGTATATGAAATAAGAAAATGGGCTTTTTCAGGCAACCAAAGAAAGTATAAATACAAATGTTGTGTTATGTTAATGTGTTATTTTTTTTTTTTTAAAAATCACAAAAGGAATATATGTATTAATATATTAACACACACTTTGCACATCACTCACTGAAATACAGAGATCAGTCTGGGTCTGATGCAACCAAGTAGCAGATAATTATTAAATCCAGTGCTTTATGTCTATACTTCACTACACAGCTAATTTTCCCAGAGGAACCATTATAACTATAGTGATTTCCATTTGTTTATAGTCACCATTATTTCCTGGTTGGTGATGCCCACTATGGCAACTGAACACAAAGAGGGATTCCCCCAGGAACTTCGTGAGAATTGCTTCTCTGCTTGTTTGTCACTGAAGACTTCGACAATATTTCTAAATTCATTTAAATGCCTACGAAGAATAATATGCATACCCAATATAATGTACATTCATAAAGATGCATATATTGCGATGATATTATAAATGATTTACCTATTGAAGAGAAATAGTGAAATTAAGTTATATTTCTGAAACATTTCATTATTCCAGATAATGGATATATTTAAAATAACTTATAGAGTCCAATAGCAAAGTTGCCCCAAAGCACAGCATTCGAGCCCTTCAGCAGAGGTGAGTGCTGTGGTCTTTCTTTTAAAGGCATATTACATCAGAGACGTAGGCTGAGCTTTTGTCTTGGATGTAGCATCAGGTTACTGTACATTACAGTATCCTATACTTTGTATGGCAGACACTAATGTGGCACCAGGAAACAAAGAACGAGCAATTCCATCCAGCCCGTTCTCCATTTGCATGAACGGTATTCTGAAAAGAATAATGCCTTTCGGACCCTGGCGTTATGTGATTGTGCTTCAGCACAATCACATAACATAATGATTTACCCCCCCCCCCATCAGATCCCATGCTCACTTTAGATCCCATGGCAGGGAGAGCAGCACGATCCACTGCTTCAGCACTCCGCGGGACAGCTACACGGGGAACGAATAGTTCCCAGCGTACTTCCATGTATTTCTCTGCTGCTGGGCCCAATCACATTCACACAAGCTCTTGAAGAGCTTGTGTGAGATCGCATCCTCTGCCCATGGGGTCCTATGTCACCATGGAGACCTATATCCAAGCAGTGCTTAGTGAGGCTGGTGTTATCTTTTAGCACATTGGCAGTATTACATCTGGAGCTGCTGAGAAAGTGTGTCCTTCGCAATTCAGGTGCTAAATGACAGCGCTAATGGAAAACGGCAGACGCTCAGCTCAGATTTTCTATTAGCGTCTGCCATTTAGCACCAACATTAGAATAGTGTGCATATTATTATATTTTACAGGTTTTTTTAATTAAAGAGTAAATTGATTTCTATTATAATGAGTGCTTTATATCTATTCTTTTGCCTTACAAAATAACAATAAACAATTGGACACGGAAATAATGTACATGCACAGATAAGTAACTATAAGGACATCAATGAGGAATAGTCACATAAAACACATAAGGCCCTATTCCAAGGTTGGTGTTAATTGTCAGACACTAATGGAAAATTTGAGCATCAGCCGTTTTCCATTAGTGACTATATATCAATAAGTTTCTCAGTGGTGCAAAACATGCATTAAAACAATACGATAATAGCCTTAACGTCCCGGCTCTGAATCATGTGAGTTCTTAGCACAGAAGTTGCGTGTTTATTCCCCCCTTCCTCCTTCCTCTCCCTTGTACATGAAACGATATTATACCATTGGATTGTTGTTGTCTTTTCTTTTTTGAGATCGTCGGTGTACCCCTCAGGGCCAGGACTCTTGAAGGACTGTGTATAATAAATATAAGTGTGTATATATATAACTGATCAGTAAGTATCCAGACCTGAGGAAGAGAGGAATCCTCTCGAAAGCACGTCTTTTAAATGTAACGCTAGTCCAATAAAAAAGGTATCACTACGTTCTGCTAAACTCGTGATTTATATATATATAATATAATCCATATACAGTATATACAGTGGCAAGAAAAAGTGGCAAGAAAAGTATGTGAACCCTTACGTGGAGTTTTGCATGAATTGGTCTCTGATCTTCATCTAAGTCACAACAATTTGAAAAACAGAGTCTGCTTAAATTTAATACAACACAAACATTATCAGGGTTATCCAAAGAGATTCGAAAAGTCACCGCACGTTCGGTGACTTTTCGTTCTCTTCAATTCAGTTCCTTTTGCCGATTGCATTTCGGTGACCCTGCGGTGTATTCAGCAAGCACCACAGGGTCCCCGAATTGCAGGGAAAAGCTGCCGCAAACCTGACGAAAACTAACCGAATGCACGCTGAAAACAAGCAAAAACATCTGGATTAACCTTTGAAGAGCCGAACAGGAGCCGAACATGAGCCGAATCACACAGAGCCGAAGCAGCTGTGACGTAGAGGAGGCAGTGAATAATATTAGAAAAACCATTTGTATGAATCTGGGAAAAAGAAACGCTGTTTGCAAAGAAACTACTGAGCGAAAATGTCTGAAATTTTCACACAGGAGGTCCAGGGAATGATAATAAAGAGGGCTGTTACAAAAAAAATAAGTAAACTGAAAAAAAATAAAAAAGAAAATCGGACTTTTAAAAAAAAAAATAAAAAAATAAAATGCTTAAAGTATCCTAAAAAAATATAAAAAAGAGACTCTTTGCTGCAGAATTTTATAATGAACGGTTTATTAGATATTGAATTAAAATGGGAATATTTTTAACATTGAAGCCTATGGGATTCTCCTGAATAAAATTGCCGAATTAAACCACCGAATGGCAGGGCATTAGGGGAACCTTTCACTGCTGGTTTGTGTTCTCTGAATAGCCGAAGCAGTGCTTCTCTATGGGGATTTCACTGCCCTCGAACAGGCACCGAACAGGCACCGTATGTTCAGGCAATTCGCCAGGATTTGACGTATTGCCTGCTCTCTGGATAGCCGAATGGCCAGGAAAGGTAACCGAACGCTGATTTTCAGCGTTCGGTTACCTTTCTCAAGCAATTCGGATCTCTTTGGATAACCCTGTATATGTTTTCATGTGTTTATTGAACATAACATGTAAACATTCACAGTGCAGGGTGGGAAAAGTATGTGAACCCCTAGTCTAATGACTTATCCAAGAGCTAATTGGAGCCAGGAGTGAGCCAACCTTGACTCAAATCAGTGTGATATTATTGGATGTGTTGCTGAAAGCTGTCCTGCCCTTTAAAAACACACACCAGTTTTGGGCTTACTGGTTTCAAGAAGCACCGCCTGATGTGAACCATGCCTAGCAGAAAAGAGTTCTCAGAAGACCTACGATCAAGAATTGTTGACTTGCATGAAGCTGGAAAGGGTTACAAAAGTATCTCCAAAAGCCTTGATGTTCATGTGTCCACGGCAAGACAGACAGTCTACAAATGGAGAAAGTTCAGCACTGTTGCTACTCTCCCTAGGTGTGGTCGTCCTGTAAAGATGACTGCAAGAGCACAGCGCAGAATGCTTAATGAGGTAAAGAAGAATCCTAGAGTGTCAGCTAAAGACTTACAGAAATCTCTGGTACATGCTAACATTTTTGTTGACACATCTACAATAAGGAAAACATTAAACAAGAATGGAGTACATGGGAGGACACCACGGAGGAAGCCATTGCTGTCCAAAAAGAATATTACAGCACGTTTGAAGTTTGAAAAAGAGCACCTGGATGTTCCACAGCACTACTGGCAAAATATTCTGTGGACAGATGAAACCAAAATTGAGTTGTTTGGAAAAAATACACAACACTATCAGGGTTATCCAAAGAGATCCGAATTGCTTGAGAAAGGTAACCGAACGCTGAAAATCAGCGTTCGGTTGCCTTTCCTGACCATTCGGCTATCCAGAGAGCAGGCAATTCGCCAAATCCTGGCGAATTGCCTGAACATACGGTGCCTGTTCGGTCCCTGTTCGAGGGCAGTGAAATCCCCATGAAAAAGCACTGCTTCGGCTATTCAGAGAACACAAACCAGCAGTGAAAAGGTTCCCTAATGCCCTGCCATTCGGTGGTTTAATTCGGCAAATTTATTCAGGAGAATCCCATAGGCTTCAATGTTAAAAATATTCCCGTTTTAATCAATATCTAATAAACCGTTCATTATAAAATTCTGCAGCAAAAAGTCTCTTTATTTATAGATTTTTTAGGATACTTTAAGCATTTTTCTGTTTTTTTTTTTTTTAAAAGTCCGATTTTTTTTTTGATTTTTTTTCAGTTTACTTATTTTTTTGTAACAGCCCTCTTTATTATCATTCCCTGGACCTCCTGTGAAAATTTCAGACATTTTCGCTCAGTAATTTCTTTGCAAACAGCATTTCATTTTCACAGATTCATACAAATGGTTTTGCTAATTTATTCACTGCCTCCTCTACGTCACAGCTGCTTCGGCTCTGTGTGATTCGGCTCCTGTTCGGCTCCTGTTCGGCGCTTTTTAGAAGGTTAATCCAGATGTTTTTGCTTGTTTTCAGCGTGCATTCGGTTAGTTTTCGTCAGGTATGCGGCAGCTTTTCCCTGCAATTCGGGGACCCTGTGCTCTTTGCTGAATACACCGCAGGGTCACCGAAATGCAATCGCAGGAACCGAATTGAAGAGAACGAAAAGTCACCGAACGTGCGGTGACTTTTCGAATCTCTTTGGATAACCCTGTATGTGTGGAGAAAAAAAGGCACAGCACACCAACATCAAAACCTCATCCCCACTGTAAAACATGGCAGAAGGAGCATCATGGTTTGGGGCTGCTTTGCTGCCTCAGGGCCTGGACGGATTGTTGTCATTGATGGAAAAATGAATTCCAGAGTTTATCAAGACATTTTGCAGGAAAACATAAGATCATCTGTCCGCCGCCAACTGAAGCTCCGCAGAGGATGGGTGATGCAACAGGACAATGACCCAAAGCATACAAGTAATTCAACAAAAGAATGGCTTCAACAAAACAAAATACGCTTTCTGGAGTGGCCCAGTCAGAGTCCTGACCTCAACCCGATTGAAATGCTGTGACATGACCTTAAGAGAGAGATTCACACCAGACATCCCAAGAATATTGCTACACTGAAACAGTTTTGTGAAGAGGAGTGGTCCAAAATTACTCCAGATCGTTGTGCAGGTCTGATCTGCAACTACAGGAAACGTTTGGTTGAGGTTATTGCTGCCAAAGGAGGGTCAACCAGTTATTAAGTCCAAAGGTTCACATACTTTTTCCACCCTGCACTGTGAATGTTTACATGTTCTGTTCAATAAAAACATGAAAACATATAATGTTTGTGTTGTATTATTTTAAGCAGACTGTGTTTTTCAAATTGTTGTGACTTAGATGAAGATCAGAGCACATTTTATGACCAATTCATGCAAAACTCCACGTAATCCCAAAGGGTTCACATACTTTTTCTTGCCACTGTATATATATATATATATATATATATATATTTCTTTGCAGTTGCATGAGCACTGACAACATTCACATTGTGTTTGTCTCACATTCAAGACACTTAAGACATTATCAGGGTTATTCAAAGAGAATCGAAAAGTCACCGCATGTTCGGTGACTTTTCGTTCTCTTCAATTTGGGTCGATTTGGCAATCCCATTTCGGCGACCCTGCGGTGTATTCAGCAAGCACCACAGGGCCATCGAAGCGCAGGAAAAAGAGTCACCGCTAAAACCCGGCGAATGCACGCCGAACCCTGCAAAAACATCTGGATTAACCTGCCGAAAAAAGCAGAAAAACCCGAGCAGGAGCCGATCACACGCAGCGCAGGCTCTGGAAAAACCCGACACCGCAGACGAGTGAAGTGAATAAATTAGAGAAACAGTTTGCTTGAATGTTTGAAAAATGAAACGCTGTTTGCAAAGAAACTACTGAGCGAAAATGTCTGAAATTTACATATGAGGTCCAGGGAATGATAATAAAAAGGACTGTTACAGAAAAAATAAGAAAACTTAAAAAAAATCGGACTTTTTTTAAAAAAATCCAGAAAAATGCTTAAAATATCAAAAAAAATCTATAAATAAAGAGACTCTTTACTGCAGAATTCTATAATGAATGTTTTATTAGATATTGAATTAAAACGGGAATATTTTTAACACTGATGCCTTTGGGATTCTTCTGAATAAACCTGTCGAATGAAAACACTGAGTGGCAGGGCACTTCGGGAACCTTTCACTGCTGGTTTGTGTTCTCTGAATAGCCGAAGCAGTGCTTTTTTATGGGGATTTCACTGTCCTCGAACAGGCACCGAATGTGCAGACAATTCGCCAGGATTTGGCGTATTGCCTGCTCTCTGGATAGCCGAATGGCCAAGAAAGGTAACCGAATGCTGATTTTCAGCGTTCGGTTACCTTTCTCCAGCCATTCGGATGTCTTTGAATAACCCTGTATGGTATTGTTTTAATGCATGTTTTGCGCCATTGAGACACTTATTGATATATTGCCACTCATGGTGTATTTCATTGAAGATTCCACACTGTTTTTGTCTTAAGGCTGCGTAAGGTTTTAACACTTGTTTTTATCATTTTGACACTTCTTTATTATATTTTATTTATTTACATAAATCATTGGTGCCACCCCACACTGTTAATTTACTATTTTCCATTAGTGTCTGACATTTAACACCCATTTTCCAATCGAGCATGTTGCGTTATCTTGTATGGTTTAAATGATAACGGTAGTGGTGCTAAGCCCAGTGCTGTTATCATTTCCCAGAATACATAGGACTCCACAGAGACAGACAAGAGCCTGTGCGAGTTATGTCCCAGTCAGTGGTGTCACCAGGGTTGGTGTAACCCGGTGCGGTAACTCATAATGTCACCCCCCCGTATTACTACTTTTTTAACTATTGTTACTCGGAAATCAGAACTCCCATAGACACTGACTGCAATGACAACAGCAGTGACATTAAATATATAGTAGTGTATTAAATACATAAAAAATTGTCAATGTAAACTTTAATAAATTACTAAATTCATTATATATTATTAAGGTGCGAAGTTCAGAAAAATGTTTTTCATACTTTCCCCTGTGACCATCTTAGAAAAGGCTAGTGTAAAAAAAAGTATGTACTTTTATAATGATAATGAATGTTTAATACTAATATAAAATATATATTAGGATTAATAAATAATATATGATATATATATATAAAACAAACTAATAATAATACATATATATATATATATATCTATATAGACATAGTATTCGTCTAATCAATCCCAGCAGCGATATGTCAGTGTCTAGGCCCTATAATCTGCCTATTCAATCCCAGTGACTTGAGTGACAGACCTAGACACTGACACTGTCACTGCTATGATTGATTATATGAATATTATATATATTAGTATTATACGTCCATTATACATTACAGAAGTGCACAGTACAGAGAATGTTTTCATTATTTCCATGGGACCAGAAGAGGAGTATGAAAAAAAGGTCTGTGAACTGTGCACTTTTGTGTAAATGTATCTGATGACTTTTAACCCCTTAATGACCCCTGACGTACCCTGTACGTCCTGTCCTCGGGTCTCCCTTAGACCCGCGGACGTACAGGGTACGTCAGCGGCGCCAAATCCCCCTCCCACCCGATACTCACCTCCCTCGTCAGATCCCACGGCGATCTGGCAGGGAGGAAGCCTGCCCATGTGATTTACATGGGCAGGCGAGGCTGATGACGTCGCCACGCTGCGTGGTGACGTCATCAGAAGGTGCCCCCATGTAATTCAATGGAGGGGAGGGGGGCTCCTTCAGAGCCCTCTATCTCCCCAACCATTGAAGCTAGCAAAATGCTTTTTGCACCGCTGAAAAGGGGAGAGTCTCCCCTTTTCAGCGGTGTATAGCATTAACCGTTTCGCCGCTGGATCGCGTTTTAGCGCGAATTGGCGCCAAAACGCGATTCGAACCTGGAGGGGGGCTGACATCTTGGATGTCAGCCTAGCCTCCAGGTCCCCCCCCACCCACTGACAACCTCACTACATGTGTGAGGATGTCAGTGGGCCAGTTAACACTCTAGCTGCCATGTAGAGATAAGGGGATCCTAAGGATCCCTTTATCTCCCGATCCATGGCATATCTGGCCTTTCAAATGATACCAAACATGACCAGGTTTGGTTTAAAAACAAAATTAAAAAAATAAATAAATAAATAAAAAAATAATAAAAAAATTAAATAAAATAAAAAAATGTTTGTTTTTTTTTAAAATTTTTTGTCTGGGGGGGTTTAATTAAATAGGACCTAGGCTGACATCTCAAAATAATTAGCACAAAATGGTCAGAATGAGCGCAGCGCACATAGGTGAACTGGCTCAGCAGTGAAAGGGTTAAAAGGTAAAAACATGTAAAAATTGGGTATTTCTATTCTCGGGGTAAAATTTGGAAACTATTTAGCTGGGGTCTTTATTGGTGGTTATAGCTTTAGGAGATTAAATTACGAAAAAGTGTGTTTTTACCATTTTTTTCATCATATTTCATATTTTTTTTATATTAAATTATTGGATATGATGGAAATAATGGTATTTCTAGAAAGTCCATTTAATGGCGGGAAAAAGGGTGTATAATATGTGTGTGTTGAATAAACGAGTAAGAGGAAAATTTGATCTAAACCCTAACAGCGCAGAAACGTAAAAACAGCAGCGGTCACTAAAGGACGGATTTGTGTAAAACCGCCCGGTCACTAAGGAGTTAAAATGGGACTTTTTTTTTTTTTTTTTACTGTACACTCACTACTACCCTTACAGTAGGTCTGGACAGGTTCTTCACCAGGATGAAATATGAGGATACGGGATCCGACCGACAGAGGCAGGGCAGCTCCTGAGTAGAACTAAGAAAACAGAGAGTGACTACACTCTTCGCGACCTTCAAAATCCTCCCTCTCAACTTCTCACTCACTTTCTTATTGCTAAATTAAAACTGAGACGTTGCCCCTCCTGCTGAATGTCCACTTATTAAGATATTCATTTTGCCATTGATACATATTGGTAATAATGCACTCCAACACAGAGATGGTTTAAAGGCAAAAAAGCTCTTGCTTTATTTGAATAAGACATTTTCAGTCCCAAATGACTTTTTTTAGAGACATTATACAACAAATAAACCAGAAAATAACAACACTTACAGGGGTGTCAGTCTGGATCTGAGGACAATGAAACCACACCGTGACATCACTAGGCCACATATGGAGAATGGGGCTTGGGGGAAAACTCACAAAAAAATCTGGTCACAATAGTAATGAAGTGCACGCCATAACTGATCAATGGATGAATACAAATACTGTATATCATGAATTACCCAAAACAAAAATCACTTTGTGCCACAAAGATATAAAACTCTAAATACATATAAAGACCACGATTAAAGTGTCATTTGAGAATATTGATACAATAAGAAACAGCTAGTGTATGTACATATATTCCTATATTGTAATGCGGCACTATGGAAAAAAACCACACAACATAACATGTAAAGAAACTAATAAATAACCATGAAATAAAAATATAAAGAGACATTGGTATTTAATCATTACATTAGTCTAGGATGTTATGTTTTTTTTAACCACTTCGATGCTGAGGACGCGCTCAGCGCGTCCTCAGCATTCCCGCTGGTATGCGGAGGACGCGCTCAGCGCGTCCTCCCATTGGGGTCAGCGTTCGGCCGGGTTCCGGCCGATCGCTGGCCCCTCCGGTGCGGGCTGACATCCTGGATGTCAGCCCGGCATCCGGAACAGCAGCCGCCGGAATTTGGTGTCATCGCGGCAGCGCGATGACACCAAATTCAGGCGCCCCCCCCGCATGTGCGGAGGAGGCGCCTGAAAGGGAGGGGGGAGGTCCTTCGGACCTCTCTCCCTCCCGATCGGCGGCTCTGCGGGGGTTAACCCAGGCATCATTTGGAAGGACACAGCCTGCCCTTCCAAATGATGCCTGGCATTAACCCCTGGGGAGCTGGATCGCGAATCGGCGCTGAAAAGCGCCGGTTCGCGATCCTTTCCCGGAGCTGGCCGACATCTTGGATGTCGGCCAAGCCTCCGGGAACTCCCCCTGAGGACTGGCGTCATCGTGCGTAGCACGATGACGCCAGTCCTAGAGTTAACCCTTAACTGCCACCAACGGTGGAGATAGGGAGTTCATTGGAACTCCCTATCTCCCGATCCGTGGCAGTTAGGGGTTAAATTTTGGTATGGTTGGATCGGCCAGAGCATGGCCGTTCCAACGATACCAAACATGAAAGTGAAAAAAGTTGTAAAAAATAAAAAATGAAAAAAATAAATAAAAAAAAAATTAAAATAAGAATTATAAAAAAAAAATAAACACTTTTTTTTTTTTTTTTTTGGTTTGTTAGTGTAGCAATATTGTTCCCATTTCAATTATAATGTGAACAATGATGCTGCACTAACGATTTTTGTATGCGGTGCGTTTGTTAAAAATAGTGTAATTTTCCCCAAAAACAAATGTAACGAGACCCCATCTCTAATTTTTTTAACAAGCGCACCCCATACAAAATATAACCGCAATTGCTCGCATGTTAAAATGTGAAAAAAAACACTTTACACATTGTAAATTATTGAAAATACATATTTTATTGCATTTTTTGTTATAATATACAGACATGACATAACGTATACATATAATAATGACATATTATGAATCTACCGAGTCTGACGGAAAGAACGATATATAATATGTCTGGGTCATATACTAAAATAAGCCTTCAAAACACGTTTAAACATGATGCGCAAAACAGGTAAAAATGACCTCAGCACAGGGGCGGGAAAAGCCTCAGCAGCGAAAGGGTTAATAGTGCAAGATAGCATATAGGAATAAATGTGTATACAGGAGCTATTACTTAGTGTATCAAAATGCTCAAATTAAACTTTAGTCACAGTCATTTTTTATATAAAACACTAATTTTTACACAAAACACAAATTTTACATTAGAACCCAAATTTTTACACAAGACACTCTTTTATATAAAAAACCCTAGTTTTTACAGTAAAATAATCTTTTTTGTAAACAATGTAACTTGCAAGGTCCATACAGTAAAACTCACACTTTTACATTATAACCCATGTCTCCAGTCTAAAATACACAATTGTACAGAAAACCTGCAACTTGCAATGTGTCTTTTGTAAAATACACTATTTTAATTATAACACGCAACTTGTAATGTGTCTAGTGTAAATTACACTTTTGTACTTTAAATATGTGACTCGTAAAGTCCCTGGTATAAGGTCAGCTATTTAACTTTAAATATGTACCGCTCAATGCCCGTACTGTAAAAAAATTTTTTACATTGCAACCCACATTTTACAGTAAACCCTTATTTTTACTTTAAACACATAACACATTTGTGCACTCATATTTACACTCAGACTGGATGTATTTGTTGTTATATTTTGTGGAATGTTTTAATGGGGGATGGCCAACTTTACTGTTTTGTTTTCCTTGAAATAGTGTAGGCAATCATTGCACAGATTTTCTAGATATGTCGCGCAAAGTTTGGGACAATTGGGTGGCTACTTTTCTTGCGTTTCCGTCTTCTAGCGAGAAACCCCTGCATTCAGGACACCGTTGTACTAAATAGTGGTTTTGCCTTTTCAGCTTGCAAAGCGTTGCAACTAGGGATGAGCGTTCGGTTCGGATCTGTTCGGAGTTCGAATCAAACATCGGCTGGTCGAAAGTTTTTGGAAAAAAGTATAAAAAATACTAAAAAATCGAGAAATAAAGAGACTCTTTACTGCAGAATATTATAAGCAACGGTTTATTAGATATTGAATTAAAAAACAGGATTATTTTTAACATTGAAGCCAATGGGATAAAACATTCTTGTTACTAAAACATCAGGCAGACACGGCCCTCTAATAAGGCACTGTAGAGGGCAGCCTGCCGGGGCCTCCCAAGGATCCCCTTGAGGAGCATGCGGCCGCCGGATGACAGAGCTGCGACTGTGCGGGCTAGCTGCCTGGTGCATGTGGCAGAGACAGGCGGCGTGGGGAGGGAGCCACTGCACCTGCGGCCACGGCAGACCCCCCCCCCACAACCAGGATCCAGGGAGCCCCCACTGACCACCAGGCTAAGGTAAGGCAACACATTTCTAAAAAAAATAAAAGCCGAGGACATTTTTAAATGTCCCCGGGAACATAAAATGAAACGTTTTTTTTTCTTTCTCTATCTTGCGGAATGTATTTAATTATATATATTAGATACATTCAGCCAGGTAGAGGGGGTGGCATGTGGGCTGCGCGGGGTCTCAGGCAGTGGTTTGTTTTTTTGTGTGTATACTTTTAGCAAATTTATAGGGGAAGGTAAGGGCAGGTATGATATATATATATAGATAAGATATATATCTATATTCTTATAAATATATATATCCAGACTTGTATTACACACACATTTTGGCAACTAATTGCACCCCCCACTTGGCTGATCCCTCCAGAAGAAATGTTGAACCCAACATTTCATCTTTAGGGATCAGCCAAATGGGGGGGGGGCGCATTTAGTTGAGATTGTCCTCATGCCACCCGCCCATGTGCGTATGTGTATATATGGTCTGAGGTCTGTGAGTGGGTGTATATATATATCTGCGTGTTTGTAATGCAGGGTTTGAGACCCCTGCGTAGTATGAGTATGGAACCCAATGGCAAGCCGCAGATAAGGAATTCAGGAAACGATGTAGAATAAAACAATCTTTAGTGAATCATGGATAGTAACTTAAGTCCAGAAAATGATACGGTCGGAATGGTCGGAATAGGAATTCGTAAGACAAAAGTTCCAGGAAAGAACAACAAGTAATAACGAAGATGATGGCATAGTCGATGGAACAATCCGGGTCGAAGGGTTGAAGAAGGTGGCGTAGTCGATGGAACAATCCGGGTCGAAGGGTTGAAGAAGGTGGCGTAGTCGATGGCACAATCCGGGTCAAAGGGTTGAAGAAGGTGGCGTAGTCGATGGCACAATCCGGGTCGAAGGGTTGAAGAAGGTGGCGTAGTCGATGGCACAATCCAGGTCGAAGGGTTGAAGAAGGTGGCGTAGTCGATGGCACAATCCGGGTCGAAGGGTTGAAGAAGGTGGCGTAGTCGATGGCACAATCTGGGTCGAAGGGTTGAAGAAGGCAACGTGGTCAAGGAATACGAGGAGCACTAGGAAACTGAAGTGGAAGGCAACAGTAGAACATGGTTAATGTGTTGGGAAGGAAGGCGGATTTAAATAGGGTTCATAGGTTCATGGGAATATCTTTCACCTGGGTATTGTAGGTGGAGTTGAGGTACCTGAATCTTTGGTAGGTCAATGGGAGGTATACGAGGATCTCCAGAACAGATGTCAAGCAGTACCCCTAATCGGCCAGAGTACCAGGTCTTGTATTACTTAGGAGAGTTTGTTCTCGCGCGTGCGCGCTTTCACCTTCAGTACTCGGATTCGGCCGGCGGCGTGGGGCGTCTCCTGGCTCTCTCCATCCTGCGGACCAGGAACCTGCAGCAACGCGCCACGAGGGATCTCAGGTGAGTAGAGCACCTCTCCCAGCATGGCGGCCCGGACCGGGAGCGGGCCGTGGAGCGGGGCATGACAGTGTTGATATATACGTATATGTCTGTGTGAGGTATCAATGCATCCCTACTCTATACACAGCGCTCTGTGTCCCTATAATATATGTGATCAGGGGTTACTTTTTTTTGTATTTTTATACTATTCCTATTAAATTAACAGTAATTTTTTATGTATTTTATTCAGTAGAAACTTTTTTTGCCTATATAACATGTGCTTTGTGAAAATAAAACGGTTTTGTGTGTACATTTTAATTTAGTCAGTGGATCCCTGTCCAGTGCGGTGAGAAGCAAACGTAATGCAGTGTAGACACGCTGCGAGGCAGAGCGGAGTGAAGTCAAGCCTGCAAAATGTTTGCTTCTCTTCGCTTCGCTACGCTGTGCGTCGCTACACACTCAGTGTGTCTCAGCCTTTATTCCCGCATCACTAGTTTACCGAATCAGTTTGTATACTTGTTACTGACCCTGCTTGTTCTGAGGACCTGATCTGTTGTCGACTTTGCCTGCCATTTTACTATTCTCTCTGTGTATTCCTTGCCTGTTCTGTTTGTTTCCTGTTGCTGCTGGTTTGCACCAATTCTCACCATATACAGTAGCACAGTACAAGTGCCTAAACATTGCTGACCCGGTTTTGTTATAGCTGCTGATGTAACTGAATAGATTGGGGATCTCTTCTGCATTATCAAAACCTCCACCACTGCACTCTTCCACAATACCTCAGAGGGGTTACGGTGTGATGGCACTGTTGCCGACACTAAAGGCCCAATTTTAAAGCACCTCTTGTTACTTTCATCCAAAGCCTGCATAAGTTTCACCATAATTTAGCCAAAAAAATCACTAAACTTGTTCTGCGTGTCCTAAAATGTCTCCTCTTTTCATACAGGCTGCCGCCCCAAGCAGTTGTTTATGAATAGATTAAAGGAAAAACATTTACCGTCATTTGAAATGTCATTTTTTTGTTATTAAATGTTTCTATACATCCTACAAATCCGCCACTTAACGGGCAGGTTATGGGGACCTCCTAGGCACAATATTTGAAGGAATTTTTCGTTTTTATTCTTAACCTTTATTTCATGGAAAACTCACTGTTCCTTTAAAAACGTTTTTTTTTTAACTTTTTGTCCTTGTTTCCTGTCCCCTAGGGCACTACCCGGACCCCCATACACCTTTTATGGGAAATATCTTGCATATATGCCCTCTTGGAGGGCACTCTAAAAATCGAACTTTTGGGTCCCATTGACTTTGAGTTCGGTTCGTGTTCGAGTTCGAACTCGAACTTTTGAAATTGTTCGAGTTCGATTGTGAACCGAACGCGGGGGCGTTCAGCTCATCCCTAGTTACAACCACCATCGCAAGGAACTCAACCTGTAGTACATCCCACCTAATGTCTTCTGCAATACTATCAGGGTTATTCAAAAAGATCCGAATTGCTTGAGAAAGGTAACCGAGCGCTGAAAATCAGCGTTCGGTTACCTTTCCTGGCCATTCGGCTATCCAGAGAGCAGGCAATTCGCCAAATCCTGGCAAATTGCCTGAACATACGGTGCCTGTTCGGTGCCTGTTCGAGGGCAGTGAAAACCCCATAAAAAAGCACTGCTTTGGCTATTCAGAGATCACAAATCAGCAGTGAAAGGTTCCCGAAATGCCCTGCCTTTCTGTGGTTTCATTTGGCAAATTTATTCAGGAGAATCCCATAGGCTTCAATGTTAAAAATATTCCCGTCTTAATTCAATATCTAATAAACCGTTCATTATAAAATTCTGCAGTAGAGAGTCTCTTTATTTATAGATTTTTTAGGATATTTTAAGCATTTTTCTGAACTTTTTTTTTTAAAAAGTCCGATTTTTTTAAAGTTTACTTATTTTTTCTGTAACAGCCCTTTTTATTATCATTCCCTGGACCTCATATGTAAATTTCAGACATTTTCGCTCAGTAGTTCCTTTGCAAGCAGCGTTTCACGTTTCAATCATTCAAGCAAACTGTTTTCCTAATTTATTCACTTCGCTCTGTCTGCGGTCTCGGCTTTTTGCGGCAGCTGCACTGCGGGTGATCGGCTCCTACTTGGGTTTTTCCGTGGTATTCGGCAGGTTAATCCAGATGTTTTTCGGGTTTTCGGCGTGCATTCGCTGGGTTTTGCGGCTAGTTTTCGTCGGGTTTGCGGTAGCTTTTCCCTGCAATTCGGGGACCCTGTGGTGTTTGCTGAATACACCGCAGGGTCACCGAAATGGGATCGGCAAAACATACCGAATTGAAGAGAACGAAAAGTCACCGAACGTGCGGTGACTTTTCGAATCTCTTTGAATAACCCTGTAAGGGTTATCCAAAGAGATTCGAAAAGTCACTGCACGTTCGGTGCCTCTTCGTTCTCCTCAGTTCGGTTCCTTTTACCGATCCCATTTCAGTGACCCTGCGGTGTATTCAGCAAACACCACAGGGTCCCCGAATTGCAGGGAAAAGCTGCCGCAAACCCGACGAAAACGAACCGTAAAACCCAGCGAATGCACGCCGAAAACCCTCAAAAACATCTGGATTAACCTGCCAAAAACCACGGAAAAACCTGAGCAGGAGCCGATCACAAGCCGAGACCGCAGAGTGAAGTGAATAAATTAGGAAAACAGTTTGTATGAATGTTTGAAAAGTGAAACGCTATTTGCAAAGGAACTACTGAGCGAAAATGTCTGAAATTTACATATGAGGTCCAGGGAATGATAATAAAGAGGGCTGCTACAGAAAAAATAAGTAAACTTAAAAAAAATCAGACTTTTAAAAAAAAAAATCTGAAAAATGCTTAAAATATCCTAAAAAATCTAGAAATAAAGAGACTCTCTACTGCAGAATTTTATAATGAACGGTTTATTAGATATTGAATTAAAACGGGAATATTTTTAACATTGAAGCCTATGGGATTCTCCTGAATAAATTTGCCGCATTAATCCACCGAATGGCAGGGCATTAGGGGAACCTTTCACTGCTGATTTGTGTTCTCTGAATAGACGAAGCAGTGCTTTTCATGGGGATTTCACTGCCCTTGAACAGGCACCGAACAGGCACCGTATGTTTAGGCAATTCGCCAGGATTTGGCGAATTACCTGCTCTCTGAATAGCCGAATGGCCAAGAAAGGTAACCGAACGCTGATTTTCAGCATTCGGTTACCTTTCTCAAGCAATTCGGATCTCTTTGAATAACCTTGTGTATGTTTTCTGCAATACAGTCCTCTCCATTTGAGTTCAAGTAAGTATAACCTTCTATTCGGTTTTGGTCCGTAACCACAATATATATATATACTGTATATATATATATATATATATATATATATACAGTATATATATGTATACAGTATATGTTACTGCAGAAGTCATTTAAACACATCCCAGCAATTCAGAGTACTGCTTCACAGAGCTCACGTGCTACATTCCCCATATGCAGCACCGAATTCTGGGTAAGACATGCAAATGACGTTTGCAATTTCTCATTTTTTTGCATCCTGACTACATCATAAAAACAGTGCACCTTTAAAATTTCACGTTCCTAGGTTAAACGGTTTCAGCTGGGCGTTGATGAGTCAGTCAGTCAGTCAGGACTTTCGCGTTTATGATAAAAGTATTCAACCCCCCCTTTTTGCCCCCGCAAGGAATTTTCAGAAAATGGTAAAATACGTGTTTTTTTTATTTCTCAAGACGAATCAGGCCTTCTGTTTTTGAGATAGAGGTATCCTGTTTAAAATATTCAACCCCCTTTTTTCGCCCCCCCCCCACTTGGATTGTTGAAAACTGGTAAAACACATGTTTTTTTGTTTTTCAAGACGAATCTAAATACCGATTTTCACGTCTGTAACATCTTCTGTTTTTAAGATATAGGTATTGTGTTTAAAATATTTAAAATATTCAACCCCCTTTTTTCGCCCCCCCCCTTGGATTTTTGAAAAACTGAAAAATATGCGTTGTTTTATTTTTCAAGACGAATCTAAATACCGATTTTCACGTCTGTAACTTCTTCTGTTTTTGAGCTATAGGTATCCTGTTTAAAACATTCAACCGCCTTTTTCACCCCCTTAGGGGCGGAGTTTACAAAAATCCTTCCTTAGTGGGTGCCTACGTCATAAATACAGTGCACCTTCAATATATCACGTTCCTAGGTTAAACGGTCTCAGCTGGGCGTAGATGAGTCAGTCAGTCAGTCAATCAGTCAGTCAGTCAGGACGTTCGCGTTTATATATATATAGATATACTGTATATATACTTAAGTTATTTATTATTGAAGCAATTATACTGTCTTTCTAATTACCTTGCCAACTATGTCTTCATTTAATGATATAAATGGCTACAACATCTTGCAATTTTTTGCTTCACTAGCTATCCTAACCCTCATTCTCTTGGACTTCAAATTACAATCTGGCAGAAAATTACATACTTTAACAAAAAAATCCTTTAGTATACCAAAGTACCAAGAACATATTGGATGTATACATCCATTAATAAATAAGTAACTCCAGCTAAACATGATAAACTACTTAACATTTTCGTTTCTGACAAAGATACTGTTTGTCGCATAACTTCAGCTGTCTGTTGTTGATGGAAAATGTAAATCATTCAAAATTCTGTCAAAATCTTAATTCATCCATACATACTGTAGCTACTAATCATAAATACTTACAGGGTTATTCAAAAAGAATCGAAAAGTCACCGTACGTTCGGTAACTTTTCGTTCCCTGCACTTCGTGGCGATTCGGCGATCCTATTTCGCCAACCCTGTGGTGTATTCAGCAAGAACCGCAGGGCCCCCGTAGTGCAGGGAAAGCCCGCCGCAATCCCGCCGAACACTCACCGCAAACCCACCGAACACTCACAGAACACTCACTGAAACCCGCAGAAAACAGCTGGATTAACCCCGCTGAACACGCCGGAGAAACCCAACTAGCCGCCGATCACAGCGCAGAGCAGCCGCCGGAAAAAGCCGACACGCAGAACAATGAGGTGAAAAATATAATAAAACAGTATGCTTGAAAGTTTGAAATTTGAAACGCTGTTTGCAAAAAAACTACAGAACGAAAATGTCTGGAATTTACATATAAGATCCAATGAATGATAATAAAAAGGGCAGTTACAGAAAAAGGAAAAAACTATTTAAAAAAAAATGGAAAAAAAGTTTGCAAATAAATCCCAGAAAATGCCTAAAATATCCTAAAAAATATATGAATAAAGAGACTTTTTACTGCAGAATATAATATTAAACGGTTTATTAGATATTGAATTAAAACGGGAATATTTTTAACATTGAAGCCTATGGGAAACGCCTGCATAAATCTGTCGAATGAGACCACCAAACAGCAGGGCATTTCGGCAACTTTTCACTGCTGTTTGGTGTTGTCTGAATAGACGAAGCATCGCTTCTCTATGGAGATTTCACTGCCCTCGAACAGGCTCCGAACAGGCACCGTATGTACAGGCAATTCACCAAGATTTGGCGAACTGCCTGCTCTCTGGATAGCCAAATGGCCAGGAAAGGTAACCGTACCTTGAATTTCCCTGTTTGGTTACCTTTCGGGGCCAGATCGGCTCTCTCTGAATAACCATGTTAGTATCTGTAAAAATGTGGCTCCTCTTCCACAAAAGCCTAAACTGGATAAATAATTAAATATTTGTAGTACCGAAGCTTAGCCTAGATAAAAGGAGCATGAACCCCTGAGGTGTCACCTAATAAGAACCCCTTTATGAAAAAAAGTTTAATATGATTTTGTACTATGAACAAGTGATTGACTTCAATGAAAGATGAAAGCTAACCATCCGTTTGATGGCCATTCAGGTATACAGTATCTCTAGAATGCTGGCATTGACTGTCCTTTGTCCACAGATGCACTAACACATGAGGTGAAATAACTTCAAAGAGGTGCTGGAAAAATCACTTAAAGATCCCAGTTCATGTTGACATGATAACGTCACATGGTCACTTCAGAGTTGTTATCTTCATCAATATGTGACAAATATTGTTTGTGCAACAATCACAAAAATAATCTATTAGATTGATATTTGACGACAGTTGTGGCCATTGGAGTACATTAAAGTGGTTATTCACTAACCACCGAATTGGTCCCCGAACGGTGAATTTCACCCTTTGGTTTAATTTCGGGCCAATTAGTCTATTTACTAAACTGTCAATTCGGCAAATACTGGTGAATTGATGGCAAAATACGGTGCAGTTCGCCGGTCTTCGGCAGCAGCGAAATTGCCCCATAGAAAAGTAATGGTTTGTCTATTCAAAGCACAAGTGCTTACTTCAGTCATTGTCATTTCTAAGTCCGCTTGGAAACAGACAAATATTCTTATCCAAACTCTCTATTGATAAAATATGGCCGAATGGCCAAATCTTTAGTTCATTGACCAAAAAAGCACATCTTGGATCCAAAATAAGTTTAGCTTTATTCAGCATCCAGGCCTTACATTTGTCATGTTATACAGTCTATCGTATCAAAACAGATCTACAAACAAAATCCTACTCCCAAACCTACTACTACCTATAGTTATTCTACTGAAAAATGAGCTGTGCTGCTTGTTCCTGACCACAGCATGGAGGAGGAAGGAGTGGCACCCTGCTTACTTAACAAACCAGTGCCAACTTGGACTGAGCTCCCTGCCCCTGAACTGGATGAGTGTTCTGACACCTTGGCCAGCCACAATGTGTCATCAAAGACAGGAAATAAAAAATTCAGCAAAAAAATAAAATATCTCCTTCTTTTAAGTCTTCTGGAAAAGCACAAGTTTTCCTCTTGAACAGTTCTTTCTCGGAAACTACAACTACATACTCAGTGCAAGATTGTCTCTGCACAGAAATGGTTTACCCAGTGATGATCAGGGATATAATAGCAATTTTGCAGGCTACCAGTATACTAGAAATCTAACTGGTGCTGGCACGGGTACTGTGCTGTTAGCGTGTTCACTTAGCTTTATGTTCTTAATTCATTGAAAAGCAGTGTTTCCCAAACCTGTCCTCAAGACTTGCTGACACCCCAGGCTTGCCAGATATCTGAAGCACAGCTCAGGTTATATGATTTGCTGCTCAGTGATTGCAGGATTCAGTCTGCATTCCTCCAAGGTGATCTGCAAAATCTGGCCTGGTTGAGGGTCCCAAGGACAGGTTTGGGAAACACTGCTGTAAAGGATAAGGAGCAGGGCTCGAGTCCTGCGGGAACGGCGTTCCCATACTTCTCCCGCAGGGGGAACGTTGCAGGAACGCATGTTCCCGCTGTGGGCTGATTTAGTTTATTGCTGGGGCTGCTAGCGGAATGCATTAACCGCATTCCACTAGCAGCTGCCTCGACAGGCCCGTGTTCCCCAAGCACTTCCTGCCTGCTCCTCTCATGCAGCCGCCGTCTTCAGCCTTGTGAAGGTTGTGACGCGGCCTACTGCCGAGATCTCGTGAGTTCGCGTCACAGCCTTCATATCAGTTGAAGCCGGCGGCAGTGTGCAGGAGCTCGGAGGACCATGCGGGAGGAGATACCCAGGGAGTCTGGGTAAGTATAATCCTGGGCTCTGTTGGTATATAGATTCCTGGGCTCTGCTGGTATATAGATTCCCTGGCTCTGCTGGTATATAGATTCCTGGGATCTGCTGGTATATAGATTCTGGGCTCTGCTGGTACATACGTTCTGGGCTCTGCTGGTATATACATTATGGGCTCTGCTGGTGTATATAATTCTGGGGGTCTGTGCTGTATATAGATTCCTGGGCTCTGCTGGTATATAGATTCCTGGGCTCTGCTGGTACATAGATTTCTGGGCTCTGCTGGTATATAGATTCCTGGGCTCTGCTGGTATATAGATTTCTGGGTGTTGGGTGCTTTGGTCCGCTCTCTTCTCGCTCTAACCAGGTGCCGGGTAACACAAGGGATTCTTATCCCTGTATTTTGGTTCATTTTTCTTGCTTATTTGATTCATGCTTTAACAATGGTGGGAGAGGTTACTTGGCTTATTTAATACCTTATGTACTTGAGTGAGTTGTATACTCTATTGACTTTTTTGTATAGGATTTAGTCTATGCACTTATACATGACCTCTGTTCCCTGTAATATGTATATATTATTTATATTTTTTTGTGATTGTGTTTAATAAATGTGGAGGTTTTTTTGCAATTGGTGTGCATTTCTTATATTTTTTCATAGATTTATTTCAGGCCAAGTCCTTGGAGGCTCCAACACCAACAGTCCCTGTGTTGATCTGGACCTTCTTCCAGAATCGTGTATGCACTAGACATGTGCATTCGTTTTAGTACTAAAGCGATTTAGTCCGAATTTTGGGATAATTTAGTTTTAGTATGACTCAAGAGAAACGAAACTGCTCAGTACAAAAAACGAAAGAAACTAAAATAAAATGCACTACATTTTAGTTTCAGTCCTCTTTGTGATATTACATTGATGAGTGAAGGAGACCAGCAATGAAGAGCGCAACATCGCAACATCCGAAGTTCTGCACCCTCCACATGCCAATGCAGGAAGATGTTCTATACAGAGAGTAACATTAATTCAGGAGGATGTTCTATATATTATACAGAGAGGGGTATTAATTAATGCAGGAGGATGTTCTAAACATTATACAGAGAGGAGCCTTTTTTTTTTTAGCCCTTTAAATCCAGTGGCTGTGAGCGCTGAGATCGGCTGCTTGTTATATTATCTCTCAGTACAATGTATCAGGCTCAGCTGTTACAGTAACTGACTGCTGCTCATCACAGCGCTCAGAGTTTCAGTAAAACAAGAAAATAATATTGTTCTAACGTCTTATATATAAAAATATTATTTACTAGTTTTACTGAAACTCTGAGCGCTGTGATGAGCAGCAGTCAGTTACTGTAACAGCTTTGCCTGACACGGGGCAGTATTACAATGTTGGTGCTAACTTAACCAGAGCTGTTGTAACTGAAAACCTCCATAGGCTATAATAGCTCTGGGAAGTTTACAACAGCTCTGGTTAAGTTAGCACCAGCTATATAATATGGCCCACATTGTGCTGAGAGTGAGAGATACTGTAACAAGCAGCGATCTCAGCCCTCTGAGGAGCCACTACAATAGTAATTGTATCCACTGGTTTTCGGATGAATGAAATTAGTTTTCATACTAAAGAACTGAAAACAAATTTCTTTAACAACTAAATAAATTGCATTTTAGTACTAATGCATTAGTTCAAAACGAAATTTTTGCTGTGCACATGTCTAGTATGCACAATCTTTCATTGTAATACAGTGAGACATGAAGAGTAGCATACAAAGTCCCATCATTTGCACACCTTTTTAATGCAAAACTAGTGTTCTCTCTCAGGAACAGTGAAATTCTTTATGAGATATCACTCGTATCACCTTGTAAAGAATTTACAAAGAGAAATCCTCTCCATCTCTGTATCAAAAAGCTTGTCTGCTGCATCACAACAGCCATGGAGAAAGCAGAATACAAGGAGAGCTCTGAGGTCACTCACTGCTGTAAATGACTAAGATTCAAGTAGGGATGAGCCGAACACCCCCCGAGTTCGGTTCGGGCCCGAACCCGAACTTCCCATTTGTTCGGGTCCGAACCCGAACCCCCATGCAAGTCAATGGGGCTGAAAATTCGGTTTTTTAGAGTGCCCTCCAAGAGGGCATATATGGTACATATTTGCCATAAAAGGTGTATGGGGGTCTGGGTAGTGCCCTGGGGGACAGGAAACAAGGACAAAAAGTAAAAAAAAAACGTTTTTAAAGGGACAGTGAGTTTTCCATGAAATAAGGGTTAAAAATAAAAACCAAAAATTCCTTCAAATATCGTGCCTAGGAGGTCCCCATAACCTGCCCGTGAAGTGGCGGATTTCTAGGATGTATAGAAATATGTAAAAACCAAAAAATTACATTTCAAATGACGGTAAATGCTTTTCCTTTAATCTATCCATAAACAACTGCTTGGGGCGGCAGTCTGTATGAAAAGAGGAGACATTTTCGGAGAAAAAGTTTACTGATTTTTTGGCGGTGAAAAGCAGGAGAATGACTGGAGAATGGAAAATTCTAGACCAAATAGCCGATTTGGAAAGTGAGATAAATGGGAGAATTTTTCTGGTTTGGCTATTTTGACCTAGAATTTTCTCTTCAGTCATTCTCCTGAGTTTCACCTTTCTCTGAATAACCCTGTCAGGGTTATTCAGAGAGCGGTGAAGAGCAGGA
The DNA here is from genome assembly GCA_009667805.1 of Leptobrachium leishanense. NCBI lineage: Eukaryota > Metazoa > Chordata > Amphibia > Anura > Megophryidae > Leptobrachium > Leptobrachium leishanense. Next base: position 174,308,362 of record CM019067.1, on the reverse strand, counting down.
GAATGACTGGAGAATGGAAAATTCTAGGTCAAAATAGCCAAACCAGAAAAATTCTCCCATTTAGGCTAGGGTCAGACTAGCGAATTTTTAACGTGCGTTTAGGCGCACTTAATCACGGCCGCACTAGCAGCAAATGACGGGCAATGACAGCCAATATACGAAGTACGGTCGCACGAAAGTCCAGCTGCGCAACGCAAGTGGAAAATGAACGCATTTTTTCGAGAACGCAGAACCGCTAGTACGGACGTACAGAGTGCGCTGCGTCCACTAGCGGCGTGTGTGCGTGATTTGGAGACGTCAGACCCTGCTCATGTCCGGCCAACATAACGTCCAGACACCCAAAGTTTCCTGGTTTGGATCCGTAAAAAATCACGCACAAAAATGCGCATCGTATGACCTTTTTCGCGCAATCCGTGAAACAATACGGCAATGCGTTCGGACGCACTTTTTGACGGTCGCTACAAAAAATGCGTTAGCCTGACCCTAGCCTTATCTCACTTTCCAAATCGGCTATTTGGTCCAGATTGTTCTCTTTTCCTGCCATTCTCCTGGTTTTCACCTTTCTCTGAACAACCCTGAGAGACAGGTGAAAGCCAGGAGAACTGGCAAGAGAAGAGAACAATCTAGACCAAATAGCCGATTTGGAAAGTGAGATAAATGGGAGAATTTTTCTGGTTTGGCTATTTTGACCTAGAATTTTCACTTCTCCAGTTATTCTCCTGCTTTTCACCGCTCTCTGAATAACCCTGTGAATGTTTAATCCCGAGGTGAAAAATAACATTGCTTTAGATTTTTTTCAAACACCAGTTAACCACTTGGCTGCTATGGACGCGCTCAGCGCGTCCAGCCAAGTGGTTCTCCTGTGCTATGGACGCGCTGAGCGCGTCCATGCACAGGAGGCAGCAATCCGCCAGCTTCCGGCGGATTGCTGCGCCCCCCGGTGCGGGCTGACATCTTGGATGTCAGCCAGCACTCCGGGACCCCGGCGGAGCAATTAGATGTCATCGCGGCGGCGCGATGACATCTAATTCAGGCGCCCCCCCCACATGTGCGGAGGAAGCGCCTGAAAGGGAGGGGGGAGGTCCTTCGGACCTCTCTCCCTCCCGATCGCCGGGGGGCAGAGGGTTAATCCAGGCACCGTTTGGAAGGGCACAGCCTGCCCTTCCAAACGGTGGCTGTGATTAGCCCCTGGGGAGCCAGATCACGAATTGGCGCTGAAAAGCGCCAGATCGTGATCCTCTCCTGGAGCTGGCCGACATCTTGGATGTCGGCCAAGCCTCCAGGAACTCCCCCTGAGGACTGGCGTCATCATGCATAGCACGATGACGCCAGTCCTGGAGTTAACCCCTAGCTGCCACCAATGAACCCCCTATCTCCCGATCCGTGGGAGCTAGGGGTTAATGTTTGATATCGTTGGATCGGCCAGAGCATGGCCTTTCCAAGGATTCTAAACATGAGCATGAAAAATGTTTTTTTAAAAAAATAAAAAATAAAAATAAAAAATAAAGATATTTAAAAAACAAAAATCTAAAAAAAAAATAAACAATTTTTTTGTTTGTTTTTGTTTTGTTAATGCAGCAATATTTTTCCCATTTCAATTATAATATGAACAATAATGCTGCACTAATGATTTTTGTATGCGGTGCGTTTGTTAAAAAAAGCGAAATTTTCCCCAAAAAAAAAATGTAACGAGACCCCATTTCTAATTTTTTTAACAAGCGCACCCCATACAAAATATAACCGCAAACGATCGCATGTTGAAATGTGAAAAAAAAACACTTTACACATAATAAATTATTGAAAAGTCTAATTTTATTGCATTTTTTGTTATAATATACAGACATGACATAACGTATACATATAATAATGACATATTATGAATCTGCCAAGTCTGCCGGAAAGAACGATATATAATATGTCTGGGTCATATATCAAAATATGGCTACAAAACGCGGTTAAACATGATGAGCGAAAGCGGTAAAAATGACCTCAGCACAGAGGTGTGAAAAGCCTCAGCAGCGAAAGGGTTAAATGCAGCATATTAGGATGTTTTAGGAGGGAAATTAATTCTCAAATCTCAATCAGAAACAGACACCACCCCACCCCCTCACTATATTGTACAATGTATCAAATTGATTACCAGACGAAAAACACCTGGTGTTATGCCCGTTTGTGAACAGAGGTCATTTAGAGCTGATAATCTTTCCACGTACATATTAGTTTTTAATTCAATATCTAATAAACCGTTGCTTATAATATTCTGCAGTAAAGAGTCTCTTTATTTCTAGATTTTTTTAGTATTTTTTAAGCATTTTCTATACTTTTTTCAAAATTTCTTTTTTTTTTCGAACCCGAACCGAACACGCCCAAAAAGTTCGAAATTCGCGAACTTTAGAACTGCCAAAGTTCGGGTCGAACTCCGAACCGTCCGAACCCGAACAGCTCATCTCTAGATTCAAGGGGTTATACTTGTTAAAAAATCTCTGTATACAAAGAAGAATTCACTCCAATTTCAATGAGTAGGCATTAACAGATAATAATATTTTTTTATGCTCTTTTGATATTTTTTTAATCTGCGAAACATGAAAAAAGCACTATGCAAACTGTTATCTCTTGCAAATCAATCCTGTTCCACAGTGAAAAGAATATGTTACTAATATTTAACAATACAAGTCAACATTATCATAAGAATTATTGTCAACAGTACAGGTGTGATGCTTTTAATATAAAGCTACATCAACATATGACAACAGATATATCAGTAAGAGGTTATTCAATGACTTGACTACCACTCTGTGACTGAAAATTCATTCAGGGTTATTCAAAGAGCTCCGAATTGCTGGAGAAAGGTAACCGAACGCTAAAATTCAGCGTACGGTTACCTTTCCTGGCCATTCGGTTATCCAGAGAGCAGGCAATTCGCCAAATCCTGGCGAATTGCCTGCACATACGGTGCCTGTTCGAGGGCAGTGAATCCCCATAGAGAAGCAAAGCTTCGGCTATTCAGAGAGCAAAACCCAGCAGTGAAAAGTTGCCGAATTGCCCTGCCATTTGGTGGTTTCATTCGGCAGGTTTATTCAGGCGAATCCTATAGGCTTCAATGTTAAAAATATTCCTGTTTTAATTCAATATCTAATAAACCGTTGATTATAATATTCTGCAGTAAAAAGTCTCTTTATTTTTAGAATTTTTAGGATCTTTTATGCATTTTTTGGGATTTTTTTGCAAACATTTTTTTTCTGTTTTTTTTTCAAATCGTTTTTTCTGTAACAGCCCTTTTTTATTATCATTCATTGGACCTCATATGTAAATTTCAGACATTTTCACTCAGTAGTTTGTTTGCAAACAGCGTTTCAATTTCAAACATTCAAGCGTACTGTTTTTTTTTTTTTCTTCACCTCCTTCATCTGCGGTGTCGGGTTTTTCCGGCGGCTCTTCTGCGCTGTGATCAGCTCCTGGTCGGGTTTCTCCGGCATCTTCGGCGGGTTAATCCAGATGTTTTGGTGTGCGTTCGCCCTTATTTTGCGGTGAGTTTTCAGCGGGTTTGCGGCAACTTTTTCCTGCATTACGGCGGCCCTGTGGTGCTTGCTGAATACACCGCAGGATCGACGAAATGGGATCGCCAAATCGCACCGAATTGAAGAGAACGAAAAGTCACCGAACGTGCGATGACTTTTCGATTCTCTTTGAATAACCCTGATTGTAATTGCAAACATGTGGTAAGAAACTACCAGTGGTGTAACTACAGTGAATTTCAGCTATCCAGAGAAGCAAAATTCAACAATGGCAGCTAGTGCTGGGGTCGGACTAACGCATTTTTAACGTGCGTTTAGGCGCACTTAATTACGGCCGCAGTAGCAGCAAATGACGGGCAATATACAAAATACGGCTGCACGAAAGTGCGGCCGAAGCAACGCAAGCGGCAAACAAATGCATTTTTTCGAGAACGCAGAACCGCTAGTACTGACGTACAAAGCAGGGATGTGCAGTCAGGGGTGGCAGGGGAGGCAGAGCCATTCCAGTAAATTAATGTGGTCATTGTGCTGTAATGACATGTGTGCATATTTAAACTGTAAATAAAATGATATTTATTGAAAAAAGTTCTCATACTCACCTCTCCACGCTCCCTCGCTGTGCTTCTGTCCTCCACTTTTTTTTACCCCTGCACTTTCAGTTTGCTGGCTGCTGTGTGTGTGTATGTGTGATTCACTACACAGACAGCAGGGCAGCACTGAGCCAGCCTAGCCTACGCAATTTGCGCAGCTGAATGATACACTAATTGTGTAGCTCAAGCTGAATTCCTGGTTCTATGCTTTTCAGTGCCACCAGAGGCATTGAGAGCAATTGAAAGCTTGAGCCAATAGGAAAACCGTCATGTGACTGTCCTCGTCAGTCGTGGGAGGCAGGCAGGCTGAGCTCAGCAATCAGCATGTGTGTAATAGCGCTCTCTATTAGTCAGTATTGTAAGTTCATGCTCTTAGAACATTAAAAACCTATATGCAAACTTTGTTTTAAAGTAAGAGTTGTAATAACGCCCTCTATTAGTCAGTATTGTAAGTGCATGCTCTTAGAAGCTGTAAAAAAAAAGCGAACTTTACTTTATAAATAGTGAAACTCTATTCTCCTATATAACGACAATCAAATGCGTAAATTGCAACTGCGTAACCCTGTGTATATCTGGCCCTGATACTAGCCAGTGCCTCACCAGCCACTGACCTCACCGCACGTCACTGGTACAAAGTGCGCTGCGTCCGCAGCGTCCGCATAGCGGCGTGTGTGCGTGATTAGGAGACGTCAGCCGCTGCTCATGTCCGGCCAACATAACGTCCAGACACCCAAAGTTTCCTGGTTTGGATCCGTAAAAAATCACGCATGAAAATGCGCATTGTATGACCGTTTTCATGCAGTCCGTGAAAAAATACGTCAATGCGTTCGGACGCACTTTTTGACGGTGGCTGCGAATAATGCGTTCGTTTGACCCTAGCCTTAAGCTGATACAAACAATGATGAACTATGGTAACAACATTATTCATCTGTAAAATTAGTAAACTACAGGTTTTCTACATTTAACATTGTTTCCAACACCTATAAATACCCTGTTCAGCCACTACATTAAATCCACCTGTCTAATATCGTTTAGGTCCCCCTAATGCTGCCGAAAAAGCTCTGATGCATTAAGGTATGGACTCCACCAGACCTCTGAAATTATCCTGTAGCATCTGGCACCAAAATATTAGCAACAGATACATTACGTTCTGCAAGTTGTTGTGGGATCTCCATAATTGGGTTTGTTGTTCCAGAATATTCCACAGAGGGTCAATTTGATTAAGATCTGTGTAATTTGAAGACCCAGGGAACATCTTTAAATCTTTGTCATGTTCCTCAAACCATTGCTGAATGATGTTTGCAGTGTGGCGGGCTGTATTATGCAGCAGAAAGAGGCCATTGCCCTCAGAGAATATCATTGCTATGAAGGCTTGCACGTTGTCTGCAACAATCTCTAGTTACATGTTAAGTGTTTTCTGACACCTTGCTATCATGATCAGCATTACGTTTTACAGAAATTTAAGCTACAGCAACTCTATTGTGTGATTGGACAAGACCAGCTAGCCATCACTCCACTTATTCAACAAAGAGCATTGGGTGCCATGACTCTGCCAGTTCGCTGATTGTCCTTCCTTGCACTACTTTTGGTAGGTACTAACTAGGGATGAGCTGCCGGTTCGAATCGGTTCGAAGTTCGATTCAAACATCGGCTGTTCGAAAGTTCGCGAAATTCAAACTTTTCGGGACATTTGCAGAAAGTTCGAGAAAAAAAGTTTTCGAAAAAATTCAAAAAAATGCTTAAAAGATCCTAAAAAATCTAAAAATAAAGAGACTCTTTACTGCAGAATATATATAATATATAATAAACAGTTTATTAGATATTGGATTAAAACAGAAATATTTTTAACATTGAAGCCTATGGGATTCATAAACATTTCCCACTCATTGTTGGTCAAACATTTCCCACTTATTGTTGGTCAAACATTTCTCACTCCTTGTTGGTCAAACATTTCCCACTCATTGTTGGTCAAACATTTCCCACTTATTGTTGGTCAAACATTTCTCACTCCTTGTTGGTCAAACATTTCCCACTCATTGTTGGTGAAACATTTCCCACTCCTCGTTGGTCGAACATTTCCCACTCACTGTTGGTCAAACATTTCCCACTCATTGTTGGTCAAACATTTCCACTTATTGTTGGTCAAACATTTCTCACTCCTTGTTGGTCAAACATTTCCCACTCATTGTTGGTGAAACATTTCCCACTCCTCGTTGGTCGAACATTTCCCACTCACTGTTGGTCAAACATTTCCCACTCATTGTTGGTCAAACATTTCCCATGGCTTCAAATCGCATTTAAACATGAGCAAAAGTGGAAAAAAGTAGCTCAGCGCACAGCGATGAAATGGCTCAGCACTCAGCAGTGAAAGGGTTAAAAACTTTTTATTTTAATTGTTTCCTGTCCCCCAGGGCAGTACCCGGACCCCCATATACCTTTTATGGCCAATATCTTGCATACTGTATATGCCATCTTGGAGGGGACCTTAATTTTCGAACATTCGAGTCCCATTGACTTGCATGGTGTTCGAATTGTGTTCGCGTTCACGGTCAAACTTTTCCAGGTGTTCGAGTTCAAATGCGAACCGAACACGGGGGTGTTCGGCCCATTACTAGTACTAACCACTGCATACCAGGAACAACCAACAAGACTTGCTGTTTTGGAGATGCCATCATCTAGTCATCATTCTTTAACCCTTGACAAAGTCACTCAGATCTTTTCACTTGCACTTTTTTTTGCTTCCAACACATGAAATTCAAGAAATGACTGTTTACTTGCTGCCTAATACATCCCAATATATCCCATCCTTTGACAGGTGTCATTGTAACAATATAATCAATGTTATCCACTCCACTTTCCAGTGATGTTCATGTTGTGGCTGATCAGTATACATACTTCGGTGATTTTAATTGGCAATATACAAGGAACTTCCAAAGAAATTACTGGGGAAATAATGGTAATCACAGTAGTTATAGCTTTGACTGAAACAACGTTAGAAAGAATGGGGCAAACCACACTGAAAAGTATTCTGAGCTACTTTGCAGAAACCACATTGGAAAGAACAATAAAAACTATGTGGAGTTATGGTGGAACATCTACAGTTTCACTGTTGATCTACAATAGTTTCCTGACGTTCTCTAAAGTAAATCTACTGTTGCCTCCATATTATAATGTTGGTTAGTGTATAACCCCTTAACAAGTCAGTATTCACAATATATGATTTATCTAAAGCCACTTTTAATGTTATTTCTAATAGAGGGAAGAGGGGAAACTCAGTGCGCCCATCCATAATCAAAGTGCATTTCATACACATAACATGGTGAATAAAGGTGAGATGTGCAAACTGTACTCTGTATATATATATCCAAATACATCTTTCTTGTACATCACCAAACTGAAATTGTGCCTCTTTTGCAGATTTCTCTTAAGATACACACTGATTTGTGTAATAGAAATAAATGAGATCTAGTGTGTTGCTTGTTTGAGCCAGCAAGCTGCTTTTCAGTGAATGAGAACGCAGGGGCATTAAGAGAAAAACCATGCGTGGGCTGATCTAATGCTAACAATTAAAGTAATTGCAGTAATGCGTTTAATGGGGAAATATAGCGTGTTCATGATGTTGTGTACCTGGTGCTTCTCTAGCTGGATAGATGATAGATAGAAGCATGGAAGGAAAGATAGATAGGATAGATGAAACCATAGAGGAATAAATAGAAAGATAAATGGAAGAATATAAGGAAGATAAATAGATAGATAGATAGATAGATAGATAGATAGATAGATAACTAGGATAGATGGAACCACAGAGGAATAAATAGAAAGATAAATGGAAGAATATAAGGATGATAGATAGATAGATAGATAGATAGATAGATAGATAGATAGATAGATAGATAGATAACTAGGATAGATGGAGGAATAAATAGAAAGATAAGTGGAAGAATATAAGGATGGTAGATAGAAAAATAAATGGAAGGATAGACAGATAGATATATAGATAGAAGAAAAAATGGAAGCAAAAGTATGGATAGATGGAAGAATAGAAGGATAGACAGATAGAAGAATAAATGTAAATGTATAGATAAGACAGATAGAGAGATAAATAAAAGAATAAATAGAAGCATAAGTATAGATAGATGGAAGGATAGAAGGATAGATAGAAGAATAAATTGAAACATAGAAAAGTTGATAGATGGAAAGATAGAGAGATAGAAGAATAAATGGAAACATAGAAGAATAGATAGATGGAATAATAGACAGAGAGATAGATAGAAGAGTAAATGGAAGCATAGAAGTATAGCTAGATGGAAGGATAGACAGATAGAGAGATAGACAGAAGAATAAATGGAAGGATAGATAGATAGATAGATAGATAGATAGATAGATAGATAGATAGATAGATAGATAGATAGATAGATAGATAGATAGACAGACAGACAGATAGATAGATAGATAGAAGGATAGACAGAAGAATAAATGGAAGGATAGATAGATAGAATAGATAGATAGATAGATAGATAGATAGATAGATAGATAGATAGATAGAAGGATAGACAGAAGAATAAATGGATAGATAGATAGATAGATAGATAGATAGATAGATAGATAGATAGATAGATGATAGATAGATAGATAGATAGATAGATAGATAGATAGATAGATAGATAGATAGAAGGATAGACAGAAGAATAAATAGATAGATAGATAGATAGATAGATAGATAGATAGATAGATAGATAGAAGGATAGATAGATAGAAGGATAGATATATAGAAGAATAAATAGAAGCATAGAATGATAGATAGATAGATATTAGTATAACTATGTTTTATTAATAGTAATGACATAACTACACACACATACCTAAGGACAAACACAAAGGCTAATTACTAGAAGTAATGGTAGTATATAGTGCAAGAAGAGAGAGTGTGTGTGTCTGTGTGTGTCTTCTTCTACTGGTGTCTAATCGGTTTTGGTGACGACTGGTGCCCCCAGCCAGCTGTTTCCCCCTCCCTGTGGCTGCACCAGTCTGCACACATAATGTGAGCTCCATCCCCAGTAACAGCAGCCGGACAGCAGGGCTGGCTCACACAGAGTATCGGGAGATGCCCTCATCCCCCACATGCCTTTTGGGGACCATAAAACAAAGCAGAGAGCTCGCAGCATCCCGCAACCCGGTCCCTGTGAGCTTCAGGGCCAGGCGGCACTTTGCCCTCTAGCAGACGCACATTAAAGCACGATGCGGCATCTCCTCATCCAGCCTTGAGCGTGAGGCTCCTTTTATTTGCCTTCAGAAAGAGATGGTTCCCCTGGGGTCGCTGCTCTCAGTCCTCTTCCCTCGGGTTCCTTGGACTCCTCGGTGTGCTGGGAGCCTGGAGATGCTGCTGCAGGTGTGCGCGGTGCTGCTCGGAAGAAGGATCTCCATCCTGCACTGAGGAGGAGAGGAAGCACGTCTCTCAGTCTGCTCCTAGCCTGTGATTCTTACACTGGTGGTGGCGGTGTTACAACCAGGAGCCGTGAAGGAGGAGGCGCCATTGACAGAAGGGTTGTCAGGGGTGTGTGTATGGAAAGGAGGTAGAGGGGGTGGTGGTGCTGGTGGTGGGAGAGAAACCCTGATCCTCAAAGGAAAAACAAATAGAAAAGACAAGAGGGTCTCTTGGATGAGAGCACGTTGGATCTCATGCTATGTTTCACTTTCCTGCTGCCTCCCTGTCCCATGTCTACCTGCAGATGACATGCTGTCCATCTAAATGATCTGCAGCTTCACCTCTCTTTCCCACCAGGAGAGCCTATCTGGGGCGGCAGCGCCTTCCTGTGTGCGCCCTGACTATCTGTGGCCCTCCTAGGCTGGGGGAGTCTGTCCTCCCTATCATGAGAGGAGAGTGAGGAGGGCGGACCTGCTCCATCTCCCCTGCAGTGAGACCCAGGAATGGCTGGCTCCCCGAGGAGGCGCTGGAGAGGACCGGCGAGCGCTGTCCGCGGTGCTGAAAGCGCAGGAGCTGCCGCAGGTGCTGTCCTCGCTGCTGGTGGCTGCACATCCAGACCTGCCGCCGCTCACATGCCGCCGCCTCCGCCGCAATGCCTGCTGCTGCTCCTGGGCTTGGGATTAGGACCTGCTTTGGTTTCTGGATCCAGGGGGACCATCATCGAGCAACCCAGTAACGGCACCTCGCTGTCCATCATGGGTTTGATGCCGCTCAGTGAGACCGTGGCAAAGGGGAGTATCGGCCGGGGTATTTTGCCTGCTGTACAACTGGCCATAGACCAGATCCGCAATGAATCCCTGCTGCAACCCTACTTCCTGGACCTCAGGCTTTATGACACAGCGGTAAGAGGTCTTCCTCCCTTGGCATCCTTTTAGCTGTGATTAGGCAACCTCTGCTGTTCATCCATACCTGTACCTCTCCTGATAGCTGCATAGGTGGGGGCATATTTCTAGCTGATGCCCAGGTTTGACAGGCATACGGTGGGCTCTACCTTAATGAGATGCCTTCTGATGCTTGTATATGGAGGTATGCCATGGCTCCTCTGGATTTTGGTGGGATGCATCTACAATGCGCAGTGAAGGGGCTTCATGTAGATCCTCACCAGCCACACACTAACAATGTACATATGTAGATAAAAGCCTAGGTGCATATCTGTTTTTTTATTTCCATGCACATACACATGTATGGTGTTTCCACTGCATTCATCTCCATGCCAACTGTGCTTATATACACATATATTGAAATCATTCCATGGATTCATTAGAACATAGCAACAAGGCACCACAGCCTGAGTGGGAGTAAGTGCTGCGATGGGGTGAATGCAGAGATGCAGCACATCCTCTCTGTATGAGCTGAGCAACATGATGCTGCAAAGGTGCATGCTCACCTTTATTGATTGGATTTGCCTCCCATGTACATAGAACAGCTACACAATGATTAGAGCTCATTTCCATTTCACTTATAGTGCATTTTTTTAAATTTATTTACTATTTTATAAATATGAAAGGCCCCCATCTGCATAAAAGACGCCAGACTCCTCCACCACCTTGAAATTGAGCAACAGATGCACTTAAATACCTCTAAAACACAGCTTTAGGGCAGCAGTTCATCATCCATGCATTCTTACGAGCAGAGCGTTTCATGAAGCTTTGTTATATAAGTGTATGTTAGATATGCTTTGGTGGAGATGGAAAAAAAAAAGATCCAGAGGGTCGGACTGACAATGGTTGTCACCTAACCGTATAATATCTGGTAAATGCAACTTGCTGAGCTTGAGCTGCACTCCTCCTATCATGTTTTGCAGCACGTTTGATTTTTTTAAATGACATTCTTTCATTTTTTTAATGGTAGTAATGAAGCAGCACACGTATCTCTTTCTTAATGTATTCTGTGCAAAGCTATCATATAATTATTAAGAGAAATAAAATCGTCTAAGCTGCGGATGACACTCACTTACTGGCCATTATTGCACACTTTGCAAATGACAAATGTAACAGTGAAGTCATTAAACATGAAATAGCAGGGAGACAGTCTGATAAACAAATAATAAGCTATTTAAGGTTTGGTTCCTCCTTTGTTCCTTGGTATTTGGTTATTATGAGTCTTTTCTATCCAATATACTGTTTGTTGTTTGGTTCATTAATTTCTGTTTGTAAATATATAAAAGGATGCCGACAAAGAGACATATTCATGTTATACCATGCATTAATTTAATGGCCTGCTTTTTAAGCTGGTCGAAGTTGTCAGTTTTCTCTTTCAACATTTTTATTCTTTTAATCTAGTATTTTGATATTTAAAGTCTATTTTTCTCTGTATTGTGAGGATGCTCTAGATTTTGGAGCAGAATGCAAAGTGAATAAGTGTACAACTGCAGTGTGTGTTTTTAGTCATTTTGGGTCAACATTGAGTCTTTTAACAAAAAATAAATCGTGGTGAATTATGTGAAGATGGTAAGGCCTAATAGATGAGCCTTAACGACATAAATTATCCTGCTCAGACTTATAGGAGGTATTACTATTATTTTCAGCCTTGTGGGCCTTCAATTTCCAAGTGTCAACATGCAGAGCAATGCACACAATGAAAATCGGATGTGCTCCTGATTGATTCCACTTTGGAGGGGATAGGGGTGTCCTAGCGCTCCAGAGTGGCCAAAGACTCCAATAGAGTATCAAAAAAATTAGGGAGGCCAGGCACTGCTGTAAAAATTCAAGGTAGTTCCATTCGTACGTCAGCAACGTTTCGGCTGTAAATCCAGCCTTACTCAAGAAGAAACAAGAGGCCTGAGATTTCCAGTCAAAATGTTTCTGAGGTTTAAAAAAACTTGAAACTTGGTCTCACTAGTATATTTTTTAAATTTTTCAAGTTGGCCATCACATCGATTTCATTCCAACTCTTAAATGGACCAAAACCATGTTAAAACCCATCCATTGTCTACCATTGGGTCATATTTAACCTAATGAAGGTAATCTGGAGGTTTGGAGTGATAAAAAATAACAAGCTTTCTTACAGATACATATTTCCATTTGAAAAACAAAAGTTATCATTGCTCGAACATAAGATAAAGATTGGCTTCCATAAAGCTACCTATATATATGCATTATTTAACTTCCTTTTATTAGAGGGGTAATGATGCATGAATTTATATGTATTCTTGTTCATGTAGCTGGGTTTCGTCCTCTCACATTTATGGTGATCCTTTTCATGGCTACACTGTTGATTGAGGAAATGCCTGAAGATGGCAGTCAATTCTTGTTGAGTAGCTTTATACTATTTCCAAGGCAACATCTTAAAAAAAAGATTGAGCTTATTGCTGCAGAACTGCATAACATACAGATTTGTAATTAGGACTTTTGAGATTCTAGCAAAAGAATCCATTAGCACTAAAGTACACGTGGTCCATATACAGCCATCTGTCTTTTGCAATATTCTTGTTATGAAAAATTAAAGAATTTTGCTCTATCATTAGAAATCAATTAGCGCTTTATACAATGATGGATAGAATCAGTTTATTTCAATTCTTAAAGTCAATTCATGTATACACAATGTCACAATAGCTGCACTTCACTATTTCTTATGCGGTATATAACTTTATCAGAACCAATGCACATCTTGTATCTGCACATAAAATCAATCCCTTGCTGAACGGTTCCACTAATGTATGATATTGTCTGTAGAGATGATGAATTTAATTGAGCGTGGCATGGCATGGATGTAATGGTGCTGAAATTATAAAAACACATATTTGAATTAATAATAAGTGCACATAGTGTAACAGTTAAGATAATAATGTTTTTAAATATTCAGGTTTTTCATATTTTCTTATACATGTCTAATAAAATAGGTTACTTACATAATCATAATTCCTACCATGTTATTATGCCTGGAGCATTCATTTTTGTGTGGGTTTACGGCTGGTAAATGTTCCTGATTTGACTTTATTATAACTAAAGTATGTTTACTTAGATGCCAATCCACAACAAACAATTTTTATAATTTAAATCTAATATACATAAATCTCCCTAGTGGTCTATCTATCTATCTATCTATCTATCTATCTATCTATCTATCTATCTATCTATCTATCTATCTATCTATCTATCTATCTATCTATCTATCTATCTATCTATCCATCATCTACCTTTCTATCTAGCTATCCATCCATCCATCTACCTTTCTATCTATCTATCTATCTATCTATCTATCTATCTATCTATCTATCTATCTATCTATCTATCTATCTATCTGTCTATCTATCTATCTATCTATCTATCTATCTATCTATCTATCTATCTATCTATCTATCTATCTACCTCTCTATCTATCCATCTATCTACCTCTCTATCTATCTACCTCTCTATCTATCCATCCATCCATCTACCTTTCTATCTATCTATCTATCTATCTATCTATCTATCTACCTTTCTATCTCGCTATCTACCTTTCTATCTATCTATCTTCTACCTTTTTACCTCTCTATCTACCCATCCATCTATCTATCCATATCTATCTATCTATCATCATCTACCTTTCTATCTATCTATCTATCCATCCATCTATATATCCCTATCTATCCATCCTTATATATCTATCTATCTATCTATCTATCTATCTATCCATCTACCTTTCTACCTCTATCTATCTATCCTTCCATTTATTCTTCTGTCTATCTACCTCTCTATCCATCTCTCTACCTACCTACCTACCTACCTACCTACCTATCGCCATCTATCTACCTCTCTATCCATCTCTCTATCTATCCATCACCTACCTTTCTACCTCTCTATCTATATATCTATCCATCATCTACCTTTCTACCTCTCTATCTATATATCCATCCATCTATCTATACATATCTATATATCTATCCATATCTATCTATCTATCTATCTATCTATATTCATCTATCTATCCATATCTATCTATCTATCTATCCATATCTATCTATCCATATCTATCTTTATACCTCTCTATCTATCCATCCATCCATCTACCTTTCTATCTATCTATCTATCTATCTATCTATCTATCTACCTTTCTATCTCGCTATCTACCTTTCTATCTATCTATCTTCTACCTTTTTACCTCTCTATCTACCCATCCATCTATCTATCCATATCTATCTATCTATCATCATCTACCTTTCTATCTATCTATCTATCCATCCATCTATATATCCTATCTATCCATCCTTATATATCTATCTATCTATCTATCTATCTATCTATCCATCTACCTTTCTACCTCTATCTATCTATCCTTCCATTTATTCTTCTGTCTATCTACCTCTCTATCCATCTCTCTACCTACCTACCTACCTACCTACCTATCGCCATCTATCTACCTCTCTATCCATCTCTCTATCTATCCATCACCTACCTTTCTACCTCTCTATCTATATATCTATCCATCATCTACCTTTCTACCTCTCTATCTATATATCCATCCATCCATCTATCTATACATATCTATATATCTATCCATATCTATCTATCTATCTATCTATCTATATTCATCTATCTATCCATATCTATCTATCTATCTATCCATATCTATCTATCCATATCTATCTTTATACCTCTCTATCTATCTATCCATATCTATCTACAGTATCTATCCATCATCTACCTTTCTACCTCTCTATCTATCTATCCATCCATCCATCTATCCATATCTATCTATCTATCCATCTACCTTTCTACCTCTCTCTCTATCTTTTCTATCTATCTCCATCTATCTATCTCTCTATCCATCTCTCTGCCTACCTACCTACCTATCTCCATCTATCTACCTATCTATCCATCTCTCTACCTACCTACCTACCTACCTATTTATCTCCATCTATCTAATCTATCCAATCTGTTAGAGATCTAGTATATAGTAAAATAGTGTATTATTCAATAGATGGGTATGTATAACAACATTTATGGCACCAAAGAATTCAGTTGCGCCTAATTAAGTTTTCATATATCAATTCTGATACCCATATATTAATCTAAATGCTAAGTTTATTGATTGAAAGACACAACTGTTGGCATGTATTTGTTATTATCCGTTATCAACTAAAATAACATATGACTAATGTGAGGATAAGGACGCTTATTAATCAGCAAATACAGTGCTGACTGGTATTTTGGCAACTGAATTCCTCCTTAAAAACGGAATCCCGTCTCTAAAGTAAGAGTTCATTTAAGTATACGTACACAGAATTACAAGATCATCTGTGTCTCATTGATTACTTCTACATGTAGCCAGTAATTAGGGAAATGGTGTCCATGCATAGAACTGGATTTGAAGGATTATTATGTACAACTTCAATGATGGCTGCTTATTCGTGCATTAAAAGGGGATCATTTTATTCAGCTTTTTCTATAGTGCTATGAAAGTGTTGATTAGATTAAAAGTGCAGCTAAGCATAATTATCACTAAACCATTCTATATTCAAAAATATTATCATATACAATATACAGTGCACTCCAGTGAAATATACAATAAGAGACGTCTATATCTATCTATCTATATATCTCGCTAGGAAGGTGCGCACTCCAGGAGTCATATTACAGTTACACGTTTTTATAGAGCGCTAACAAGAACGTAGCGCTGTACAACGGGAGGCAGAATAACAAATATACATACAGGTTAAACACACAGAACAGTAGGAGAGAGGACCCTGCTCAAGAGTTTACAATCTAAGAGGAATGATCAAATATTTTATTATGCCTACATAGGGAGCATGAATGTTTCAGTCCTTTGTGGACTTTATTTAAGATGTAGAAAAGTCTACATCCTGACAAAAGTCCAAAAAAGGACTGAGACATCGATGATACCTAGGTAGGCATAATAAAATATTTAATCATGCAAGATTCCTGGAGTGCTCGCCTTCCTATCAAACTAGTCTTTTCGGTAGCTGCTGAGCACCGGAGCACAACCTATTTCACAGATCCTGGTTGCGGGTCCCCTGGAGATACTAATGATATATATATATATATATATATATCTACAAGTAAATAAATAGTTCTCTTAGTTTGCTGCTTTTCAATAGTATGCCATGGTAGCTCATGTTTTCCTTTCTTCCTTAATTCCTTCCTCACTCTCTCTTTCAAACCAAAACAGTTTAAGGCTGGCGTCAAGACGAACACAGGTATCACGTCCGTGATGCCGCACAGTTTAACTAACGTCTGTCGTAGCATAGAATCATGAGCAATAGAGACCCACACATGAAGTACGTGCGCACTGAACACGTGGCAAACGGATGCAAGTTAGGCAAAAACATAAAACCGCTAGACGGACGCGCAGAATGCGCCACGTCCGCGTAGCGTTCTGTGTGAGTGATGAGGAGATGTCAGACGCAGCGCATTTGCGACGTCCAGCACCTTGACGCACAGAATGGCTTTTCATATCCTTTTCAAATTTTTATCATTTTTCATATTAATTTTGTTTCCCATAATTCCCTTTATTTCTCTACGTCCGTCAACAAAAACAGACCGTGTGGTGTCTACAGTATCTTCTGTCAGTACGCCCGTCCGTTGTGCACGCACGCAGAGTGCGCTCAGACTGCGTTCGTCTGACATTAGCCTTATACTTAGACCAATATTTTACTATAGGCACACAACACGAATTACCCAGTTTGTTTATAAATATAGGTATAATAGAATATAAGTGGTTATGTCACGTTATACAGTGTGTAAGATCATAGGTCATCCAGGAATCTCCAAATTAAAACCATTACTCTTAGCAGCAAGTGTTTATTTGTTTGAAACTCTTTACAAAGCCCCAAATTCATAACACTGAAAGAAAACAAGTACGGTCTATTCAAAGAAAGGTGAAAATCAGGAGAACTGGTAGGAGAAGAGAACAATCTAGACCAAATAGCTTATTTGGAAAGTGAGATAAATGGGAGAATGTTTCTGGTTTGGCTAATTTGACCTAGAATTTTCACTTCTCCACTCATTCTCCTGAGTTTCACCTTTCTTTGAATAGACCTGATATTATATCAAGTAAGATGGAATGGAGAAAACTATTTTGTGTTTGTTTTATTGTTTTTTTTGTTTTTATTTGTAGTTCCTTCACAATGAGATGTTTTAGTATTAACTGTAGTCAAGGCAAAAACAGAGAGCACAATGGAAGACCCCAAAAGCTATCCGTTGCTTAATGAGTATTTAGATATATCAATTGTTATGGGTCACATGAAAGCCAGTGCAGGTGTCACTCATCATCCACTCATTTAGCCAATCAATACTTACACATTTGCATTCATCACTGCACGAATTTCAGCCAGGGATATTCACTCCATGCTGTGGTATGTAATATCTTTTGCTTGTTGGTTTTCTGAAAATGCGATTTATTAGCAGCAGTAGACTGTGTAAAAGTATCTGTTCTCAGAATACAACTCACAATCACACTGTGTACTTGGGTGCCATAGGAGACCACCTCACATTTAACAAGTACTTCACTAATTTCCTTATGTTTCTCAAATTACTTTTGATGTTTGGGTACTGACGGATTGTCTTGACGTCCATCCATCTTTTATCCTAATTTCTTTAATCATCTTTCAAATTTGCAGCTATATGAAAGTGAAATAAACCCTTATTTATTACAACTGAGTAACAGTATGCTCTTCTGAAATGATTCAACATTTAGGCTAGGGTCAGACGAGCGTGATTTCTGCGGACTGTACGTCCATGCACACGGACGTACGTCAGTACGGAAGACACAGTAGTGGCCACACAGTCCGTTTATTCACTGACAAATATTTTGACGGATGTAGGAGGGAAAATAAATTAAAAAGCAAAACCATTTTATCCGTGAAAAAAATGCTGGACGTATAAATGCAGTCCGTCTGACCACGTTCCATCACTCACACACAAAGCTATGCAGACGTTGCGGATGCAGCACACTTTGTGCGGCCGTTCTAGGGGTTGTACGTTCTTGCCTGCCTTGCGTCCGTTTGCCGCGGCCGTGGTGCGTCCGCAGTTCAGTGCGGACGTACTTCATGTGTCAGGCTCCAATGGGCTTTCTGTCATGCTATCACGGACGTACTTTTAGGCGCAATCACGGACGTGAACACTACGCTCGTCTGACCCCAGCCTTAAGCAAAACTCAGGGCCGGTGCTAGACTAATATGCTCCCTTGGCAAGAACAGCTACTTGCGCCCCCCCCCCCATAAAAAAATAGTTGAAATGTGGGGGGAGGACACACACACACACACCTCACCCCTCTGCTGGTCGGGATCAGTGTGTGCCTCTTTCTTTCCTTTGCTTCTTTCTTTCCTCTGCCTCTTTCCCTCTTTTTTTTTCTTCTGTGCCTCTTTCTTTTGTTTCTTTCATCTGTCTCTTTTTTTTCTTTCTTTTCTGTTTTCATGCCTTTCTCTATTTCTTCTGTGCCTCTTTCTCTTTTCTGCCTCTTTTTTATTTCATCTGCCTCTGGTGGCACCCACAAGTCATCTGGTGGCAATGGGCAAACGCCCGGTATGCCCGATGGCCAGTTCTGGCCTGGTTCCATGAATAGACAAACCATTTGAAACCATTCTCTATGGGACAATTTTCCTGTCACCGAAGACCGCTGAACTGCACCATATTTCGACATCAATTTGCCTGTATTTGGTGAATTAAAATTTTAGTGAATAGACGATCTGCCTCAAAATTGCCTCGAACAGTGAAATTCAATGTTCGGAGCAATTCGGTGACCAATTCGGAAGTTAGTGAATAACCCCTACAGTTTATACTTGTGTAAGAGCTAGTAAGATAAGAAGCAGCAATCTTGGTCCTCTGGATGTTTTGAACTACATCTCCTTTGATGCTCAGTCACTCATTAGGTTGTCTGAGCCTCTAGGGAGATGTAGTTCCAAAACATCTGGAGGGCCAAGGTTGCTGACCTCTGAAGTAAGCGTTTATGGTGCCGATATATCTCAAGCCTCATTATCAGAGCAAACGTCCTCTCCATATACACATTTCTGATTTTAACTTTTTAATGCACGTGACATTAAGGCTAGGGTCAGACGAACGTGATTTCTATGGACTGTACGTCCGTGCACACGGACGTACGTCAGTACGGAAGACACAGTAGTGGCCACACAGTCGGTTTTTTTCACTGACAAATATTTTGACGGATGTAGGAGGGAAAATAAATTAAAAAGCAAAACCATTTTGTCCGTGAAAAAAATGCTGGACGTATAAATGCAGTCCGTCTGACCACCTTCCATCACTCACACACAAAGCTATGCAGACGTTGCGGACGCAGCGCACTTTGTGCGGCCGTTCTAGGGGTTGTACGTTCTTGCCTGCCTTGCGTCCGTGGGCCGCGGCCGTTGTGCGTCCGCAGTTCAGTGCGGACGTACTTCGTGTAACGGGCTCCGATGGGCTTCCTGTCATGCTATCACGGACGAACTTTTAGGCGCAATCACGGACGTGAACACTACGCTCGTCTGACAGCAGCCTTAGGTCCACGCAAAGATGCCACTTTCAAACTTCTGCTGGTATTATTTGAATGTGTTCCCAGAAATACTATGTGGATCCTTACAAATACTTATAAATTATGCTTGTGACTGAGTTTATTTTGTAGTCTTCTCCATAGGTGTTAATCACTAATCACCGTTATGACAGTGAAGTACAATTACAGTGCACTGCAGCTATTCAGAGAAGGAGAATTAAACAGTGTCAGGTGTAGTAACATCAAGCCCGTATAACAGTAAGGCTAGGGTCAGACGAGCGTGATTTCTACAGACTGTACGTCCGTGCAGTACGGACATCGTCAGTACGGATGACGCAGTAGTGGCCACACAGTCCGTTTTTTTCACTGAAGTTATTTTTTGACAGATGTAGGAGGGAAAAATAAATTACAATGAAAAAACATTCTGTCCGTGAAAAATGCTGGACGTATAAATGCAGTCCGTCTGACCATGCTCCATCACTCACACACAAAGCTATGCGGACGTTGTGGACGTGGCGCACTCCGCACGTCCGTTCTAGCAGTATTACGTTCTTGCCTAACCTGCGTCCGTTTGCAGCGTCCGTCATGCGTCCGCAGTTCAGTGCGGACGTACTTCGTGTGTCAGGCTCCAATGGACTTTCTTTCATGCTATCACGGACGTACTTTTAGGCGCAATCACGGACGTGAACACTACGCTCGTCTGACAGCAGCCTTAGAAGTGGACAGAATAGCCGAAGTTGAATACTGGTGATATGCCAGGGAAATGCAAGGGGAATGTATGAGAATAGCATTGGCTGCAGGAGAAATGAATCACATTAGAGAATCATATGGTAACAAACTTGGGATTACTTTATCTTAAATAGAGGAGCTTTAAAAAATTGTAATTTTCAGTGACAGTAAAGCCTATTTTTTAATGGCTATGTAAATTCTATGACTAAAGTCTGTCAATCAAAATGCACAGGCTTCCTGCAAAATCCTCCAGATTTCCCAAGACTCTTAACTTCTACACGCGAGTGGAAAGTGTGTGAAAATGCTTTCTTGCAATATGTAGAATTCAAATCCTGGCGGGGGGATTACTTCATTAAGATGAATGTGATTTTCTGCGGTATGTGAATTTTGTATACTGCAGGGAAGCGCTTCACTGCATGATTCAGGCATCAGTTCGCTGATTAAGATGATTTCAGTTCACAAAATACTTGCCTGGTGCATGTAGAAATAACATTTTGCAGGAAATCACAATGTCTCGAGTATTTGAATTCTATTTACGGCAGGGAAGTACTTTCCTATATTTATAATATAGAAATAAATTTACATGTTAAGACAAGATACACATTTATACAGATTTCTTGGCTTGCTGTGAGGCATACCAATTGTCTTTGTAAATGAGATGTTATGATCATACATGCTCCCTGGCTGTACAACATAGGATCACTTTAGGAATACTCTGCTAGAGACATGGACTGTGAGTTACTGATACATTTGTTGCATTGAAATGTGCAAAGTAAAGTGCAAACAAAGGTGATCAATGACAAGGTTGGTCTGCTTTTGATAGTCTTAAATTGGCTTAGGCTGGGGTCAGACCAGCGCACTTTTAACGTGCGTTCTGGCGCACATAATTACGGCTGCACTAGCAGCAGATGACGGGCAATGACGGCCAATATACGAAGTACGGTCGCACGAAAGTCCGGCCGCGCAACGCAAGTGGAAAACGAACGCATTTTTTCGAGAACGCCGAACCGCTAGTACGGACGTACAGAGTGCGCAGCTGCGGCATAGCGGAGTGTTTGCGTGATTAGGAGATGTCAGACGCTGCTCATGTCCGGCCAACATAACGTCCAGACACCCAAAGTCTCCTGGTTTGGATCCGTGAAAAATCACGCACGAAAATGCGCATCGTATGACCGTTTTCGCGAATTCCGTGAAAAAATACGTCAATTCGTTCGGACGCACTTTTTTACGTTCGCGTGTAAAAATGCTTTCGTTTGACCCTAGCCTTACTTGGTGGAAGTTCCCTGAATAGAGCAGTGTTTCCCAAACCTGTCCTCAGGAAGCAGGCCAGATTTTAAAGATTACCTTCAGATAATGCAGCGAATACTGTAACCATTGAGCAGCAAATCATGTCACTTGTGTTGTACATCAGATATTTGGCAAACCTGGCCTGGTAATGCTCCCCGAGGACAGGATTTTGAGACGCTGGTACAGAGAACAGACCATAGTTCAATTAAGAAAATGCATTGCTGTTGAGTTGCAACAATGGTGCTTAGTGAATAACCCTTTATGTTAAGATAGAGTCTTTCAACGCTTTATTATCTGTAAACGATCATAACGTTTCATTGACAAAAACATGTTGGGTAAAACTATATGGGTTATTCAGGGAGTTTCTCTCTCCTTCAGCGTACTTCTGCAACCTCAGCAGGGTCCCCAAAGTGCCCCAAATCGATCGACAAAAAACCCATGAAACGAAAAACCACTGAACAAATTGAAAAACCACTGAACACATCCGATAAACTGCCAATATATCACCAAATAGATCCGATAAACTGCTGAATGCAGCTGTAAACCTGCCGTAAGCAACCGACGACCAGCCGCTGGAAAAAAAGCCGACCTACCACAGAACGAGGTAAAAAAAACGCATCGTTTAGGCTGGGGTCAGACTAACACATTTTTAACGTGCGTTTAGGCGCACTTAATCAGGGCTGCAGTGGCAGCAATTGACGGGCAATGACAGGCAATATACAAAGTACGGCCGCACGAAAGTGCGGCCGTGCAACGCAAGCGGCAAATGAACGCATTTTTTCGAGAACGCAGAGCTGCTAGTACTGACCTACAGAGTACGCTGCGTCCGCATAGCGACATGTGTGCGTGATTAGGAGACGTCAGACGCTGCTCATGTCCAGCCAACATAACGTCCAGACACCCAAAGTTTCCTGGATTGGACCCGTAAAAAAATCACGCATGAAAATGTGCATCGTATGACTGTTTTTGCGCATTCCGTGAAAAAATACGTCAATGCGTTCGGACGCACTTTTTGACGGTCGCTGCGAACAATGTGTTCATTTGACCCTAGCCTAAAAGGGCGTTTTTAAAATAATAATGCATGAAAAATGCCTAAAAAATTTCAAAAAAATTAATAAAGAGACTATTTGCTGAAAATGAAAAGAATAAAAGCTTGAATAAATATTTAATAGAAACAGGGAATTTTATTTATATTGAGACCTATGGGATTCGCCTGGTTAAACCCGTCGAACGAAATGACCACAAATCAGGGTATTTCACCAACTTTTCTGTTATTCGGCATTCTCTGAATAGATTAACCATTATTTCTCTATGGGGAATTTCGCTACCACCAAATTGCACTGTATTTCACTGGCAATTCGCCAATATTTGGTGAATTGTCAACTTTTTGAGTAGCCAAATGGCCATAAAATTGCACCGTACAGGGAAATTCACAGTTAGGTGCAATTTGGTGGCCAATTCAGCGCTCTTTGAATAACCCCTTAAATATATATTCTCTAATGCTGTGAATGATAACAAATAAAAAAATCTTTATGTAAATAAAGTTATATTAGGTATCATTTCCTTAAATAGAAATATGCCCACAGAATCCTGATATAATTCAAATTTCTTGTTATACCTTCCATATTTCATATCAATACTTTGTTTATTTAATTTTTATTTTTAAAGATATAGCTGAGAAGTGAAGTGGTTAACCTAATTTAGCACAGTTTGTCCCAAAAGCAATTTCCATTGAACAGTGCCAGGACTACAGTATTTCAACAGATGGGTATTTTGCTGGAAAATAGAATAATTATAGCTTTTGCTTGGTTTACTATACTGTCACTTAGAAATAGGCAACTTGTGGATGATCGTGCCTGACTCTCACCTTCGTTTTTTCCAACCTCAGACAATGATTCTGCATTGAAAGCCATTGGATGATTGTATTCAGTTAAAGGGAATATTTTGGGGTTAAAACAGGAAAGGGAAGTTGAACATTAACCCCTGCTGAGCCACTTCACATCCCACTCACCTTTAACCTCCCTGGCGGTCTGATTCTGACATATTTTATATGTCAGAATCGGTGCATTAATCTAGCCCCCTGGTGGTTTTCCCGAGTGCGGCTCGAGGTTAAATTTCTATGCTGAAAGCGGTAACCCGAGCCACACTCGAGCTGGATTCATAGCTGTCCCTGCGCTCCCTCGCTGTCCCCCACAGTCACCTGGAACCAGGATGCCACTATCGGATAGAGGAGAATGCGATTGCGGGAGGTCAGCGAGGGAGCGCAGGTACAGGTATGTGTCTAGCCCGAGTGTGGCTCGGGGATACCGCTTTCAGCATAGAAATTTAACCCCGAACCATCCTAGGGAAAACCGCCAGGGAGGTTAAACACTTGTATTCTAATTTTTCGAATTTTGTTTAACCTTTCCTTAAAAACCAGTGCTTAGCTCCTTCACTTTGAAAGCCACTGGTTGGAGCTGAGACTGAGATTGTAGATTCAGGTAGGGCAAAGTGAAAATAAAATTATTACTCAACTGGAGGCCTTGATACATGGAATAAATAAAGTATTCAGAAAGTAAAAAGGTTTCTCCTTTGCGTGTCCTCTAGACATGTCCATTTTGGTTCGTACAAGCTCAAGTTCAACTAATAAGAAGAGATTCAGAATCTCTAAACCAACAGAATTAGTGTATCTAAAGAAATGTGTCTTGGAATAGATTAATAAACTTTCGCGGCCAGAAATATAACATAAGTCTTTGGTTTAACCCATTCACTATCAAGTAATTAAAAAAAAACATTTTAAGGAACCAGTGTTTTTTTTGGAAAATCATTTTAATTAATTAAACTTTAAGAGATATTTGGGAATATTCCCTATGTTATCCTTAGGCTGGCCGTCCACTGGGTCCGTATTTCTGCAATGGTGAGATCATCCGATATCGTCTGTCGTCGTACAACCAATCCCACAACATGGAGGTGAATTAGCCCTCTTCCACTGCCTCCGACTTCCATCGGACGACTTCAGGCGATTTTTTGCGACTACCTCGGATTAACGATCTTTCCAATTTCAATGAGATTTGTCAGACGTAATCGAATGATCTGGGACAAGTCACATTAAAAAAAGATGAATTGTATAGTTAAACCTCCGTGCCGTGGCAGGGAAATTGTACCATAGATAAGTAAATCAGTTCGACAGCCGAAGCTCATAGGATTCAATGTAAAAAAATATATATATATTTTTTATATTCAACCATTAATTCTTTTCATCCGCAGCAAAAAGCCTTTTTTATTCATTGATTTTTTTTTATTTTTCTGAGTTTTCTTTGTATTTTGTAAGTGACATTTTTGATTCCCAATTTTTCCCAAGGCTATATTTCCCTGGCCGAACGTGTCTTTTTTGACTTCATTCTGGCTGTGTTCTGCAGTGCTGTCCTTGGTGCTGAAACCTATTTCAGCACCAGGGACGGGGGGGTGGTTCCTTCTGCAACATTCGGGAAGGTTTTTTTTTCCCTCTGTTCGGCTGCATTCTCAGGGAAATGGCTTTTTTCCTGACAGCAATTTGTTTTCTCATTCGGCGCCCTGTCTGTCGGCTTACCTGGGTTGTCCAGACGCTTCCAGTGGACGACCCTGTTCTGTAGGCGGGCAACCCAGTGGACAGTCAGCCCTACTGTAATAACCTATTTGACAGGCAAATCTCACAAGTTATTACACTTGCAGCTGCATTACTGCAGCTCATGGCTCTGCGGTTTATCAGCTGGGAAGAGTCTATTAGCACATTTTCTGCAGATTTTAAACAGTTTTTGAGACCTTGGCCATCATGCTCACAGGACTAAAATTTTAGGAGCATGTTCTGCAGCTCACATTCAAACTAAATTTAGTGCCTTTGAAGATTTCCATCACATACGTTGTGGCAAACGTTGGAGTGATAGAAAATTGGCAATAATAACTAGGCAGCTATTATTGGGGTGTCTAATTAGTGAGACATCTTATGATAGCCCAATCTTGCTGATCTCGATGTTTCTGTATAGAAGATCTCGACCTGTAGCATATGCATTTGAAGGACAAGGTACATCAAGATGTCATTTAGGCACCCTGTGGAGGACACATACTTTGTATGACAGCTGTCAGAAAGAGGTAAAACATTATTTTTGTTATTTTTCTCAAGAATAACAATTATTATGACTACTTACAACAAACAGCCTGATGTGACTTTCTTGACGTCTTGATCAAGTAATGTAATTTTGTATCTGGGTAACATTTGTGATCAAATGTTATGCTTAGTTTTACACATTATTGTTTTGCATATATTACAAAAATAATAATGCTACCTTTTTAAACAGGCAAGTTCATTCACTGTTAAATGTTGAAGTTGAAGTTTGAAATTGAAACTAAAAAGCAATCTCAATAGTGTATTTATGGGTAAATTACAAATGTATTTTATGTTTAACCCCTTCACTACCAAGCACTTTTTCTTAATTTTTTTTCATCATAACATTTATTTTAAACAGGGTATGCTAAAAACTTGGGGTACATTCTGGACCTCGTTTGTAAACCAATTTCATTTGCAGAAAACAAAACAAGGATGTGCACGCTGTTTTTCTCAGTTCGGTGACTTTTTTTTTTTTCGGCCCGTTTTTTTTCTCGTTTCGGCAGGTTTTCATTTTGTTTCGTCAATTTGGGTCGATTCGGCAGTCTGTTTCAATGGGTTATTTAGTGTATTTCGTTTTCCCGTTTTTGTGAGTATCACGGTAATTCAAAGAGATCCGAATGGCTGGAGAAAGGTAACCGAATGGCTGGAGAAAGGTACCTTTCTTGGCCATTCGGCTATCCAGAGAGCAGGCAATACGCCAAATCCTGGCGAATTGCCTGCACATTCGGTGCCTGTTCGAGGGCAGTGAAATCCCCATAAAAAAGCACTGCTTCGGCTATTCAGAGAACACAAACCAGCAGTGAAAGGTTCCCGAAATGCCCTGCCATTCGGTGGTTTCATTGGATAGGTTTATTCAGGAGAATCCCATAGGCTTCAGTGTTAAAAATATTCCCGTTTTAATTCAATATCTAATAAACCGTTCATTATAAAATTCTGCAGTAAAGAGTCTCTTTATTTATATATTTTTTTTGATATTTTAAGCAATTTTCAGGATTTTTTTTTTTTTTAAAAAAGTCTGATTTTGTTTTTTTTTGTTTTTTTTAAGTTCACTTATTTTTTCTGTAACAGCCCTTTTTATTATCATTCCTTGGATCTCATATGTAAATTTCAGCCATTTTCGCTCAGTAGTTTCTTTGTAAACAGCGTTTCACTTTTCAAACATTGAAGCTTACTGTTTTGCTAATTTATTCACTTCACTCTGCGGTGTTGGCTTTTTCCGGAGGCTTCGTTGCGTGTGATCGGCTCCTGCTTGGGTTTTTTGGGCGTCTTCGGCGGGTTAATCCAGATGTTTTTGCGGGTTTCGGCATGCATTCGCCGGGTATTTGCAGTGACTTTTCAGCTAGGGTCAGACTGAGGCAGTGCGAACGCGCGTTCTGGCGCACTTAATCACGGCCGTGCTAGCAGCAGATGCCGGGCAATGACGGCCAATATACGAAGTACGGTCGCACAAAAGTCCGGCTGCGCAACGCAAGTGGAAAATGAACGCATTTTTTCGAGAACGTTAAACCAGTAGTACTGACGTACAGAGTGCGCTGCGTCCGCTAGCGGCGTGTGTGTGTGATTTGGAGACATCAGACGCTGCTAATGTCCGGCCAACATAACGTCCAGATGCAAGAAGTGTTTTATTGATGATCCGTACAAAATCACGGATGAAACTGCGCATAGTATGACCGCTATTGCGTATTCCGTGAAAAAATACGTCCATTCTTCGAACGCACATTTTCACGGACAACGTGAAAAATGCGTTAGTCTGACCCTAGCCTAAGTCGGGTTTGTGGCAGCTTTCCCCTGCGCTTCGACGGCCCTGTGGTGCTTGCTGAATATACCGCAGGATCGCCGAAATGGGATTGCCGAATCGGTCCGAATTGAAGAGAATGAAAAGTCACCGAACATGCGGTGACTTTTCGATTCTCTTTGAATAACCCTGTATATCTTAAAGCATTTATTTTTTACACTTACAGCAAGAAGTGTCTGCATTTATTTATTTGTTAGGATTATTTTGGCATTTTTTGGGAATTTTTGGGTTAATCTTTAGGTTTATACCCAAAAATTCCTGAAGAATGACAAAATAATCCTAACAAATAAATAAATACAGACACTTCTTGCTGTAAGTGAAAAAAATAAATGCTTTAAGATATCTTTAATAAACGGTTAAATACGGGGATTTTTTTTAACATTGAAAAGTTTGGAAACTATGGTGGGAAAAAAAGCCTAGCACCTGCATTAATTAATAATTATAAAGTGACCTGTATGTAATACATATTATATAGGGGCACAGTATCTGCATTAATTAATAATTATAAAGTGACCTGTATGTAATACATATTATATAGGGGCACAGTATCTGCATTAATTAAAAAGTGACCTGTAATACATATTATATAGGGGCACAGCATCTGCATTAATTAATAATTATAAAGTGACCTGTAATACATATTATATAGGGGCACAGTATCTGCATTAATTAAAAAGTGACCTGTAATACATATTATATAGGGACACAGCATCTGCATTAATTAATAATTATAAAGTGACCTGTATGTAATACATATTATATAGGGGCACAGTATCTGCATTAATTAAAAAGTGACCTGTAATACATATTATATAGGGGCACAGCATCTGCATTAATTAATAATTATAAAGTGACCTGTAATACATATTATATAGGGGCACAGTATCTGCATTAATTAATAATTATAAAGTGACCTGTATGTAATACATATTATATAGGGGCACAGTATCTGCATTAATTAAAAAGTGACCTGTAATACATATTATATAGGGGCACAGTATCTGCATTAATTAATAATTATAAAGTGACCTGTATGTAATACATATTATATAGGGGCACAGTATCTGCATTAATTAAAAAGTGACCTGTAATACATATTATATAGGGGCACAGCATCTGCATTAATTAATAATTATAAAGTGACCTGTAATACATATTATATAGGGGCACAGTATCTGCATTAATTAAAAAGTGACCTGTAATACATATTATATAGGGACACAGCATCTGCATTAATTAATAATTATAAAGTGACCTGTAATACATATTATATAGGGGCACAGCATCTGTATTAATTAAAGTGACCTGTAATACATATTATAAAGGGGCAAGGCATCTGCACTAATTATAAAGTTACCTGTAATACATATTATATAGGGGCACTGTCACAGACAGCATCTGCGTTAATTAAAAAGTGACCTGTTCCGTTTGGTTTTTTTTTTGTTTTAGATGATTTTGTTCCTTTTTTTTCTTTCATGTTAGATCATTTTGGTTAATTTTTTTTCGTTTCAGTTCATTTCGTTATGAAATTGATTTCATTTTTGATTGTTTTTTCAGCATTTCATATAATTTGCGTTCCGTTTAGATCTCATAACAAAATTATTTTGTTTATGTTGAAACTTTGATACGTAATTTCGGGTGGCCGATATTTCGTTTTGAAAATGCTCCCGAAAGAACGAAAATGGTCAATTTCATACGAAATTCAATTCGGAACGAAACAAAATGAAACGCACATCCCTAAAAGAAAATTTCTTTGCATTGCTTTAGAATATGATCAGATTGAGTTTACTTAAGGTTGAGCTCCTGCAGGAGCATTTCAACATGAAGTATATTCAACCATGGATGTGAAGGGTTTAAAGGGACTCTACCACTAACATAAACTGCCACTAGATTATTTGTGCATTACAAACAAACCACCTTGTAAACCATGTGCTAGTGTTTTTTTCTTTGTTTGAAGTAATTGCATGCAAAAAGGAAAAATAAAGTTAGATTTTTATATCCCGTTTCCATTTTGTGGATTTTTCCCATGATGCAACATTTACCAAAATCTTATGGGGAGTTTTACTTTACAGGTGTGGTTTATCTTCTACAGTATTTGTCAATGGGGTGGAGGAGAGGATTTTTAGATAAGGCTGTAGGGTCTATTGTGTGACCTAAGCTAGGCTGAGAAAGGCTTCGAGAGAGCCGAAACTTCGGGACACGATTGCAGGAAGATTTTAATGATTATTTAATACAGCATTGTTTTTTTCGTTTTTTTTAATTCTTTTTTGGATAGTCCCTGACTACATCCATTCATCATTTGTTTTATATATATATACTGATATATATAATTTCCTACTTTTCAATATTTATTTTACCTTAGATTGCTTCACTTTTTTAATTATGACTGATCATGTACTTCATGTATATTATTGCAAATTGCTCTGTGTTAATTAGAGGGCTGCCAAAATTAACAAATTCCTATCACAGAGACTTGATGATTATGATGTGGACTATATAAAACCTCTCAAGGGCTGCATCAAGCCTGTTGATTTCACTTTGGGCAACAGTGCTAAAGAGCAATTTAGTTTCAAGGTTATCCATGGATGCTCTACAGACGCCCCCATTAGTGTTGTACCACAGACACTACATAGTAATACAGAAGCAACATTCTAATTTAATCTTTCTATGTGTTCATTAAAGGTTTTAGTACAAATGAGATCACATAAAACTTTATTGCTACTGTTTATTATAGACTATGCATGCAGTTGATTCCCATTTAACAAGCTGAAAGTACCTTGTGACCTTTATTTTTACTTTCTGAGGGACTGTGTATTAATATATGCAATTGTGGGTTTATATAGTGTGTTACAGTGGCATGATGACTTTTCTTGGCACAATTCACTTTAATTTGAAAGTGTTCCTTAGTCTAGGCGTGTAACTAGGGTGCCAGATCAGCCATGTTTTCCTGGACACGTATAATGTATTCATACTGATGGACAGTGCATGAAAAATGCCTCCCTGCAGCGTGTAGAATCCATACACCGCAGGTAAGAAAAAGGAATCCCAGATGACCTGCCTTGATTTCCTTGCTACAGCATATGAATTATACATTTTGCAGGGCAGCACTGTTTCATGTGCTCCCCTTCTGCATGAATTGGTAATATGTGTCCAGGAAAACATGGCCGATTTGGCAACCTTATGTGTAACATGTATTCATTTGTAGGTAGGAAGAACATGTTGGGCTTGATAACTTCATTGGAGTGAACTACTTCCTAAATACTATAAAGTCTATTCACTAAAGGTGAAGATCAGGAAAAGGGAAAATTCCAGGTCAAAATAGTCAAACCAGAAAAATTCTCCCATTTATCTCACTTTCCAAATCAGCTATTTGGTCTAGATTGTTCTCTTCTCCTGCTAATTCTCCTGATCTTCAACTTTTAGTGAATAGACCTGTATGTTAACCTCCCTGGCGGTCCGATTCTGACCCATTTTATATGTCAGAATCGGTACCATGTATTCAACCCCCTGGTGGTTTTAGAGTGTGGCTTGGGGTTAAATTTCTATGCTGAAAGCGGTAACCCCGAGCCACACTAGGCTGGATACATACCAGTCCCTGCGCTCCCTCGCCGTCCCCCGCAGTCACCTCCGGCGGATCGTGGTGTACTGCTTCCTGGTTCCCTTCTCGCGAGAAGGGAACCAGGAATCCGCGATCCGCCGTAGGAGAATGTGATTGTGGGAGGTCAGCGAGGGATCGCAGGTACAGGTATGTATCCATCCTGAGTGTGGCTCGGGGTTACCACTTTCAGCATAGAAATTTAACCCCGAGCCACACTCGGGAAAACCACCAGGGAGGTTAAGAGTAAAAGAAAATCATGCTCTGTATGTTAGACCTGTCATTTTCTTAGATGGTTAATGGATCGGTAGATCAAAAGTTATGCTTGCAGCATTTTATGTGAAAATGTGCTTTGGATATTTTAAAACATAATTTTCCTTGAGTCCCTTCCAAGCTAATGAGTGACTGAGCATCAAGGGAGATGCAGTACCAAAACATCTGAGGGGCGGCAGCAAGGCTTTGGATCCCTGACGTAGACATTTCAGTATAATTCTTACCAAGCTTAGGTAGAGGACATTAATCTGATACGTACCAGTCAAGATACCATCAAGCTCTGTATTTTTATGCTGATCTTCGTAGATGTCATTTTAAATGGTGCAATACATTTATTTAGAACATAATTTGCAAGTTGTCAGAAGTTAGAGGTCTTTGTTATCAATCAACCCTGCAGGGGTCTGCGGTGATCATTCCCCAAATTAAAGAAAATTAAAGCTGGTTTCAATTCTGTGTGGATGTAATATAGCAATATTAATCCAGAAAAATTATCCTATGGGAATGAAGTTGGGGCAACACCAGGTTTGTGAAAGAGATCCCCACTGTATACATGATATCTTGCTCACTCAAATAAAATTTCCATGAGACCAAGTAACATGTACAAAGGTCCCATAATTTTTCTAGGTATTTTCATAGGTATCCCTTTGAATGGGAGCTGCCTTTACATCATGGAATTTTATCTTTTTGGTTTTTATTTTATTTGTTGTTTTGAATGTAGTCTTGCTATATATACCTGTATGCCTATAAAATGGGATAATCAAGCTAGAAACCGCTCGAAGCCAAGAGCACAATTTTTGTAAGTTGGCTGTCAATTCCATGGTTTAGGAAAGAGAGTAGGTGTTCTCAACGAGTGCTAAATTTGACTTTTTCATTCTTATATTTTTCCCAAATAAAAGCAAAATATATGCATTTTTATTTACATTGTGAATAAAAATGCTGTATTAATAATAGCGATCAAGCTCTCTCAAACTCTTTCAATTTCTTTTTATGCAAACTTAACTCTTATCTAGATTGTAAGTTCCCACGGGAATAGGGCCCTCACGTCCTCCTGTATCTGCAGGCTGGAATACTGACCTGCCTCCTGAATGTATTGTAGAATTGTCCTGTCTTTACCCATTGCACCTTGTACAGCGTTGCGGAATGTGTTGGCGCTTAATAAATAATAATAACTCGATTGTAGTGAAAATCTTAAATTGATTTTTAAAACACCTTCTGGTGCAGGAGATTGAGTTAACGCGATCTGTGCACATCTGGAGGAATGTAATTGAATTTAGTTTATTGCAGATGAAATTTGTTTACAAATGGGCTCCAGAATCTGCTTCTAAAGTTACAGTACATAAGACAGAGTGGCCAATGTACTACCGCAAAAAACAACAAGCGCATCCGATAAACTGGGACGGGGGGGGGTCCAAGTGGCGCAGGCTCTTAAGTGAGCAGTCAGTAGAATAGTGTGATGATCTTAATTTGGTCAGATAGGACCTAAGTGCAACAATGCTTAATGTATAAT
This sequence comes from Leptobrachium leishanense, assembly GCA_009667805.1. Taxonomy (NCBI): domain Eukaryota; kingdom Metazoa; phylum Chordata; class Amphibia; order Anura; family Megophryidae; genus Leptobrachium; species Leptobrachium leishanense. Next base: position 174,275,038 of record CM019067.1, on the reverse strand, counting down.
TGTCAACAATGCTTGATATATGGTGCAATATCAGAGAGTCCAAGGATGTGAACAAAAAAAGCCTAATGGGTTTTAATAGAACCGCGTATAGGACAGATAGTGCCTTCTACTGGAGGGTGAAGGAATAACAATTTTGTTCTTGCAAAGGACGTATGGAGCACTTATATAAGGTACATGAGATATATATAAAGTGCTAGTGAAAAGTGCATAAAAAGTGCATAAAAAAGTGCATAAGTGCAAAAAAATACTAGGTTCTTGACAGGGTTATAACCTAGAATTTTGCGAGCGGGAGGAGAGTTCAGTTCAGACTGTATGCAATATAAAGTAGATATCCGCTGGGGTAATCCGGAGGTGATAGATGTCGTCCTAAGGTCCGGTCCTCACCTAGGTCCTATATGTGCTTCCAATTCCCAAATATCAGGGAGGAAGGAAGGGGAAGACAGAAAAAAAGGGGATTGCGCAATATTGCTTGATAATCGATCGGGTTGGTAATGACAAAGGGACACTTACAGTGTGCAGAGCCTTGATACCGGCTCTGGTGTGGAACGCCTTGGGCCTAATTGAGGGTGGCCTCTGCCCTTCTTTAGGGTTGTTCCTGGGTAACCCTTCGTTTTCCTTCTTTGCTGGTTTACACGGTTATCTCAGGTATAAAAGGGAAAAAAATCCTCATAGCGCAATATGCAGCTGTTGCTGAGATATAAAGTAGAATAGAGGTAGAGATGGCAAACTCACCGATGATGGAGCCTAGAATAACAGGCTCAGCTTGCGGGCAAGTGGTACGGCTATGGTGGGTACCTACACCTCTTTCTGCAGCGGGTGGTCTCCTGTTCTCCAGTGGATGGTTTCCTTGGGAGGAAGTAGGCTGGGTGCTTGTAGCCTGAGATACAGCTAGGGCTCCAGGTGTCAAATGCAAATAAATAAAAAAGGAGATGGATGGTGGTCCAAATAAAATAAATTTATTAGCAGGGGATTACAGATAAAAAGGGAGAATAGAGGGGGTTACACAGAGTACGCGTTTCGGCTATCCACTGTAGGTACCCACCATAGCCGTACCACTTGCCCGCAAGCTGAGCCTGTTATTCTAGGCTCCATCATCGGTGAGTTTGCCATCTCTACCTCTATTCTACTTTATATCTCAGCAACAGCTGCATATTGCGCTATGAGGATTTTTTTCCCTTTTATACCTGAGATAACCGTGTAAACCAGCAAAGAAGGAAAACGAAGGGTTACCCAGGAACAACCCTAAAGAAGGGCATAGGCCACCCTCAATTAGGCCCAAGGCGTTCCACACCAGAGCCGGTATCAAGGCTCTGCACACTGTAAGTGTCCCTTTGTCATTACCAACCCGATCGATTATCAAGCAATATTGCGCAATCCCCTTTTTTTCTGTCTTCCCCTTCCTTCCTCCCTGATATTTGGGAATTGGAAGCACATATAGGACCTAGGTGAGGACCGGACCTTAGGACGACATCTATCACCTCCGGATTACCCCAGCGGATATCTACTTTATATTGCATACAGTCTGAACTGAACTCTCCTCCCGCTCGCAAAATTCTAGGTTATAACCCTGTCAAGAACCTAGTATTTTTTTGCACTTATGCACTTTTTATGCACTTTTTATGCACTTTTCACTAGCACTTTATATATATCTCATGTACCTTATATAAGTGCTCCATACGTCCTTTGCAAGAACAAAATTGTTATTCCTTCACCCTCCAGTAGAAGGCACTATCTGTCCTATACGCGGTTCTATTAAACCCATTAGGCTTTTTTTGTTCACATCCTTGGACTCTCTGATATTGCACCATATATCAAGCATTGTTGACAATTATACATTAAGCATTGTTGCACTTAGGTCCTATCTGACCAAATTAAGATCATCACACTATTCTACTGACTGCTCACTTAAGAGCCTGCGCCACTTGGACCCCCCCCGTCTCTGTTCTAGTATTTTGCACATTCTTGTCGAGGTTTTGTGTCATAATCCTTGTTGGCTGCACAACATAAATCATATCACCTCACACAATTTATCAGCGCCTCCACTGAACCTCCACTTCACGCATCCGATAAACTGTTTGAACGCAGCCGACGATCTGCCAAACGTCTCCGATTAGCTGCCGAACGCCGCCAAAAAAGCCGACCAGCTATCGAACAGGGGTTAAAACCCCCGCACAATTTTTAAAAGGCACTTTAAAAAAAAATAATGCCTGAAAATTAATGGAAATATTATATAAGGTCCTATGAATAACAATAAAAAGGTCAGTTACATAAAAAAAAGTTATTTAAAAAAAATTTGGAATCAAAAATGTTGCCAGAAAAATACCAAAAAATGTTCTAAAAAATAAATAAAGACTTTTTGCTGCAAATGAAAATAATGAATGTGTTGAATAAATATTTAATAAAAACAGGGATTTTTTTTAACATTGCAATTGATGGGATTTTGCCTGTTTAAACCTGTCGAGTGAAACCACCGAAAATCTGGGCATTTCTCCAACTTTTCGCTGCTGTTCGATGTTCTCTGAATAGATTAACCATTACTTCTTTATGGGGAATTTCACTGTTGCTAAATTGCACTGTATTTCGCAGGCAATTTGCCAATGTTTGGCAATTTGGAAGATTTTGAATAGCTGAATTGGCTAAATATTGCTCCGTATGGTGAAATTCACTGCTCGGTGCAATTCGGTGGCAAGTTCGACTCTTTGAATAGACCCTTATATGTGTCAGCATTTTCTTGCAGAGACATGCTGCAGTACCAGGACTGATCAGCAGTAAAATATTACATAAACTCTGTAGATGCATTGTAATGCTGTTACAGTGCAATTACACTGTGTGTGCTGTGAATGGGTGTGTTGGTGATGATAGTATTTGTGGTGGAGCTGCTATGTAAGTGAGAACATGTGATGCTGCCTGTACTGAAGCCCCGCCCCCTCCTGTGCGCATGAGAGAGATGAGAGGATGCTGTCGGTTGGAGAAAGCCTCGCCCTATCTGTGTGTGAGAGGAGTGTCTGAGGTAACGGAAAGCAGCCATGAAACTGTCTTGTAATAAACCCCAAAAACTGTAAGTGACCTATTGATGAATAAAAAGGCATATCTGAATTTTTTCACTATATAACAGGATTTAAGGGGAATGTGAAGTGGTTTTCCATAAAAACATTGGTTCCTGCCAGTGACTTTATTGAAACCCACTTGGTAGTAAAGGGGTTAAGGCTGGGGTCAGACGAGCGCAGTTATCACATCCGTGTTGCCGCACATTTGTACGTCCGTGGCAGCATAGCATTCTGACCAATGAAGCCCCACACACGAAGTACGTCCGCACAGAAGTGCGGACGCATGACGGACGTGGCAAACGGACGCAGGTTAGGCAAGAACGCAATACTACTAGAACGGACGTGCGGAGTGCGCCATGTCTGCAACGTCCGTGTAGCTTTGTCTGTGAGTGATGGTACGTAGTCAGACGGACTGCATTTATACGTCCAGCATTTTTGACAGACAAAATGGTTTTTCATTTCCCATCTACTTCAGTCAAAACTAATGTCAGTCACAAAAACGGACTGCGCGGCCACTACCTTGTTGTCAGTCACAAAGTACGTCCGTTGTGCACGGACGCACAGTCCGTACAAAATGCGCTCGTCTGATCCCAGCCTAAATGTGTGTTTGTGAATATCAGAGATGTGTTTTTCTGCTCCTTTATATCATGCAATGACTTTCAATAGATACTAGCTTCATAGCAACGTGTTTCAGTGAAATTATGCCTGTTGATTATGCCAAATAATCTTATGTTGTAATAGGTGTTACATGAATGTATTTGACATAGCTTAGACAGCACTTTCATATACACATGCTGTTCACTATTCAGCACATTTGCAATTCACAGGTGTTTAAATCAACAGAGAATACATTACTGTGCATTTTTGTTGCATTATGCAAATCTGAATTGTTGAAGGTCAAATTCCTGAATGCTGAAATATGTATAATGTTTCGCTCCATGTTCTTTCCCTTTTACTATAGAGCGTTGCAAATGTGAAAGTAGAAATTACAAAACCGTGATGTGTGATATTCTGCCCATACACGCATAGGTTAAGAAAAAGAAAAATAACATTACAGCTCCACAAAATGTATCTTATTTTGAGGTAAATCTTTATACACAGTGGCCAGATTTCATTTAGATTCCAAACTCAGTATAAACATAACCAGACCTCTGGGAAATGTAGCTTCTCTGTAAACAGTGAAAGGACACCTTACTCGGCATGACCACTCAATCTTATCTGAAATGGTTACACGCCTTTGAACTCCCTTGTTCATCTCCCCCTTTTGGAGGGGGCTCAGAGGGCTGATTCAGCTTTTCCAATCCAGGAGTTTAGTCCTGCCAAGAATCTGAGCTCAGAAAGCTCTGATCTCCGGTTTCGGGGCTTAGGACCCTTTGGGAACCAGCCCCACCCTATAGCTGTCAATGTCTTCCAGCACTGAGAGCCACTGGATTGGCTGGGGCATCCAGCTCCCCTTCAGTCATATGACATGCTTTAACCAGTAGCATGTTGAATTCTACTGGGATCAAAGAGAGACCAGAGCTGGTATAAGGTTAGTTTTTAACACTAAGGCTGGGTGCAAACGGGACGTTTTCTTTAACGCACATTACGTGCGTTAAAGAAAACCAGCATCGCACTCAACGCCCGCCCACCCCCTCGTATTATCTTCCATATGAGGATAGCGGAGCCCCGTCGACGCGAATCCTAGCGCATCATCACTGTCGATGCGCTAGGATGTGCGTCGACGAGTCTGCGCAATCCTCCTATGGAAGATCGCACGAGGGGGGGTGGATGGGTGTCGAGTGCGACGCTGGTTTTCTTTAACGCACGTAATGTGCATTAACCCCTTAAGGGCCGCAACGTACCCTGTACGTCTTGTCCTCGGGTCTCCCTTAGACCCGCGGACGTACAGGGTACGTCAGCGGCGCCTAATCCCCCTCCCGCCCGATACTCACCTCCCTCGCTGGATCCCACGGTGATCTGGCAGGGAGGAAGCCTGCCCATGTGATTTACATGAGCAGGCGAGGCTGATGGCGTCGCCACACTGCGTGGTGACGTCATCAGCAGGCGTCCCCATGGATTTCAATGGAGGGGAGGGGGGCTCCTTCGGAGCCCTCTATCTCCCCAACCATTGAAGCTAGGGAGATGCCATTTGCACTGCTGGAGAGGGGAGAGCCTCCCCTTTCCAGCGGTGTATGGCATTAACCGTTTCGCCGCCGGATCACGTTGCGGCGCCAATTGGCGCCAAAACGCGATTCAAACCTGGAGGGGGCTGACATCTTGGATGTCAGCCAAGCCTCCAGGTCCCCCCCACCCACTGACAACATCACCATATGTGTGAGGATGTCAGTGGGCCAGTTAACCCTCTAGCTGCCATGTAGCGATAAGGGGATCCTAAGGATCCCTTTATCTCCCGATCCATGGCAGCTAGATGGTCATATTTGCCATAATTTGAAAGGCCTAACATGACCAGGTTTGGTTTTAAATTTTTTTTTTAAAAATTAAATAAAAAAAAATAATAAAAAAATTGAATAAAATAAAAAAATGTGTTTTTTTTGTCTGGGGGGAGTTTAATTAAATAGGACCTAGGCTGTCATCTAAAAATAATTAGCACAAAATGGTCAGAATGAGCGCAGCGCACATAGGTGAACTGTCTCAGCAGTGAAGGGGTTAAAAAGCAAACGCATGTAAAAATTGGGTATTTCTAGTCTCGGGACAAAATTTTGAACCTATTTAGCACGGGTCGTTTTGGGTGGTTGTAGATTTTGGGGATTAAATTACAAAAAAGTGTGTTTTTACCATTTTTTTCCTCATATTTCATATTTTTTTTATAGTAAATTATTCGATATGATGGAAATAATGGTATTTCTAGAAAGTCCATTTAATGGCGGGAAAAAGGGTGTATAATATGTGTGGGTTGAATAAACGAGTAAGAGGAAAATTTGACCTAAACACTAACGGCGCAGAAACGTAAAAACAGCAGCGGTCACTAAAAGACGGATTTGTGTAAAACCGCCCGGTCACTAAGGGGTTAAAGAAAACTTCCTGTGTGCACCCGGCCTAAAAGGTTAAATTGGGAGGATGGAGGGCAGAAGGGCCTATTTTAACCGAATCGGATCCCTTTAATGACTCTAGTAAGTTTACACCAGCTCTGGGTAAATTGTCACCGGGTTTGAGATCTAGCCATTCTTCATTAAGTGCGAGATTATGATACAATTTTGGAATTTTTTTGTAGCAAATACAATAAATAAAAATATGAATTTTCTGAAATCATCTCAAATATGTAACACATCATCAAAATAATATACTACGTGTTTTTTTTTAAAAAAAATCTGCAATAATTACTGAATGAGAAATATAATAATGTTACACTACTATTTCTTAACTCAATGTTGTGTCGATAATAAAAATGTACAGTTTAATTCATGAGCTAAGAATCTCTTACACTAGAACCATCAAATATGAAAAAGTAACTGTTCCTGGTATTCTTCCCTTTATTTTATCTGTAAAGCAGTCACTCCCAGTGTTTAAATCTATTCCAACATACTGTATATCTATTATGATGTTTATTGCAAACTCATTTTTAGCATTAGCCCAGAAAGAAATTGGAGCCATTGAAAAACAGCCTTAAATGATCTTGTGTCATAAGTGCTCTGTAATCAATATTATTGATGAAGAATGCAGGTTTTTTTCATATATTTTTTCCCCTGTGCGGTTGGTTTACCGATATTAGTGGGAACATTCTTGTCTAAGCATATTGTATGTCACCCGTCGTATAAGTTTCAAAGGTCAGATTCCGATACAAGACATAAAAGTGCGTTTTTTTTTTGTTTTTTAGTATTGGAGTCTCTTTTCTTAGCATTTTTCTGAATTGTAAGCACTTACTAATGTACAACCCATGACAAACTGCCTGAAAATCGAAAACTGTTCCAGTATGATAAAAAAAAAAACATGTTGGAAAAATCTTTCCATTTGGTTATTTGCAGTTTGATTGCCAATTCACAGCACTAAACTGTTTATCAGAGCAGACCCTTCATTAATCAGCCTTCTTGCTAACAGGCACATAGAAATTGTAGGTGTTTGTGATTTTTTTTTTAACTTGGCAGTTAAAATTCAGGGCATATGCGGTTGTCTTCAAGTCATGCTTGTCATCTTGGCATTTGCACATTCGCTGTAAAGGTCTATCTGTTAATTTATCAAACAATTTAAAATGAATATTTCTTTTTGATATGTGAGCGCCGAATAGGAATCAGATCACCCGAGCTATAATGAGCTCCATATTTCTTACTGCTCTATTAAAATTTAAATGAAAATCTATCATTAAAAAGAAAGTCACCCCTTATGAAGTCGTTCATATGTGTGAATCAGATATCTCAATATACCCTTTGGCATACATACCAGTAGATGAGCTGCGGGAAATACTACTATAATTTCAGCAAGATAAATCAGTTAGTTGATATGTTAGATTGATGCTGTCAATGCTCTTGAACTCCATAAATTAGCAGGGGGAGAGATGACGCACAACCATTAATAAAAGAAGAAAATAATATTTATTTACTTTCAATGTTGTCCTAAAAGTGAATAAACCCACATGCATGCACAGTGTCATGTTTGGCTCCAGGAGCTGATAACATTGGCTGCACATGGTGTGCTCACACATACAGTCAGGTCCAGACATATTGGGACATCGACACAATTCTAACATCTTTGGCTCTATACACCACCACTATGGAGTTGGAATGAAACAAACACAATGTGCTTTAACTGCAGACTGTCAGCTTTAATTTGAGGGTATGTCAGGGCTGGTGCTAGGCTATTCTGCACCCTAGGCAAGACCGGCTACCTGTGCCCCCCCCCAAAAGAAATGTTAACTGTTGAAATATGGGAGGGAAACACACACACACTGTGCACAGAGACAAACACCCTACGGGACACACACTGCATGGGGGCTACACACAGTCATTCGGTGCCCATCTTACCCCTCTGCTGGTCACTGTCAGGCCCAGGATCAGTCTGTGCCTCTTTCTTTCTTTCCTCTTTGTCTTTCTTTCTTCTGTGCCTCTTTCATTTGTCTTCTTTCATCGTCCTCTTTCTTTCTTTCTTTCTTTCTTTCTTTCGTGCCTTTCTATATTCTCTGCCTTTCTCTCTTTCTCCTGCTTCTTTTTTTCTTTAATCTGCCTCAGGTGGTGCCCGCTCGTCATCTGGTGGCACCTGCGCGTCACCATAAGATGCCCACCTTCTGTGACACTAGGGTGGGTCCGCAAGTCGACCATGTCGGCTTTGTGAGCCGCCACTGCCAGCTACAAGAGCCACACAATGAGGAACAGGTACAATAATGGAACCCAGGTTAGGGTCGACTGCGCCCCTAGGCGGCAGTGTGCCCTAGGCGGTTGCCTAGCTTGCCTAGTGAGCGCACCGGCCCTGGGGTATGTACATCCAACTCAGGTGAACGGTGTAGGACTTACAGCAGTTTGCAGATGTGCCTCCCACTTGTTAAGGGACCAAAGATAATGGGACAGAATAATAATCATAAATCAAACTTTCCCTTTTTAATACTTGGTTGCAAATCCTTTGCAGTCAATCACAGCCTGAAGTCTGGAACGCATAAACATCACCAGACACTGGGTTTCATCTCTGGTGATGCTCTGCCAGGCCTCTACTGCAACTGTCTTCAGTTCCTGCTTGTTCTTGGGGCATTTTCCCTTCAGTTTTTGTCTTCAGCAAGTGAAATGCATGCTCACTGGTATTCAGGTCAGGTGATTGACTTGGCCATTGCATAACATTCCACTTCTGTCCCTTCAAAAACTCTTTGGTTGCTTTTGCAGTATGCTTTGGGTCATTGTCCATCTGCACTGTGAAGCGCCGTCCAATGAGTTCTGCAGCATTTGGCTGAATGTGAGCAGATAATATTGCCCTAAACACTTCAGAATTCTCTTCTGTGGTCTCCCAGGTCTTTTGGTATTGCTGAGCTCACCGGTGCGTTCCTTCTTTTTGAGAATGTTCCAAACAGTTTTTTTGGCCACACCTAATGTTCTTGCTATCTCTCTGATGGGTTTGTTTTGTTTCTTCAGCCTAATGATGGCTTGCTTCACTGATAGTGACAGCTCTTTGGATCTCATCTTGAGAGTTGACAGCAACAGATTCCAAATGCAAATAGCACTCTTGAAATGAACTCTGGGCCTTTTATCTGCACATTGTAATTGGGGTAATGAGGGAATATGACACACCAGGCCATGGAACAGCTGAGAAGCCAATTGTCCCATTACCTTTGGTCCCTTAACAAGTGGGAGGCACATCTGCAAACTGCTGTAAATCCTACACCGTTCACCTGAGTTGGATGTACGCAAATTAAAGCTGACAGTCTGCAGTTAAAGCACATTGTGTTTGTTTCATCCCAATTCCATTGTGGTGGTGTATAGAGCCAAAGATGTTAGAATTGTGTCGATGTCCCAATATTTCTGGACCTGACTGTATTCTTACTAGAGACACTAATAGCGGCTCAGTCTGAATAGAGCTCTTAACCCCTTCACTACCAAGTGATTTTCAAAAAATACATTGTCAGAAACCAGTGGATTTTTGTAAAATCATTATTAATTTATTGTAAAGTAAGAAATATTTGAGCATATACCCAATGTATTTCTTACTGTATATAACATATTTTTGGCAAATAGATGGCGCCATCTACTGCCAAATTGAGTTAGAGGTTTGAGCAGCTGGTCCATTTTCTTTTATTTCTCCCTGCATTGGCTGCCGAAAGTCTGATATTTCATAGCTTTGAGCAGCTGATTTTACAGTTTTAGCTCTTTTGGCATTATGCCCACAGTGCTAAAAATTTGGGGGCACCTTCTGCAGCCCAAAAGCAGTTGAAATTCGTTTGCAGCAAATTATTGATCTATTATATTTAACCCCTTCACTACCAAGATTGAGATAATTCAGGCTTCAAAAGGCACCGTCCAGTGCCCGATATTGAGATATCTCGTTCTGCAGCTCAGCAGCCCAAAAGCAAAGGAAATTTGTTTGCTGCAAAATAAGTTCAATTGCTTTTTGGCTGTAGACGGTGCCCCAAAGTTTTAGCCCTGTGGGCATAATGGCCAAAGAGTTAAAACTGTGTAAAAACAGCTAACTGAATGTCCTGACATCGGACATTCAGCAGCCAATACAGATGCAGCCCGTGGTTCCCTGCAATGGCTGTAACTCAATTTGGCAGTTGATGGCACCATCTAATGGACAAATATGTTATTACAGTAAGAAATACATTGGGAATATGCCCAAATATTTCTTACTGTATAATTAATTAAGAATAATTTTTAAAAAAAAAAACACTTGGTAGTGAAGGGGTTAACAAAGATGTACACCCTGTTTTGTATTATATGAAAATTATAATCAAATTAGTATAGGAGTTTTACTAAATCTGTATTTTATACTTTTATACCTGTTATTATTTTTATAATGAACAATCCTTACAAGAAGAAATTACCATGGTCAAGTATACTCTATATTCTAAAGCCTCTGCAGGAGCCAACAATAAACTCAATCTGGTTATATTCTGGAGCAACGCAAAGGAAATCTGCTCACTGCAAACACAATTTTCCAGTGGGCTCCAGAATGTGCCACCAAATTTCTGCACTTTTGACATGTTATCCAAGGTGCTGAAGCTGTTTCAACAAATGGAGATCGTTTTTTTTTTACAAAAAGATGGAGCTCCAGTTGTATTAATATACATGTAGTAGTGCTTTTTGGCAGGCAGGGAAGTTCCTCTGCTTGTCAAATAATCTTACTGTCTCCAAAGTGTATCTAAAACATATTTTATGAAGGGTACAGCACTTTTTAAGTTTTTGCAATGGAAAGTTTTTTTTACCATAAATCCACTGGGTCCTAGCAATGGTTATATGGAAAACAACTTGGTAGTAAAGTGGGTAATAGGGAAATGCAATCTGCATTCACTTTTGATAATTTAAGGATAACTGAAATATCACCAGTTTTTCAATAATTATATCAGTACACAATTAGACATTACTATTAAAAATGCATTGAATATTACATTACACATATTTACCGTATGGCCGGTGTAATGAGAGTTCCTCATATGGGGAAGGAACATGCTCCACAATATTCTCAGGATGAAAGTCCTGCTCTACAGTATATGTGCAGATTTCAGGCAATCTGTTAAATCACAGGCAATATAGTAGTGATCATGAATATAAAGGAAGAAGGCATTTAAAAACTTGGCAAATGTATTTTCAGTTCTGCATGCTAAAACTATTTATAGCCTGGTTCCTTTGGCTGCATAACCAATTTAGCATCAGGAGAAGCCATTCATTTGGGTTGTTTTGATAACTTCATATAGCTATATATTCACATTTGTCAATGTCTTTCTAGGAATCACTCTTGAATGATACAATAGCTACGCACGTTTTATAAAAGGGTTAATGGTTTGTGCCCTTTCAGTTGAATAAAGGGCAAATTTAAGCAGTTTGACTATATTCTTTATAGTTTTGTCTCTTGGTCAGTATCAAACTTGTTCGACAGAATAACTGCATGAATGTATTTTTAATCTCAATTCCACTATTCTATTGTGTGTGTTCAGACTAGCAAAATATATAAATAAAAATAAACCCCGGCCATAACCCAGGAAGTGTCCAAAATAGAGTTTACAGTCCATTTCATGCTAGTTGGGCTCAATGCTTCATTAGGAAGTAATCAGTTTCTGATTAGGGCAAGTGAGAGTCAGTAAGATTACATCCTGCTGTAACTCTGAGTGTACAAATTATACCCTAGTTAGGTCCTGTATCCTGGATGTAGAATCTGTATTTCGAGTACATTCCATAATTAACAATTGATAATGATTCTGTGTTTTTTTTATGTGTGTGTGTGTGGGGGGGTGGCTTCAGGGCCAGTCCAAGCCACTGTGCTGCCTGGATCCATGGATGAAATGCTGTCCTCTCCAACAAAACGAGGCATGTATGAGCGTATCTCAGAGCTCCACAGAAATAAATCTCACGGTGTGCTCTTTGAGGCCGGAGCATGACCTCTGACCGGGCCCACACAGATGCAGCCAGCAAGGCTAGGAGAGGAAGAGCGGGACTCAGATTAAGACACATGTGGGCAGATCCTTCTCAGGCTGCGCCTGCAGCAGCTTGTCTCTCCTTCCACCGGCATTGATAAAACAATTAGTGCAGCAGTGGCAAAAATATGCCACCCCACAGAATTTGCCACTTGGAGCCATTGCTCCAACCGGGTCGACCCTGGGTGGCTTATACAGGGTTATTCAAAGAGAATCGAAAATTCACCGTACGTTCGGTGACTTTTCATTCTCTTCAATTCAGTGCGATTCGGCGATCCTATTTCAGCGACCCTGCGGTGTGTTCAGCAAGCACCACAGGGCCGTCGTAGTGCCTGGAAAAGCCGCCAGAAACCTGCCGAACACTCAGCGCAAAACCTGGCGAACGCTCACCGAAACCCGCAAAAACATCTGGATTAACCCCATCGAACACGCCAGAGAAACCCAACTAGCCGCCGATCACAGCGCAGAGCAGCCGCCAGAAAAATCCAACACGCAGACGAAGGAGATGAAAAAAACTAAAACAGTACACTTGAAAGTTGGAAAATTTAAACGCTGTTTGCAAAAACAAATGTCTGAAATTTACATATAAGATCCAATGAGTGATAATAAAAAGGGCTATTACAGTAGAAAGAAAAGACAATTTTAAAAAAAAATGGGGAAAAAAGTTTTGCAATAAAAATCCTAAAAAATTCCTAATAGATCCTAAAAAAAAATCTATAAATAGACTTTTTACTGCAGAATATAATATTAAGCAGTTTATTGGATGTTGATTTAAAACGGGAATATTTTTAACATTGAAGCCTATGGGATTCGTCTGAATAAATCTGTTGAACGAGACCACCGAATAGCAAGGCATTTAGGCAACTTTTCCCTGCTGTTTTGTGTTCTCTGAATAGACGAAACATTGCTTCTCTATGGGGATTTCACTGCCCTCAAACAGGCACCGAACAGGCACTGTATGTGTAGGCAATTCGCCAGCATTTGGCGAACTGCCTGCTCTCTGAATAGCTGAATGGCCAGGAAAGGTAACCATACATGAATTCCACTGTTCGGTTACCTTTCGGATCTCTTTGAATAACCCTGATAGGTTTTAGTAACTTTGATTGCTACTATACTATATTATTATTATCATCATCATCATTATTATAATTTATTTTATACAGTGTTATACAGGGGTGAAGAGGACAGGGGCATGATACTATAAGATTGGATGATCATGTTTCAATGGAAATTTACAAGCTGTGTACCAAAATTGTGGTTGAAAATAGGTGATTTAAATAGAGTACTGGTAGAACCACAGTAGTTAACTACGGTCTAAGTTGTATTGTTTTAATAAAGGATTCTCTGACTGGAATATTTTTAAGAGACTGTTTAAGTGAAGATTAGGAAGCAGTCTAATGGGACAAGGATTGAAATTCCTCAGAATAGGAACAGCTCAAGAGAAATCTTGAAGTTGGACATAAAAAATGTGATGGCAGAAGAAGGTAGGCGTGGATCGTGCAAAGATCATAGAGGGTGGAATGGGGAGTATTTCAGAACCAGAGGGCAGATAGGGGAGAGTAATTACAGAGCCCCTTGAAAATTAAGATAAGATCATGATTTGAATTTTATTCTGTTGGGTATGAGTCCTTGCTAATCGGAGTTAGTTGAGTACATGCAGTAAGACTGGATTGAAAGGGGAAGAGTCTGAAGAGAAGAAGTCACTGCAATAGATTATTGTAGTAGTCAAGACAGGAGGTGAAGGAATTTTGCAGTGTTACAGAGGGAAGCATGACAGGCTTTAGGATAAGTCTGGATTTAGGCGTGAAGGTGAGAGTCGAGTCAAAAGTATATCCAAGGCTATGAACTTGGGGGATGGGGGTTGGGTGTTCTGATGCTATAAACATTAGCAGAGATGTTAGTGGTATTGCAACTTGAAGAGGTAAAAGTGACAGGTTTGTCATCTTTATCTTTTGGTGGTAGGAGGCCATCCAGGAAGAGATATATGCGAGACAGCTGACGACATATCAAAGCAGAGTAAGGAGAGTTCATGAGTTGACAAGAAGATCTGTGCAAATAATAGTAAATAATATCAATTTATGTAACAATGAAAATTTCGTAATACAAAATGTACGTCACTTGACAAGAAGACAAAAAAACATGAAAAGCTGAATAATAAAGTTAAACTTTTATTAAATGATGTGTATTTTAGAAAAATCAGCAAACTCTCTAGGAAATTGTTTAGCCAAAGGGTCATTATGCAATGTTAATCAAGCAAATTACATTTTGTTTTATTCAGTTAATTTATTTGCTGTCATTTGGATTCGATTTAATAAGTTAAATGTCTAACATTATTTAAATATGTTTGTTATTACCTGATAGCAGAATAAGAAAGGATAACGGGCTATTCCATTCTGCATGACAGAAATGCATATTATGTGTATAGAAAAAACAGTTTTCCAGTATACAGTTTCAGATTTGGCACTTAATTGAGAAGATGCTCATCTCATCATATACTTATGCTTTTTCATTTATTCTAAATGCTGTTGTTATATACAGTTGTGTTCAAAATTATTCAACCCCCAATGCTGTAAAGGGTTTTAGGGAATTTAGTGTATATTTGTAATTGTATTCAGAATGAAATCCTACAAGGACTTTTTAAAGAACCATATGCAACTAAAATGACATCAATTGGTTTTGTAATACAGTAGTAAATGTTTCTTTTGTGAATTCTTCATTGACACAATTATTCAACCCCTTAAAGACTACCACTCTGAAGAACAGAGGTTCATTCAAGTGTTTTCAATCAGGTATTGAAAACACCTGTGGATGTCACGGAGCAGCAATAAAGCATAATAAGCACCAATTAGGCAGCTTTAAAATGACTGTGATACTCAGCTCCTTCTAGATATTTACTGGTGTGGTTACAAACATGGCGAAGTCAAGAGAATGGTCCAGGAAGACAAGAGAAGAGGTGATTACTCTTCACAGGAAGGGCAATGGCTATAAGAAGATTGCAAAGATGTTAAACATACCAAGAGAGACCATAGGAAGCATCATTCGCAAATTCAAGGGCACTGTTGAAACGCTACCTGGTCATGGCAGAAAGAAGATGCTGACTTCGACTGCTGTGCGCTACCTGAAGCGTAGAGTGGAGAAAAGTCCCCGAGTGACTGCTGAGGAACTGAGAAAAGATTTGTCAGATGTGGGTACTGAAGTTTCAGCTCAGACAATACGGCGCACACTGCGTAATGAAGGCCTCCATGCCAGAACTCCCAGGCGCACCCCCTTGCTGTCTCCAAAGAATAAGAAGTCGACTGCAGTATGCCAAAAGTCATGTGGACAAACCACAGAAGTTTTGGGATAGTGTTCTGTGGACTGATTTAAAAAAATTAGAACTGTTTGGGCCCATGGATCAACGCTATGTTTGGAGGAGGAAGAACAAGGCCTATGAAGAAAAGAACACCTTGCCTACTGTGAAGCATGGCGGGGGGGTCAATCATGCTTTGGGGCTGTTTTGCTTCTGCAGGTACAGGGAAGCTTCAGCGTGTGCAAGGTACCATGAATTCTCTTCAGTACCAGGAGATATTGGATGACAATGTGATGCAGTCCGTCACAAACCTGAGGCTTGGGAGACGTTGGACCTTTCAACAGGACAATGATCCCAAGCATACCTCCAAGTCCACTAGAGCATGGTTGCAGATTAAAGGCTGGAACATTTTGGAGTGGCCATCGCAGTCACCTGACTTAAATCCGATTGAGAACCTCTGGTGGGACTTAAAGAAAGCAGTTGCAGTGCGCAAGCCTAAGAATGTGACTGAACTGGAGGCTTTTGCCCATGACGAATGGGCGAAGATACCCGTAGATCGCTGCAAGACACTTGTGTCAAGCTATGCTTCACGTTTAAAAGCTATTAGTACAACATCCTTTTACAGTTATAAGTACTAAGATTGAATGTCACTTGGGGGTTGAATAAAACTGATAATGATGTGAGCACAGAAAAGACATTTGTGGTTATTTCATTATAAATGTTATGTTATATTTGTCTGACCTACACATGCCTCTTTGATTTAATTGTAAGCAAGATGACTGATCAAAATCAATGTCAAACTGGCCAAAACACTCAATTTCAGTGGGGGTTGAATAATTTTGAACACAACTGATAGATATATATATATATATCAGTGTAGATTTGATAAGCCATGTTAGTCCAGATGCCAAAATCACCAGAGTATAGCAGTATGTGGTGATACCTATTTTATTGGACTAACGTTACATTTAAAAGACAAGCTTTCAAGAGTATAACTCTCTTCCTCAGGTCTGGAAGCTATACTGAGCGAAATCATAGAATTGAACAATAAAGAGCCAAGCAGAAGGATTGGGGGGGGGGCTAGAATAGGTGTCGTAAAATACTAGCAGGACTATTCACTAAAGGGTGAAGTCTGGAGAATTGGCAGGATAAGATTTGAAAACTGAGAAAAATGTGCGAAATTTTCTGTTTTGGCTATTTTGACCTAGATTTTTCATTCCTCCTGCCAGTTCTCCTGAGTTTCACCCTTTAGTGAATAGACCTGTAGTAGTGGAATAGTATGGTCAAGAATGAGAAACAGAGAGGAGAGATCATAGGCCAATAAAACAACAGCGATAAGCATAACCATTTGCATCTGATGATGGTGCCTAAGGCCCCGTTCACACTGTGCAATTTGTCACGCGGATGTTGCCACGAAATCGCGACAAAATCCGCAAATGTCGCGCTATGTGGCATCTTCAATGCATTTCAATGGAGCTGTTCACATCTTGCCGCGCGACGTCGCACGTCGCATGTCGCTTGTCGCAGGTACATGATCCTTTTTTTGCGATTTGTGTTTTGTGATTTCCATTGGTGGTGTTTTGCAAAATCGCGACGTCGCGCGACAGTGTCGTGCAACATCGCGAATATGAAAATCGCACGGAAAAACGTGCGATTTTCAAATCGCACAGTGTGAACGGTGCCTAAGAGGAAGTCAATGACACAACTTCAAAAAAACAGAACGAAAAAAATAAAGAGAGGAAAAAAACATATAAACCAATTACCGTGTTGATGCTCCCAGGTCTATTCACTAAAGGTGAAACTCAGGAGCATTGACAGGACAAGTGACCAATCTAGACCAAATAGCCAATTTGGAAAGTGAGATAAATGGGAGATTTTTTCTAGTTTTGCTATTTTGCCCTAGATTTTTCACTTCTCCAGTCATTCTCCTGATTTTTACCTTTAGTGAATAGACCTGCTAGTCTTTTTCTATTTGTATGCCTCCTACATTTTGGACTCTTTCTATTTATTTTATTGTATGAATAAAATCCTTATTTAGATGTCTGAGTATGGTAAGACTCAACATCTGGTTGTTAAAAAATGAAAGCATGGGAGAGCGGTTCAGTCCAGATTTTGCCTAACAACTGGCATGCCTAAATATGTTAATTTCGTGTTCGTTAATGTAAGCGTCAGTGACTGCTTGGATTCATTTTAGGATTCATTTACAAAAATAAGTAAAGTTTTTCTTTAAATTGATATTTTGCTAAGATAATTGCAAGCGTTAATTATCAGTTCTACTCACTAAAGGTGAAACTCAGGAGAATTGGCAGGAGAAGTGAACATTCTAGGTCAAAATAGCCAAATCAGAAAAATTCTCCCATTTATCTAACTTTACAAATCAGCTATTTGGTCTAAGAGGTTGTTCTCTTCTCCTGCCAGTTCTCCTGAGTTTCACTTTTTAGTGAATAGACCTGTATATTTAAACTACCAGAAGTGGCTTAAAATGCACTTTTATTTTTTGAGATATAAAAAAATTACTGTTTTCTGCCTTTCCAAATGTTACATTTTATGTTCTCCCATCCCAGCAGGAGTTTAGGAATTCATAATTAGAGTCATTAGCAATGTCCACAGGAGGTACTTAGTGGTTTTCAAAATAGATGATATAAAGCAATCTGTGCCAGGAGCTATGCTTACAGATCAATTGATCTAGCTTTCTGTCTCTATCCAGGGGCAGACTGAGCGTTTGGGCAAGATGTAGATTACTGTATTTGAGCGTGTCTGAACCTGTCTTCTAGAGGTGTAGTCATTCAGGGCGGTAATTCAGTGGTTTCCAATGAAAGGGAGCTCTTCTTCCAGTAATTCGTCCCAGGGGTAATATGGTAACCAGTTCCCACAAGTGTCCCTTCTTGTGGACGACAGGACTGGCATCCCAGATGAATAAACGGATCACCTTCCAGGGCTCTAACTGCAAAATTCTGTTTTAGCATCCCCTAGCCAGAGCACCTTCAGGAGGTGCCTGTGTTGCTCTACGGGTACATCAGCCCTGAACACACACTACTATCGAAAATATGGTCCGAACAGATTACAGTACCATTAACCTCTCTGGCGGTGTTCCCGAATGTGTCTCGGGGTTAAATTTCACTGCTAAGAGCGGTAACCCCGAGACACACTCGGCTTTATACATCACCTCTCCCTGCGCTCCCTCGATGATCTCTGCAGTCTCCTACGGCGATCGCAGCGTTTTACTTCCTGGATTCCTTCTCGCGAAAAAAATGAAGTCGCGGTCGTCGGAGGAGGCAGCTGGGGACATCGAGGGAGAGGTAATGTATCCAGCGGCATCCCGAGTGTTGCTCGGGGATACCAATTCCAACATAGGAATTTAACCCCGAGCCACAGTCGGGATGCCGCTGGGGGGGAAATAGACCGTTTTCAGCAAAGAATGTTCTGAAGAAATAGACCACCAGGGAGGTTAAGAAATGATTGATGTTGGAGTTCATGGACCACCTTCAAGGTGGCATCAGGCATCTGGATTATGTACAACAAAAAGGATTACCTACTCAATCTAAAATTCATCAAATACATTTCTACTAAGATCATTTCTTTTTTTGTTATTATAATTTTTCTATTTGTCAACAGGCAATTAATAGACATGTGCATTTTGTATCGTTAAAATGTTGTTTTCGTCCGAGATTTGCATTTTTATTTTTTTCTGTTCCAAAAAACGTAATATCGACTGTCCGATATTACAATTCGGCCAATTATTATATTTTGAAAATGGTCCAAAAAGATATAAAACCATTCGAAAATGATCCAAAACGCAAAACATTTTATTTATTTTTTTGGCATTTTTCTGGATTGTTTTGGGTGAAATTTTAGGTTTAGTAACTTGTTTTAAAGAAATTAGGCTTTTTTCCCCATAGATTTTAATGTAAAATGATATTCGTGCCTTTTATTAAATATTTATTAAACCATTTATTTTTGTCACTTGCAGCAATACGCCATTTTGTTTATTTATTAAGGATATAAATCCAGATAGTGCAGAAAAAACAATTGTATAGATTTTTGCGCTATCTGGATTTATATCCTTACAACTATTTGTGGCACAGACTGTTTTATAAGAATGTTTCTACTGTGCTTAATGAACTCCAGTGAAGCAGCATACATTAAACCTTTTTCCCTCCCTTAATGAACTGAAGAGGTTTGTCAACAACTATATTGTGTGAATAACTATAGGGCCAAATTACAATCCTGGCATTAAAATGCGGGCACAAGGGAGGAAAAACTGCTCCTGCAGTTTTCCCTCTTGCATCCGCGTTTTAATGCTGGATTACAATGCAGGTGCAAAAAATGTGCGCAGTAAAATCCGGGAAGCTTGCGGTAGCGCTGAGCGCAGCCACGAGCATCCACTCGATGGAGTCCATAGGAGTCCATGCTAACCACAGCCAGACGTTATTCAGCACTAGTAGATTGCACTCCCCATGTTAAGAATAGGGAGCACAAAGTACAGTAACCTCGCGCTGAAAAGCGCAAGGTACCAAACGCAAACAGGTTACTTAACCCGTTTGCCTTTGGATTGTAATATGCGGTAAAGACCGCAGCTAACGTTAATGCTCCCGTAAGTGAGCGTTAACGTTTGTGTGAAGAGTGTAATTTAGCCCTGAGTGTTTGAATTTAGCGTCTGCACATACATCTATTCTTCTTGTTTATTTATTATTTTACGATTTTTTTTGGCCATTTTTCAGGGGAAATTTTAGGTTTCCTTACTTTCTTTAAAGTTTTCGCTAAATGTTTTTTTTGCAAACAGTGTTTCAATAATGATAATGAATTGGATCCGATAAATGAATCGGACCCAATAAATGGATCAGATCCGATCCGAAATTATCAGATCCGATCCGAAAACCAAAGTGATCCAAAACAATATCAGACGATCCGATGTTTCGGATCGTTGCAAATTGCAAACTGCGGTGAAATATCAAATGACCCGAAACGAAAAAACTGTTCAAAATGGCCTGAAATCACAATTGTCTGAAAGAACAATTCCGAAACGAAAAAAAACGCTGTGCACACAAGTCTAGCAATTAATGTGGCATTTTTTTCTGGTTCTGATAGTGAAATGTTTGGCAAGTCATATTTGTGAAGTATCAGTAATCAACAGGATACGTGTCCGGCCCCCCAGTTTTACAGCCACTTTAGATTACGCATTTTAATTTTTTCAAGCTCAGTTTTAAATCAATAGAGCATTGACCATTTGAAGCTGCCTTTCAAAAACTTTTTTCAGCTTGTTTTCGTAACACCTATTACCTTTTAATTTTATTAAAACGCATATACAAGTCACCGGTTGTTGCAGAAAAATAGTCTTCAGACAGTAAAATCACCTTTTATTGATATTTTGATTGATATCCTAGGATTTTTTGAGAACTTGACATCAATGATAATCAATAATAATAAAGACCAACATCCTCATTGATAAAACAGTACAAAAAAAGAGTCAACTGTCTTCAAGTTTTCACTGTTTTTCACTCAGATTCTACATAACGGCAACATTTGAGGCAATGCAAATAAGGGTCTGCCATTAGTTTCAAGAAATATAACTTACTTATGTGGATCGGTTTTTAATGGCAAAATAATTAGAAATCAAATGTTTTCCTGCTTTCCAAAAGATGTGATGAAGCTTTTTGCAATCAACAGGTTAAATTTCTAGCCTTCGTGATAAAATCCAACAGGTATAAAATTTTTCTACTAATCTGTTTACAGATAGCATATTGGATTATTCTTTCGTAGAGATGAGAAGCTGATCTACTTTACTGCTTTTGTGAAAAAGAATCAGTGCAGTGTCTTTATCAGACGTCTATCTTAAGTCACATACCTAGAACACAATACAGAACTAATACATTTTAATATTCCATTATTTCTTTATCCTATTTTATTTTTTCATTTTAAAATAGGTTCAGTTACAATATTTGAAGAGTTTCATTTTTTTTAATTTTAAAGCTGCGATCAATAATATGGTTTTTTTATGGATAATTGCCTTACATTTTCATATACAGTTTCCTTGCTGTAGTGTCTCTGTAAGTTATATAACCATGCAACGTGTTCATTGACAGCAGTTCGGTCACTGGGTTTATCTATAGCCACGGATTTGTTAAACAGGTTTACTATCCACTGTGTGGTTGCCAGGTCTGATGAGCTCTTTATCTCTTAATAACAATCATGCCTTTCTCAGAGAGAGACAAGAGGCAATGTTGACAGAAGACTTCAAGACACTAGTAATGAGCATTCCATGGAACAGGAAAAACAGCCCGACCAAAAATTATGGTGTCTTGGAAGTGGAAAATGGACATTCTTCAAATATATATGCTTTTCCTATTTCCATTTTCCAGTCAATCCCATCCAATCGGAGTGTCTATTCTTGGGCTTTTGCCTATAACTCGTTGGATGGGCCCAGCAAATCTTACAGCAGGGGTGCTGCCTGCTGTTTATTTAGCCTTGGAACACATTGAGAGTCGTCCAAGCATCATAAAGGATTATAAACTACAATTAGCATTTATGGATACACAGGTACAGTGATCCATTTTATTTACCAGAACTGAAAACAATGCCTTACCATATATTCTGAAAATGAAAAGTCTGTACGTTATATGATGTACAACATTAATGCAGGGACTTGCCATCCAGCAAGGTACTGAGGAATTAAAGAATTTTAATATATGCAGATATTTTTTATAGGGTATGTTTAGTCGAGCAGTAAGGTTATTATTGCAGTATGTTGTCAGCATTTATCAATTTTTTACATGGTTAGTATATTCAGATGCATTTGCTATATTAATGTATGTACTGTACCTGTGTATTTGATATATGTTTATATGGCCACTCGTCCCTCGTCTGTAGAATTGTGATCTGTTAAAAGAAAGTCATTATATGTACATTTTAAGTATAGCAAACAGGGCCTCAGTTGTGATTGTACACAGTATCAATTAGTTTTAAGTAAAATTATAGGGCATTGTGGCAATGTTCCAGAGGTAAATCAATCACCATGTAATGCAAGGGAATGTCCTTTGATGATTGTTTCACTTCTAGAACATTGGCAAATTATTGTTCTTTAGAAATAACACCTATCCATTGGCCAATTATTATTCTTTATATATACCCCTTATCCAGTCTGTCAAGAACCATTTCACCTAATGAATCTCTGTATAAAAAGGAAAATCCAAATTTCTGTTGCTCTGTCTAAAATGTTAATATATAAATTATAATATTTCTAGTGTGGCGAGGTGACATATGCGTAGTAAATGTAGATTGTATCGATAGGAGGAGAAAACTTTTGATGAAATGCCTAACATGCAATATATGCAACAAATATTGATAAATGCTCATATTTGTTAAGCCCTTGTTGCCGGGGTCTTGCCATGGGGCAGGTGAGCCTAAATGCTATGGGACCTTAACTCAGGCAGTCCCCCTGCCGCCAATTACATCAATTGGAAGCAGGGATGGGAGACATCCCCGTTTTAGCGTGAGATTCCGGTGCAGGTGCTGCCTAAGGTGATACCCGTGGTACCGCTTCCACTATCAACTGGACGATGCAAATGAGGTTCCTCTTCAGAAATGGCATAGGCTCTCCCTCTCTCCACATCTGTGCCATTTCTAAAAGGAACCTTATTTGCATCATCCAGTAGATAGTGCCATCCCGGGAATCGGCACAACGACTATACTATACAGAGCCAAGGCCTCTGGCCTTTCAAATGACCCTTGAAGCGACCTTCTAGGACTTACTGATCCGATGATACAGGATTTTAAATACCAATGCATCTCCTGTAATGGGATGTTCCTGCCAGGCAGGGAGAGTCCTGTTTGTGATGTAATTTCACACATTTGCGATGACTCCCAACCGGGGGCAGTCCCACAGCGAGGGCTGGCAGATGGGACGTCAGACTGCTGTAACTGAAGCCCCTGCTTGGAGCCAGATCGGTACTGAGCAGGGACCACCAGGGCACCCTCGAGGCCGATTTGAGGGCAGAGTGCACTGCACCCTTCGCACCTGCAAAATGCCGTCCCTGCTGAGCATCATAGAAGATGTAGTTGCAAAGCATCTGAAGGCCCATGGTAGTTGACTCCTGAGTTATGACTTTCAACTATTTTTGATATTAATAGATCCATGTTACTAGTCTAGAATAAGCAGGTGACTAATGTGTTTTTTTTTTTATATATATATATATTTTTACTTACCTGACTTCTTACATGGTTTATGAGTTATAGGATATTCTCTCTTACCTGTAATGTTGGATGGTTAGTCACTATGCAAATCATGTTCTTTTTTTTATTATTATTGTTTGCCATTTAAAAGAAGCAATTACAAAAAAAGTTTCAATAACATTTTTTTTAAGCATTTAAGCATTTAGCATTTAACAAAGAATTGGAACCAGCTGTTGTACAAACAAACACAGAAGGTTACCAACTCAACTCCCATTAGTCTCAGGAGAAGCTACGCAACACTAGAAGTCAACCCAGAAATTTGCCCAAGAAAAGAAATTGCAGCTGTTATGCTCCATACTTGCATTTCTAATAAAATCGTAAAAGAAATGCTTAATGCATGCACTTCACATGTTCTCTTAGAAATTAACACTCCACAAAAGCAACAGATCGTGTGATTCAGAAACATGGGCAAATTCTCATAAAAAGTCAGTCTGCATTAAACAAGGTCAGGCTGTTGCCAAACTTATAAAAAATGTAATTTGTTTGCTAAACTTGTATTTTTGAAAGACTCATCTGCTTAGTTACACATAGCAACCATCAACAAGCTGTGCAGTTGGTCAGCATCACTTAACATAAATTCACGAATCGCTAACAGTATTTTAACTAACTCAAAGGTCACACATTTAGGAAGTGTGTACAATTAGACAGCCATTCAGATAAGTGGATTTAGCATGCTTTTCCACTTAAAGGAACTGAATTACAAAGTCACAGACACTTAGATTGTGGACCATGTCATACTTGTCAAGAGCTAATTATAGCTTTCTAAAACTCCTGTATTACCTTGTATATTATTAGAACAGCTGTTTCATTGGAAATACTGAGCTCTAAAGATTTCATTGAAACACTTTAAGGAATCTTATTCCAATATTATCATGTGGAAGATAAAAAAAAAAACAGCTTTAGCTTTATTATTTTTATTAATTACTGCATAATTGAAAAATTTGCCTTACATTTATTTAAAAAAAAATACTGTACTGTTAGATCCCACAACATATCAAAGTATGTTAGAAATAGTTTAATGTGATTATTTCTACTAGACATGTGCAGGGCCAAAAATTGCAAATTTCTAAATTCAAATATTTTGGATTTGAAACCATTTTGATTCAGAATTTTTTTTATTTGAGTTTATTAAAATATACTGATCCGACATTGGATTCGGAAAATAGCTATTTGAGCTTATTCAAAATACTGATCCGATATTGGATCGGTTCAGAAACTTTGGAAGCGCACATATGTGTTCCCCTATACCCAACTCTATCCTTCTGTCTATACCACTACCCGATCTATTCTACCTCTTTATTTCCTCTATACCACACTCTTTTTTACCACGTATACCCGCTAGGAATAGATTTAGTATTAAGGTTATGATTACTTTTAGTGTTGGAGTTTGGGTTACTATTTCTGCTTGTATTATAATTAGGGTCAGGATTAGGGATTTTCCATTACAAAGTGACTATAATTAATTCAAATCGATCCATTTATATTCAGATTATATTTTAGTCCAAGTGCAATTTTTTTATACAATTTTTTTTCTATACTAAGGACCCTATTCCATAGCTGATGGTAAAATGGATTCGGTAAGTAGAGAAATCTACGCCTACGTATTCCGGGGTAGGTGCTTTCTTAGCACCTCACCCCACAACGAAGCGCAAAGCTGCCAGATGCCAGCTCTGCTCCGCTGTGAGTATTGGCTCATGGGGTCCTTAGGACTCCATGGAGCCTTGCATATCCCGGCTGCGATCTCTGCACAAGCTCGCGCTAGCGAGATCACGCAGAGCCACAGAGTAATAGCGTAGGGAGACTAGAAACGACTTGTTCCCAGTCTCTCTCTGCTCCCATCAAGAAGCAGCGGATCACACCACCCTTTTATCACAGGATGAGAGGGGAGTATGGGATTTAATGGGAGGGTGGGTTTAGTGTTTGCAAAATCATTTAAGACCAGCTTTTAGGAGTCGGTATTTCTCAACATGCAAAGCAATAATTCAACTTCCAGTTAAGATGTTTTAATAAGCTCCCAATAGAATAATAGGAATTTAGTCAGGCAAGATAACTATGCATTGCCTAAAATTTCCATGACTTTGCAATTTACTGTTTGTTTCAGAATAATACCAGCATCACAGCTTTCAATTCCAGGGTTTAAGACAACATGCTTGTTGGTAGCATAATGAATCTTCAGATACATACATGATTCATACATGTTCAATAGTAACCACATCCTGGTTCGCTTTGCGCATGTGTGGCTGGATCACAGTACTACATGGCATCATAGCGTTGAACACCTTCATGACATTTTTCACCTCTGCTTCAATTTCTATAGGAGTTATTCAGAGAGAGCCGATCTGGCCCTGAAATGTCACCAAACAGGGAATTTCCCCATACGGTGCCATTTCGGGGCCATTCGGCTATACAGAGAGAAGGCAGTTCACCAAATTTTGGCAAACTGCCAGCAAGTACGGTGCCTGTTCGAAAGCAGTGAAATCCCCCATAGAGAAGCAATGGTTAATCTATTTAGAGAACACCGAACATCAGTGAAAAGTTGCCGAAGTGCCCTGCTGTTCAGTGTTTTCATTCGGCATGTTTATTCAGACGAACCCCATAGGCGTCAATGTTATAAATATTCCCATTTTTATTCAATATCTAATAAACTATTTATTATTTTAATGTGCAGTAAAGAGTCTCTTTATATATTGATTTTTTAGGATATTTCAGGCATTTTTTTCAGCAATTTTTTTTTCCTTTTTAAAGCGTTTTTCTTTTTTCTGTAACAAACCTTTTCTGTAACAGACATTTTCGTTCAGTAGTTTTTTGCAAACAGCGTTTCAATTTTGACACTTTCTATCATATTGTTTTTTGGTTTTTTTAACCCCGTTCGTCAACTTGTCTGCTCTTTCCAGCGGCTGGTTTGCGCTGTGGTCGGCGACTCGTTGGCTTTTTCCGATATGTTCAGCGTATTGTTTTCGGCGGGTGTTCAGCGGGCGTGTGGCGGGTTTTCCCTGCACTCCGGGGACCCTACGGTGAATGCTGAATTCACTGCAGGGTGGGGTGCTTTGATTCCCTGAAGTGCGGGGAACGAGAGAGCACCGAAATGTCGGCGACATTTCAGAGCTCTCTAAATAACCCCCTATGTGTCCCAGTAAATAGGCAAAGTGAAAAAAATGGAGCCCGGTTTTGAATAAATAATTCTTAAAAAATCAACAGGTCATGTACAAATTATATAAAACCACTTTTAACTTTTTAATGCTTTGTCAATGAAGAGGTAAGAAGTCATGTATACACACACCACACAAGTACACATATACACTCAGAGAACAATTCTTCCTTCGAAGATGTTTAGCCACATTAAGTCTCGATCACACCAGTCAAGAATTATATATCTTCAAAGTGCATTCAGGATGGAAGTGAATACAAAATTAATGAAGTTTTAACTGGAGAGATATATTACAGCATTTTCCCATTTATAACCACTCACAGGGATCCCAGGAGTAATGAAGATGAAGTCTCTCAAAGAAGCAGACACTGTGTTACCTCATTCTTACACACATACACTAAACTTGTTATAGCTGTACTGTCACTGTACAAGCATACCATGCTGCTATTGATTGTGTGAACTATGTCATTGGGATATTTAAAGCTACTAGAAAAACTACCAGACATAAAAAGACCAACTGTAATTTCCAACAAAAGATGAATGGGCTAATCAGTTAATGCCGTCAAATTTTTGCTTTATTGGGGGACCCAAAGTAAGAAAACACTGCGGGCTCTATCACTTCCTTAACGCTAGCGCTCACATAAATAAGCATTTGCACTAGTTTAATTGAGGTGATGGCGTGCCGCATAGATCACCTCCCAATCGCTAATGGGTTAAAAAATCCATTGGCGAATCGGTATTAGCACTTTTAGTGCCAGCTTACTGTACTTTGCGTCCCCTATACTTTTTGTGGGGAGCGCAAACTATACATCCTACTATACAAGCAGAGAGTAACTAGCGTTAGGATCACATAGTCCTAATGCTAATTACAAACAGTTGTCGCTAACTAAAAAAGTTTGCTACACTTTAGGCAGGGGTCAGACAAGCGGTAGTAAGAGTGGAAGGAACATCTGTGAGAGTGAACGATCCTTCCACTCTGAAGCCCGTCTGGCCACCTCACTGAGCGCAGTTAGTACGCTCAGAGCTGCAAGGCTCGATCCTCCTATGAAGGATCATGCTTTGCAGCCCGGTCAAGGCGCATCCTAGCGGTTTGACGGGGAGGCTTGCTGCACTGATGCAGCACGGCTGCTGTCACGTGTGCAATTTGTGCGTGTGCAACAGCGTGTGGCTGGCCCCGTCAGGGCGTCACAACGCTGCAATGGATGTCGGAAGGCACATCAGTACGGGAGCAAATAGTGTGCTCGTGTGACCCCAACCTTAGAGCTGTAGATAATTAATTCAGCTTCTTTTCTTCCTACCTGCATGAAGAACAGCAGATATTGCAGGTGGTGGTTCCCGGCTTGTGCAAGGAGGGGGTGGAGCCAGCTGGACTAACGTCCTGAGCGGCTCCCAGAGAGCTGCATCCAGCGGCACTCGTCTTTTGAAGAGGGCTGCATGGATGGAGTCTCCTGTGGGGAGTGGGACCGGGAGCCCTGAGATGCCCTGCCTTTATTTAGATATCGGCTGGCTGCTTGCACAACTGGCCAGCTTCTCTGCATATCGGACGGCATTCTCAGCTGCTGGACTGCTAATGCTGCAGTCTGTCAGCTAACCCGCCCTGCAGCCATATGTCCTAGAGGGCAAACACCCAGTCCGCCTGATGGCCAGTCTACTCACCTCTCATCCTGTGTGCGAGAACAGCGACCTGATCCCGGAGCAGAGTGAGACTGGGGAAAAAAGTCCCCAGTCTCCCTCTGCAATCTCTCCGCTGACCTGCAGGATCTTGCAAGAGTCCTATAGACTCCATTGAATTGATTCTCGGGATGGAGCTTTAACACTGCCCCGAGCTTCCAGGAGGCTAGCAGCTGATACGGGGCAGGCTGCTGGACTCAGTGCCTACCCCATATTCTACAGGTAAAACAGGGATGCTAAGAGAAAATTAGCAAATGCTAATGTGTTCCCATTTTAGCTGTAGGGAGCTGATAATCTGTAGTCAAATTATGACATTGACTATCAGGGTTATTCAGAGAAAGGTGAAAACCAGGAGAATGACTGGAGAAGTGAAAATTCTAGGTCAAAATAGCCAATTTGGAAAGTGAGATAAATGGGAAAATTTTTCTGGTTTGGCTATTCTGACCTAGAATTTTCCCTTCTCCAGTCATTCTCCTGGTTTTCACCTCTCTGACTAACCCTGCAAGTCTTTGTTCAAAATCTGTTCAAATGTATAGCAGATTGTTTTATTATTAGGTAATAGAGATGGGCCGAGTGTTCAATTCGAACATGAGTTCGAATCGAACATCGGCTGTTCAAGTGTTTGGCGAATGCCGAACATTATGGGATGTTCGCGGTCTGTTCCATTCCATAATACAAAATGACTTTGCAAAATTTGTTCACAGTTCTCCTAAATGTACCGGCAGCTGCCGGTACATTTAGGAGACCTGTGGCTGCAGCCCCCTGGCCCTCGTGCCTTTGGCCCTCCTGTTCCTCCAGTCCGTCTGCTCCTCCGTCTGGCCGCGGCTCCTCTGCCCCACGCCTCATCTTCATGCTGAGACCTGATTGGGCAAAGTCCTGTGCCTGACCTGGACTTTGCCCAATCAGGGCTTTAATTCAATATTGAGCCCTGATTGGGCAAAGTCCAGGTCAGGTGCAGGACTTTTCCCAATCATGGCTCTAATTCAATACTGAGCCCTGATTGGTCAAAGTCCAGGTCAGGTGCAAGACTTTGCCCAATCAGGGCTCAGCATGAAGACGAGGAGTGGGGCAGAGGAGCCGCGGCCGGACGGAGGAACAGGAGGCCGGGACAGCAGCAGGACAGCAGAGGTATGGGGGGCCGGGGGGCTGCAGCCACAGGTCTCCTAAATGTTCCGGCAGCTGCCGGTACATTTAGGAGAACTGTGAACACATTTTGCATGTTCGACCCCATTGATTTGCATTGTGTTCGCGTTCGTATTCGAACATTTCGGCTGTTCGAATGTTCGAATACGAACCGAATACAGGGGTGTTCGGCCCATCACTATTAGTTAATAATGTAAGGCATAGCCCACTAGGTATACTTCTGACTTTGTAATACTCTGCCAGTATTATCATATGTAGTTTAGAATTAGACAGTATCTTTATGTTTTTTAAACTTTCATGGATAATATGTTATTGTTTGCAGTATAAAAAAAGACTGTCTGAGGTGCTCACCAATTCCATTACCATGTGAGCCTTCTTCAGTTCATTTTAAATGTCATTTCCAACACACACAATAATGTGAGAGTTTTCCAATTGAGGATTTTCCGCATTTTCTTCTGATGTTACCATGTTTAATTGGGAGCCATTTTTCCCTATGTGAAAAGCAAAATGGAACCAAATCAAGATACACTACAGTTTTTTATTTTTTTAATTGAAAAATATTATATACACTTTAAGAATACAGTAAGCAAACCAATGTTACATGTGGGCATTTACAAGTGATTTACAAGTCTACTTTTATGTGTTCTATGCTTTATATTGGAATTTCAAAAAAAGGCAAGCAAGAGAATAATAAATGACTCAGAGCTGTACATTATTCTCTTGCTGCCAGAAAAAAAGTAATGTCTTCCTAAACCGGGAGTGAAATCACTTTATATCAAAAAAGAAACAGCTTAAAAATTAGAAATAAACCCTGATGCCCAACTGAATAGTAAAACATAATAAGCTGCCTCCATTCAACACAGGAGGACACCAAGAATACCTCAATGTCCTCTCTTTGGTGTGGTGCAAACTCACATATATACAATCTTATTTATTTATTTATAAAGGATTTTACCAGGTGAGATTTCTCTCGTTTTCAAGTATGTCCTGGGTTCAAGAACATTGAATTGTTACAGTTGTTACAGAAATACAAAGTAATAAAATGCAAGATATTAAAAAAATAGCACAAATATACAGATTAACAGAAAATAAATATATATGTTACATGTTTACAGGTGCATTCTGTATTGAGGCATGTTCGTGGGGAGCTCTTAAGTGACTTTAGTCTGGGGAAGATTTGATGGCGTCTGGAGGTTATTCCATAATTGCGGTGCTCTGTAGGAAAATGAGGATCGAGCCACTTTCTTTTTGTTTTGTGGTATTGCAAGTAAATTGCAGGTCCTGGATCAGAGGTTATAGCATGAGGGAACTGCTGGGGGAAGCAGCTTATTCAGGTAGGGTGGTAGTTTCCCAGAAAAGCTCTTAAATACCAGGTTGGAAACGTGAAGAGTACGTCTAGATTCCAGCGACGGCCAGTTTAGCTCTTTTAACATGTCACAGTGGTGGGTCATGTAGTTACCGTGTAGCACAAAGTGGCAGAATGAGTTATACAATGTAGTAAGTTTATGAAGGTGCGTTTGCGGGGCAGCTGCATACACTACATCTCCATATTCAAAAGCCGGCATAAGCATTTGTTATACAATTTGCTTTCTTACCTCGGGGCTCAGACAGGATTTGTTTCTGTACAGGGCACCTAGTTTGGGGTAAAGTTTAGATGAGAGTTTTTCGATGTCGGGGCCAAAGGATAGATTTGGGTCTAACCACATACCTAGATATTTGAGAAAAGTGACTATGGTCTGCGTGTCATTTGATCTTGTCCTGACACATAGATGGGGCGATTGCAATTTGTGTAGTTTAGGTGCTGTACCAAAGAGCATTGTAACAGTTTTGTCAGTATTTAGAAAAAGTTTCTTATCTTTGAGCCACTTTTCTACCCCTGTGAATTGTTCTTGCAGCACTGCCTCCAGCTGTGGGAGATTTGGTTTGCTGGTATAGATTACAGTGTCGTCTGCGTACATCTTGCATCAGCCAATCAAATGACAATCCATGCAGTCCTATTGACCCTCTGACAGTGGTGTGTCTCTAGTACAAACAACTTTGGTAATTGCGCAGTAAGGTCTACATTAAGTAATTCAGTGGATATCTAATTAATGTGCACAGAGACTTCCTTGTGTCCTCATACTATGATTATAATGGCGCAGACAGCAGAGCAAACAGGGGGTGGCTAGAAAAGTTCAGGATTTAGGCTCAAGTAGCAGACTTGGAAAAACCCTAGTGTCGGGAAAAAAAAATTTGAGTTGGTTGCTTGGGTATAAAATATGTAAATTCCTTAATATGTTGCCACAAACTCACAGTTTAGTAATTCACCTACAATGCTGCACCCTATCAGTAGTGTTGTACAATGCAACCAGTAATTACGGGCCATTACTGTTCATGGATGGAGAGGACATCGCTGTGCATGTGTGTTGTGGTGATGGCTCGTCATTGCCAGCAGTTATTTCTGTTAGGGTTGCAGGCGTAACAGGGCAGCATACGATTGCAGTGTGCATGTGCGTCAAGTGACCATTACCACTCCTCTTGACATGCTGCTCAGCAGGTCTCCCTCCTGGCCCCCTCCTCGGTACACTTCTGATTATCAATATGCAATCTACATTTCTGTGATTTTTTTTTTAAAATTCAAAACAATTATTTAATGTGTCAAAAAATGCTCAATTAATTTTGTGTAGATCGAAATCATGTGAAACATTGACACTATTTTGGTGTTTAAAGTTGGAATGGGTAGAGAATTAAATTTTTGCAAAGATGAAGAACTTTAAAATGGCAAATAAGCATATTGATAGGTTAAGTAAAATAGTTTACCGTTACTATTGGTAATATACTAATACACTTTCACAATTCCTGTTTTTTGTGAACCCTTTAATGACCAATGATTTCCCTGAGTATTGTCGTGTTCAGAATAATGTTATTTTTTTATTTTTAACCCTCTAAGCACCATGGCAATTTAAACCTATTACAGTACCTAATATAATTATAGTGCAAGAATATCGATATATTATAACCATAGGTAGAAACATCAGACAGTTACATTTTGCGGATCACAGGATATTTGACAGCAATTTTTTCAATGAGAAATATTTAATTGGATATGATTAGGAATCCTTGGAGGTATCCGAAAGAGTTAAATGTTGTACTGTCCCACAAAATGCCTACTGAAACTTTCTTTAACCCTTTCGCTGCTGAGGCTTTTCACACCTCTGTGCTGAGGTCATTTTTACCAGTTTTGCTCATCATGTTTAAACGTGTTTTGAAGGCTTATTTTAGTATATGACCCAGACATATTATATATCGTTCTTTCCGTCAGACTCGGTAGATTCATAATATGTCATTATTATATGTATACGTTATGTCATGTCTGTATATTATAACAAAAAATGCAATAAAATATGTATTTTCAATAATTTACAACATGTAAAGTGTTTTTTTTCACATTTTAACATGCGAGCAATTGTGGTTATATTTTGTATGGGGTGCGCTTGTTAAAAAAATTAGAGATGGGGTCTCGTTACATTTTTTTTTGGGGAAAATTACATGATTTTTAACAAACGCACCGCATACAAAAATCGTTAGTGCAGCATCATTGTTCACATTATAATTGAAATGGGAACAATATTGCTGCATTAACGAACCAAAAAAAAAAAAAAATGTTTAGTTTTTTTTTTATAATTTTTTTTGAATATATTTTTATTTTTATTTTTAATTTTTATTTTTTTTAAAAAACTTTTTTCACAGTAGTGTTTGGTATCGTTGGAACGGCCATGCTCTGGCCGATCCAACCATACCAAACTTTAACCCCTAGCTGCCACGGATCGGGAGATAGGGAGTTCCAATGAACTCCCTATCTCCACCGTTGGTGGCAGTTAGGGGTTAACTCTAGGATTGGCGTCATCGTGCTATGCACGATGACGCCAGTCCTCAGGGGGAGTTCCCGGAGGCTTGGCCGACATCGAAGATGTCGGCCAGCTCTGGGAAAGGATCACGAACCGGCGCTTTTCAGCGCCGATTCGTGATCCAGCTCCCCAGGGGTTAATGCCAGGCACCATTTGGAAGGGCAGGCTGTGCCCTTCCAAATGGTGCCTGGGTTAACCCCCACAACTCCGCCAATCGGGAGGGAGAGAGGTCCGAAGGACCTCCCTTTCAGGCGCCTCCTCCGCACATGCGGGGGGGCGCCTGAATTAGGTGTCATCGCGCTGCCGCGATGACACCTAATTTCATCGGCGGCGGTTCCGGATGCTGGGCTGACATCGAGGATGTCAGCCCGCACCGGGGGGGCCAGCGATCGGCCGGAACCCGGCCGAACGCTGACCCCAAAGGGAGGACGCGCTGAGCGCGTCCTCCGCACAGCAGGAGCCATGCGGAGGACGCGCTGAGCGCGTCCTCCACATGGAAGTGGTTAAAGATATATATCTACGTTTTGTTTTTGTTGCCTTTCTAAAGACAGGACAGGAAGCTTATCTTTTAAAGAGCCTTGGCCACCAGATGCTCTGTTCCATGTCTGCATAAAGTACCCTTATCAGGAATACCTTCAGGGTTGTTCAAAGAGATTCGAAAAGTCACCGCACATTCGGTGACTTTTCGTTCTCTTCAATTCGGTTCCTTTTGCCGATCCCATTTCGGTGACCCTGCGGTGTATTCAGCAAGCACCACAGGGTCCCCGAATTGCAGGGAAAAGCTACCGCAAACCTGACGAAAACGAACCGCAAAACCCACCGAATGCATGCCGAAAACCCGCAAAGACATCTGGATTAACCTGCGAAAACCACGGAAAAAGCCCGACGAGGAGCTGATCGCACTCAGCCGAAGCAGCTGAGACCACAGACGAGGGAGGTGAATAAATTAGCAAAATAGTTTGTATGATTGTGTGAAAAAGAAATGCTGTTTGCAAAGAAACTACTTAGCGAAAATGTCTGAAATTTGCATATGAGGTCCAGGGAATGATAATAAAAAGGGCTGTTACAGAAAAAATAAGTAAACTTTAAAAAAAAGAAAAAGAATTTAAAAACAAAAATCGGACTTTTACAAAAAAACAAAAATTAAGAAAAATGCTTAAAGTATCCTAAAAAATCTATAAATAAAGAGACTCTTTACTGCAGAATTTTATAATGAATGGTTTATTAGATCTTGAATTAAAACGGGAATATTTTTAACATTGAAGCCTATGGGATTCTCCTGAATTAACTTGCCGAATTAAACCACCGAATGGCAGGGCATTTCGGGAACCTTTCACTGCTGGTTTGTGTTCTCTGAATAGCCGAAGCAGTGCTTTTCATGGGGATTTCTCTGCCCTCGAACAGGCACCGTATATGCAGGCAATTCGCCAGTATTTGGCGAATTGCCTGCTCTCTGAATAGCCGAATGGCCATGAAAGGTAAACGAACGCTGATTTTCAGCGTTCGGTTACCTTTCTCAAGCAATTCGGATCTCTTTGAATAACCCTGCTTGTCTTTTTCAACATAATGGAATGTGTGGTTTTAAGTGTCAATTGTTCTTATAGTTGCTCATTATTTTTGAAATATTGTATTCAGCATTTGCCAGGAAATATGTAAATGTAAAATGCCTCTGATTGGTTCTTCTCTGTTCTCACTTTGTGCCTAAAAAAAAGCATATAACCTAAAATGGGAATGCTAATGGGGAAAACTTACGCCTGTAGGTTTTCCTGTAGTGTCCTCATTTTAGCATCATATTCTGGGGCAGGCACAAATTCAGCAGCCTGCTCTGGAATGCAGTGCTACCTTTCAGGATACTCGCAGTAGCACTTCTGCGCCGCCACAAGTATCACCTCTTGGAGTCCGTAGGGCTTCTGGAGGGTTGCATAGCCAGGCCGCGAGCCCTGCATGCTCTTGCGAGATCACGCAGCGTTGTGGCGTGATAGCGGAGGGAGACTGGGTACAATTTGTCCCCAGTCTCACTCTGCTCCCGGTGGCCAGAAGTGGCAGCTTAGACCACCTTTCTCTCTGGAATGAGAGGTGAGCATCTGATTTATTGGGGGTTCAGCTGGTGCTAATTGATTTTGCAGAAGCAGAATCAGTTAGCACTAGCTTCTGGATGACAGAGAAAATCCATTTACCCCATCAGTGTGTTAATTAGCGTTAGGATAAATAAGGTATTACAAAATCCTAATGCTAATTACTGATTACACATCTTTTACCTGACATGGGAACGCAAAGTACAGTAAACCTCCGCAAGATAGTGCAGTCACCAATACTCTAAACCATTTTTTCAATGATTAACGATAGGAAGGTAATATGGGGTGGGGCATGTGTTAAAGTCACTTATCCTGACGTTAACACTTACTCTCCTGAATGCTAAAGTTAGTGTTCACTAGGGAATAGGGCCTTTTGAAAATGCTCACTGAAGCTGTTAAGAAATGTGTGGATGCTCGTGTTTTTTGTTAATTGTGTAATGGTGTGTGACACGCGTTTCCTACAAGTCCTGAAAGGGCACATCTTATACTAGAGAGGGAAACCAACAGGGTTATTCAGAGAGCGTGAAAAGCAGGAGAATGACTGGAGAATGAAAAATTCTAGGTCAAAATAGCCAAACCAGAAAAATTCTCCCTTTCATCTCACTTTCCAAATCGGCTATTTTGACCTAGAATTTTTCATTCTCCAGTCATTCTCCATTCATTCTTCTGCTTTTCACGCTCTCTGAATAACCCTGATAGTCTGCATGCAGCATCTATTGAGTACCTGAGAAGGAAAATAGTGCCCAACATGATCAAGCAGGTGGGTCAGTCAGGTGTTTTTGAAGTGGAGGTAATGTTAGTTTTTTCTCATTTTAGACCTTTCTATGAAAGCAGGCCATTTATGTTTTATTGTTTTATCTCAATACTGACTTGATAAAAAATAAGCATATATGATTGTTCCTTGAGTATCCCTAATTTAGGCTAGGGTCAGACGAGCGTTATTTCTACGAACTGTGCGTCCGTGCACACGGACGTACGTCAGTACGGAAGTCGCAGTAGTGGCCACACAGTCAGTGATCACGTCCGTGATTAGTGACGGATCAATATAAAAAGTGAAATGTGAGAAACCAAATTATTTGCAGATGAAAAAACCAAGGGAAGGGGTATAAAAAGCCATTTTGGGGAAGGTGGGGTTTTCCACAGATGGATGCAGTCCAAGTATTTGTGTTTGCTGCAACGGGGTACCTGTACCTCAAGAACAAGCGAAAACGGCGATCATGGGTTCATCCCATAAACGCTGCCAGATGCACGCATGGCCACTTTGTCACACTGTACAGGCCACTGCGAGAGAGGGACCCGACGAAGTTCTTCAGCTACCTGCGGATGTCCATCCCCTCCTTCGAAGAACTGTTGAAGGTACGTGAGCCGTTGAAGAGGGACACCAACATGAGGGACGCCATTCCAGGCGAGGAGATGCTGGTCATCACGTTGCGGTAAGTAACAGCAAACACCAGCATTCATATTTTCGGTGCCAGCCAGCAGAGATGTGCTCGATGTCCATAGCCCCCATTTTCGGTGTGTTGTGATATGCCCACCAGCCCATTTGCACAAGCATACCCACACACATTGCATAATATCACACATACTCAATAATGAATGACACAGACAACAGTGACAGCAACATAAATCTTTTATCCACAAGAAATGTTAATGCTAAAAAAATTAACATTAACACACCATATGTTGCTGAACATAACATCAATGAGACATAAAATAAAGAGTCCACGAACATGTGGCAAACAACAATGCAGAGCTTTAAAAAAGGGCATGAGCACAAAACTAACTACAAATCCTCATAATGAGGAGCATCCTCATCATAGGGATCGGGCATGTAACCTTGGTTGTATGCAGTCTGATAGGGTGGTTGTGACCTGGCACCAGGGGACATGGGTTGTTGTGGAGGCTCCGGCCGCCGGTAATAACCACCAGCATATTGTGCACTGGGAGACACAGGCGGTACTGGAGGCTGGCTCAAGATGCTGTGGATGGTGTCCAATGTCCTTCGTCGGTTCTCCATCTTCTGAGCCAGGCTCATCTGGTGCAACATGGGGAGACACGAATGATGGAACGACATGTCATCGTCATCCCAGAACCTGCGTGGTGGTGGTGGTGGTGGTGGCGGTGGTGGATGGTGAGCATCCATGAATGTCACCATGGCATGCTCAAATTCAGCACCCGGTGCCCTTCTCCTTTTGTGGGCCGGCCTGGTGGTGTCAGCCCTTGCAGTAGGTAGCTCCTGGGCAGCGGTCTCCTCCTCCAACTGAGTCTGCTCCGGCCTCTTCCGTCTGTTCTGAGCAGGTGGCACTAGCACATGGCTGCACGTGTTGGCTGTGCCCTGGATGTGGATGGGAGATCCATGCTGCCCACCTTAGGTCTTGGTTCCAGGGTCCGTCGCAGGAATGACAGCTGCTCAGCATAAATATAACTGCTGCCCCTCCTCGCCACTGATCCTGAGCGTGCCGCTTCCGCATCTTTTTTGAGGACCCTGGTGTAGTTGTCCCTGACTGTCCTCCATTTCGCTATGACTTCATGTACTGCAAAACAGAAGAATGATATTAGGTGCGGCTCACGGAATCTGATCATAACACACATTTATTTCTCCTTTTTTGATAGGTATCTTGCCAGTGGATGCAGTCTGCAGGACCTGCATTATAATTACTGCGTTGGCAGATCTACAGCTGGGGAGATCGTCCGCAAGGTGTGCCAGACAATTTGGGACACGATGAGGGAAGAATGTTTGACATCACCCACAGACGAGGCATGGGCACAAATTGCTGCAACGTTTTTGGAGCGAGCAAACTTTCCGAATTGCCTGGGAGCTGTGGATGGCAAAAATGTCCGCATAGTGAAGCCACTGCAGAGTGGCTCACTGTATCACAATTATAAACAATATTTTTCCATTGGCCTACTGGCAGTGGCAGATGCTAACTATAATTTTGTCTGTGTGGATGTGGGGTCGTACGGGAAAGATTCAGACTCCACACTGTTCAGGAACTCCACACTGTGGAATGCAATAGAAAGTGGGACACTGCACATCCCCAGACCCGCACCTTTGCCTGGCACAGATGTGGGAGTACCCTACGCCTTTGTGGGGGACGAGGCTTTCGGACTTTCCACACATCTCCTGCGGCCATACTCTGGGACACACCTGACTGTGAAAAAGCGGGTGTTCAATTATAGGCTGTCGCGTGCAAGACGGTATGTCGAGTGTACGTTTGACATACTGAGCAACAAGTGGAGGATTTTCCATAGGCCGCTAGATGTGCACATCGATTTTTGTGTAGATATAGTGAAATGCTGTTGTGTGTTGCATAATTTTGTTCGTGCGCAGGATGGTTTTAATTGTCTGTTTGTGGTTTGGAGGAATTTATTAATGATGATGTTATGCCTGTGAATCGACACAGCAACAGGCATCGTGATGCGCTGGCAAACTATTTCACTAGCGAAGCAGGACAGGTGCCCTGGCAGATGGGGAGCATTTGACATGTGACATTCATGAATTTGTTAGCCATTTACATTTTGTTTGGATTAATAATGTGCATTTCATTATGAATATAATAATCATGTACTCACTCTGCACTTTCTGTTCATGCTCAGACCATGTGTCATATGCAGGGTACACCGCTCTTGTCACATCAGCCCATGCGTTCACCTTGCTGATCTTGTCCTTATATTGTTGGCTGGCTGTGTCCCACAATTCGGGGTGCTCCCCCACTTCGGTGATCAGCCTCTCGACGTCCATGTCACCTGCAGCGTCCACTCTCCAGTGTCCAGGATACACTCTCCAGCCCCCAGAATATACTCCAGCCACGCCAGGAAAGTTCTGGAGTCTGGACGTGATGTAGGCTGCAGAACAGGTGCGTCTGACGTCTCCACCTCACGTACACAGGCCGCTAGCCGGCCGCAGTGCACTCTGTGCAGCCGTTCTAGGGGTTGTACGTTCTTGCCGGCCTTGCGTCCGTGGGCCGCGGCCGTTGTGCGTCCGCAGTTCAGTGCGGACGTACTTCGTGTAACGGGCTCCGATGGGCTTTCCGTCATGCTATCACGGACGTACTTTTAGGCGCAATCACAGACGTGAACAGTACGCTCGTCTGACCCCAGCCTTAAAGGCTGGCTTGTTATGAATAAAAAACTGTAACATATGGTCTTCAAGGAGTTAAAACCACACTGGTAAGGCAAGTGCATTAAAAAAATGCCTCATGCACTTTTATACATATTGTTTATTGCTTGCATGCCAAATGTAATCTTATATTTGTGGATTGAGGTACTTTAAACAAATTTCTTGGTGGTCTAAATGTTTTTGTGAGCAAAGAAATGAAGCGTTGCTATCACAGTTGTCACTAGGGTGAAATCAGGATGCAGCAGAAAGAAACTGCAGTACTGATGTTGCTACAGCAACGGCTCTTTTAAGATAGATAGGCAGCAAGCAATTAATTCCTATTATATATATATGTCTTGAAATGTAATGCTGCATTCACTGAAAGATACAGATTGCTGAATATTCTTTAGGTTTGAATTTACATGTGGGGCTACATATATACAGAGACATTGTTTCCCTGGTACTGACTGATGGCAGTGTTGAAAACCTACAGAAGCAATTGAGCATGTCAACGTCTATATGGAAGTTTTTAAAATATGCTCTGTTCAGAGGGTTAGATGAGGCTACCAGCCAAGTATAAGCTAGGAGCTGATGGATCTGCAGCTCCAAGTACACAGTAGGCAGACCCCGGGCCCAGAGCTGGGTGGTGCCTCACAGGCCATATGCACTGTGGTGCTGTGTAAAGCAATGCCACTTTCTTTCTCCTCAGTGTGAGGGAGAGAGACAGATTGGACACATTCACTGCCCTAGTGCCTTACCATACTCTACTGTACACACAGATCGTTGCCCCAATGCTACCCTCTGCAAACAGTTTCAAGGTGCACAGCATTTAGTTCAGGACAGAACAAGGTACAGATAAAGGCTAGGCGGGAAAATACATTAAGTGTGGGGGAGATGAGGGCTTACTAGATGAAATGGGCGCAACAGGAGCTAAATGTGGGCATTGCAAATGAAGTGGGATAATGAGCTGAGGACAACTGAAATGAAAGGTGGGCATGCCAAACAAAATGTGGCTAGAATAAGTGAAATATAACCATAATAAATGGAATCTATAAATCCTGAAATTAAATGGGGCATAAAGGTGAATAGGTGGGGCATGTCTGTCTCCCTGTCCAGTTGCATGCACAGAAATCTATAATATCTGCCCACTGCATATACCTATCCACCCAGCCAGCTCCATATACTATTCACCCAGCTCCATATACTATTCACCCAGCTCCATATCCCTATCAGCTGTATATACCTAGGGGCCTGAAATATATATATAATTATTCATTATTATTATTCATTATTTATAAAGCGCTATATATATATATATATATATATATATATATAAACGAACGATCACTCCTGCACTCCAAAAATAGAAAAATGCCGTGCCCAGTGCCCACTCAGCAAGTATAGAGATTGAGGAGTAGCGGCACTCTCGGTCTTTCCAAATGTAAGAATTTATTGTGGAAATTCTAGAGAATTTCCACAATAAATTGTTACATTTGGAAAGACCGAGAGTGCCGCTATTCCTCTATCTCATATATATTTACAAGGGTTGTGGTGGAGGACTAAAAGTGAGATAAAAAGCCTCCACGCTATAATTAGATATGTTTATTATTGCAGAAGCCACTTGCACATCACAGCAATTCGATGAATTGCATCCCAGAGCTCCTGTGCCACATTCCCCATATGCAGCAAGGAACTCTGGGTAGGATATGCAAATGACATCTGTCTCACTTTTATGCATCCTGGGTCTGTTATTACACAGAACCCTAAAATCAATGCCATACTATGGCTTTCTAGCAGAAATAAGGTTTATGCAACTGGTCAAAGCCACTCCTACTGTAGGACAGCACTGTTTCGGGTTTGTTGGACCCTCATCAGCTAGGAGCTAGGCATGATGACCAGTTGCAGTGGATGCTTGGACCCGTAGGGTAAATCAGTATGTTACTGTATGTTTGCACAAGGATAACAATATTGTAATGCATAACACCTAAACATCCATAAACCTATTTAATAATTCTTAGTATATGTTTTGCTTAAAGGGAAAAAAGTTAGATAGTAGGTTTCTAAGAGAAATGATTGACATTGTTTCTTTTCAGTGTCTATTTGAAAGAGACCTGATCACAAACGTTCAAGTAATTCTGAGTTTGAACAACATTATGCAGCAACGATTTGAATGGCTTACACAGAATTGAGAACAGAATTGACATTCTAAGGAAGAATGTGTCTGGCAGCTGCATCATACTGAATATGCATAACAAAGACAGTGACACAATGTAAAATTATGCATCAGGGGAATTATACACTAAGGCCAAAAGCAGTGTACAAATTATGGCCAATTTATGCTGGAAAGGGTGTGGATTAAAGAACATAATTTGTATGCATACAGTGGTAGCGAACATGGATTAGTGTCTGTTATGACATCATGAAGCTGAATATAATATTAGAAATCAGCCGCCTATGCATCCTACTTTGAAAAACAAAGCAAATATAAATTATTGTAATCCTCTTTTGTGACTTATACGTAAATCAATGTTTAACATCAGCTGATGACAGTATTTTGAAATGATATTGCCTCTGCCAGCCAAGATATTTTTAAAGGAATACATTAGAAGATATGCATGGTTTTAAAGGGACAGATGCCCATGTTAATATGACCAATTTTTCTAACATTAATCCAAGCAATGAACCTGCAAGATGAATTACACAACCATTCGGTATTTTTCAAATGGTACTTAAGTGTATAATTATATAATATAAACATATGTCGATACACAGAGCATGTCTGTC
The DNA here is from genome assembly GCA_009667805.1 of Leptobrachium leishanense. Classification (NCBI taxonomy): domain Eukaryota; kingdom Metazoa; phylum Chordata; class Amphibia; order Anura; family Megophryidae; genus Leptobrachium; species Leptobrachium leishanense. Next base: position 174,232,623 of record CM019067.1, on the reverse strand, counting down.
AAAAGCATTACAGAGCTTTCAGGTGTGGTACAAGTAGTAGGTAAAAAAGATTTAAAAAAAAGCATAAAAACCTATGGAGGCCTGTTTTGCTTTTTACTTTGGACGCTAAGAATAATCCACACCAGAAGGATATAGGGTCATTTGTTCAAAAGATTAATGCAAGTACGATATTCAATTACAAGTAGAATATACAATCAGAATACATCACAGTTGAGTCGTAAGCATCATCTTCCCAATCTGATCTTGAGGGTCCTGTGTTGGGCAAACGCCGAGAGAGTCTCAGATGGGAGAGCAAAGGACCCTGGGAAATATGTCTATTGCAAAGGAGAACCCCGATCTGAATGACATGAGCCCCTGTCTGTTATGCAATACAGAAAAAATGCCTGTGGTCCATAGCTGCCAATAACTGATGCCTCTGGGACATGTCCCTCCTCCCATACACGCTTCCCAAAATTGGCCAGGATCTGGGAAGTCCATATTAGGATTGGGTATGTGCCTAGCTTGACATTTATAATATGGAAGTTCTCCATTATCTGGTTTCATTGATGCACTCTGTGGTGGTCTTACAAACCCACTGACCACACTGACTTTATTGTAGAAAATACAGGTTAGATCAAGATGTGTGTGTGTGTGTGTGTGTGTGTGTGTATATATATATATATATATATATTTGTAGATTAGATAGGCCATGTTAGTCCAGATGTCAAAATCATGAGTATAGTAGTATGTAGTGATACCTTTTTTATTGGACTAACGTTACATTTAAAAGACAAGCTTTCGAGAGGATTCCTCTCTTCTTCAAACTGACTAGAAATTGAAGAAGAGTGGAATCCTCTCGAAAGCTTGTCTTTTAAATGTAACGTTGGTCCAATAAAAAAAGGTATCACTACGCACTGCTATACTCGTGATTTATATACATATATATATACAAACACACACATGTAAAACAGAACAAAATGGAAGTCAGGCATTCAGTATCAACCTCTACAAAGTGGATCCCCTTTGCACTATCAGTTCAAGGCCATTGAAAAAGCAGTTAACTCTAATGTGTATACTTTAATTGAAATAAGAAGAAAGTCAAGGACTTGATGGAGGTGTAAGGGGGTGTGAAACATGTTCTGGTGCTCTCATTTTTCTTTTTTCCTTTGTTTCTGTTTCTGAAATTTTACAATGCTAAGAAAATAAACAAGGAATGGAAAAAAAAGCTGATAAATTTAATAGCTTAAAAAAGCATTCTATAGACATTGGAAAATAGTCAACTTTTGTTTTGGTTCTGACTGTAGTGATACATAGTAAAGTTGATTGAGGAGTATAACAAAACCTATGGGCACTATTCCCTAGTGGACGCTATCAGTATTGTTCGGGTTGAGTAAGCGTTAATATCTGTGGCATGCACTATAGTCACTTATTCTGATGTTACTTTGCTAACACGAATCAGGTAATAAAATCAGCACATCATTTTGTGCACTAACTTGTGCGAGATTACTGTACTTTGCGCTCCCTATAATTTGTGTTAGGATAAGTAAGGCATTACAAAGTACTAACGCTAATTACCGCACCAATGGGTTAACAGATTTTTATTTATTTTTACTGGCACCAAGAAGCTGGTGCTTACTGATTCTGCTTCCGCAGAATAATTTAGCGCCAGCTAAACCCCCCAATAAATCAGACACTCAACTCTTATCCCGCAGAGAGAACAGTGGCTGGATCCACTTCTGGACCAGGAGCAGAGGGAGACTTAAGACAAATGGTCCCCAGTCTCCCTCTGATCACTCCGAAGTGCTGCACGATCTATAGAGAGCAAGATCCCACAGGGCGATCGACTCCAGGAGGTGATACTCACGGCGCACCGAGTATTCCAGAGGGTTGCACTGCATTCCGGAGCAGGCTACTGAGTAAGCGCCTGCCCAAGAATATGGTGCTAAAATGGGGACTCTATGGGTTTTCTCCATTAGTGTCCCCATTTTTAGTGCCTACCATGGAAGAGGGCCCATAGTGTTATAAAGGGAGAGCAACTCTAAGGACAATATTACAAAGTTGGTGCTAAAATAACCAGAGCTGTTGTAAACTTAACTACTCCATAGACTATAATGGTACTTCTAAACTTATAATGGTAAGTTTACAAAAGCTCTGGTTAAGTTAGCACCAACTATGAAATAGAGCTTAAGAGTGCAAGCCTGATTGAAATGCCATTGGAAAGGTCAGAGTCCGTCCTTGATACCAAACAGGACCATCTAAAATGTACAAAGTATAAATTACATTTGTTGAGTAATTTTCATCACAAAGTAAATAGCTCGTCAGATTTTTGTAGCTAGTCTCATATGATATCATACTAACGTAACTACTGTTCATAGCAAATACAGGGCATTAAATGATCAGATCAGTATTAACTTCAAAAAGTAATTAGATGAACAGCTTCTGTAATTACATCTCACATGCCCCTCCTTTTAAAGCATTTTAAAACCCTTTAGATGTTTTCGATTGAACAGTTGCTTTGATAAGCCTTGTACAATGAAAAAAAAGCATAATAATTATACTTTTGCCAATGCTCTACTAACACCTTATTTTGACTAATTACAACATTGAAAGAACACATTACAAATAGCGTGAGATGAAAGAGAAAACTGTAATGGATCAAGTCAGAAATGTCGGAGAAAGCTAACACTGGACAACTCCTTTATTTTATTCCAAGACACTTATTATGCTTTCCTTTATTTATTAAAAAAATCTCAACTGCAAACACATGTATTTTGAAAAAATTCAGAGAAATTTGAAAATTAATCAAACCTGTTGCCTCATGCTACACATTGCAGGGAAAGAGTCCCTACTTAAGCCAATGAGGTCTATTGTGCTGACGGAAAGTGCTTTACAGGGTTATCCAAAGAGATTCGAAAAGTCACCGCACGTTCGGTGACTTTTCGTTCTCTTCAATTCGGTTCCTTTTGCCGATTGCATTTCGGTGACCCTGCGGTGTATTCAGCAAACACCACAGGGTCCCCGAATTGCAGGGAAAAGCTGCCGCAAACCTGACGAAAACTAACCGAATGCACGCTGAAAACAAGCAAAAACATCTGGATTAACCTTCGAAAAAGCCGAACATGAGCCGAACAGGAGCCGAATCACACAGAGCCAAAGCAGCTGTGAGGTAGAGGAGGCAGTGAATAAATTAGAAAAACCATTTGTATGAATCTGGGAAAATGAAACGCTGTTTGCAAAGAAACTACTGAGCGAAAATGTCTTAAATTTTCACAGGAGGTCCAGGGAATGATAATAAAGAGGGCTGTTACAGAAAAAATAAGTAAACTGAAAAAATAAATAAAAAAAATCGGACTTTTAAAAAAAAAAAAAAAATCTGAAAAATGCTTAAAGTATCCTAAAAAATCTATAAATAAAGAGACTTTTTGCTGCAGAATTTTATAATGAACGGTTTATTAGATATTGAATTAAAACGGGAATATTTTTAACATTGACGTCTATGGGATTCTCCTGAATAAACTTGCCGAATTAAACCACCGAATGGCAGGGCATTAGGGGAACCTTTCACTGCTGGTTTGTGTTCTCTGAATAGCCGAAGCAGTGCTTCTCTATGGGGATTTCACTGCCCTCGAACAGGCACCGAACAGGCACCGTGTGTGCAGGCAATTCGCCAGGATTTGGCGAATTGCCTGCTCTCTGGATAGCCGAATGGCCAGGAAAGGTAACCGAACGCTGATTTTCAGCGTTCGGTTACCTTTCTCAAGCAATTCGGATCTCTTTGGATAACCCTGTTAGTGTCAGGGTTTTTCTTGCCGCTTTCAGATTCTCAGATTGCGCTCATTGTTCATCTATCCTCCTACTGTCGCTATCAAATTATTCATTTCATCCGTGTATTATATCAACATTTTTTCCCTCCATACTTGTTTGGATTGGATTCTTCCTGGTTTCATGGCCTTACAATTGCCATCTTCTCTGGATTCTATTGTTTCATACGACTGCTAGACTACTGCCAAATGTGGAACATAATAGTCCTACAGGCGGATGGAGAGTGGTCTGGGAAGGCTTCCCTCTAGCAGGCGAGTCGGAAGTCACCTCAGTAAACTTGAAACATTACAATCAGAAAAGGAAATCAAAGAGAATTAACCCTTACTGTCAAACTCAATGGTGATCTCATCACAGTGCCATAGAGTTCCATTCAAAAACCTCTGAAAAGATCCATCGGTAATCTGGTAGCAGCTGTGGTGTGATTACTATCAGCTCAGCTTTTTTAGTATTTCCATTCATTTCATGCTAAACTAAATGTCTCATAAACATCTGCTTGGTTAAGGTTTAGGAGATATTCGCAACCCCTACTGAATTTTGTAGCAATTTTGTCTTCATTGTAATCAGCAGTGGCACCTCTTTATTGTGTCTTTCTTTTAAGCTCTTAAAATTCCCTTCTATGGGTTCCTAACTGCCGGTAAGTTAATGCAGACATCTGTAATTATTTCTTACCCCTTTCACTACCAAAATCCTGTATACAAACGTTTACATTGTAATACAATGAAAAAACAGATAAAATACAAAAACTCACTTGCATAACTATAGTCTGCTGCTTGGAATGAAATACAATCTGTGTGAGGTCTCACTCCTGTCATCCTGTATTGCTGTAAAAAAAAAAATGCCAGCTGTCATCCTCCCTGTAACAAAAGGTTTATGGCTGCATTACAAAAGCCAGGAAGAGGACTTAATTCAGGGTGAACTCTGGGATCCTTCACTGCTCACAGATAATATTCAGGTTTCTGTAATTAGTGAAAAGCCCTGTACAGTACAGATACATGGTGTTATTGTAATTCCCATACACAGGCATTATGCCCTCATACATCATCATCATTTATATATGCTGTTGGTATTTTTTTGTCAGTTTTTTTTTAAAGGATTTTACCAGGAAAGATACATTGAGATTTCTCTCGTTTTCAAGTATGTCCTGGGTGACAAGTATGTACCATTAGGTGTCTTGCCCAAGGACACTTACTGAGAGGTGCTCGTCAGGATCGAACCCATGTCTCCACAGGCGCTCTCCACGCAGAGCAGTGATGTTACCTCTACTCCACCCAGCCGGTTGCATTGCTAATAATCTCATTATGATCAATACAAATCCCAATAAGTAGCAGATCTGACCATCTTTATTATCTGTAATTATCACATTTACTATAATTGATAATAGCATAAAGGAAGAAATTACCTATATAATGCAGACCACGTGTATAAATGTAGATTGTAAGATCTCGAGCAGGGTCCTCCCTCCTCCTGTTCCATGTGTGTAATGTGTATAGTTGCTATTCTCTCTCTCCCATTGTACAGCGCTAAGGAATTTGTTGGCGCTTTATAAATACTTGTAACTGTAACTGTAAGATAAGTGCCAATATCGCGAGTTTAAAACCTTTCATCCCAGCAATGTATCCTTTCTGTAATGGATAAACAAATACAGTGCAGGTAAAATTAAAAAGAAACATCTTACATTATTTTTATCTTTAAACTATTTTATAACATCAATCTGATTATAAAAATGCTATTTACTCTACTTTTATGTCTTTCAAAAAAAGTGCTTGGCAAATGAAAATACATGAATATTAATTAATATTCATGGTGAGATAAAATAAAAATATAGAAACATATACAGTGGCAAGAAAAAGTATGTGAACCCTTTGGGATTACGTGGAGTTTTGCATGAATTGGTCATAAAATGTGCTCTGATCTTCATCTAAGTCACAACAATTTGAAAAACACAGTCTGCTTAAAATAATACAACACAAACATTATATGTTTTCATGTTTTTATTGAACAGAACATGTAAACATTCACAGTGCAGGGCAGTGGTGTATTTTGGCCTAGGCCGACTAGGCCCAGGGCGGCACTTTCCAGGGGGCGGCAGCCCGCACTGGGTGGCCCCACCCCTAAATTTTTTTTTTTTTTTTTTTTTTTTTACTTTTGCAAAGTATTTTACCAGGAAGGATACATTGAGATTTCACTAATTTTCAAGTATGTCCTGGGTAGGCAAGGCCTAGGCTTTCACTCTCCAGGGGGCAGCAAAAAACCTCACCGCTAAATGGGTTACTCACAGAGCACCGAAATAACGCCAACTTTTTGGTGTTCTGTAGTTCCCTGCACTTAGGAGAATAAAATTTCCCCACCCTGCAGTGAATTCACCATTCACCGCAGGGTCCCCAAAGTGGAGTCGGCCGCTGAATGCTGCCACCGCAAACCCGTAGCCTGCTGTTTTCAAAAGAACTACTGAACGAAAATGTCTGGAATTTACATATAAGATCCTATGATTGATAATAAAAAGTTCTGTTACAGAAAAAGGAAAAACTGCTATTAAAAAAAGGGGGGGGGATTTTGCCCAAAAAAATCTGAAAAATTACTAAAAGGTACTAAAAAAAAATCAATAAGTAAAGACTTTTTACTGCAGATTAAAATAATAAATGATTTATTAGATATTGCAGAAAAACGGGAATATTTTTAACATTGAAACCTATGGGGTTCGCCTGAATAAACCTGCTGATTGAAACCACCGAACATCAGGGCATTTCACTGCCATTTCTCTGAGTCTCAGTACCACATGACTGGCTGAACCACGTGAAACGCACGCGCACAGCTGCCCGCCCTTTCGTTAACACAGACTCTATTCTGGACTGAACACCCACCGGGAAGGGAATCAAAGCTACAGTGCACCCTCTGGCAGTGTCACCCCACTGCTGACAAGATGGCTCCACAGCATAATTGCTGTGTGCTCATATACACTCGGTTTGCTGGGAGTTTTATTGCAGTGGATTCTGATGCACTCATACACACCGCACATTTCATTGCTGGGAGTTTTATTGCAGTGGATTCTGATACGCTGACACACACCAAACAATACATTGCTGGGAGTTTTATTGCTGTGGATTCTGTGATGTATATTACTGTGAGTTTTATTGCCCTGGAGCTCTTGGACATGCTCACACACTGCCCATTTCTGTGGGTTTTATTGCTTTGCAGCTCTGATATGCTCATACACAGTGCCCATTTCTATGGGTTTTATTGCTGTGCAGCTCTGTGATACGCTCATATGCAGTGCACGTTTCTGTGGATTTTATTGTTCAACCAATTAGAGCGGCTGTGATCCAGTATACTTGACATGCGTGGTTGTTCTTTGTAAAAATGCTTGAATTTAAACATTTCATAATTTTCTTTATCTCAATAGATACATTTGAAATGGTATACAAAATATACAAGTAGGCACTTGGTATCCACTTTTAATATAAAGAGAGGAAAAGGCGGAGCTCTAAGAGGAAAAGGTGGAGCTTAAAGAGGAAGGGTGGGGATTAACCAGGAAGAGGTGTGCCCTTGACAGGAAGGGGTGCATCAAATTTAAATTAGGGGGTGCACGAGTTTAGTCAGGCCTAGGGCAGCACAAAACCTAAATACACCACTGGTGCAGGGTGGAAAAAGTATGTGAACCTTTGGACTTAATAACTGGTTGACCCTCCTTTGGCAGCAATAACCTCAACCAAACGTTTCCTGTAGTTGCAGATCAGACCTGCACAACGATCTGGAGTAATTTTGGACCACTCCTCTTCACAAAACTGTTTCAGTGTAGCAATATTCTTGGGATGTCTGGTGTGAATCGCTCATGCCACAGCATTTCAATCGGGTTGAGGTCAGGACTCTGACTGGGCCACTCCAGAAAGCGTATTTTGTTTTGTTGAAGTCTTTCTTTTGTTGAATTACTTGTATGCTTTGGGTCATTGTCCTGTTGCATCACCCATCCTCTGTGGAACTTCAGTTGGCGGACAGATGGTCTTACGTTTTCCTGCAAAATGTCTTGATAAACTCTGGAATTCATTTTTCCATCAATGACAACAATCCGTCCAGGCCCTGAGGCAGCAAAGCAGCCCCAAACCATGATGCTCCCTCCGCCATGTTTTACAGTGGGGATGAGGTTTTGATGTTGGTGTGCTGTGCCTTTTTTTCTCCACACATAGTGTTGTGTGTTTTTTCCAAACAACTCAGTTTTGGTTTCATCTGTCCACAGAATATTTTGCCAGTAGTGCTGTGGAACATCCAGGTGCTCTTTTGCAAACTTCAAACGTGCTGCAATATTCTTTTTGGACAGCAATGGCTTCCTCCGTGGTGTCCTCCCATGTACTCCATTCTTGTTTAATGTTTTCTTTATTGTAGATGTGTCAACAAAAATGTTAGCATGTGCCAGAGATTTCTGTAAGTCTTTAGCTGACACTCTAGGATTCTTCTTTACCTCATTAAGCATTCTGCGCTGTGCTCTTGCAGTCATCTTTACAGGACGACCACGCCTAGGGAGAGTAGCAACAGTGCTGAACTTTCTCCATTTGTAGACAGTCTGTCTTACCGTGGACACATGAACATCAAGGCTTTTGGAGATACTTTTGTAACCCTTTCCAGCTTCATGCAAGTCAACAATTCTTGATCGTAGGTTTTCTGAGAGCTCTTTTCTGCGAGGCATGTTCACATCAGGCAGTGCTTCTTGAAACCAGTAAACCCAAAACTGGTGTGTGTTTTTAAAGGGCAGGACAGCTTTCAGCAACACATCCAATAATATCACACTGATTGGACTCAAGATTGACTCACTCCTGGCTCCAATTAGCTCTTGGAGAAGTCATTAGGCTAGGGGTTCACATACTTTTTCCACCCTGCACTGTGAATGTTTACATGTTATGTTCAATAAACACATGAAAACATATAATGTTTGTGTTGTATTATTTTAAGCAGACTGTTTTTCAAATTGTTGTGCTTTAGATGAAGATCAGAGCACATTTTATGACCAATTCATGCAAAACTCCACGTAATCCCAAAGGGTTCGCATACTTTTTCTTGCCACTGTATATACAGTATATATGAAATGGTCCTGTCAGTGTTTGCACAGACAACCAAACATGGAAAAAACAGCTCATGATGACAGAAAATGAATTTCATCTCCAAAAAGACAATCACATTTTTTGTAGCAATGAAGTTTCAAAAACTATAAAGAGAAGTTATGCAAAGTAGTAAATTATCCACTGTGTTTATGGCTAAGGAGTATTTAAGTTTCAGTGTCTAGTTACAGCACAGTGTGTAATCCCTTTGTCTAATACAATACAGATGAACCTGAGCAAAGAAAAGTGAATGAATTGTACTGTAATTGCTGGGTATATAGTTATAGGTGGTTTTAAATGAGAAGGTGGAAATTGACCTTTAAATAGATCTACCTGTAATAACCACTCTGATAATAAGCATTCTTAACCTACGTTATATTACTATTACAACGCCAAAAATAACACGTATATCAGTCCCTGTTACCGATTATATTCAGAAGACTTATTGTGGATGTGAATAAATGTAAATTTAAGGGGAAAAAAAACGAAGAAGAGATAACTTATTTACGTAAAATCTATCATTGTGTCAGTTGTAGTGACGCCTTTAACACTGTGCAAAAGAAATGGAAGGTCCTGCTTATTTCTTGTTATGCTGCCAGACTGAGCCTTACTTCCTACATGCTCCTGAGGACGCCAGTGTTATGGCGAAACGCGTCGAGTGATGGAGTGCTTACTCCCATGCAGATTATGCTTTTGATTTTAATATTTGTTTATTCACTGTGGCTTGGTGTTAATCGTGGGGTAAATTGGCTCTAATCTGGTAGTGCTCCCAGCATTTATTTTGGGCCTTAACCTTTCCTCTACCCACCCAATGCATTTTCATTTGCCGCTCATCCTATTAGGAACCCTCTCTATAGAAGCTTCTCTCTGCCCTATTGTGCGGACCCACGAAGGCCCGTTTCTTTACTTTGATAGGAGTTGACAGAATTTAGGTTGTTTGTCTGTTTGTATCCCATATGAGAGACTTATCTAGGTGCACCTAGTACCCTATGTGGCATTTATTACGCTGATTGGAGCCACAGAGATTTTTTTATCTATTCATTGGTTTGTCATTTATGTTTCTTAGTTTCCAATAAAAGTTAAATTTTATTTACTATCTCAGTCAATCAATATCCTTTTGTTCTATCCATGTTCCAGGGTTACCCCCACATCTGTTGCTAGATATTGACTGTCACTATTCCTGCAGGGGTTTTCTTTCGTGCTTCCACTTGTTTACCTGCCTGAGTATAGATCATATATTTCCATTACCTTTAAAACCACAATGCCAAACTAAAAGGCAAAAAATAGATAACAAAATTACAAAAAGGTGAACCAATTAAAACATAAAAAAACTGTAAATACATGTGCAATTAGTACCAGCTGGGTGGAGTAGAGGTAACATCACTGCTCTGCATGGAGAGAGCCTGTGCAGACATGGGTTCGATCCCAGCGAGCAACCTCTCCAGTAAGTGTCCTTGGGCAAGACACCTAACGGTACATACTCGCCACCCAGGACATACTTGAAAACGAGAGAAATCTCAATGTATCCTTCCTGGTAAAATCCTTTATAAAAAAAATTTAAACTTGTTCTAAGCTTATATATTAACGAGAAGCAAAAGACGGTAATTAAAGCTAAAAACAAAGATGAAAAAAATTAAATAAATCACAAACAACTGCAATAGCAATGCTAATAAATTTATCAATTAAATGATCCAGTTCACAAATACTGTATTGATCATCAGAATGAACACCGGAGAGCCTTCATTCAATTTCTTGTGATATGTAGATTAGATTACCATTTATAATTAATTTTAAATGTGTCTCTTAATTAAATGCAATAAGTACATTACACAGCAAGTGTTTGTCAAAAATAGTGTTTAAAGAAAAAAAAGACGTCTCTGAACATCTCTGGCCTAGACTTGTTTACTGCAACTATTTGTATTTTTGCTCCACCACCTGCTGTGGACTTTATAAGAATATATTTAACCTAAATACAGAGTTTTATACGAGTCATATACAGTACCTTTAATACATTTTAATGAAATTGTCATGCCTTGAAAAGTGGTGTAAAGTTTGGACTTCTAATTAATGAAATATAACTGTTGTAGAAACTGGTTTGCAGTTTATTATTATTTCATTATTTCCAAATATAAGAGTTTTGTATCTTTTTTCCTGCTCAATACTATTTTATAATCTTCCCAATGTAATAATGTCTTCCTTTTCACTGATTTGTTAAACCTTTCACTATCAACAGGGTTATTCAGAGAGAGCCGATCTGGCCCCTAAATGGCGCCGAACAGGGAATTTCCCCATATGGTGCCATTTCGTGGCCATTCGGCTATTCAGCGAGCAGGCAGTTCGACAAATTTTGGCGAATAGCCAGAAAGTACTGTGCCTATTCGAAGGCAGTGAAATTCCCCATAGAGAAGCAATGGTTAATCTATTCAGAGAACACTGAACAGCAAAGAAATGTCAGTGAAATGCCCTGGTGTACTGGGGTTTCATTTGGCAGGTTTAATCAGGCGAATCCCATTAGGTGTCAATGTTAAAAATGTTCCGGTTTTTACTTAATATCCAATAAACCGTTTATTATTATAATCTGCAGTAAAAGGTCTCTTTATTTTTTTTAAGGATCTTTTAGGTATCTGATAATTGCAGCGGTTTTGTGGCTTTTTCTTTTGGCGGCTTTTCCCCGCAGTCCGGTGGCCTTGCGGCAAATGCAGAATTCACCGCAGGGTGGGGAAATTTGATTCCCCGAAGTGCGGAGAACAACAATGTCGGCGACATTTCGGTGCTCTGTGAATAACCGTTCAAGTGTTTTCTGATGAAAAAATTGTATCATAACATCAATTTCAAACATGAGGAGATAACACTTACAGCAGTGTTTCCCAAACCTGTCCATGGGACCCTCAACCAGGCCAGAGTTTGCAGATCATCTTGGGGAAATGCAGACTGAATCCTGCAATCAGAGAAGCAGATTATTTCACCTGTGATTCAGATATCTGGCAAACCTGGCATGTCAGCGGGTCCTGAGGACAGGTTTGGGAAACACCGACTTACAGTACATGTGAGGTAAAATAGCAATTTGCATAAAAGTTGTTATTTCAATAAATTTGCTTTTGTATTTTATATTCATATGTCGCAGAAATTATGCTGGGATAAAAGGTTTAAACTATAGATGGCACACCTTATCTTATGCAATTTCAAATGGCATCTGCATTATTAGCATAAAGGCCAAATGGCCTGTGCATCAAATAGAGTAAATGTGATAAAAACAGATTAAAAAAATGGTTGGATGTCCTGCTTATGAGGATTTGAAGCTGTGATAAGATTACCAATGTCTAGAAAATACAAATAAAACATTTAAATAATAGCTGTATGTGGGCAAACGCCTGCATATGCTTTACGCCCTCTGGTGTTTCTCTGGGAATTTTAAGGTGAGGCCATTGTCTGGTCTCTCATCTTCCAGTAAGAGGTGGCCCCTCCTGTGTTGCATCAACCTAACAGAGCACCAGCACCAATACACCATTTTAGCACTGCTTCAGTGGTGTGATGGTTCTGTAATTATGCTATGGGCAGAATCTTTTCATTCTGCTCCTCTAGTTTCTTGGCCTATGGGATTTCGCAACAGGATAATTAATAGTTACTTCCTTTGCCCTGTTGTGGTCTTATTGTCCCTACAGCATGCTACTCTATGCATTCTATCTTAACTTCAACTTGATTTCTGGTTTGTCCTTCGTTTGTGTGATTTCTCGAATCATCAACTTTGACATGTTTTTGACTGTTCTTATCAAGCTTATACTAGCTGTTAGAAGGTCTGGTATCTCAGATTATAGTTAGGGATGAGCTGTTCGGTTCGATCAGTTCGGAGTTCGATTCGAACTTTGGCCGTTCGCAAGTTCACGAACTTCGAACTTTTTGGCGTGTTCGGTTAGAGTTCGAAAATTCTTGTTTTGTTGAAAAAGTATAAAGAATGCTTAAAAAAAATACTAAAAAAAATCTAGAAATAAAGAGACTCTTTACTGCAGATTATAAGCAACGGTTTATTAGATATTGAATTAAAAACTAATGTCTAGGTGCAAAGATTCTCACCTCTAAATGACCTGTGCTCTGAAACGTTGTAAACAACAGGTGTTTAATTAGTGTTTGGAAATAACATGTGCTTCTAATTAGTTCGGTCTCATGAATTTGATACATTGTATGCAGACTGGGAGTGCTAGGTGACGTGTGTGGGTCTGTGATGGCGATGTTTCCATACATCCTACAAACCCGCCACTTCACTGCCTCTTCTGCGGTCTCGGCTTTTTCCGGAGGCTGCGATTGGCTCCTGCTCGGGATTTTCTGTGGTTTTCGGCAGGTTAATCCAGATGTTTTTGAGGGTTTTCGGCGTCCATTCGCCGGGTTTTGCGGTTAGTTTTCGTCAGGTATGCGGCAGCTTTTCCCTGCAATTCGGGGGCCCTGTGGTGCTTGCTGAATACACCGCAGGGTCACCGAAATGGGATCGACAAAAGGAACCAAATTGAAGAGAACGAAAAGTCACCGAACGTGCGGTGACTTTTCGAATCTCTTTGAATTACCCTGTATGTCGTGGTTCACACTGGGGTCTTTACTCCTTCACTCCCGATCTTCTCAATGCAGTAAGAGCCACTCTTCCACCAGACAGACCACAATCTAGAGACAAAAGGAATATATATATTGAGTAGACTGTTAAACTTCGATTAACATAAGATAGTAAAAATATAGTCACACTTATGGGAATGCGAGCCTCCTAGCATAGATGGCTCGGTAGTTGTGCACAGGACCTTTAAGGGAAGGTCCCTCCTACTCTGGATCCACTCCCATACCTCATAACGGCAGGTCTTTAAACTAGGGATGTGCGTTTCGTTTCCTTCCGAATTGAATTTCGTACGAAATTCACCATTTTTGTTGAATTGGGGTCCATTTGCGAAACGAAATATCCTCCGCCCGAAATTATGTAATCCCGAATCAAAGTTTCATCACAAACAAAATCATTTCATTATGAGACCTAAACGAAAAAAAAAATCAGGACGGAAATGATACGAAATGCCGAAAAAACTGAACAAAATTATCAAAACCTAATTAAATTTCAGAAACAAATGATCTGAAACGAATAAAGACAGAACCAATGATCTAAAATGAAAATAAAGAGAACAAAATGATCTAAAATGAAAAAAAATGGAAACAAATGGTATGAAAGCAATAAAAAAGGAAAAAGATGATTTAAAATGCAAAAAAACGGAACCAAGTTGTCTGAAAGGAAAAAAAAAACCACAACAAATTAAATGATTTAAAACGAAAAAAAAAACTGCCATTTTTAAAATTATTTTTTAGGATTATTTTGCATTTTTCGGGATTTTTTTGGCTAATCTTTAGAGTTCCTAATTTATTTTAAAGAAACTAGGATTTTTTTCCAACATTTTCAATGTTAAAACAAATCCCTGTTTTTTTTTTTTGGTCTTTTTAAAATGTATTTTATTAGGCAAAGCAATACTACTTATACATACAAGATATTGTACAAGAAACAGAAATATACACTGTCCGAAAGCGTAAAAGAACCTTTTATATATACCGGGGGAAGGAGTAGGAGAGACTACAATCCGGGGGGGGGGGAGAGAAGAGAGGAAAAAGAAGAGAAAGAAGAGAAAAAGAAAGCAAGAAAGATAGAGGACTGGGGGTCACCAGTAAGGAGACAATGAATTCTTCCGTCAGAGTGGGGGTCAATAAATGTTTTTGAATCACAATACGGGTCGGTATACTCAAAGTCCTGCTTCAATCCAAGGATCCCACACTTTGTGGAAGGCCGGCAGAGTATGTTTTACCACGGCTGTGAGTTCGTCCATTACCAGTGTCTCTCAAATATTCGTGGATATTTTAGCCATGACGGGGAGATCCTGGTGCCTCCATGTCTCTGCCACCGCCCGCCTAGCCGCCATTGAGATTTTCGAGATCAGCTTATTTTCATGTCTCGTAAAACCGTCCAATGGTTGGGAGAGTAGTAAGTTCCAAGGACCACAAGGAACTTCCCTTCCTAATGCGTCAGCCATCATTGCCACAATAGATTTTAATCTTTGGGCACTCCCACCACATATGTAGGAAAGTACCCTTAGAGCCACAAGATCGCCAACAGAGATCCGGCTGGTCCGGTGACATATGTGAGAGCTGTGCTGTGTCACATACCAGCGCATTAGCATTTTCAGAGGCTGCTTTTGCATGGTCGTGCAGATGGAGACACCCCAGGAGGCCTCTCAAATGTCCAGCCAGTCCTCTGAGTCCGAAGTCTCTCAAAGGTCACGCTCCCAGGTTTTTACGTAATGGAGCTCCCTCCATTCTATCAGCGAGGTTAGTACAAATCCCCATTTTTAACGGTTTATTAAATATTTGTAAAACCATTTATTATTTTCAGTTGCAGTAGATAGACATTTTTATTTTTGTTTGGATTATTTTGGCAATTTTCAGGAATTTTTTTGGTTAATCTTAGGGTTGCTAACTAATTTTAAATGTATAACGAGGTCTGTTTTTTTCTGTAATATAGCCCAATATTTCTGTATGAAGGCTTTTACTGTGACTTTAAAACAGAAAAAAATCTGTATTGTTCATTGGAAGGACACAAAATCTTATAAAAGTCCTGTATTTTTTTGCCTTTTTATCTCCAAGGCTTTTGTTGCGTGACTAAATCCAAACAATCATTAGTATAGTGCTTCATGTATAATGTCCCCTTTGGCCTGAGCTGTCTTTTCACAGTAGGTTTAACCTGAGAAGTTCTTTGCAAATTAAAGATTTGGTACTTTATGGACTGCTTTTGAACTGTAAAAAAAAATAATAGTGAAACCTCCAAACACAACATTTTGTTATATCTTGCTCAAAAGCATTACTATTATTTAGTACACATATATGGTAAAGGGCAAAAAGTGAGATTAAAAGCCTTCACATAGGAGCGTTCTGTGTGAAAACAGACCCTGGATGCAAAAAAGTGGGCTATTGGAGACCTCATTTGTATGTCTTACCCAGAGTTCCTTGCTGCATATGGGGAATGTAGCAAATGGGCTCTTTGGGCAAAGCAATTATCTGAATTGCTGAGATGTGTAAATGTCTTCTGCAATTATAAACGTTGTTATATATACAGTATTTTCTGGTTTATAAGACTACTTTTTATACTTAAAAACATCCCCCAAAAATTGGGGATCGTCTTATACGCGGGATATACAATACAATATGACAAGTATAGCCCAAAACCTGTTTTTTAACTGGAAAATTAGGGGGTCGTCTTATACTCCAGAAAATATATAATTTGTAAAATAACCACAAAAAATAACTGAATTTGCTAATAATTTGATTGCAATATGCCACTGATATCACAAGTTGCTTAATTCAGCTAACAAACTGCCAATATCTGATGAATAATCCAAAAACCATTGATGGATCAGAAGAAACACGTTACTGTCTGAAAGATGTCTCATTTTTCTTGTGCACATTGATAAAAAGAACAATTTTCGCCTGTTTTGGCTTGTTTCTCTGTGTGAACACTCTTTTTGCTTACTTTTAAATTTTCCACCTGTGCCTTTACGCTGCAGAAGCTGTCCAGCCACGATGAACTTAAACTCACATTTTTGTGTGTTTGACCTGCAATACTCTTATTGGTGAGAAGAATGCGTCTTTCATAATAATCCATTGATCATAGTGAATAGTATGATTTGGAAGTTGAGATATGCTTGCAGGAATTTGCAGTTTATGTCTATATCCACTACAGAATAAGGTACAAGTATTTATAAAGCGCTAACAATTTCCGTAGCGCTGTACTGATGACGGTCATGTTATGCAACTACTGTAGCAGGAAATCTCTGCTACCTTATCAGAGGATGGCAAGAATATTACCAGGGTTATTCAAAGAGAATCGAAAAGTCACCGTACGTTCGGTGACTTTTCGTTCGCTTCAATTTGGCGCGATTTGGCGATCCTATTTCGGATCGCAAGCACCACAGGGTCCCCGAAGTGCAAGGAAAACCCGCCGCAAACCTGACCAACACTCACCGCCAACCTGCCAAATACTCACAGCAAAACCTGCCGAACACTCACTAAAACCCACAAAACAGCTGGATTAACTACGCCGAACACGCCGGAGAAACCCGAGCAGCCGCTGATCACAGCGCAGAGTAGTCGCCGGAAAAATCAGACACCGTAGACAAATGGAGTGGAAAAAAACAAAACCGTTTGCTTGAATGTTTGAAAAGTGAAACGCTGTTTGCAAAGAAACTACAGAACGAAAATGTCTGAAATTTTCATATAAGATCCAATGAATGATAATAAAAAGGGCTGTTACAAAACAAAGAAAAAACGATTAAAAAATTTTAAAAAACAAATTCGCAAACAAATTCCGAAAAATGCCTAAAAGATCCTAAAATATCTATATAGAGACTTTGTGCTGCAGAATATTATAATCAACGGTTTATTAGATATTGAATTAAAATGGGAATATTTTTAACATTGAAGCCTATGGGATTCGCCTGAATAAACCTGTCAAATGAAACCACCGAACAGCAGGGAAATTCAGCAACTTTTCACTGCTAGTTTTTGATCTCTGAATAGACGAAGCATTGCTTCACTATGGGGGTTTCACTGCCCTCGAACAGGCACCGAACAGGCATCGTATGTGCAGGCAATTCGCAGGGCCGGATTTACCTTTAGGCAGAGTAGGCATGTGCCTACAGGCGCCTGCCACAAGGGGGCGCCTTGCTCTGTGTGTAAATTTCTTTTTTTACAATAATTTACACCACTGTGTCTCTGGAGCTCTAAGGGCTAGAGGGACATATGAGGTATCATTGGAAAGGTCAGCTTATAGCCTTTCCAGTGATACCAAATATAACCAGGTTAGATTTATGTAAAAATAAAATATCTTTTAAAATAATATTTTTCAATTTTTTTTCTAACACCGCACTATTATTCAGTTTACAATTATAAAGTGAACAGTGATGCTGCACTAACTCACCTCATTTACCATACTGCAAGCAACTGTGCATCTGGTGAAGCAAAGCATTGTTTAATTCAAAACCTAGAACGTGGCGCTGCAGTGAGGAGGGATAGGGGGACTTTGGAACCTGCATCCCTGAATTGTACTGCACAAAAGGTTAAGTGAGGTGTCATTGTAAAGGGTAGAGTCTGCCCTCCTCCTTTAACCATCCTACCCCACTGACTCCCTCACTCCCTCCCTGCCCCCTCTTCTACTATGTCTTCCTTTTCTACAGTCTCGGAGGAGGATGTAACAGAACTTCTTATGTCCTCCTACCCGTCCACCTGTCGACTTGATCCTATCCCCTTACACCTTATTCAGCCTGTCCTACCAGTTACTGTCCCTGCTTTGACACATATTTTTAATCTCTCCCTCTCCTCTGGAATATTCTCATCTATATTGAGATGTACTTTGATCACCCCCATTCTAAAAAAGCCATCTCTTGATCCTACCTCCCTCTTGAACTACTGTCCCATCTCTCTGCTCCCCTTTGCCTCCAAAATCATAGAACGTCTGGTCTATAACCAGCTCACCAGTTTTCTTGCTGCTAACTCTCTACTCGATCCGCACCAGTCTAGCTTTCACTCCCAACAATCTACTGAGACCGCTCTGACCAAGGTGACTAATGATTTAGCTGCCGCTGAAACCAAAGGTCACTTCTCCCCCCTTATTCTTCTTGACTTTTCCACTGCATTCAACACTGGTGATCACCCTCTCCTGCTCCTCACGCTGCGTCAACTTGGCCTCAGTGACATCGCTCTGTCCTGGTCCTCTTCCTGTCTCTCTTCACTCCTTCAGTGTCTCCTTCCCTGGTGTCTCTTCACCACAAGTTCCTCTTTCAGTTGGGGTACCTCTACTCTTCTGGGGTCCCCTACTCTTCTCGATCTATCCCGCCTCTTTGGACAACCTCATCTCTTCCTATGGATTCCAATATCATCTCTATGCCGACGACACCCAAATCTACCTTTCCTCTCCCGATCTCTCTCCTCCGGTGTTGGACCGTGTTACAGCCTGCCTATCGGCTGTCTCTGACTGGATGACTTCCCGTTTCCTAAAGCTCAACCTCTCTGAAACTGAACTTCTCATGTTCCCTCCCTTTAAAACCTCCATTCCTGCACCAGTCTCTCTTCAGTTGAATGGTGCCACCATTACTTCTGCCTCTCAAGCTCCATTGCCTCAGGGTCCTCTTGGACTCCAATCTATCCTTTACTGCTCACATTTAATCACTCACCAAATCCTGCTACTTCCACCTAAAAAAAATTGCACGCATCCGTCCCTTTCTTAATCCAGACTCTACTAAAATGCTCATCCAAGCTCTTATTATCACCTGCCTTGACTACTGTAACCTCCTTCTCTCTGGCCTTAAGAGATCCCAGATTCTGCCTCTGCAGTCTGTAATGAATGCCTGTGCCAAACTCATACACCTCACCTGCACCTCACATCTCTGTCAATCTCTACACTGGCTCCCTGTTTCCTTTAGAATCCAATTCATTATACTGGTGCTCAAATACAAAGCTCTCCATAACTGCGCCCCTGCCTACATCTCCTCCCTTATTAGCAGGTACATCCCATCCCCACCACTTTGCTCAGCCAATGATGGGATGCTATCAGTTCCTCGTACCCGCACCCCCAACTTTTGCCTTCAGGACTTCTCCTGAGCTGCACTCTTTCTATGGAACTCCCTCCCCCGCAACATAAGACTCACCCTTCTCTCCAGTCCCTCAAGAAGTCTATGAAAACGCATTACTATAGAGAAGCCTATCAGCTCACTCCATTATCCCCACTGTCATTTCCTGCTCCATCTTCCCATTCAGTCCTCATGCTGCTACTTCAAATACCCTATTCATCCTCACCTAATGTGCCACCCCTCTCCTCTTAGATTGTAAGCTCTTGAGCAAGGTCCTCCCTCCTTCTGTTCCGTGTGTGTAACATAAATGTATATTTGTTATTCTGTTTCTCCCATTGTACAGTGCTGAGGAATTTGTTGACGCTTTATAAATACTTGTAACTGTAACTAATTCAACTAAGGAAACAGATTCTGCCTCTTCTTTTGATTTAAGCACGGAGAAAAACAGTTTCAGTTTTTTAAAATGTATTTTTTTTAGTTTTTTTGCCTCAAAGCAAAAATTTAAATAGTAATTTTGGCATGTTTATTTTTTTTGTTTGAGGGGTAGGGGCGCTCCGCATTTCTGTGCCTACAGGCTCCTGAGGTGCAAATCCGGCCCTTGCATTTCACCAGTATTTGGCAAACTGCCTGCTCTCTGAATAGCCGAATGGCCAGGAAAGGTAACCTTACGCTGAATTTCACTGTTTGGTTACCTTTCGGCCACAATTCGGATCTCTTTGAATAACCCTGTACGTCTCTCAACAACCTACACGGTCAAAATATCCTCTTTAGAAAAAAGAAGATTCCTTCTTTTCAAGTGTGGTTCTGTATGATAAACTTATTGAGAGGAAAACAGATTAGATGGGGCTTCCATTCCTCCACTTCTATAGAAGTAAAAGTGACTCCTCAAATGGGAGAACCTTATCTTTAAGAGTTCATTAGATCCTTAGGAGTAAAGGAGATCATGATTAGAGACATCTCACCCATCCAGAGTTAAGTGGTCAGACTACATGTGTAATTTGCTCAGCACACATTCAATTAATGGGTTCTGGCTAATGTAAGGTACATATCTTCAATAGCCCAGTGAGATTTTACATATTTTTAGAATCTTCAAGAGCTGTGCCAGAGCAATAGCATCTCCATGTTAGCATTAACCCACAGCATGGCCAGCTCTTTGCGGGTGCAAGAAGCGTAGAGCACCTGGCCCTGTGCTCCAGTAGGACTCCAGTCCATGGACGTCAGTGGAGCATGGTGGGGATTCCCTCCCCAGCGCTGATGAATCTCCCCTCATGTCCTGTCTCTGTCCCTGCTTGGAGCCATATTCTGAATCAGCTGATTATTTTGGAATCCAATAATTTTGGATTCCTAAATAAACCAAACTGAGACAATTTATTCCGTTGGGTGGAATCTGCACATATCAGTGTATGTGTAGTGTGCACTATGACTAATATATGCAGGGTGTTGTGTATGTATTGTGTATGTAATGTGTTCTGTGTATGCAGTGGGCCAACACACTCTTTCTTCACTAAGCCGGCATCACACTCTTTTAACGCACTCACTCCTATCACACTCAGCCACCCACTCACTCCTACTTCACCTCAAATTCAATCCTAGTTCACCCAGCCACACACTTTCATCCATCACTATGATACACATCCTCCTACCCATGCTACTGTTAGGACCCCGGCCTAGCACGGTGTGCAGAAATGTGGGTGTGAGCCCAAGATGCAGTGAATAAGGAACAGATATAGGCAGGTTACAGGGTTTATTTCTAACAACAAATAAACAGACAGAAACTATAAACACAGGAATACAGAACTAAAACAATAGGACGAGGCAGGGGTAATAGGAATGGGAGAACTGTATAAACAGCGGATACAGATAACATAGAAATCAGGCGGAGGTACAATGGGAGCAGGCAAAAGAGTCGTCAGGATTATGCAAGGGTCTGGCACATAGGTAATAGCAATATAACAGAGGGGTACAGGGGGGACAAGGAGGATACCGGTAGTGAATGATAATTCAGAGCAGAGGGTAAGCGAGAATGTCTTTGGTTCAGAGGGGGTTCCAGACAAGGATCTCAGTAGTTCAAGAAAGCAGGTCTGCACTTGGCAAGGCTAGGAACATCAATGAGGAAGCGTGAGATAAGGGGCGTAGCTTCCTCCTATGCAGGATTCATCAGACGGGATCAAGTGCAGGTGAGTCTTCACGTCCAGAATGCAAAATCAGAGAGTCCAGAAATAAGCATAGTTCATATGGAACATGGCGAAAAAAGGGAAAACAAAGGGGGCGCCAAGGGGTATGGGGTACGGGTCCTGACAGCTACTTAGCCCCATTTCCATCACATTCAGTAACTTTCATGCATACAAAATAAGTGGCCCCGCATTTTACCTTGCACCTGGCCCTGCAAATACTAGAGCTGGCCCTGGCCCATGGTTTCTTATATTTCTCATGGCAAATATATATGGAACAGACTAGTATTTCAATCCAGAAAAATGCATATTTCATACCTAATTCACAATTTCTATCATATACAACCATATGATACAAAGGTTGACAAAAAAAGAGAGACCTGTATGACATCAAACAAGTTTATTCCAGAAGCCTTCAAAAATATATCATATTATGTGATAATAACGATTTTTGTATATCTAATTTGTTTATCTCCGTCAAACCATTTCTAATATCTCTGGATGTCAAAATTTATTTGCTCTCTTGCTTTTGTCATTCCACAAGCCTTACTTGATTCCATGGCAACTAGTGAATGCCTGAGAGAAGTGATGTTCTCATCTTGGCAGCAAAATTCATCAGTATACGTTCTACATTCCCAGTACATGTATGTTCCGATGAACATTCAGTCAGACTGGTATTTCAAAACATCAAACATTTCTATTTTAAGATTATGTGTATATATATATATATATATATATATGTGTATAAAGTCCAAGTTACCAGCACTCAAGCTATGGCATCAGTGGTCTCACATGCCGTGGTGCGGGCAATCCCCAGGTATAAATATACATAGAACGAAGTTGGGAGCACTCACGGTCTTGCATAAAAAATAACAAATTTTATTGGTTCCTCATTAAAATCTCCGTTTCAGCTCACTTACGAGCCTTAGATATATATATATATAAGTATTTTACCAGGAAGGATACATTGAGAATTCTCTCGTTTTCAAGTATGTCCTGGGTTCAAGAGCATTGAAATTTTACAGTTGTTACAGAAATACAAAGTAATACAATGCAAGATATTAAAAAAACAACACAAATATACAGATTAACAGAAAATAAATATGTAAGTAAAATAGTCCTTATGTTTACATGTTTACAGGTGCATTCCGCATTGAGGTATGTTAATAGGGAGCTCTTGAGTGACTTAAGACTGGGGGAAGATTTGATGGCGTCTGGGAGGGTATTCCATAACTGCGGTGCTCTGTAGGAAAATGAGGACCGAGCCACTGTCTTTTTGTATTGTGGTATTGTAAGTAAGGTGCTGGCCCTGGATCGGAGGTTATAGGATGAGGGAGCTGCTGGGGGAAGCAGTCTATTCAGATAGGGTGGCAGCTTCCCAGAAAAGCTCTTAAACACCAGGTTGGAAAGGTGAAGGGTGCGTTTAGACTCCAGCGATGGCCAATTTAGCTCTTTTAACATGTCACAATGGTGGGTCATGTAGTTACATTGTAGCGCAAAGCGGCAGAATGAGTTATACATTGTAGTAGACTTGTGCACCGATTTTTTTTTCGGTTCGATTCGGTTCGATTCGTTCGGATGTTTAAAATTTTCGATTCGGCTCGTTTCGACCGATTTCTGTTTCGGTTCGGTTCGCCTCGTTTTTCGTGTACATTTTTTTTTCGGAATATCGACCATTTTTCGTATTTTCGGGTCACTTTGCTCGTTTTTTTGTATCGACTTTTTGTGATTTCGGAAATTTTCGGCTTTTTCGGAACCTGTGTTCTCCTCGTTTCAAAGTGTCTAACTCTATTCGTTTTGACGTAAACTACTGTGGTTTACTTTTTTATACTTTATATATTTTTTTATAATAAATTTTTGGTTTGTTTTTCGGATCCGATAATTCATTCTGTCGATACAATAATTCTGGCGATTCTATCGTGTTTTTTTTTTATTAAATAAAGATCCTTTTTTTCTTATGAATATACATTTGACAACTTTATTTAATCATATTAAAATGGTATGAAAGCCAAGGAACAAAAAAAATGAACAAAACGATTTAAAAAATGCTAAACTGACACGAATGCCACAAGAAACAAGTGATACGCAATCGCATTTACAAATACAAAATTTACAGAATCAGCGATATAACCGATAATAGTTAAATATACGATGTCTAGAATTACCGAAATGGAACCGAAATCACGAATGGAACCGAAATCATGAATAGAGCAAAAATAAATTTAGATTTGACACATTTCAAGTCCATTCGAAAAATCCGAAAATTTTTCGTTTCGGCTCGGAAAACTTTTCGGATCTGTCGGTTTTCGGGTCCGATCCGATTCGGAAATTCGGCCGAAACCGAAGACACGAATCGGGAAATTTCGTGAAAATTCCGAAGTTCCAAAACACATCCCTACATTTTAGTAAGTTTCTGAAGGTGTGTTTGCGGGGCTGCTGCATACACTACATCTCCATGATCAATAGCCGGCATTAGCATTTGTTGTACAATTTGCTTTCTTACTGTGGGGCTCAGGCAGGATTTGTTTCTTTACAGGGCACCTAGTTTGGGGTAAATTTTAGATGAGAGTTTATCAATGTGGGGGCCAAAGGATAGATTTGGGTCTAACCACATACCTAGATATTTAAGAGAAGTGACTGTGGTCAGCGTGCCATTTGATTTTGTCCCAACACATAGATGGGGATTTTGCAATTTATGTAGTTTAGGTGCTGTTCCAAAGAGCATTGTTACAGTTTTGTCAGTATTTTAGAAAGTTTGTTTGTGTTTGATCCACTTTTCTACCTCTGTGAATTGTTCTTGCAGCATGGCCTCCAGCTGCAGGAGATTTGGTTTGCTGGTATAGATTACGGTGTCGTCTGCGTACATGTGTACAGTTGAGACTTTGCAGATGTTAGGCAGATCATTTATGAATATTGTAAATAGCAGGGGGCCGAGTATTGAGCCTTGGGGTACAGCGCAAGTGACTGGGAGGGGGAGGGAGGAGCTGCCAGAAATGGACACATATTGCGATCGGTCGGATACATATGATTGAAACCAGGTTAGCGTGCGATCGCCAATACCAGAGTTTTTAAGGTTTTTTAACAAGATGCCATGGTCTACTGTGTCAAAGGCCTTGGCAAAATCTTGGCCTTGGCAAAATTCAATTGCACAGTCTAGGTCTGGGATTAGGTTTAGTCTGTACCAGGGGAGCTGTTTGAGATCACTTCAAAGATTCAAGAATAAATTTCTTGAAAGACCTGGTGGTTATTACCTTTGGGGAAGATTTCATGGCCTTTATTTTGCGCACGCAGTACACTAGACAATGGCCACTAAAGCTATTAGTGAGAACGCCTGCCTCCTGTATTCTATCAGGATATGAGGAGAGAATCCAGTCCAGCAAGGTATGGTTAGGGCTTTTCATATTACTGCGAGTGGGGGAGGAGATTAATTGAGATAGCTGCAAAGTTTTAAACAGCGAGCAGTGCTTATTGCTTTTAGAATTTAGCCAATCTGTATTAAAATCGCCGAGGACCAGCAGTTCACTTTTTTGGTTTGGTGTAAATAGGTTATTAAGGATTTGAGTTATGTCAGAGAGGGAGTGCACTGGAGAACTCGGTGGGCGATAGAATCCAGCAACAATGATTGATTTACTGAATGAGATCTCAATTAAACGAGAGAGGAAATCAAAGGTGGCAGGGGAGCTAGAATTCTGTAAAGGGGTGAACTTTATGGACTCCTCAACATAAATAACAATTCCCCCTCCTCTCTTTGCTCTGTACTTTCTGTAACATGAATACCCCTGTATTGATATGGAAGAGTCTGGTACTTTTGGGGTTAACCATGATTCTGTGAGCACAATGATTTTGGGTTTGTAATAGCAACACCAAGCCTGAAGCTCATCCAGTTTAGGGAGTAAACTGCGGATATTACAGTGCACAAATTAGAGGCCTTTTTAGTGGGGAGACTAAAGGATGTGTCAGCTGTAGGACCAGGGTTAGTTTCCACATCGTTTGCCAGGGAAAGTAGCAGGATAAATAGGAATTTGGACAGTGTTTTCTTTTGGTAATAATGTGATTGCAGAGTTTTAAATCTTTGTGTGGGGGTGGGAGGGCTAGATTTTAACACTCTCCACCAGCACTCAGGTGATAGGTTAAAAGAACTGAGCAGGCTGTGGTGTTTTGTACATATATATCCATTGTATTTGAAACAGTAAATAAGAAAACCATGTAAGCTTTGTAGGAAAGCACATCAATTCTGATCGGTGCTTGACCTTGGAAATAGTAAGAACACAGCTTTAATTTCAAACCCATACGGGGTTATTCATGGAGAGCCAATCTGGCCCCGAAATGTCACCGAACAGAGAATTTCCCCAAACGGTGACATTTCGGGGACATTTTGCTATTCAGAGAGTGGGCAATTCGCCAAATTTTGGCGAACTGACAGAAAGTACGGTGCCTGTTCGAAGGCAGTGAAATCCCCATAGAGAAGCAATGGTTAATCTATTCAGAGAACACCGAACAGCAGTGAAAAGTTGCCAAAGTGTCCTGCTGTTCGGTGGTTTCATTCGGCAGGTTTATTCAGACGAACACCATAGGCTCCAATGTTAAAAATATTCTTGATATTATCCAATATCTAATAAACGTTTACTATTTTAATCTGCAGTAAAAAGTCTCTTTATTTATTTTTGATTTTTTTTTTTAGGATCTTTTAGGCATTTTTTTACGGAATTTTTTTTTCTTTTTTTTTTTTAAAGTGGTTTTCCTTTTTTCTTGACCAGACCTTTTTATTATCAGAGGACCTTATATGTGAATTCCAGGCATTTTCGTTCAGTAGCTTTTTGCAAACAGCGTTTCAATTTTGACACTCCAAATTGTATTGTTTTTCTTTTTACCCGTCCGCTGTCGGCTTTCTCCTACGGCTGCTTGGCGCTTTGCTCGGCGGCTGCATTTGGTGGCTGTCCTGTGTGTTTGCAGCGAATGGTTGGTGGCGACGGGTATGCGGCGGGAAAAAATACAATAAAAAAAAAATAATAAACTTGTAAATTGGCCATTACAAAGGCTTTTCTGTATATTGGAGGTGGAATACAGTAATTAATATATTTAAGAGCCAAGTGCACCTAGCAACACGACCAGACACGAGGCTGCACAACCATTTTGACACTCAGTCACTGACTGAAATTTTGTGCATGTCTCTCTGAGGCACCACCCTGAGGCTGGGTTCACACCTGAACACCGTTTTTTTGTGGCGTTTTATGAGCATATTACCTGGCGTCTTTGACAATTAGAAACGTGCGTTGTACGCGCGTTTTTTTGATTGACTATGGAGGCGTCCAATGAAAAATACTTCAGAGGCGTTCAATAAAAAAGACTTTAGTGCCTTTTGTGCCTGTTGCCATGTGCGGAATGCGCATTCATATGCGCGTTTTTGATGACAAAAACGCACAAACGCCCATTTCAGTGCGTTCACGTTGAAGTCTATGGCCGCAGACGCCTCAAAGAAGCTCCTGTACTTCTTTGGGCGTAGGGCATTTAACAGCACGTTCCTATGCACTGTAATACACCCAGGTAGGAAATAATGGGATTTCAGTGTTTGAGCGTTTTACAGCGCGTAGGAATGTGCTGTAAAACGCCCAGGTGTGAACCAGGCCTAAATGACGTGCGCCTTGGAAGCCGTGATGGACCTAAGCCTTCTGCAACAGAGTGAGTCACACAGGGGGTGGTGCCTAGAGACACCACGCCCTGAGACGCCTTTGCAAGAAGCTAAGGTCCTGCTATCTTCGGCCACGAAGGAGCCGATGGCTGCACACGACAGAGACAAAGTTTTAAACTTACTTTGCCTCTGTGCTGCCTGCGCAGCTGCTGCTGGTCCTAAATGATTCCCTGGGCAGGACACATGCATGGAAATGGCATGGCTGGCTTGACACGGATGCTCTGGGTTCATTGCTGGCATGCCTAGCACACTGGCTATCTGAACAGGAGACCCTAATATGTGACCTTTTATTCCTTGATCATATCAATCCTGTATTTTATATTTTGTTACTATAAGGCACATTGCATAGCTTTATAAATCCTGTTTCCATTCAGCACATACCCCAACTCGCTTTGTATGTGTCCATTGTCAGGTTTCCATCAATAACACCACCATTGGTATAAATGTATAGGTTTTAATAAATATCATCACTTTTCAAACTGTCAGAGTCACTAAACAGAGGGGTTGTGTGATGCTGGAGAGGGATCTGTGCTTGGCACAACAGAGCTAGATAACTATCTGAGCTGACAGACTTTTGCCAATTTGTACATTTGTGACCAGAAAGTTGCAATTTCCAAGTTAGTTTTCCAGGCTGCAGAGAGCCCAGCTGGTAAATACCCCCCTGAGGAGTGCATTATTGTACATCACGCTGGTTGGGGGGGGGGACTGTTGGCAGCTGCATATGGCCAATCCCACTTGGATGCAGGCAGACCTTCTGCACTGAGTTTAGGGTGTTGTAGGGCGCTCCTGCCACCAGGTGATGCTCAGCATTTCTCCCTGCCCCCCCTCTACCCCTGCGGCTGATGGCGTGAAGCAGTCAGTGCACGCTGGCCCTTTTACAAGGAGTGCTTATTAAGCATGCATTGAGCAGGTTGCACCTGGCTCAACACACAGCCCTACAGCATGGATAATTATTAGGCAGGGATCCCATGTCTCCCGAATCCGGGAGTTTCAGAAGCGTTTGCAGCCGTCAGGGAGCCCGCATTCACTTCAGGGAGACTCCCACGACTACTGTGAGATTTGGGATCCCTGTATTTCCCTCTATGCTCAGCCACCTTTTTTCCCTGATGAGCATCATGGGAAATGTAGCTTCAAAACATCTCATTGCAGAAGTTGATGCCACCTGATATTTTCTACTAAAACAATAGTGATCTGTTAAAACACCATTATAAGAAGAAAAAAATATATATATGTGGGAGTTGATTTCTCTAATTTTTTTTAAGGTAATGTCATTCAGGCAACACTCATGATGATAACATCGTGAAAGCTATCTATGCCTCAAAACATTTTGGAAGCTGCCTAGCAGGGCCGGCCCATCCATGGACCTGGGTGGAGCAGCGGCTCCAGACTGCCCTTTGCCAAGGGCAGCATTTTTCCACCCTGTCAAAGGCCACAGCATGGACAAGACACGACCCTCCAGCAGCCCGGCGCCACTCGACCGCTAGCCTCCCTGACCTGTCAACATACCCGGCAGCCTAGTCCAACTGTAAGATGGTGGCCATGTGACCTAATCAGGGCGCGCCACGTGACGCCTGCCAATCTATGCCCTGGCGCCAGAGGGCACATGGCCAGGCTCTGACAGGGCGGCTGGTTTGAATGATCGAGAAGCCTGTGCTGATGAGCTGCACTGTGTGAAGGGATACAGCACAGAGGATGAGCCAGACCCCTGCCATCCCTGAGAGCGGCTACGGCCTGATCGCAGCCATGTTCTGGAGTATCCTGCAGATGGTAGGGAACAGACCCCATGGGCAGCACATGAACGCCAGGACATGTCACAGCGTGCAGGGACCACCTGGGCCCTGTGTGTAAGGCCGGGCGCCCGCCTGCCTGACCAGCCCTGTATCGAGCATAACACTGATCACTGGGCTCTGCCACAGTCATAACACAGACCATGGGCCGTTTAACTAGCATAACAGACCATAGGACCCAGAAACCAGGATAACACAGACCATTATAACAGGGCCCTGTAATGAACATACTAAAGGACCACCCCCAGCAATAAATCACCTACAGGGCCCTGTAGCAAGTATAACACTGAACCCTATGATATGATGTAACGGGGTATGGAGGCGTTTATGAGGGTGTCACAGAGCTACACAGTAACTGAGTGTTATTGCTGTGGAGCTCTGTAATACACTCATACACACTGCACCTTACTGTGAGTTTTATTGCTGTGGAGCAGTGACGTACGGTGAGGTCAGTGGCTGGTGAGGCACTGGCTAGTATCAGAGCCAGATATACACAGGTTACCTAGTTTCAGGTTCAGTGCTCCCCAGGATCTGGCAGCTTTCAGTGCTTCCCAGGATCTGGCAGCTTTCAGTGCTCCACAGGATCTGCGTTGTCCTCCATGCAGGCAGCCTAGTGTAACACTAAGGCCACAGCCCCACGCTCACTGATTGTGCAAAACAGGACAGTCACATGACTGTCCTGCGCCAATCCATGCATGGGAGGCATGCCATCCCATGCAGGCGTTTTTTGAATGGCTTGGACCAATAGCGCTTTCCTACTGGTCCAATCTATCCATTGCTCTCCCAGGGCCTCTGAGGCATGGGGCAGTGGACAGTGCTCTGACATCTTTTCATTGAACACACACGCCGCGCTGCACACTTCTTGGCGGCCTACACGATTTGTGTACCGTCCTGCTATGCAAATTGCATAGGCTTAGCCAGGCTGCTGAAGGAAAAAAAAGAATGTGTGTCGGAGGATGGACGGAGCCGACAGGGGAACGCGAGCAGGTGAGTTTGACTGTGCAACTGCAGCCATTAATGGCAGGAGAGGCTCTGCCTCACCTGCCGCCCCTGATCGCATGTCCCTGCTGTGGAGCTCTGTGATATGCTCATACAGTACATGCCGCGTGTTTTTATTTTTTTTGGGGGGACAGCAATTCATCCTTGGCTCCAGGCAGTAACAATGGCTTGGGCCGGCCCTGCTGCCTAGACTGGACTTATGTCTAGTTTTGTAGTGCTATTCCTCCAATTCCCCATGTCTATGGAGATAATAATTGACAGTGCTAGAGAACATATTGAAATGCATATGCAAATTCTGTGTGAAGAACTCTGTGCAGGCCAGAACACCAATTCAGCAATTTATAAAACGTGTCAATGACAATCCAGCATCCACCTTTCAAGCCACATTTCTGATTTCCCACTCTCAAAGCTGAGAAGTGTGATAATGTCATTCAGATGACCTTTCCCTCTTTCTCTTCTTTTTTTCCCCATAATCTTTCACATCTTTTTTTTACCATAAGGAGAAGAGGGATTATTAAATGTGAGCACAGACATCATACCTTGGATTAATATAAAAACACATCTTGGAGGGCAGAATTGATTTCAGTATGTGTTTTCCATAAGAATCTCAACTAGAGTAAATGCGCCATATGGTCACCCAACTTATGGCAATGGAGAAGAATTACAGAGATGATAACACAAGGGAAGATAATGAGATGAAGCCTGGAGCAGAAGAGATGATGGAATGGTAGAGTAAGAGTGGAAAAAAAAAACCTCATTTGCTGATATGTTATGAAATAGAACAAAACTCCTCATTGAAATTTCTTATTAAAATTTACGTATTTGCAATGACTGTAAGACATCTTTCAGACACTGAAAACATTCAAAAACATATTATTCTTACATTATGGATTTTATTATTTAATACATCCAGCTCTGCCTTTTCATGAAAACATCTTCATGCACTAAAATCTTAATGCGTGTTGTGCAATTAGAAAGTGGCTGGAATATTTCAGCAATCATTGGTTTGTCCTTGTTGCTAAGAAACATGTTATCGCACTTATAATGCTATATCATAAACAAAGCCAAGTTGCTTTGGCAGCCGGGTCTAGCCAAACAATTTAGTATTGACATAAAAAAATAATAATCATGCACATACACACACGTGCACCTTTGTGTGTTTTAATTATAATTAGTATATATATTGTGCATTAATAATCTTTTGGGTGTTACATAGAAACATAGAAAAATGTCGGCAGATAAGAACCTTTCGGCCCATCTAGTCTGCCCAGTTACATGGATACTTTACCTGGATTTATCTTTTGTTTAGGATAGCCTTATGCCTATCCCATGCTTGCTTAAATTCAATTACTGTTTTGGCCTCTACCACTTCTACTGGAAGACTGTTCCATGTATCCACCACCCGCTCAGTAAAATAATGCTTCCGGATGTTACTTTTAAACCTTTGCCCCTCTAATCTAAGACTATGTCCTCTTGTTTTGCTATTTTGTTTCCTTTTAAATATACTCCCTTCCTCTACCTTGTGGATTCCCTTTACGTATTTAAATGTTTCTATCATATCTCCTCTGTCTCGTCTTTTTTCCAAGCTGTACATGTTAAGATCATTAAGCCTTTCTTGGTAACTTTTCTCCTTCAAGCCGTACACCATTTTAGTAGCCCTTCTCTGAACTCTCTCCAAGATGTCTATATCCTTCTGGAGATACGGTCTCCAGTACTGCACACAGTACTCCAAGTGAGGTCTCACCAGTGCTCTGTACAGTGGCATGAGCACTTCCCTTTTCCTACTGCTAATACCTCTCCCTACACAACCAAGCATTCTGCTAGCATTTCCTGCTGCTCTATTACATTGACTACTTACCCTTAGATCCTCTGAAATAATAAGCCCTAAATCCCTTTCCTCAGATGTTGAGGTTAGGACTGTATCAAATATTCTATATTCAGCCCTTGGGTTTTTACGTCCCAGGTGCATTATCTTGCACTTATCCACATTAAAACTCAATTGCCACAACTCCGACCATTTTTTTAGCTTACCTAAATCATTTGACATTTGGCTGATCCCTCCAGGAACGTCAACCCTGTTGCAAATCTTTGTGTCATCAGCAAAAAGACATACTTTTCCATTAATACCTTCTGCAATATCACTAATAAAAATATTAAAGAGAATGGGTCCAAGTACTGACCCCTGAGGTACCCCACTGGTAACAAGACCTTGCGCCGAATAAACTCCATTTACCACAACCCTCTGTTGTCTGTCACTCAGCCACTGCCTAATCCATTCAACAATATTGAAATCCAAGCTCAAAGATTGCAATTTATTCATAAGCCTTCTATGCGGAACAGTATCAAAAGCCTTACTGAAATCTAAATAAGCAATGTCTACTGCACCACCTGTGTCTATTATTTTTGTTACCCAATCAAAAAAATCAATAAGATTAGTTTGGCATGATCTCCCTGAGGTAAACCCATGTTGTTTCTGATCCTGTAATCTATGTGTTTTTAGATGTTCAACAATCCTTTCCTTTAACATGGTTTCCATTAATTTCCCTACTACTGACGTAAGACTAACTGGCCTATAGTTCCCCGATTCCTCCCTACTACCCTTCTTGTAAATAGGCACAACATTTGCTAATTTCCAGTCTTCTGGGACGACTCCTGTTAACAAGGATTGGTTAAATAAATCTGTTAACGGTTTTGCTATTACATCACTGAGCTCTTTTAATAATTTAGGGTGGATCCCATCAGGCCCCATTGACTTATTTGTCTTTACTTTAGACAGCTGCTTTAGAACCTCCTCCTCTGTAAACTCATATGTAAATGTCTCTTTAGTGTTCTCTCCTAACTGAGGTCCCTTTCCTTCCTTTTCTTCTGCAAAGACTGAACAAAAATATTTATTGAGGCAGTCAGCGAGACTTTTATCCTCTTCTACATACCTTCCTTCCTTTGTTTTTAATCTAACTAATCCTTGTTTTACTTTTCTTTTCTCGTTTATGTTCCGTAATGTTTTTCTATTGGGATATCATTTTTGTTAGCATGAATTTTTTTTTCCATCATTCATGTTGAGTGTTGCCATAGTTACCACTGAAATGGTTGGGCACTACAAATATAGTAGTAATGATAATCATAATAGAAATCTTGTGCATGTGTGTATATTCTATACTTTAAATGACCCACTCTAAGGACTTTAATTAAAATTAATTAAAGCAAATTAATGGCTTCATTGGCTTTTTAAGAAAACTTAACCTCTTCACTACATAGATGGAGGACATTTGATCAAGAAAAAGAGTTAATAGAGCTATTCCAGGCTCTGCAGCTGAATAATATAGAAGTAGAGCTGTGATAACATTATACAGAGACACCAATGAGTCAAGTGGCGAAATGGGTGAGGCACACTTCTAGTAGAACACAGAAAAAAACCAAAGAGGGATAAGTCCTAAATTAGGAACAGTGAGGGACCTTACAAAATCAGGGGGAACACATTCATAAAGGATGGAGGAATAATAAAAGGGGACCCCATCTCCTCTCGCCGGGCCTCTCACTACCATTATTGAGTATACTCATACTACATAAAGGGAATCAACAAGGTAGAGGAAGGGAGTATATTTAAAAGGAAACAAAGTAGCAAAACAAGAGGACATAGTCTTAGATTAGAGGGGCAAAGGTTTAAAAGTAACACCAGGAAGCATTATTTTACTGAGAGGGTGGTGGATACATGGAACAGCCTTCCAGTAGAAGTGGTAGAGGCTAAAACAGTGATTGAATTTAAGCAAGCATGGGATAGGCATAAGGCTAACCTAAATAAAAGATAAATCCAAGGAAAGTATCCACATAATTGGGCAGACTAGATGGTCCAAAAGGTTCTTATCTGACGACATATTCAATGTTTCTATGTTACTCAGTTCAGACAGGATTAATTTGCACCCTGTAGATAAACGACATCTGTTGTGAAAATTCACTCCTGTCCCTCTGTAATACTATAAAGCAGGCTGCAAACAGCCCCAAACCTCACTGTAGCAAAAAGTAAAAAAATCTTGCTGCTGTTACAACATCTAGAGAGAGGGCAGAATACAGGGATAGCTCTAGGGTCACTTATTAGTGTACAGGGATTAAGATTTAGGGGGTACAATGACTGTAAATCCCTGTTCAGCACAGACACAAGGTTCCTGTAATTTCCATGTACAGGCATTATGCCACATGCAGATATTTTATTACATTTTGTATGTATCGTGTTGAAGCTGCATTGCTTATAATCTCATAATGATCACTACAAATCCCATAAGCAGGAGATGTGACCATTCTTATTATCTATTATTATCATGTTTACTGTATTTGGCACAAAGGCTATCTCTGTCTGTATGTTGGTAATGCAGACCCTATGTGAAATTTGAAAGATAAGAGAAACCATCGAGAGTTTAGAACCTTTCATTCCAACAATATTTCTGTGAAGGAAAATATATGCATGAAACAATTAAAAATCTGCAAATGTACATTTACAACAATTTCTGTGAAATAGTTCTAGTATTTTAACCTATATTTATTTAACTTCACATCCCATGTTTGAAGTAAATGTTATGATATTATTTTTTTTCAATAAAAAGTGCTTGATAGTGAATGGGTTAAACTAACTCTGTAATAATTGCCGTAGCACTAAGACAAGACATATAAAGAAAACAAATATTTTGCAAAACTCAGAGCATTTTCTTGCTCTTTGCAAAAAGTGGGTTGCTATCAAAACATCATTTTTGTTTCAATAAAAGCTCTGTAAACTGTATTTGTGAAAGAAAAATGTTAAATCATAGGTGAAACGGATTTGCTCCACTGCACAATGCAAAGCCTGCTCTCAGAGATTCCACTTGGATAAATAAAGAGACATGGTAGTCATGTTGACACCTTTTTTTCAGTGCAAACACTACCAAAAGCATTTTTCATGGTGCTGCTTCCTACATAGCTTTCAAGTGTTTTCATACAGCTTATCTAGACATCAAATATTATATATTATTACGACTTTTTTTATTCTATTGTGCTGCATATAGGAACGTGCAATTTCTACTAAGCTAGTACTAAAACTCTAGGGCTTATTACCTGTATATCCTGTATTACAATTATTTTTATTTTAATGTATGCATATGCAAATTATGTTACAAACGGTGTTATGTAACTCTTTATGGAATTAGACAAATTAAATTACTTTATGGTGTTGATTAGAAAAAAAAATGTACACGTCAATAAAGAGTGGAAACCTTTGATGTGTGTATTAGATTAGCCGGTGAACAAAGATTGTAAATTATGAACACAAAGCAGGCTGGCATGCTATGTAGGAAGCCGCAACACAAAAAAATTATTTTGGTAATGTTTATTCTGTATAAAATTACTACCATGTCATTATTAATGTAAGTAGAAGCTCTGACAGCAAGTTGTGCGTATATATATATATATATATATATATATATATATATATATTATATATATATATATATAAAAAAATCACAAGTATAGCAGTGGTGCACCTTTTTATATATATATTTATATATATATATCCATAAGATCAGCACTCCAGCTCTTGTGTCCATTCAAAGGTGTTGCCGCGGTGCTCCAAACCCCCCCCCCCACTAGATAGCATACAAAACCAAGCACAGGGCCACTCACGGGCTTGTTTAAAAAACAATAAACTTTATTAAATGCTCATTTAAAAAAATCTGACGTTTCGGGTCAGACATGAGACTTAATCACAGTTTTAGAAGAATTCAAACTCACTGTTGGTGGAGCCTATACAAGCTCAGGATGAAGCGCCTATGGATTTGGTTCCACCAAGAGTGAGTTTGAATTCGTCTAAAACTGTGCATACATTGTATATAATCAGGTATACACAAGGAGGTCCTTATTTTCTTGCCTTTCCACGTATTTGTGGATATGATGAGGAACCATCCCACAGAGGAGCGCTGAATACTATAAATTAATTCGGGAGTGTACCCAAATGCTGTGACCCAATCCGAGCCAGTGACAGGGCTCTACCTTTGTGAGTGGAACAACCAATGTTATACAATTTCTAGAAAATCTATCGCAATTTGCTGCACTATTATGTATTTTTTGCTTCTTTATATGTATCCATGTGGATTATGACTTATGGGAGAGCCATCTAAGCTCTGAGAGTGATCCAGGTCGCGCTGACCAAGATATGTATATGTTTTCAATGTTTTTGGTTTAGGGGGAAACCACTAATTGTTTGGTCTAGCTTCGGTGCTTTGGTGGTTTTGCATGCAGTGGGCGCTTGCCATCCGTCTGTATACGTTTATCAGTATACCTATATTTCAAAAACCGAAGAAATTACAGGTGTGAAATTTGGTATTTACAATCTTCACAGAAAAAAACAAACATGTCTTTTACCATTTACCAAAAATCCAATTAAGGGGGGTTAGGGGAAAAGGGTGTGAATACCTATATTTCAAAAACCAAATATGTTTCATGTGTGAAATTTGCTATTTACAATCTTCTTGAAAAATAAAGAAAGTGTTTTACCATTTTTCAAAAATCCAAGTGGGGGGGGGGGGAAAGGGGGATGGATACTTTTAAACAGGATAACTATATCTCAAAAACAGAAGATGTTACAGACTTGAAAAATGGTATTTAGATTCCTCTTGAGAAAAATAAAAAAAAATGTATTCTACCAGTTTTCAAAAATCCAGTGGGGGGGTCAAAAAGGGGGTTGAATACTTGTATCAGTATACCTATATTTCAAAAACCAAAGATGTCACAGGTGTGAAATTTGGTATTTACAATCTTCTTGAAAAATAAAATAACACGTGTTTTACCATTTTCCAAAAATCCCACATGGGAGGTGAACAAAAGGGGGGTGAAAATTTTTCAACAGGATACCTATATCTCAAAGACCAAAGATGTTACAGGTGTGAGATTTGGTATTTACAATCTTCCTGCAAAAAAACAAACGTGTTTTAACATTTTCCGAAAATCCAGTTAAGGGGGGTCAGGGTAAAGGGGGTTGAATACTTTTATCAGTATACCTATATTTCAAAAACCAAAGATGTTACAGGTGTGAAATTTGTGAGAAAAAAACAAAAATGTGTTTTACCATTTTCTGTAAATCCCAAGTGGGGGTGAAAAAAGGGGGGTGAATTCTTTTAAACGGGATACCTGTTTCAAAAACCAAAGATGTTACAGACGTGAAAATTGGTATTTTGATTCTTCATGAAAAATAAAAAAATACAAGTATTTAACCATTTTCCAAAAATCCAGTGAGGGAGTGAAAATGGGGATGAATACTTTTATCAGTATACCTATATTTCAAAAACCAAAGATGCTAGAGGCTTAAAAGTTGGTATTTACAATCTTTTTAAAACATAAAAAAAGTGTTTTACCATTTTTCAAAAATCCAAGTGGGGGGGTGAAAAAGGGGGTGAATATTTTAAACAGGATACCTATATCTCAAAAATAGAAGATGTTACAGATGTGAAAATTGGTATTTAGAATCTTCTTGAAAGATATAAAAACACGTATTTTGCTATTTTCCAAAAATCCAGTTGATGCACTGGATGAGCGGGTCAGAGGGATGCTGTTACTTCACACAGAATGGAGTCTCTATGCAGCTCCTCTCACAGCCAGCTCTCACACACACCCTCACTGCCCCAGCATGTCTGCTTCCCTCTCACAGACAGGGCTCACACACGCCCTCACTTCTCCAACATGTCTGCTTACCTCTCACAGCCAGGCCACACACTCCCTCACTGCTCCAGCATGTCTGCTTCCTTTTCACATGTAAATTTCAGACATTTTCGCTTAGTAGTTTCTTTGCAAACAGCTTTTCACTTTTCAAACATACAAGCAAACTGTTTTTTTAATTTATTCACTCCATTCGTCTGCGGTGTCGGGTTTTTCCGGCGGCTGCCCTGTGTGTGATTGGCTCCTGCTCGGGTTTTTCTGGCGTTTTCAGTGCGGTTAATCCAGATATTTTTGCGAGTTTTCGGTGTGCCTTCACCGGGTTTTGCGGTGACTTGTCGGCGGGTTTGCGGTGACTTTTCCCTGCAATTCGGGGACCCTGTGGTGCTTGCTGAATACCCCGCAGGGTGGCCGAAATGGGATCGCCAAATCGAACCGAATTGAAGAGAACGAAAAGTCACCGAACGTGCGGTGACTTTTCGATTCTCTTTGAATAACCCTGACAATTTTTACTCATCATGTTTAAACGCAATTTGAAGTCACATTTCATTATACGACCGAGACAAATGATATCCTTTTTTTTCGGCAAATTCATAATATATCATTATTATAACAAAAAATGTAAAAAAAATATGAATTTCCTTTAAAATTTTAATAGTCTACAGTGTGTAAAGTATTTTTTTCATATTTTATCATCCGAGCCTGTGCAGTTATATATTCTGGGCTCTATTACAAAGTTGGTGCTAACTTAACCAGAGCTGTTGTAAACTTACCAGAGCCATTCAAGTCTATGGAGGTTTTAAGTTTACAACAGCTCTGGTTAAGTTATTTTTTTGAGAAAGGATTTTACCAGGAAGGATACATTGAGATTTCTCTTGTTCTCAAGTATGTCCTGGGTGGCGAGTATGTACCGTTAAGTATCTTGCCCAAGGACACTTACTGGAGAGGAGCTCTTGCCGGGATCGAACCCATGTCTCCACAGGCTCTCTCCATGCAGAGCAGTGATATTACCTCTTCTCCACCCAGCCGATTGCACCAAAATTGTAATACTGCCCTCTATGGGGTACGCTTGTTAAATAAAATTAGAAATCTGAACCCGTTACTTTATTTTTCTTGAGAAATTACGTGATTTTGGGTAAACTCCCCAAAAAAATAATTAGTGCAGCATCATTGTTCACATTATAATTGAAATGTGAACAATAGTGCTGCATTAATAAAAAACAAAAAAATAAATGACGATAATAAAAAAAAACAGTTTATTTTACTTTTACTATGGTCATGTTTGGTATCATTTGGAAAGGCCATGCTTTGGTGGGGAAATGCCACCTCAGGGAAAGGTCTTGGCGTCGGATTGCAGACCGGCATCTCAGGTGTTAAAGACAGGCATTGCTTGAAA
Organism: Leptobrachium leishanense; assembly: GCA_009667805.1. Classification (NCBI taxonomy): domain Eukaryota; kingdom Metazoa; phylum Chordata; class Amphibia; order Anura; family Megophryidae; genus Leptobrachium; species Leptobrachium leishanense. Next base: position 174,193,394 of record CM019067.1, on the reverse strand, counting down.
ACTCTGCCCTTTCCAGCGGTGCCTGTCCTTGACTTTAACCTCCTCCTGATCGGGAAGGAGAGGGACCCAAAGGAGCCCCCCTCCTTTCAGGTGCTCTTCTGGCTTTGCCAGGGGGCTGCCTGCAAATTACTTCATCGCGCCCATCACGCGCTATTCTGGCTTTGCCAGGCGGCCACCTGCAAATAACTTCATCTTGATGATGTCATTGCAACGGGAGGGAGTTTAAAAGCAGCGGCTGACTTCCAGGAAGTCAGACCACTGTGGAACCCCAGAGAGAGAGATGAGTATTGGTAGCGATACCTCGTTAAGCGCATGACGTGTGGGGAACGTTCTCCGCATATAGCGGGGAATTTCCATGGCGTTCCCCACAGGTCTTCCGTGGTGAAGGGATTAAAACATGGGAAAACTTACAATGGAGTCAGGAGAAGTGTGACGCATCTATACTTACAGTACTACAGGAGAGTGAGTAAGTAGGTTCCTACAAGTTCCCTGTGGTTCTGCCACCTGTATCTCCCATACCTTTGGGAAGAGTCAGATGGTGGTGTTTGTTTGCAAGGTGGTGCTGTCAATAGTCAGCCTGCTGTCTTCAGATTCTGTAGATAGAGAAGAAACAAGGAAATAGAATGGTGAGAACCTGTAATGGTTTACTGTAGTAGCAGACAAGAACAAGTTATTCCCCTGCCCTTTTTATCCATAGTCCATAGTCCAACTAAAGGATGCAAAGGTCCAGCGTGAGGTTTGTGAGAAGGAATGACACCCTGACACTTTATCAGCCACATTGTATAACTGTGTAAAAAAATTGGTCATGCATACACACATAATATACACATACCTGTTCTTTATCTCATCATGCAATCATTCAAGCAATATGCAACCTTAGAAAATCTGCTCCTTACATCTGTTTTGTGTGAACCATTCACAGTCAAGGTTTGCGCAGATTCATAGGTTAATATACAGGGTTATTCAAAGAGAATCAAAAAGTCACTGAGTGTTCGGTGACTTTTAATTCTCTTCAATTCGGTCCGATTTGGCGATCCCACCAAATCCGCCGCAAACCCGACGAACACTCACTGCAAAACCCAGCGAACACTCACCCAAACCCGCAATAACATCTGGATTAACCCCGCCGAACACGCTGGAGAATCCCGAGCAGGAGCTGATCACAGCGCAGAGCAGCCGCCGGAAAAAGCCGTCAACGCAGACGAATGGAGTGGGGAAAAAAAAAACAGTACGCTTGAATGTTTGAAATGTGAAACGCTGTTTGCAAAGAAACTACTGAACGAAAATGTCTGAAACTTACATATAAGATCCAATGAATGATAATAAAAAGGGCTGTTACAGAAAAAAGAAAAAACGAATAAAAAAAAAAAACGAAAAAAATTATTTTTGGAAAAAAATCCCAAAAAATGCCTTTAAAGATCCAATAAAGTCTACACATAAAGAGACTTTTTACTGCAGAATATTATAATCATCGGTTTATTAGATATTGGATTAAAACGGGATTATTTTTAGCATTGAAGCCTAGGGGATTCGCCTGAATAAACCTGTCAAATAAAACCACCGAACAGCATGGCAATTCGGCAACTTTTCACTGCTGGTTTTTGTTCTCTGAATAGACGAAGCATTGCCTCTCCATGGGGATTTCACTGCCCTCGAACAGGCACCAAACAGGCACCGTATGAGCAGGCAACTGCTTGCTCTCTGGATAGCCGAATGGCCAGGAAAGGTAACCGTATGCTGCATTTCACTGTTCGTTTACCTTTCGGCCACAATTCGGATCTCTTTGAATAACCCTGATAGTGTTTCAGAGTGGGAGTGTTTCTCACTTGTTTAGTTAGGTAGACTTTGATTGCGCACAATACCAACTACTGGCTTGTGAGCCTCTGAACCTTATGGTATGCAAATTACTGTGGTATCCATACGAATCTGTTTTAGCAGATTTTTGTTTGCTGCATATAGCAAGAGGCCCCTGGATGGCTATCATACTTTTGCATTATTATTATTTTTAATTAGAACTGAAATAGTTTTGAAAAAGCACAAACAAAATGAGTAAATGAAAGAACTGGTGTGAAACATTCACATTTTCTACTTTGAAAATGTGACAATGTTTAGTGTGAATAAGCAGTTTGGAAAGTTTTGCATTTGAAAATACACATTTTCATACTTTTTATAAATGCTAAAGGTCAATGAGTTTTCTTGCTGTGAAAATATTAACATTTAGCTTCTATTTTGCAAAAAGTAATTTAAAAGTAAAACTTTTTCAAAGAATGTAGAAATATATTGTTCATTGTAATATGATGTTACAGCAGAAATGGGAGACCTTGCCCCTGTATACTTTTGGAACTACATCTTTTATGATACCGAGCCACTCATTACGTCACCTTATAGGAAATGTATTTCAAAAACATCTGAGGGCCAAGGTTTATGACCCTTGATGTTATAGAATGTGTTCGATTGTTTGAAACAGTTTAGAAAAACTGAGAGTCTGTGGTGAAATGTTGGCAACCCTTGTCACCAATGACCAAGGTCAAGGGAAGCTAAATTCCATATGCTAGAAGGAATCTGTTACAAAACTTGAATTCAGGTTTCCTTGCCTTAGGTTCTGTTTACCCTTAGCACAAGAAGGAAGACAAAGAACAACCCTAGCTTGTGTTGGGTACTTGTCCAGGTTTCCTACTTTTTTTGTGGGCTCAATGTAGCCTAAAACCTGTTTCTTTTAAGTGCAAAATGGTGCTCTCCAGAGGTACTTTAATGTTGGTGTTCTCCCTCAGGTATTTGTAGCTGTGTTCTGTCACCTATTTGGCTTTCTGGCATTTCACCTTCCTCTGTCCTGATCATCTTTCCTCGCTTTGCCATTATCCACCCATACTTATATAGTCTGAAAAGACATTCTGATGTCCCTGTTGTTTATCTTTGTTGGTTGGATCAATGAGTTGATGTTCCATTAGCTGCTAACATAATTGTTGACGTACAGCTTGAAGTGGTCCCTGTAGAGAACATAAAGAATTGGTAGACAAGCAATTTCAGTTGAAGAATAATTTTATTCCACCAAAATGGACCTGGTTGAATAAAATTATTCTTCAACTGAAACTGAAGTGCGGTAACCTGCATTGTCTACTACCATGTAGAGGAGAAGGCAGAAGGTAGCTCCACTCTCAAATCTGTATCCGTATCTACTCTTCACGATAATATGACTAAGGGGGTCCAAACCTATGCAGAACAATATTTGGGATAGAACATGTAACAGAGCTCAGTATCTGAGCAGGGTATCTCTGCCAACTCTATTCTACATGTCTTGTGTGTCATTATAGCAGGTTTAGCAAAGTTCCCCCACACTTCACCAGGGAGATTTGCTCTTGTGGTAAAGCAGGAATACCCTTTATTTTCACAAACACAGTTCCAAAATGTGCGGACTCCTCAAGGAGGGATCAGAACAACAGCAGAGAGTGACAACCTGGAGAATGTGTAGGACGAACTAAGAATTTACATAACTGGCTATATATAACGATAACCAACTAGAACGATTTCATTCAGATGGTATCACCTCGATATATACCACATTTGATTGGTGCTAGACTAATCATCCTGGAATTGCCTTATATTCTTCAAACTGGTAGTGGTGGTGTTAAAATTACTTCAGTTAATCAGTTAATAGACATCAATTAATAGAAAATTAATTGAATTACTAGATTCATACATATGTATTCATTTATGACTTTGTAGGGAATTTAGTAAAGTTGTGATAATGAACTAATCACCAAAATTCAAATGAATATGGGTACATTTAGGATAACAATCTTGAGATAAAGGTTAGGTCCGCTCTTCAATATGTTTTTGACAACGTGACAATGAATAGAAAAATGTGTTTACAGCTACTGAAGTGGTTTACAGAGGAATTACCTTTTTTTTTCTTATTGTAATTTAGTTTTGATTTATGCAGGGTAATAAAAATCTACAATATGACTTCCAAAAAGTCATGTATTATGTATAAAAACCCTAAAAATAATAAAGGATAAATAACTACTTTATGACTATCGAAAACACTGGCCTTATGGAACCCTGTAAGACTTTAACATTCAAAGGTAATGATGCAAGGACAAACACTGATTAAATAGATTCATTCACAAATATACTTTAGATAGCTAAAGCTTAGACAAACTATTTTTGTATATGTAAGCCTATTGGTGATATTAGAGATTACTGGGCCTGCTGTCATATATTCATTACTAAATATAGTAACCTTAAGAAACATGAGTGATATCTCAAGCTGCAGTACATATTCATTATTAAAATATATCATCCTTATTATAGTTTCTATAAATTTAGTTAGTGTGCAATATTTATTCAATTTTAATAGCATTTTGTACAAACAAAATAAATTATTATTGTTAGTAATTCCGAATTAAAGATAAATCCCTTAAAAAGTAGTATATGTCGTTATATATCTACATATACAATGTGTCCTTTTATATAAGAGTATTAAAGGGGCCAGTAACCCTTTCACTACAAAGCACTTTTTATTGAGTAACATATTATAACATTTGTTAGAAAGATGGGAAGTATCATTTACAGTTAACTGTGCAGTAAAAAAATGTTTTTGCATAAAGATGTCTATTCAGAGACTTTGAAATGATTAAATAATGTAAATTTGCTAATTTTTAATCTTTCACATATTTGTTTATCCTTTACAGAAATACTGCCAAGATTAAAGGTTCTAAGCTCTATATGGTGTCCCGTATCTTGCATAATTTCACAAGGGGTCTGCATTATTAGCATAAAGCAGAAACAGCCTTTGTGTCAAAAAACAGTAAATGCGATAAAGAAGACCATGTTCATGCCATCACTTTTCATATTTTCCAACAGTGGTTTCTATTCCATAGTGGTCACTAAAGGGGAGAAGCTAAAGGGTCTATTCACAAAGCACCGAAGCAATTTCGCCGCAATTTGACACATTTCAGCGATTCCATTTCGGCGCAAATATGGTAAATTCCCTATTTAGCGAACAGTCACCATATTTTGCCAAAATTGGAGTCGACAAATCTGAATTGAGCCTAATTAGCATCGGCAAATTCCACCGTACTCCGTTAATTCCAAATAATAAAAAAGGTACTTTTTAAAAAATATTTTAATATTTACATTATTTTTTAAAGACCGTTTATTCTTTTAAGAAACAAATACGTAACTGGCGGCGCAATAACAATTGCTGTGGAATTTCTTGGTGGTTCTCTTTGGTGGTGCCGTCCACATATATGAAAAACAATGAAAAGTGCAATAGTGCAGGCGAATAATACAATTTTCAATCAGGATATGTGTTAAGATGCTACCACTCACAATGGAAGAGCCCCAACACTGGCTCTGAGTGGATCAGAGCGTTTGGTCATTAGGTGTTGTTCCGAAGGAGGCGACCTGCAACCCTCAGAATTGATGATCCGCTTCCAATTCCAGTATACGGAAATACATGTAAAGGAAGAAAAAAAAATTCCTTGCGTAGATCCGTTGGATGTACGGTTACAATACGTGTGAAGGGATTAAACTCACGTGAGGTGGAGCTTAAAGCCAAGCTCTAGGATGAAGTGCCTGTGGACTTATTTGCGGTAAAGCCCATAAAAACCTCTTTATTCAGCAGCACGCCGGGGATTGATGAAAATTACCAAAATTTATTTAACATAAAAACAAATAAAATGCAGTAAAAAGATCAATCTGGCTCAGCCAGTCTACCCAGACGCGTTTCGCCACATAGCGTGGCTTCCTCAGTCGGTTTACAGGTAATGATGTACAATGACATTATATACTCTCTTAATTCTATTTTAAATTGTCCCCAGGTGCAGTGTGCTTGATGGGCGTGCGGTCCACGCCTCGAATCGATGAGATGCGAATGTTATCTGCGGATCCGCCATTTTGCGCATGCGCATTTCCAACGCTTGCGTTCCAGGGTAGGCATCCGCCATCTTGCGCCTGCGTATCAGTCACTCTCCCCTTCCGATCCGCGTATCGCATCCCGAATAGTCTTTTTTCCTTGTAATGAGCAAAAAGGCAAATATTGCGGAGACTGAGTGTTTTCATCTCAAAGATGACCATAGCTGGCATCCTATACAAACAAAAGGTGCTACATATTGGACAACATGTGCTGAAATCTGTGCATCTTAAATACACTTCCGTTCTATAAGACCTCTCATATTCCACATTCTTAGGGTTCATAGTGTACAAAACAACCGGAGTGAATATAATTATATAAATTGCATATCGTGTTAGCCCTAAGTAAATCTGGAATTGACAATATAGTCAAATTGAATGTGAGTTTATGAATATCGATTAACAATGACTGGATATGGATCTTATGCAAGATGTGTCGTGATCTGTATTAATGGTGCTAATTGTGGAACTATAATCAATCTATGTAAGAATCTATAAACAGCTACCGATGTCGTGATCGTGTCTGTCTTCTTATAGGCGTACTTGTGAAGAACTATGCCTAAATACGTGTTCATATTGTGCTATAAGCAATGTGTACGAGGACTACGTCCAATGTGAAACACTACCTATTGATTATCTATAGGATGTAAATTCTTGTGTAGTATGATGTGGCTTTAAGTGGGAGGCCTATGTAGCCTGACATATATCAATGTGATATATACTTGTTAGATCATGGTTGATAACCCACCAGAATGTGTTAGTGATATGTCATAGAATGGATTCATACAACATAGTATAATTTAAAAAGTCCCGAATGTGGAATTAGAGGGGCCTCTGCCATCTCAAAGAAAATGTACAACCTCAAAATCGTCATTCAGTCCATTAGGAACCATAGTGCCATGCTCGAAGATATGTCTCATTTCTGCCTTACCTAATTTGTTCGGTAAATTTTCCTCAACCTCTACTTTTTTTATTTGTTCTATTGCCCAAAATTTAATTCCTATCGGTGAACTGTTGTGATGCGTTTTACAGTGCAGCGAAACCGAATGTTTTTCATAGCTGTTCCTAATATTCCTGGAGTGTTCTGCTATCCTAACATTAAGGGCTCTTTTTGTACGCCCTATATATCCTAGCCCACAGGGGCATTCCAACATATAAATGACGTTTTTAGAGCAACAGTTGAGGATCCCTTTAATTCTAACCTGTTTACTCAATCTACGATTAAAATATGAACTAATATAGTTTTTCTTATTGGCTGTCGACCTACAGGCCAAACACCTGCCACATTGATAATAGCCCTCTTTTAGTCCAAAATGGTTACTGGTGTTATCTTTCATCTTCCTGGGTTTACTACGTACTAGATTAGATTTGATGTTACCCGCCCCCCTAAAGACTATTTTGGGAGTGGATCCTATGACATCTATGAGGTCTGCATCGTTTTTAAGCACTGACCAATGTTTTTTTAAAATCTTTTTAATTTTGTCTGCTTTGTTGTTGTAATCACAGACAAAAACAACTTCCTTTACCTCTTTATTCTTAGGTTTAGGATAGCAGAACACTCCAGGAATATTAGGAACAGCTATGAAAAACATTCGGTTTCGCTGCACTGTAAAACGCATCACAACAGTTCACCGATAGGAATTAAATTTTGGGCAATAGAACAAATAAAAAAAGTAGAGGTTGAGGAAAATTTACCGAACAAATTAGGTAAGGCAGAAATGAGACATATCTTCGAGCATGGCACTATGGTTCCTAATGGACTGAATGACGATTTTGAGGTTGTACATTTTCTTTGAGATGGCAGAGGCCCCTCTAATTCCACATTCGGGACTTTTTAAATTATACTATGTTGTATGAATCCATTCTATGACATATCACTAACACATTCTGGTGGGTTATCAACCATGATCTAACAAGTATATATCACATTGATATATGTCAGGCTACATAGGCCTCCCACTTAAAGCCACATCATACTACACAAGAATTTACATCCTATAGATAATCAATAGGTAGTGTTTCACATTGGACGTAGTCCTCGTACACATTGCTTATAGCACAATATGAACACGTATTTAGGCATAGTTCTTCACAAGTACGCCTATAAGAAGACAGACACGATCACGACATCGGTAGCTGTTTATAGATTCTTACATAGATTGATTATAGTTCCACAATTAGCACCATTAATACAGATCACGACACATCTTGCATAAGATCCATATCCAGTCATTGTTAATCGATATTCATAAACTCACATTCAATTTGACTATATTGTCAATTCCAGATTTACTTAGGGCTAACACGATATGCAATTTATATAATTATATTCACTCCGGTTGTTTTGTACACTATGAACCCTAAGAATGTGGAATATGAGAGGTCTTATAGAACGGAAGTGTATTTAAGATGCACAGATTTCAGCACATGTTGTCCAATATGTAGCACCTTTTGTTTGTATAGGATGCCAGCTATGGTCATCTTTGAGATGAAAACACTCAGTCTCCGCAATATTTGCCTTTTTGCTCATTACAAGGAAAAAGAGACTATTCGGGATGCGATACGCGGATCGGAAGGGGAGAGTGACTGATACGCAGGCGCAAGATGGCGGATGCCTACCCTGGAACGCAAGCGTTGGAAATGCGCATGCGCAAAATGGCGGATCCGCAGATAACATTCGCATCTCATCGATTCGAGGCGTGGACCGCACGCCCATCAAGCACACTGCACCTGGGGACAATTTAAAATAGAATTAAGAGAGTATATAATGTCATTGTACATCATTACCTGTAAACCGACTGAGGAAGCCACGCTATGTGGCGAAACGCGTCTGGGTAGACTGGCTGAGCCAGATTGATCTTTTTACTGCATTTTATTTGTTTTTATGTTAAATAAATTTTGGTAATTTTCATCAATCCCCGGCGTGCTGCTGAATAAAGAGGTTTTTATGGCTTTACCGCAAATAAGTCCACAGGCACTTCATCCTAGAGCTTGGCTTTAAGCTCCACCTCACGTGAGTTTAATCCCTTCACACGTATTGTAACCGTACATCCAACGGATCTACGCAAGGAAATTTTTTTCTTCCTTTACATGTATTTCCGTATACTGGAATTGGAAGCGGATCATCAATTCTGAGGGTTGCAGGTCGCCTCCTTCGGAACAACACCTAATGACCAAACGCTCTGATCCACTCAGAGCCAGTGTTGGGGCTCTTCCATTGTGAGTGGTAGCATCTTAACACATATCCTGATTGAAAATTGTATTATTCGCCTGCACTATTGCACTTTTCATTGTTTTTCATATATGTGGACGGCACCACCAAAGAGAACCACCAAGAAATTCCACAGCAATTGTTATTGCGCCGCCAGTTACGTATTTGTTTCTTGATTTGTGCACTGGTTTGGGGGAAACCACTGTTTGCTGGCTGGCCTGGGATAATTGGTGACGGTACAAGCAGGGGCGCCTACCATTTGTTCGTTTATTCTTTTAATTGCAGCATTCTTTTAATTTACAACATTTAGTTTTACTTATTGTTTAAAATACTTTTTATTTTATTATTTTGTAAAAGACCTGTTTATACTTTTTTTTTTAAAGACTTTATTTAGGGTAAAACAAGCAAATGCAAAAAAAGATAATAGGCACAATTTCGGCAAAATATTGCATTGAAACCTATGGGATTCGCCTATTTAAACCTGTTGATTTGAAACACAGAAAATCAGGACTTTTTGCCAACAGTTCGGTGCAGTTTGGTGTTCTCTGAAAAGATTAGCCATTACTTCTCTATGAGGAATTTCACTGCCGTTCAAGGTCGCCGTCTAAGGCGATCTGAGGCGATTTGCACCGTATTTCGCTGGCAATTCACCAATATTTGATGAATTGCCACAGAATTGCACCTTACGGTGAAAATCACCGTTCAGTGCAATTCGGTGGCAATTTCGGCACTCTTTGCATAATCCCTATGTCTCCAATACATTTGCAAACAAACGCAAAAAGTCAAATTGTCAAAAATGCAGAAAACCATACACTTCCCAAAACACATTGCTAAATCACCAAGTCCATAGTTCCCGAAATTGCACCAAACTGAAATTCACCATCCGGTGCAATTCGGGGCCAGTGAATAACCTCTTAACCCTTTCGCTGCTGAGGCATTTCCTGCCCGTGTGCTGAGCTCATTTTTACCGTTTTGTGCTCATCATGTTTAAATGCGATTTGAAGTCAAGTTTTCTTATATGACCAAGACAAATTATATATCCTTTTTTTCAGCAGACTCCACAGATTCAAAATTTATCATTATTATGTGTATAAGTAAAGAGTTAAAAAAAAAAGAAAAAAAAAGGGGGAAAAAAAGTAAAATTTTGTTAAAATTCAGAAGAACAACATTGCATATTTTTTTCTATCTACACTTTATGACCAGAACTATTGTGGTTATATATTGATACATTAGGTGCCTTTTTAAAAATGGTGTAATGGAGAATATTTCATGTTTTTTTTGTACAAAAATATGCAGTTTTCTAAAAATCAAAAAAATCTGCTTTTTTCTTATGTCATGACTCATTGTATGTAATACATAAAATTAGTATATCTAAACCAATTGAAATGGAAAAGCTATATATTTTCTGAAACTAGACAAAATTCCGCAAAAAAAGAGACCTTTATGACACATTTTTAAATGTATTTTGTTATTCATAACTTTATTCAAAAAACATCATATTTAATGTAAAAAAAAAAATCATAATAGGTCAAGATTTATATTGCATAATTTCATATTAATTTTTGGGGTAAAATATTTTTGTTTTGCTTAACTATATAAATATATCCCTCCTATAAAATAATAGATCCAATTTGATTGCACAGATCAAGTTTAGGCAGCGTTGGAGGTGCTAATTTGCGCCATGCGCAAAATAAATTTAGAGAAGCTTTTTATGCCGGTTTTTGAAAGGAGGCATACCTGCAATTAAATGGCTCTAGCTCAACAGGGATCTAAAATATGCCAAATAAAGTATATATCCGGACAAAGTAGACTTCCAGATGAATCAAACGTGGGGTTACTTATTATTCTATCATAAATATTGAGCCCGCAACAACTTGTGGAATTTGGATTTGTGCGCAAAAAAAAAAAAAAAATTATTTCAATCACTTCAGACATGATAAAATCTTTGAAAACTAGGCCTTTCTCTAGCTCAACGCAAAGCCCCAACCCTTGTGATAAAAATGAGACCCAGGTTTAGTGGTCCGGGTCCCCCTAGATGGAGCACGAGGCGCTAATTTGCGCCATGCGCAAAATAAATTTAGAGAAGCTTTTTATGCCGGTTTTTGAAAGGAGGCATACCTGCAATTAAATGGCTCTAGCTCAACAGGGATCTAAAATATGCCAAATAAAGTATATATCCGGACAAAGTAGACTTCCAGATGAATCAAACGTGGGGTTACTTATTATTCTATCATAAATATTGAGCCCGCAACAACTTGTGGAATTTGGATTTGTGCGCAAAAAATAAATAAATAAATTATTTCAATCACTTCAGACATGATAAAATCTTTGAAAACTAGGCCTTTCTCTAGCTCAACGCAAAGCCCCAACCCTTGTGATAAAAATGAGACCCAGGTTTAGTGGTCCGGGTCTCCCTAGATGGAGCACGAGGCGCTAATTTGCGCCATGCGCAAAATAAATTTAGAGAAGCTTTTTATGCCGGTTTTTGAAAGGAGGCATACCTGCAATTAAATGGCTCTAGCTCAACAGGGATCTAAAATATGCCAAATAAAGTATATATCCGGACAAAGTAGACTTCCAGATGAATCAAACGTGGGGTTACTTATTATTCTATCATAAATATTGAGCCCGCAACAACTTGTGGAATTTGGATTTGTGCGCAAAAAAAAAAAAAATAATTATTTCAATCACTTCAGACATGATAAAATCTTTGAAAACTAGGCCTTTCTCTAGCTCAACGCAAAGCCCCAACCCTTGTGATAAAAATGAGACCCAGGTTTAGTGGTCCGGGTCCCCCTAGATGGAGCACGAGGCGCTAATTTGCGCCATGCGCAAAATAAATTTAGAGAAGCTTTTTATGCCGGTTTTTGAAAGGAGGCATACCTGCAATTAAATGGCTCTAGCTCAACAGGGATCTAAAATATGCCAAATAAAGTATATATCCGGACAAAGTAGACTTCCAGATGAATCAAACGTGGGGTTACTTATTATTCTATCATAAATATTGAGCCCGCAACAACTTGTGGAATTTGGATTTGTGCGCAAAAAAAAAAAAAAAAATTATTTCAATCACTTCAGACATGATAAAATCTTTGAAAACTAGGCCTTTCTCTAGCTCAACGCAAAGCCCCAACCCTTGTGATAAAAATGAGACCCAGGTTTAGTGGTCCGGGTCCCCCTAGATGGAGCACGAGGTGCTAATTTGCGCCATGCGCAAAATAAATTTAGAGAAGCTTTTTATGCCGGTTTTTGAAAGGAGGCATACCTGCAATTAAATGGCTCTAGCTCAACAGGGATCTAAAATATGCCAAATAAAGTATATATCCGGACAAAGTAGACTTCCAGATGAATCAAACGTGGGGTTACTTATTATTCTATCATAAATATTGAGCCCGCAACAACTTGTGGAATTTGGATTTGTGCGCAAAAAATAAATAAATGGAAATTCCACATGCTGTTGCGCCCTCTATTTTTATGATAGAATTTTATTTAACCCCTCATTTGATTCATCTGGGTGTCTAGTTTCTCCTAATATATACTTTATGTGGTCTGTTTTAATTTTCTGTTGGGCTAGAGACATTTAAATGCAGGTATGCCTTCTTAAAAAAAAAAAAAAAACACATTCACAAAATTTTCCCCATGAATTTTGATCAACAATTATGTAGTCTATCAACAATTGTATAGTGACTCAAAATGCTACACAAACACACAACAAGCCCGCCACACATTTTACATTCACTCAATCAGTTGGATTGGCACATGGGGCATCCATGTGAGCAGTAACGCCACGTCAAGGCCCCAACCAGGTTACTGACCATTCACACATCTTTCACATCTGTTTCACTCACCGAATCACACACCTTTCATGCAAGAAGCTAGTAAAAGTGGAGTGAGTGACGTTAAGGGGGCAAAGAAGGGAAAAGTGCAGAAACACGGAAGGGGAAAAGAGAAAGATAATGAGGATTAGAGGGGGTGGAATAGAAACACCCCCCCCCCATTCACATCTGTTTCACTCACTGAATCACACACCATTCATGAAAGAAGATAGGTAAGGGAAGTGGGTGAAGGGAAGGGGCAAAGAAAAGGGCAGAGACAAAGAAGTTGAAGACACACCATTAACACCGCAGTTCAATCTGTCTTCAGAGGCTTCTTTCTACATCTGACGTACGGAGGACATCAGATTGTTGGGGATGGGGCAACCTATTTTATTGTATGTGGGGTGAATTACATTATAACTGGGGGTGGGTAGTGAACTGTAGGTGGGTAGTGAAACGTGGTGGGTATTGAACCGGAGTGGGTAGTGAAACGTGGTGGTAGTTTTTTTATTAACGCTTGAATTAACACTGCTATAAAATAATGGGGCTGGTTTTGGTTTGTTTTTTTATTTGGGAAAATTTAGAGGAATAGCACTATCCAGGAATAAATGCCAGCATGATCCGGGCAAGCTCTGTCCAGATTACACTGCACTGTGTCCATCAGAATGTCATCAAGATCTGCAAAGATCTTAACGGTGCTATAGCCAGATTTATCAAGAAGCACAAAATCAGTGGCATACCTCAACCTGAAATCTGTTTGTTCTCAGCCGAGAAACAATTCGGTCCCGGTATGCCACTAGTAATGTGTCACTGTATGATAAATCTTGAAGCAATCGGGCACACAAAGACCTGGTTTGGAGGGGCAGTCAGGGCAGTGAAGGCGGCTTTCCTTACGCCGCCCTTGGCGCGCGCAAACCCGACACCTTTTACATGGGGTCACTCGTTTCTCAGTTGGTGGAATGTAGCCTGGAAAGTGGCGGTCACGCAACCTAATTACATCTTCCACCTCTTCAACAATGGGAGCATTCTCTTCTGGACAGAGAAGGGACTCGATAACAGATTCCTGAAATTTTAGGAATGTTATCCGTCGGGCATGAGTGGCCTGATACAAGATGAATGCGTTAAGCATTGACATCTGTATCAGATGGACTGCCAGCTTTTTGTACCATACATATGCCTTGCGAGAAGCGAGATATGGTACAAGCATCTGGTCAGACTTGTCCACTCCCCCCATGTACCGATTATAATCCTGTACACATAGGGGTTTCATGATAGGGGAATCTCTCCATCTGACGTGAACTGCAGATGTGCATTCGTTATGTATCGTTGTAAGTAAATGCACATCCTTTTTGTCTGTGTATTTCACAGCCAGCAGTTCACCGCAGCGCAAGGCAGATGTTTCTCCTCTCTTTTGCTTCCCAAACTGTTTTGTTGGAAAGCCTTTCCTATTCGAACGGATGGTGCCACAGGCTCCAGTACCATTGCTGTACAAAAATTTGTACAACGGCACACCCGTGTAAAAGTTATCTGTATAAATACAGTAACCTTTACCGAATAGTGGATAAGCGAGGTCCCACACTATTTTTTCAGTGGTGGAGAGGGCGGGGGGGCAGTCAGGGGGGGCCAGCTGCGAGTCCTTTCCAGTGTATACACGAAAGCGATACATGTATCCACTGGAGCTTTCGCACAGCTTATAAAGTTTTATCCCATACCGAGCTCGCTTCGAAGGGAGGTACTGCTTGAAAACAAGACGTCCCTTATAAAGCAGCAAGGACTCGTCGACTGACAAGTTTTGGCCTGGAGTGTATAACTCTTCAAATCTTGCCATCAGATGGTCAAGAAGTGGCCGCAACTTGTACAGTCGGTCGTGATCTGGGTGGTCACGGGGCAAAGCATTTGCATTATCATTATAATGCAAATACCGCAGGAGCAATAAATATCTGTCCCTGCTCATAGTAGCAGGGAAGATAGGGGTGGTTTGGGTACTCTTTTTTGACCAGTATGAGGCTATGCTGGGTTTTTGCACAATCCCCATCTGCAGAGTGAGGCCCCAGAACTTCCTCATCTCTGGCAAACTGGTTGGGGTCCATTTACGCGCCCTCGCACTTGGCAACAATTCTGCCCCTAGACCTTGAAAATATTGTTTGGCATACAGATTGCTCTGCTGAACAATAAATTCCAAGAACCCATCATCTATAAATAGCTGAAAAAAGTTGATGGGTTCAAAATTAGTGGTGTCCACTAGTATACCAGGATTGCCAGAAAATTGTGGCAATACTGGCTGGACCATATTAGGGGAGGTCCAGTCAGATCCTGGTTCAGGCATCGCCACAGCCTGTGTTGCAGATACCCCTGCAATAGGCCTTTGGGCCGGTGCAGGATCAGGTAGTGCAACTACAGACCGTGCGGTCCCTGCATTACCACGGGAGCACCCTGGTAACTCCATGCGGCCACGCCGTGGCTCATCATGTAGTTCTTCGTCACTGGAACCGTCACTATCTGATGATGCTCCAGGGACAAAGTCACTGCCTGAATCTTCAAAAGATTCATCAGCGCTGAGATCAGAGTCTGACATCATAAGGACGTCAGCTGCTTCCTCAGCGCTTAGAAACCTTTTAGCCATAATTTGCTTTCTGAAAAGGTATTTTCAAAAGAAAATTACGCCGTTTGATAGTATCTATATATATATATATGTGTGTATATATATATATGCACGTGTGTGTGCGTATATAATATATTCTATATATATATATATAAGCGTGCGCGTGTGTGCGTGCGTGCGTGTGTGTGCGCGTGTGTGCGTGCGCGTGTGTGCGTGTGTGCGTGCGCGTGTGTGCGTGTACGCGTGTGTGCGTGCGCGTGTACGCGTGTGTGCGCGCGTGCGCGCGTGTGCGTGCGTAAATATGTGTATTATATGTGTGTGTGCGTATATATGTATATATATGTGTGTGTGTATATATATATATATATATATATATATATATAATGTGTGTATTAGGAATTTATCACCTATTTTATGGAGACAGCCTCTGCGACACTAACACCTCGCAATCCACATGCAGACTGAGGATAGAAATGAAAAAATTATCAAGATTTGAAAAATTCATTCCCCGTGATTGGCTGGAGGGTCAATCGCTAGGTTACGGGGTCATTTTAGGGTTATATTTCTATCCTCAGCGGCCATGTTGGAGGTGGCAGTGATAATTGTGACAGCTAAGTGATCATTGTTACTACAGTGATCACATAGCTGTAACAATAAAAAGTGAAATAAAATAATAAAAAGGGGATTGTATTTTTATTAAATGTGGGGTTTGGGGGCATCTGGGCAGTTTTGATTTTTTTTACTGCCCTTAGAGACCCTGTGTGTGGTGTTTTTTACTTTATGTTTTTTTTTTAACATTTTTTTTACATTTTACATTATAATGAGGCACACTGTTGGAAAGCTCAGGCTCTGGGCTTTCCATCGGTGCCTCATTTATTACTGCAGCCCTTACGGATGAGGAGATAGAGAGGTCCTAAGGACCTCTCCCCCCTCCTCCTAAGGGCTGTCTATGCGGCTGTTGAAGGTGACGTCATCACGCCAGGCGTGATGACGTCACCGCGACTCCCATGATCCCACAGTGAGGGCCGACATCCCGGATGTCGGTCCCTCACTGTTTGCCGCCGGGGATCTCAGCCACACCGCCGCTTCGCTGCCGGGAGGATCGGACGCGCTGAGCGCGTCCTCCGCACAGCAGCTGGAACTTCCTGGACGCGCTCAGCGCGTCCGTAGCAGCGAAGTGGTTAAGTATAAAAAACCTGTGTCTGCAGATTTTATTTACAATCTCCGTTTTAGCGCACCTATTCCAGAGCAGGTGTCTTGTTAGCATCTGATCCTGTAAGAAAGCTCCAGAATAGAAGCGCGAGCACCTTGGAATAGCTTGCCCTTCTATTCCACGGTGCAAATTAAAGTCTCCTATACAAAGTGTAGAAGAGGTTAATACACAGTAACTATGTGCAGGGAATGCTATACTTGAGGCACAAGCCATGCTTAGGCTAGAGTAGTGTAGTGATTCCCACCATTGTACTGGAGACGTGATGTGTATCGCAACCATGGAATAGGACCCTTCATCGTTTATCTTGTTTTATATTGTTTCTTTCTGATCTTTCCTCAGCATTTACTACCTATAAAATTCTGTTGATGAGTCCCATAAACTAAAATGCCTCACACATGCTCAGATGCTGCACTGGTTATTTTCAGTGAATGTTCACAATTTGACTATACAAAATAATGGCACGTCAGACTTGATGTGCTTCCAATGACTGGAGGGGTTTGTACTATTTTGATGTATCTGCTTTAACATGTGAACCATTCCAAATTATTCTTCTGTTCCAAATTATTCTTCTAGTCTTCTATAACATCGCTGAAAATTACCATAGATACTCGAGTATAGCGTGACCAGAATATAATGCGATGGATTGAGATTCATTATGGAAATGAGAGACTACTCAAGACTCGAATATAACGCGAGGAGCAAAATTATAAAAGTATACTGTACCGGTAAACCTTTAAAATCCTTCCAGGTTCTCTTAACACAGTCAGGCTCCCCCTCAGGCCAGGGTGTACTGCTCTAGAACGATTGCAGTTGTTGCCAAGTATGAAGTCACCTGCCATCCATCTTCTTTACTAGCAATTAGATGGCCGGTGGAGGCGAGCGAGGTGATTGATTGGCTTAAACCGAGTGTGCCCTCTGGCCATGATAGATCCCACCTCTCTCGAATCCGGGGGTTCCTGAAGTGTTTGCAAGCATCAAGGAGCCCACATTCACTTAAGCGAGACTACCACAACTTCCGAGACTTGGGATCCAGAGCATGGCAAGTTTTTTTTTTAACACGCGATGCAGATGTCTCGAATATAACGCGACACCTCCAATTTTAAGTTAAATTTTTGTCACCAAACTCTAGTGGTATACTCGAGTATCTACAGTAACAAGGACATTATTATATATATATTTGTGACACTACTTCATACTCTATTATTTTATTGTATCAATGCCATTTCTAAAATGGACAAAAAAGCTAGTGTGTTGTGCACGTCTAATACTGCAAAACCTAATCTTCGTATTATTAAATGGAGGTGCTTGACCCTCTTAGTTCGATAAGAGATTGGAATACATTTATTACTCGGGTTAACTGAAAGTTGTATCAATTTTCACTGAATGCATATTGCCCATCCATGTGAAAGCATTCACTGCTTCTAAAATAAATTACGCCAAATAATTTTCATGTTAATTAAGGTGAATGGAGAAATTAATTATTTACTGTATGCAATTTTAAAGAGACTTCAAATGGAAGCATATTTTCTGCGAAAATTAATGCACAAACATCCCCCAATTAATTCTCCAGATACATATGCTACTACAAAATGTAATCAATGGCTAAGATAATTTTTTTTAAAAATATCTGGAAGGCATTTAAAATATACATTTGTTAAATATTTTAGCTGTGATTATTTTTTTAATTTGGCATTCCTTATCACAGTAAACAGCTTGGTGAAGCACATTGGTTCTCATTGTTTATTTGTTTGCTACTGAAGAAAGATCTATAAATGACATTAATATAGTGTTATTGGAACATGTGGTGTATAGATAGCATATTACCAGTATATGCTAATGGTGTTAGCCACAGGGTCAGTACACTTTTGCCTCTAACAGTATATTTCTAATTTTCATACCCCCTAAGGATAGCTGGCGAGTTTTTGCATAGGGGGCATGTAGAAACAAATATCACTTTTGTTGCTGTACCAAATCTTGATACCACATTCTATCTGTTACAGTTTTAAATGAAATAATTGTTAAGTAATGTTGCAAACACAAACAGGTTACAATAATACTATATAGTAATGATATTTAATTAATAGTATCATAGTACTCATAGCTCCTCAAAACCATGCAGATTAAGGCCAGGGTAAAACGAGCGCACTACATGCGCTTGTACTGACGTGCCTCCCTCTCTGTCGCAGTGTTGTGTTGTGCTTCGACAGGACCGGCCACATGCTGTAGTGCGCGCACGAATTGCACAAGCTACAGTGGACGTGCTTCGGCTGTGCTGAAAGCCTCCCCTTCGAAGCGGTACAACATTTGTTCAACGGGACTGCAAAGCACGATCCTCCATAGGAGGATCGAGCCTTGCAGCGCTGAGCACACTAACTGCGCTCAGTGAAGTAATGACGGGCATCAAATTAATGAAAATCAAGTAATCCTACTAATATGTACCTGTAATATCGTAATGAAGTTAACGTAATGTTATAATAATTTGTAACTAGTTTCGACTTCGGTTAATATTGTCATTATTACATCACTGTACAGAGCACTGGTGAGACCTCACTTGGAGTACTGTGTGCAGTACTGGAGACCGTATCTCCAAAAGGATATAGACATCTTAGAGAGAGTTCAGAGAAGGGCTACTAAAATGGTGTACGGCTTGAAGGAGAAAAGTTACCAGGAAAGGCTTAATGATCTTAACATGTACAGCTTGGAAAAAAGACGAGACAGAGGAGATATGATAGAAACATTTAAATACGTAAAGGGAATCCACAAGGTAGAGGAAGGGAGTATATTTAAAAGGAAACAAAATAGGAAAACAAGAGGACATAGTCTTAGATTAGAGGGGCAAAGGTTTAAAAGTAACATCAGGAAGCATTATTTTACTGAGAGGGTGGTGGATACATGGAACAGTCTTCCAGTAGAAGTGGTAGAGGCCAAAACAGTAATTGAATTTAAGCAGGCATGGGATAGGCATAAGGCTATCCTAAACAAAAGATAAATCCAGGTAAAGTATCCATGTAATTGGGCAGACTAGATGGGCCGAAAGGTTCTTATCTGCCGACATTTTTCTATGTTTCTATTATGATGTAAAACATTCTGTGCAATATGCGTTGAATATCATGGTTTTTAATTTTTTTTGTATATCTATTGTGGATTATTTTTTCTTTCCTGTTCAGGCCAGGTCAGGAATGGGAAGTAACACAAATTCGGAAAACACAGTGATTGCATATAAATAATTGACAATGACCTGATATCTATATCATTAAATTAATTAATATTCCTGTTATTCACCATTATTTTCTGGAAATCTATTTTATAAATGATTGTATTATCTTTCCATAAAAGATAATCTGTAAAAGCATGTGCGCAGTTCTGATCCATCATTATGTGCTGGCGCAACGGAACTTGCGTACGTGACATTTGCAAGTCCCAATGCGCTGCGCAATTTGTGGCCCCTGCGTTACGCAAGTTGCATGGGAGCACAAATTGCACTAGAACGCTTCAGGGACTTCCGGGTTCAGGAGTCCCTGAGCCGTAGAGTGGCTGCGCCAGGCAAGGGAGAAAAGGTAAGTAATTACCAGAGCAAGTATAGCAGATACTGCACGATGATAGACCAAGAGCTTGGTCATAAGGTTAAACAGAGAGAAAAGTGAAGCAACTGGAAGGAACTTATATAATTAGGATAGTAGCTGGAAGGGGAGTGGCCGGCTGTGGAAGGGAGAATTCGCTTTTTGCTTGAACTCCACAGTGTTTCTCTCTCCCAGGGGTGAATTTTTGTCCTTTTAAGTTGAGATTTTATTCTGCGGCTCTTGAACAGCTGGCCTTTGGGACTGCACCAACCAATCCCCCCCCCTCCTCCGGTCCAGAGACTCGCCTGTGGGCTGCCATCTCCGGCTGGAGTGTGCTGCCGGCAGCCATTTTGCGGCCTAACCCTTGGCCCTTGTCACTGCCCAGAGTTGCTGAATTGAGTGCCCTGATCCCACCAGGGGAACATGCTGAGTGCCGTGGAGATGGAGGGCCCATGTCTCCCGGGCCATCCAGGATACTATATTACAGCTGCTGGAGGGTGAGGAACGTATGTTGACACAGGGGGACATGCACCGCATCACGGCCGTGTTGCGGTCTGGCCTGAAGCTGAAGCCCCGAGCAGCGATGCCCCAGGGGGCGACAGACCTGATATGGTTCGGGACAATGACGTGATTCCAGAGATGGCGGCGGTTGCTGTGTTATGTGTCGAAACTAAAAACACAATACATATGATTTAAAACAAATGTAAGCCGAATCTGGAGAGATAGAAAGATATGTGGATAAATTTACATGAAGCCATAGACAATCAAAATGTAATACATAAACAATAATGTGTGCAAATAAAGAGTTAAAGTGTTTAACATTTTTATCCAGTACCAGCACATTTCCTTTTGAAGAATTGGGCACATGGTTGATCAGAATAATAAATATCTATCCCCTATCCAGTATTTAAAGATTAAAATAAGGTTCTGTTATCTTTCAAATAAATAATAGAGGAGAGATTGGTAATTGCTTCATGGTCTTTTGGATGTTTTCCAGACATAAATGGAAAATGACAGTCCTGACAGTCCAATAAACAGTAATTAAGACCAATATAGACAGAGAAAATGCTATAGTTATGGTGTAATACAGCTTTTAGCCGAATATATTCTATATATTAAAAAAAAATATATATATATATATATATTTTAAATTAAAAATATCATTTGGGAAGCTTGAGAGAAGTTATTGCACACAAAATAATCAATCTTGAGAAAAGTCCACAAAGGACTGAAACGTTGACACTTTTATAGGCACAATAAAAGATTGTTTTATGAGACTCCCTAGAGTGTGGGCCTTTCTGGTGAACTCTCTCTCTCTATATATATAGTATTGTGCAAAGACTGGGGTCCAGCAGTGCCATAAGCAAAGAACTGTCAGAAACCATCTACTGATTCTACTCCCATCTATTGTCCTGGGAAGTCTGGACAGGACTCAGAATGATTGACATGGAAGAATGTGGCCAAAACGCCATACCTCCAATGTGGGCACAATGTAAAGTGATACAATAATAAGTGTCTGCAGGCAACAGTGAAGCATGGTGATGGTTCCCTGGAAGTTTGTGGCAGCATTTCAGCTAATGGAGTTTGAGATTTGGTCAGGATTAACGGTGTCCTCAATTCTGAGAGTTACAGGCAGATATTTATCCATCATGCAATACCAGCAGGGAGGTGCTTGTCTGGCTCCACATTTATTCTGCATCAGGACAACGACCCCAAACATACAGCCAATGTCATTAAGAACTGTCTTCAGTGTGAAGAACAAGGAGTCCTTGAAGAGATGGCTTGGCCACCACCAGAGTCCTGATCTCAACACCTTCGCGTCTTTCTGGGACTATATGAAGCGAAAAAAAGTGTTGAGATTAGGGCTCTGTGGGACAAACACACAATCTCAGCACCTTCAAGTCTGTCTTGGACTATACGAAGCAACAGAAAGATTTGAGGCAGGCTGCATCCACAGAAGATCTGTGGTTAGTTCTCCAAGGTGTTTGGAACAATTTACCTGCTGAGTTCCTTAAAATAACTTCTGCAAGTGCACCTCGAAGAATTAATGCTGTTTTGGAAGGAGAGTGGTCACACAAAATATTGATTTGGATTTATATTCTGCTCATTTACTTTCCATTTTGTTAATTGATAAAAAATAAACTATTTTTGAAAGCACTCTTACTTTACAGCATTTTTTCACACCTGCCTAAAACTTTTGTACAGTATTATATAAAGTATTTAAAATTTAAATGTTTTTATTGAGTTTTCAAACAAGACGGCAACAAATAGCACAAAACAACTGAAAGAAGAGTAATGCAATAGGATGAAAGAAAAAGAGGAAAAGAGAAAAAGGGAAATAATAGAAAATATGTCGCTGAGAGTCCAGTATACAGATATGGCTACATCCGGCCACATTACATCACATAGATCGACAAGTTATGAGGGTGCGTTGTGACATGTCATGTAACATTAAAGTTCAAAGACGACATAACAGGCAGGAAATCAGACGGGTATCCCATATAAACCAGAAATTCTTTGAGGTCAGGGAAGACCCGGAGATAGTGTGGTACCGTCTAACAATCGAAATTCTTTGACGCGTTCAGTTATAAAAGAAATTGGGGGCACCATTGTGGATTTCCACCTCGCTGCCAGTAGGAGAGAGGAGATTGTCAGGATGTGAGCTAGCATCTGCTTTTGGAAAGGGGAAAATGGCTTTGGGAAGAAGTGTAGTAACATAATTTCAGGGAGTGGGTCCACCGTACCACTGAGGATGTTGGAGCACAAAGCGGCTACTGCAAGCCACCACATTAAGGGCTAAATTACAATCTTCACGCAAGCGTTTGCGCTGGCGCAAAAATCCATTAACGCGAGGGATAAAACCATTTGCGCCTAATCCCGTGTTACATAGTCAGAGCAACAACCACACGCAATCGTCTACCGCGGTTGAACCTGTGCGAACACAGCGCGAGCTTACTGTACTTCGTGAGTCCTATACTTAATATTGTGAGTGCAAATGCGAAAGTGCGCTGGTACGAGGATGGTATTACAATCTATTATCGGTAATTACCGCATAGCACTTGCGCACATAATTTTAACAACTGCAAAAAGCTGGTGTTAATGGCAAATCTGACCAACCTGGCCAAACCAAAATACACCAGCCCAGTAAAAAGTGCAGCAAAGTGTAGTTGCCCCTTCAACACATACCCAAACAATAAAATGGAGAAGTTGTGTGTGCATGTATTATCGCTGCAGCATATATGCTCAGATTGATTGTGGCAGGCGCAATTTCTTAATGTGAGATAATTGTAGTTCTTAATTCTGATTGGCTGAATCGCGAGAAGAAAACTGTTCGCACACTGGTTCTTGAGCGAGACGGTACTGCGCGAGCATTTGGCCGCATCCTGTTTGCGCGCTGTGTTGATCGGCGGATGAAGAGCTGCTCGAGGATTGTAATTCCAACGGTGATTTGCGCGCGCAAAAGTTTAACGCTTGGTGCAAAGATTTTTGCTTTGCGAGAGGTTTTTTGCGCGAAGAATGTAATTTAGCCTAAAGTATTTATATATAAAAGTTATTATTTTCGTAAGAAAATCTGTAATTATTGAAACACTGATTTGCTGTAATACAGGAAAAAATGGTCAGTTGGGTCTCCTGAGCAGAGCAATATTCGCTCTTTGTTATTTATGTATTAATTTTGTCAGAACTGACATTGTGTGGATTTGTTGCATTTTTTCTTAATAATTGAGAATCTCCTATATGCATATGCCACATGGAAATAAAGCCCTCTGTCTTTTAAAAACATTTTAAAATTCATCTTTTTCTATTGCTTTCTGCACCAGCTTCCTCTTTCTGTTTTGTGTACAATTCTGTGATTCACCTCTGAGGGAGAAGTGACAAAGGAGGTTGGGTCTTCTCTTTTTGCCCTTATCCTTTACAAATTTGTTGACCTCCTTATTTCTAGAAGTGCCTCGTTGTTCCTAACTTGGAGCATATCCTTTTTTGGTTCTGATTCTGTGTCTTTGCTGGAGTGCACCACATGATTGTAATGATCATAGTTTTACATTGTTACGTCCACATTATGGCCTTCCACCTATATTGTTATAACATTCAACTGCGGAGTCTGGAATAGCTCTACTCACTTCTCTTTCCTTTTATAATGAGCTGGTCTTAAACGGACCTTCTATTCGCTCTGACCACTTTAGCCTTTTTTAGGTGGTCAGAGTGAGATGAACATGTTCCTCCTGACCCGCCCTCCCCCATATCTCGAAGATCAGCTCTGAGAGCTGCTTGAAGAGGAGTTTCCTCTAAGTAGCCAAATTCAGCACAGCGAAATTCGTCTGTGACCGAACTTAAGTGTCCATATTTAGCTGCAGCCGACTTGGAGTGTCCATTAGATTGGACCTTATTGTACAATTCACACGCAAACAGTTCCAGGGCCTTATGCATTTGGAAGCCCTGGAGTGGAAGAAGAGGGCATCCCTGCACCATTGGACAAAAAGTCTGTATTGTAACATAGCTATAAGAGATATTAAAAAAATAATTGCACAGGTGTTGTCGGCAGCATTTGCACAATTTTTAATGAAGAAAAAGGGGGAGGTAAGTTTTAGAGTAGCGTGTTCATTTAACCATTTCTGCCTAGGTTTGCACCAGATATGATATTTTCATCACACATGGCTCGCTATAGTAGGACATATTTATATTATATAGATTAGTCAGCATGTTTCGTTATGATACGTTTAAAGCAGGCCCATTAAAATTCTTGTGGCGAGACTTACCTCCATTTATAACTTTCACCCTTATTTCCTATCCATCCTTTTTCTGTATCGCTTTATTGTTTTTATATTTTAGTATTACATGAATAAAATTTTGGGATTTTTAGACTATATCCGTGTACATACCTAGAGCGCAAGAGTGGGGTGTTGTCTGTTTTTTGGCTGACTCAAGGGTAAAGCCCTTTTACCTAGGGATCTAGTAATTCCCATTTGTTTCAGGACACCTGTGTTCTCTGATAATTTTAAATATGTTGTGTTATTTTTGTTACTCAATTTCCACGCTGCAATTTACTTATGTGATCTTCTTGAACCTGTTTATTCATCTAAAACCCAATAATTATTATTTAGACAAAAAAAAACAGTTTATGTGTATGAGTGTGTTAAATATGAAATATGGAAAATATGATTGAACGCAAATATAGCAAAAATGCCACAATTGCTTGAGTCCTTTATTAGCAAACAAGCAGAATGAGTCCGTGTCAACAACCAGGTTAAGCAAAGAAATGCGTAATCATGCTGATATATGGGTTAATTAATAATCCCTTTTCAAGGGGAAAATAGAAACAATGTAGTAATAAACACGAAGAGGGGCATAACTGTATAGTGTATTTTTGGAGCATACAGTATTCTGAGTAATAAAGGTTCCTTGGAAAAGCATTTCCACCTGTAAAAAATTTTTCTGCAGCTCTGTTGCCTAGAAACATAGCTGATCAGTGAGTCATTTATCTACACTGTGCTACATGTATTGCATGTGCTTTCCGTCGCTACTGTCGTAGACACAGTTATTTATGTAATGCATAGAACTAGTCATATATATTAGGATAATATTGAATATCTATTTTTATCATACATTTAAAAATTTCCAATAATCACAAAGCTAGATGAATACTTTATTTCAATAGCTATTTTAATACCGACAATATACAAGTTTTATTTTGAGAAAATGCAAAAAAAAGAGAAAACCATAACCAAAGGTTTGCTTACTAGACATTGCAATATACTGTATATATATTCAGTGTTTAATTGATACTTACATTTGCATTTCTAAAATCTTTACATTATATCATTATACTAGTAACAGTGCAACATTGCATACTTGTTTCACATTTTAAGGGGTTGGCATGGAAACCACTCAGAATTATGGCATTTGTCTGAACAGGCATCACAGCTGCTGGGAATGAGCGCATTTTGAAAACTTAAACGCAAATAAGATAAGATTGATCTTCTAAATAGGTTTGTGTTTTTAAACAAAATCTATTTTTTTCTATTGGCTTCACAGTGTGCAGTCGACAATATCCGGGTTATTCAGAGAAAGGTGAAAACCAGGAGAACTGGCAGGAGAAGAGAACAATCTAGACCAAATAGCCGATTTGGAAAGTGAGATAAATGGGAGAATTTTTCTGGTTTGGCTATTTTGACCTCGAATTTTCACTTCTCCGGTCATTCTCCTGAGTTTCACCTTTTTTTGAATAGACCTGTATAAGTCCCATTTACTGCAAACAAAAGTTTTAGCAAGCAGGGACAGTGTTAACAGCAGCATGCAAATGTGTTTTGTGTAAAGAAAACAACATGCAGTGTATATATTGATTTTTATTGCAACTGTGAGATTGATATTTTAGAGCAATTCAATACACATTTAATATGCACATATGAAAAACATAAACAGTGCAGACCCTAATCCAACTGTTCCCTATTCCGAGCTGTTAATGAGTGGGACTGTTATCCTTAACTCATTCTTAGCTCATGCATTAACATTAGCTTTGCTTCTGGCTCAGCTGTAATGACTTCCTACTGTAAATGAATGATTCTTATACTTTGTATAGAAAGCATTAATTTGCGAGCAGCCAGAAAATAATATGCAGTACCAAGGTCAGTCTGAGCTTCCTCCACCCACGCAGCTGTCACTCAGCAGACGGGATTTCAACCATTCATGCTGGTGCCGAACGCAGCAGCGAGCGTTCAGGGAGGCAGCAGTGATGAGCACCAATCCATTTTTCTGCCCAGGCGTTTGCGTTAATTGCAATATGCAATTTGAGTTGCGAACGTACGAAAGTTACAAACGCAACAAATTGTGTAAGGCGTTACAGAGATTTTCACATTTTGGAAGCCCCGAGCCAAAGAGAAAGAGCAGCTGTGCTCCAAAGGAGAAAAGGTGAGTATTTACACTAAAACTAAAACAAATCAGCAGATGCTGACAGCAGCATGTGTGTAATTATGTAATGGGAGAAAAGGGGGTACATTTTTATAGAGTGTTCCTTTAACAGTTTAAAAACATTGGCATAGGTTCATAGCATAATTTCATTTGTTCACTAGTATGGTTTTACAGGCAGTACATTTCATGCTTTTGGCATCATTTTCCTTGGTTTTGAGCTTGTTCAGAATGACTGTCAGTTTTTCTTGTTTTTTTTACTCATTTGCGTATGTGGGATTTGTTCTCACATGTTCTACTGGTGGGCAGTGGCGTAACGTGTGGGGCCTCGGGGGCGGTCGTCCTGGGCGCAATTTTCTTAGGGGCGCAAAATTTCGAAAAGAAATTTGAACCACTAATATTTTGCAGCAGGGATCAGCAAGGTGTCCGCCAGTTTTGCCACGCCGGCGGTGACTTAGCACTCAGAAGGGAGGAGCTGGACAGAAAATTCTGGTCCTGTCCTAACTCCTCCTTAACGCTGACATGAGTCACATGAAGCAGCACAGCATTATTTGACGGAACACCCTGTACCACACTTGTCAGCCCCCCTGCCGCTGGCAGCCCTGCTAGCCACTGAACAGGAAAGAGGGAGAGAGGAGCCTGCCCTGTAGCACATTTAAAATCTGGTCTCCACTAAGCCCCCTGGACAGCCCCCCCCCCCGGGCCACCAGCAACTCCATGCAGGTAGGTGACACTGTATGACACCAGAGCAGCGTGACCATCACACAGTGAGGGGGTACTGGGGGAACAGGGAGAGGGTGACTGGAGGTTCTGGGAGAGAATGACTGGGAATACTGGGAGAGAGTGACTGGGGATACTTGGATAGAGACAGAGTGACTGGGAGAAAGTGGGGGTACTTGGAGAGAGAAAGTGAGAGAGTGACTGGGGGTACTGGGAGAGAGTGACTGGGGTCATGGGAGAGAGGGAGTGACTGGGGGTACTGGGAGTGACTGGGGTACTGGGAAAGAGCAAGACTGGGGGTACTGGGAAAAAGTGGGGGCACTGAGAAAATGACTGGGGGTACTGGGAGAGTGTGACTGGGGTATTGGGAGAAAGTGGGGGATACTGAGAGTGACTGGGGTACTGAGAGAGAGTGACTGGGTGTAGTGTGAGAGTATAACTATGCTAGTGTATAACGGGACAGGGTGACTGGTAGCAGTGGTGTAGCATGGGGGGCATGTGTGTTTCATTTTTTTATTATATCAGTATTTTGTTAATATACAATACATTTGTTTGTGGGGTAACGGGGGTCAATACTCTACTGGTGGAAGGGAATCTGGGTGTGTTACCGTGTCCACAGGTTGGGGGGCACACAATCCTTGCCTTGCCCCGGGCCTTTACAACCCACGCTACGCCACTGCTGGACTGGTGGGTCTGAATGTTTGTACTTTATGGGCATTCCATGACTTTCTCCTAACAAGATTAGGAAGGGTTTTGGCAGTCTCTAAATTGTGCCTTCACTTTGCTATGGGGCTGGCCACAAGGTTGAGACTCGGAAATATTGGACTTCGTGATTTAGCAATGTGCTTTGAGAGGTGTATGGTTTTCTGCATTTTTGACAATTTGACTTTTTGCATTTGTTTGCAAATGTATTGTAGACCCATTGGGCCAGATTACCTTCCTAACGCAAGCACTCACATAAGTGGGCATTAGTGCTAAATTCACTGAAGTGATAGCGTGACACCCAGATCAGACCTTGATCATTAATTGGTTAAAAAAAATCTGTTAATGTGTCGGTAATGGCGCTGTCTAGAGTGAGCTTACTGTACTTTGCGCTCCCTATATTTAACATGGGGAGCACAAAGAGTAATTAGCGTTAGGATCACAAAGTCATAATGCTAATTACGCACTGCTGTATCTAACTGAAAAGTTAACCGCAGCTCTAAGCTGGTGCAGCTTCTATGGGGTTAATGCATAAAAATAGAGGACATTTTAATACTGTACGATAAGAGAGGACAACAGCAACAATGCCGTTAGATGAATAGCTGTGTCAATTTTGACATTTAACATTTTGTCCCAGTAGCTTGTATTATGTTGGAAATTCTCAATTGATTGAAAGACCCTCACCTTTGTTATACTAATGTCAGAAGTGTTATTACCAGGATTGCAGAGTTCTCTGATACAACCAGGACTGGACTTGTAGGGGGCTGAACTTGCAGTCAACCCTGCTGCTATATAGCGCTGGGGGCTTGCTCTGCCACCAGCAGGAAAGGGGGCCCAACATTATCTGCTCTTATGCAAAGACTCTACTAGCTAATGTATGTGTATACATATATCAGACTGACTGACTGCGCGTGCATCTGTCTGTGTTTGCATCTGTCAGTCTGTGTATGTATCTTTCAGTCTGTGTGTGTATCTGTCAATCTGTCTAGGTGTACATAGCTCACCCCGTGTCCATTTCTGTCTCCCTTTTGTGCTTTAGTCTGCCAGCTTCTGTGTATCTAAATGTTAATTGATGCATTTGTGTGAGTTAATTTCAAATGTAGAAAGGGAGGCCCTGTAACAAACTTTGACCCAGGGCTCACATCTCTCTAGATACGCCTCTAAATAACATGTCATATTTATTGAGGTAAATTGAATATTTAATTGAACTGAACAACTGAAATATGGTTTAAAGAAGGGCAACTGCAAATTCATATCATATGATGGTGGCTGAATTCAGAGATATGAGCAGGATTGCAAATTTTTTACATATAAAGACAGCTAAATCACAACCAGGTGGCCTTCTACCTGAAAACGCAGCCAGTGATAATTTCTCTGTCTACTTCAGTTGAATGGATCTGTACTATAAAAGCCTATATAGTTGTGCTCAAAAGTTTCAATACTGTGGTAGAAATCTTAAAATTTTGCCTTTGATATTGAAAATATGACTGATCATGCCACAAAATTTTTATTTAAGGATAGTGATCATATGACACCATTTATTATCACATAGTTGTTTGGCTCCTTCTTAAGTCATAATGATAACATAAATTACCCAAATGGCCTGATTAAAAGTTTACCCACCCTGGAATGTTTGCCAATGTTCCAGACATGCACGGTGTCATGTACAGTTTAAAATGGCAATTAAAGGGTAATTTTTCACATCTGTGCCTTTTAAAATTGCAATCAGTGTCTATGTATAAATTGTCAATGATTTCGTTAGCTGTCATGTGGATGCACTGACCAGGTTGAGCCATGGGGAGCAGAAAAGAACTGTCAAAAGGCCTGCGTAACAAGGTAATGGAACTTTATAAAGGTGGAGGATATAAAAAGATATTCAAAACTTTGAAAATGCCAGTCAGTACTGTTTAATCTCTTATTAAGAAAACTCAAGGATCTCTTGATATCCAGCCAAGGTCAGGTAGACCAAGAACGTTTTCAGCCACAACTGCCAGAAGAATTGTTCATGATACATAGACAATCCCACAGGTAAGCTCAGGAAAAACACCGGTTGCTCTGCAAAAAGGACAATGTGTTTGTTTCAAGAAGCACAATACGACGATACTTGAACGAAAATAAGCTGCATGGTCGAGTTGCCAGAAAGAAGCCTTTGCTTCGCCAATGCCACAAAAAAGCCTGGTTACAATATACCGGAAAACACCTTGACACGTCTCACAGCTTCTGGCACGCTGTAATTTGTAATGACGGAACCAAAAGAGAGCTTTATGGTCACAACCACAAGCGCTATGTTTGGAGAGGGGTCAACAAGGCCTATAGTGGCAGGTATAACATCCTCACTGTGAAGTGTGGTGGTGGCTCACTTAGGTTTTGGGGTGTGTAAGCTCTAAAGGCAAAGGGCATCGTGTGAAAATTGATGGCAAGATGAATGCAACATGTTATCAGGAAATACTGGCAGACAATTTGCATTCTTCTGCATGAAAGCTGCGCATGGGACACTCTTGGACTCTCCAGCACAACAATGACCATAAGCGCAAGGCCACGTTAACCCTCAAATGGTTACAGCAGAAAAAGGTGAAGGTTCTGGAATGGTCATCACAGTCTCCTAACCTTAATCACATCGAGCCACTCTAGAGAGATCTCAAATGTCTGGTTCATGCAAGAAGACGAAAGACTTTACAGGACTTGGAGCCATTTTGCCAACACGAATGTGCAGCTATACCAGCTGCAGGAATTTGAGGCCTCCTAGACAACTAATACAAAAGACAACATGTTGTCATCAATGCTGACTGGGCAATACACAGTATTGAGAAACAAGGGTATGCAGACTTTTGAAAATGGGTCACTTCATTTTTTTATTTGTTTTCTTGTTTTGTTTTAGGAGTTTGCCATTCTGTTATCACCCACAGTTGAATATGAATGCCATAAGAAATAAAAGAATTGTGTTTTGCCTACTCACTCATGTTTTCTCTAAAAATGGTACAAAAACTACCAATTCTCCAAGGGTATGCAAAGTTTTGAGCACAACTGTAAAAGTCTAAATACATTTTGATTTTGTTCCTTTCCATCCGTGGGATTCTTCCCTGAGTGGTATTTAATTGCATATGACTGACATTTATTCCTAAAACAAAATGTAGAGATGGTTACTGATACTTATGCTCTTAGGCTGTGGTCTCACACAAACCACTTTTAACATCCGTCTGACCACACTTTTTGCTGTCCGTCATAGCTTTTCAATGGAGTCAGTAGAGAGCAACACATGAAGCACGTGTGTACTTTTTCACGCATGGGCAACGCATGTTGCAACGGACACCAAAATGGTATTGATATGAAAAGTTACAACAGATATAAAGAAATCCCTGCATACAGATTTTTTTTTCTTTTTCTCAATGTCAGTCAAAACTAACTGATACAATATAGCAATTATTTTTCTCAACTTCAGTCAAAACTAACTGATACTATACAGCTTTTTTTTCTTTCTCAATGTCAGTCAAAACTAACTGATACAATGTAACCGCAATCTCATCTGTTACAAAGTGCATCCGTTTCAACGGGCGCACTGTGCGCAATCAGTGTGCTTTTGTAGAAGAGAAAAATGGTTGAATCAGCGCTTCCTTCAGCCGTGATCACCCTCGTGCTGTCTTCCTTATCGTAATGTTGATATGTACCTCAAACAGTGAAATAAACCATAGTGCAGCAGGTACTAAATTCGCATAGATATATCGACGCAAGAGGAATTCCACTCACATTTCTTTGTGTCTCGATCAGACACTAGATGTAAATACAGCCAAAATTTTAGAGGGAACACCGGATCTCCCATACAACCAGCAGATTCGTTTGGGCCGTTCCGGACAAACTTCAGGATACAATCGGCTAATAAAATCTGGTTTATTCAGAAAAAAACGAATAATACACCCAAACGCGTTTCGCAACGGTGTCGCTTCCTCAGTAGGTGTGACTATTTTTTATTTTGATCACTCTGGTTATCGAAACCATCGCTAGGTGGTGCCATTGATACAGTCTTTCTAGTGTGCTTTTTTGACTGCAGCCTTAAGTGAGGACAAGCGGTACCTCTGGAAGGAAGGTTACTTTTTGTTGGAGCTTCCTGTTTGCTGCTACACTTAAAACCAGTATTATCCTTAGGCCACAGCTAGCAGAGATCCACAGTCAGCCCAAAGGAAGAAAATAATCATCTATTGGTCACCAAAAAGGGATATAATTACTGAGAATTAAGGCACCACACTTTATCATAGTTCTTCTATGGTATACTGGTCCGGTCTGGAGGAAAGTTTTTTTCCTCCATCCTAACATGGTCAGTAAACTTAGGTAAGTGGAGATTTTTCAACTTTTAGAAGTTTGGCAACTTTTCATCATAACTGCCCTGTTTAGGTGTTTAAGTCCTGCATTTGAATATTATGCACTTGTGTGATCCTAAACTTGCATGTATTTAGTTATATAGTATATTTGGATTCCCTTTATATCATGAACTCTTCTGACCCATTGACCTACAACACTGTAATGTCTCTGCTACTACTACTGTATAAATTAGATTGGATTGTCTCTAGTATTAGCCTGTTGTTTTTTACTGAAATGGAATGTTCACCTTAATCTAACTAACTTTACTACTTTAATTGAAATCATGACGAAGGCCCGTTTCTTCACTTTTATAGGAGTTGACAGAATTTAGGTTGTTTGTCTGTTTGTATCCCATATGAAAGACTTATCTAGGTGCACCTAGTACACTATATGGCATTTATTACGCTGTTTTGAGCCACAGAGACTTTTTATCCTTTCCATGGTTTGTCATTATGTTCGGTTTTATAGCTTCCAATAAAAGTTAAATTTTATTTACTATCTCAGTCGATCAATATCCTTTGTTCTATCCATGTTCCAGGGTTACCCCCATTTCTGCTGCTGGATATTGGCTGTCACTATTCCTGCAGGGGTTTTCTTTCGTGCTTCCACTTGTTTACCTGCCGGAGTATAGACCATATATTTCCAAACAATGCCATTGGCCTAACTTACCTTCTCATTTGCCATGGCAGGACCAAATGAGGAGGTGATGGCACAAAGCGTTATTACACATTGGTTGATCTAAAACACAAGCCACGCACCGGTGTGAGGAGAGTGAGGGTCCTTTTGACCCCTGTATTTCCATTTACACCAGACAAAGTTATGTTAGGTGTCAATGGACAGGCCAGAGTTTGGCTTTTCTAATGATACCAAAACATGACCATGTTATATATTAAAAAAAAATAAAAGAATGCTATTTATTTATTTATTTTTTGTTCCAAAGCAATGACAATCAGGGTTATACAAAGAGAGGTGAAAACCAGGAGAATGACTGGAGAAGTGAAAATTCTAGGTCCAGGGACTGCTTTTATTTTGGTCGTGCTGTGCAGGAGTCTCTGCCCAGCCTTGTGGTGTGCTCATCTCCTGTCTGTATACTTGTTGTCTTTATTTAGTCAGCTGTGTCTCCTGCATTTTAACTTTTGGGGCTTTTAACCCCAAATATGGCCCAACCGCAGCTCACGCCGCATGGCGCCGTGACACGCGTCCCAATGGTAAATTGAACTAGCACCTTGTAATATCTAAGTTGTTGAGATTCAAAAAAATGATTGCGCTCCCCATATTAGGCATACGAGATGCAAAATACAGTAAGCTCATGCAAGCTGGTAGGCGGAAAAGTTTTTCACCAAAGTTTAGCGTGAAGATCGAAATATTGATGCCAGACATTAAACTTCCTAATGCTAGTACTAGCGATTACATATCAAGATGCTACATTAGCACAAACTGTTGAATATAGCCCACTGCACCAACATAAAAGCAGAAAATGTGTTTGTTTGTTTTCAGTTTTAGTCAAAACTGCATATTTTCTTGGAAAAATGAAGTAACAGATTCCCATTTCTATTTATTTTTTTACAAGAGTACCTCATAGAATATATAACCACAAAAGTTGGAAATCTTAAAATGTTAAAAAAAATATTTTAAAATCTTTAAATGATTGAAATTTTTATGGAAATTTGCATTTTTTTAAAAACATTTGGTTATAACATTCTGACAGAACTTGACGTATACATAGAATAATGATATATTATGAATCTGCCGAGTCTGCTGAAAATAAGGATACATAATTGGTCTTTGTCATATAACCATGCTGGGTGGAGTAGAGGCAACATCACTGCTCCTCTCCAGTCTTTGGGCAAGACACCTAACGGATCACACTCACCACCCAGGACATACCTGAAAAGGAGAGAAATCTCAATGTATTCTTGCTGGTAAAATACTTTCTCAAAAAAATAAAATAAATTCGGGGTGAAATGGCTCAGCAGTGAAGGCAGGGCTGGATTTATAACTAGGCAGAGTAGGCATGTGCCTACAGGCGCCTGTCACAAGGGGGCACCTTGGTCTGTAAATTTTTTTATTTTATCTTTTACAATTTTCAATCATTTAGACCACTGTATCTGGAGTCCTAAGGGCTAGAGTAACATATGATGTATCATTGGAAAGGCCAGATTAGATTTATTATTTAAATATATGTTACAGTATATTAAATATAACCAGGTTAGATTTAAGTAAAAATAAAATATGTTTCTCTTTTTTTACTAATGCAGCATTATTATTCAGTTTACAATTATAAAGTGAACAGTGATCCTACGCTAACTCACCTTCTCATT
Organism: Leptobrachium leishanense; assembly: GCA_009667805.1. Lineage (NCBI taxonomy): Eukaryota > Metazoa > Chordata > Amphibia > Anura > Megophryidae > Leptobrachium > Leptobrachium leishanense. The sequence continues at coordinate 174,158,084 of CM019067.1, read as the reverse complement.
TTCCACACTGTCAGCAAGTGTGGAGCTGATGATGCAATGCATTGTTTCAGCTACAACCTAGACCGTGACACTGCAGTGAGGAGAGTCTGGAACCTGCATCTCTGAATTGTAGACTGCACATGGTTAAGTGAGGTGTCATTGGAAAGGTCAGCGTCTGGTCTTTACAATGATACCAAACATGACCATGTAATGTGTAAAAATAAAAAATTGATAAAAGTAAATGCAAATTTTCTACAGCAGAGGCAATATTTGCTTTTACAAATAAAACAAACAATGCCACTGCACTAACTCAACTAAGGCAACGGATTCAGATCCTTTAATTTTATTTGACTGCAAAGTGAAACATTTTTTTTTTTTCGTTTTTTTCAACTTTTAGTTTGGCCTGAAACGAACATTTAAAAAGTCATTTTGGCATGTTTCCTTTTTTCTGGGGGGGTAGGGGTGCTACACATTTCTTTGCCTACAGGCTCCTGAGATGCAAATCAAACACCTGAGTGAATGCGTTAATAATTATATTTTTCCATTCAGCCGCGTTGTTCAAAATGCTGCCGCGTGGTGCCCGTTGACATCACCTGCTGTGATGTTTGGAAGTCTCAACTGCCTACTCTACAACTCCCACATGGCTTTGTAGCCTCCCTAAATAAGCTACTGAGCTCAATGGAGAATGCTGACGCTGCAGCTCAAGGGAGGAGTGAGGGGTGGTCCGAGCCTTGCAGGTTTGTACCACCGTGGGATACAGAATAAATTTGACTTTGGGCTCTGTAGCTACATCTCAGCAAAACATCATTAGCCCGTGCACTGCATCACAAGTTAGAGTGCGATTATTGTAGATTTAAATGATTTAGACCACAATAAGACAAACAGTAGAAAACCACCCCTGCAGAAATAATATCCAGTAACAGCAGGGTATATCTAACCGTGGATAATTTTCAAATTGGAGTCTTGAAATTTTTTAACACACGTTAAAATGGTGAGTTTCATTTGTATTCTGTGCTTATATGACATGTATACTGTATAGCACTTTGGTCAAGTATTAATATAATGTAGCAGAATTTGTGCAGTTGTCAAAATTTATTTGTTATCCTGTCTTTTGTTAAAGAGCACACGATTTTGCACTATTTGAGGTTTCTTGCTTATAATTGAAAGTATGTTTATCAATTTTTTTGCATTTCTTCCAGAATGCATATAGTAAATTTAGTGTAATAATTGACATAATTGTGTAGATGATGTTCCTTTTCTAGTAAGACTTCAACATAAAGGCTGTAGGTCACATATTTAAAGATTAAATAGATTTCAAAGACTTCAATAACTCTTAAACCCTTTCAAGATTTTAACCCATTAATGAATTTTCACAAATCTGTAACCCAAAGCTCTGTTCAAAATTATGAGAATTTAGTTCTTAATATATGGCCATAAATTGCTAAAGCCTATCACAGTGCTCCCCTCCCGTTATGCTTAGTTAGGCTAGGGTCAGACGAAAGCATTTTTACACGCGAACGTAAAAAAGTGCGTCCGAACGCATAGATGTAATTTTTCACGGAATATGCGAAAACGGTCATACGATGCGCATTTTCGTGCGTGATGTTTTACGAATCCAAACCAGGAAACTTTTTGCGTCTGGACGTTATGTTGGCCGGACATGAGCAGGGTCTGACATCTCCAAATCACACACACACACCGCTAGCGGGCGCAGCGCACTCTGTACGTCCGTACTAGCGGTTCTGCGTTCTCAAAAAAATGCGTTCATTTTCCACTTGCGTTGCGCAGCCGGACTTTCGTGCGACCGTACTTCGTATATTGGCTGTCATTGCCCGTTATTTGCTGCTAGTGCGGCCGTGATTAAGTGCGCCAGAACGCACGTTAAAAATGCGCTGGTCTGACCCCAGCCTAAAAGTTGAGTGCTGCCCTCCTGGTGTATTTTGTATGAAAAGGGCTGACAACCCTCTGACATGCACCCCTCCCTGTCACAGGTGTTACATCTGCAGGTTTTATTTAACCTTAAATCACATCGAGCTCCAGAAAGGATTCTGTCCTCCGTGAGTCAATCCCATAATGCCGATCATTAGGTGACAAGAACTGGACCTATCATCGATGGGATACATTTACACATTGACAGGCTTAAGCAATTTATGCGGATCCATATGCTGCATTAATTATATTGCAGAGAGGTGCTTCCCCGCAGTGTGCGGATTCATATGCTGCATTAATTATACTGCAGTTGAGGCACTGCCCAGCAGTGTGCAGATTCATATGCTCCATTAATTGTATTGCAGAGAGGCGCTGGCCGGCAGTGTGCGGATTCATATGCTGCATTAATTATACTGCAGAGAGGCGCTGCCCGGCAGTGTGTGGATTCATATGCTGCATTGAAACCTATGGGTTAAAAAGCCTTGTTTCTTTAAAAAAAGTTAGAAAACCTAAAATTTCACCCAAAAAGGCCCCTATTACATTCCTTGCGCAGCGCATTTGCATGCACACAAATGCGCATTTGCGCGAGGAAAAAAACATTAGCGCATAACGTCCTATTATGACGTTTGTGCAAACAATGCGAGTTAACGTCCAACGTGAGTGACCCTGCGCGAACCCAGTGCGAGCGCAAGTTCCTGCGTGCATCCTATACTTAACATTGTGAGCGTCAATGCATCATTTTAACATCTTTGAAAACCTGGTGTTAACTTACAATCTGAACGTTCTGGCCGAAAAGAAATGAAATCTGCACAGAAAAAAAAAATACAGCACAGTACAGTTACACAGTCTACACATACCCAAACAATAAAATTAATAAATTGTTTAATTTTTTATTTTTGTTGTAGCACATATACGCAGATTGACTTTGGCAGGCGCAACAACCGAAACCTAGCAAATGGTGGTTCTTAATTCTGATTGGCTGAATCCCATGAAAAAACAGTCTGCCCACCAATTCCTGCACGCAACGGTCATTCGCACCCGGCTTTGCGCGTCGGATTTGCGCTCGAAAAAAGTTGAAGGCTGAAAAAATGCGCTCGGATCGTAATTCCACCTTAATTTGCACGCGCTACCATTTTTTGCGCATTTGCGCGAAGAGTGTAATCGGGCCCAAAATGTCTAAAAAATCCTAAAAGAATAAGTAAGTAAAGAAACTTTTATTCTATTGGTAGTAATGTACTTGCTATTCTTAAATAAGCAATAAAAAATGAAATAACTCATAAAAAAACGAAAAACCAACTGATCCGGATCACCCGAAATGATCTGAATCGAAGAAATGATCCGAATCGACGAAGGATCTGAACCGAATCGATCCGAAATTTCTGGTGGTCGATATTTGGTTTACGGAAATGCTCCCGAAACACGAAAATTATGAATTTTGTCCGAATTTCAATTCGTAACGAAGCGAATTGCACATCACTAGAATATACTTTTCTGTGTCCATTGATAATTAGGGATGAGCCAACCACCCCTGTGTTCGGTTCGTATCCGAACAGCCGAACGGCTGAAATGTTCGAATACGAACTCGAACACAATGTAAACCTATTGTCAGGCCCTGGAGGCCCTGACCCCCGGACGCCCCTTGTTTGTATATTATCCTGCATGTCCCCTGCAGATTCCAAGACTCTTGTATGAACAATGCAACTTCCTGATTATGACGTTCTGGCCCAGGAACCACACCTGCCCTTAATACTCCTTAATTGATCTTGCTTATGAGGAAGCTACACCCCTGATCCAATGCTTCCTCATTGAAGTTGAATTCGCTGACTGCATACCTGTTTGGCAAGAGGTATCAGGGAGCTTTGTCAATCTCCTGACTTCGCTGCCAAAGACTCCAAGGACCCTCTGTTATATCACCTGGACTTTCATCGCTTCCATATAATGGAATTCCATCGGAGACGCAAATTGAGCAGATGAGAACGAGCTATTCAAACTCATTTGTTCATGGAGGCTTCTGCTTCCGTGAAGTTCTATGAACTCCTGTTGCTGAGTAACAGCAGCTGTTATCACTTTAATCTTAAAACATATTATGACTGGAACTGCTGACAAAGCGGCTCCGTCGTTATATGGATGATAAATGGCAGACGCTATTGAAGAATGGCCAGCATGTGTTAGAAAATGTTCCAGCAAATGTATTCTATCCCTATCCCCCAGATTTTTTTGCTTCTGGCATCCATGTTGACATCAAAAAATGGCTCGCTTACGCATTTTTTTAAGGTCAAAATGGTAAGATTGTAAAAAAAATCCTAAAGCGACAATTTTTTCACTTACTGTTTCCCCTTTACTGGTAACTGTGGAAAAAAGACCAATTCAGCATAGGGTCCCAGGTCTGTGTCCAACATGTGAACTACACAGTAGGGGTATTCAGAGAAAGATCATCTGACCCCGAAATGTCACAGAACAGTGAATTTCTCCGTACGGTGACATTTCGGGGCGCTATCTGGCTTTTCAGAGAGCAGGCAGTTAGCCAAATTTTGGCAAACTGCCAGCCAGTTCGGTGCCTGTTCGAAAGCAGTGAAATCCCCCATAGAGAGGCAATGGTTAACCTATTCAGAGAACACCAAACAGCAGTGAAAAGCTGCTGAAATGCCCTGCTGTTCGGTGCTTTCATTCGGCAGGTTTATTCATGCGAACCCGATAGGCTTCAAAGTTAAAAATATTCAGTTTTTTATGTAATGTTTAATAAACCGTTTATTATTTTAATATGTAGTAAAAAGTCTCTTGTTTATTGATTTTTTTTTAGGATCTTATAGGCATTTGTCAGGATTTTTTTGGACAAATTTTTTTTTCTGAAACCGACCTTTTTATTATCGTTCATAGGACGTTATATGTAAATTCCAGGCATTTTCGTTCAGTATTTTTTTTGCAAACAGAGTTTCAATTTTGACACTTTTAATCATATTGGGCATAGGGATGAGCCAAACACCCCCGTGTTCAGTTCGCATTCAAACTCGAACAATTTCAAAGGTTCGAGTTCGAACGAGAACACGTACCGAACTTTCGGTTTGAGTCAATGGGACTCAAAATTTAGATTTTTAGAGTGCCCTGCAAGAGGGCATATATGCAAGATATTTGCCATAAAAGGTGTATGGGGGTCCGGGTAGTGCCCTGAGGGACAGGAAACAAGGAAAAAAAGTAAAAAAAAAAAAACGTTTTTTAACCACTTCAATGCGGAGGACGCACTCAGCGCGTCCTCCGCATTACCGCTGGTATGCGGAGGACGCGCTGAGCGCGTCCTCCCATTGGGGTCAGCGTTCGGCCGGGTTCCGGCCGATCGCTGGCCCCTCCGGTGCGGGCTGACATCCTCGATGTCAGCCGCGCATCCGGAGCCGCAGCCGCTGGTATTAGGTGTCATCGCGGCAGCGCGATGACACCTAATTCAGGCGCCCCCCCGCATGTGCGGAGGAGGCGCCTGAAAGGGAGGTGGGGAGGTCCTTCGGACCTCTCTCCCTCCCGATCGGCGGCTCTGCGGGGGTTAACCCAGGCATCATTTGGAAGGGCACAGCCTGCCCTTCCAAATGGTGCCTGGCATTAACCCCTGGGGAGCTGGATCGCGAATCGGCGCTGAAAAGCGCCAGTTCGCGATCCTTTCCCGGAGCTGGCCGACATCTTGGATGTCGGCCAAGCCTCCGGGAACTCCCCCTGAGGACTGGCGTCATCGTGCGTAGCACGATGACGCCAGTCCTGGACTTAACCCCTAACTGCCACCAACGGTGGAGATAGGGAGTTCCAATGAACTCCCTATCTCCCGATCCGTGGCAGCTAGGGGTTAAAGTTTGGTATGGTTGGATCGGCCAGAGCATGGCCGTTCCAACGATACCAAACACTACTGTGAAAAAGTTTGTCAAAAAAAAAAATGAAAAATAAAAATAAAAATAAAAATGTAAAAAAATAATTATAAAATAAAAAAAACAAACATTTTTTTTTCGGTTTGTTAATGCAGCAATATTGTTCCCATTTCAATTATAATGTGAACAATGATGCTGCACTAACGATTTTTGTATGCGGTGCGTTTGTTAAAAAGTAGTGAAATTTTCCCCAAAAAAATATGTAACGAGACCCCATCTCAAATTTTTTTAACAAGCGCACCCCATACAAAATATAACCGCAATTGCTCGCATGTTAAAATGTGAAAAAAAACACTTTACACATTGTAAATTATTGAAAATACATATTTTATTGCATTTTTTGTTATAATATACAGACATGACATAACGTATACATATAATAATGACATATTATGAATCTACCGAGTCTGATGGAAAGAACGATATATAATATGTCTGGGTCATATACTAAAATAAGCCTTCAAAACACGTTTAAACATGATGAGCAAAACCGGTAAAAATGACCTCAGCACAGGGGCGGGAAAAGCCTCAGCAGCGAAAGGGTTAAAGGAACAGTGAGTTTTCCATGAAATAAGGGTTAAAAATAAAAATGAAAAATTCCTTCAAGTATCGTGCCTAGGAGGTCCCCATAACCTGCCCGTGAAGTGGCGGATTTCTAGGATGTATAGAAACATTTAAAAACAAAAAAATGACGTTTCAAATGACGGTAAACGGTTTTCCTGTAATCTATTCATAAACAACTGCTTGGGGCGGCAGTCTGTATGAAAAGAGACGTTTTAGGACACGCAGAACAAGTTTAGTGATTTTTGGGCTAAATTATGGTGAAACTTATGCAGGCTTTGGCTGACAGTAACAATAGGTGCTTTAAAATTGGGCCTTTAGTGTCGGCAACAGTGCTGTCACACCGTAACCCCTCTGTGGTATTGTGGAAGAGTGCAGGGTTGGACCCTGAGGTCCAAAAAAATTAAAATGATATAAATCTGGTAATATAGGCGTCAGTGTCAGTGCACCCAAATATTGTGCCTTTGGTGGCAGCAAGTGCCTTCACACCGTAACCCCTCTGTGGTATTGTGGAAGAGTGCAGGGTTGGACCCTGCGGTCCAAAAAAAATAAAATGATATAAATCTGGTAATATAGGCGTCAGTGTCAGTGCACCCAAATATTGTGCCTTTGGTGGCAGCAAGTGCCTTCACACCGTACCCCTTTTGTGGTATTGTGGAAGAGTGCAGGGAGAACACAAAGATTAGAACAATTCCCAGATATTTGGTAGAAATGAGACCCCCCCCAATAGCTGCTGGCAGACTGTCAGTGAGAACACACACTAACACAACAACCTCCTCTCAAAAAACACGTGCTGAAGGCTGTGTGAAGCCTTATATAGTGTGCTGTGGGACTTAGCTCTGTGAGCCCATGATTGGGCAAAATTTGCCCAATCAGGACTCTGAGCCGTGATTGGCATAGTCTTGCACCTGTCTTGCACCTAAACTGTGGTCAGGTGCAGGCTGTAGCCAATTACAAGCTTCAGGCCAGTGGAAAAGTGCATTGTGGGTGAACATGCTGCGAACACGCGGAAATGTTCGAAGTTCGCGAACATACGAACTGGCGATGTTCGAATCGAACTCCGAACAAATCGAACCGAACAGCTCATCCCTAATTGGGCACTATTACACTCTTTGCGCACAATTTTGCGCGTGCGCAAAAACGCATTAACACAAGGGGAAAAACCCTTCGCACTGAATGTCGTATTACAACGTTTGCGCACAAAATGCGTGTTAACGTCTAATGCGAGTGTCCCTGGACAAACCCTGTGTGAGTGCAAGTTTGTGCACGCATCACATACTTAACATTGTGAGCGCTAATGCGTTCGTGCGCTGGTACGTGCATCGTATTACAATCTTAGCGCAAATTTTAACGAACAACGTTTGCGTGCATAATTTTAACGTCTTTTAAAAGCTGGTGGTAACGGCAAATCTGAACGTCCTGGCCGAACCCAAATACACCAGCGCAAAATACATACATACAGCACAGTATAGTTAAACATTCTACACATACCCAAACAATAAAATGGAGAAGCTGTGTGTGTTTTTATTATTGCTGCAGCATGTAAACGAAGATTGATTTTGACAGGCGCTTAAACTGAACAGGAGACCATTGTGGTTCTTAATTCTGATTGGCTGAATCGCGTGAAAAAAGTCTGGCCACCGATTTCTGTGCGCAACGTTAATGTGCGCGAGTTTTCGTGCGTATTCTTTTTTACGCGCAATATTTTCGGACGGATGGAAAAAATGCGCTTGGATTGTAATACCAGCGTTAATTTACGCGTGTTAACGTTTAACGCTGCGCGCAAAAAAAATTGCTCTGCGTGAACTTTTCTGCGTAAGGAATATGTTTTTTTTTTTTTTACCCTGTTCCTCAGCTTGTCGCCTTTTTCCAGTGGCTGGTCTGCAGTGTGATCAGCGGCTTTTTTCGATGTGTTCAGCGTGTTTTTTGTGACAGTTCCGGCGGGTATTCGGCGGTTTTACAGCAGATTTCCCCTGCACTCGCTGGGTGAATTCACTGCAGGGTGGGGAACTTTGATTGTTTGATTGAATAATCCCCAGTATCTCAACTAGATTTTGTACATAGTAGACCTGTGCACAGCACAAAATTTTGTTTTGAACTAATGGATTAGTCCTAAAATGCAATTTATTTAGTTGGTAAAGAAATTAGTTTTCAGTTCTTTAGTATGAAAACTAATTTCATTCATCCGAAAACCAGCGGATACAATTACTATTGTAGTGGTGGCTCCTCAGAGGGCTGAGATCGCTGCTTGTTACAGTATCTCTCACTCTCCGCACAATGTGGGCCATATTACATAGTTCGTGCTAACTTAACCAGAGCTGTTGTAAACTTCCCAGAGCCATTATAGCCTATGGAGGTTTTCAGTTTACAACAGCTCTGGTTAAGTTAGCATCAACATTGTAATACTGCCCCGTGTCAGGCAAAGCTGTTACAGTAACTGACTGCTGCTCACAGCACTCAGAGTTTCAGTAAAACTAGTAACTAATATTTTTATATATAAGAGGTTATAACAGCAATATTATTTCCTTGTTTTACTGAAACTCTGAGCGCTGTTACAGTCAGTTACTGTAACAGCTGAGCCTGATACATTGTACTGAGAGATAATGTAACAAGCAGCCGATCTCAGCGCTCACAGCCACTGGATTTAAAGGGCTAAAAAAAAAAGGCTCCTCTCTGTATAATGTTTAGAACATCCTCCTGCATTAATTAATACCCCTCTCTGTATAATGTATACAACATCCACCTGCATTAATTAATACCCCTCTCTGTATAATGTATAGAACATCCTCCTGAATTAATTAATGTCCCTCTCTGTATAGAACATCCTCCTCAATTTATACCTTTCTCTGTATAATATATATAACATCCTCCTGCATTAATACCCCTCTCTGTATAATGTATATAACATCCCCCTGCATTAATACCCCTCTTTGTATGATGTATAGAACATCCTCCTGCATTAATTAATGCCCCTCTCTGTATAGAACATCCTACTGCATTGGCATGTGGAGGGTGCAGAACTTCGGATGTTGCGATGTTGCGCTCTTCATTGCTGGTCTCCTTCACTCATCAATGTAATATCACAAAAAGGACTGAAACTAAAATGTAGTGCATTTTATTTTAGTTTCTTTCGTTTTTTGTACTGAGCAGTTTCGTTTCTCTTGAGTCATACGAAAACTAAATTATCCCAAAATTCGGACTAAATCATTTTAGTACTAAAACGAATGCACATGTCTAGTACATAGTATTTAATTGGTAGAGCCTCTGGTGGTACCGGGAAAATAGTGATTTACTAAGTGAGTGATTGGGGTTGAGGTCTGACCAGGTCTGAAAACAGCTTGTTTTTTAGTTTGAAGGTCAGATACTTATACCAACAGTTAATATTCTTTGTCTTACCTGCTGTGAAAGAGAAGAATTATCCATCAGCCTTTGCTGATATGGATATAATCTATAAAGACGATTATGACACGATTGAAAAGTTTTACATTATTAAAACAGTTTACACAATAAGATATTTCAAACAGGGCAAGCTTTAACTATAACAGATGCACAGTATAATTTTGCAATGGATCAAAGAAAATTAACTATGACAGAGCAATAAATGAATGATGAAAAAATAAATGAATTATGCTTTCCCTACAATTATGTAACATAACGTTTCAATTTTGACTTCTGGATGATATATGGCATCTGACTAGATAAATAGAAGTATTCAGTTATGATAAAAGCATTAATTTGCAAAGAAATAACATTCAGTATTACTTTGCCACCTAATTAAACACATAGTTTATTTTATAAAATTGTCATCATACATAAAATAGACATTTAATCTGCCAATACAATTTAAGTGATGTAAAGGTGAATGTTAATGTTGAAATGTTGAATGGTGAATGAGTAAATCTAACAATGGCCTTCGCCATATCCTTTTTTACATGTTTCTATAGATTTTTAACAGCATAATTATATTTAGTAAAATAAATCATATGTAAATTTGAATTGTATAATCTTTTCAGTGGATTGGCTGATTTTTTTTATATAACTGATATATTTGTCTTTTAATATAAATTCATTATTTTTGGTTTTATGTGAAAATGTTAAAAAAATTAAATTGGGGTTGAAAGTTCAAATGGATAATGGCACATTTGTTTACAGAGTCAAAACCTTGTCCGGCTATTATGTAACAGCTTGTTTGTTTATACTAATGTGAAGTATTTGGTTCACTTTCACTTATTCTTTTGGTGTTTTCTACTAATTTTGTATATTCTCCCTAATTGTAACAGCCATAAAAATGTCAGAATTTTACACATAGATGCCTTTTTCGGAATTTCTTGTAGTTGTTAGAACTAGGGATGGCCTGCCGGTTCGAATTGGCTCGATGTTCGCATCGAACATCGGCTTTTCGAAAGTCTGCGAACTTCAAACTTTTCAGGCCGTTCGCAAAAGATTCGAAAAAAAAAATTGAATTTTTTTAAAAAAATGCTTAAAACATCCTAAAAAAATCTAAAAATAAAGAGACTCTTTACTGCAGAATATTATAATCAATGGTTTATTAGATATTGAATTAAAACGAGAATATTTTTAACATTGAAGCCTATGGGATAAAACAATCTTGTTGCTAAAACATCAGGCAGACCAGTGGCGTAACTAGAAACCTGAGGGCCCCGGTGCAAGAGTCCATGAAGGGCCCCCCCAAAAAAGATCCATATTTTTACCTTTTTTTTTTCTGCAATATAAAAAAGATAGTATTGTGAGTTCCTACGGGAATAGGGCCCTCATCTCCTCCTGTACTGTTTGTCAAATGTTGTTCAATGTATTGTAACCCTGTCTGTACTGTGCTTATTGTACAGCGCTGCGGAATATGCTGGCGCTTTATAAATAAATAATAATAATAATAATAATAATATTGCCCCCAGCTCACATGGACATATATTGCCCCAGCTCACATGGACATATATTGCCCCAAGACCACACATGGATATATTGCCCCAGCTCACACATGGATATATTTGCCCCCAGCTCATGGAAATACTGCCCCAACACATGGATATACTGCCCCAACACAAGGATATGCTGCCCCAGCTCATGGATATACTGCCCCAGCACATGGATATACTGCCCCAGCACATGGATATACTGCCCCAGCTCATGGATATACTGCCCCAGCTCTGCCCCCCAGCTCATGGATATACTGCCCCAGCTCATGGATATATTGCCCCAGCTCACACATGGATATATTGCCCCAGCTCTGACCCCCAGCTCATGGATATATTGCCCCAGCTCTGACCCCCAGCTCATGGATATATTGCCCCAGCTCTGACCCCCAGCTCATGGATATATTGCCCCAGCTCTGACCCCCAGCTCATGGATATACTGCCCCAGCTCTGCCCCCCAGCTCATGGATATACTGCCCCAGCTCTGACCCCCAGCTCATGGATATATTGCCCCAGCTCTGACCCCCAGCTCATGGATATACTGCCCCAGCTCTGCCCCACCAGCTCATGGATATACTGCCCCAGCTCTGCCCCCCAGCTCATGGATATACTGCCCCAGCTCTGACCCCCAGCTCATGTATATATTGCCCCAGCTCTGACCCCCAGCTCATGGATATATTGCCCCAGCTCTGCCCCACCAGCTCATGGATATACTGCCCCAGCTCTGCCCCCCCAGCTCATGGATATACTGCCCCAGCTCTGACCCCCAGCTCATGGATATATTGCCCCAGCTCTGACCCCCAGCTCATGGATATATTGCCCCAGCTCTGCCCCACCAGCTCATGGATATATTGCCCCAGCTCTGCCCCCCAGCTCATGGATATATTGCCCCAGCTCTGCCCCCCCAGCTCATGGATATACTGCCCCAGCTCTGCCCCCCAGCTCATGGATATACTGCCCCAGCTCTGCCCCCCCAGCTCATGGATATATTGCCCCAGCTCTGCCCCACCAGCTAAGGATATACTGCCCCCAGCCTAGCTCTTACCTGCTCAGGGGGGCCCCAGGCCCAGGGCAGGCTCCGTCAGCGTCTTCTCCGGCGTCTTCTCCTTCCTTGGCGAGCGGCCGCTGGAAACATCCAGCTTGGCCGCTCGCCGGAAACCACCTGATCAGCGCGAGGTCTCGTGCGCTGGTCAGGTGGTTTCTCTCCCACGTGAGCGGCCAAGCTGCATGTCAGCGGCCGCTCGCGTAGGGAGAGGGACGGCCAGCGCGCGGCTCCCAGATTCCGGCGCTTTTTGCCGGAATCTGGTGGCGGCGCTGGGCCCCCCCTCCAGTGGCGGAAGGCCAGGGCCCGGTCGCAACTGTACTTCCGCCACTGAGGCAGACGAGGCCCTCTAATCAGGCACTGTAGGGGGCAGCCCGCCGGGGTCTCCCAAGGATCCCTTGAGGAGCATGCGGCCGCCAGATGACAGAGCTGTGACTGTGCGGGCTGGCCGGCCGGGTGCATGTGGCAAAGAGGTGGTGCAAGGAGGGAGCCACTGCAGACCTCCCACAACCAGGATCCAGCCCCCACTGACTGACCACCAGGCTAAGGTAAGGCGACACATTTCTAAAAAAAATTAAATCCGAGGACATTATTAAATGTCCCTGGGAGCATAAAATAAAACTTTGATTTTTTTTCTTACTAATACTCACCTGATTCCTGGATCCACCAACAAGTGCATCCTCCTGTCTCCCACGCTGTTAGAAGCTGCATACACGCTGTATGCAGCTTCTAAGAAGATACGTTATTAGTGTAGAGGGAGCGAGGCAAAATGTGCAGCCGGCTTCCCCGCTACACTAATGGCGTATCTTCTCAGAAGCTGCACACAGCGCACCGGTTAAAGCTAGCGTCAGACTGTAGAGGTGCTGCCCGACAGTGTGAGGATTCATATGCTGCATTAATTATTCTTCTTACAAATTTGGTTACTTAACCCGTTTGCGTTTGGATTGTAATATTATGACATCCAGGGCCCCGGGTGGTGATTGGGGGGTCCCGAACGCATGGTGCCGCCAGCTGGCCGAATGCCAGGAGCTCCGGTGGCACCCGGCGCAGCTGTGAGTGATCAGGGGGCAGGGCGCGGCGTGATGACGCGGAGCCGCCTGGACCTTTAAATCAGGAGCACGCGTTGTACACTTTGCCTTGCCATGGAGTTTCATTCCCGCATCGCTAGTTTACTGAATCAGTTTGTTACTTGTTCTGAGGACCCGATCTGTTGCCGACTTTGCCTGCCATTTGACTATTCTCTCTGTGTACACCCTGCCTGTTCTGTTTGCCTCCTGTTGCTACTGGTGTGCGCAGATTCTCACCATATACAGTAGCGCAGTACAAGTGCCTAAATGTTGCTGACCTGATTTTGTTATAACAACTACTCCTGCTCTGCGCCCCTGTCTGGTATATTCCGCTGCTTGTTACTTGATACTGCTGGTGCGCTTCCATCCTGCCATACACTATAGCGCAGTACAAACGTATATTTATCTCAGTCTGTGGTGTATTTTGTTGGTGCTGTCTCCCTCGCCTGTGTGGCTGCTAGAGGTTAGGTTTAGTGGTCCCGAGTCCCGACCATCCTAGGACAGCGCTGTTTCAGGTTTGTTGATCCCTCATCAGCTAGGAGGTAGGCATGACCAGTTGCAGTGGATGCTTGGACCATAGGTAAGTAAGTTTCTATAAGGGTTGTAGGAGAGGACTAAAAGTGAGATAAAAAGCCTCCACACTATAATTAGTTGTGTTTATTATTGCAGAAGCCACCTGCACATCATAGCAATTCAAAGAATTGCATCCCAGAGCTCCTGTGCCACATTCCCCATATGCAGCAAGGAACTCTGGGTAGGATATGCAAATGACCTCTGTCTCACTTTTATGCATCCTGGATCTGTTATTACACAGAACCCTAAAATCAATGCTATGCCAAACCATGGCTTTCTAGCAGAGAAAAGGTTATGTAACTAGTCAAAGCCATTCCTAGGACAACGCTGTTTCGGGTTTGTTGAACCCTCATCAGCTAGGAGGTAGGCATGACCAGTTGCAGTGGATGCTTGGACCATAGGTAAGTAAGTGTCTATAAGGGTTGTGGTGGAGGACTAAAAGTGAGATAAGCCTCCACACTATAATTAGTTGTGTTTATTATATATATATACCCTTATAGACACTTACTTACCTATGGTCCAAACATCCACTGCAACTGGTCATGCCTGTCTCCTAGCTGATGAGGGTTTAACAAACCTGAAACAGCGCTGTCCTAGGAGTGGCTTTGACCAGTTGCATAACCTTATCTTTGCTACAAAGCCACAGTGTGGCATAGCATTGATTTTAGGGTTCTGTGTAATAACAGATCCAGGATGTGTAAAAGTGAGACAGAGGTCATTTGCGATATCTTACCCAGAATTCCTTGCTGCATATGGGGAATGTGGCACAGGAGCTCTGGGATGCAATTCTTTGAATTGCTATGATGTGCGGGTGGCTTCTGTAACATTAAACACACTTTTGATAGTGTGGAGGCTTTTTGTCTCACTTTTAGTCCTTCACCACAACCCTTATAGACACTTACTTACCTATGGTCCAAACATCCACTGCAACTGGTCATGCCTGTCTCCTAGCTGATGAGGGTTTAACAAACCTGAAACAGCGCTGTCCTAGGAGTGGCTTTGACCAGTTGCATAACCTTATCTTTGCTACAAAGCCACAGTGTGGCATAGCATTGATTTTAGGGTTCTGTGTAATAACAGATCCAGGATGTGTAAAAGTGAGACAGAGGTCATTTGCATATCTTACCCAGAATTCCTTGCTGCATATGGGGAATGTGGCACAGGAGCTCTGGGATGCAATTCTTTGAATTGCTATGATGTGCGGGTGGCTTCTGTAACATTAAACACACTTTTGATAGTGTGGAGGCTTTTTGTCTCACTTTTAGTCCTTCACCACAACCCTTATAGACACTTACTTTATATATATATAATATATATATATATATATATATATAATCATTAATAAATGCTAGTGCATTTTATTTTTCCTCTGTATTTACTTATTTATTTATAAAGTATTTTACCAGGAAGGATACATTGAGATTTCTCTTGTTTTCAAGTATGTCCTGGGTTCAAGAACATTGAAATGTTAGTTGTTACAGAAATACAATCACAAGCTTTTAGCCTGAAATGATATTGATTGAGAACACATAACACAAAAATAGGAAGTCATGCTTTTATTGTATTTTGTATGGAAGCAGCAGATTATTTTTTTACATTAATACATGAAATTGTGCCAGTATTTCATTTTATTGTGGTCCCACAGCAAACGCCAGCAAGAGCGTTTGAAGCGGAGTAGGGCCAAAATGTTTTGTTAATTCTACAAAATCCTCACTCGAATAAGACATTTTATAGAAATACTTGAGTATACAGTATCTTTCCAGTTGCATCTGGAGCAAACATATACTGTGCATAAATATAAAACCTAATTTAATCGCTACTGGAATTAATCACAAATTTTAGGAAATGTTAGTATAGTATTGCTGTCTAGGGAAAAGTGGAAATTAGAAAAAAAAGCAATAATGCGGACAGCAACATGAAACATATGTAACTATTATTCTTTAAGAGTGTAATGTATAATTCTCATAGGAAGGAATCTGTAAATCGCTCAAGCCTTTAATAATGGAGTGGTGTTATCTTGTAAATTCGATCAGGTACCTTTTCAGGAAGACCGAGTGATTTGAAGGATTAGCTATGCTTCACCTGTTTTAATCCCATTTTGTTTAGTGAAGAAAAATCATTGAAATCAGAGCACCAAGAAGTAGATGTAATATGATATTAATTGCTATATCAGTGTAAATTAAGTTATCTCAGTTGTTGCTTTTACATACAAGATATTGGACAAGTTCCATAATATAATGTATAATATAAAAATAATTAATGTAACAAAATATATGAGCTATTTTCAATAGGTCAAAAAGTTAGCATCAATAATTACCTTGTACACCGATTACTGCTGACCTAAGGATTTATTCTGAGTCCGGCATAAACTCAACCATAGTTAAGGTAAGTTTACCAAGATCATTAACCCCTTCACTGCTGAGCCATTTCCCCTGTGTGTGCTGAACAAATTTTGCCGGTTTTGTGTTCATCATTTATAAACCCGATTTGAAGTTTTATTATAGAACCCAGACATATTATATATCTTTTTTTTGCAGCAGACATGGCAGATTTAAAATATATCATTATTATGTGTATACTGTACATCATATTGCGCTAGAATGCTATAACACAAAATGTAAAAAAAAAAAGTAAATCTCTATTCAGATTTCAATCATTGACAGCGTGTAAAATAGTTGTTATATATTCTACTAGCTTTTGCCCGCGGCTTCGCTCGCGTGGATTTTCGGGTTTGTTAAAATTGTTTTTAAGTGAAACATGAGTTTTTTTGTTCAAACTGTGCAAAATATAATTTACAGGTTGATTCCTTAACCCTTTCGCTGCTGAGGCTTTTCCAGCCTCTGTGCTGAGGTCATTTTTACCGGTTTTGCTCATCATGTTTAAACGCGTTTTGAAGGCTTATTTTAGTATATGACCCAGACATATTATATATCGTTCTTTCCGTCAGACTCGGCAGATTAATAATATGTCATTATTATATGTATACGTCATGACCTGTCTGTATATTATAACAAAAAATGCAATAAAATATGAATTTTCAATAATTTACAGCGTGTAAAGTGTTTTTTTTCACATTTTAACATGCGAGCAATTGCGGTTGTATTTTGTATGGGGTGCGCTTGTTAAAAAAATTAGAGATGGGGTCTCGTTACATTTTTTTTTGTGGAAAATTACACGATTTTTAACAAACGCACCGCATACAAAAATCGTTAGTGCAGCATCATTGTTCACATTATAATTGAAATGGGAACAATATTGCTGCATTAACAAACCAAAAAAAAGAAAAAAAAAGGTTTTTTTTTGTTTTTTTTATAATTTTGTTTTTAAATATTTTTATTTTTTATTTTATTTATTTATTTATTTTTACAAACTTTTTTCACTTTCGAGTTTGGTATCGTTGGAACGGCCATGCTCTGGCCAATCCAACAATACCAAACTTTAACCCCTAGCTGCCACGGATCGGGAGATAGGGAGTTCATTGGAACTCCCTATCTCCACCGTTGGTGGCAGTTAGGGGTTAACTCTAGGACTGGCGTCATCGTGCTATGCACGATGATGCCAGTCCTCAGGGGGAGTTCCCGGAGGCTTGGCCGACATCCAAGATGTCGGCCAGCTCCGGGAAAGGATCACGAACCGGCGCTTTTCAGCGCCGATTCGTGATCCGGCTCCCCAGGGGTTAATGCCAGGTAACATTTGGAAGGGCAGGCTGTGCCCTTCCAAATGGTGCCTGGGTTAACCCCCGCAACGCCGCCGATCAGGAGGGAGAGAGGTCCGAAGGACCTCCCCCCTCCCTTTCAGACGCCTCCTCCGCACATGCGGGGGGGGGGGCGCCTGAATTAGGTGTCATCGCGCTGCCGCGATGACACCTAATTTCATCGGCGGCGGTTCCGGATGCTGGGCTGACATCGAGGATGTCAGCCCGCACCGGGGGGGCCAGCGATCGGCCGGAACCCGGCCGAACGCTGACCCCAAAGTGAGGACGCGCTCAGCGCGTCCTCAGCACACCAGCAGCCATGCGGAGGACGCGCTGAGCGCGTCCTCTGCATCGAAGTGGTTAAAGTAATAAGTAATGTTTATTGCAGACATTAGTCAGGGCATATTGGCTACAAAACAAAGTTGTTTCATTCATATGCATCCAATTTTTTTTGTGTTTTTAATTTTCAAGACGAATCTAAATACCAATTTTCAGGCTTGTAACATCTTCTGTTTTTGAGATATAGGTATCCTGTTTAAAAGTATTCAACCCCTCCCCTTTTTTCACCCCCCACTTGGGAATTGTGGTAAATGGTAAAACATGTGGGGTTTTTTTTCAAGAAGATTGTAAGTGCCAAATTTCACACCTGTAACATCTTTGGTTTTTGAAATATAGGTATAATGATAAAAGTATTCAACGCCCCTTTTTGCCCCCTCCCACTGGATTTTTGGAAAATGGTAAAATGTGTGTTTTTTGTTTCTCAAGACGAATCTAAATACCAATTTTCACCTCTGTAACATCTTCTGTTTTTGAGATACAGGTATCCTGTTTAAAAGTATTCACCCCCCCTTTTTTTCACCCCCACTTGGATTTTTGGAAAATGGTTTAACACTTGTTTCTTTATTTTTCAAGAAGATTGTAAATACCAAATTTCACACCTGTAACATCTTTGGGTTTTGAAATATAGGTATACTGATAAAAGTATTCACACACCTTTTTCTCCCACACCCCTTATATGATAAAAGTATTCACACCCCTTTCCCCGACCCCCTTAACTGGATTTTTTTTGAAAATCATAAAACACATCTTTGTTTTTTTTAAGAAGATTGTAAATACCAAATTTCACACCTGTAACATCTTTGGTTTTTGAAATATAGGTATACTGATAAAAGTGTTCAACCCCCTGTTTCCCCCCCCCACTGGATTTTTGGAAAACGGTAAAACACTTGGGGCTCTATTACATTCTCCGTGCAAATTCGTATGCGCAGCGCAATTTTTTTGTGTGCAGCGTTAAATGTTAACGCTCGTAAATTAACGCAGGTATTACAATCCGAGCGCATTTTTTCATCCGTCAAAAATTATCGCGCGTAAAATAGAACCACAATTGTCTCCCGTTCAGTTTTAGCTTCTGTCAAAATCAATCTGTGTATATATACTGCAGCAATAATAAAAGCATGCACAACCTCTCAATTTTATTGTTTGGGTATGTGTAGAATGTGTAACTATCCTGACCTGTTTTTTTTTATTTTTTCGTGCTGGTGTATTTCGTTTCGGACAGAACGTTTAGATTTACAGTTACCACCAGCTTTTCAAAGACGTTAAAATTATGCGCGCAAACGTCGTTCATAAAAAGTTGCGCAAAAGTTGCGCATGCGATTATAATACCATCCGCGTACCAGCGCACAAACGCATTTGCACTCACAATGTTAAGTATGGGATGCGCGCATGAACTTGCATTCGCACAGGGTTCGCGCAGGGTCACTCGCGTTAGACGTTGACGCGCATCGTATGCGCGAACATCGTAATTTGACGTTCAGCGCAAAGGGTTTTTCCCCTCGCGTTAATGCGTTTTTGCGCAAGCGCACATTTGTGCGCGAAGAATGTAATAGTGCCCTTGTTTTTTTATTTCTCAAAGCAAATTTTCACGTCTGTAACATTTTCTGTTTTTTGAGATATAGGTATCCTGCTAAAAAGTATTCAACCCCCCCTTTTTTCTCCCCCCACTTGGGATTTTTGGAAAAGGGTAAATCACGTGTTTTTTTATTTCTCAAGAAGATTGCAAATATTAAATGTCTCAACTGTAACATCTTCGGTTTTTGAAATATAGGTATACTGATTAAAGTGTTCACACCCATTTCCCCCGACCTCCCCCTTAATTGGATTTTTGGAAAATGGTAAAACACATGTTTGGTTTTTTGCATAAGGATTGTAAATACCAAATTTCACACCGTAACATCTTCGGTTTTTGAAATATAGGTATACTGATAAAAGTATTCAACCCCCTTTCCCCCCCTCCACTGGATTTTCCGAAAATGGAGAAATACGTATTTTTTTATTTTTCAAGACGAATCTAATTACCAATTTTTAGTCCTGTAACATGTTCTGTTTTTGAGATATAGATATCCTGTTTAAAAGTATTCACCCCCCTTTTTTTGCCCACCCACTTGGATTTTTGGAAAAACGGTAAAATAGGTGTTTTTTTATTTCTCAAGACGAACCTAAATACTGATTTTCACGTCTGTAACATCTTCTGTTTTGAGCTATAGGTATCTTGTTTAAAATATTCAACCCCTTTTTGCACCCCCTTAGGGGCGGAGTTTCCAAAAATCCTTCCTTAGTGGGTGCATACGTCATAAAAACAATGTACTTTCAAAATTTCACGTTCCTAGGTTAAACGGTTTCAGCTGGGCGTTGATGAGTCAGTCAGTGAATCAGTCAGTCAGTCAGGACTTTTGCGTTTATATATATAGATAAGGCACTCTTTTTAAAAAGATTAGACATGGGAACCTGTTACTGCATTTTTCTGAGAAAATACGCTTTTTTAACTAAAACTGAAATCTTTAAAAAAAATTACTTGTATTTTGGTGGATTGTGTTTTATGAATAATATGATTAAATAAACTGACTTTGCTCTCGGCATGGAAAATGAGAAGGTGAGTAATGGCAATAGTATTGCGCATTTTATAAAGTGATAAATGGAAAATGGCATTGCTTTGGGGAAAAAAAAGGAAACAAAATATTTTTGGTTTCTGTTTATTTAATTTGTTTTACATTTTACATGTAAATTTACATTTTACTTTGTTGGGTGTAAAGAATGTAACTACAGGAGTCCATAGTACCCCCGTTCACTTCGCAGCAGACTTGTGTATTAGAAGTAGGGATGAGCCGAACGCCCCCGTGTTCCGTTCAACTTTGAACTCGTACAATTTCAAAAGTTCGAGTTCGAACTCGAACACGATCCAAACTCAATGTAAGTCAATGGGACCCAAACGTTCGATTTTTAGGCTAGGGTCAGACGAACGCATTTTTCACGTGCGTTTAGCCGCACGAAATCACGGCCGTGCTAGCAGCAAATGACGTCCAATGCCTGGGAACATACGATGAACGGCCGCACGAAAGTTCGTCCGTGCAATGCAAGTGGCAAACGAACGCATTTTTTCGAGAACGTCAAACCGCTACTACTGACGTACAGAGTGCGCTGCGGCCGCATAGCGGCGTGTTTGCGGGATTGGGAGACGTCAGACGCTGCACACGTCCGGCCAACATAACGTCCAGACGCAAAAGGGTTTTATTGATGATCCGTACAAAATCACGGACGAAAAGGCGCATCGTATGACCGCTATCGCGTATTCCGTGAAAAAATACGTCCATTCGTTCGAACGCACTTTTTCACGGACAACGTGAAAAATGCGTTCGTCTGACCCTAGCCTTAGAGTGCCCTCCAAGAGGGCATATATGCTAGATATTTGCCATAAAAGGTGTATGGGGGTCCGGGTAGTGCCCTGGAGGACAGGAAACAAGGACAAAAAGTTTAAAAAAATAATTTTTTAAAGGAACAGTGAGTTTTAAAATAAAGGTTAAGAATAAAAACGAAAAATTCCTTCAAATATCGTGCCTAGGAGGTCCCCATAACCTGCCCATGAAGTGGTGGATTTGTAGGATGTATAGAAAAATATTTAAAAAAAAATGACATTTCAAATGACGGTAAATGGTTTTCCTTTAATCTATTCATAAACAACTGCTTGGGGCGGCAGCCTGTATGAAAAGAGGAGACGTTTTAGGACACGCAGAACAAGTTTAGTGATTTTTTGGGCTAAATTATGGTGAAACTTATTCAGGCTTTGGAAGAAAGTAACAATAGGTGCTTTAAAATTGGGCCTTTAGTGTCGGCAACAGTGCTGTCACACCGTAACCACTCTGTGGTATTGTGGAAGAGTGCGGGGTTTGACCCTGCGGTCAAATATTAAAATGATATGAATCTGGTACAGGCGTCAGTGCACCCAAATACTTTGCCTTTTGTGGCAGCAAGTGCCTTCACACCGTAACCCCTCTGTGGTATTGTGGAAGAGTGCAGTGGTGGAGTTTTTGTGAATGCAGAAGAGATCCCCGATCTATTCAGTTACGTCAGCATCAGGGGATTGATAGCTGCTGAACCAGGACTGATTCATTTTTATAAATGTCAGCCGGTCTACAGAGTCGGTGGACAGACGCACTCTTTTGTCTGTGACAAAACCTCCAGCGGCACTGAACGTCCTTTCAGAAAGCACGCTGGATAAAGGGCAACCTAGTAGCTCCATAGCATATTGGCTAGGTTCTGGCCAGTGATCCAATCTCAACACCCAGTAAGCCAGTGAATCCTCTGATGTAAAGGTATCCAGGTCTGCCCTTGACCCTAGGTAGTCCTGCACCATACGGTGAAGATGCTTGCAATGGGTGCCTACATTTGACATCCCTGGGTGTCGTGGACAAATTTTTTTTAAAAAGGCATCAGTCAAGTGGCCCCAGCCTTCACCGCTCTTCCTCTGATCATCTGCAGCCTCAGAAGCACCTGTGTCATCACTTGGTAACCTACCAGTGCCTGGAAAGTTGTTACACAAGTGTCGCTTTAGAGCATCCTCAAGTTGTTTCATCCTGTCCTCCCTCTGTGCGGGCAGGATTAGCTCTGCAACTTTAACCTTGTATCGTGGATCAAGAAGGCTTGCCAACCAGTAATGATCCCTCTCCTTGATAGCACGAATCCTGGGACCCTTTAGCAGGCTTTGCAGGATAAGGGAGCCCATGCAGCGTAGGTTGGAGGTGGCATTAGCTTCTGAGTCTTCCTGGTCAATGAGGATGACCCCATCGTGCACTTCCTCCTCCCAGCCACGTACTAGTCCATGGGTTTCTGGGCACACAAAACCCTCCCTTGAGGAATCCCCACCTTCAATGCCCCACTACTTAAATATTCTTCCTCCTGTCTGATCTGAGGACCCGCAGGAATGCTGTCTGCATAAAGACTGGGGCCTTGAGAGCTAGGGAAGGCCTCCTCTTCCTCCCGCTGCTCTGCCTCTAGTGCCACATCTATAATTCCCCGCAGAGTGTGCTTCAGCAGGAACACTAAAGGAATTCTGTCACTGATGCATGCACTGTTCCTGCTCACCATCCTCGTTGCCTCTTCAAATGGTGACAGTACAGTGCATGAATCCTTGATCATCAGCCACTGCGGGGGGAAAAAAAACAAGTTGACCTGAACCTGTCCTTGTGCCATACTCACACAGGTACTCATTGATGACCCTCTGCTGCTTGTGCAGGTGCTGCAGCATTGCCACTTTGCCAGAGACAGAGGAGGAGGAAGAGGTGGTGGAGCAGACAGACCTTATATAAGCAGCTTTCTGGAGGCGTGGTGGATGAACAAGCTCCAGCACAGAGCCCTGTCTTGGATCTCTCCCAGCTGCAAGCAGAGTTACCCAGTGTGCCGTGAAGGAAATGTAACGGCCCTGTCCATGCTTGCTGGACCACGTGTCTAAAGTCATGTGCACCTTGCTGCTGACTGCCTTTCCCAATGACTCCATAACATTGTCTTCCACGTGCTGGTATAGTGCTGGAATGGCCTTCCGTGAAAAGAAATGGCGTTTTGGAACCTGCCACTGTGGTACAGCACATTCGGCAAATTCACGGAAGGAAGCAGAGTCCACCAGCTGGAAAGGCAGCAGCTGTAATGCAAGTAATTTTGCTAAGCTGGCATTTAGACGCTGTGCTTGGGGATGGTTGGGACTATATTTTTTCTTACACTGCAGCAGCTGGGGCAACGTAATATGACTGCGTAAATCTTCAGCTGATGGGATGCTGTCACATTCTGAGGAAGGACCTGGTACACCCATTACTGTAGCATCATCCCTGTCTGTGGAGGTTGTAGGCAATGACATGGCAGGACATATAGTGGGGGTAGAGACAGATGAGGAGGAGGAGGACCTATTCAAAGTGTTGTGCCAACGGGATGCATGGGAGGTGGTTATATGTCGCCTGATGTGCATGGTACCCAAGTGTGGGATGTCTTTCCCACGCTTGATCCTCTTATGACATAGATTACAAATAGCAACGGTACGGTCTGCTGCACATTTCTTAAAGAACTCCCAGAAAACAGACTTCCTGTACATGTGCTTTGAGACAACAGCGCTCTGCACCTGAGCAACTGTGACTTCCGATGCCTTGGACAGGCTATGGTTGCTCATAGAGGACATTGCGGCTCGTGTTTGTTGTGCCTCCTCACTTGACTCCTCTGTTCGATCAGGCACCCAGGTGGAGTCAGTGACCTCATCGTCATCATCACCTCCTATCTCCTCGTCACTGGAGCCAACGTGGCAGTATGCTGCAGCTGCAGGGGCGACATGAGTGACAGTTATTTGTGTGTCACTGGCACCCCCTCCCTCTAGGTTGATAATACTCTCTTCCTCAACCTCAGAGTTTGAATCAGAGCACTGTAGTTGCTGCACATCCTCAAGCAGCATGTCACTGTCATTGTAGTCAAACAATTCAGCTGACTCCTCCGTGTATGTTGGTGAGGCTACGGTATGAGTAGCTGTGGACATGGAGGCTGCATTAGATGCTTTGGCAGCTGAGGTGGACTGTAAACCACTACAAGCCTGGCTGGCAGAGGACTCCTGCAAATCCTCTGTATAATGCTGCAGCATATGCCAGCCAGCACCAGTTAGAAAGGACAAGCGTGCCCCTGCAGAGGATGCACCACGTCCACGAGGACCAGGGGCACTGCCTTCCAACACAGAGGCTGCTTGCCCTCTTATCTGTGTCTGGGAGCATCTGCCTGTCCTTTTTGGTCTTTCTGACATGGTGAGTGATATATAGATTAAAGATATACAGAACTCTGATTCAACTCTGGTATAAAGATTGGAGATACACAGAAGTTGTCAGGAATCTGGATTGGTAGATGAGGAGATGAGCCCAGGATGCAGTGATAAAGACACACAGACAGGTTCCACGATACAAGGGGGGTTTATTGGTGCAGGATACACTTGGCAATGCAGACACAGGATACAATTGGCAATGTAGACACAGGGTATTACTTGGCACTGGAGACACAGGATACACTTGGCACTGGAGACACAGGATACACTTGGCACTGGAGACCAATGTCTGGGAAAGTCTGTTAGCTGGATACACAGGATCTCGAGAGGGACACATCTTGGCAGTGGAAGGAAATGTTAATGCAGCAGCAATGCATCATGGGAGATTGCCCCTTAAATAGGGAAGCACAAGGAGGTAATCAAGACACCTGTGGCTGCTGCAGTGGCTGACTGAGATACTGCAGGCAAATAGGCAAAGGGCTGTCAGGCTGGAATAATCACCTTAGGAGGCTTCTTGCCACGGCGGCGACGTGTAACCTGACAGAAGTCTGATTCAACTCTGGTATAAAGATTGGAGATACACAGAAGTCTGATTCATCTCTGGTATAAAGACTGGAGATATACAGAAGTCTGATTCAACTCTGGTATAAAGATTGGAGATATTCAGAACTCTGATATAAGTCGGCGATTTTACTGATATTTTCCATGCAAGGCTGCCAATGTCCTCTACTCTCTCTCTCTGATTCACTTCCTCTCCTGCAGGCTACAACACCCTGATAGCTGGCAACAGCCAGATTCAACTCTGAATAGATAAACAGATGAACTCTGATTAAACTGTGTTATTGTATGGTATCTAGAATTAGATCAAAGATATAAAGATTTTCCAGAACAATGCTATAAATCAGTGATACACACTGTCCCTGATAGCCTGGATGTGCCAAGACAGATTCTAATTTGCTGAACTCTGGTATAACTCTCTGATACACACTGATAACAGGCTGTGCCAAGACAGATTCTAATTTGCTGAACTCTGGTATAACTCACTGATACACACTGATAACAGGCTGTGCCAAGACAGATTCTAATTTGCTGAACTGTGGTATAACTCACTGATACGCACTGATAACAGGCTGTGCCAAGACAGATTCTAATTTGCTGAACTGTGGTATAACTCACTGATACGCACTGATAACAGGCTGTGCCAAGACAGATTCAAATTTGCTGAACTCTGGTAGAACTCACTGATACACACTGTCCTGACCCTGATAGCCTGGCAGTGCCAACACAGATTCAAATTCCCAAAAATCACCTACACCTCACTGATACACACTGTCCCTGATAGCCTGGCAGTGCCAAGACAGATTCAAATTCCCAGAAATCTCCTACAACTCACTGAAACAGACTGTCCCTTATAGCCTGGCAGTGCAAAGACAGATTCTAATTCCCAGAAATCTCCTACAACGTCACTGATACACCCTGACAGAACAATCTCCTCTCTTCTCTGATTCACTCCTGCAAACACACACGCTGGGGCTGCAGGCAGGGAAGCCTTATATAGTGTGCTGCGGGACTTAGCTCTGTGAGCCCATGATTGGGCAAAATTTGCCCAATCAGGACTCTGAGCCCTGATTGGCATAGTCTTGCACCTGTCCTGTGGTCAGGTGCAAGGCTGTAGCCAATTACAAGCTTCAGGCCAGTGGAAAACTGCATTGTGGTCCACCATGGTGCATTGTGGGCGAACATGCGGCGAACACGCGGAAATGTTCGGAGTTCGACGAACAGCCGAACGGCGATGTTCGAATCGAACTCCGAACAGATCCGAACCGAACGCTCATCCCTAATTAAAAGAACCAATGCGTAATAATCCTTTGCTCCATCACTGCCACATTTGGTCAAGTTTAGGAAATGAGAAGGTGAGTTAGTGCAGTGGCATTGTTTGCTTTATAAGTAAAACATATAATGCCACTGCCTTAGATACACCGCGACTTTGGAAAGCTGTTTGCAAAAAAACTACTGCATGAAAATTACATATACGGTCCTTTGAATAATATTAAAAAGGTCTGTTGGAGAAAAAAATGCTTTTAAAAGTAAAATATATCTGAAAAAAAATTTTGCCCAAAATTTTGCTGCAGATTAAAAGAATAAACCATTTAATAAATATTCAATAAAAACTGGAATATTTTTTACATTGAAATTTATGGGATTTGCCTGATTAAACCTGCGGAATGAAACCACAGGGCATTTCACTGACATTTCTCTGCTGTTTGGTGTACTTTGAACACATTAATCATTACTTCTCCATGTTTTTTTCGCTGCCAGCGAACAGCACTATATTTTGCTGGCAATTCGCCAATATTTGGTGAATTGCCAGCTTTTGAATAGCCGAAAGGCTGTGAAAATCCACTGTTCGGTACAATTTTGGCTCGTTTTGAATAACCCTGTAAATGGTACTGAACTTTTTGTTACAGTGAGGCTGGGCAGCTCTTTATGTCTCTTTTTTTTACTGACGCCAGGTGACAAAAGTCAGATCTCATTGAGAATTTAGTTTCTTCCCATGGACATTAGAATACTAATCTAAGATTACAAATATTTGAGTTTTATATGTTAATATGAATTTTTCGTTGTATTTCAATGTAAAATCATGGGTACACATTTTTGGTAGTGAAATTATTAAATAATAAACAAGACTGATCTTGTATTGCCAAGCCATGACTAAGATTTTAAACTGGTCTGAAAAATGTTGTGCTGGTGTTTAGATGAAGAGAATTTATAAACTCTCAAATGTTAAGGAGTTACTCATTTTTTTCCACTGGGAAATCCATGTCAGGCTTTTCAGTTGTAATCTAGATCGCATGAGTTATTGAATATTGTCCATTTACACAATTTGTGAGTTTTACAAGATGTTCTAAAATGTAAGAGTCTTCTATCTATTTAGCATTTCGTATTAAAGCATTTCCAATGATTTATCTTACCTAAGCGAATGTTAAACACTATGTACAAAAAATTATGTTTTAAGCTATGTGCTCAGAGCAATATTGTTCTCAGAAGATACATTTTTCCCAAGTAGTCAGTTAAAATGAATGTGTTAATTTTAATAAGACCTTTCTTTTCTATTGATACATTAATGTAATAAGTTTTATACCTCTTGCTATGTCTGTGTTAGAACCAAGGTAGCACACATGGGATTGTAAATGTAGCTAAAATAAATTACTTTGACCATACTATTATGAGGTCTAGAATGACCCTTTAGTGGGTAGTGAACTATCCTTAATATTGTACTATATGAGATTCTATTTATTCTACAATCTAGATAAACAATGGTAGCGCTGATAACTGGAAAAGGCTCAGGTGGCGTATTACATTTTTAATGTACCAAAATGACCTTTGTTTAATTTGTAAGTCACTAAACTCCTGTCACAGGGAAGTCTGATAAATAGTTTCATTACTTAAATGATTATTTTAAAATGTCTGCACAATAAAACCATGAGGTGGTCAGCGTAAAGTGCGAGTAAAAGGGGCACATCTCCCTTGGGTTACAGCTGACCTTACGCTAATGTACCAGTTTAGAGATTCACTGTGGTCAAATTTGAAGAGTACTTGTTCCATGAACGATCACTGAATACCGAAAATTGCGGAATGCATGCACAAAAAAACAAAAATGGTTAAAGCCCTATACTTCAATGAGAACTTAAACAATAACATATCAAACCCTAGAAATTTTTTGGAAAATCATAAGTAACATACAATCACTTTGCAAATAAATAAATAAATAAATAATATACAATCACCCCATCCACTCCCAACCAGCTGCTGTCATAGTAAACAGCCAAACCGTGCAACACCCCCTATATGTAGCAAATGGTTTTGATAAATATTTTGTTGGATGCGCCACCACCCTGATTGCTAAGCTAGCACATGACACGCATTCAGAAAGGCCACACGCAGGTCAGGCCCCACCAACTGTGCCTAGACCCTGTATTACAAATATTTTCAGCTTTAGACTAGTGCATGTCAGTGCCGTTACTAAACTTCTCCTTAATCAATTAATGAAATGTCAGTCTGGACCTGATCAAATCCCAGCAATGCTGCTGAAAATCAGTGCGCCGGCAATTGCAAAACCTGTCGCAACCCTAATCAGTGAATCACTGGCAACTGGATACATACCCAGACTCTGGAAGACTGCAAGGGTGGTACCTATCCATAAAAGTGGAGACAATAGTTTGGTATCCAATAGACATGTGCATTCGTTTTAGTACTAAAACGATTTAGTCCGAATTTTGGGATAATTTAGTTTTAGTATGACTCGAGATACGAAACTGCTCAGTACAAAAAACGAAAGAAACTAAAATAAAATGCACTACATTTTAGTTTGTCCTTTTTGTGATATTACATTGATGAGTGAAGGAGACCAGCAATGAAGAGTGCAACATCGCAAAGCTACAGAAAAGATTTGTATGTGTAATCCTTCCCGACCCCTACCCAAAAATCTGACAGTGATAGAGCTCCAGAATACTCATTCGCAGCACAGACAGCCAGCACAGGAGAGGAAACCTTTACTTAACCCTTGCATGTCTGAGGCAGACAAGATGATAAAAGCAGCTGGAGAAGGAAAACATTCAAATAAATCACACTGAAAGCTAATGACAGAGGACGGCTGGATAATAAAAAGCCCTTTATAACAAGCAGCGCTGTGAGAAGAGAGGGACTTTAGAAAATGTGTGTTATCTCCCCTCCCGCTCTGCATAATAGGGTCTTAGGTCTGATACATTTTATATTATCCAGGAGCACTATCCCCCTTTCCTCATCTATAATATACATTTTATATAAAGTCCCTCTCCTCTCCCAGTGCTGCTTGTTATAAAGTTTTTTTTTTATGTCTGATACATTTAGTATCCAACTCACAGTTACTCTGTTATTATGAGCTGTCAGTGTGATTTATTTGAATGTTTTCCCTGGATTTAAAGTGCTTAATTTTATTATAAAAATAAATTTGCACCAGACATCTCTTCTCTGAGCTTTCAGACCGATTTATGCCGTATATATTTGCCGTCTCCCCTGCTTTTATATTCCTGTCTCTCTCCCCCACAGAGATGCAAAGTTTAAGTAAAAGTTCCCTCTCCTGTGCTGGATAAGCATTGCATTCCGAAGTTCTGCACCCTCCACATGCCAATGCAGTAGGTCCTACTGAGTAGGATGTTCTACACAGAGAGGGGCATTAATGAATGCAGGAGGATGTTCTATACATTATACAGAGAGGGGTATTAATGCAGGAGGAGGTTATATACATTATACAGAGAAATGTATAAATTGAGGAGGATTGTTCTATACATAGAGGGACATTAATTCAGGAGGATGTTCTATACATTATACAGAGAGGGGTATTAATTAATGCAGGAGGATGTTCTATACATTATACAGAGAGGAGCCTTTTTTGTAGCCCTTTAAATCCAGTGGCTGTGAGCGCTGAGATCGGCTGCTTGTTATATTATCTCTCAGTACAATGTATCAGGCTCAGCTGTTACAGTAACTGACTGTAACAGCGCTCAGTTTCAGTAAAACAAGGAAATAATATTGTAAAACCTCTTATATATAAAAATATTATTTACTAGTTTTACTGAAACTCTGAGCGCTGTGATGAGCAGCAGTCAGTTACTGTAACAGCTTTGCCTGACACATTGTGCTGAGAGTGAGAGATACTGTAACAAGCAGCGATCTCAGCACTCTGAGGAGCCACTACAATAAAAATTGTATCCACTGGTTTTCAGATGAAATTAGTTTTCATACTAAAGAACTGAAAACGAATTTCTTTAGCAACTAAATAAATTGCATTTTAGTACTAATCCATTAGTTCAAAACGAAATTTTGTGCTCTGCACATGTCTAGTATCCAACTACCGCCCGATATCATTGCTCCCTATAATGTCAAAAATTTTGGAAAAATGCGTGTACACGCAATTACGTGATTATTATCAGTATTCGAACTATTTAACCCCAGATCAATCAGTCTTTCATCCTAATCATTCAACTACTTTTAAAAGTTTGCAATGATATCCATGCTGGCATGGAACACGGTGACCTAACTGGAGCCATCTTCCTTGATTTTGCCAAGGACTTTGAGACAGTAGACCATGGCATCCTATTACAAAAACCTAAAAACTCAGGTATTGGTGATCGCACGCTAACCTGGTTTCAATCATCTGTATCGGATCGATCGCAGTATGTGTCCATTTCTGACAGCGCTTCCCTCCCCCTCCCACTCACGTGTGGTGTACCCCAAGGCTCGATACTCAGCCCCCTGTTATTCACGATATTCATAAATGATCTGCCCAACGTCTGCAAAGCCTCAACTGCACACATGTACGCAGGTGACACCTTAGTCTATAACAGCAAACCAATTCTCCCACAGCTTGAGGCAGTGCTGCAAGAAAAATTCACAGAGGTTGAAAAGTGGATCAAAGATAACAAACCTTTTCTAAATACTGACAAAACTGTTATGATGCTCTTTAGAACAGCACCTAAACTATATAAATTACAAACTCTCTATCTATGTGTCAAGACAAAATCGGATGGCATGCTGACCACAGTCACTTCTCTCAAATATCTAGGTATGTGGTTAGACCCAAATTTATCCTTTGGCCCCCACATCTCTTATCTAAACTCTACCTCAAACTAGGGGCCCTGTACAGAAACAAAACCTGTCTGAGCCCTGCGGTAAGAAAGCAGATTTTACAACAAATGCTTATGCTGGCTAATGTATATGGAGATGTTGTGTTTGCAGCTGCCCCACAAAATGCACCTTCATAAACTTACTACATTGTATAACTCATTCTGCCGCTTTGTGCTTCAATATAACTACATGACCCACCATTGTGTCATGTTAAAACAGCTAAACTGTCCGTCGCTGGAATCTAGACGCACCCTTCACCTTTCCAACCTGGTGTTTAAGAGGTTTTCTAGGAAACTACCACCCTACCTGAATATACTGCTTCCCCCAGAAGTTCCCGCTTCCTATAACTTCCGATCGAGGACCATCACCTTACTTGCAGTGCCACAATACAAAAAGAAAGTGTCTCGATCCTCCTTTTCCTGCAGAGCACCGCAATTATGGAATAGCCTCCCAGACGCCATCAACTCTTCCCCCAGTCTAAAGTTACTTAAGAGATCTCTATTAACATACCTCGCTACAGAATGCACTTGTAAACATGTAACTATATTTCCTACATATTTATTTTCTGCGTTCATCTGTATATTTGTGTTGTTTTTTAATATCTTTTAATATATGTTCTTGAACACAGGACATACTTGAAAACGAGAGAAATCTCAATGTATCCTTCCTAGTAAAATACTTTATATTAAAATAAATAAATAAATTGGTGCACTGTACTGGCTGCTGCAACCCTATGCAGCCATTATGTTGAATTTCTAAAAAGTTGAATTAGTATTTGTAGGTGTGACTGTGCGTAACCCTTAAGTTAGTGTGTACACATACAGTTGTGTTCAAAATTATTCAACCCCCACTGAAATTGAGTGTTTTGGCCAGTTTGACATTGATTTTGATCATTCAGTCATCTTGCTTACAATTAAATCAAAGAGGCACGTGTAGGTCAGACAAATATAACATAACATTTATAATGAAATAAACCACAATGTCTTTTCTGTGCTCACATCATTATCAGTTTTATTCAACCCCCAAGTGACATTCAATCTTAGTACTTAGTACACATCCTTTTACAGTTGTAACAGCTTTTAAACGTGAAGCATAGCTTGACACAAGTGTCTTGCAGCGATCTACGGTATCTTCGCCCATTCGTCATGGGCAAAAGCCTCCAGTTCAGTCACATTCTTAGGCTTGCACACTGCAGCTGCTTTCTTTAAGTCCCACCAGAGGTTCTCAATCGGATTTAAGTCAGGTGACTGCGATGGCCACTCCAAAATGTTCCAGCCTTTAATCTGCAACCATGCTCTAGTGGACTTGGAGGTATGCTTGGGATCATTGTCCTGTTGAAAGGTCCAACGTCTCCCAAGCCTCAGGTTTGTGACGGACTGCATCACATTGTCATCCAATATCTCCTGGTACTGAAGAGAATTCATGGTACCTTGCACACGCTGAAGCTTCCCTGTACCTGCAGAAGCAAAACAGCCCAAAAGCATGATTGACCCCCCGCCATGCTTCACAGTAGGCAAGGTGTTCTTTTCTTCATAGGCTTGTTCTTCCTCCTCCAAACATAGCGTTGATCCTTGGGCCCAAACAGTTCTAATTTTGTTTCATCAGTCCACAGAACACTATCCAAAACGTCTGTGGTTTGTCCACATGACTTTTGGCATACTGCAGTCGACTCTTCTTATTCTTTGGAGACAGCAGGGGGTGCGCCTAGGAGTTCTGGCATGGAGGCCTTCATTACGCAGTGTGCGCCGTATTGTCTGAGCTGAAACTTCAGTACCACATCTGACAAATCTTTTCTCAATTCCTCAGCAGTCACACAGGGACTTTCTCCACTCTACGCTTCAGGTAGCGCACAGCAGTCGAAGTCAGCATCTTCTTTCTGCCACGACCAGGTAGCGTTTCAACAGTGCCCTTTGCCTTGATTTGCGAATGATGCTTCCTGTGGTCTCTTTGGTATGTTTAACATCTTTGCAATCTTCTTATAGCCATTGCCTTCCTGTGAAGAGTAATCACCTCTTCTCTTGTCTTCCTGGACCATTCTCTTGACTTCACCATGTTTGTAACCACACCAGTAAATGTCTAGAAGGAGCTGAGTATCACAGTCATTTTAAAGCTGCCTAATTGGTGCTTATTATGCTTTATTGCTGCTCCGTGACATCCACAGGTGTTTTCAATACCTGATTGAAAACACTTGAATGAACCTCTGTTCTTCAGAGTGGTAGTCTTTAAGGGGTTGAATAATTGTGTCAATGAAGAATTCACAAAAGAAACATTTACTACTGTATTAGAAACCAATTGATGTCATTTTATTTGCATATGGTTCTTTAAAAAGTCCTTGTAGGATTTAATTCTGAATACAATTACAAATGTACACTAAATTCCCTAAAACCCTTTACAGCATTGGGG
This sequence comes from Leptobrachium leishanense, assembly GCA_009667805.1. Lineage (NCBI taxonomy): Eukaryota > Metazoa > Chordata > Amphibia > Anura > Megophryidae > Leptobrachium > Leptobrachium leishanense. Next base: position 174,124,214 of record CM019067.1, on the reverse strand, counting down.
GTTGAATAATTTTGAACACAACTGTATGTTACTTCTATTACATACTAGAAATAACCTCAAACTATTAATGTTTATGTTCTTTATCATTAGCTAAATGGGAAAAACCCAAAAAGAGTAGATGGGAACCTATAATGTTGAAAAATAGAACAATTCACTGATCACGTGCACGCTTAATGTACTGTAATCCTTTTTATGAAAATATCAGACATTTCCATTGCAGTACAACAAACTGTTTTGCAACCTAGGCAAGACCAGCTACTTGCACCCCACCTAAAAAAAATTGTTAATGCCGCACACAGTCAGTCAGTGCCCACCTTATCCCCTGCGGGTCGGGCCCGGGATCAGTCTGTGCCTCTTTCTTTCCTCCACCTCTTTTTTCTTTCTTCTGTGCCTCTTTCTTTCCTTTCCTCTGCTTCTTATTCTTTCTTCTGTGCTTTCTTTCTTTCTTTCTTTTTCTCTTTCTTTTTTTCTCTCTCTTTCTCTCTTTCTCTCTTTCTCTCTTTTTCTTTCTTTCTTTCTCTTTCTCTCTTTCTTTCTTTCTTTCTCCTTTCTTTTTTCTTCTGTGTCTCTTTCTTTTGCCTCTTTCTTTTCTTGCATCTGCCGCTGTCCTTTTCTTTCATCTGGCTTTTTCTTCTGCCTCTTTTCTTTTTTTTAGCATTTTTTTTTTTAGCATTTTTTTTTTTTTTTAATAATAAAGTTTTATTGGTTTTTATCAAACATACATAGTGAGATATTGTACATTCCATAGTACAGTAGCACATAGAATTAGAATGGTCATTTGTTGTTACAAGTAGAGCTTAGGGTTGCGCTTAACAGAGGGGAGAGAAGGGAGGAGGGGTGGGAAAGAGGACGAGGATACAAAAAAAAAAAAAAAGGGAAGGGGAAAGGGGGGGGGGTTCAGTAAATAACTAGCCCTGCATACGGTAGATATGAGTGACGCAGGTTGTGGGTTCACAGATGTCGACATATAACGCTTCTATGAGTGTCAGGGTGTCAGGAGAATAACACATCACTTGGGCTGTCTGCAATTTCCAGGTGTCACATTTTCCCGGCTCGTGTATATTGCCTCTTTTCTTTATGCTGCCTCTTTCTTTTCTTTCCTTTGCTTCTTTCTTCTGTCTCTTATCTTTCACCTGCCTCTTTCTTCTGCCTTTCTCTTCTTTCATCTGCTTCTTTCTTCTCTGCTCTTCTCCCTGCTCCATCAGATGGCACCCACCTTCCGCGCCTCTAGCAGGGGTCCGCGAGCCGACACTGTCGGCTTTGAGGTCCATGAGCCACCATTGCCAGCTACACGAGCCACATGCGACTCTTGAACAGCACAATGAGGAACCTGGGTTGGGGCAGGCTGGATCCTAGATGGGTGCCTAGCGGGAGCACGGCCCTGACTATTCCATATTTGTTACTAATGTAGCATTTCAATACGTAAACGTTGGGATTAGGAGTAGTTTAACGTCTGCCATTGATATTCCAATCCTGACGCTACGCTGGTGCAAAATCAGTTAGTGCCTCGCAGCTTGGACAAGCTTACTGTACTTAGCGCCACCTATATTTAACATGGGGAGTGCAATCACTTTGTAGCATCTCTACAAGTGAGGTATTACAAAGTGCTCACACAAGTAAACATCAGGAGGCGAAGTGAACATTTTTAACAATGCCTAAAACTTGGGTAACCTGGCCATGCTCAAGATCCTGAGCCTTAAAAAGGAACACAGCACAGCCCATGTCCTAAGGGCCCTATTCCATAGTTGATCCCACAATGGATATAGCCAGGCATGTCAGAATAAATCCAGCTGCCTATCTGCTTGTACAACACCATATCCGCCATATCCGACAACAGCAGGAGGTGGAAAGGGCACATGGAATCCCCCTGGCACCTTATTTCCAAAGGAGATGGCCTACTTTGTAGGATGTGACTGATGACGAGTGCTGTCTGCATTACAGGCTCAGCTGTGAGGAGATCTGCAGGCTATATCAAGAACTGCAGAAACATCTGGAGTTCAAGTCTGGTTCATGCATATCTGCACCAGGGATGGCAAAGTTGCTGTGCTGCTCAAGTTCTTTACCGCTGGGATTTTTCAGCATCCTCTGTCCGAACTAGTCAGTGTCAGCCAAAGCCCCATTTAAAGATGCTTTACCACCACTTCCTCATAGCTTTGGGGGCAAGTGCCAAGTACATTGGTTACCCTACCACCCCTGAGTAGGGATGAGCCGAACACCCCCGAGTTCAGTTCGCATTCGAATGTCGAACTTTTCAAAAGTTCGAATTCGAACTCGAACACGAACTCAATACAAGTCAATGGGACTCAAAGTTTAGATTTTTAGAGTGTATATATGCTAGATATTTGCCATAAAAGGTGTATGGGGGTCCGGGTAGTGCCCTGGGGGACAGGAAACAAGGACAAAAAGTTAAAAAAAAAACGTTTTTAAAGGGACATGAAATAAGGGTTAAAAATAAAAACAAAAAATTCCTTCAAATATCGTGCCTAGGAGGTCCCCATAACCTGCCCGTGAAGTGGCGGATTTCTAGGATGTATGGAAACACTTAAAAACAATGTCCGGGTCCGGGTTGTGCCCTGGGGGACAGGAAACAAGGACAAAAAGTTTAAAAAAATACGTTTTTAACCCCTTCACTGCTGACGACATGTGGGTCACATCCTCAGTTACTCCCGCTGTATGCTGAGGAGGATGTGTCCCACACATCATCAGCTTTGCGGGACCCCTGGTGGAGATACTCCCCTCTCTGTCCGGGTTCCCGCGGCGTTCTGACTTCAGCATCCTCAGACGCTGAAGTCAAGCTCCTCCTGACGTAAATGACGTCATCGCGCCATGCGCGATGACGTCATTTCCAGGCGACCCCCGAGGGACCCCCGTTCGGATCCCTCTCCCTCCCGATCGGGAGGTCCCACAAAAAAATCCAGGCACGCTTAAAAGGGGAGAGTCTCCCCTTTTAAGCGGTGCCTGGCTTTAACCCCTTAGGCACCGGGTCGCACTTCGGCGCCTTGCGGCACCGAAGTGCGGCCTAGCTCCGGTGGGGGCCGCCATCTTGGATGGCGGCTCCACTCTCGGGTCCTCCCTCACTGCCTGACATCCTCACGCATAGCGTGATGACGTCAGATAGCCGGGGAACCCCTAGCTGCCCGGAATCCCCTGGTGGAGATAAGGGGTTCATTTGGAACCGTGGCAGCTAGGGGGTCATGGAGGGTGTCAATCGAAAGGCCTGAGCATGCCCTTTCGAATGATACCCAACATGACCAGGTATAAAGTAAAAAAATTAAAAATAAAAAAACCATGGATTTTTTTTGTGTGTTATTTTTATTAATGCAGCAATATTGTTCACATTTCAATTATAATGTGAACAATGATGCTGCACTAATGATTTTTTTCTATGGTGTGCGTTTGCTAAAAATCACATAATTCCCATCACATATTTTTTATACTCTTTTCAAAAAAAAAAATTCAAACTCGAACCGAACACGCCAAAAAGTTCGAAGGTCGCGAGCTTTCGAACTGCCGATGTTCGAATCGAACTCCGAACTGATCGAACCGAACAGCTCATCCCTACCCCTGAGGGATGGTGCACAGTGAAACTGAGGTTTTATGATAATTGAGGGTTTCCTAATGTTCTGGGGAATTCGATTGCACCCACATAGAGACCCAAGCACCCTGGAAGGATGCTGCGTTTTATATCAATCACAAGCATTTCTATTCCATAAACGTGCAAATGGTTTGTGATCTCAAAATGCGCATCCTGAATCTGTTTGCAGCATGTCTTGGGAGTGCCCATGATTCATATATCCTGGCTAATTCCTCAGTGATGTGTTATTTCCAGGACAGGTGATTCCCCAATGGATGGCTCCTAGGTGGGTATACATTTTCTTTGCAAAATATATGCGATTGGCATCCGTCTAGAAATTAGCGCAGGCACCAAGTGATCTGTTAGTTACAAAAGCGCTACAGATCTCTACCGCTCCCCATGTTAAGTATAGGATTCTGAAAGTACAGTAAGCTCGCGCTAAGAAATCCCAATCGCAAAGCGCTAAATGATTTTTCCCATTTGTAACGAGAGGCAAACGATCTGTTGATCAGGCGCTAGACTCATTTAACCTGGCGCTAATGCAAAAACACGCCAACGCTAGGGTTAGCTCACACCAGGTGATAGTGCCCTTAGATTGTACTGTATGTGCAAATGACATTTCTAAAAGTAATTGCTTCCCAACCCTGTCCCGAGGGAGCACTAAAAGGCAACATTTTAAAAATTACCTTAAAAATCTTTGCAGAATGAAGGCTGCTGTCAGACGAGCGTAGTGTTCACGTCCGTGATTGCGCCTAAAAGTACGTCCGTGATAGCATGACAGGAAGCCCATCGGAGCCCGACACACGAAGTACGTCCGCACTGAACTGCGGACGCACAACGGCCGCGGCCCACGGACGCAAGGCAGGCAAGAACGTACAACCGCTAGAACGGCCGCACAAAGTGCGCTGCGTCCGCAACGTCCGCATAGCTTTGTGTGTGAGTGATGGAACGTGGTCAGACGGACTGCATTTATACGTCCAGCATTTTTCACGGACAAAATGGTTTTGCTTTTTAATTTATTTTCCCTCCTACATCCGTCAAAATATATACGTCAGTGAAAAAAACAGACTGTCTGGCCACTACTGCGTCTTCCGTACTAACGTACGTCCGTGTGCACGGACGTACAGTCCGTAGAAATCACGCTCGTCTGACCCTAGCCGAATACTGCAATCACTGAGCAGCAAATAATATCATATGTGTTGTATTTCAGATATCTTGCAAAACTGGCCTGTTAGTGCTCCCTGAAGAGAGGTGTTGGGAAGCACTTTCCTGGATGAAGAGTCTAGTTGATGTATAGTGTTTAGGGTTCTATAAACTTACACAGGGTTATTCAAAGAGCTCTGAATTTCTTGAGAAATTGATTTTCAGCGTTCGGTTACCTTTCTTGGCCATTCGGCTATCCAGAGAGCAGGCAATTCGACAAATCCTGGCGAATTGCCTGAACATACGGTGCCTGTTCGGTGCCTGTTCGAGGGCAGTGAAAACCCCATAAAAAAGCACTGCTTCGGCTATTCAGAGAACACAAACCAGCGGTGAAAGGTTCCCCTAATGCCCTGCCATTCGGTGGTTTAATTCGGCAAGTTTATTCAGGAGAATCCCATAGGCTTCAATGTTAAAAATATTCCCGTTTTAATTCAATATCTAATAAACCGTTCATTATAAAATTCTGCAGTAAAGAGTCTCTTTATTTATAGATTTTTTAGGATACTTTAAGCATTTTTCAGATTTTTTTTTTTTTTTTAAAAGTCCGATTTTTTTGTTTTTTTTAAGTTTACTTATTTTTTCTGTAACAGCCCTCTTTATTATCATTCCCTGGATCTCCTGTGTAAATTTCAGACATTTTCGCTCAGTAGTTTCTTTGCAAACAGCGTTTCATTTTCACACATTCACACAAACTATTTTGCTAATTTATTCACTGCCTTGTCTGCGGTCTCGGCTGCTTCGGCTGCGTGTGATCGGCTCCTGCTCGGGCTTTTTCCGTGGTTTTCGGCAGGTTAATCCAGATGTTTTTGTGGCTTTTCGGCGTGCATTCGTGGGTTTGGCAGTTCGTTTTCGTCGGGTTTGCGTCAGCTTTTCCTTGCAATTCGGGGACCCTGTGCTGCTTGCTGAATACACCGCAGGGTCACCGAAATGGGATCGGCAAAAGGAACCGAATTGAAGAGAACGAAAAGTCACCGAACCGGCGGTGACTTTTCGAATCTCTTTGAATAACCCCGACAGTGTATGTTTAATGGATTAGGTAAGATGCCACAGACACTTGCACACTTGAAAAAGAAGTATCTCCTGTATTTTGTTTCTAAAATAAATATATTTTTCTAGATTTATAATTTATTAATAATTTTTATATTCACATTACATGCTGTTTGTGGTGAAATCTACTTTACTGTCCCTCTGATTACTGTATCTATACTGGTCAAAGAACTCTGTTTCTTTTAAAAGCTTTGAATCTTTATTTCTGAGTACAATATTTTTACATTGGCGTTGAGCTTGATATTTTTGGTTTTAGAATTTCAACATAGTGAAATCTAAAGCACACCATCTGTTTACTGAATTTCATTTCCTAAATTAAAATGAACTATGGTTGTTTTTTTCTGTTTTGCCCTGCTTAAGGAATGATTGCCTAGTAATGTAATATGGACAGAAATGCAGATGAGACTCACCATCTTCAATAGATCATGTGTAGTTGACTCCTTCATGACCAAGCTGTTTCCATAAATTCACTGCCAGGACCCAATGGAATTTTGGAAAACATTTGCAGGGTTATTCAGAGAGAGGTGAAAACCAGGAGAATGACTGGAGAAGTGAAAATTCTAGATCAAAATAGCTGATTTGAAAAGTGCGATAAATGGGAGAATTTTTCTGGTTAGGCTATTTTGACCTCGAATTTTCACTTCTCCGGTCATTCTCCTGGTTTTTACCTCTCTCTGAATAACCCTGATAGTTTCCATTGCACACAGAGTAAAAACGACTATTTAACAGACAAAGGTAGCTAAAAAGTGCTACTACATGTACCATAATACAGCTGGAGTTTTGCCTTTCTGTAGAAGATAAACAGATCTCCAAGGTGATCATACAACGTCAGCTCCTTGGATGATATGTCTAAGGTGCTGAAAAGTTAAGGACACATTCTTGAGCTCATTTGCAAATATATGTTTGCAAAATTCCTTTGCATTGCTCCAGAATACGACCATGCTGATTGTATACAATGTTGGTCTCCGAGAGGTTTTGAACATCGAGTATAGCCGATTGTGGTAATGAAAAGGTTAAGAGTTTGTTTCTTTCTTGAGCTGTTATTCAAAATGTTCAAACTGCTATGAAGAAAACAGATTGAGGATGACAAAAAAAATTAGATGGTGTGTTTTATAAATAAGTGATTTGCTATTTCCTAAACCAACTTTTCATGACCCCCTAATAACTCTCCATCCTTAAAAAGCAGACACTACAATATTGAACCTTTATCCTCCCAACCCCTTAATATACCCCAATAGACTCTTCATACTTTACAAGTGTGAAATAAAGGTAACAACATTTTATGAATATATAATTTAGATAAGCAGGGCTATTCAGAGAACGGTGAAAACTTTTAGAATTGCCAGGAGAATGGACAATCTAGACCAAATAGCCAATTTGGAAAGTGAGATAAATGGGAGAATTTTTCTGGTTTGGCTATTTTGACCTAGAATTTTCAATTCTCCAGTCACTCTCAAGGTTTTCACCTCTTTCTGAATAGCCCTGTTACTTTTTTTTCATCACAAATTGTTGGAATTGAGAAACATATATAAAACAAGTGAAAATAACCTCCTGGGAAATTGTATTACAGGTAAACATACATATTTATCTGTTATAGGAACGTAACATAAAGAACCAATAAAAAAACCAAAAAAACAGGGACTTGGCTTTACGTTTCAAAGTATACACTAATTAAAATTTTGGGTTGACCGTAACATTAGAAATTTTAAAGTTTTCTTTCATTTGAATGGACATGATGAGCTGAGTGTCTTTCACCTTTCCTCTACCTATTGGTGTCCTGGAAGACTGATTCAACACCTGAGAAAAGGTTGGAGGGGGCTTCTCAATGCCCAGAAAGATGACAATCAGCTTGCATTAATCAGGTCAGGAATGTTCAACTGTATATTCTTAACCAGCCACTGGCTTTCAATATATTTAATATTTTCAATAACAACCATTGGATTGGTTGGATGCTCGAGCAAGTGTCTAGCCCCCTTCCTGCTGTTACAGGAAGTAACAATAGCTGAGAGTTCTAGGGCAACACCGAGGGAGCCTGGAGCTGTATTAAGGGTCAATGGACACTAGCTTTACAACAGGACAGTGTGTGGGGTCAGTAAGGATTAATATTTAAACCTTTCATGTTTCTTTTCTCATCCCCCCTTTTAATTGTGCAATGTCTCTTTAGTAATTATTTTTAAAAGTAATGCAATTAAAATTATTTCAACCCCTTCACTACCATATGATTTTCCAAAAGTCTCCTTTCAGGAACCAGTGCTTTTGTGGAAAATCATTTTTATTAAATATTAGGGATGTGCATGGATGAAAAATTTGTTTTGTTTACTTTCGTTTCATTACGTTTTTAAATAATTTAATTTTGGAATTTCGTAACTAATTTCGTTTCGGATCGATTTGAAATTTCGAATCGATTTGAAATTTCATATATCAATTCGATAGTCAATATCAATTCGAATTTTGGATCACTGAATAAAACCCCAATTGATCAAATTTTGCTGTTAAAAGAAAAGCTAGGGTTAAATATTAAGCTGTGTCACAGATTTAGTATTTGAGTCAAATTAAACAGTGAAACAAAATTTATTTGTTTCATAAAGTCCTTTGCTGACTATTACTATTGTAAGTGAAGATCAATTCAATAGTTGATATCAATTTGATAGTTCATTTCAAATTCAATCGTTGATATCAATTTGATAGTTCATTAAAAATTCAATAGTGGATATCAATTTGATAGTTCATTTCAAATTTGATAGTTGATATCAATTATTCACATTTTTCTTTTATGATGATGGCACAGTGTAAAATGAAATAAATTCGTTATATATACCGTTTTGTTTCGAATTCGTATCATATCGGTTCGTTATTCGGAAGTACTTCCAAACTATGAATTATCAAATTTCGTTCCAAATTCCGAATTTTTCCGAAATGAATGCACATCTCTATTAAATATTAGACATGTGCACAGCACAAAATTTCGTTTTGAACTAATGGATTAGTCCTAAAACGCAATTTATTTAGGTGCTAAAAAAAATTTGTCTTCAGTTCTTTAGTATGAAAACTAATTTCATTCATCCGAAAACCAGCAGATACAATTACTAGTGTAGTGGTTCCTCAGAGGGCTGAGATCTCTGATCGTTGCTTGTTACAGTATATCTCACTCTCAGCACAATGTGTCAGGCAAAGCTGTTACAGTAACTGAGTGCTGCTCATCACAGCGCTCAAAGTTTCAGTAAAACTAGTAAATAATATTTTTATATATAAGAGGTTATAACAATATTATTTCCTTCTTTTACTGAAACTCTGAGCGTTGTGATGAGCAGCAGTCAGTTACTGTAATAGCTGAGCCTGATACATTGTACTGAGAGATAATATAACAAGCAGCCAACCTCGACGCTTACAGCCACTGGATTTAAAGGGCTAAAAAAAAATGCTCCTCTCTGTATAATGTATAGAACATCCTCCTGCATTAATTAATACCCCTCTCTGTATAATGTATAGAACATCCTCCTGAATTAATTAATGTCCCTCTCTGTATAGAACATCCTGCTGCATTGGCATGTGTAGGGTGCAGAACTTCGGAATGCAATGCGTATCCAGCACAGGAGAGGGAACGTTTACTTAAACTTTGTATCTCTGTGGGGGAGACAGACAGGAATATAAAATCAGGGGAGAGGGAAAATATTAACTTAAATTGGTCTGAAAGCTCAGAGAAGAGATGACTGGTGCAAATTTATTTTTATAATAAAATAAAGCACTTTAAATCCAGGGAAAACATTCAAATAAAGCACACTGAAGGCTCATAATGACAGAGTAACTGTGAGAGCTGGATACTAAATGTGTCAGATGTAAAAAAACATTTATAACAAGCAGCACTGGGAGAGGAGAGGGACTTTATATAAAATGTGTATTATAGATGAGGAAAGGGGGATAATATAAAATGTATCAAACCTAAGCCCCTATTATACAGAGCGGAGGGGGAGATAACACACGTTTTATAAAGTCCCTCTCTTCTCCCAGAGCTGCTTGTAATAAAGGGTTTTTTACTATCCAGTCCTCCTCTGTTATTAGCTTTCAGTGTGATTTATTTGAATGTTTTCCTTCTCCAGCTGCTTTTATCATCTTGTCTGCCTCATAGACATGCAAGGGTTAAGTAAAGGTTTCCTCTCCTGTGCTGGCAGGCTGTGCTGCGAGTGAGTATTCTGGAGCACTCTGGAGTATCACTGTCAGATTTTCAGGTAGGGGTCAGGAGGGATAATGCATACAAACCTTTTCTGTAGCTTTGCGATGTTGCGCTCTTCATTGCTGGTCTCCTTCACTCATCAATGTAATATCACAAAAAGGACTGAAACTAAAATGTAGTGCATTTTATTTTAGTTTCTTTAGTTTTTTGCTAAAATGAGCTACTGCAGGTAGAACTGCAGCATCAATGTTCTGTGCATCAGATGGGGAAAGCCTGAAAAGGACATTCCCTACCCAAATTTAAACAATTTTAGCACCTTGGGGATTATGTCCACAGTGCTGAATCTTTGTGTGGCACCCTCGAGAGGCCAAAAACAAACAAAATTTGTTTGCAACAAATTAATTTAATTTTCATTCATACAGCATAGCCCCAGATTGTGTTAACACTATTTTAAACTGCTGTGTCTGCTACCACTGTTGTTGTATACACAATCACAATAGTGAAGGGGTTAATCTAAGCTAGTAGAACAGGTTTTGTTGTCTCTTGATTATTTGTCATTGATTTAGTGTAGAGGTAGTCATGAGAAAATGTGTTATGGGAATGTTAATTAAATATTGTAAATCTTAACCCCATAGGGACCAATGATGTACAGGGTACATCATGGAAAAAAGTCAGTTAAGGACCAAAGACTTACCCTGTACATCTTGGTCCTCTATCCCCCCTCCCTCCCTATACTTACCTCTCTGGATGGGGTCCCACTGTGGTCTGACTTCCTTGAAGTCAGACCTCCGGTTTTAAAGACCCGGGACGTCGTACTGATGTCATTGCCGGGTGCGATGACGTCAGTTTCAGGCAACCCCCCAGCACACCTGGGAGAGTTCCTGAAAGAAGGGGAGGGGACCTCATCTGAAAGAATCCAGGGAGATTAATGTATTTATTTAATAATGTATTTATTACTATTGAGTACACCGTACACAATTACATATTTTCAAATATAAAAAGTAGCCAATGTTAAAATATAAAGCAATATGTTACATTTAGCCACAAATTTATTTCAGTAGATAAAACAATAAAAAAGGTGACTTCTGGTAACATGCATTCCTCTTCAGAGATTAAATTAATCTTATTACGTAACAAAACCAATTTTCATCATTAACCAGCAATTAATATACATTTTAAGCAGCAAACTCCTAAAGCTGTTTTATCTCTCTCTGGGGTCCTTTCTGTTAATAGCAATAGTATCTGCGACAGCAAATCTTCCTACTTCACTCATAGTCATGCCATAAATTGCAAGATAAGATCTCATTGACTTGGACACCGTCCTCTGCACCATGGGACTGGAGCGGAATTTTTATTTTTATTGAAGGTTTTTTTTAATATGATAAGTGATTTTGCTGAAGCAAAATCAATTAACACCAGTTTCTTGCACTTTTTTCCAAAACAAAAATCAATAAATCCAATACTGCATAGATGAAATTATTGATGAGTTTATTTCTTTGGTAAACGTTTTGAACAAAGATGGGTCTTTATAAATTCTGAAGTGCATACATACAACTGCATCTAAATAGGGTTGAAAAAAAATCAGCTAACACCCAATTAGCAATTAATGTAATAATTGACACATGAATCATTTCAGGACAATTGGGCCCTTGTTGAGAGTTTATTTGTGTAAACGTACTAATGATTTGTATATACGTATTAAACTTAATATAATATTAATCAGTACTTAAGACAAGAAGTAATTTATTCAAATGACGCCTACAGACTCAGCATAGCATATGTATAAAGCAGCCATATTATTCATACAATAACACTATGAGGGATATTCAGAAAGCACTGAAACTTCAGTGAAATTTTGGGTCTTTCTCTTTCGGCACACTTTGGTGCGCTGCAGCGATTCCAGTTCACCGACCCTGCAGTGAGTTCACTATTCTCCGCAGGGTCCCCGAGGTGTGCCGAACGAGAAGCTGCTGAAGATTGCCGCCGAACACCACCGGAGATAGCGATCAGTCTGCCGAGTGCCGAACTGACCGTCGACCACTGCCGGAGAGCGTCATACTGACCACAGAGTGCCACCGAACTGCATGTGGGGAAAAAAGAACTTTCAAAACTGTTTAATACAAAAAAATGTATGAAAATGTTTTTAACTAATAAAAAAAAAAAAAAAAAAAAAAAGGTCTGTTACAGAATAAAAAACCACCGTAATAAATAGAATCAAATTTTGCCTAAAAAATCCCCAAAAATAAATATAAAGATGGTTCGCTGAAAATGAAATGAATAAACAGTTGAATAAAAATTGAATAAAAATTATATATTTTTAATTTTATGTGATTTGCCTGTTCAGACCCGCGTCAGACGAGCGCACTTTTTCCGTCTGTCTGACCGCACTGTTTGTTGTCCATTGTAGCTTTTCAAAGGAATCAATAGAGAACAACACGTGCGCACTTTTTCACACGCGCGCAACGCATGTTGCAACGGACGCCATAATGGCATCAACGTGAAAAAGCTACACGGACGTAGAGAAATAACTGCATCCAGTTTTTTTTCTTTTTCTCAACATCAGTCAAAATTAAATGATACAATCTAACCACAATCTCATCAGTTATGGCTCGTGTCAGACGAGCGCACTGCAGAGTGGAAGGAACGTCTGTGAGAGCGGACGTTCCTTCTACTCTCCGCTGCTGCTGAGTGCGCTCAGCAGTGCAAATCGCCTTCCTTCATCTTTCTTTTATACTGACTTACAAGGTGGAAAAGGGATATACCACCAAGTAGTCTAGAGAGGCAGCTGACTCCACAAATACGAGATACTGTATGACTTTTATTTTTATTCTTCCCTGCACTGATTATTAAGACTTTCACAATCGTTAAGACTTTTACAACCTGGAGTATACAGGATAAGACTGTAAATGTCACATTACTTTGTTTTATCCTAGATTGTTTTATCCTATTTGCACCATTTTTCTTGCATTGTATTTTATTTGATTGTATTGAGGTTGTTTATTTGCCATCACCACCGGGTGGCGCCATGGCACAGATTATCACCATTTTTATATAACTGTATATTTCTAAGTATCTCTCCCCAAACATCAGATGTCATTTGAATATGCTTCATGGAAAATGGGGTCCATTATATGAGAAACCTAGAGGGGGAGGTAACATGACACAATCAGCAGAATACATTGTCTACACATTATCAATAGATGAGGGGGAGTTGAATTCCTGCAGAAGACACAGAAACCTAATTAATACAGACTAGACGAGATTAGCAAACACACAGCATCAGTTCAATCTAAGGACAAACAGATGGTTAGAACAACACATCTACATTGTATCTCTAACACAAACAAACTCCTAAAATACAAACCGCTTCAAGATAAAAAATAAATTTAACTCATTAACCTTAGGTGCCCCTTATGACCATTGTCTTTGAGAATTAGCTTTGCCAAATTGGTCCACGATGTCTTGGAAGGAGGCCAGCATCACATACAGTCATGGCCGAAATTGTTGGCACCCCAGAAATTTTTCCAGAAAATCAAGTATTTCTCACAGAAAAGTATTGCAGTAACACATGTTTTGCTATACACATGTTTATTCCCTTTGTGTGTATTGAAACAAAACAAAAAAAGGGAGGAAAAAAAGCAAATTGGACATAATGTCAAACAAAACTCCAATAATGGACTGGACAAAATTCTTGGCACCCTTTCAAAATTGTGGATAAATAAGATTGTTTCAAGCATGTGATGCTCCTGTAAACTCACCTGGGGCAAGTAACAGGTGTGGGCAATATAAAAATCACACCTGAAAGCAGATAAAAAGGAGAGAAGTTCACTTAGTCTTTGCATTGTGTGGCTGTGTGTGCCACACTAAGCATGGACAACAGAAAGAGGAGAAGAGAACTGTCTGAGGACTTGAGAACCAAAATTGTGGAAAAATATCAACAATCTCAAGGTTACAAATCCACCTCCAGAGATCTAGATTTGCCTTTGTCCACAGTGCGCAACATTATCAAGAAGTTTGCAACCCATGGCACTGTAGCTAATCTCTCTGGGCGTGGACGGAAGAGAAAAATTGATGAAAGGTTGCCACGCAGGATAGTCTGGATGGTGGACAAGCAGCCCCAAACAAGTTCCAAAGAAATTCAAGCTGTCCTGCAGGCTCAGGGAGCATCAGTGTCAGCGCGAACTATCCGTCGACATTTAAATTAAATTAAACGCTATTGCAGGAGAACCCCATTGCTGACACAGACATAAAAAAGCAAGACTACAGTTTGCCAAAATGTACCTGAGTAAGCCAAAATCCTTCTGGGAAAACGTCTTGTGGACAGATAAGACCAAGATAGAGCTTTTTGGTAAAGCACATCATAGAAACATAGAAAAATGTCGGCAGATAAGAACCTTTCGGCCCATCTAGTCTGCCCAATTACTTGGATACTTTACCTGGATTTATCTTTTGTTTAGGATAGCCTTATGCCTATCCCATGCTTGCTTAAATTCAATTACTGTGTTGGCCTCTACCACTTCAACTGGAAGGCTGTTCCATGTATCCACCACCCTCTCAGTATCATTCTACTGTTTACTGAAAATGGAATGAGGCCTACAAAGAAAAGAACACAGTACCTACAGTGAAATATGGTGGAAGTTCAATGATGTTTTGGGGTTTGTTTGCTGCCTTTGGCACTGGGTGCCTTGAATGTGTGCAAGGCATCATGAAATCTGAGGATTGCCAAAGGATTTTGGGTCGCACTGTGGAGCCCAGTGTCAGAAAGCTGGGTTTGCGTCCGAGATCTTGGGTCTTCCAGCAGGACAATGACCCCAAACATACGTCAAAAAGCACCCAGAAATGGATGGCAACAAAGCGCTGGAGAGTTCTGAAGTGGCCAGCAATGAGTCCAGATCTAAATCCCATTGAACACCTGTGGAGAGATCTTAAAATTGCTGTTGGGAAAATGTGCCCTTCCAATAAGAGAGACCTGGAGCAGTTTGCACAGGAAGAGTGGTCCAAAATTCCGGGTGAGAGGTGTAAGAAGCTTATTGATGGTTATAGGAAGCGACTGATTTCAGTTATTTTTTCCAAAGGGTGTGCAACAAAATATTAAGTTAAAGGTGCCAATAATTTTGTCCAGCCCATTTTTGGAGTTTTGTGTGACATTATGTCCAATTTGCTTTTTTTCCTCCCTTTTTTTGTTTTGTTCCAATACACACAAAGGGAATAAACATGTGTATAGCAAATCATGTGTTACTGCAATACTTTTCGGTGAGAAATATTTTTGGGCACCTGTCTTAAAGAAAGATATTATAGCGCTAGAGAAAGTGCAGAGACGGGCAACTAAATTAATAAGGGGAATGGAAGGGTTAAGTTATGAGGAAAGACTAACAAGCTTAAACCTGTTTAGTTTAGAGAAAAGGTGCCTTAGAGGGGATCTGATAACCTTATATAAATATATACGGGGCCATTATCAACCATTGTCTGATAACCTATTCATTAACAGGTCTATACACAGGACAAGGGGTCATCCATTTAGACTGGAAGAAAGAAAATTCAGCCTAAAGCATAGGAAGGGTTATTTTACGGTGAGAACAATAAAGCTGTGGAATTCTCTGCCTGTTGAGGTGGTTGGATCAGAGACCATACAGACTTTTAAAGAGCGACTGGATGACTTCCTGCAGACACAGAATATTAAGGGTTATAATATTTAATATCTGGGTAAAAGCTTCTTGATCCAAGGAGAAATCTGACTGCCATTCTGGGGTCAAGAAGGAATTTTTTCCCAGTATGTTGCATATTGGCAAGCATTTCAGACTGTTTTTTTGCCTTCTTTTGGATCAACAGCAGTAGGTGATGTGGGAGAGGCTGAACCCGATGGGCGCATGTCTTTTTTCAGCCTATGTAACTATAAATACTTGATTTTCTGGAAAAATGTCTGGGGTGCCAACAATTTCAGCCATGACTGTATCTCCAACAGACACAGAGGGCATGTATAGTGTGGGCAAGGGTGCCAAGGAGGGTGAGGGCACAAAGGTAGAGGGAACTTCGATTACATTAATATTCTCATTGGTTGAGTTTGAAGACATGCTGGCAGTTATACGGAAAAAATTATTATCTTTCAGCCAGATGTTATGCAACTTTAAACAACAAATTTGTTATAAAAATATATGGAATAAAATCGCATGATAAGATAAGCTTAAGATAATTTTGACCAGTGCATTACAAGTTTGGTTGTATGTTTGGGTGAAGTGTTTTATAAAAGGGGTTATTCAAAGAGAGCTGAATTGGCTAGGAAATTGCACCGAACAGTGAATTTCCCCAGTGCAATTTCGTGGCCATTCAGCTTTTCAAAAATCAGGCAGTTCACCAAATATTGGCGAATTGCCAGTGAAATAAGGTGATCTTAAGCGGCAGTGAACCTCCTATAGAGAAGCAATGGTTAACCTATTCAGAGAACACCGACCAGCAGAGAAATGTCAGTGAAATGCCCTGATTTTCGGTGGTTTCATTAAGCAGATTTAATCAGGCTCATCCCATAGGTTTCAATGTAAAACACATTCCCTTTTTATATTAAATATTTATTAAAATGGTATTCTTTTAATTTGCAGCAAAAAGTCTCTTTATTTATTTTTAAGGCATTTTTCAGGCAAATTTTCTTATATTAATCCCAGGCATTTTCGTGTAGCTTTTAGTAGCTTTTTTGCAAACAACTTTTAAAAGTTTTTTTTTTCTTTACCTAGTCAGCTTGTCGGCTTCTCTCGGATGCATTTAGTGATTTTGTGGCGGCTTATCAGATCAAATTTTTTTTAACGTTTTTTTGGATTTGTTCGGCGACTTGTTTCCTGAACTTCAGGGACCCTGCGGTGAATGCTGAATTCATCGCAGAGTCAGCGAGTCAAACTCACCGAAGTGCGGGGAATGAAAGAGCTCTCTGAATAACCCTGATAGTTTTTCAAATGTTTTTGTGTTTGCCTTTGTACTTTCTGTTTATTTCCTTGAATTTTTTTTTATTTGGAGCATTTCACACTAGCTGGGAGTTCCTCCTCTCTTGGTAGGGAATTGTTGCTGAGGAGGGTATACTCCTACTTGGCTTTACTTGCATTGTTATAAACAAACATCATTTGGGGAAACCACTCATTCGATAAATGGATATTAAATAAAATGTTAGATAAATCCTGTTTTTTTCATATTTCATTTTTCGTTGCTTTTATGCTTTACTTTTGCAGTCTTAATTTTCTTTGGATGTAATACATAATAAACCAGGAAACAAGACTTACTCACTTGTGTGGTTCAGTGACTCATAAAACATGAGTGAAGAAAAAAACAACAACTTGTTGACTCATCACCTCCTATCATCTTATCCCTCATTTCTGTTCACTGTAGTAAAGAGTTAAAAAGTGAGTCATGCATCATTTCTCTCTAACATTACATGATGAAATTATTTAACATTGCAATGATTCACATAATAATGATGCATTTGTTGCATAGGTGACTTCTCCAATGTAGCATTTTGATCTATCATAAATCTTATTTAATCTGTTTTTTCAATATATTTCACAAAGTATGGTTTATATTCTACAAAAAAAACCACAAATGAGTAATTTCAAAGATGTCTTATAACTACGTTTTCAGAATATAATATGCATATGAAAGGAACCAAAATGATTTCTTTGATAATAATTTTTAATAGAAAATGTGTGTAAAAGGATGGATTTTTATGTGTAAAACAGGCTCTGTGCGCGAAAATGTACACCAGCCATCCAGTTACTTTCACTTTCCTGTGCTTTCAAAGACACTAAAGATCGTTGCGTTTTGTTTGGCCAATCTCGGTACAAGGAAATGATGAAATATACACATGCATTACAGCTATTTAATGAGTGAACCATTTATGTTAATGTTAAATTAACTCCTATTTAAAACAAAGGTGTTAGTACAACATACAAAGTCAATAGGCTTACAGCCATATCCAATAATCTTTGTAAACTCTTCACTATCGAAACCACTGGCAGGATCCTGTGCTTTTGTTGAAAACCAGTTTACGTTACCACACAGTAAAAATGCACTCTTGTCCATTTTACTGGTAGTAAGTCCTATTCGACAGTCAGAATGCTCCCATTGCTGGTCACATCGTGCTACTCACAGCCGTGCGCACAGAATGTGCCTGGTGTGCCCAGGCACACCCTAATGCTGGGTGAGGGGTTAATGTTTGACCCCCTACATACTTATTTTGGACGTTCCTTATCTGGTTCATGATAAATTGAATGAATATTGACTGTAACACTGCGGAAACGTTGGTTATTCCTAACTAAAAATAACTGTCCTGTACAAAAGTATCCGAGCATAGATATGTAACTATTAAATATTCCATGGGTGCACACCCTAATGAATTGGGCTGTGCACACCATTGGTGCTACTGTAGTTTTAATTCAGCACGTGTCCCTGTAGTGATCATAAATTAATTGTGTGATAAATCATCATATTTACATATTAATTGTTATACTAAAGCAGAAACAATAGGGGCAGTGTAAGGCTTTTTGCCCTGTGTGGTTAGCTGTGACATCATTAAGCCAGTCTACTCTAGAGTGGTTTTCTCATATGGTGACTCCCACTGGGAATAAAGGCATATACATATTGTTGGTGGGAGGCATGTCACTCTGGTGGGGGAGACAAGACTCTAGTCCAACCTTCTCTTCATTCAACCAGGAGTTCCAGGAAGGGATCAGCCTGTTTGTGCTTTGGCTTGAACTAGAGAGCACATTGCAGTGCATATCTGGATGGGGAAATGGCTGTTGCTCTTTTTAATTCCTTTGTATATCCATTACCTATGCTGAGTCTTTGTTTTATTGCAGTGTCCAGGGTTTAGTAAAGAATGTTTTCATTTTTTTATATTTCTGTTTAACCTTTTGATTCTTTTTTCTTTTTCTTTTAGAGTTAATTCATTTATACCCATCACTGCGTGTTTATGTCGTAACTCGCTACTCAACATCTCACGATCAGCTGGTATTACCTTTTTAAAAATAATTTTTCACAACAGTCACGCAAGTCCCAGCTGTTCAAAGAATTACAGTACATCAGCTAATATGTCTGATATGGGAAATTAGGGATATATTCTAGAGTCCATACGCAAAAAAAAGTTACAAAAGAAAAACAAAATTTGATTTTGGCAACCTGAAGATCATAGGGATGTGCATGGCTGAAAAATTTGTTTCATTTAGTTTAGTTTCATTACGTTTTTAAATAATTTTGTTTTCGGAATTTCGTAACTAATTTCGTTTCGTGTTTCGTTTAATTTCGGATTGAGTTGTATTGTATCGTATCGGATTCGTATCGAATTCGACAGTTGATATCCATTTGATAGTTAATTTCAAATTTGATAGATGATATCCAATAGTTGATATCCATTTGATAGTTCATTTCAAATTTGATAGATGATATCCAATAGTTGATATCCATTTGATAGTTCATTTCAAATTTGATAGGTGATATCCAATAGTTGATATCCATTTGATAGTTAATTTCTATTGTATTGGATTCGTATCGTATCAAATCAAATTCGATAGTTGATATCCATTTGATAGTTCATTTCAAATTCGATAGTTGATATCAATTATTCAAATTTTTCTTTTATGATGATGACACAGTGTAAAATGAAATAAATTTGTTATATACATAGTTACATAGTTACATAGTTATATAGGCTGAAAAAAGACATGCGTCCATCGGGTTTAGCCTCTCCCACATAACCTACTGCTGTTGATCCAAAAGAAGGCAAAAAACCCAGTCTGAATGCTTGCCAATATGCAACATACTGGGAAAAAATTCCTTCTTGACCCCAGAATGGCAGTCAGATTTCTCCTTGGATCAAGAAGCTTTTACCCACATATTAAATATTATAACCCTTAATATTCTGTGTCTGCAGGAAGTCATCCAGTCGTTTTTTAAAAGTCTGTACAGACTCTGACCCAACCACCTCAACAGGCAGAGAATTCCACAGCTTTATTGTTCTCACCGTAAAATAACCCTTCCTATGCTTTAAGCTAAATTTTCTTTCTTCCAGTCTAAATGGATGACCCCTTGTCCTATGTATAGTCCTGTTAATGAATAGGTTATCAGACAATGGTTGATAATGGCCCCGTATATATTTATATAAGGTTATCAGATCCCCTCTAAGGCGCCTTTTCTCTAAACTAAACAGGTTTAAGCTTGTTAGTCTTTCCTCATAACTTAACCCTTCCATTCCCCTTATTAATTTAGTTGCCCGTCTCTGCACTTTCTCTAGCGCTATAATATCTTTCTTTAAGACAGGTGCCCAAAAATATTTCTCACAGAAAAGTATTGCAGTAACACATGATTTGCTATACACATGTTTATTCCCTTTGTGTGTATTGGAACAAAACAAAAAAAGGGAGGAAAAAAAGCAAATTGGACATAATGTCACACAAAACTCCAAAAATGGGCTGGACAAAATTATTGGCACCTTTAACTTAATATTTTGTTGCACACCCTTTGGAAAAAATAACTGAAATCAGTCGCTTCCTATAACCATCAATAAGCTTCAAATGGATGACCCCTTGTCCTATGTATAGTCCTGTTAATGAATAGGTTATCAGACAATGGTTGATAATGGCCCCGTATATATTTATATAAGGTTATCAGATCCCCTCTAAGGCGCCTTTTCTCTAAACTAAACAGGTTTAAGCTTGTTAGTCTTTCCTCATAACTTAACCCTTCCATTCCCCTTATTAATTTAGTTGCCCGTCTCTGCACTTTTTCTAGCGATGTAATATCTTTATTTAAGACAGGTGCCCAAAATTGCACGGCATATTCAAGGTGCGGCCTGACCATTGATTTATACAGAGGCAAAATTATGTTTTCATCCATGTTTTTATACCATTTCGTTTAGTTTTGTATCATATCGTTTCGTTTTCGTTTCATATTCGTATCGTATCGATTCGTTATTCGGAAGTACTTCTGATTACGACTTATCAAATTTCGTTCCGAATTCCGAATTTTTCCGAAACGAATTCCCATCTCTAGAAGATCACCTGAATTCCACTTGAATTTGAGGATCAAGTATATTACCCCTTATTTTTTTGTGTGTGGTTTTTGGAAATCACACACAATTGATTTTACTTTTATCTTGGAAGTTTTATCTTTCAGGGACAATTCCATCAAACAAGAATTTTTTTTGTATAAGAAGATCAGGGAAAAAAAGGGGACTGTTGGAGTTTAATATATTTTCTTTTAACTCTACAGTTTATATTTATTATTTCAGGATTTGACTGCAACTCCATCTTGGGAAGGGGTACACCTCTTGGGAGGTGGCACATACACTGGCAATCCAGAGTGGGGGCCCGGGAACCCCCCCCGGGCTGCAGTCCCATTGTAGATGATACAGGGGACCTTTGGATGTTTGAAACCCTGTGCCTCTGCTTACACACAATCTACATAGATGACTGAGATGCCATTGGAAAGACCAGATTACGACCTTTCCAATTATACCAATCATGACTATGTGCAATGTACAAAGTGAAAATAAAATGCAAGAGAAACTTTTGTTTAAAATTGTGTATTGCAGGATGGAAAGTTAAATGGCTCAGAAGCAAAGGGGTTAACTTCTATGTATCAAACCTCTGGAGTTCACTTGACAAAGCTATTTCCTGGATACACTCAAAATATATAAACTTATATAGTGTGTACACTGTATGTCCAAGTCTGTGTGTGTATCTGGTGTGTATCTGGATGTGTATATAGCTATGGATGTGTTTGTGTCTTTTGAGTGTATGTCTGTTGTGATGTTTGGGGAGTCCACAGAGCACTTGCATGTCTTAAACTAAACTAACAGCTTTATTTTTCCTTTCAGGGCAGCCCGAAACGGTAAACATAAAATGCACGCTTATCTTCAGCGAAATCAAAGTAAAGTCCAAGCCTTCAGCAGCAAGTAACAGAAAATAAATGTGTCTCACCAACTCGTAAAAAAGTTCTAGACCTGGGGGAATCCTTTCCTAGAATTAGAAGTCCTTCCAGTAAGGCACAGCAGGTCTCCTGTTTACACACACACACAGCTACTGCTGAACACTTCCTCCTTAAATCCCACACTCCTTTCTGGGAGTTGCTGACCTTTTAACCCCTTCCTGAGGCAGGAAGGTTAACCCTGCGGCTGCCCTTAAAGGGACCACAACCCAAATAGGGGTGAAACATAGGCCCATCCAGGACCCAGCCTCTACACTGTATACTCTACTGTGTATGAGTGTGTACCTAGTTGCATATCTCCCAAATGTCCCTGTTTATAAGGGACAGTCCCTGTTTTGGGCCCAAATCCCCCTTTCCCTTTTTTCTAATGTTTCTTCTTTTAGGAACTCCCCAATATATTCAGGGTGTGCAGGTGTATAACAGAGTTGCACATCAATAACACTCCCAGCAATGAGTCTGTAAACTATAATAAATGTAAATAAGATACTTTGCTTTGATTGTAGTTAATATTTTTATTAGTTTTATTAGTTATTTTTATTATTCAAAGAGAAAAATGACACATGTGAAATAAAACACGAGACAATTCTACGTTACAGAGTTTGATTGGCAGCTCTATGAAAGTGACTGTAAAGGATGATACAGAACTGCTACCATTTGCTTTCAGAGTCAACCGCGGCGTGTGGAGCGAGCAAGAGCAAGTCCAGTGTGCGTTGATAAAAGTAGAGGCCAAACAGATTCCAGGGCAATAAACAAATATTTATTAACCCCTTGACGACGCAGGACGTGCCATGCTGTCTTGCAGCAAGTGGGCTTTAAAGCTGCGGGATGGCATGGCACACCCGAGCAGTTTTTCTTCCCTCCCGTCTATATTCACCTCCCTCTCCAGTGTCCCATGCAGACTGACTTCCTTCAAGTCAGATCTGCGTTGCATACCCGTCCTGGCACACTGACATCATCACGCCGGGCACGATGATGTCAGTTTCAGGCCTCTCCCTGCCAGAGCAGGGGGAGTGCCTGAAGGGGAGGTTGGTCCTCTTTGGACCCCTCTATCTCCTTATCGCCGGGGACTAGCAAGTCAAGAAAGGCACCGCTGGAAAGGTCACAGTATGACCTTTCCAGTGATGTATTTCTTTAACCCCTTAGATGCCAGGCCACGATCCAGCACCAATCGGCACCTGATCGTGGCCTATTTCTAGTGGGGGCTACCATCTTGGATGGCAGCCACGTTCACTGACATCATCGGGCGTGGCGTGATGACGTCAGTTAGCCAGGGAACCCCTGGCTGCCAAGCATAGGCGTGCACAGGGGGTGTGCCTGGTGTGCCCAGGCACACCCTAATGTTTGGCGAAGAGGTCCTCTTTCACCTCCTACATTGACTTTTTAGATGTGACTTATCTGGTTCATGATGAAAAGCATAAAAACTTTCTGGATCTCTGATTATAGGCTTGCTATTGCTACTGTAAAATGTGTATTTTTAACAAAATCTTCAAAATATAATAAATGTTCCATTGGTGCACACTCTAATGTACTGGGCTGCACACGACAGTGCTGCCAAGGGAGTTCGTAAGGAAATCCTATGGGGAAGATATGGGGTTATTTTGTACCTTGTTTCTCTGGATCGGTGATAGCTAGAGGGTCATGTTTGATATCATTGTAAAGGAGCATGACCTTTCCAGTGATACCAAACACGACCATGTTACAAATAAACAAAAAAATAAAAAATAAATATATATATTTACATTTATTAATGCAGCACTATTGTTCACTTTTCAATTATAATGTGAACAATAGTGCTGCATGAACAAAATTTTTTTTAGCTAAAATTGGGTATTTAAAAAAATATAGTAACGAGTTCCCATTTCTATTTTTTTTAAAAGAGTGTACCCCATAGAATTTATACCGTAAAGGCTCGGATGATAAAATGTGAAAACATTTGTTTATACGCTGTAGATGATTCAAATTTTAATGGAAATTAACATTATTTTTTAAAAAATGTTGTTATAATATTCTGTATGGCATGATGTATACATATAATAATGAAATATTATAAATCTGTCGAGAATGACGAAAAAATTATATATAATTTGTCTTGGTAGTATAATAAAACGTGACTTCAAATTGTGTTTAAACATGATGAGCAAAAACGGTAAAAATGACCTCGGCACACTTCTACTTTTAGAAGTGTACCGAACTTGTAAAATTTCCACCGTCTTGAAGGGGTTAAGATACACAAGGGTAGGGCAAAACAGTATAGCATAAGAGAAATAGAGAGTTGACTGGACAGGTCTATAGCCAGGAAATAACTAAACAGGGTCGAGACAGGAAGAGGAGCTGGCACAGTATAACTAAACAGACGAGACAGAGAACTAACAAGGAGAAACTGAGAACAGGGGTGAGACAGGAAAGGAGTGGATACAGAATAACTAAGAATATTGACTAGACAGAAGCAGGGCTAACTAGGAGAAACTGAGAAAGGGGCGAGACAATAAAGGAGCTGACACAAAATATCTAATAAGCAAAACAAACAAGGAAAAAAGGCAAAGAGAAACTAAAAAGGTACAAAGTTTACAAACCTAAAGAGAAATAGAAAGATGAATAAAGTCTATAAGTAGAAAATAACTAGGAAAACAAAAGACATAAGAACTAACAAGGCATAAAGTAGCTATACTATAATATACAGAACACAGAGTATGGGGGAGGTAGAACTAAGGCAAAACAGAGTGGTTAAAATAACAAACAATAGGATTGGTAGCAGCTTGCAAATAACGTGGTCAATTCGAATGTAGGC
Organism: Leptobrachium leishanense; assembly: GCA_009667805.1. Lineage (NCBI taxonomy): Eukaryota > Metazoa > Chordata > Amphibia > Anura > Megophryidae > Leptobrachium > Leptobrachium leishanense. The sequence continues at coordinate 174,099,473 of CM019067.1, read as the reverse complement.
AGATGGCATAGAATGGTCAATACCCAAAGCAAAGCCCAGGACACAGCAAAATCCAAATATGAGGAAAGTTCAGAAAGGATAAGTTTGAATCAAAGCCATGGGGTCGGTACATGATATAGCCAAACAGATAGCTGAATCAGGAACTCACGGATGAGTAAAGGTCGTTTTCATATGAAACAAAGTTGGTCTTAAGCAAATAATCAGGAACAGGTCTACACTACAAGAGAGACTTCTTACAATGATTCAGACACAATGAGACACAATGCAGAAGCATTGCCTAATGGGTAATGTTCCTCTTTATGGAGGCCTAATTAGCTCTGAAGGGTTGCAGCTGGAGTTCCTAGGCTAGACCAGGCTGGATCTCCAGGAGCCTGGATGAAGCAAAGGTGTGGACCTTTCAAGAAAGTCCTTTGTTGGAGCTAGGCCAGCGCTATATGGACATACAAATGGGCGAAGGGGGTGTGAGCATAAAACAGACATAAAATGAAAACCATCACAAATAAATCAATCATTGTAGTGTGCTTTTTCAGTCAAAAGAAAGTACAATTGAAGATCATTGCTAGCATTATATGTGAAGATGCTTGGAATGGTGATAAAGACATCACAAGGAAGATGGTGAGCCTATATGTATGAAATATTTTTTCTACAATAATATGTGGATCATGCTTGTCTTTAAAAGTTGGACTGCACAGCAACATCAATATAAACTTAAAAAATATTCTTAGAACACCCTATAATAGTGCATCATGTGACTGACAACAGTATGATAATACTTTATAGGTAACATATATGGCGTATGATCTACAACTGTAGTATAAAATGCTCATCCATTCTAAAACATTTGACATTTTCCTGAGACTACAGTAGTTAAAAAATTTTACAACGTGATATGTTGTCGTAGTTTTCTACTTTTACCTCGTCAAGCATTTTTTTTTAAAAGTTTCTATTATATATCATTTCCCCCTTTTGCCCTTCGAGTTATAAATATTTCATTGACCTTTTATATGAAATAGGAATGTCACATTCAGTTTCAAGTTGCTCACTTGACTTTCATAAGGAATCTGATTTGAAAAAGGAAGATTAAGGTTACTTAATATTGTTTGTGATAACAGCATTAATCACATTATATTTTGTTTAAATGAAGCTGTGTTTTTGTAATCACAACGGTGATGTGATCATGTACTAAAGAACATATAATTTTATTAGAGAATGTATTACAAATGACACGTCATAAAAAAATTAGTTTATAACATCACTGAGAACAGACGGCGACATAAGTGGCCAGCCCTTCTGTGAGTCCCCACTCGCGTCTTATTTTTGGTCCCATTATAAACAAAACAATACAACGTGCAAATCAGACTGCTATCACGCAAAGTGGGTGGCCAAAATGGAAATGCCAAAAAAAATCTCCTCTGCATGAAACATACAGCAATGCCCAAAATGTTTTTGGCCTTACATAGGCCTCAGTGGGAGGGAATAACTGATACCTCTTTAGGCACCTCAAGCAAACAGTTCAGGTGTGGAGTACAAAAGCAAGTAAGAGGAAGTTTATGGGAGTTCTATTTACATAGATAATATAAGGGGTTATTCAGAAAGAGCCGATCTGGCCCCGAAATGGCACCAAATAGGGAATTTTCCTATACGGTGACGTTTCGTGGCCATTAGGCTATTCAAAGAGCAGCAAGTATGGTGCCTGTTCGAAGGCAGTGAAATCCCTATAGAGAAGTAATGGTTAATCTATTCAGAGAACACCGAATAGCAGTGAAAAGTTGCCGAACTGCCCTGCTGTTTGGTCGTTTCATTCATGAGGTTTATTCAGGTGAACCCCATAGGCTTCAATGTTTAAAATATTCCTGTTTTTATTCAATATCTAATAAACTGTTTATTATTTTAATCTGCAGTAAAAAGTCTCTTTATTTATAGATGTTTTAGGATCTTTCAGGCAGTTTTCGTGATTTTCTTTTCAATGTAACAGACCTTTTTATTATTATTCATAGGACCTCATATGTAAATTCCAGGCATTTTCGTTCAGTAGTTTTTTTGCAAACAGCGTTTTAATTTTGGCGCTTTCAACCATTTGTTTAACCCATCCGGCGGCTTGTCAGCTTTCTCCTGTGGCTGATCTGCGCTGTGTTCGGCAGCTCGTCGCCGGCCCTCCAGTGGGTTTGCGGCAGATGTACAGTTGGTTGGCAGCAGCGGGGGTAGAGTAAGGGGTAAAGTAACCAGGAGAGCGAGCAAGAGAATCATGAGAAGGAAAGCGGCAGACAGAATAAAAAAAAAAAAAAAAAAAGTGGTAGAGGTTGCAAATCTCTGTCAATACACAAAGGATCACAATAGATAGCCAGGGATAACTCAGATATATAACACAGGGAATGTGCTTCAACACTGGAGCAGTGAGATAAGGATAGAGATAGCTTTTCTTAGGCAAAGGCCTAAGGGGCTATGCTCCTGTTAAACATTTTTGATGTCATAGCATTGTGTCGCGGGCCAACTGCCATATTAGAGGAAGTTGGACATATGCACGCGGCAATTTCGAGGCATAGCACAGGCCTAAGGCCTTGCACTTCTTCTTGTTCTCTCAGGTGCCCAATGGAGAAACACTGAACAGGGTCATGCCAGGAACAGAGGCTGGAATGCCAGCTGGCCGTACCACGTCCCACAGTATGGGGGTACCCATAAGGAGGTGAGGAGGCCACACTACGAACCACCAGCCTGTGAAGTGTGGCAAGAAGTACTCACTCCAGCTTCATCCAGCAAACTACCAACCAGTACTGTTAAATAACATGGGTTATTAACACTCTCTGTACCCTATCTTTTAGCCAGTTTTCTATCCAAGAACAAGTATTTTCATCAGAACAAGTATTTTGAATATTTTAAATATATTTTAAATATTTTAAACAGGATACCTATATCTTAAAAACAGACGATATTACAGACGTAAAAATCGGTATTTAGAGTCTTCTTGAAAAATGAAAAAACACATATTTTACCGTTTTTCAAAAATTCAACTGGGGGGGCAAAAAAAGGGGGTTGAATATTTAAAATATTTTAAACAGGGCACCTATATCTTAAAAACAGAAGATGGTACAGACGTGAAAATCGGTATTTAGATTCATCTTGACAAATAAAATAAACCACGTATTTTACCATTTTCTGAAAATTCCTTGGGGGGGCAAAAAGGGGGGTTGAATACTTTTTTCATAAACGTGAAAGTCCTGACTGACTGACTGACTCATCAATGCTCAGCAGAAACCGCTTAACCTAGGAACGTGAAATTTTGAAGGTGCACTGTTTTTATGATGTAGGCACCCACTAAGCATGGATTTTTGGAAACTCTGTCCCTAGGGGGGTGAAAAAGGGGGTTGGATAGTTTAAACAGGATACCTATAGCTCAAAATCAGAAGATGTTACAGACGTGAAAATCTGTATTTAGATTCGTCTTGAAAAATAAAAAAAACACGTATTTTACCATTTTCTGAAAATTCCATGGGGGGCCAAAATGGGGGGTTAAATACATCTATATATATAAACGCGAAAGTTCTGACTGACTGGCTGACTCATCAACGCCCAGCTGAATCGGTTTAACCACTTGAATGCTAAGGACGCGCTCAGCGCGTCCTCAGCATTCCCGCTGGTATGCGGAGGACGCGCTGAGCGCGTCCTCGCATTGGGGTCAGCGTTCGGCCGGGTTCCGGCCGATCGCTGGCCCCTCCGGTGCGGGCTGACATCCTGGATGTCAGCCCGGCATCCGGAGCAGTGGCCGCCATTATTAGGTGTCATCGCGCCCCCGCGATGACACCTAATTCAGGCGCCCCCCCCGCATGTTCGGAGGAGGCGCCTGAAAGGGAGGGGGGGAGGTCCTTCGGACCTCTCTCCCTCCCGATCGGCGGCACACAGGGGCTTAACCCAGGCATCATTTGGAAGGGCACAGCCTGCCCTTCCAAATGATGCCTGGCATTAACCCCTGGGGAGCTGGATCGCAAATCGGCGCTGAAAAGCGCCGATTCGCGATCCTTCCCGGGAGCTGGCCGACATCTTGGATGTCGGCCAAGCTTCCGGGAACTCCCCCAGAGGACTGGCGTCATCGTGCGTAGCACGATGACGCCAGTCCTACAGTTAACCCCTAACTGCCACGAACTGTGGAGATAGGGAGTTCCAATGAACTCCCTATCTCCCGATCCGTGGCAGTTAGGGGTTAAATTTTGATATGGTTGGATCGGTCAGAGCATGGCCGTTCCAACGATACCAAACATGAAAGTAAAAAAAGTTGTAAAAAAAAAAAAAAAAAAAAAATAAAAATAAAAAAAAATTTAAAAAAAAATTAAAAAAAAAAAAAAAAACACTTTTTTTTTCTTTTTTTGGGTTTGTTAATGCAGCAATATTGTTCCCATTTCAATTATAATGTGAACAATGATGCTGCATTAACGATTTTTGTATGCGGTGTGTTTGTTAAAAATGGTGTCATTTTCCCCAAAAAAAATGTAACGAGACCCCATCTCTAATTTTTTTAACAAGCGCACCCCATACAAAATATAACCGCAATTGCTCGCATGTTAAAATGTGGAAAAAAACACTTTACACATTGTAAATTATTGAAAATACATATTTTATTGCATTTTTTGTTATAATATACAAACATGACATAACGTATACATATAATAATGACATATTATGAATCTACCGAGTCTGACGGAAAGAACGATATATAATATGTCGGTGTCATATACTAAAATAAGCCTTCAAAACACGTTTAAAAATGATGCGCAAAACAGGTAAAAAATGACCTCAGCACAGGGGCGGGAAAAGCCTCAGCAGCGAAAGGGTTAACCTAGGAATGTGAAATTTTGAAGGTGCACTGTTTTTATGATTTAGGTGCCCACTAAGGAAGGATTTTTGGAAAATCCACCCATAAGGGGGTGAAAAAGGGGGTTGAATATTTTAAACAGGATACCTATAGCTCAAAAACAGAAGATGCTACAGATGTGAAAATCAGTATTTAGATTCGTCTTGAAAAATAAAAAAACACATATTTTACCATGCTCTGAAAATTCCTTGGGGGGGGCAAAAACAGGGGTTGAATACCTTTTATCAGTATACTTATATTTCAAAAACCGAAGATGTTACGGGTGTGAAATTTGGTATTTACAATCTTTGTGAAAAAAAACCAAACTTTTTTTGCCATTTTCCACGAATCCAATTGGGGGGGGGGGTCGGGGGAAAGGGGTCTGAATATTTTTATCATTATACCTATATTTCAAGAACCAAAGATGTTACAAACGTGAAATTTGGTATTTACAATCTTCTTGAAAAATAAAAACAGGTGGTTTCCCATTTTCCAAAAATCCCAAGGGGGATGAAAAAAAGGGGGGCTGAATACTTTTAAACAGGATACCTATATCTCAAAAACAGAAGATGTTACATACATGAAAATTGGTATTTACAATCTTCGTGAAAAAAAAACATGTGTTTTGCCATTTTCCACAAATACAAATAAGGAAGGGGGGGTCAAGGGAAAGGGGTCTGAATACTTTTATCAGTATATCTATAGTTCAAAAACCAAGATGTTACAGGTGTGAAGTTTGGTAATTACAATCTTTTGAAAATAAAGAAACACGTGTTACACCATTTTCCAAAAATCCAAGTGGGGGGGTAAAAAAAAGGGGCGTGAATACTTTTAAAGAGGATACCTACATCTCAAAAACAGAAGATGTTACAGATGTGAAAATTGGTATTTAGATTTGTCTTGAGAAACAAAAAAACAGCTATTTTAAAATTTTCCAAAAATCCAGTGGGAGGGAGATAAAGGGGGGTTGAATACTTTTATCAGTATACCTATATTTCCAAAAACCAAAGATGTTACAGGTGTGAAATCTGGCACTTACAATCTTCTTGAAAAATAAACACATGTTTTACCATTTTCCAAGAATCCCACGTGGTGGGTGAAAAGAGGGGGGTGAATACTTTTCAACAGGATACCTATATCTCAAAAACAGACAATGTTACAGACGTGAAAATTGGTATTTAGATTCGTCTTGAAAATAAAACAACACGTAGTTTACCATTTTCCAAAAATCCAGTGGGGGGGCAAAATGGGGGATGAATACCTTTATTACTATACCTATATTTCAAAAACCAATGATGTTACAGGTGTGAAATTTGATATTTACAATCTTCAGCCAAAAAAACCCCATGTTTTACCATTTTCTGAAAATCCAGTTAAGGGGGGTGGGGGAAAAGGATGTGAATACTTTTATGAGTATACCTATATTTCAAAAACCGAAGATGTTACGGGTGTGAAATTTGGTATTTACAATCTTCGTGAAAAAACCTAACATGTTTTTTGCCATTTTCCACAAATCCAATTGGGGGGTCGGGGGAAAGGGGTCTGAATATTTTTCTCATACCTATATTTTAAAAACCAAAGATGTTACAGACTTGAAATTTGGTATTTACAATCTTCTTGAGAAATAAAAACAGGTGTTTAACCATTTTCCAAAAATCCCAAGTGGAGGGGTGAAAAAAAGGGGGGCTGAATACTTTTAAACAGGATACCTATATCTCAAAAACAGAAGATGTTACATAGGTGAAAATTGGTATTTAGATTCGTCTTGAGAAACAAAAAAACACCTATTTTACCATTTTCCAAAAATTCAGTGGGAGGGGCCAAAAAGGGAGGGTTGAATACTTTTATCAGTATACCTATATTTCAAAAACCAAAAACAGGTGTGAAATTTGGTATTTACAATCTTCATGAAAAAAACCAAGCATGTGTTTTGCCATTTTCCACAAATCCAAATAAGGGGGGGGGGTCGAGGGATGTTACAGGTGTGAAATTTGGCACTTCCGTGTTTTATATTTTTCAAGAAGAATGTGTTTTACAATTTTCCAAAAATCCCAAAGGGGGGTTCTACCAAAAAAACCTCAAGTTTCTTTTAAAAAACTATTTTAAAAAATCCTAAAGTCCACGCGAGCGAAGCCGCGGGCAAAAGCTAGTACAGTATATAAGCGAAATGCCGCTCGCACGTAATCACAATATCTCCAGAACCGTAAAGCCTACAGACTTGAAATTCGGCACATATGTTCTTCTCGGCTTCTAGGTGCTCACTAAGAAAGGATTTTGCGAAATGACCATCAGAGCATCAGTTATTAACACGCTCTGATGCTAAGGAGTTATACTCCCCCTCCCCACCTGAAAATAAATCTGTTCCAACTGCCACTTGCCTCACATGCCGTTATCTCAGTTCAAACTGGCAGACGTTGCTCTCCTTCACTCAGAAGCATCTGGGGATCCTTACAGCACTAAACGTTGCTACCTCACCAAAATGTCTGCACCTACCACCTATGGAACTGCTTCCAAAATCAAGGTGGGTGGAGATATATTCCCTTATGAATTTCAATCACCCACCAGCACTGAACCAATGGACTGTGAAGCAAATTTCTCCTGCATAGTGTCCCAGCCCCAAATCACTTCTTACTCTCAACCTGAATCATTCTAAATATACACTTTGTAACATGTCTAAGCAGAGTAGACATATGCAGATGAAATCGAGGCCTGTCTCAAGTCCTCCATTTTATGGCCTAATGTCAAAGTCCTGACCTTGGCAGTTAACAAGCGTGTCCACCTTCATCGTGATTTGAGGGCAGAAGCATTTTCTAAATTATTACTTGATATTGGTGATGGCAAGCTTTTGGAAGTGGAGGGAAGAATAACTATTCCAAGTAACCTTTGCAATGTTGTGATAGATCTGATTAGCTTGACTGACAGAATATACCTAGACATTAATCAGGCTGGCGTGGATTGCAGTTCATGGCTCAGGGAAAGAGCTATTCTCACTCTTAACAAACGACTCAGCCAACAGCATCACAACTTTCTACTGGAGAAGATGTCCACTGAGCATATGAAGTATGAATCTGTAAACTCGGTAATGGAGATTGAGGATGCTGTACATTACCCTGTGGAGTTCTTGCACACTCTCAACCTACCAGGATTACCACCTCATGTCCTCTATCTCAAGGTTGGCGCTCCAATCATGCTGTTACGCAATCTAACCCCTCCGAAACTGTGCAATGGCACCAGACTTCAGGTGAAGCCTCTGTACAAACACGTAATCAAAGCCACGATTTTCACAGGCGTAAATCAGGGAGAAACCGTTTTCATACCCAGAATTCCTTTGATCCCATCAGACTACTATTTCAAGTTCAAACGTCTACATTTTCCGGTTAGAGTGTGCTACCATCAATAAGGCACAGGGACAAACTTTGAAAGTGTCTGGTGTGCATCTGATGAGTGACTGTTTCTCCCATGGCCAGTTGTATGCAGTAGGGATGAGCCGAACACCGCCCGAGTTCGGTTCGGGCCTGAACCCGAACTTTCCATATGTTCGGGCCCGAACCCGGACCCGAACTCGAACTCCATGCAAGTCAATGGGGCTGAAAATTCGTTTTTTAGAGTGCCCTCCAAGAGGGCATATATGCTAGATATTTGCCATAAAAGGTGTATGGGGGTCCGTGTAGTGCCCTGGGGGACAGGAAACAAGGACAAAAAGTTTTTAAAAAAACATTTTTAAAGGGACAGTGCGTTTTCCATGAAATAAGGGTTAAAAATAAAAACCAAAAATTCCTTCAAATATCGTGCCTAGGAGGTCCCCATAACCTGCCCGTGAAGTGGCGGATTTCTAGGATGTATAGAAACACTTAAAAACAAAAAAATTACATTTCAAATGATGGTAAACAATTTTCCTTTAATCTATCCATAAACAACTGTCATGGAGCTGATGTAACGCTCCATGCTTCAAACCCCAAGAGACTTTATGTTCATTTATATCGTGTGTTTTTAAATATTTTACATCGTTTGGTTTTAGTTTAATTTAGTTTAGTGTAAAATGGCATAGCTTTGGTTTTAAAAATACTTATATTCCTGTAGGTAAATGTGTTTTTGTGTATACAGTAAACAAGCTTTACTGCTGTGTAATTTATGCACCAGGGCTTTTCCCATTATCTAGCTGCATGTTTAATTCAAGGGATCTCTGATAGTGTGTGTTTAATCTGATATGTTAGAACAATGGGTATGCAAATTATGACTGTTGGACTTCAGCATAAATGGTGGCGTTTGGTTCATTAAAAAGTCAGAGAACTCTCAAAGCTCAGAGAGAGAGGATCCTGTTTTAAAGCATACAGCCGCGCCTGGTGTCTTTATTTCAGCGACGCTACACTATACACTATCACCCTCAGAAGGCAGAGAGCGGCCTTCTGGAGATTCCTAACGGCTCCAGGGCAGAGGAACAGAAGCAGGCAGGTCAAGCTGCTCGAGAAGCTGAGGACAGTGCTCCCAGTAGCCGGGCTGACCGCAACGAAGGGGTGTCTGGAGAGCCAGGACAGACGGAAGGGAACGGTTCCTTCACAACAACTGCTTGGGGCGGCAGTCTGTATGAAAAGAGGAGACATTTTCGTACACGCAGAAAAAGTTAACAGATTTTTTGGCGGTGAAAAGCAGGAGAATGGAAAATTCTAGACCAAATTGCTGATTTGGAAAGTGAGATAAATGGGAGAATTTTTCTGGTTCGGCTATTTTGACCTAGAATTTTCTCTTCAGTCATTCTCCTGAGTTTCACCTTTCTCTGAATAACCCTGTCAGGGTTATTCCGAGAGCGGTGAAGAGCAGGAAAATGACTGGAGAATGGAAAATTCTAGGTCAAAATAGCCAAACCAGAAAAATTCTCCCATTTAGGCTAGGGTCAGACTAGCGAATTTTTAACGTGCATTTAGGCGCACTTAATCACGGCCGCACTAGCAGCAAATGACGGGCAATGACGGCCAATATACGAAGTACGGTCGCACGAAAGTCCGGCTGCGCAACGCAAGTGGAAAATGAACACATTTTTTCGAGAACGCAGAACTGCTAGTACGGACGAACAGAGTGCGCTGCGTCCACTAGCGGCGTGTGTGCGTGATTTGGAGACGTCAGACACTGCTCATGTCCGGCCAACATAACGTCCAGACACCCAAAGTTTCCTGGTTTGGATCCGTAAAAAATCACGCACAAAAATGCGCATCGTATGACCGTTTTCGCGCATTCCGTGAAAAACTACGGCAATGCGTTCGGACGCACTTTTTGACGGTAGCTATGAAAAATGCATTAGTCTGACCCTAGCCTTATCTCACTTTCCAAATCGGCTATTTGGTCCAGATTGTTCTCTTTTCCTGCCATTCTCCTGGTTTTCACCTTTCTCTGAACAACCCTGAGAGAGAGGTGAAAACCAGGAGAACTGGCAGGAGAAGAGAACAATCTAGACCAAATAGCCGATTTGGAAAGTGAGATAAATGGGAGAATTTTTCTGGTTTGGCTATTTTGACCTAGAATTTTCCATTCTCCAGTTATTCTCCTGCTTTTCACCGCTCTCTGAATAACCCTGTGAATGTTTAATCCCGAGGTGAAAAATAACATTGCTTTAGCTGTTAAAAGCGGGCAATGAGGAAATTTTGTATTTTTTCACACAGCAGTTAAATGCAGCATATTAGGAAGTTTTAGGGGGGAAATTACTCACTCAGAACAGAAGCAGACACCCCACACCTTCATTCTACATAAAATGTATCAAATTGATTAGACCAGACTAAAACATCTGTTGTTGTTATGCCGTTTGAAGAAAAAAAAGGTAATTTAGAGGTGAGAATCTTTGCACCTAGACATTAGTTTTTAATTCAATATCTAATAAACCGTTGCTTATAATATTCTGCAGTAAAAAGTCTCTTTATTTCTAGATTTTTTAGTATTTTTTAAGCATTTTTTATACTTTTTTCAAAATTTCTTTTTTTTTTCCGAACTCAAACCGAACACACCCAAAAAGTTTGAAATTCGTGAACTTTCGAACTGCCAAAGTTCGGGCCGAACTCTGAACTGTCCGAACCCGAACGCTCATCCCTAGTATGCAGGCATATTTGAAAACGAGAGAAATCTCAATGTAATCTTCCTGGTAAAATATTTCATAAATAAATATACTGGCCATAGGGACTACAGGGTGATTCCCGGTGTGCCAATGGCTCAGTGGGCCAGTGCAAATGCTGGTTCACCGTATGACTCGCACTGCCCTTAATAGGTGAGGTGAGAACTACCTCACCATCTGTAAAACAGAACAGTCTGCCGCAGTCTCATATTTGGGCCACTGTGCCGGGGAGACCCGCTGCACATCCACCTCCATTTAAGACATGGTGCACACTCAACCTCAATGCCACTGTGTTTCTTTACTTAATCGCTCTGCAGCAACTCTGGTATTTGTAGAGCGATTGGTTGAGCGATCCGGTTGATTTATATACTATATTTGTGCGGTTTTGTATAAGTAAAATAGGGCCTGTCTGGATGAAGTCCAGGGCTGATTTTTTTTGTCCCAGTCCAGACCTGGCTGTATGTGGCGTGCTCCAGAGTCAGTTCACCTGACAGCCTGGTCATCCTCCAGCCAGAGAGTAAAACCAGGAATGTTGTTTACAGGGAGGTCCTGAGCAATCATCTGAGGGACAAATTGAAAGTCTATGCTATGCAATTAATTAGCCGGGCTACATAGACAAAAAAAACCAGGGTTGCTGGTGGGATTAAAGGGCTAACGCCCATCTATTTTATTGTTTATTATTATTATTATTGTCATCCCTTATGTGTTTCAATCACCAACCACCACTAAGCCAACGAATTGTGAACCTAATATCTCCTGCATAGCCCGACGTTATATATAGATAGATAGGTACTGTACATAATGAATACGAGCGATCAAAATTGTTTTCTCTTTCATATAATCAGAAATTTCTTATTTTTATATTCAAAGACGTTTAGCTAATGTAGTGGCTCGATATATAATCATTAACGCTAGGATATGTGAGTTTAACATTACACTGAGGTGAAAATTTTTGCGCTTTGCACTTTGCAGCTTGCACGAGTTTACTGTACTTAAATATTTCCTATACCTAACATGGGGAGCCCAATCTATTATTAGTGTTTCGATATATAAGGTATTACAAAGTTCAGGAGCAAATTACCGTCGGGACGCGCAAGGCAAAATTTTAGCGAGTCCTAAAAGCTGGTGTTAAATGATTCTGCAAATGTAAAGTCATTTAGCATCTCCTGTAAACCCACCTATTAAATCCCATAATCACCTTTAATCTTACGGAGAGAACGGTGGCCCGATCCGATGCTTCTTCTGGCTACGAGCAGAGTAATAGTGGGAACATATAGTTCCCAGTCTCCCTCCGCGATCAATCCGTGGCGCTGTGTGATCTCGCAAGTGTGATATCGCGTAGGGCACGCGGCCCAGAAGTGCAAGCGTCAATGGAGTCCTATGGACTCCTTGAGGTTCATACTCGTGGCGCAAAAGCACTACTGCAAGTATCACTGTGGTTAGCGCTGCGTTCCAGGGCGAGTTGCTGAGCTCGCATCTGCCCCACAATACTATGCTAACATGTAGACTCTACGTGAAAATCTGCATGAGCAGATAAAATAACATATGAATGCGTTATAAGGTATATATGCCCCTCACATCGTCAGTGGGAAAAATGTTAATGGATGATCTACCTATTCCTACATTATAGGGGTTACTGAAAGAGAGCCGAACTGGCCCTGAAATTGTACCGAACAGTGAATTTCCCCGTACGGTGAAATTTCATTGCCATTCTGCTATTCGAAAGCTGGCAATTCTCCAAATACTGGTGAATTGTCAGCTAATTATGGTGATCTTCGGCAGCAGTGAAGCCCCTATAGAGAAGTAATGGTTAATCTATTCAGAGAAAACCGAACAGCAGTGAAATGCCCTGATTTTCGGTGCTTTCATTCAGCAGGTTTAATCAGCTTTTTTCGGATGCAGTTGGCGGTTTTGCGGTGGTTTGTCGTGTGCATTCGGATTTTTTTCAGGGGGTTTCTGATCACTCCGATTATTTTTTTCGGTGGTTTTGCGGTGGTTATTGTGTTTGAATTGGCGGTTTGCCGCGGTTTTTCGGATGCAGTCGGCAGCTTTCCCCTTCACTTTGGGAACCCTGCGGTGCATGCTGAATTCACCACAGGGCCAGGGAATTTGATTCCTCAAAGTGCAGGGAACATAAGAGCACCGAAATTCGCTCTTTCAATAACCCGTATGTTAAATTGACACAGCTGAAAAGGTACACTGCTATAATGCAGTGTTAAGTAATGGCATAATTATCAAAGCTAAATAATATTTTATCAACAGATTATTTAAAATGTCTAATCTATTAACATGCATAGCAAAATAAAGGATGGCAGGTAACCTAGATAGAAGAGAGGGAATTTCAAACTGTCACTCTCCATATTTGTCAATGTCCTAAGGGTATTAATTGTGTTGACATAAACTGAACACAATCCTTCACTAAGAATACAGAGTAAAATTTCACTGGTCAGGAAGAAAGCATTATAATGATTACTAAATGTTCCACTCAAATGATATTGCACGAGATTATGATCTAGTGCATACACACAGTACTTATTTAATAATATATTGCACGGATATGTACACCCCTGTGCTTCTATTTGGATCATATTTCTTGCTACTGAAGAAAGAGTCCAGATATGGAGATGTATTTAATCACCTTTTTCTTGTGATGGATTCTTTTTTAAGTGGACTTAGAATTTTAGTGGGTCTCTGCCATAAATAAGATTTAAACTGAGAGATGCCTAATTTAAACCAAATAATTTAAAATTCTAAGGAAAAATAATCTTGTTTAAAAATCACTTCACATAAATATTTTGCAGTATGAACATATTGATCAGGGGGAATAATTTGCTCTCTTTTTAACTGTACCATGTAGTTTGCGATTGTTATAAAGATTTTCTTCTGTTTCTTGAATTTGCTTTGTCTTAAATGACGACCAAATACATGATTAAATGGAGTAGTAGTAGCTTCTTGCAGTGGTGATTGATGAAATGATGAGATGATGGGGCACTGGAAACTGACTCCATGACCAAGGATCAACTAAAGCAGGAATTTACGTCCACAATATTTGCAGGGGGATTTGAGCTTCCTTTGAGCCTACTAACTGTAAAGCTTTAAATCAGCTGCTACTGTTCTGCAAAATCATAAAAGCTCTTAAGTGCATTATTAAAAATATCCGGTGTCTTAGTATTCAAGCATTTTACAAACTCAGACATCTTGACGAGTTCCCATGTTTCTATTTTTAGCCCTTGACCACTGCCTATAACTACCTCTTTTTACCTCACTTTTTCGTTATATCAGGAACATACAGGGGAAAGAAACCAGATCAGGAAGAGGGTGTGACCAGGTCAGGATTGGGCAGGACCAAAGACAGATTCCATGCAAATATTAGATCAGGGTCTGCCTTGTTGGGGAGAGGGGTTTCGGTAGACCAGGGTGGTGTAGAGGAGGTCATGAGAGAGGTTTGTGGCTCCACCAAAGACCACAGCCATCATGTCCCACCTGGTACTTGCCTGCTTTGCCCAATGGCCAATCCAGCCAGATACAGGAAATACTCTTTAAGCCAGGACAGAATGAGCCATATTACATAGTTATCGCTAATGTTAGTGCCTATCTGTGTGAGCGTTAACGTTAGCTTTGGTGGCCCTAGTCGCCAATATTACATTTCGAATGCTGACGGGTTAAAAAACCTGTTAGCGAAATAGAGCTTGCGCTTTTCAGCGCAAGCTTACTGTGCATGGAATTTCCTATGCTTAACATGGGGGGCCCAAAGAGTTAATTAGTGTTAGGATTACAAAGTCTTAACACTAATTACTCACTGCTGCGGTTAACTGAAGAGTTAACCACAGCTAGGAGCTAGTGCTAAGTGATTCCGCATCTGCAGAATCAGTTGGCACCAGCTGAAAAAAAAATTGCATACTCACCTCCCATCCCGCGGTGAGAACGGTGATTCGATTTGCTTTCCCCCAGAGGGAGACTGGGGGAAAAAAGTCACTCTGCCAGCCTGCCGGATCTCACGTGAGGCGAGATCCTGCAGGTCGTGTGACTGGCAGTGGAAGCCTCAATGGAATCCTATGGACTCCATGGAAGGGACAATCGTGGCGACGCTTAGCGCTGCCTCAGCATCCCAAGGCTTAGCGCCGCGTTACGAGGCAGGCTGCTGGATTAGCTCCTGCCCTGTAATATCATGCTAAAATAGGGGCACTGAGGAGAAAGCTGCAGGTGCAGGTTTTCCTCCATAGCGTCCTCGTTTTAGTGGGATGAACGTAATATGGTCCAATAAGTTCACTCATTTTCTTATCCAGCATATAATGTTACAAACTGTGTCAAATACCAGAATATGAAAATTTTAATATAAGTATGTAATCCAATAAAAACAATCTAATTTCATCCATACCTCCCAACATTGAGAGGTATGAGCTTGGACCAGGGTTTAGCAGGTTTGGAAGTGGGTATGCCAGAGACATTAACTCTTTATTTTCTGCAGTAAAACAATTTAATATACCTTTTCAATGTTTAGTGACATTTATAGTTCTATTTATTATTTGCAAGTTTAATGGAGGACCCCTTACCATGTGCCCCTATGGAGGAGCCTTGATTGGCTGCTGACAAGTAATATGAAGTGGATCTATCTATGGCCCAAGCAGGGGTGGGGTCAAGATTTGGTGGTGCGTTAATATGGATGGGCTGTGAGTAAGTTTGAGGTGTGTTTTTAGCAAATCATGGATTATTTGCTTTATTCAGGCTTTTGACAAATAAATGGATAACCTATCACTCAGTCTGATGACATTAATAGGGTTTGTAACAATCTGTCCTTTTGGATTGTTGTGCTCCTACAATCCTAACCCCTTCACAACCGAGATTGAGATGTCTCGGGCTTCAAAGGCACCATTAGATTCCCGGATATCGAGATATCTCAATCTGCTGATCTGCAGCCCAAAAGCAAATTAAATTTGTTTGCTATGAATGAATTTCGTTTGCTTTTGTGCTGCAGATGGTGCCACCAAAGTTTTAGCCCTGTGGGCATAATGCCCAAACAGCTAAAACTCTGCAAAAACGACTGATGAATACTCTGACATCGTGCATTCACCAGCCGATGCAGGAAAAAAAGAAAATCAAGGTGCAGCTCATACGGCTATAACTCAGTTTGGCAGTAGATGGCATCATCTACTTGATGAAAATAGGATATTTACAGTAAGAAATACAATGAGTATATATATGCCCAAATATTTCTTACTGTGTAATTCAGTGGTTCCCAACCACGGTTCTGAAGTAGCCCTAACAGGTCAGGTTTTCCAGATATCTGAAGCACAGCACAGGTGATATGATTTTCTACTCAGTGATTGCAGGATTCAGTCTGCATTTCCCCAAGGTAATCCTTAAAATCTGGCCTATTAGGGGTATTTGAGGACGGCGGTTGGGAACCACTGGTGTAATTAATTATACAGGATTTTACAGAAAAACATTGGTTTCTGACCATGGTTTTTTGGAAAATAACTTGGTAGTGAAGGGGTTAAATGCAATAGTAGAAAATACATTCATAGGTGAAGAAAATAAAATCAAAATTCAATAAAGATTGTAATTTAGTTAATATATGGGGCTAGTGGACAAAATGCAACACAGCTACGAATTGCTGAAAGAAAAAAATATATCTCGCAGTTTTATAAACCTATATTGATCAAGTCCTCTGTTGCGCATTGCAACTGAAGCATTCATTGATTGAAGATATAATCCACAGTTACCATATTAGCAACACTGCAGTAAACTCAAACCTGTATTAATACAACAGGCAATGGTACTGCACTTTCCCAGGTTGAATAGCAACACAATGCTTTTTCTAATAATAATAATAATAACACATTAAAATCCAAGAATATGTTTATTACAACCAATCCCTGTGATAAGAATGATGCTTAACTACAAAACTCGGTTTGTTTATGATTATTTATAAAATGTTTATCAGAAACAAATTACACCAGGATTTCTATTAATTGCAAGTATCCCAGGACACCAAAATGACATATTGTAATATTAAATACTAGTTGTAAAGCCTGCCCAGAGGGCAGTCTATTGTGGATATACTGCCCCTGCTCATGGATATATGCCCCAGCTCGTGGATATACTGCCCCAGCACGTGGATACTGCCCCAGCACGTGGATACTGCCCCCGCACGTGGATACTGCCCCCGCACGTGGATACTGCCCCAGCCTGCCCAGAGGGCAGTCTATTGTGGGTATACTGCCCCAGCTCGTGGATACTGCCCCAGCACGTGGATATTGCCCCAGCATGTGGATACTGCCCCCAGCACATGGATATTTGCCCCCAGCACATGGATTTGCCCAGCTCATGGATTTGCCCAGCTCATGGATTTGCCCCCAGCTCATGGATTTGCCCAGCACATGGATTTGCCCCCAGCTCATGGATTTGCCCCAGCTCATGGATTTGCCCCAGCTCATGGATTTGCCCAGCTCATGGATTTGCCCAGCACATGGATTTGCCCAGCACATGGATTTGCCCCCAGCTCATGGATTTGCCCAGCTCATGGATTTGCCCAGCACATGGATTTGCCCAGCACATGGATTTGCCCAGCTCATGGATTTGCCCAGCTCATGGATTTGCCCCCAGCTCATGGATTTGCCCAGCACATGGATTTGCCCCCAGCTCATGGATTTGCCCAGCACATGGATTTGCCCCCAGCTCATGGATTTGCCCCCAGCTCATGGAGTTGCCCAGCTCATGGATTTGCCCCCAGCTCGTGGATATGGTGCTCCAGCTCGTGGATATTGACCCCCCAGCTCGTGGATATTGACCCCCCCCCACCAGCGCTCATACTTACCTGTCGAGCGGCGCCAGGGAAGTGAAGATTTCCCCGCTTCCGGTCTTTGAAGGACCCAAGCCGCGGTCACGTGACCGGGGCTTGGGTCCTTCAAAGCGGAAGCGAGGGAACTTTCCCTCCGCCGCTCGGGGGTAGGATGCGCGCGGCAGCCGGGTAGAGGCTGCGCCTCTACCCGGCTGCCGCGCGCATCCTACCCCTGAGCGGCGGAGGGAACTTTCCCTTCGCCGCTCGGGGGACCCGTTAGATGCACACAGCAGCCGGGTAGAGGCTGCGCTCGCAGCACATGGATTTGCCCA
Source organism: Leptobrachium leishanense (assembly GCA_009667805.1). Lineage (NCBI taxonomy): Eukaryota > Metazoa > Chordata > Amphibia > Anura > Megophryidae > Leptobrachium > Leptobrachium leishanense. The sequence continues at coordinate 174,081,420 of CM019067.1, read as the reverse complement.
GCACATGGATTTGCCCAGCTCATGGATTTGCCCAGCTCATGGATTTGCCCCCAGCTCATGGATTTGCCCAGCACATGGATTTGCCCCCAGCTCATGGATTTGCCCAGCACATGGATTTGCCCCCAGCTCATGGATTTGCCCCCAGCTCATGGAGTTGCCCAGCTCATGGATTTGCCCCCAGCTCGTGGATATGGTGCCCCAGCTCGTGGATATTGACCCCCCCAGCTCGTGGATATGGTGCCCCAGCTCGTGGATATTGACCCCCCCAGCTCGTGGATATTGACCCCCCCCCCACCAGCGCTCATACTTACCTGTCGAGCGGCGCCAGGGAAGTGAAGATTTCCCCGCTTCCGGTCTTTGAAGGACCCAAGCCGCGGTCACGTGACCGGGGCTTGGGTCCTTCAAAGCGGAAGCGAGGGAACTTTCCCTCCGCCGCTCGGGGGTTGGATGCGTGCGGCAGCCGGGTAGAGGCTGCGAGCGCAGCCTCTACCCGGCTGCTGTGTGCATGTGTAACCGCCGCGGCGAGCCGGCAGCCGGCTCGTGCCGCGGCGGTTGCATGCGCGCGCAACCAACCGCCGCTGGTTGCGCGCGCATGCGCAGTAAGGCTTTGGCGACGGACAGCCAAAGCCTTACTCTTTTATTATATAGATTTCTATAAATCAGGGGTCAGCAACCCTGGCCCTCCAAATGTTTTGGAACTATATTTCCCTTGATGCTCTACAAACCTAAATAGCAGCCGAGCATCACGGGAAATGTAGTTTCAAAGCATCTGGAGGGCCGTAGTTGCGCACACCTGGGTTAGGAGGTAATTTTAATCATACCCTTATTTAATTCCTACTCATAATCATAACCTATTCCTAACTCTTACCCATAATCCTTATCCTAATTCTAGGGTTAAATCCTTTCCCTAATCCCAACCTCTAAACCTAATTCTAACTCTACCCCTAATCCTATAAACCCACATAGGATTAAGGTTACTGTTGAGTGTAGGTATGGAAGGGTGATGCTAAGAAATCTTTATGCTAGCAACCTCCAGGCAGAGCAACATTATTGCTTTTAATTCCATTTACAGCCTAATTAAATACACTTTTGTGGGGACGTTGCATCAGCTGCTAAATAGTTAATTAACTGAAGTCTAAAGCCTATAGGAGAGATCCTGCCCGATCAGCTGCAGTATGAGGGGAAAAAAAATTACACACACGTTTCTCTTGCATAGATGGCCTCCCAAGGCCACTTTGCCAAGCCACTGTGTCATGTGGATGGCGCTCAATGGGTAATGTAGAGAAGAGTCCTAATCAAAAAAATAAACTATGTTCTCACATTTTTTTAACATGTAACCTGCTTTAATGAGCTTTGCTTGTACTGACGACCTCCCCAAAAACTGTAGACCTAAGAAAATATTGGTTTTGTGTGACTGAAAATAATATATTAATATGTTGAGTCATAGTCAAAATTAGTTGTTTTTCATAGATTTAACATCAGACCACACTCAACAATGTGTCAAAATGCCAATATGTGAACTCTACAAGTGTTGCATGTTCATTATACGAGATGCAGACTCATGTAAAACGTCATATAATCACATAAGTGGTCTACAAATGCAATTGATAAATCTATCACACATGTTTTACTGTTTTTTTTCTTTCCTTTTACTAGTGTGACAATGCAAAAGGACTTAAGGCTTTTTATGATGCGATAAAATATGGACCTAATCACTTAATGGTATTTGGTGGAGTATGCCCATCGGTAACCTCGATTATTGCAGAGTCCCTGAAAGGATGGAACTTAGTTCAGGTAAGAATTTTTTTTTTTTTTGTGGGAGCTGCAACATTTATTATTTACAATATATTAAATATTTTTTTCTTTAGATTTGTTTTATTTTACTCTTACATTTTCTTCATTTTTTCCAGCTTGATTTGAAAGTTAACTTAGCTTCTCGTAGAATTCTGAAATGTTTATAAAGGTTAATTTAAATTAAAATCTCTGGCTGAGCTCCTTATTCTTGAAATATGTCTCCAAACACATTATATTGTGCATGTCACAACATTTGCAATTTATTTCGGCCTATCATTCTCTTTTGATTTTTTTTTCTCAGTACTTCATTTATACAAATCCTGGCAAATCAGTTAAATAAATTGGGACATTCGTCATTTAAATATTTTTTGCTCCAGTTGGAATACCATGAAATGTATGACACTACAATAAAAGCTAAAGCCAGACAATGTGATTCATACAAGGGCTAGTTTCTGTACTTTCAAGCACAAAGCACAATGATGTATCATTACATCATTACTACATTGATATATGTATGACAGTACAGACATTATAGCTCCCTTGCCATGTTCTTAGGGGCACAACGTTCTGCAATCAGTATTCTTTTGTTGAAATATGTTTATTAAATTAAACTATTGGTTAAATTCATGATAGTATAATATATTCCTGTTAACGTTTGACATTTGTTAACCTATGAAAGGGCAGTATTTTTTTATGACCACCTTTTTTGAATTGCTGTTGCATTGGCTAAAAAAAACATTTGTACTATTTCCGAAACCACCTGAACAAAACGACAAGAAAATAGTATAAATATATGCTTTTACTATATAGTTTGTTTTACCTTGAATCCAATCCATCCTGTTCCAGTTGATTTACTAATATGTGATGATATACTTTGTTGAAATGGAGTATAACATTGTTTTTATATGAATCATCAGGGCTGTTGATTTTAAAGGATATCTCTGTCCTAAGTAGATGACCTTGTTGAAACATAATGTAATAACAACAGAACACAAATTTAGGATTGTCATATACGTGTATTCCTTCCTCAATTGCGATTGGCCTGGTGCATTGACTCATTGTTAAAAACTAAGGGGATAGCAATCAATGAGGCTTTAGCTAGTAAATTCTATAAGTTAGAACAAATGTTTCTAGTTGAGAAAAAATAATCATTCCCCTGTATGGTCAGCATTTGTTACACACAGTACAGCTAGCATATGCAATTGTATCCACTCTCAAGTAAAACAAATGCAAAACCAAAATTGTTGTGAATTGGCCATAATCAATGCTTATTGCCCTTATTTGCTGCTCTTGTACTTTATGACATGGTGATATTATAAAATGTAATAAAATTAATACATCGTTTGAGCTGTTACAATGAGGCAATTTACAAAGTATTCATGCCCACTCTCATATTACTCTGCGTGCACAGCACGAATGATGAATAAGAACCATAACCCATAAAGCATTTGTAATATTTTTGTAAAATTATATAGCAAGCACTTTCCCGGTGAAGGTTCTGTATAATGGCTTTTGGTTACTATGCTACAGATTCGCATAATGTATGGTATGGCTCTTACTGTACGGAAATTGTGCATTGATAATTTCAATCTGAAATCCTGGAAACCTGTTTCTTACTGTAAATCTTGTAAGTGCGCCTCTCACCGTAAATCCTGGACATACACATTTTTACTTTACATCCAATAAATGTGAGTCTTATTTTAAATCCTGTATATGTGAGTTTTTCTGTAAATCCCAGACATGTTCAGTTTCACTGCAAAAGTTTAAATATTACAGTACAGACTTGCGAGTTTTAAATATAACAGTGGAATATTAAAGGAGGGACTTGCAAGGTGAAATATAGATTTCAAATGTTAATGTATGGAGTTTTGCATTATTACTTTAACAAATTATAAAATTAATTTATGGACTTGTATATTACAACTGTAACTGTAAATGTTTCTGTGAACTTGAGAGAATTAAATTTACAATACGGCGGATGCGCTCTTTTACTGTAAATGCAGTTATTATAGTAGCATTCTGGCCTGAAGGCTGTCAACCTTTGGCCTATGTACTGCTTTCTGCATTTTAGGTCTCACACAGACATAAGGGTCTATTCACAAAGCACCAAAATTTAACGCAATTTTGGTGCTTTGCATTTCAGCCATTTCAGCTCATGTCGACGTTTCCATTTCACCAAAATTTTAGTGAATTCATTATTTATCGAATAGTCACTATATTTTAACAAAATTGGAGTTGTTGATGCATGTTTGCCAATAACTGCAGAATTGAAATTGGCAAATTATGCCGAAAAGAAAAAAAGGAAGTCTCTAATCTCCTAAAAGGAGTTTAAATCAACATAAATATAGTAGAAATATGTCCAAATAATAAACAAAAATCCTTTTAAAAAAACCAATAAAAAGGTCTGTTATAACATAAAGTCTTTTAAAAAATAAGAAAACAAAAATATCAGTTAAAAAATAAAAATAAATAAAAAATGATCTTTTAAAAAATTTCTAAATAAAGAGTTTTTGCAAAAAATACAAAGATAAATGGTCTTTATGAAGGATTAAAAAGATTCTACATTTATTACATTGAAATCTATTGGATTCACCTGTTCACCTTGATAAATCTGTCAAATTGAAACACGGAAAATTAGGTAATTTAGCTGGAATTTCAGTGCAATTTGGCAAGCTGTGAATAGACAAATCGATAGTTTTCAATGGGACAATGTCGTGCCACCAAACGTCGCCAAATTGCACCGTATTTCGCTGTCATATCACTTGTATTTGTTGAATTAACAGCTTGGTGAATAGATGAATTGCTCCAAAATTGCGCCTACAGAGAAATACACCATTCGGTGCAATTTGGTGGCAATTTCAGAGTTTGAAGGTGAGTTGTTGTGTGATTGAACACTCAAAATGAATGGAGACACCTGTGGGTTTAAAAAAAAGATTCAATAAAACTGGGGAACAGCATTTTCGTTGAGTTAGATCTGACACTTGTTTTTGACTAGCTGGTGGAATCTGAATACAAAAATGACTCCAGTTTTTATCTATCACGTGAATTTTTTAAGGTACAGGATACCCTTCCTTTGTCTCAAAAACCATACAAAATGTGCACACAATGGAAAATAATGAAAAAAATTACCTGAATATCAAATTCAAATTTAACCTAAAAGTTCAATTGGATGCAAGTAGTCAAGTTAGGTAGCATTTAAGATACAAATTTATGCTTATAGCTTTTCCTGGAGTGTTCAATCTGTGGACAATCTCGCCTGATGCTCCAACAATAGTCAGCCATCATATGTTCATCCCATCTACCCTGATACCATTCCTCTATGACCTTCAAATCTTGCTGGAATTTTACAGAAGTAACAGTCAGTGGAGTGACCTGTGGACTCTCGCCAAACCAAAGGTATATCAAATGGCAATTTATCACATGCTCCCTTCGTCCACATCCGTAAACTCTCGACATACTGCTTGCACACCTTATGAGGGACTCAAGACTTATCTTGATCACCAAGTTTTACTTTGAAATATGCAACGTAGGCTTGCCTGACAAATGCGCTGATCTTCATCCTTTTACTGGGAACAGTGAAACTGCCACACATATAACAAAAGGAATCAGGGCTGTTTTGGCACTTACGATGAGAAATAGCAGAAACAGACCTGCTCTGAAGGAAAGGAAATACGTATGCAAATAAAAAAATTATTTCTGCTTACTCCTCGTATACAGACTTTCAGAATACAGTTACAAGTGTTTATAAAGTGCCAATAAATTCCTTGGCGCTGTACAATGGGAGAGACAGAATAACAAATATACATACATGTTACACACATGGAACAGAAGGAGGGAGGACCCTGCTCAAGAACTTACAATCTAAGAATACGATTCAATAAATACAGTTATACACAACCTCTCACTACACTGTCTCACGAGTACCTGAAATGCAGAGACAAGTAACATCCGGTCTCCAAGGTCGACCCTTACCCTCCCCACTCGAGGGAGGTCCACTCTTGGCCAATAGGAGAGTACTCGTGTTCCCGAACATCCGGGTGGGAGTAATCGCATTCAGATAAGCTGTAGAGGAAAAAATCTGACGTGATAGAAGAAAACTAACTGCACTTTTGAAATCCGAATGCCCAATTTAGTCTGAAACAGCCGAAATATCGAACTCAACAGAAAATATGTTCCAAATTGTTCCCCAGTGTAATGATTCACCCTTAATTTTTTCTGATATGGGATGTCCATAAAACAAAGACACTGATAATCTAAAGTTTTCATGCGGAGTACTGCGCATATCGAAATTCTCCACTCAATTTATAATTTGGCATACTGTTTTAGCATGTTATAGTTCACTTTTAGCATACATCATGCATGAAAAAACATCCTAGGGCCTTTGTATTCCACTCTTCCGGACAACATTCATTTACTTCTTTAGTTGAGAGAATTCTGCCTACTCTAATGTAGAATAGAAAAGAAAATCATCTATTTTTTTTTAAACCATGCAGTGTGCTGAATAGTGACATCTTATATATAATGTATGCACTTCTTAAAAGCCTTCTATAATGTGTACTCTAACATTACATTACATTTTACTCGGCAGGTTAGTAGTTCGCCCTTAGCATGCCACAGGGCTTTCAACCTTTGAGGCTTAACTTCTAAACATATAAATGGCTTTCAACGTTAAGACTGAGTAGATTCAGTCAGGATATAAATTGCTTTAATGCACGTAGATAAGCAGATATCTTAAATATTATGACATAGTGCATTTGCTATATGCTGCTACACAAAATGTCTTAACCAAAAGTAGAGAAATATTAGAATTATTTTCTAAAATGCATTTGGATTTGTGTATCTAACGACTCCCTGCCATCACAGCTTTACTGCAATTATTGTTATCATCATTGTTCATATTGTACCAATATTTTCACTGTGACAATATTTCCACTATATACAGTGGATTTTAAAACTAATAAAATTACAAACCTACCTTAGAAAATAGATACAAGAAGTATACAGAGCTGGTCAGATTTGCTTATAATCATGAGGAGAGTTGAGGTGGAGAAGAAGACGACAAGTAATATCTTCTAGAGATTTTTTTGGGCTATTTCTTCAAAGACTGGAGATTTTGTGGACAGCCTTATATGGTCAAGTGGAACCTTTAATATTGATGTTGCTGCCCTTGAGAGGTCATGTTTACATGAAATAGCAGAGAGGATCCAAAGAGAGGATGTATGAAGGTCACTGGCTGTCACGGTCATGGCAGGGACTGTAGAGGACAATTGCAGAACAGGCAGATGTACAGTGGTGTGATGTGTAAAATTTTGGACATGGGTTGCATAAACCTGGAGATGTATTTCGGATGTGCAGGCCTGATGTTCTATATCATTTCCTTGCCCTCTCTTGTGTGCAGAGTGTTTGTGATATGTATGAATAATGTTGTTGTCTATCGGTATGGTCTATATCAGTGTTTCCAAAACCTGTCCTCAGGACCCTCCGCCTCGCCAGGTTTTCAGGATATCTGAAGCTCCGCACAGGTGATATGATTTGCTGCTCAGTGATTGCAGGATTCAATATACATTTCCCCAAGGTGATCTGCAAAATCTGGCCTGGTTGAGGGTCCCGAGGACAGGTTTGGGATGCACTGGTCTATATGTATCTTCTGTTATCTGCTGATAGGATTGAAGGCTGGGTATGTGTATATTTGAGTAGTTTGCCAATCGGCTTTGTCAGACAAACACTGCCCTATTATCTTCTGTTTCAGACTTTAATCTGTATACTGTTAACGATTGTCATTGACCTATCTGTCTAGGAATGTTGAACAAATGTTTATTTGATTTTCTGTCCTAGTCTATTTATATTTCACAACAATTTCTAGGATAGGTTTTGCATATGTAAATAACCCATGTTTGTCCACATAAATATGTGTGCCTGTCCCAAATTAAACAAGTTCCATTTTGACCCTGAAAGGTCCCAGATCTGCAGCCTCACCATAATTCTCGGTATGCTTGTAAGGCTCTCTACGTGTCCCGGTCCTTAAGCTCTGTCAAAGGACTGGAGTAAGGCATGAGAGTTCGCTGAGGAAAACGGGGGGGGGGTCCAGTGAGGACAAGTCATTGACAGATGTGACCCAGTCAGGGTACTGAGATCTGTTACATTGGTGGCAGTGGTGGGACTTTCTTCCGTTTACTGGGGACTTTTTCCGTGGATGGAACAGCAGTACCGGATATGGAAGAGATGACAAAAGGCACAAGTCTGGTGCAACCCAGAGCGAGATGGAGATTCTGAAGGGGGATAAAAGATGCCTCAGGGAATATGAACCAAACCCCAGCATGGACCTGTTTCAAAGTATGTGGAATGAGGTCTGCTTGTTGCAACAAGAGGAAGCTGTGATGGACCAGGAAGATATTAACACTCTGGACCTGGAGTATAACAAGTACAAGGTCCTGGGCTGGATTGAGCAAGGGAACATTCATAGCCAGGAGGAGAACTGGCTGGGTGCTACACCATTTACCCAGAGGGTATCTATAGAACTGGATTGGCCAGAAATTATGGAAGATTCTGTTTCCGCTAACTCCAAAACCCAGACAAAATATGCCTCTGCACCAACTGTGACTGTCAACTAGGTAAGAGCCGAATGCCCCCGTGTTCGGTTCGACTTCGAACTCAAATAATTTCAAAAGTTCGAGTTCCAACTCGAACACGATCTGAACTCAATGTAACTCAACGGGACCCGAACGTTCGATTTTTAGACTGCCCTCCAAGAGGGCATATATGCTAGATATTTGCCATAAAAGGTGTATGCGGGTCCGGGTAGTGCCCTGGGGGACAGGAAACAAGGACAAAAAGTTTTTAAAAAAAGTTTTTAAAGAAACATTGAGTTTTCCATAAAATGAAGGTTAAGAATAAAATGAAAAATTCCTTCAAATATCTTGCCTAGGAGGTCCCCATAACCTGCCCGTGAAGTGGTGGATTTGTAGGATGTATAGAAACATTTAAAAACAAAAAAATGACATTTCAAATGACGGTAAATGGTTTTCCTTTAATCTATTCATAAACAACCGCTTGGGGCGGCAGCCTGTATGAAAAGAGGAGACTTTTAGGACACGCAGAGCAAGTTTAGTGATTTTTTTTGGCTAAATTATGGTGAAACTTATGCAGGCTTTGGATGAAAGTAACAATAGGTGCTTTAAAATTGGGCCTTTAGTGTCGGCAACAGTGCTGTCACACTGTAACCCCTCTGTGGTATTGTAGAAGAGTGAAGGGTTGGACCCTGCGGTCAAATATTAAAATGATATGAATCTGGGACAGGCGTCAGTGCACCCAAATATTTTGCCTTTGGTGGCAGCAAGTGCCTTCACACCGTAACCCCTCTGTGGTATTGTGGAAGAGTGCAGTGGTGGACCCTGTGGTACAATATTAAAATGATATGATTCTGGTATAGGCGTCAGTGGCAGTGCACCCAAATATTGTGCCTTTGGTGGCAGCTATTGCCTTCACACTGTAAGTAACTCCTCTGTGGTATTGTGGAAGAGTGCAGTGGTGGAGGTTTTGGGAATGCAGAAGAGATCCCCAATCTATTCAGTTACGTCAGCATCAGGGGATTGATAGCTGCTGATCCAGGACTGATTAATTTTTATAAATGTCAGCTGGTCTACAGAGTCGATGGACAGACACAATCTTTTGTCTGTGACAAAACCTCCAGCGGCACTGAACGTCCATTCAGAAAGCATGCTGGATGAAGGGCAACCTAGAAGCTCCATAGCATATTGGCTAAATTCTGGCCAGTGATCCAATCTCAACACCCAGTAAGCCAGTGGATCATCTGCTGTAATGGTATCCAGGTCTGCCCTTGCCCCTAGGTAGTCCTGCACCATACGGTGAAGACGCTGGCAATGGGTGCCTACATTTGACGCCCTGGACATCGTGGACTAAAAAAATATAAAAAGGCATCAGTCAAGCGGCCTCGGCCTTCACCGCTCTTTCTCTGATCATCCGCAGCCTCAGAAGCACCTGTGTCATCACTTGGTAACCTACCAGTGCCTGGAAAGGTGTTACACAAGTGTCGCTTTAGAGCGTCCTCATGTTATTTCATCCTGTCCTCCCTCTGTGCGGGCAGGATGAGCTCTGCAACCTTACCCTTGTATCGTGGATCAAGAAGGCTTGCCAACCAGTAATGATCCCTCTCCTTGATAGCACGAATTCTGGGGTCCTTTAGCAGACTTTGCAGAATAAGGGAGACCATGCAGCGCAGGTTGGAAGTGGCATTAGCTTCCGAGTCTTCCTGCTCAATGAGGATGACCCCATCGTGCACTTCCTCGTACCAGCTACGTACTAGTCCTTGTGTTTCTGGGCACACAAAACCCTCCATTGAGGAATCCCCACCTTCAATGCCCCCACTACTTAAATATTTCTCCTCCTCCTCATCCTCCTTCTGTCTGATCGGAGGACCCGCAGGAATGCTGTCTGCGTAAAGACTGGGGCCTTGAGAGCTAGGGAAGGCCTCTTCTTCCTCCTGCTGCTCTGCCTCTAGTGCCACATCTAGAATTCCCCGCAGAGTGCGCTCCAGCAGGAACACTAAAGGAATTGTCTTCACTGATGCATGCACTGTCCCTGCTCACCATCCTCGTTGCCTCCTCAAATGGTGACAGTACAGTGCATGCATCCTTGATCATCAGCCACTGCGGGGGAAAAAAAACAAGTTGACCTGAACCTGTCCTTGTGCCATACTCACACAGGTACTCATTGATGGCCCTCTGCTGCTTGTGCAGATACTGCAGCATTGCCAGTGTCGAGTTCCACCTGGTGGGCATGTCACAGATCAGACGGTTTGTGGGAAGGTGGAATTCTCTTTGAATTTCTGCCAGGTGAACACTTGCTGGGAATGACAGTCTGAAGTGGCTGCAGACTTTTCTGGCTTGGCTGAGAAGCTCTGCCAGCCCTGGGTACCTGGTTAGGAAACGCTGTACCACTAGATTTAGGATGTGTGCTAGGCATGGTACATGCGTCAATTTGCCCTTGCGTAGGGCAGAGAGAAGTTTGCTGCCATTATCACAGACGACCATTCCCAGCTGAAGCTGGCGTGGTGTTAGCCATCTCTGCGCCTGCCCCTACAGAGCTGACAGAATTTCTGGCCCAGTGTGGCTCCTGTCCCCTAAACAAACCAGCTCAAGTACAATATGGCATCTTTTTGAGTTACCCAGTGTGCCGTGAAGGAAATGTAACGGCCCTGTCCATGCTTGCTGGACCACGTGTCTAAAGTCATGTGCACCTTGCTGCTGACTGCCTTTCCCAATGACTCCATAACATTGTCTTCCACATGCTGGTATAGTGCTGGAATGGCCTTCCATTAATAGAAATGGCGTTTTGGAACCTGTCACTGTGGTACAGCACATTCGGCGAATTCACGGAATGAAGCAGAGTCCACCAGCTGGAAAGGCAGCAGCTGTAATGCGAGTAATTTTGCCAAGCTGGCATTTAGACGTTGTGCATGTGGATTGTTGGGACAATATTTTTTCTTCCGCTGCAGCATCTGGGGCAATGAAATCTGACTGCATAAAGCAGCAGCTGATGGGATGCTGGCAGATTCAGAGGACGGACGTGGTACACCCATTACTATAGCATCATCCCTGTCAGTGGAGGTTATAGGCAATGACATGGCAGGACATATAGTGGGGGTAGAGACAGATGAGGAGGAGGACCTATGCAAAGTGTTGTGCCAACGGGATGCGTGGCAGGTGGTCATATGTCGCCTCAAGCACGTGGTACCCAAGTGTCTGATGTCTTTCCCACGCTTCATCCTCTTCTGGCAGAGCTTACAAATAGCAATGCTGCAGTCTGCTGCACATGTCGTGAAGAACTACCAGACAGCAGAGATCCTGGACGTGTGCTGCGAGACAACAGCGCTCTGCACCTGAGCAGCTCTGACTGGATGCCTTGGACTGGCTACGGTTGCTCATAGAGGACGTTGTGCCTCGTTTTTGTTGGGCTTGCTCCTCACTTGACTCCTCTGTTAAATCAGGCACCCAGGTGGAGTCAGTGACCTCATCATCATTGTCATCACCCCCTATCTCCTCGTCACTGGAGCCAACTAGGCAGTATGCTGCAGCTGCTGCGGCAAACATGAGTGCCAGTTATTTGTGAGTCACTGGCACCCCCTCCCTCTAGGTTGATTATACTCCTTTCCTCAACCTCAGAGTTTGAATAAGAGCAATGTAGTTGCTGCGCATCCTCAAGCACCATGTCACTGTCATTGTAGTCAAGCAATTCGTGGTTTGCCCAGACTTTTTAGCATAGTCATATTTAAATTGCACAAGTAGGTGTCCTTTTAGCTGAATTCTGTACCAGAATTGCCCCAACTGTCAAAAACCCTTGGGCAATTCTCTTCACAGTCACATAATCCCTCCCCGCTGGAATTTCAAAAACAAAAGACATTTCCGGTTGATCACGGGTCGGGGCCGGGCCCCTAAAAATAACCCGCTCAGCATTCTCCATCAGTGGATAATTAGATCTCGTTGTATCCATCAGAACACCCAAGGTTTGAGTATCTTGGATGCTTTCAGTCGAATCTCTCAAGGGCTCATGACTGTGGTCTTTGTTAGCTTTAGCCTCAGTGGATTGGTCTCGTTAAGGACGACCTTCCGTACTGGTTCAGGATTGGCTGCAGCTACCTTCAGTCTGGAGTGATGTATCCACGGGACCACCTCGGCAACCTTTACTGCTGTAGGGGTTGATAATAGGACAAAGTAAGGACCTCTCCATTTTGGGCCTAGTGGATCATTTTTCCACTCCTTCACCCATACTGAATCACCTGGACAATATTTATGCAGTGGAGGGTACAGATAGTGAGGTATATTATCTCCCACCCAAGTATTCAATTTCTGCATTGCTTTACCCAACAATACAACCTGATCATTCAATTTAGTTTCCCCTAATGCCCGAAGGTCCCCCCTTAGTCCATTAATCAGAGGGATAGGCCGTCCAAACATGAGTTCGTACGGACTTAGCTTCAATTGGGGGGTTGGCCTGCACCTAATGTGTAATAAGACTATCGGGAGCACATCCAACCAGCTCAGTGACGTCTCTTGGCACAGTTTGGACATCAACGTCTTTAGGGTGCGGTTCATTCTCTCAACTTTTCCCAAACTTTGGGGCCTGTACGCAGTATGTAGCTTCCAGGTGATGCCCAACAGTCGGGCGAGTTGTTGTAAACAGTTCTGTATAAATGCAGGGCCATTGTCCGACCCTATTTCGAGAGGCAGTCCGTAGCGTGGTATTATTTCTTTCATCAGACTTTTCACCACTTCCACTGTCTTTTCTGTTCTCGTTGGGAAAGCTTCCACCCATCCTGTCAGGGTGCACACCATTACCAGTAGATATTTGTATCCTTTGCAGGGTGGCAACACTGTGAAATCTATCTGTAATGATGCCATTGGAGACAGCCCGATTGGCTGTTTTCCTGGAGGTTGAGATGGGCCTGTTCTTGGATTATTTTGGGCGCATGTCACGCACTGCTGGGCTATTGCTTTGCAGATTACTGACAGTCCTGGTATGTAGAAATGCGGCTCCAGTTGCTGTTCCATCATTTCTCTTCCTCCATGGGTACTTGCGTGGAGCGTCCTTACAATCTCAGGCGCCAGTGTTGCAGGTAGAACTATTTGTCCATTCTCTAACTGGAACCATCCGTCTTCTCCATATCCACCTTGTTCTTCCGATAGCCATTTCTCCTCTTTTTCTGAATACACAGGTGTCAATTCACTCAGTGGCGCCGGTAGGAGTGCAGCCACCACTGGTTTTACTTTGTATTGTGCCAATTCTTCATGGTTCCCCAGATGAATTCTTCTTTTGGGAAATAATATCGCCAGGAAAAGAACAGCAGATCTTGTCTCTCCTTTGAATCTTTCACTGCTGGTATGAAAAAGTTCATCGCACTTTTCTTCATTCTTGGCAGTTTGTTTTTGATAAGAAATCAGGCACCCAGGTGGAGTCAGTGACCTCATCATCATTGTCATCACCCCCTATCTCCTCGTCACTGGAGCCAACTAGGCAGTATGCTGCAGCTGCTGCGGCAAACATGAGTGCCAGTTATTTGTGAGTCACTGGCACCCCCTCCCTCTAGGTTGATTATACTCCTTTCCTCAACCTCAGAGTTTGAATAAGAGCAATGTAGTTGCTGCGCATCCTCAAGCAGCATGTCACTGTCATTGTAGTCAAGCAATTCAGCTGACTCCTCCGTGTATGTTGGTGAGGCTACAGCAGGAGTAGCTGTGGACATGGAGGCTGCATTAGGTGCTTTGACTGTAAACCACTACAAGCCTGGCTGGCAGAGGACTCGGAGGATGAGGATGGCCTGGTTAGCCAATCCACCAATCCTCTGTATGTTGCTTCAGCCTAAGACGGCCAGCACCAGTTAGAAAGGACAAGCGTGCCCCTGCAGAGGATGCACCACGTCCACGACGACCAGGGGCACTGCCTTTCGACACAGAGGCTGCTTGCCCCCTTATCTGTGTCTGGGAGTGTCTGCCTGTCCTTTTTGGTCTTTCTGACATGGTGAGTGATATATAGATTAAAGATATACAGAACTCTGATTCAACTCTGGTATAAAGATTGGAGATATACAGAAGTCTGATTCAATGCCGGTATAAAGGTTGGAGATATACAGAAGTCTGATTCAATGCCGGTATAAAGGTTGGAGATATACAGAAGTCTGATTCAATGCCGGTATAAAGGTTGGAGATATACAGAAGTCTGATTCAATGCCGGTATAAAGGTTGGCGATATACAGAAGTCTGATTCAACTCTGGTATAAAGATTGGAGATATGCAGAACTCAGATTCAACTCTGGTATATAGATTAAAGATATTCAGAACTCTGATATAAGTCGGCGATTTTACTGATCTTTTCCCTGCAAGGCTGCCAACGTCCTCTACTCTCTCTCTCTGATTCACTTCCTCTCCTGCAGGCTGCAACACCCTGATAGCTGGCAACAGCCAGATTCAACTCTCAATAGATAAACCGATGAACTCTGATTAAACTGTGTTATTGTATAGTATCTAGAATTAGATCAAAGATATACAGATTTTCCAGAACAAGGCTATAAGTCAGTGATACACACTGTCCCTGATAGCCTGGCTGTGCCAAGACAGATTCAAATTTGCTGAACTGTGGTATAACTCTCTGAAACACACTGTCCCTGATAGCCTGGCTGTGCCAAGACAGATTCAAATTTGCTGAACTCTGGTATAACTCACTGATACACACTGATAACAGGCTGTGCCAAAACAGATTCTAATTTGCTGAACTGTGGTATAACTCACTGATACACACTGATAACAGGCTGTGCCAAGACAGATTCAAATTTGCTGAACTCTGGTAGAATTCACTGATACACACTGTCCCTGATAGCCTGGCAGTGCCAAGACAGATTCAAATTCCCAGAAATCTTCTACAATGTCACTGATACACCCTGACAGAACCATCTCCTCTCCACTCTGATTCACTCCTGCAAACACACACGCTGGGGCTGCTGGCAGGGAAGCCTTATATAGTGTGCTGCGGGTCTTAGCTCTGTGAGCCCATGATTGGGCAAAATTTGCCCAATCAGGACTCTGAGCCATGGTTGGCATAGTCTTGCACCTGTCTTGCACCTGACCTGTGGTCAGGTGCAAGGCTGTAGCCAATTACAAGCTTCAGGCAAGTGGAAAAGTGCATTGTGGTGCATTGTGGGCGAACATGTGGCGAACATGCAGAAATGTTCAGAGTTCGACGAACAGCCGAAAGGGCAATGTTCGAATCGAACTCCGAACAGATCCGAACTGAACGCTCATCCCTACTGTCAACCCAACCTCCACAATTAAAACTAAAAAGAAGAAGAGGGGTAGACGGGTGAAAGAAATGGAGGAGGTGCTGGAGGGAGAATGCAAACTTTGTGACCAGCTTCAAAGGTAGGTAGAGACTTTGAGATGGCAACTAGACTCTGCCACCCAGAGCGAGAAAGAGTCTAGTCTACAATTGCACCAGCTACAAGATCAACTGAAAGATGGCCAAAGAGCTGGATGAGATGAGACAATCCAGAGATTGTGCAGAGGCTAATTTACAAAGCCTGGAGATGGAGATCACTGGCTTACGGGAGTCACTTACAATTACTGAGCAAGCCAAGAATAACACTGCTCGGGAGCAAGATGAGGTCATGGCCATTGACGTTTTAAAAGGAGCTCTGCAAGTCACAGCAGAGCTGTTGCTATAGACTTGCCATTGCAACTTTGTTCTTGCTAGAGACTTGCAAAGCAAATTTGCAACAAATTAAAAAGTGAACAACTAGAATTTGTGCTGCAAGTGTTCTGCAAGTTATCGTGTTATCTGGGATATAGGGTTAAAACGGGAGTGGGAAGAAATGGAGGGGTCACCCCCTCTCCCCCTTTTTAACCCTTTAGTTTCTTTTAAAAACTCTTTTGAATCCAGCGCTGGTTTACTGTTTCTGCTTGTTTTGTGACTGGAGTTAGGATAAGGGAATTTGCATTGCACGGCGAGTTCAATTGTGTTCAGTAATCTGAATAAACTCAAATCGATTTTCTATATTCAGATCTAACTGATTATCGTTGGTTTGGATCGATTCGGAAATTTTTACTTGGATGCAATTCAGTTCGGCTATTGGCAAGTGATTTGGATGCTCCAGGATGCCCAGATAGTTGATTATTCGGTCGTACTGCATTGCACATACATAATCATAAAATACATATGTCATTTGAAACTAGGCAAAATGACAGACACCTTCTAGAGTTTAGATTCTTCCAACCCAGCAATATTTTTGTAAAGGATAAACGAATAAATGGAATATTAAAAATGAACAAATTTACACTATGTTAACCTTTCTCATATCTCAGAATAACTTCTGGTATGCAAAATTGGCATATTGCCCTACATTTAATGCTTAACTACACATTTCACGTTTCAAATATATGTTATGATAATATTTTTAGCAACAAAATTTGTTTGGTAATGAAGGTGGGTAAATTGGTTAGGGAATGTGTTAAAGCCAACTTTACCATAATTGTCCATTCCAACAAAGACATTTGAAATGTAATAAACTCTGACAACATCAAGATCAAAGCTATCATTAACTTATGAGATGTTGACACACAAGTTAACAGTAATTTGAAGTGTGATATAAATGGTGGCTTAATTTTGCCCTCTCATTTGTGTGATGCATTATTTGATTACTTTCTAATTGATTAGTTCTTAGTACAATGCCTTAGTCACTGAAATATATAAAAGCTGATTTTCATTATTCTTATTTTTATCTTTTAACTACATTTTGGTCACAAAAAAATGTAATTTATTAAATAGATAATTATTAATCCCATCATTAGCAGGTTATTTTTAGAGATGTGCATTAGTTTCGGAAAAATTCGGAATTTGGAACTAAATTTGATAATTCGTATTCGGAAGTACTTCCGAATAACAAATCGATACGATACGAATTCGAAACAAGACGAAACGGTATATAACAAATTTATTTTGTTTTACACTGTGTCATAATCATAAAAGAAAAATTTGAATAACTGATATGAACTATTGAGTTTGAAATGAACTATCAAATTGATATCCACTATTGAATTTGAAATGAACTATCAAAATGATATCAACTATCGAATTTGAAATTAAATATCAAATTGATATTAGCTATCGAATTTGAAATGAACTATCATATTGATATCCACTATCGAATTTGAAATGAACTATCAAATTGATATCAACTATCGAATTGATCTTAACTTACAATACAAGTAATAGTCAGCAAAGGACTTTATGAAACAAATTAATTTTGTTTCACTGTTTATTTTGACTCAAATACTAAATCTGTGACACAGCTTAAAATTTAACCCTAGCCTTTCTTTTAACAGCAAAATTTGATTAATTGGGGTTTTATTTAGTGATCCAATATTCGAATTGATATCAATTATGGAATTGATATATGGAATTCGAATCAATTAGAAATTTCAAATCGATTTGAAATTTCAAATCGATCCAAAACGAAATATGATTCAAAATTAGTTACAAAATTCTGAAAACTAAATGATTTAGAAACGAGACTAAATTAAACCAATTTTTCACCCATGCACATCCCTAGTTATTTTCAAAAAATCCACTGCCAGTAACCAGTAATTTAATTAATTATACAGGGAGAAGTATGTGGGAATATTCCCAGTGTATTTATTAGTGTAATAGCCTATTTGGCAGTCAGATGCCACCATACACTGGACAAATAGAGTTCCTGCAGTTAGAACTGCAGCCCATTTCTCCGTTTTGGCTCAGGAATGCCAAAAATGTCAGGAGACATTCCTCAGCTGATTTTAAACTGATTTAGCACCATGGGCATTATGCTCACAGGGTTAATTCTTTGGGTACACCTTCTGGAGCCCGAAAGCAAAATAAATTAATTTGCAACAAGCAAATTTAGTTTGCAATCATGTAGCATAGCCCCAGATTGTGTTAACACGATCTTGGACTGCTGTGTCTGCTACTGCTGAAAGTATATACATGATCACGATAGTGAAGGGGTTAAAAACAAGAAATAAAGAAACATATAAAGGGTATTTCAGACTTTAGCCCATTACAACGGAACTAGAAATTTGGCTAGAATAAATTAAAGTTTGAACTTTTTAAAAATTTGTTCACAATTTTTCAGTTTAGTTATAAGTATTTAGAGATTCTATTTGCATTTCTACAAATTTATGGGTATCAGACTATATAGTGACGAGCATAATAAAGTAACATATAAAGATTTGTTTTCTCAAAATGTTAATAGGATAATATGCGCCCTTTGGTGGTATTTCTGCTGTTTGATAACACTGCAGAGGGGTTTTTTAGTCAGCAGAGCAAACAAAAATGGTTTACTTTTAAACACTGTTTTTGAGTAATTCTGCCATAGGCAATGCTTGCAGGATAGTGAGCCTTTACTTAGGTAAATCTTCCCAAGAGATCAAAAATTAAACCATTGAACCTATTTTCCATTTAAAGTCAAATTAATCCTAGTCTCTGGAGGAAATTGGTGAATGTATTAAACATTCTCTCTGAAGCTATATGCTTATGAGGGTTGTTTAGTCATATCAAATGAGGTTTTAAAATAAACATTATATACTTCCATGACTTGAATCTCCATATGTTCGGCATATAAAAAGTACACTATACTAAGAAATAAATTATGAAATTTTCACGAAAGAATTAAAACCATTTTTAATAGGGTAACAAATTTGAATATCATTTTAAAATAACTCTTTATTTGAAATTGGAAAATGAAATCCATATTTTTGGCACATTTAAAGAAAGAATATTCCTTATCTTGTGACTTTATATATCTTTCTAAATTAAAGAAACACTTTATGCATTGCCTCATCTCTTCCAGCTCCGTTTGACCTATAGTGCTGTGTGACGAGGAGTTTTCTTCATCCACACAACTGTCACTCTGTAGAAGGGATTTTTAATATCCCACCTGCTAGAGAGACCAACTTGGGACCAATGATGACCGCAAGCTTCCACTATTCACTTCAGGTGCTCATGTAACTAGACATGTGCACGGCCATTTTTTTCATTTAATTTTAGGTTTTTTTTTCCGTTTCGGATCGTTTCGTTCCTCTTTTTTTTCATTCCATTTCATTTGGTATGTTGCCACAATTCTTATTTTTGGACAGATCCGAAATTTCAGGCAGCCAGTTTTCGTTTTTCGGATCACTTTGTTTTTTGTTTTTATAAGTTATCTATAGGGTTATTCAAAGAGAGGTGAAAAGCAGGAGAATGGCTGGAGAATAGAAAATTCTAGGTCAAAATAGCCGATTTGGAAAGTGAGATAAATGGGAGAATTTTTCTGGTTTGGCTATTTTGACCTAGAATTTTCCATTCTCCAGCCATTCTCCCACTTTTCAGCTCTCTCTGAATAACCCTGCTAGTTTTTTGGGTTGATTTGTATTTTGTTTTTATGAGTTTTTCGTATATATTTTTTTCACTTGCAGCAAAAGTCTCTTTATTTAGGTTTCAATGTAAAAAATATTCCCCATTTTTATTAAATATTTATTCAACCGTTTATATTTTTTCTCTTGCAGCTCTTTAGTTATAGTTTAGAATTTTTTCGGCATTTTTTGGTTACATTTTAGGCTTCCTAATTTATTTTAAAGCAACAAGACCTTTTTCTCCATAGGTTTTAATGTAAAAAAATATTCCCCATTTTCATTAAATATTTATTCAATCGTTTATTTTTTTTCACTTGCAGCAAAAAGTCTCTATATTTATTTATTTTTAAGGATTTTTTTAGCCATTTTTCCCAAATTTTTCTATGTTTCCTAATTTATTTTAAAGCAACAAGGCTTTTCGGCAATGCATGGTACTATGTTTCAACACCAAGGATAGCTCCAAAGCCCTATCTATAATCCTGAAACAATCTATTCAATGAATATGATGATTCAGGACCATAGATAGCTCCGGTGCTGATTCAGAACCATGGACAGCAGCGCTGCAGGGATCCAGAGCAATCTTTGGCGCTGAAGCTTCGTTTCACACTTTTTTATAGCAGGATTAGTGTGTCCCCTGTGGAAAAATGAAATCCTTTGTTTTATGCCTCTCCAAGCAACCTGGAGAGACATAACACCATTTGCAAATAGAATCCCTAAACCAACACTGTAACAATTTTTTCAAATAGATTACAGCTGCCAGGGGTTTAGCAGAATACAAGAAAAGCTCTGGGACACTCACTGCTGTACAGGGATAAGATTCATGGGGTTATAATGACTGAAAATCCCTGTACAGTACAGATACAAGGCGTTACTGTAATCTCCATATAAAGGCATAATGCCACATACAGATATTTTTATACTTTATTGGTACTTTTGTGGAAGCTGCACTGTTAGTAATCTCATTATGATCACTACAAATTACCATAAGCAGGAGATTCGACCATTACATATTTTTTTATATATATATATATATATATATACATACAGAAAAAATGGCATGTACTAACCAGAGCAGCTGCAACAGTCAGGAGTAACAACCCAGTTCATGTATAAAACATAACAAGAAAAAAAAAAGAGAGAAAACCATAACAAGATGACATCTTTTTTTCTTGTTATATATTTTTTAATCTTTATCACAGTTACTGTATCTAGCACAAAAGTATTTTCTGCCTGTATGATAATAATGCAGACCCTGTTTGAAATTAGGTAAGATAAGGGAAACCATCTAGATCTCAGAATCTTACATTTCAACACAATTTCTGTAACGGATAAACAAATACATGAAAACTTTATTTAAATTAACAATTTAAATTTCTTGACTGTCTTAGAATAACAATTTCTGTGCAAAACGTCTATTTCACCCTACATTTAATTGTAAACTTCACATCCTATGTTTCAAATAAATGTTATTATAACATTTTTTTCAACAAAAATCATTTGGTAGTGAAGCGGTTAAGAATTTAAAGCAGCACCCCTTACATCCTCTAATTGAGAAGTAAATTTATCAGGACTGACTTTAATTGAGAGAAAAAATGTGTATTTGCCTGGCCTCTGTCATGAAAGAGTAAAGCTTTCTACAAAGTTTTAAATCCTATTTCATTCTGTTTTCGCTGTAGCCATCTAATCAATTGCTAACTATTTTCATTAAATTGAATGCAAAACTAATCTGTCATTTTCACAACTTTCTTCTACACAGTAAATTGTATCATTGCAAAAAGTTAATTACGCAATATGTCTGAAAGGACAGTACTTTTGAATCAGAATAATTTTGCCTAATCCCTCTATTCCCTTGTGGCAATTTCCTACTGGAAAACTAGATTGGTTGAGTTATGTGAGATATTCATGTGCCATTTAATCTTTGCACAAAGCACAGAATTGCCTAGAACAAAAGGACATTTATCAAACGAATATAAGAAAAATCCTTTTGGTCTAATATAAATGTTAGCATTTGCTCTCAAGGAAATGTTGTTGATAAAAGACAATAATTATTTTTTCCATTTTCACTAGGTGAATTGTTCTACTTTTTAATATCACAAGTATAAAAATAACATTTAT
Source organism: Leptobrachium leishanense (assembly GCA_009667805.1). Taxonomy (NCBI): domain Eukaryota; kingdom Metazoa; phylum Chordata; class Amphibia; order Anura; family Megophryidae; genus Leptobrachium; species Leptobrachium leishanense. Next base: position 174,059,581 of record CM019067.1, on the reverse strand, counting down.
ATATTTCTTTCTATGCTGGATGCAATTAAGTGGTTGCCACATATTTACAAAATCTAATAATTGTTCAACAATATGATTCTGCCCAGAGCTTAACAAACTCTGTTGCTGAAATTCAGCTCCCATGGACTAGAGGATGCCTTGCTCAGGATAATAGATGTTGACACTCAGTAAATGAATGACCAAATCAGTGATGTAATTGCCGTACATTAAGATTGATGTAAGTTATCAAGTAAGTTGGTTTAACAGTTAAGGAATAAACATCAGGGTTAGAGGTCATGTATGGGATTGCAAATAAAGAGTTGTTTGGCTTCAATATTAGAGATCAAGGTTATAGACTAAGGATAGAGAAACGGGGGTTGACAAATGTGTTGACATAAGAGTTAAGATGTAAGGAAAGATTCAGACATTTTAAAGATTTACATATTGTTATAGGTAGATAGTAATTAGCAGTGTGCTTGAAAGCTGCTGCTGCTGCACAATAATTTTTCTAAGGTCATCCATACCAACATTGTGGATCAAAATTTTAGGTTTCACGTGTTTCAAAGTGCAAAAGACTATTCTCAAATCATAAGATAATATAATAGTGTATTTAGTTCACAGCACTGCAGAAACTTCTGGCATGGTACAAATTATAGTAATAATGATAATAGCTCCATTCATGGCAAAAAGCAATCTTTTCTGCAGACAAAGCATATGCAATGAAATGTTTATCTGTTTAGTAAGATAATGACACAATTATGTTTAGTTATTAATATTAATAGGCATGTGTCACGACCACTACGTGCGCTGCTGCAAAAGACGCCGGGTTAAGCCGCTCACTATCTGTCTATCCTAGACCCAGATAATCACGCGCGCTTATCTACCCGTCCCGGCCACACTTTCTCTCACACCAGGTACGTAGACAGCGATACAATGATCCCAGGATTGCAACGCAGTACAAGTCTTCTCCTGAAGCGGGTAATGACGACGTCTCCCACAATCCCCGGGTTCACTTCCCTATTCTATTAGTTACGCTGCCACCAGTCCTCATGGACACTACGCGCGTCACAGCGGGAGACACAGGGCTAAGCAACCACACTATTTGCCTACCCTAGACTTGGACAGGGACTACCTACCCCACAATCTCTGCCTTCTCCGACAACCGTAACTCGTAATTTCTTATATAACCGAGCTTATAGCAAATAGCAATACTCCCAATCTCTTAGTTAGCGTGGATCTCATCAGCCAGAGGCAGAAACTTAAATACGTTGTTTATTTATGATATAGAAAAATCACAGTGCATTGTTACAGGAAAAATTATAACTAGAATAAATCAATTAATTACACACTACACAGCAAATAAAAGAAAAGGGGTTAAGCACAGAGCGTTACTTACAATAAGCTAATCAGTAAGCTAGCGTCGGTGACTCCCGGGGCCTGGAGATAAGAACATGGACCGATCAGTCAACTTTCGAATGTACCCCAAGTGATCAGCCAAAGCACATGGCCAGTTTTCAGAATTTATACACTTCCTGGTCCTTCCAATCCCCGCCCACAAATGGCCCAGCCTCATGCACTACATATCCCAGAGTTCCCCTCTCTGGAGCATGCTCAGTACGCTTGTCGTTACTCTTAATTCCCTGGGCTATCAATCATCTCCCAAAGACCACCTTCTGTGATCAGAGAATGTGATTGCTTCTTTGATATGTGGTTGAGATGCCGCTCTGTCTGGGCCTTTCCCCTGTCAGGAGAAATTGCTCTTTCTGCCTGCTGGGTAGACCCCAAAGAGGTGTTATCTTTAATTCACACCTTTGATGACTCCAGAGACAATTGTCACAAACCTGCTTAATTGTTTCCTCCAGCAGACTGGAAATGCAGCCATTGATTTCTGAGGCCAGCTGCGCCAAATGGCCTGGAATCTAAAGATATGCATATTTATAAATATGCCTATATAATACATATTGCGGTAGATATACCGATAGCTAGACACAGGTAGGCATACCCATCTCTCTGTGACAAATAGGCTACACGATATGTCAGTGCACAAAATACATTCCATTTCACAGTTACGTGTTATATCCTTCCCAAATGGTCAGACACAAATATAAATATGACTCTATATGGAGGAAATAGGTATAAACAGGCACATAGACACATATACACAGGCAGACCCTTATATAGCTATAAATACAGATCTAATCTGCCACAGCATGGGTATGGACAGAAAGGGTGTCAGTTGGACATATTGGTCCTTTTGACCAAATCGTTTGGTTCCATATAAACGTGTGTGTGTGTGTGTGTGTGTGTGTGTGTTATTTGGTTAATGATAAACAGTATGAAAATTAACAGTTTGCGGTTATTTACAGTTTGCAATTAATAAATGTTCAATTTGTCCATACCCTAAATTATAGGCTGTGCATCCCTATGTTAACATGTAAATTGTAAAGCCAATATTAAAATTAGATTTAATATTAAGGGAGGAGTTGTTATGTAGTAACCCCATAGTGACCAGGTAGTTTTACTATTGTCAGTCCGAAAGTACCCACTGCTGCTTTTACATTTCTGCACTGATTATGTTTAGCTCCAATTTTCCTCTTACTTGTTCACTATACCCATACATATTATATACCGTTTTCAAGGCATTAAATGGACTTTCTAGAGATATCATTATTTTCATCAAATCAAATAATTTGCTTTAAATAAATTTATGATATATGATGAAAAAATGGAAAAAAGACCCCAGCTAAATAGTTTCGAAATGTTGTCCTGAAAAATACTCACAGGGTTATCCAAGGAGATCCGAATTGCTTGAGAAAGGTAACCGAACGCTGAAAATCAACGTTCGGTTGCCTTTCCTGGCCATTCGGCTATCCAGAGAGCAGGCAATTCGCCAAATCCTGGCGAATTGCCTGCACATACGGTGCCTGTTCGGTGCCTGTTCGAGGGCAGTGAAATCCCCATAAAAAAGCACTGCTTCGGCTATTCAGAGAACACAAACCAGCAGTGAAAGGTTCCCCTAATGCCCTGCCATTCGGTGGTTTAATTCGGCAAATTTATTCAGGAGAATCCCATAGACTTCAATGTTAAAAATATTCCCGATTTAATTCAGTATCTAATAAACCATTCATTGTAAAATTCTGCAGCAAAAAGTCTCTTTATTTATAGATTTTTTAGGATACTTTAAGCATTTTTCTTATTTTTTTTTTTTTTAAAAGTCCAATTTTTTTTTTTTTTTAAGTTTACTTATTTCTTCTGTAACAGCCCTCTTTATTATCATTCCCTGGACCTCCTGTGTAAATTTCAGACATTTTCGCTCAGTAGTTTCTTTGCAAACAGCTTTTCATTTTCACAGATTCATACAAATGGTTTTGCTAATTTATTCACTGCCTCCTCTGCGTCTCAGCTGCGGCTCTGTGTGATTTGGCTCCTGTTCGGCTGCTTCGCTGCGTGTGATCGGCTCCTGCTCGGGTTTTTCGAAGGTTAATCCAGATGTTTTTGCTTGTTTTCGGCGTGCATTCGGTGGGTTTTGCGGTTCGTTTTCGTCAGGTTTGCGGCAGCTTTTCCCTGCAATTCGGGGACCCCGTGGTGCTTGCTGAATACACAGCAGGGTCACCGAAATGCAATCGGCAAAAGGAACCGAATTGAAGAGAACGAAAAGTCACCGAACGTGCGGTGACTTTTCGAATCTCTTTGGATAACCCTGTCAGTTTTTACATGTTTTTGCTTTTAACTCCATTCACTGCTGAGCTATTTCACCACTGTGTGTTGATCTCATTTTGACTGTTTTATGTTCATCATGTTTAAACGTGATTAGTCAAAATTAAAAAAAAAAAAAAACACTTTTTAATTTTTATTTTTACACTAAACCTGGTCATGTTTGGTATCATTGGAAAGGCTATGCAAACATGATCCGCTAGCTAATAGAAAAAGAAATAGATACAGCGCCAAAGCAAAAGGTCAAGAATGGTAGTCACAAGCAGAGCACCACGAGAAAATGAATGTAAAGATGATATAGAATAAAACATAGATCTTTCACGCGTGCGTGTTCGTGAACACAAAGTGGCCTATACTCGCATATGTGATGGAATCATAAATCCCCGGGGTGTATGCACAACACTTATAAAATGTTACCCTCCTTAACATGCGTATATGGGGAACAAAGCATGGATATCGTCCAGGATCCTCAGGGACACATGCAAAGAAAAAAGAAGGGAAATAGACAATCGCACAATTCAGTTTATACAAACAATAGGTATACGTGGTGGTAATCTTGTGGATGACAACTCACATGGTCCTGAGCCTGTAAATTTAAGGCTCAATTCTGGTGCGTCGGGTCCATTCAGGGATGACCCCATCCCTATTCCTCAAAACGCAAGCCAATTCCAGTCACATATAAAAGAGGACTATGCAGGAAATAGTATAGCTCCATGTGTTTAACATACATGTAAACAGAATAAGTATCCAACTCACGGGTAATGAGCCTGTAAAGACTTCACTGGCTCAATATGAAGACTTGTGGTACCTTTCAGAATGATGGGAGTACCAATCCCAAAAAGCAGGATGCAGGAGATGTAAAAACAAAAACTCCTTTAATATAAAACAAGGCATGCAAACCAAGACGTGTTTCACATTTAAGCTTCATCAGTTGGTTATACCTATACATACAATTCGCACAGACAATATTTGATTGAAGTCACATCAATGTATCTTTTTAACGTTTTGTCCCTTTTATAGGATCCAATCTTTTTTTTGGACTCCTCAGGTCTGACGATTTTCAGATCTCCCTATGACGAGGTTTAAATACCTCGGGGAGAAAAGGTATAATAGTATAGACAGCCAGAGATAGGTATCAAACCAAATTTATTGCGCTTACATAAAATCAGAAAAAAAGAGGCATATCACCACATTTCCCAAGTCCCAAGTGTTCAATGGGATAGGTCCCCAACAGGTGATCCTCCACAGTTCTCCTCACTCTGTTCGACGCCTTTCGTCACCATGACTTCATCAGGATGTCAATAGCTGGAGCTCCTTCCAGGATGAAAACCAAACTGGGAATAACTTTATTCAGGGTGCACAATTACAAACACACACAGGGGGAGGTGCAGAATACAAAGGTAAAACACGCCACAGAGTATCAATGCTGAGTAGCCTCCCCCTCCCACACACACTGTCAGGGAGCTGGTTCTGGGTGGCAAGTGTGAGCCCAATATGCAATGATGAGAAAATAGAAAGACGTATATGAACAAGAAAAAGGGGTTTATTAATAGTAAGGCATAAGAGGCAGTAAACAAATATGAATAAACAATATGTAGCTGGGTGATAAGAAAGGAAAACACTGTATAAATAATAATCAGCAATAAGAAACTAAAAGGAAAAGATAAGAGAAAGGTAGACCAAAAGTAACAAAACTAAACTACACTAAACTATACTACTACATATAAAGGAAAAGAGTAGATTGAACTTAGAGCAGGGTTAAACAAGATATAGAGAGAAATAGGAGAAGGAAGAGTGAAGGAGATCTTTAGAACAAATAGGAAAATAGAAATGGAAGAGTCTTTGAGGCAGAGGGTCCTGGGCATGCAGGGGGTCCTGGATCTGCGGAGGGGTCCTGGATCTGCAGAGGGGTCCTGGATCTGCAGAGGGGTCCTGGATCTGTAGAGCGACAGAGTCGGCGGGATGCGGGGTAGCAGGCTCTGAGGGTTTGGATGTAGGGCAGCAGGCTGAGGATTCTGTAGGTTGCAGGGCAGCAGGATCAGAGGGTACTTGCAGGATATAGGGCAGCGACAACTGGAGAACCTGTGGGATGCAGGACAGCAGGCTCTGAGGATTCTGTAGGTTGCAGGGGAGCAGGATCAGAGGATACTTGCAAGATGTATGGTACCAGGCTGTGGATTCTGCAGGATGCAGGGCAGCAGGATTCGAGGATCCTTGCAGTAAGTAAGGCAGCAGGCTCTGAGTATTCTTGCAAGATGCAGGGCAACAGGATCCTTGTAGCAGGAACTATGAACAGTATGGTGGGAACCAAGACAAAAACAGGTTAGAGCAGGCAGCGATAGACGACAGCTCCTTCCTAGTGAGAGGTTCACTAGAACAATGCAGAAGCATCTTGCTTTGGGAGTGGCCCTTTTTTATAGTGGAGAAATCATGATGTTATGGCTAGCACCTGGTTGCTGGAATAACTTGGTTCTGTAGGAGAATCACTGTTCGTATTTCGCTGGGACACTTTGCCTTTAGTTCTTTTATGGCGCCGGCGGCTAGGGACCTGACATAGCCCTCCGACAAGGGACGCAATCTGGGCAGACAGAATCGTCGCAGGCGCCTCAGAATCCTCTGTAGTCGTAAGGATTCCAGAAGGGTCCTCACAATCCGAAGAAACGGGAGATTTACTTGTGTCCAGGATTCGGCACCTTATTGGCATGATCTTCCTGGTATTGATAATGGGAAGATCCACCTTAGCGATCCCGGGGTGTCTTATGGGAATACCAGGTCCGTACGGTTCTGTATCTGGGCTCTGTGTAGATAAAAAGGTAGAGGTATCGAAAAGCAGAGGCAATACAGGATCGAGAGCGTTCTGTAACTGTTTCTGTAAAGAGAATATTAAAGACTGTTGTTTGTTTACAGTTTGAGCTATTGCACTAACTTGACCAGTAAGTATTGCCAAGGAGGATACAATAACAGGTATGGTGTCGGTAGCACAGACTGTAGTGTGGGTCAGAATTTCATCAGTGGATCCCACTGCAACTGATGGAGTCTTGGTAGTGAATACGGTCTCGGTATTAGACGACTCAGCAGGTAGATGTGTGGTACCAGACAGTACTGCCTTAGTAGCTGGTATATCAACCAGAGGCGGTTCAGCAGTAGGTGCCTTGGTAGTTGGCAATTCGACTGGTGGTAATCGGACAGCAGGCACTTTGGCATGTCTAGGAACTTCATCAGCGGGCGATGCAGCAACGAACACTTCGGCAGGAACCGAAGTCTCGGCGACGGGCTCTTTGGCGTGAAATGAAGCTCCTGCAGCAGGCACAGCAATTCGAACCAATGCATCCAGTTGAAATTCTTTGCCGTTAAGGCGTCAGGTTTCTCATGCTCATCCTCTTGGGTGGTTATCGAAGGAGCCGGGTCTGGGATGCCAGTGTTAGAGGTACAGGAAAAGGGAGAACCGTTTGTGGGTTGAATAGGCAAAGTTATAAACGAGGCACCACAGAACATTGGATAAGGTGCTCCAGTTTTAGGTTCTGCAGCTGAAGAGGAAATAGGTACATGAGCCCTGAACTGTACAAGAGGTGGGAGTAGCAGTCCCGGTAGTTCCAATCTCTTCATAAGGGTCTTCACCATTTAGGTCCCCTTCATCATCTGTAGGTAGTACATAGCAGGAAGATATGCCAACTTATGCCATGTTATGGCTAGCACCTGGTTGCTGGAATAATAATTGGTTCTGTAGGAGAATCACTGTTCGTATTTCGCTGGGACACTTTGCCTTTAGTTCTTTTATGACGCCGGCGGCTAGGGACCTGACACACACACACCCTGGTGTAAAAGACAATGGCTGGGGAAGGTGGCAGGGAGATCTGGTTTAAGCCAGTCGCTGGGAATTGGGTAGAAGCAGTGGAAACAGAACAATTGTTTACATAGAGATTACAAATATGGCAAATAACACAGTATATACCACACGCCACTCTGCATTAAATACATAAGGTATAAATAATATAAACACAGACATCAGGGAGTAGGGCACAGAAAACACAAACATCCTGTTCCTAGAATTATAGGCACAATGTGACTTCAACACAGGAGAGGGCTAGGAAACCGCATAAAACTTCAGGCCCACACCTCCCAAACGCATCTCTAGATCCATGTACCCCAAGTCCAAAGTCACTACTGTCATATGGTATGCAAAGAAGTTTTTGATATGCTAATGATTGATTTCCAATGTATTAAAATGCAAAATGAGTTAACTCTATTTTGGGAGTGACGTGGTTAACAATGCCCAAATAATAGAGGAAACCGCTGAGGTAACAATAATGCCGTGTGTTTGTTTCTCATTTATGTGTTTGTTTCCTGCGTTAGTTGAATATTTTAACTTTCTCAGAATAACAATCTTCCTGTACAATTGCAATCACATCCAATATTTAAGTGTTAACTTTGCATACCATGTTTCAAATAAATGTTCTGATAATTTTTTAAATCAAAACCCATTTGCTAGAAAATTCTGATCTCTTATAATGTTGTCTTTTGACAACATTAATTAAAAAAAGTTAAACAAGGTGGAAAATACACCACAGATTCTAAATAAAAAGAATTGTCACATTGTCTCCTAAAGGTCAAGCTGAACAAAACATTAAATTAAATAATAGTGTTTTTAAAAAAAAACAAACAAGGTAGGATAATCACCTACTATAAATTGGTTGCTACGTTACCAACTGCAATTGATTCACATCACTATGGGACATTACCTGGACTACACACTGAGATTTTACTTGTAAAGTAACCGGGAACTGAGAGTGATCAGTGATAAGCGATACTTGCTGTCTTGCAATAAATACATTTACACATTTCAGAATTATTGTCTCAGGAAATAAATATGCATTAATAAGGAGTAAAGGATTCAAGGTAAAAATTACTAAGGTGTCTATTCACTCGATATGGAAAATATCCTGATTTGGAGGTCATTTATCCCTTTCACTACCACCATCAATTTAAACCGATCTTCAAAAGCACAAAAATGTGCCTGAGATCATGTCTACTTGATCTGTTTATGGAGAAATGCAGATGAAATTTGTTTATTGCAATTTTTTTGCAGGCAATATCTATTTGCAAATGGGCTCCAAAACAGGCAGGGTGTCACGTCCGCGGTCCCTGGGGCACCCCAGCACCCGGCAGTGCCTTCCTCGCTGGCTGGGTGTCGAGTGATATACTAGCTCAGAACGATCACGTGACTGGTCCGGGGGCAGGACGCGGCATGATGACGCGGAGCCACCGGGTTTAAAAAACAGTTTGCCACATTGTTTCATTGCCCTGATGTGGAGTTACTTCCCCAGTGCTTACTGTGCTCAGTTCTAACTCAGCTTATGAGTACTGCTCTTGTTGCTGACCGGGCCTTTATGAGAACTGCTCCTGTTACTGACTCGGATTGTATGAGAACCACTCCTGTTACTGACTCAATCTGTATGAGAACCACTCATGTTACTGACTCGGTCTGTATGAGAATCATTCCGCTTACTGACTCACCTTGTATAAGAACTGCTCCTGTTACTGACTCGACTTGTATGAAAATCGCTCCTGTTACTAACTTGGTGTATATGAGAATCACTCTTTAAGCTGTGTTACTCCTTGCCTTGAACGTTAATATCGAGTCCCTGAAGTTTGCTCCTCTTAGGGCAAGAATCGCAGACCATTCAACAATCGGAAGGGTAGACACAGCTCTGTATATGTACAGGGACTGATATCTGGTTGTTGGTGGGAATCCGTGACACAGGGCGGGTCTGTCGAGTAGGATGGCTCTCGGCTCACAGCAGCCCCTCCTCCCTGCAACATAGTGCTGGCTTGTAGCAGCGGGGGACTCTTTAAATAAAATTATGTCTGTGTTTATATTTTCAATTATATAAGTCAGCAAAAAGCTGTTTTTGCTCATGACAGGTGCACTTTGATTCATTATCTAAATTCACTGGAATGGTTAAATTTGTATCATAAATGCTTGCAAAATCTAATAAAAATGTGTTTTGCTTTAGAGAACACCTCACATTGCTGATTATGGAATATTACAGTGATGGGGGACATAACTTTCATTATCAAAAAAACTTCTCTTGTAAGTGCTACACTTCACTACAATTTGCATATTTTTATGGCTGTAAGATATTGTTCAGTGTGTATATACTATATATGTTTTTTTTCCCAACCACATAGCGTTGCTTTCAGAATAGACCAATTATGATACTGGATGAGGTACAAGAACAGAGCTGGACTGAGCTGGGATAAACATTTGGCCAAGGCTATTAGTAGCACATATGAGTAGCACATATGTTATGTTTATTTTTATAATATACCAAGCAACATGCATACACATATAAGTACACAAACACACATGTTTAGCCATACATTTACACAGTCACGTAGCATATTATTTACCCTCAAACACATACATTTAAGTAAAAATTTAGCTATCCGTATACACACATTCACTGCTTGAGCTGATTGGACCGGTTCTTCCCTTGTCTGGCCCAGCAACTCCATCTAATCTGGGTGTTTTGTGCACCCGCCACTTAACACTCACCTGTGCAGCCAGCCTTGCTGTGATTTAAGAGAGTTTCCTCCATCAAGCAATGCTCTAGCATTGAGTCTCTGGTGAAGGTGCTTTGCTGTCTCTGAGCTATTTCTGTTGCTTTCCAATCAGCTTCCAGATAGCCAGCCTTGCCTTGCTCTGGAATCCCTCAGCCTTGCCGTGTTCCAGAAACCCTAAGTCTTGACAAGTTCCAGAGACCCTTAACCCTTTTATACCGCAGGGGCGAACTATGCCATCTCCGCGGCAGGTGGAGCTGAAGGCTGCGGGAAGTAATAGCATGCCCTGCTGGTGTCTATGGGCCACAACCGCCCCACCCACCAGCTGGCATGCACGACTCATCATTTGCTGCAGAGGGACGGCTTGAAATCAAGCTGTCCTCCTGCAGCCCATGATGCCTGCTACGTGTCAGCTGCGTGGGCGGGCTGGATTAGGGGCTAGCATGCCCTTCCGACCTTAAAGCCCTCCCACTGGGCACACCCTGCCCACGGGAAAGGGTTAACCTTGCCGTGTTCTAGAGACCCTCAGCCTTGCCTTGCTTCAGAGACCCTCAGGCCAGCCTTGTTGCATCTCCACCTCTTGATCTTTTCTAGCAATGAGTGTGCTGCTTTTCCATCCCATGCTGATACTCCCATTAGCCTCAGCCACTCAGCTATCGATGTGTTCAGAGTATCCAATATGGACCAGCATTATTGCAACTCTGCTGCCTATTCCTGCCTTGCCTGTTGTGGGTTCTTCTACCAGAGCCATCTGTTTCCACTCTGCCCCACCTAACACCATTTATGGTTATTAAGCCTTGTGACATTATATCTTGTTTTGTAATAAACTTTTGGTTCACTTTCGCCAATTGTATTTTCTGCTCATTGGGCTTCTCACTATATTTTGGGTCCCACTGTGACTGCTGCTGGGTGCCACCCTGACAGTCACCTGCATTTTGTACCTATATAGCCTCATACAACTCTACAAACTATTTCACTATTCCCTAGTGAACACTAATGATACTGTATGGATAAGTAAGTGTTAACACTATGATAAGTGACTTTAACACGTGCCCCCCCATATAACCTTCCTAAACCCTAATCCTGTCAAAAATCACTTGGCTCATCAGTGATTGTGCTAGCTAGTAGTGATGATCTGAACACCCCCATGTTCAGTTCGCATTCGAACTCGAACAATTTCAAAAGTTCGAGTTCGAACTCGAACACGAACCGAACTCGATGCAAGTCAATGGGACTCGAAAGTTCAATTGTTAGAGTGCCCTCAAAGAGGGCATATATGCAAGATATTTGCCATAAAACGTGTATGGGGGTCCAGGTAGTGCCCTGGGGGACAGGAAACAAGGACAAAAAGTTTTAAATTTTTTTTTGAAAGAAACAGTGAGTTTTCCATGAAATAAAGGTTAAGAATAAAAACAAAAAATTCTTTCAAATATCGTGCCTAGGAGGTCCCCATAACATGCCCGTGAAGTGGTGGATTTGTAGGATGTATAGAAGCATTTAAAAAGAAAAAAATGACATTTCAAATGACGGTAAATTGTTTTCCTTTAATCTATTCATAAACAACTGCTTGGGGCGGCAGCCTGTATGAAAAGAGGAGACATTTTAGGACACGCAGAACAAGTTTAGTGATTCTTTGGCTAAATTATGCTGAAACGTACGCAGGCTTTGGATGAAAGTAACTATAGGTGCTTTAAAATTGGGCCTTTAGTGTCGGCAACAGTGCCGTCACACCGTAACCCCTCTGTGGTATTGTAGAAGAGTGCAGGGTTGGACCCTGTGGTCCAATATTAAGATGATATGAATCTGGTATAGGCGTCAGTGGCAGTGCACCCAAATATTGTGCCTTTGGTGCCAGCTAGTGCCTTCACAACGTAGCCTCTCTGAGGTATTGTGGAAGAGTGCAGGGGTGGAGGTTTTGGTAATGCAGAAGAGATCCCCGATCTATTCATTTACGTCAGCATCAGGGGATTGATAGCTGCTGATCCAGGACTGATTTATTTTTTATAAATGTCAGCCGGTCTACAGAGTCGGTGGACAGACGCACTCTTTTGTCTGTGACAAAACCTCCAGCGGCACTGAACGTCTTTTCAGAAAGCACTCTGGATGAAGGGCAACCTAGTAGCTGCATAGCATATTGGCTAAGTTGTGGCCAGTGATCCAATCTTAACACCCAATAAGCCAGTGGATCATCTGCTGTAATGGTATCCAGGTCTGCCCTTGCCCCTAGGTAGTCCTGCACCATATGGTGAAGACGCTGGCAATGGGTGCCTACATTTGACGACCCTGGGCGTCATGGACTAAAATTTTTTAAAAAGGCATCAGCCAAGTGGCCCCAGCCTTCACCGCTGTTCCTCTGATCATCCGCAGCCTCAGAAGCACCTGTGTCATCACTTGGTAACCTACCAGTGCCTGGAAAGTTGTTACACAAGTGTCGCTTTAGAGCGTACTCAAGTTGTTTCATCCGGTCCTCCCTCTATGCGGGCAGGATGAGCTCTGCAACTTTACCCTTGTATCGTGGATCATGAAGGCTTGCCAACCAGTAATGATCCCTCTCCTTGATAGCATGAATCCTGGGGTCCTTTAGCAGGCTTTGTAGGATAAGGGAGCCCATGCAGCGTAGGTTGGAGGTGGCATTAGCTTCCGAGTCTTCCTGGTCAATGAGGATGACCCCATCGTGCACTTCCTCCTCCCAGCCACGTACTAGTCCTTGGGTTTCTGGGCACATAAAACCCTCCCTTGAGGAATCCCCACCTTCAATACCCCACTACTTAAATATTCCTCCTCCTCCTCATCCTCCTCCTGTCTGATCTGGGGACCCGCAGGAATGCTGTCTGCATAAAAACTGGGGCCTTGAGAGCTAGGGAAGGCCTCCTGCTGCTCTGCCTCTAGTGCCACATCTATAATTCCCCGCAGAGTGCGCTCCAGCAGGAACACTAAAGGAATTGTGTTACTGATGCATGCACTGTCCCTGCTCACCGTCCTTGTTGCCTCCTCAAATGGTGACAGTACAGTGCATGCATCCTTGATCATCAGCCACTGGGGGGGAAACAAGTTTACCTGAACCTGTCCTTGTGCCATACTCACACAGGTACTCATTGATGGCCCTCTGCTGCTTGTGCAGACGCTGCAGCATTGCTAATGTCGAGTTCCACCAGGTGGGCATGTCACAGATCAGACAGTTTGTGGGAAGGTGGAATTCTCTTTGAATTTCTGCCAGGCGAACACTTGCTGGGAATGACCATCTGAAGTGGCTGCAGACTTTTTTGGCCTGGCTGAGAAGCTCTGCCAGCCCTGGGTACCTGGTTAGGAAACGCTGTACCACCAGATTTATGACGTGTGCTTGGCATGGTACATGCATCAACTTACCCTGGTGTAGGGCAGAGAGAAAGTTCCTGCCATTATCACAGACGACCATTCCCAGCTGAAGCTGTCGTGGTGTTAACCATCTCTCCACCTGCCCCTGCAGAGCTGACAGAATTTCTGGCCCGGTGTGGCTCCTGTCCCCTAAACAAACCAGCTCAAGCACAGTATGGCTTCTACTTGCTTGAGCCATTGCGTAGACCCTGCCACGAGTCGGTTTAACTGCCACTTCGCCAGAGACAGAGAAGGAGGAGGAGGAAGAGGTGGTGGAGCAGACAGACCTCATACAAGCAGCTTTCTGGAGGCGTGGTAGATGAACAAACTCCAGCACAGAGCCCCGTCCTGGATCCCTCCCAGCTGCAAGCAGAGTTACCCAGTGTGCCGTGAAGGAAATGTAACGGCCCTGTCCATGCTTGCTGGACCACGTGTCTAAAGTCATGTGCACCTTGCTGCTGAATGCCTTTCCCAATGACTCCATAACATTGTGTTCCACATGCTGGTATAGTGCTGGAATGGCCTTCTGTGAAAAGAAATGGCATTTTGGAACCTGCCACTGTGGTACAGCACATTCAGCAAATTCACGGAAGGAAGCAGAGTCCACCAGCTGGAAAGGCAGCAGCTGTAATGCAAGTAATTTTGCTAAGCTGACATGTAGACGCTGTGCTTGGGGATTATATTTTTTTTTACGCTGCAGCAACTGGGGCAATGTAGTCTGACTGCGTAAATCTTCAGCTGATGGGATGCTGTCACATTGTGAGGAAGGACCTGGTACACCCATTACTGTAGCATCATCCCTGTCAGTGGAGGTTGTAGGCAATGACATGGCAGGACATATAGTGGGGGTAGAGACAGATGAGGAGGAGGACCTATGCAAAGTGTTGTGCCAACGGGATGCATGGCAGGTGGTCATATGTCGCCTCAAGCACGTGGTACCCAAGTGTGGGATGTCTTTCCCACACTTGATCCTCATCTGACATAGATTACAAATAGCAATGGTGTGATCTGCTGCACATTTCTTAAAGAACTCCCAGACAGCAGACTTCCTATACATGTGCTTTGAGACAACAGCGCTCTGCACCTGAGCAGCTGTGACTTCTGATGCCTTGGACTGGCTACGGTTGGTCATAGAGAACATTCTGCCTCGTTTTTGTTGTGCCTCCTCCTCCTCCCTTGACCTGTTTGATCAGGCACCCAGGTGGAGTCAGTGACCTCATCATCATCATCACCCCCTATCTCCTCGTCACTGGAGCCAACTTGGCAGTATGCTGCAGCTGCTGGGGCAACATGAGTGCCAGTTATTTGTGTGTCGCTGGCACCCCCTTCCTCTAGGTGAATTATACTACCTTCCTCAACCTCAGAGTTTTAATCAGAGCACTGTAGTTGCTGCACATCCTCAAGCAGCATGTCACTGTTATTGTAGTAAAACAATTCAGCTGACTCCTCTTTGTGTGATAGTGAGGCTACAGCAGGGGTAGCTGTGGACATGGAGGCTGAATTAGATGTTTTGGCAGCTGAGGTGGACTGTAAACCACTACAAGCCTGGCTGGCAGAGGACTCGGAGGATGAGGATAGCCTGGTTAGCCAATCCACCAAATCCTCTGTATGTTGCTGCTGCTTAAGACGGCCAGCAGCAGTTAGAAAGGACAAGCGTGCCCCTGCAGAGGATGCACCACGTCCACGACGACCAGAGGCACAGCTGATTGCCTTCTTATCTGTGTCTGGGAGCGTCTGCCTGTCCTTTTTGGTCTTTCTGACATGGTGAGTGATATATAAATTAAAGATATACAGAACTCTGATTCAACTCTGTTATAAAAATTGGAGATATGCAGAACTGTGATTCAACTATGTTATCTAGATTAAAGATTTCCAGGACTCTGATATAACTCAGTGAGACACCCTGATAGCTGGCAGCCAGTGACAAGACACAGATTAAAATTCCCAGAAACCACCTATAAATCAGTGAGACCCCCTGATGGGTGGCAGTGACAAGACACAGGTTACAATTCCCAGATATCTTGTAGACGTGAGACCCCCCCAATAGCTGCTGGCAGTGAGAACACACAGATTGCAACAATTCCCAGATATCTTGTAAAAGTGAGACCCCCAATAGCTGCTGGCATTGAGAACACACAGATAACAACAATTCCCAGATATCTTGTAGAAGTGAGACCCCCCAAAAGCTGCTGGCACTGAGAAGACACACTAACAGAACAATCTCCTCTCAAAAAAAAACGTGCTGGGGGCTGTGTGAAGCCTTATATAGTGTGCTGCGGGACTTAGCTCTGTGAGCCCATGATTGTGCAAATTTTGCCCAATCAGGACTCTGAGCCGTGATTGGCATAGTCTTGCACCTGTCTTGCACCTGACCTGCGGTCAGGTGCAAGGCTGTAGCCAATTACAAGCTTCAGGCCAGTGGAAAAGTGCATTGTGGTCCATTGTGGTGCATTGTGGGTGAACTCGAACCGAACACGCGGAAATGTTCGGAGTTCGGCGAACAGCCGAATGGCCGATGTTCGATGCGAACTCCAAACAGATCGAACCGAACAGCTCATCCCTACTAGCTAGTGTGAGCTGTCTGTACTTTGTGCTCTCCATGTTAAGTATAGAATGCGCAATCTTTAATTAAGGCTAGTCTTATGGACTCTAGGAGATGATATTTGCGATGGCGTGGAAGCGCTACCGCGAGTATCCCAGCATTTAGCGCTGTGTTCCGGGGCAAGGTGCCGAGGCAGTGCCTGCCCCAGAAGGGAAACTTTTCCCCATTTGCTTTCTCAGTTTAGCATTAACCAGGGAATAGTGCCCTATGTGTCTCTTCATTAGTGGAAAATTATTTCCATAAATATAATTTATTCCACCATGTATGGATGCTTTATTTATTATTTTTTGTGTTTTTTATTATTATAATAATTAAAGATTACTTTTAATCATTTCCATTATCCTCAAGTAGTTTAGTACCCCTAAACTTTAATATATTGTTGGCAAGCTATACGTTTTAGGAGTTAAACCGTTTGGTCCGATAATAGTGATTCCCACTATTGTTATGTTTGCGTTTATAAGACTTTATCCCAAAAACATATGCCAGTATAGAGAGTGGTCCTAGGTTTATAACAACTCAAAATATAAAACTGTAAATACAAAGGAAGACAGGAGACAGCAAAAATGCTCAGGATTAATACATTTTGAAGTCACCATAGTGGTATCATATATGGTGACACTCAGATAACAATAATTCTTGACTCTGAAAAAATAACTAATAAATAAAATGTAACGTTAAATACATAACCCAAAGTATTTCTTCTGTCTACTGGATGTCTTCTGGGACACCAATGATATCTATAAAATACAGGAAAAATATAACCACATGGTATTCTCCCCAATATCACCTGCTTTTAGCATAGAGTTTTCCTTTAATTCATCATTGTAGCATTCAATCTGTAGTCTTTACTTATTAGATTCATTATAGATTGCATATTAGCAACAAGTGATTGCTTTGTTAGTGGCAAAAACAATATAAATTATAATGAAAACTAAAATTAATTTATAACTTAATTTGCAGAGGAAGAAAAGTTAAAATTTTATAAAATCTACGGTATATTTTTGTGATGTTGGTACTGTGGTCAATTGATTTGAGAGCACTTTTAGATAAGACAGTGTTGTGCACTTAACAGATTCTGAATTTAATTGACTTCATGCAACCACCTTACAAATGGATACACATTTTCCAGCTTCGTGTTTGCCCATTAATATTTCACAACACAACAAGGTTAGATGGACAGGAAGGAGGTTTTTTTTTCCAATTAAAGGAAGGAAACACCTTTGCTGATTTATGCAATTCTAATGTTATATACGGTCAAAGTCTATGTTGTGTATTAATATATTCTCTAGAATTTATATACTTCAGACTGGTGCATTGTATTCTTGATATGCTAAGATGAAAGTAAAATTTCTACTTTTTACCAAAGTGCATTATTTAAATCATTTAAATCGTAATAAAAAGAATGAAATGGGCGAAACTGCCTTACAAGTAATGTATACAGTATATACAACCCACGTCATAAATATGTCTCTATAGAGATTTATTTGGACTTTTTTCCTACATCAGCTTTTTTTGTGTCAAAATTAACAATATGACAACCCTACATATGTTCTCATATACTCAGACAAATCCTTTAAATATTGTACAAGTTAAATCATCTTGTGATATTTTTTATCCTTGAACATTGAATTAAATGCTCAGCCCTATTCCAGGCGGGTCATTAGCGGTTAACGATTGACTGTCAAGTATAATGGTCCCACTCATTAATTATAACTGCTCCTATCCTCTGGCACACAAGCCACAAACTTCACTTGCAGAACGGCTATTGCGGATGCCTAATGTAAATTAATGCTTCCTTTACTTTGTATAGGAAGCACAAATGTGGAGGCAGCTGGGGAACTACTAGAGATTCAAAGGTTTTACGTGCCTAGTTGTATATGTTATGATTTCCTTTGGTCCTATGGTGCAAAAGATGGTATGAACTGCTGCCTTCTGTTTCTGGGAATAGGACACTGAGTACAAATGTTCCCAGTGTCCTTCCACTGATCGTGTGGCTTTGCGTACATGCAATATCCTCAAGGTTTGCACTAGTGTCCACAGTGTCCTATGGTTTCTAGAGAAGAACACACTGTCTGGCCACTTTATTAGGTACACCCTAGCTGTGCGCACACATGTGTGCACACACTCGATGCTCAAAATATGCCATATCGCAAAGCACCTCTAGACTCGCATTGTTGCTGATGGGGTACAGCCAATGCCCACACTGGATAAAGTTGTTATCAGAGAAGAACAGGAGAGTACACCTTCTATGAGCATAGCAAGACCAGCACTGGACCAACAAAGACTTGAAAAAAGTTGCTTGTTGCGAGTCCAAGTTCCTGGTACAACATGTTGACGGCAGATTCAGAAGTTGGCACAAACAACATGAATCCATAAACTTGTCGTGGCTGACTGTTACGTCCTCAGCCCCTGCTGTGCTCCCTGGGGGGTCTGGGCATGGTTTGGTGTCACTGGCTGGTCGAGTGCTAGCACATCGTGATGGCCGATCGGCGTCTGATGGGACGGGGCCTGGTGTGGTCACGAGGAGCTGCCGGGTTTAAAGCAGGACACGAGGACTTGCCTCGTCGCCCTGACGTGGAGTTTAGTTCCCGCATCGCCTGCTTTTGCATTCAGTGTGTTTCCAGTTGCCGACCCATTTTGTCTACGAATGCTGCTCCTGTTTTTGACACAGCTTGTCTTTGACCATTCTTCTGTTATCCCATATCGGTACATATTGCTGAGCATTGTGTGTTTAACCCTATGTATGCTGCTGGGGTTTGGGCCTGCCATCTTGGTATATACCCCTATTGCTTTGGGGTAATACCTGCAGCCTTATCAGGGTTGTGTTCGAGACCTAAGGTTTACGTATCTATGTTAAGCTGTCTGTACGAAAGATTAGGGAAAGATAGGTACAGCTTGTTTTCTACTTCGTATTACTGTATTACTTATGCCAAGTGTAACCTGATCATAAGCAGCTCGATACTATCACGTGTATCATCAGACTCTGGTTATATCAAGATATCGCAAACCCAGTCGGGTTTATCAAAAAACGTGTTATCTGTTTATGCTGTGACTGCCTTGCAGTCTAATCAATTCATCGACTGTCAAGGTAATCTGCTGGGAGACCAGTCCGAGCTAGGCTTGTGCACCGATTTTTTTTTCGGTTCGATTTGGTTCGATTTTTCGGATTTTTAAACTTTTCGATTCGGCTCGTTTCGACCGATTTCTGTTTCGATTCGGTTCGGCTCGACTCGTTTTTCGTGTACATATTTTTCGGAATATCGACCATTTTTCGTATTTTCGTGTCACTTTGCTCGTTTTTTGTATCGACTTTTTGTAATTTCGGAAATTTTCGTTTTTCGGAATTGTACATGTTTCCGGAATATCGACCGTTTTTCGCATTTTCGTGTCACTTTGCTCGTTTTTGTATTGACTTTTTGTAATTTCGGAAATTTTCGTTTTTCGGAATTATACATGTTTTCGGAATATCGACCGTTTTTCGTATTTTCGTGTCACTTTGCTCGTTTTTTGTATCGACTTTTCGTAACTTTGGAAATTTTTGTTTTTTCGGAACGTCTGTTCTCATTTCAAAGCAATAAATTTCGATTTGACACATTTCAAGTCCATTCGAAAATTCCGAAAATATTTCGTTTCGGCTCGGAAAACTTTTTGGATCTGTCATTTTCGGATCTAAAAATTTTCAGAAATTCGGCCGCATCCGAAAACACGAATCGGGAAATTTCGTGAAAATTCCGAAATTCCGAAACCCGAAACGCACATCCCTAGTCCGAGCCATATACTCCAGTATCTAAGTCATCTGTATTATTGAAAGTCCCTGTAGGTGCACTAAGTTGTCTTTTGGTCTTGAAACCATCTGAGCTTAGTTGCAATTCAGTGGTGCTTTTATACTCCTTGGCTTTGGAGTAAAATTCTGTGTATACCGAGTGTTTTATAACCGTCAAGTAGATATTTCTGTCCTTACTCTTGTGTGAGCGCTACAGCGCCCGTTACACTGACAACAACTGTACAAGCAGGTGGGGTAATGTCATGCTGTGTGGAATGTTTTTCTTAGCACATGTTGGGTCCATTGATACCCCTGGATAAAAGTCTGGATGCCAAAGCGTACATAAACATCCTTGCTGACCAAGTGCAGCCATTCATGTTGACCGTCTATACTCAGGAAGATGGTTACTTCCAACAGGCTAATGCACTGATGCACAAAACCTGCGTCACTATAGGATAGTTCCAGGAACATGGCGGTGTCTTGTCTATGCTTCAGTGGTCTGCCCAGTCCCCAGATCTCAATCAGAAACATTTGTGGAATGAGCTGAAAAGGAATATTCGCTCCACACCTACACATCCGTCAAATGTTCATGAACTACATGAATCACTCATGTTTGCATGGTACACAATAACTCAACAACACTTCCCAACACCTTGTTGAACCAACAAGGCAAAAGGAGGCACAACATGCTTCAAGGTGGGTTTACCTAATAAAGTGGCAGGAGAGTATATCATCAATGAGTTTTCTTCAGTTTTTACCCTGTTTACTTTTCAGTTCTCATACATTTAAAATTCTGTAGGAAGCAGGTTTGAGTAAATACTTTTGTATACATGTGTTATTTGCTATAAATAAATGCTTGGAAATAGGAAATTCGGTAGAGCTTGACCAGTGGTTGATGGAGTTTTTTTCAATAGATGTAACACTTCCCATCCAAGTTTAAGTAGCAGAACTGATCTCTGCGCATATGGGGATACAAGATAATTCTAGTAATAAAAGAGCTGGTACTATCCAAAATGTAATCGTTCATTTTTATTTTGAAAATCCAGTTTTTTTTTCAAATTGCACATAATAAAAGCAAACACCTGCAAGTAAACTAAAATAGATTTAATGGCTCAGGCACATTGCTACAGGAAGCAATTAATCTACAAAAAGAGACATTTCCATTTTTATGCCTTATATTACCTTTGCAGAATGCAAACCTATCTTTTCATAAAAGAGAAATTGTATTATGTGACAACCATCCAGTTCTACTTTGCACGTGGAAAATCGAACCTGATTTT
Source organism: Leptobrachium leishanense (assembly GCA_009667805.1). Taxonomy (NCBI): domain Eukaryota; kingdom Metazoa; phylum Chordata; class Amphibia; order Anura; family Megophryidae; genus Leptobrachium; species Leptobrachium leishanense. Next base: position 174,038,328 of record CM019067.1, on the reverse strand, counting down.
ATCTTGAATAAAGTGTGAATTCTTATGTTTTTTGTTGTAGTGGATCTACAAGATTTTTCACAAAAATATGTCATTTGCAAATTGAAAATTCATAGAATTATTTTTTTTAATAAAACCAGTCAGTGAGGTTAAGGGACAGGCTTACATACTGGGTTAACCCCTTCACTACCAAGTGATTTAAAAACCAACTCTGCCAGGAACGAGTGTTTATTTTGAACAAATCATTCTATCAGGGTTATTCAGAGAGAGTCGATCTGGTCCCAAAATTGCACCTAAGGCTAGGGTCAGACGAAAGCATTTTTCCCCGCGAACGTGAAAAAGTGCGACCAAACGCATTGACGTATTTTTTCACGGAATGCGCAAAAACAGTCAGACGACGCGCATTTTCGGGCGTGATTTTGTACGGATCGTCAATAAAACTCTTTTTGCGTCTGGACGTTATGTAGGCTGGACATTAGCAGCGTCTGACATCTCCTAATCACGCAAACACGCCGGTATGCCGCAGCTGCGCACTCAGTACGTCAGTATTAGCGGTTCAGCGTTCTCAAAAAAATGCGTTCAAATTCCACTTGCGTTGCACGGCCGGACTTTTGTGCGGCCGTACATCATATATTGGCCGTCATTGCCCGTCATCTGCTGCTAGTGCGGCCGTAATTATGTGCGCCAGAACGCACGTTTAAAGTGTGCTGGTCTGACCCCAGCCTTACAGGAAATTTCGTGGCCATTCTTCTATTCAGAAAGCAGGCGGTTCGCCAAATTTTGGCGAATTGTCAACAAAATACGGTACTTGTCCTCTATGGGCAGTTCACTGCCGTCGAACAATGGTTAACCTATTCAGAGAACACAGAACAGCAGAGAAATGTCAGTGAGATGCCCTAATGTTCGGTGGTTTTATTCGGCAGGTTTAATCAGGCGAATCCCATAGGTTTTAATGTTAAAAATATTCCCGTTTTTATTCAATATCTATTAAATCAGTTTATTCTTTTATACAGAAAAACTGGTGTCGCGCCTAATCCCTACCAGGGCGGCTGCAACAACCAGAAGTATCTAGCCCAGTACATGTATAAAACATGACAAGAAAAAAACGGTGTCATCTGCGCTTATCCCTATGTGAAACAAAACACAATCAGAGGTTTTGGTTTACTTTAATGGCCATTGAAGTGTAAGCTTTCCAATTTATTTATTTTTAAATAGCATTTTCTTCTGTAACAAACCTTTTTATTATTATTCATAGGACCTTATATTTTAATTTCAGTCACTTTCGTCCAGTATTTCTTTTGCAAACCGTGTTTGAAATTTAAAACTTTCGATCGTGTTTTATTATTTTTTTTACCCGTCCGTCGGCTTGTCAGACTTTTCCGGCAGCTGGTCGGCGCTGTGTTCAGTGGATCGTTGGCTTTTTTTGGATGTGTTCGGCGGGTTTAGGGTGGATCTATTGGTACGTTCGGCAGGTTTTCTGTGGCGGTTTTGGATCGATTCGATGTTTCAAATTGATTTGATGTTTCCTATTTGGCAGGAAAGTTCTGTGGATTTTTTGCAAGTTTTGTCAGATTTTCAGTTTATTTTTCGGCAATTTTTTGGATCTGGTTGAGTTTTCCCTGCCCTTTGGGGACCATCCAAATTTAGGAGAAGTCTGCAGCAGTTAAAATTTGGCTTCTTTCATGCATTATATTAGTTGGATTTTCGGATTTGTTACAATTGTTTATAAAAGAAACATCAGTTTTTTGTCCAAACGGTACGAAATATAATTTACAGGTTTTCAGGAAGCATTATTTTACTGAGAGGGTGGTGGATACATGGAACAGCCTTCCAGTTGAAGTGGTAGAGGCCAAAACAGTAATTGAATTTAAGCAAGCATGGGATAGGCATAAGGCTATCCTAAACAAAAGATAAATACAGGTAAAGTATCCATGTAATTGGGCAGACTAGATGGGCTGAAAGGTTCTTATCTGCCGATATTTTTCTATGTTTCTATGATGTCTTAAAGAAACAGACATGTGCATTCGTTTTAGTACTAAAACGATTTAGTCCGAATTTTGGTATAATTTAGTTTTCGTATGACTCAAGAGATACGAAACTGCTCAGTACAAAAAACGAAAGAAACTAAAATAAAATGCACTACATTTTAGTTTCAGTCCTTTTTGTAATATTACATTGATGAGTGAAGGAGACCAGCAATGAAGAGCACAACATCACAAAGCTACAGAAAAAGTTTGTATGTGTAAGCCTTCCCGACCCCTACCCGAAAATCTGACAGTGATAGAGCTCCAGAATACTCACTCGCAGCACAGACAGCCAGCACAGGAGAGTAAACCTGTACTTAACCCTTGCATGTCTATGAGGCAGACAAGATGATAAAAGCAGCTGGAGTAGGAAAACATTTAAATAAATCACACTGAAAGCTAATGATAGAGGAGGGCTGGATAGTAAAAAACCCTTTATAACAAGCAGCACTGGGAGAAGAGAGGGACTTTATAAAATGTGTGTTATCTGCCCTCCCGCTCTGCATAATAGGGGCTTAGGTCTGATACATTTTATATTATCCAGGAGCACTATCCCCATTTCCTCATCTATAATACACGTTTTATATAGAGTCCCTTTCCTCTCCCAGTGCTGCTTGTTATAAAGTTTTTTTTTACATCTGATACATTTAGTATCCAGCTCTCCCAGTTACTCTGTCATTATGAGCCATTAGTGTGATTTATTTGAATGTTTTCCCTGGATTTAAAGTGCTTTATTTTATTATAAAAATAAATTTGCACCAGTCATCTCTTCTCTGAGCTTTCAGACCGATTTACGTAAATATTTTCCCTCTCCCCTGCTTTTATATTCCTGTCTAAGTTAAATTTCCCTCTCCTGTGCTGGATAAGCGTTGCATTCCGAAGTTCTGCACCCTCCACATGCCAATGCAGTAGGATGTTCTATACAGAGAGGGGCATTAATTAATGCAGGAGGATGTTTTATACATTATACAGAGAAGGGTATTAATGCAGGAGGATGTTCTATACATTATACAGAGAAAAAGTATAAATTGAGGAGGATGTTCTATACAGAGAGGGACATTAATTCAGGAGGATGTTCTATACATTGTACAGAGAGGGGTATTAATGCAGGTGGATGTTGTATACATTATACAGAGAGGGGTATTAATTAATGCAGGTGGGTGTTATCTACATTATACAGAGAGGGGTATTAATTAATGCAGGTGGATGTTGTATACATTATACAGAGAGGGGTATTAATTAATGCAGGAGGATGTTATCTACATTATACAGAGAGGGGTATTAATTAATGCAGGAGGATGTTCTATACATTATACAGAGAGGAACCTTTTTTTTTTGCCCTTTAAATCCAGTGGCTGTGAGCGCTGAGATCGGCTGCTTGTTATATTATCTCTCAGTACAATGTATCAGGCTCGGCTGTTACAGTAACTGAGTGTAACAGCGCTCAGAGTTTCAGTAAAACAAGGAAATAATATTGTTCTAACCTCTTATATATAAAAATATTTTTTTCTCGTTTTACTGAAACTCTGAGGGCTGTGATGAGCAGCAGTCAGTTACAGCTTTGCCTGACACATTGTGCTGAGAGTGAGAGATACTGTAACATGCAGCGATCTCAGCCCTCTGGAGGAGTCACTACAATAGTAATTGTATCCACTGATTTTTGGATGAATGAAATTAGTTTTCATACTAAAGAACTGAAAACGAATTTCTTTAGCAACTAAATAAATTGCATTTTAGGACTAATCCATTAGTTCAAAATGAAATTTTGTGCTGTGCACATGTCTATAAAGAAATAAGTAATGTTTATTGCAGATGTTAGTCAGGACGTATTAACTACAAAACAAAGTTATTTCAATCATATGCGTCCATGAATTTTTTATGTGTGTTGTAAATGCAAACAGACAATGAGACAGACAATAAATATATATTTTTTGGGGGGTGGTCGGAACATAGAAAATAAAAGCTATTCGAGTACTTCTTTGTAAACTACATTAGTGGTTCTTCTTACAGGTGATCAGATCAGCAGAGAGTTAGGTGAGCTCACTCTGGAACAGGTAATGTAAAACTGCCCATGTGGGAAACAGACTTGTTTTAGGTCAATCCCCACGACCTTCAAAGTCTGTCCCAGAGACTTATTGATGTTATCGCAAAACAAACATTTAGGGTCTTTTGAATTGAAACAGATATTCTGAAAGTATTAAAGGTATTCTTGGTATGAACACCAACTCCTCTGGCCAGAACCGGTTAGCACCATAACCTCAATCACATTTCCATGGAGTTCTTTTCCCTGCAATCTGGTGCCATTACAGAGTTTAAGTAGGTTGAGGTTCTGCAATAATATCACAGGTTCTCCCACGCTGGAGCATTGAGGGTGTGTGTAAGCCCTGGCTGTGAAGCAGACATGGTGGAGCAGTGTGGAATTGTGTGAGCCCTGGCTGTGAAAGGAGCTGCATAGAGACTCTACTCTGTGTGATTCATCAGCATCTGCTGATCCAGTGTATCAACAGGATTTTTGGAAAATGGTAAAAATGTGTTTTTTATTTCTCAAGAAGCTGGTAAATACCAATTTTCATGCCTGTAACATCTTTGGTTTTTGAAATATAGGTATACTAATAAAAATATTCGCTCCCCTCCCTTTTTCACCTCCCTTAACTGGATTCTCCCAAAATGGTAAGACATATGTTTTTTTTTTTTTCAAGAAGAATCTAAATACCAATTTTCACATCTGTAACATCTTTGGTTTAAAATATAGGTATACTGATACAAGTATTCACCCTCCTTAACTGGATTTTTGGAAAATGGTAAAACACGTTTTGTTTTTTAACAAAGATTGTAAATACCAATTGTCATGCCTGTAACATCTTTGGTGTTTGAAATAAGGTATACTGATAAAAGTATCATCCCCCTTTTTAACTCCTTAACTGGATTTTCTGAAAATGGTAAAATACATGTTTCTTTATTTTTCAAGAATAATCTAAATACCAATTTTCACATCTGCATCATCTTCTGTTTTTGAGATATAGGTATCCTGTTTAAAATATTCACACCCTTTTTCACCGCCACCTAAATATTTGGAAAAAGGTAAAACATGTGTTTTTTCCACACAGATTATAAATGCCAATTTTCAGGCCTGTAAAATCTTTGTTTTTTGAAAAAAGTATTCACCCCTTTTTCATCCCCAACTGGATTTTTGGAAAATAGTAAAACACGTGTTTTTTTATTTTTCACAAGGATTGTAAATACCAATTTTCACACCTGTAACATCTTTGGTTTTTTAAATATATGTATGGTAATAAAATAATTCAGCCCCTTTTCACTACCTTTAACAGGATTTTTAGAAAATGGTAAAATATGTGTTTTTTCCCCACAAGGATTGTAAATACCAATTTTCATGCCTGTAACATCTTTCGTTTTTGAAATATAGGTATACTGATAAAAGTATTCACACCCTTTTTCACCCCCTAACTGAAGTTTTAGAAAATGGTAAAACACATGTTTTTTTATTTTTCACAAAGATTGTAAATACCAATTTTTACACCTGTGACATCTTCGGTTTTTTAAATATATGTATGGTAATAAAATAATTCAGCCCCTTTTCACTACCTTTAACAGGATTTTTAGAAAATGGTAAAATATGTTTTTTTTTCGATATCTTCTTTTTTGAGATATTGGTATCCTGTTTAAAATATTCACCCCTTTTTCACCCCCTTAGGAAAGACTTTTGGAAATTTCGCCCCTAAGTTGGTGCCTACATCATAAAAACAATGTACCTTAAATTTTTCACGTTCGGAGGCTCAAAGGTTTGAGCTGGGCATTTAGAAGTCAGTCAGTAAATCAGTCAGTCAGGTCTTTTCCTTTTATATATATATATATATATATGTATAGATAGATAGATATAGATATAACACTTGATGAACTGTTGAACTGTTGTACTTAGTGCAAGTTATGATATGCCCATCTGTACTGTCATTAATTTGCTCAATGAGGGCCCTATTCCATTACTAGCAGCTCGCTAATGGATAATCATGCACAAGCCATTTTTCCATTAGTGGTTCACTACTAATGTCTCTCTGACCAAGTTACTGTTTTAGTGGTTCATGTTGGAATATTTGAGATTAATGCTTGTAGTGGACCTGTGTGCCCCTTGTATTGGCTTCTTGAGTCTATAGGACAGCATTGGGCCAGGCACAGCCCTGCGAGCACTTGTATTTGTAAGCTTGGGAAAAAGCAAAAGAAGGAAAGTGTGAAATATTTGTTTTCTTTGTTCTTCTGCAAGGAAGTGGAGGATTGTGCTGTTCTCTGAACCTGTGAAACCAGAGGTAAGTTTTTTTTTGTAAATTAAATTTTTACTGTTATCAAAAATATCATGACAAAGAAATAAATCAAATATACCTTATATATATTAGCATCCCATAAACAGGAGACAGTAGGGGGGGGAGGGTTGCCCAAACCCAGTGAAATAAAGTGAAAGAGGGGAGGGAGGAGAAGAAGAAACAGAAAAGGGAGGGAAAGGGGATTAGGAGAAAAAAGGGAGGAGGGTTCATGAGAAGAAGCGATCAGCAGTGGAGGCAAAATGACAATTTATCACATCGGTATCGTAGTATGCTGAAACAACAATATGCCCTGTTCCGAATATCAGTCACATCCTGTCTGCTGATCAAGCCGACCCCATTTGGTCGAGCCAGGGGGGCCAGGTCTTGTAATAGGAGGGGAGGGTGTGGTTAGTTATCGCCGAAAGCTCATCCATTATTTTTACGCCCCGAATTTTGGGATAAATTTTTGCAAAAGAGAGGATCGTGGGGCAATTCCAGTATTCCGCTAATACTCTGTGGGCCACCAGTGTGATTTTCAAGATCAACTTGTTTTCTTGACGAGACAAATCTGGATTAGTATAGGAGCCAGTAATGTACATTTAGCAGCGCTTGCAACTTTGTCTGAATAGAGACTCGAGCTGCTAAATTAATGCCTGAAGCAGTTATGTATAATTGCTTGAGCAACAAGCTTAATAACTCAGTAGGAATAGGGCCCTGAGTTATTTCATGCAGGAGGTTTGAAATTGATGAATATAAAAAAGCGCCTAAAGCTACCTTGAGCTTTTGTTTAAATGTTTTGTATTTTTTCAGTAATCAGTGCATTGTATTTGCATACAGTTGACCCTGATATGGAAAAACCTGATGTTGTCTTTTTCCATTTTTCAACTATACATGCAGCTTCTATCAAATAATATTGTTTGAGAGAAAATTTGAAAATTCTCATTGTGAGATGAAGCTTTAATGTCGGTTGCTAAGGAAACAAGAAAATGTGAAAATGCCATGCTGCTTCTTATAAAGTCATGAACAGCTCAATGCTTAAACATACACTACAGCAACAACGTGCAAGTGATAAAGAATGAGAAATAAGAAACTTACATTTAAATTCTGATATTCCTTAAACACTTGTTAATACCATATACATATATGTGTATACATATACACTATATTGCCAAAAGTATTCGCTCACCTGCCTTGACTCGCATATGAATTTAAGTGACATCCCATTCCTAATCCATAGGGTTCAATATGACGTCGGTCCACCCTTTGCAGCTATAACAGCTTCAGCTCTTCTGGGAATGCTGTCCACAAGGTTTAGGAGTATGTTTATGGGAATTTTTGACCATTCTTCCAGAAGTGCATTTGTGAGGTCACACACTGATATTGGACGAGAAGGCCTGGCTCTCAGTCTCCGTTCTAATTCATCCCAAAGGTGTTCTATCAGGTTGAGGTCAGGACTCTGTGCAGGCCAGTCAAGTTCATCCACACCAGACTCCATCATCCATGTCTTTATGGACCTTGCTTTGTGCACTGGTGCACAGTCATGTTGGAAGAGGAAGGGGCCGGCTCCAAACTGTACTCACAAAGTTGGGAGCATGGAATTGTCCAAAATGTCTTGGTATGCTGAAGCATTCAGAGTTTCTTTCACTGGAGCTAAGGGGCCAAGCCCAGCTCCTGAAAAACAACCCCACACCATAATCCCCCCTCCACCAAACTTTACACTTGGCACAATGCAGTCAGGCAAGTACCGTTCTCCTGGCAACTGCCAAACCCAGACTCGTCCATCAGATTGCCAGATGGAGAAGCACGATTCGTCACTCATGAAAATGCGTCTCCACTGCTCTAGAGTCCAGTGGTGGCGTGCTTTACACCACTGCATCCGACGCTTTGCATTGCACTTGGTGATGTATGGCTTGGCTGCAGCTGCTCGTCCATGGAAACCCATTCCACGAAGCTCTCTGTGCACTGTTCTTGAGCTAATCTGAAGGCCACATGAAGTTTGGAGATCTGTAGCGATTGACTCTGCAGAAAGTTGGTGACCTCTTCGCCTCTATGCGCCTCAGCATCCTCTGACCTCGCTCCATCAGTTTACGTGGCCTACCACATCGTGGCTGAGTTGCTGTCATTCCCAAACACTTCCATGTTCTTATAATACAGCTGACAGTTGACTGTAGAATATTTAGGAGCGATGAAATTTCACGACTGTATTTGTTGTACAGGTGGCATCCTATCACAGTTCCACACTGGAATTCACTGAGCTCCTGAGAACGACCCATTCTTTCACAAATGTTTGTAAAAACAGTTTGCATGCCTAGGTGCTTGATTTTATATACCTGTGGCCATGGAAGTGATTGGAACACCTGATTCTGATTATTTGGATGGGCGAGCGAATACTTTTGGCAATATAGTGTATCTATGCGTGTGATTTTCCATATAAATTTCTTCGAAAGTCTTTATTTTGCAATTCTGTAAAGACATTCAGAACATTCAGAATCGATTTGTGGTTCGGTGATTTGGAAACTTAGGTTGAGGACTCTGTAGGAGTTCCAAAACAGTGGGGAGCAGTACACAATATTATGTTTTCCTTCAATTCAGCTATTGGGCATTGTCATGCTACAGTGTTCAAAATAGGCCTTTGGTGAAATGACTGTTGTTTGCTTAATTTTAAGTAGTAAATTCAAACAAATTATTTTTAAATGTATTTATTTTATTAATGTTTGCATGCATATTCAGAGGTTATCATTTTTTTCTGGATTACAAAACACAGTATTTTATTGCAAACTAATTTGCTCAAAAAGTAAAATTTATAAAGATATTTAAAGCAAAACGGGCAATTTTCAAAATAATAATTTAATATGATTTAAAAAATAATTAAAACCCTCATATTACTAGTTTATTCACAGCTTTGTGTTTGTGGGGTAAGTCACTACCTGCTTTGTGCGCTGGATGTGGTAAGATTTGTTTGCTTATTCTTCTTGGAAGATTTACTAATCGTTAGTTAAGTGGAACTTTCATGCCACTCTTAGGCCCCTATTACATTCTTCACGCAGTGCGTTTTGCGTGCGCAAATGCACATTTGCGCAAGGGGCAAAACCCTTTGCGCTGAACGTCATATTTCAACGTTCGCGCAAACGATGCGCGTTATCGTCTAATGCGGATGGACCTGCGCGAGCGTGATGAAGTGTGCGCGTCCTATACTTAACATTGTGAGCGCAAATTCATTACGCAGATGATATTTCAATCGATGCGCAACTTTTCACAAACGACGTTTGCGCGCATAATTTTAACGTCTTTGAAAAGCTGGTGGTAACTGCAAATCGGAACGTTCTGGCCGAAACGAAAAACACCAGCACCCTAAAAAAAATACAGCACACATTCTACACATACCCAAACAAAACAATTGTGAATTCGTGCATATTTTTTTTATTGCTGCAGCATGTATACTCAGATTTACTTTGACAGGCGCAAAAATGTAAGTGAGTCAATTAAGGTAAGTTGATATCAATTAAGGTTCTTAATTCTGATTGGCCTGAATCCCTCAAAAAAACAGTCCACACACTGATTTACAAGCGCAACGTTACTGCGCACGTATTTCACTTAGTTTTGCGCGACGTTTTTCCGAACGTTATTTTTTGACGGATGAGAAAATGTGTTCGGATCAGAATATCACGTTAATTTTCGTGCGATAGCGCTGGACGATGCGCGCAAAAAAAATTGTGCTGAGCGAACGCATTCCACGAACAATGTAATAGGGGCCTTAGAATATTTATAATAAAAGATGTAACGAGATCTACACAGGGCAATATAAAAGATAAAAAATCATAGCGTTATATGTTAAGACAGTGGTGTATCATGACACGCCCCCTGTAAAAAACGCACTCACAAGATGAATAGTGAATCAGCGCATATACAAATTACCCGTTCCAAGGGTGTTAGGAGAGGCCCAGAATATCACCATCAGCGGGTAAACTCCACCTGGATCGTCATCAGCGGGAAAAGCTCAACCTGGATCGCTTTCTAATGCTGCACCAGAGAGATGGGAATTCAGTCGCCAGTGTAATAAAAAAGGTTTTATTTCATAAAATCCGACGCGTTTCGTTGGTATTACACCAACTTCATCAGGGATATAATACATACAGGCAAACCCCCCCCCCTTTATAGTTCCCATCCTGAAAAACGGTCCAATCGTCTCTACGTTGCAATCGCCGCTGTACATTGGAGACACTCCCTTGAGAATTTTATCTCGTCTCTGGATGATAATGAATATAACTTAAGGTTCACTTCCCATATAAATGACCATCATATAGATTTTTTGGATCTCACTCTGTACATTAAGAATAACAGCATAGAGACTAAGACCTTTTTTTAAAAAAACTGATTCCAACACAGCTATTAGCATGAACAGCTCACACGCAAAGAAATGGTTAACAAATGTACCTAAAGGCCAACTAACTAGGTTACGTAGGAACTGTTCAGAGATTGAAATTTTTAAAGATCAAAGTGATTGGATAAAAAATAAATATGTACAGAAGGGATACGATGGAGAGAAATTTGACAGAGATAGGGAGGATATTCTAAGAAAAGATAGAAAAGAATTTATAATAGAAAAAATAAAAACTGGCAAAGGGGAGGATAATTTTAATTTGTCTTTTATCACCAAATTTAATCCTCATGCCAGTAAAATTAGAAATGTCTTGAATAAACATTGGCATATCCTCCGGGCGGACAAGCTCCTTAGGGATGTTTTGCCAGCCAGACCCAGTATTATTTTTAAAAAAGCGTCTAATCTGAAGAATATTTTAGCTCCTACATTGTTGCCTAAGAAGAAGACAGAATATAATGAAAATATGTTTATAAAAAGAGAATCAGGCTTTTACAAATGTGGCAGATGCAAAGCATGCACCCATATAGTCAAGAAACACACTAGCTTTACTAGCACTCATTCAGGTAAAGTTTTTAAAATCAAACAATTCATTAACTGTAGAAGCAAGGGGGTCATTTACCTCCTGGAATGTGGTTGTGGACTGCAGTATGTGGGCAGAACCACTAGGGAATTGAAGATTAGAATTCTGGAGCATCTTAATAATATCCGAAATAAGAAAGAACATAGTGTTTCGGACCACTGTAATAAATGTCCTCTTTTTTCTTTTACTAGTTTAAAATGGTGTGGTATAGAGTTAGTCATACCTAATTGGAGAGGAGGAGATTTTATTAAAACTTTAGCCCAAAAAGAGAGTAGGTGGATCTTTGAGATGGGCACCTGGATGGAAGGTGGCCTCAACTTAGAAATAGATGTGATCAATTGTTTGTAAATCATTGGAATTTCCTTCTGTTTTTTATTCTTTTTTCTTTTTCCTTCATTCATTTATATATTTTTTCTATTTTTTTTCTGTTTTTTAGATTTGTTTTTTCCTTTTTGTACTCTAATTTATAGTACTGTTTATAATTTGAGCCCTTCTCTTTCCATCCATGTTATATCGGGTCTTCATTATATACATTCAACATCACCGCGTTCCGCCAAATACCGGCGCTTATGTGGCTGGATTATGAGAATTAATGAGAGAGACTACGAAAATTCCATCGAATGGGACGTTATTAAGTGACTGCATTAAGATGGCGGAGTTTCGAGATACGTTTTACCCTTTTGCCTGCACCAAGATGGATGACAGGAAATGAGTCAGCGCGAGTCACCAGAGAACCGGAAGCCGGAAGTGTCTCCAATGTACAGCGGCGATTGCAACGTAGAGACGATTGGACCGTTTTTCAGGATGGGAACTATAAAGGGGGGGGGGTTTGCCTGTGTGTATTATATCCCTGATGAAGTTGGTGTAATACCAACGAAACGCGTCGGATTTTATGAAATAAAACCTTTTTTATTATACTGGCGACTGAATTCCCATCTCTCTGGTGCAGCATTAGAAAGCGATCCAGGTTGAGTTTTTCCCGCTGATGACGATCCAGGTGGAGTTTACCCACTGATGGTGATATTCTGGGCCTCTCCTAACACCCTTGGAACGGGTAATTTGTATATGCGCTGATTCACTATACATCTTGTGAGTGCGTTTTTTACAGGGGGCGTGTCATGATACACCACTGTCTTAACATATAACGCTATGATTTTTTATCTTTTCTATTGCCCTGTGTAGATCTCGTTACATCTTTTATTATTTATTCCTTGAGACGTCCGTTGGAGGGGACGAGTTTGAGATCTACAGGTCTTTTTATCATTTTTTCTTGTCACCTTTTGCCTCTATCTGGGAAAGAGCACCATTCTTGTTTTTCTTTCTTAGAATATTTATGTCTTGTTCTGAATCTGTTCCATAGTTGTGCTTAGGCTCTCTTTGAATACCCCTTATGGAATTGTGGATGTCATCTGTCTATAATTTGATATATTATATGATTCTTCTTGGTGTATTATTGAGTTGCTGTGATTGAGATGATATTGATTGTATGCTGATGTGATTATGTTAAAAAGTAGATATTGTTTTCGTCTGATCGTAATAAAAAGTGCCCTTCTTCCCTCTCCATCAATAGTCTGACAGTGGTGATAGGAGAGAGGGCATGTCATAATCAGGGCTGGACTGGGACATATATATGCAACCCTGGTCTTCATCCAGACTGGTCCACTCCGATTATGCAAACATGCAGGGCCGGATTAAGATCTCTATGGGCTGGAGCTAAAGATTGTATATGGATTTTGTGGCATTTAATGAACTGAAAACATATTTTATGTTATTTTGAATTGCGTACAATTTCGGTGCTTTGTGTTTCACCGCATTTTGGCGCTCTTCGGTAATTCTATTTTGCCAGAAGTAAAGTGATTTCACTATTTGTTCACCATGTTTTGCTGAAAATTGAGTCGCCAAAGCAGTTATTGGATGCCAGTGAAAACCGCTAAATTGTGCCAATAACCACTGAATCGCTTCAAATTGGCATCGGAAAATTCCTCTGAACTGAAAAAAAAGTTTCCTTTTCTCCTAATAGGAGCTTAAATCAATAAAAATGGGTCTAAATAATAAAAAAGGTCCACTAAAAAATAACACAAAATTAAACAGTCTTTTAAAAATCAAAAACAAAAATGTCTACTAAAATAAAAAAATACAAAAGGTTCTCTTAAAAAAATTACAAAATAAAAAGTGTTTTTGCAAAATGCAAAAAGAATCATGTTTTAAAAAAAAAAGGTGTTAACCTCCGTGGCGGTCTAAAAGCGTCTAAATTTTTTTTAAAGGAAACATGTTTTTGTACATAGTTAGCCTGTAATAATTAGGAATCACGCACTAAAATCCGTGCAATCAAGAGTCCTTACTGGTAAAATCCTTTATAAATAAATAAATAAAAATTTGTTAATACACTGAGTCCGATAAAGTTTGAAACACGACATAATAATTTATTATCCCAAAAATAATTATCCAAAATAATGCAAATAAATGATGTGCAATAAAATACAACAAAAAACACTGAAATCTGTCTGAAAACAAGGGTGAGACGATGTATGGTCTGTTTCTTATCCTGTAGTGCCACCTAGTGGCCGTTCATAAATTGCACATTGGATTATACAGTGTATTATAATTTTAATCTAAATTTGCTGCCTGGTCCCGCCCCCTGCATCGTGTGACTCGCAGGGAGCCTTACCAGGAAGCAGCTCGCCGCGATCGCACTGTGGGGGACAGCGAGGGAGCCAGGAGGAGGATTGTATGCATCCAGCCTGAGTGTGGCTCGGGGTTACCGTTCGCGGTAGTGAAATTTAACACCGACTCACACTCGGGAATACCACCAGGGAGGTTAAACAAAAGGCACCCCCAGACTCAGCCGGCGGCTATGCCCAAGCGATCCCCAGACTCAGCTGGCGGCCAGGCTCAGGCGATCCCCAGGCTCAGCTGGCAGCCAGGCCCAGGCGATCCACAGGCTCGGCTGGCAGCCAGGCCCAGGCGATCCCCAGGCTCGGCTGGTGGCCAGGCCCAGGCGATCCCCAGGCTCGGCCATGCCCAGGTGATCCGCAGGCTCGGCCGGTGGCCAGGCCCAGGCTCGGCCAGCACCCTGGCCCACTGAGCCATCGGTTTACCGGGAATCTCCCGGTAGTCCTGATGGCCAGTACATGCCTGGTCATAATAGTGCCAAGTCTAAGAGTAACATGTAGCTTTAGTGGGTAAAGAAGTGCAGGGAATCCCTCGCATTACGCACACACAATGGAACATATACATCACTTGAAACAAACATCACAACAAACTAACAAACATATTGAATGCTAATGAGTTAAAAAAAGGTTAGCGCATCGGGAATTGCGCTCACTTCTGCGGGCTTACTGTACTTTCTGCTCCCTATACTTAACATGGGGAGCGCAAACAGTAATTAGCATTAGGATCACAAAGTCATAACCCTAATTATGCACCGCTGCAGTTAACTAAGAAATGAAACACAGCTAGAAGCTGGTGCTTACCAATTCCGCTTCTGCAGAATCAGTTAGCAGCAGCTGTAAACCCCTCCAAAAATCAGATACTCACCTCTCATCCCTGGTGGTTCTGGTCGCCGGGAGCAGAGAGAGACTGGGGACAAATAGTCCTCATTCTCCCTCCATAAATCACTCCACGGCCCTGCAAGATCTCACGAGATTCTGCAGGTCACGTGGCCTGGCAGCACAACCTTCCATGGAGTCCGCCATGAGTATAGGGTGTTAGTGCTGCATTATGGGGCAAGCTACCTGCCCCGTAATAGGGTGTTAAAACGGGGATGCTAAGGGGAAACCTGCAGGCGCACATTATCCACTTTAGCATCCCCGATTTAGCGGTAAGATTGTGATATGGGCCTAACAGTCTATGTACGCAGTTGTTTCTCCTTAATAATTTCAGAAAGTCTTTCTCACTTTAATGTATTTGCTTAATTAATAATCTATGAGATTTGCTTTCTGCTACTACATCAAGGAAAAAAGTGGTAGGCAATGGCATCTCCCAGATGGCAGCTTTTTTTCTTAAAGAGAAAAAAAATACAGCATCACATTAAGCATAGCTACACATAATAATCACTCCAGTTATTTATAATTATTAATGGAAATCAGCTCTTTATATTTGTCCTTTCATTTTGCACAAAGTAATTTGCATTTATAAGACACAATAACAACTGTGATTGCTTAATCTTCTAGAGGATTTGAAATTACAATTAATGTTACAAAATTGATTTAACTCTTGGAAAAAAAAAAGTCATTTAGAGAAGCTATAATATTTTGGTAAACATATTACAGAAGATTTACTACAAAGTGTATTAAGACGTCAGATCTATTTTAAAACTCAGCATTGTAGTTTTTGTCCATTGCTACTTTATTGGAGTGTTGTTGCCTCTGTTTTTAATATGGAAGTTATGTAACATTTGGAAACATATGGTCACAGTTCCTATCTTATATTCTGTGCAAATATTGGCCCCCACTATAGTAAGTGATTACATCTGCTCAGTAGAAATGTATTATTTCTTGTGAGGGCTGGAGCTATAAGGTAATGCAATTAAGCTACAGTGTTTCAAAGATTCTACCACATTTCAAAGACCTAAACTTACAGGGTTATTCAAAGAGATCCGAATGGCTGGAGAAAGGTAACCGACCGTTGAAAATCAGCGTTCGGTTACCTTTCTTGGCCATTCGGCTATCCAAAGCGTAGGCAATACGCCAAATCCTGTCGAATTGCCTGCGCATTCGGTGCCTGTCCGAGGGCAGTGAAATCCCCATGAAAAAGCACTGCTTTGGCTATTCAGAGAACACAAACCAGCAGTGAAAGGTTCCTGAAATGCCCTGCCATTCGGTGGTTTCATTCGTTAGGTTTATTCAGGAGAATCCCATAGGCTTCAATGTTAAAAATTTTCCCGTTTTAATTAAATATCTAGTAAACCGTTCATTATAAAATTCTGCAGTAAAGAGTCTCTTTATTTATAGATTTTTGTGGATATTTCAAGCATTTTTCTGGATTTTTTTTTTTAAAAAAAGTCCGATTTTTTTTTTTCAAGTTTACTTATTTTTTCTGTAACAGCCCTTTTTATTATCATTCCCTGGACCTCATATGCAAATTTCAGACATTTTCGTTCAGTAGTTTCTTTGCAAACAGCGTTTCACTTTCAACATTCAAGCAAACTGTTTTGCTAATTTATTCACTTCACTTGTCTGCGGTGTTGAGTATTTCCGGAGGCTGCGCTGCGCGTGATCGGCTCCTGCTCGGGTTTTTCCGGCGTCTTCGGCGGGTTAATCCAGATGTTTTTGCGGGTTTCGGTGTGCATTCGCCGGGTTTTTGCGGTGACTGTTCGTCGGGTTTGCGTCAGCTTTTCCCTGCGCTTCGACGGCCCTGTGGTACTTGCTGAATACACCGCAGGGTTGCCGAAATGGGATTGCCGAATCGGCCCGAATTGAAGAGAACGAAAAGTCACCGAACATGCGGTGACTTTTCGATTCTCTTTGAATAACCCTGTTAGATCCTGTTAATTGTCATGCACTCTGTTTTTGTGGAAATAAATGCATCTCCTGACTTGAACTCCCACCCCCTGCAACATTAGACTTTTAGACTTTCCCCGTCTCTCCAGTTTTTCAAGAAGTCTCCGAAATCACATTGCTTTAGAGACGCCTATTGGCTTACTTTACAATTCCCCACTGGACACTTCCTGCTCCATCTTCCCACTTAAACACACCCAAGAGTGTTTAACTTGTATGTATTTTTGTTATTCTGTCTCACCCATTGTACAGCGCCACGGAACATGTTAGGGCCACATTACAATCTTAACGCTAACTTTAACGCTCACCTGCGTGAGCATTAACGTTAGCTGCGGTGTCTACCGCATATTACAATCCAAACGCAAAGGGGTTAAAGTAACCCGTATGCGTTTGGTACCTTGCGCTTTTCAGCGCGAGGTTACTGTACTTTGCGCTCCCGATACTTAACATGGGGAGCGCAAAGTGTTAATCAGCATTAGGATTACAAAGTCCTAATGCTGATTAATGTCCGGCTCTGGTTAGTGGAAAGTTAACCAGAGCCTGGTCTTGGTGTTAACAGATTCTGCTTCGGCAGAATCCGTTAACACCAGCCTAAAAAAAAAAAAAAGCATTGTATAGTCACCTCCTGTCCCGTGGCGAGGACTGCGGCTCCAACCGCCTCATCTGTCCGGCGGGAGCAGGGAAAGACTTGGAGAAAAGTCCCCCCAGTCTCTCACTGTGTATCACTACGCCGACTGGCCGGATCTCGAGAGGCGAGATCCGGCTGGTCATGTGACTAGTAGGGGGAAACTCCATCGAGTGGATGCTCGCGGCTGCGCTCAGCGCTGCCACGAGCATCCCGTCCCGTAGCGAGCGGTAACAATGCAGGCAGCTTTTTAAGCACCTGCATTGTATTTCCACGCTAAAACGGGGGCGGTAGGGGGAAAACTACAGGAGCAGTTTTATTCCTAATGCCCCCGTTTTAGCGTGGAGATCGTAATGTAGCCCTTAGTGTCTTATTCATACTTGTAACTGTAGCTGTCTAGTTTCTATAAATATATACCTTATTTGCCATAGTTTCTATAAATACAGTTCTGTGCAAAGGTCTTAGGTCACCATTAGACTTGTTGTTTTAGCAATGATATAATAAACAATAATTTCTCAGCCTCCTTACTGGAATACAACCAGAAAATACAGAAAATTTGTATGCAGTATTAACAGTTAGACTGCAGATGACGTGCTGTGTGCATCCTCCGCTTTCCCCCTTGAATGCAGAGGATGCACTCTGAGCATCGTCAAAGTCCCGTGGCTAGGCAGTGAGCACAAACTTCTCCCGCAGGGAGCTGACATTTGGATATCAGACCTGTCTGCTGGACATCCCTCTGCCTACTGACATCATTGTGCATGGAAGAAATGATGTCAGAAATGGAACATCACTCGGCCGGGCAAGGAATTCCCTGTGGAGTAGATACAGGGGGCAGTTGGACACCCATATCTCCGAAACCTTAAAACGGAGGAACCTGAAAAGGGTTGGATGAGGTATCATTGGAAAGGCTGGAGCATGGTCTTTCCAAAGATATCAAACATAATCAGGTTTTATGTAACATAAACAAATACAATTTTTTTTCTAATGCATCACTGTTGTTCACTTTTCAATTATAAAGTGAATAAGGATGCCCACACTAACTCACCTTCTCATTTCCCATGATGCCAGCAAGTGTGGAGGCCATGGCACAATGTGTTAGTGCGCATTGTTTCATCGAAATCCTAAACCGCTGCACTGCTGTTGGGGACAAAGGACCCCGGCATCTCTGATCTTTACACCGTACAGAGTCTAGTAAGTTGTTATTGGAAAGGGTAGAGACTGGCCTTTCCAATGATACTAAACATGACTACGTAATATGTAAAAATAGTAAAATAAAGAAAAATGTAATGCCATATGTCTTTTCTTTTCTCAGTTCTAAGGCAGTGGCATTATGTGTTTTTACTTATAAAGCAAACAATGCCACTGCGTTAATTCCCTTTCTCATTTCCCATGCCGGGTTTAAATGTGGAGGTGATGGTGCAATACCTTATTTTATATTGGTTTCTTCTAAAACACTAGACGCTGCAGCACTGCTAGAAGAGCAGGGCTCTTTTGGATCCTTGTGGCTCCATTCTTTACACAAAGTCAAGTTAGGTGTCACTGGACAGGTCAGAGTCTATCCATTCTATTTACCAAATATGTCCCTGTAAAATGAAAAAAACCCAAAGAAAAAATTTAATTTTTTCTTTATTGTTTCTTTATTTGTTCCAAAGCAATGGCATTGTTCATTTGTCATGTATAAAATGAGTGATAAGACTGCAATTACTCAGCTTCTCATTTCCCTCGCAAGCTCAGGGCCACATTACAATCTTGACGCTAAAATCCTAGCGCAAAGTGAAAATCTTTGTGCTAAGCATTAAAGTTTAGCATGCGCAAATCACCGTTGGAATTACAATATTTGCGCGTGCACACATCCGCTGATCAATAGCGCATGGGCGCATAACGCTAACAGGACGCGCCCGAATGCACGCGTAGTATCACCTCGCGCAAAAATCTTTGCACCCGATATTTTTTTTTTCACGATTCAGCCAAAATGAAAATGTTTTCTATTGATATAAACTGCAGGTTCCACGCAAGGTGCACGGATCGCTTCGTGGGTGCAATCAACAGCCTCCAGGACATTGGGGAAGCCTCCAAGTGCATAAAAGCCCTGTTTCACTCTTTGGAATACCTCATGGGTGGTAGGGAATACTAAATAGTGATGCCAGTTGCGCTATATTGCTAGTAGGAAGCAATGGGGCACGATGGAGAAGGTGCTCTGGCTGACACTGCCTAATTCAGCTAGAGGCTGCTGGAAGGTGCCAGTAGCAAGGAACCTCAGGCAGCACAGCAACTTCGTCATCCTTGGGACAGATATCTGTGTCCCTGACCTGGACTTCAGATGGGACCGCAGCTGTAGGTAGAGCCTGTTTATCTGTGCCCGGGTCAACCGGTAGCGGAGTCGACGCTCAGCATCAGTCAGATGTTCCAATGTTAATCGTGTCCTTTGGACACGAGGTGCCCGTGGAACAGCACGCTCCCTCTCCAACTCCTGCTGCCATCGGAGACGCAAAATGAGCACATATGCTGCAGCAATAATACATGCACACACAAAATCATCCATTGTATTGGTTTGGTATGAGTTGAATGGGCAACTGTGCTTTGGTGCATTCCTTTTTATGGCCTGTATATTTGGGGTTAGCCAGGTTGTTCAGATTTGCCATTAGCAACAGCTTTTAGGAGTCGCTAAGATTATCCGAATAACGTCCATGCGGTAATTACCGCGAATAGATTGTAATACCTTACTTATACGAGCGCACATTTGCGTTTGCGCTCACAATGTTAAGTATAGGATGTGCGAAGTACAGTAAGCTAGCGCATGGTTCGCGCAGGTTCACACGCGGTACATGATTCCGCGTGGTTGTAGCACTGAGTATGTAATTCGGAAGTCGGCACGAATGGTTTTACCCCACGCGTTAAAAATTACTTATGCCGGCGCTAACGTTAGCGTCAAGATTGTAATGTGGCCCCCAGTGTTTTATGCATAGTCATATTATTCATAAAATACAATCCTCTAAAACACGTGAAAAAAAAAGTTTTTTTCAGTTTTGGTTAAAATCGCATATCTTCTCAGAAAAATTCAATAGCAGGTTTTCATTTCTAGTTTTACTTAACAAGAGTAACCCATAGAATATTTAACCACAAAGATTTAGGTATAAAATAAATAATAATAAGTAATAATAGTAAAATAAATTATTTTGCATGCTGTAAATAATTGAAATCTGAATGGAAATGTAATTTTTTTATATTTTTGTAATAACATTCTGACGGCGCATAATGAATACACATAATAATTAGACATGTGCATAGCACAAAATTTCGTTTTGAACTAATGGATTAGTACTAAAATGCAATTTATTTAGTTGCTAAAGAAATTCGTTTTCAGTTCTTTAGTATGAAAACTAATTTCATTCATCCGAAAACCAGTGGATACAATTATTATTGTAGTGGCTCCTCAGAGTGCTGAGATCGCTGCTTGTTACAGTATCTCTCACTCTCAGCACAATGTGTCAGGCAAAGCTGTTACAGTAACTGACTGCTGCTCATCACAGAGCTCAGAGTTTCAGTAAAACTAGTAAATAATATTTTTATATATAAGAGGTTATAACAAAATTATTTCCTTTTACTGAAACTGAGCGCTGTTACAGTCAGTTACTGTAACAGCTGATCCTGATACATTGTACTGAGAGATAATATAACAAGCAGCCGATCTCAGCACTCACAGCCACTGGATTTAAAGGGCTAAAAAAAGGCTCCTCTCTGTATAATGTATAGAACATCCTCCTGCATTAATTAATACCCCTCTCTGTATAATGTATAGAACATCCTCCAGAATTAATGTCCCTCTATGTATAGAACAATCCTCCTCAATTTATACATTTCTCTGTATAATGTATATAACCTCCTCCTGCATTAATACCCCTCTCTGTATAATGTATAGAACATCCTCCTGCATTCATTAATGCCCCTCTCTGTATAGAACATCCTACTTAGTAGGACCTACTGCATTGGCATGTGGAGGGTGCAGAACTTCGGAATGCAATGCTTATCCAGCACAGGAAAGGGAACTTTTACATAAACTTTGCATCTCTGTGGGGGAGAGAGATGGGAATATAAAAGTGGGGGAGAGAGACAGGAATATAAAAGCAGGGGAGAGGGCAAATATTAACATAAATCGGTCTGAAAGCTCAGAGAAGAGATATCTGGTGCAAATTATTTTTATAATAAAATTAAGCACTTTAAATCCAGGGAAAACATTCAAATAAATCACACTGACAGCTCATAATAACAGAGTAACTGTGAGTTGGATACTAAATGTATCAGATGTAAAAAACCCTTTATAACAAGCAGCACTGGGAGAGGAGAGGGACTTTATATAAAATGTGTATTATAGATGAGGAAAGGGGGATAGTGCTCCTGGATAATATAAAATGTATCAGACCTAAGCCCCTATTATGCAGAGCGGGAGGGGAGATAACACACGTTTTATAAAGTCCCTCTTTTCTCCCAGCGCTGCTTGTTATAAAGGGTTTTTTACTATCCAACCCTCCTCTGTCATTAGCTTTCAGTGTGATTTATTTGAATGTTTTCCTTCTCCAGCTGCTTTTATCATCTTGTCTGCCTCATAGACATGCAAGGGTTAAGTAAAGGTTTCCTCTCCTGTGCTGTCTGTCTGTGCTGCGAGTGAGTATTCTGGAGCTCTATCACTGTCAGATTTTCGGGTAGGGGTCGGGAAGGATTACGCATACAAACCTTTTGTGTAGCTTTGCGATGTTGCACTCTTCATTGCTGGTCTCCTTCACTCATCAATGTAATATCACAAAAAGGACAAACTAAAATGTAGTGCATTTTATTTTAGTTTCTTTCGTTTTTTGTACTGAGCAGTTTCGTATCTCTTGAGTCATACTAAAACTAAATTATCCCAAAATTCGGACTAAATCGTTTTAGTACTAAAACGAATGCACATGTCTAATAATAATGATATATTTTGAATCTGCCAATTGCATTAAAAAAAGGATATCTAATTTGTCTGTGTTCTATAATAAAACATGACTTCAAATTGCGTTTTTAACATATTGAGCACAAAACGGTCAGAGCTCAGCGCACAGGGGTTAAAAACAGAAAAACAAAATTGAAAAATATCTTCTATAGACTATGGTGGCAAGTATTTTGTGTGACCTCCCATTAACTCATTCACTGATGAGCCCCGTTAGACAGACACTGCCCTTCAAAGCGGTGCCTGTTTTTTTTTTCCAGACCCGATCGGGAGGGAGAGGGATCCAAAAGGATCCCCCCTCCCTTTCATGCGATCTCCCGGCATTGCTGGGGGGCCGCCTGAAAATGACGTCATTGCGTATGGTGCGATGACATCATTGACGTCGGGAGGGGTATAAATTAGGTCTTTCTTCGAGGAAGTCAGAACGCCGTGGGACCTCGGACAGAGAGGTAAGTATCTCTCTGGGGGCTCCCGCTTGCAGAGGACGTGTGGGGAACGTCCCCTGCATATAGCAGGAGTCAATGAGGACGTTCCCCACACGTCATCTGGAGGGAAAGGGATAAATTTGAGAATGCACAGGATCCTAAGTCTTCTCAAAGGAATGAAAACCTAATTAAATTAATTGCTATCGCCTTTATTTGTCCTATTTCATGCCAAAATGACTGCTGTGACCATGGGCGTCAGCAGAAATTTTTCCGGGGGGGGCAAAATTTTAATGGTATCCATATTCTGCCCTTTTGACAATGTCATGAAGGGGACCGTCATAAAATAAAGCGTAGCAATACAGAGGCTATGAAACACGATGCAAGTCTAATAGAAAAATAAAGGTGTAAGTGTCTGATATGAGGGTTGCATTTTCTAGTCTGTTAACGCCATTCAATGCACCACACTAGTCATACACCCAGGATTAAGGCACTAAAGTAAGGGTTTTTATAAGGCCATCTCTGTATACGCAGAGCCAGCTCAGTATACACAAACCATGACCCCCCCCACAGATACTGGCACACACACCAGCACCCCCCCCCCACTCTAAACATACATATATACATATACACACCCACACCAGCCATCATGAGACAGTAGGAGGGGGAGTGCTGCCAGTGAGTGTGTGAGCCAGCCCGAAGAAGTGTGTGGGGGACGGAGCAGGAGAGGTCCCCCCTCCTCTTAGATTGCAAGTTCTGGAGCAGGGTCCTCTCTCCTCTTAGATTGCAAGCTCTGGGGCAGGGTCCCTTCTCCTCTTAGATTGTAAAATCTGGAGTAGGGTCCTCTCTCCTCTTAGATTGTAAGCACTGGAGCAGGGTCCCCTCTCCACTCAGATTGCAAACTCTGGAGCAGGATCCGCTCTCCTCTTAGATTGCAAGCTCAGCGCGTCCTCCGCAGCGAATTGGTTAAAACCATTTTTTAAAAAACTTTTTGTCATTGTTTCCTGTCCCCCAGGGCACTACCCGGACCCCTATACACCTTTAATGGCAAATATCTTGCATATATGCCCTTGCAGGGCACTCTAAAAATCTAACTTTTGAGTCCCATTGACTTGCATTGAGTTCGGTTCGTGTTCGCGTTCGAACTCGAACTTTTGAAATTGTTCGAGTTCAAATGCGAACCGAACACGGGGGTGTTTGGCTCATCCCTAGGTTTTATACATCTCTATCCTTCTCATCCTTTAAAGTTCACTGTACACCCCAGTTCTCTTCCATCTCTCTGAGTTGCTGCCATCTATCGCCCTATCGAACCAGCCTCCCACTTCAACAATTTTGCTGCCTGACTTTCTCGCTTTCTGTCTTCTAACGTACCATTTCTAGTCCTCTGTGACTTCAATATTCCCATTGACAACCCTTATGCCCCTGCTACTGCTAATCTCGCTCTGAAGCTGACTTCATCAATTATAAATTCATTCTCCACTTTTATACATCTAACCTTCACCTAGCTAAAGAAAAATATTTCTCTCTTATATCACTTTCTTCCAACCTTAAAACACTGTTGAAAGCAGGAAATATCAGGATCCTTCCTGAGCTTCTGTCATGTCTGTGTCAACTGCCGCAGACTTCTATCAACCTAACTGCTGATTCTTCCTAGACAGATTATAGGTCTAACGAGTATGCCCAGGGAGCGTCTGGGAAAAAACACAAACACGCTGTGAATTTTCCTTCACTCTTGTTTATTTCCTTGGTTTCACATAGTTCTATACGATACATGACATGTAGCTAGCCTTCACAAATTATCTAATCAAGTAAATTTTTAAGTATTTACAAATCATCCAATTAGATTAGACTTGAAATACGCATATACACACATCTTAATAAAATGTGTTATTTAGCACAAGAGCTAACATATCTTGCTGACATATCCTATTGCCCCTAAACGCAGCTTGGTTTTATATCCTGTTTCAACTAGAAGATGGCAGATGTTGCTATGAGATACAACCAAAAACTTAGCTACAAAAGAACCAGAAAAAGGTTAATGTCAAGTCTAGTAAAATTTATAGTGGGATCAGCATGATAGAGTTAACTCCTTTCAACGCTCCTTGGATTCAAATTTTGGATCACAAATCTCATTGCAGTCAGACAAGGGAAAACTCATATTGAGGAGAGAAAACCTGTCAATGAACCTATCTAGGATTTAATCTGACCAGCCACACAACACAATATTCATGAGGTTACATAACACTAAGGAAGAAAAAATCCCCTTCTTGTATGCTGGGAGAATAATACTAAAAAAGAAATGCAAACAGCCAAAAGGTAAGTGGGGGAAAGGGTCTTCAAATTACGACTGAGGAGACAGGGTTGTAGTTTTAAAATACTGCAGATTAAGCAATTTAGGATCAGAGGGTTGCTTTTTCCCTCCTTTTGTTATGAGTGTTACTATATCTGCTTCTTCATGACGGGATCCTCCCAACTCTTCTGAGTCACTTGTTTTTCCCTCTTCTTCTTGCTGGGATCTGCCCAGCTCTTGTGAGACACTTGTTCTTCTGGCTTCTTTTTCCTGGGATCCACCCAGCTCTTGTGAGCCATCTTTATCCTGCTTTCATGAATCCATACTGGAGAGTTATCCATTAGACCTGCTGTTCTGGTCACTGCGATGACAGTTGTTGGCTCACTGTACGGGAAATCCTCCTTGTTCCTCCTGATTATTTGCTTGAACACCACTTGATTTCTTGGTTTGGATGGATGGGTTGGATTACCTGCAGGCAAAGGAAGCAACAAGGCTACATCACCATAGATGCCATTCCATTTTCTAACCAAGTGTTCCACATATTCTGCCTGTGCTATGCAAATATCATCTGCAATAACATGAGGTCCTGTCTTTGCCCAAAGGTTGGGGATAGGTCGACCCATTAGCACTTCAAAGTGGGAAAATCCTGTCGTAATATTAGGTGTCATCCTAATCTCTGCTAAGACTGCTGGTAAATGGTCTGGCCAATTTTTAAATGTACCATTCGTTACCCTCCTGATTCTGTCTTTAATGTTCCTATTAATTCTTTCTACCTCGCATGACGATTGCAGGTGGTATGGAATTTTGAATTTCCAGTCAATGCACAGAAGATCGCAGACTTTCTGTGTCACTTGCTGGTGAAGGGTGTGCCCTTGTTATTGTTGATTGGGATTGGGCATCCAAATCTTTACATAGTATTTTGCACACTGTGGCCGGGTTCTCTTTGGTGGTCCCAAAACGTATGACCCATTTAGAGAACTGATACATTATGACCAGCAGATTCTTGACTCCACCTTTTGTCTTAGGCATATCTGCGAAGTCTATCTGCAACTATTACAGCAAACCTTCTGGGGGTGGTAGATGATCATGTTTATCGTACATTTTTTCCAACCGGATTGCTCCCTACACACCTTAGACATCTACTTATCTACTTTTCTAAAATTAGATTTTGTGTGAATGAGTCATTATCAGACTGGAGGAGTTTAAAGGGAGTCCAGGAGAGATGGGATTATTTAAAGGAGGCATTATTGAAGGCCACAAGCAATTGCATTCGGCTTGTTAGCAAAAACAAAAAGGGAAGAAACTACTGTGGTACTCTGCATAAGTGGCCAAAATAGTGAAGAACAAAAAGATAGCATTCAATAATTATAAAAAAACTCAGAGTGAAGAAGATAGGCAAACCTATAAGATTAGGCAGAAAGAGGCAAAGCAATTTATAAGAGCTTTCAAAGCACACGCAGAAGAGAAAATAGCTCGGTCAGTAAAAAAAGGGGACAAAACATTTTTTAGATACATAAATGAGAAAATAAAAGTAAAACAAGGATTAGTTAGATTAAAAACAAAGGAAGGAAGGTATGTAGAAGAGGATAAAAGTCTCGCTGACTGCCTCAATGAATATTTTTGTTCAGTCTTTGCAGAAGAAAAGGAAGGAAAGGGACCTCAGTTAGGAGTAAACACTAAAGAGACATTTACATATGAGTTTACAGAGGAGGAGGTTCTACAGCAGCTGTCTAAAGTAAAGACAAATAAGTCAATGGGGACTGATGGGATCCACCCTAAGTTATTAAAAGAGCTCAGTGGCGTAATAGCAAAACCGTTAACAGATTTATTTAACCAATCCTTGTTAGCGGGAGTCGTCCCAGAAGACTGGAAATTAGAAAATGTTGTATACATTTACAAGAAGGGTAGTAGGGAGGAATCGGGGAACTATAGGCCAGTTAGTCTTACGTCAGTAGTAGGGAAATTAATAGGGATGTGCGTTTCGGGTTTCGGAATTTCTGAATTTTCACGAAATTTCCCGATTCGTGCATTCGGATTCGGCCGATTTTCCTAAACTTTTCAGATCCGAAAACGGCACATCTGAACAAATTTCCGAGCCAAAACGAAAACTTTTCGTAATTTTCAGATGGACTAGAAATGTGTAAAATCGAAATTCATTTTCGTTCCATTCGTGATTTCGGCTCCATTCCTGATTTCGGTTCCATTTCAGTAATTTCGGACATCGTATATTTCGGTTATATCGCTGATTCTGTAATTTTGTATCATTCCCATCTCAATGTATCCTTCCCTGGAAACCAGAGCAATCTCAATGTATCCTTCTTGTAAAACATGAGAAATCTCAATGTATCTTTCTTGTAAAACATGAGAAATCTCAATGTATCCTTCTTGTAAAACATGAGAAATCTCAATGGCAGAATTATCGTATCTGCAGAATTATCGTATCGACAGAAAGATCAGATCTGAAAAACCATTAGTTTACGTCAAAACGAATAGACACTTTGAAACGAGGAGAACAGATGTTCTGAAAAACACGAAAATTTCCGAAATCACGAAAAAAAAGTCGATACGAAAAACGAACCAAAACGAACCGAACCGGAAATCGGCCGAAACGAGCCGAAATGAAAATTTACAAAATCCGAACGAACTGAACCAAATCGAACCAAAAGAAAATCGGTGCACAAGTCTAGAAATTAATGGAAACCATATTAAAGGAAAGGATTGTTGAACATCTAAAAACACATAGATTACAGGATCAGAAACAACATGGGTTTACCTCAGGGAGATCATGCCAAACTAATCTTATTGATTTTTTTTGATTGGGTAACAAAAATAATAGACAAAGGTGGTGCAGTAGACATTGCTTATTTAGATTTCAGTAAGGCTTTTGATACTGTTCCGCATAGAAGGCTTATCAATAAATTGCAATCTTTGAGCTTGGATTCCAATATTGTTGAATGGATTAGGCAGTGGCTGAGTGACCGGCAACAGAGGGTTGTGGTAAATGGAGTTTATTCGGAGCAAGGTCTTGTTACCAGTGGGGTACCTCAGGGGTTAGTACTTGGACCCATTCTCTTTAATATTTTTATTAGTGATATTGCAGAAGGTATAATGGTAAAGTATGTCTTTTTGCTGATGACACAAAGATTTGCAACAGGGTTGACGTTCCTGGAGGGATCAGCCAAATGACAAATGATTTAGGTAAACTAAAAAAATGGTCGAAGCTGTGGCAATTGAGTTGTAATGTGGATAAGTGCAAGATAATGCACCTGGGACGTAAAAACCCAAGGGCGGAATATAGAATATTTGATACAGTCCTAACCTCAACATCTGAGGAAAGGGATTTAGGGGTTATTATTTCAGAGGATCTAAGGGTAAGTAGTCAATGTAATAGAGCAGCAGGAAATGCTGGCAGAATGCTTGGTTATGTAGGGAGAGGTATTGGCAGTAGGAAAAGGGAAGTGCTCATGCCACTGTACAGAGCACTGGTGAGACCTCACTTGGAGTACTGTGTGAAGTACTGGAGACCGTAACTCCAGAAGGATATAGACATCTTAGAGAGAGTTCAGAGAATGGCTACTAAAATGGTGTACGACTTGAAGGAGAAAAGTTACCAGGAAAGGCTTAATGATCTTAACATGTACAGCTTGGAAACAAGACGAGACAGAGGAGATATGATAGAAACATTTAAATACGTAAAGGGAATCCACAAGGTAGAGGAAGGGAGTATATTTAAAAGGAAACAAAATAGCAAAACAAGAGGACATAGTCTTAGATTAGAGGGGCAAAGGTTTAAAAGTAACATCAGGAAGCATTATTTTACTGAGAGGGTGGTGGATACATGCAACAGCCTTCCAGTTGAAGTGGTAGAGGCCAAAACAGTAATTGAATTTAAGCAGGCATGGGATAGGCATAAGGCTATCCTAAACAAAAGATAAATACAGGTAAAGTATCCATGTAATTGCAGACAAGATGGGCCGAAAGGTTCTTATCTGCCGACATTTTCTATGTTTCTATGTTTCTATCTCTAGCCTTTAGATGCAAACCTTGCTGCTAAAGTCTTAGCAGTCTGTTCTTTAACTACAGTATATGTCAAAATCCATGAAAATGGGAAATAAAAAGTGGGGCAACTGCTTTTGTAAGGCCCGCTTTCCCCTCCTTGTCTGACCAAAGGTCATTCAGGTCCTTTGTCAGATCT
The DNA here is from genome assembly GCA_009667805.1 of Leptobrachium leishanense. Taxonomy (NCBI): domain Eukaryota; kingdom Metazoa; phylum Chordata; class Amphibia; order Anura; family Megophryidae; genus Leptobrachium; species Leptobrachium leishanense. The sequence continues at coordinate 174,009,046 of CM019067.1, read as the reverse complement.
TGAGTTTCCCAGAACTTGAGATCTTCTTCAGAAACCTAGAGGTTTTCTGCTATGTCCTGATCTTGACAAAATTGTGGTATCGTTACCATTAACCTCTGAACAATGGGATGGGTATCATAGTCTTGGTCTGAAGTACCTGTGGCGGTGGCCTGTTTGGCCACTGCATTTGCGAAAGCATTATATTTTTACACTGGGTCCGAAGCGTTAGTGTGGGCTTGGAGTTTAACAATAGCAATCCTTTCTGGTAAAATAATAGCCAACAACAACTCTGACGCCAATTCTGCATGGGAAATACCCTTACCTCTTTGTTTCCAAATCTGATGAAAAGCATGAACTACTCCAAAAGCATACCTACTGTCTGTATATATAGGCACTTATTGTCCTTGGAATGACTTACATTCCTGTGTCAGAGCAATTAGTTCTGCTGCATGCGCTAAAACAAAAGGAATGTGCCATAAGCACCTTGTCTGGCAACTGTACTACTGCAAAACCTGTAAGAAATAAGCCATCAGATAGCCTACTGCAGGAACCACCAACAAAGACTATCTCGCCGCCTTCTAAAAGAGTGGACTAGAAGTTCCCTCTAGGTGTGGTATTGTGCTGCAGCTGTTCTACACAGTCATGGGAGCCATCCTCCATGTTTGGTGGAGGTGTGTTGTGTGTACTGAGCATCTTATGCAACAGGATTGCATGACCTGCTGATGGTCCTGCGTATTTGACATTGTGTGTGACTGTAATGTTATTGTAGCATGACCGCTTTTGTGCTGTCATATGTTGCGTTGTGCATTGTTTAACCCCTTGGATGCGGATGCTGTGTAGGAACGTCATGGGTTTCTCTGCTGTATGCGGAGGAAGCTCCCCACACGTCATCCGGTAAGAGGAGTATTCCGAGGAATACTCGCCTCTCTCTACAGGGTCCCACTTTTATACCTCCTCTTGGCGCACTGAAGTCATCATGACAGGCACTAAGTTGTCAGTTTCCAGCAAAGCTGGAAGAGTGCTTGAAAGGGTGGGTCCTTTGGACCCCTCTCCCTCTCAATTGGGAGAAGATCAAGCTTCAAGAGAGGCATCGCTAGAAAGGTCACAGAGCCTCTCCCCACCCACAGACGTCATCACGCATGGGCACGATGATGTCAATTGAGGGAATTAACCGCAAAATTTCCTATGGAAATCCCTATGGTGGAGATAGGGGATCCTTTGGACCCACATATCTCCTTATCAGTGGCAGCTAGAAGGTTATGTTTGGTATCTTTGGAAAGACCAAAGATTACCAGGTTACATTAAAAGAAAAGTTAAAAAAAATAAAAAATTAAAAGAGTGAAATAATTTTACACACTGTAGATGATTTAAATTTTATGAAAATTCAAATTTTTGTCAATTTTTTGTTATAGCAATCTGGCAGGACATGGCGTATACATATAATAATGATACTTTATAAATCTGCAGTAAAAAAAGATATATAATTTGTCTGGGCTGTATAATAGAACATGTCTTCAAATCGTGTTTTAACATGATGAGCACAAAATGGTAAAAATGTGCTCAGCACACAGAGGTGAAACGGCTCAGAAGTGAAAGGGTTAAGGAAGTTTAGGACTTGATGCGTGGTACGCAGAATGAGAGACTGTGATAGCACTATCACCTGACAAGTGTCTACCATGACGGCACATGCTGCAACTGTTCTTAAGCATGCCTGCATGCCCTGAACCACTATAGGGTAAGCCTTTGAATAAAAGGCTACAAGACAGTATCTGCTGCCGTGGCTCTGAGTCCGAACAACTGCAGCTGTCCTCCCATCCTCTTTGCAGTAGAGGTGGAAAGGTAAGCTGTAATTAGGCAATCCGAGTCCTGGAGCTGTATACAAGGACTGACGACACCAAGTGACACCAAGGCAGCTAACTTGAGGTGTCAGGCTAATGAGCGTGCCTTTTACTCGTAGAGAGGTAGGTGGCATTGGGTTGTTGTTGGAGGGAGGAAGAACAAGAATTTTAGTTTTGGCAAGATTGAATTTAAGGAAGAGGGAAGACATCTAATTCAAGATGGCATAGAGACATTGACAGGTCTATTCAATAAACGTGAAACTCAGGAGAATTAGCAGGAGAATGAACAATGTAAACCAAATAGACGATTTTGAAAGTGAGATAAATGGGCGAATTTTTCTGGTTTGGCTATTTTGACTTTGATTTTTCACTTCTCCTGCCAATTCTCCTGAGTTTCACCTTTTTGTGAATAGACCTGATAGTGACTCGATCCAGGAGAGCAGGAGATAGATCAGGGAAGGAGAGGTATATTTGAGCGTCATCAGCATATAGGTGGTACTGGAATCCAAAGGAGCTGATCAGTTTGCCTAGCGAGGCAGTGTAGATTGAAAAAGAAATGGCCCAGTACTGAACCATGGGGCTACCTCAACAGAGACAGGCTGCAAGGAGGAGGTACTTCCAGAAAATGAGACACTAAACAATCGTTGGGACAGGTAGGAAGAGAACCATGAAAGAACAGTACCTTAAAGGCCTATATCACTAAGTGTTTAAAGGAGGAACGGATGGTCAACTGTATCAAAGGCAGCAGAGAGGTCAAGAAGGATCAGCAGAGAGTAAAAGCCATTTGATTTAGCAGTAACAAGGTTATTGGTCAGTTTAACAAGAACCTTTTCTGTCCAGTGCAGTGGCCGAAAGCCAGATTGCAGAGGGTCCAGGAGAGAGTGGATGTTGAGGTAGTCAATCCGATGGGCATACACAAGCTTTTCAAGGAGTTTGGAGACAAAAGGGAGCAGGGACACAGGGCGGTTGTTGGAGGGAGCAGTCGGATCCCGAAATGGAATTTTAAGGATTGGAAACTACCGTGGCATGTTGAAGTGTTGAAGGGGAGCAGAAAAGACCCCAGAATATAAAGACAGGTTAAAGGTGTGGGTCAAGGGCAGTACAAGAGAAACAGAAAGTATTTTGTGAGGGAACGGGGTCGAGGGGGCGGTAGTGGGATGAGAGGATCGTAACAACTTAAAGACCACGTGTTCAGTTGCAGAAGGGAATGAGTTAAACGTGTGAGGATAGACATGATGAATTTCTTCCCACAACAGCATTGTTGAGATTTTGGTTCTTTTCTGTTCTATTTTTGCTGTGAAAAAGCACGCCAGGTCTTCGGCATTGAGGTCACTGTGAGGAACAGCCACAGCAGGACAGAGAACAGTAAGCGAACTGGTATAAATCTGCATTATTGGTTTATAATGTTACAAAAAATATTAAATTAAAAACATTATTTTACTTAAAGAATCTTCTACACTGCTCACCAAATATGTTTACTGCAGGAGGACATTCATAAATAATTCTTGATGCTGCTTTGACTGTGAAAAATTGAGCAGGTTAATAATGCAAATGTTTCTAGCATCCTCATGCTCTGTTGGCTAAATTACAAAACATAGAGGGCAAAATAAGATGTTCCTATACCAACATATAATTTATGAAGTAATACATCTCTTACAGTCAACTGCTACCACAGCACGACATGACATTTTCTCAGGGGGGAGTAGCATAAACTAGCTCCAGACTCATCAATAACAACAGAGAGTCATAATGAATCAAGTATATCTACCATGCATCGCAGCAAAAAAACGGTTAACTTCATGGGTGCAAATCCTTTATCTACTCTTACTATCAATGCCCACCTTTCCCTTTACATGAAATGGCCCCCACACATGAGCAGCGTCTGGGCTCTACAATGTAAGTCTGAGAAGACATCCCATTGTTAATACCGCGTTATCGGCTGTGCAGCAATAGTTAATCCACTGCTATGTTTTTAAATTCCCTGCAGCGTCAAAGTTAATGCTACAGGGGTTTCAGGTGTTGTGCAACATCTGTCAACCCCCATTCACACTCCCCCCCCAACCTCCAGCATGGGTGGGATGACTGGGAATTTATATTATATTCCCTGCAGTTTTAGTGTCAAGCTGCATGGGATACACATGGTACACAGCTGCCAGCATGGGAGGGGGGAATGGGGGGGTTAAACAAAGGAAATTCCCAAAAATTGCTCCCTCACAATATGTTTATTGCAAACAAATCTAGTTCACAAGCCTGTTTTTATGCCCAGTCCCAAACCCACAGTACACTGAGAGCTTTTATAGCAGTGTGCAGGCCCTTCAGTGTGGTTAGTTTTCTGCAGGGGCATGGCATGGGTTACTTGCGTCAGTTGGTGTTCTATGGGACACAGGCTGCAATGGAGTAGTGGCAACGCTGAGCAAGAGATGAGAGTATCAGGGTTATTCAGAGAGTGGAGAATGACTGGAGAATGGAAAATTCTAGGTCAAAATAGCCGATTTGGAAAGTGAGATGAATGGGAGAATTTTTCTGGTTTGGCTATTTTGACCTAGAATTTTTCATTCTCCAGTCTTTCTCCTGCTTTTCACCGCTCTCTGAATAACCCTGTATGTGTGTATCAGTATGTATGTGTATGTAATCTATAAACGTGTGTACACTATCAGGGTTATTCAGAGAGCTGTGAAAAGCAGGAGAATGACTGGAAAATGGAAAATTGTAGGTCAAAATAGCCGATTTGGAAAGTGAGATAAATGGGAGAATTTTTCTGGTTTGGCTATTTTGACCTAGAATTTTCTATTCTCCAGTCTTTCTCCTGCTTTTCACCGCTCTCTGAATAACCCTGTATGTGTGCGCACAATTACCTGTAACGATAAAGCCGTATTCTGATTGGTAGTGAAGTGGTTAATATTTATAAATTTGAAACATGGTCATTCTGATATGCTAATGTACAAACTAACTGTACCATAATTAGCTAGTGAATTATTCATTCAAGACCAAAGCAGCAAATATTCCAATAAACTCATGTTTTGAACTATAATTTTTTTTTTGGGATGACCTTTTTTGTGCCCACATACATTAAAATTAGAACTATTTGCACACTGTCTGTCTGAAACAGCAGAACAGATCACAGTTTCTTTTTCCATCAACAGTACAGCAATTGGTGAATTTAAAAAAGTTTCAAATGAAATTTTCTTTGTGACCTAAAGCAACAGAAAGCCCATGCACGTTTGCTTAGGCTAGGGTCAGACGAGCGTGATTTCTACGGACTGTACGCCCGTGTACACGGACGTACGTCAGTACGGAAGACACAGTAGTGGACACAGTCCGTTTATTCACTGATGTATATTTTGATGGATGTAGGAGAGAAAATAAAATAAAAAGCAAAACCATTTTGTCCGTGAAAAATGCTGGTCGTATAAATGCAGTCCGTCTGACCACGTTCCATCACTCACACACAAAGCTATGCAGACGTTGCGGACGCAGCGCACTTTGTGCGGCCGTTCTAGGGGTTGTACGTTCTTGCCTGCCTTGCGTCCGTGCAGTTCAGTGCGGTCGTACTTCGTGTAACGGGCTCCGATGGGCTTTCTGTCATGCTATCACGGACTTACTTTTAGGCGCAATCATGGACGTGAACACTACGCCCGTCTGACCCCAGCCTTAGCTTGCACCTTTAGTTAACTAATAAGAAGATCTTTGTTTTCTTGTACATGAGTAAAAATACAAAATATCTAGCAACAAAGCAAGTTAAAGATGCAGTGAACATAGAACGCAAATGTACTCCCTACACCGAAATAAACAGAACATTTACAAAATCCAAAGAACCTACGTTTTCTATGGTACGCACCACGGTACTATGTACAGCACAATCAGGGATTCTAAAGCATAGAAGAGCTATTCCAATAGTAAATTCAATTCTATGTCATTTATCAATTCCAAAGCCTTAGTCTTGACGCCTGTTGTAGTAACAGAGTAATCCAATTCCAGTTTCTATAATTAATCACTGTTTACCAATGCCAGGAGCTTCAGCTATATTGTCTTGTACCCCACACTTCTTTCACAAATACAATATTACAGACTGTGTTGGGGATCATGAAAGGGGTATGGGTATAAAGCTATATACCCTGAAGTGTGGGCACCTATATAGTTATATATCGTCTTTACCAATAAATGCAGTTATAATGATAAGTGATATGATGCCGCCCTGGGATAAAAAACACAGAAAAAACAACCAAAATCTGTGCTACACAAAGATGAGAGAGGTGGCAGGTATCCCTGACAGCGCATCAATAATGCAAAACACTAGAATGCAATTGAAACATTTGCATATGCATATATGAATAATGAAATAAAGTGCATCAACAGTAGGCACAATAGTGAAATAAAGTGCAACAAAACAGCAAAGTGCAACGGTGCCTTAAAAGAATAAAAACAACAGGGCTTAGTGCAATAGTGCATATAAGAGGATACGTAGATAACCTGTAAATAATAATAATAAAGTGCACAATTTAAATGTCCAATGCTAATCAGATGGGCATGCACAAAAAGTGCAAAAAGTGTTCAATATTACAATTGAGTGCAATAGTGCATATAGCAGTCTGTAAAAATGGAAGATAGAATACCCAGAAGTCCCAATGTTTGTGGTACTCCTTATTCCGGTGGAAAGTTTGTCACGTCCTCGATTTCATAAAAGAGAAGGAAGAAGCACACAGGGAAATATTTGGTGCAGGAGATCTTATGACAAATTTGGACAAAGATTATTACTGGTAGAGGTATATACCACTCACATTTAAATGAGCCTAAAGGTTTCCCGGCTCTAGGTTTAATCGCCTATGGCCATGTAGAGAGTGGCACTTCCCTTCTTTACCAAGTAGCAGATTCTAGACGAGTTAAGAACAAATGGGAGACAATGCTCCCATAGCATAATACTGTAGGGTAACCAAACAAAGGTAATTACACAAACTCAGGCTCAGTCAGTATAGCCTTAGGCACTCTTAGGTAGGTGCCCTGGACCTCTTTTCCTCGTTGGCAGGTCGAGGGGTGTTGTTCTCATGAGGTATCAGGTTGAAATTAGCAAAACACGGTCAATAAAGGGTTAAAAGTAAAAAATATATATTTATTCCATAAAAAGGTACATGAAAATACCGAGACACGTTTCGGCTCTGGTAGCCTTCCTCAGTCGGTGTATTGTCCTGTAGTATCTCTGTTTTATCTCTGTTGGGGATCAGTTACCTGCATTTCGCAAATTAGGATTGTGTTAACTAATATATTTCCTATAATAATAGGAGTTTAAAAGTAGTAAAAAAGTAGTTAAAATGTTGATAGGTATGATGGAAAGATCTAAATATCAATATCAAAAATCAAATATTTTTGTTTCATCGTGTTTATCTGTACGGTCTTCCTTTTACAGGTTATTACGAGAGAAAAAAATAGTATTTTGAGAATGTTGCTTGACCATGATGGACAGGCGATACAATAGGAAATTGACTCTATTGTCACATGGGAACCTCTACCCTCCTTTGAGTTGAAATAATTATGTTTTTGAGAAATTGTATCTGGGCCATGTGACCGCTGGCATCTTGGCTCCCTGCGCTGGCATCTTTTCCGACATTGAAGACGCAGACATGAGACACACACAATCAGGGTTATTCAAAGAGATCTGAATTGTGGCCGAAAGGTAACCGAACAGTGAAATTCAGCATATGTTTACCTTTCCTGGCCATTCGACTATCCAGAGAGCAGGCAGTTCGCCAAATGTTGACGAATTGCCTGCACATACGGTGCCTGTTCGGTGCCTGTTCGAGGGCAGTGAAATCCCCATAGAGAAGCAATGCTTCATATATTCAGATAACAAAAACCAGCAGGGAAAAGTTGCCGAATTGCCCCGTTGTTCGGTGGTTTCATTCGGCTGATTTACTCAAGCGAATCCCATAGGCTTCAATGTTAAAAATATTCCCGTTTTAATTCAATATCTAATAAACCGTTGATTATAATATTCTGCAGTAAAAAGTCTCTTTATTTATAGTTTTTTTTAGGATCTTTTAGGCATTTTTCGGGATTTTTTTGCAAAATTTTTTTTCCGTTTTTGTTATTGTTTTTTCTTTTTTCTGTAACAGCCCTTTTTATTATCATTCATTGGACCTTATATGTAAATTCCAGACATTTTCGCTCAGTAGTTTTTTTTCCAAAAGCGTTTCACTTTTCAAACATTCAAGCGTACTGTTTTTTGTTTTTTTTCACTGCATTCGTCTCCGGTGTCGGGTTCTTCTGGCAGCTGCTCGGGTTTCTCCGGCGTGTTCGGCGGGGTTAATCCAGATGTGTTTGCATTCAGTGGGTTTTGCAGTGAGTGTTCGTCGGGTTTGCGCAGGGTCGCCGAAATGGGATCGCCACATCACACCGAATTGAAGAGAACGAAAAGTCCCCGAACGTGCGGTGACTTTTCGATTCTCTTTGAATAACCCTGATAGTGATTTCAAAACTGCGTGCCCACTCGGAGCTTGCACACATCTTTTACTGAATGACAAGAGAAGGGGAGGGGTCATTACGTGCACGACGTTTCACAAGAATATATTTGCATACGGTTTTTGGCCTTGTGCGTAGTAGCTCTTGTGAAAATTTTTATCTGTGCATTATGTGCAGCAAGAACAAGGCTGAGCAGCTGCGTAATGCAATAGCCTTGTTGAAAGCACTTTTTCTAAGACAGAGGAATTAACTCTTTACTGAAGTAGAGGTATTAACTCTTTAAAATTCTTTTTTTTTTTCCCTTTAGCCTCCCTGTTTTAGCTCAGGGCAGATGATAGTGCCCTGAAAGTGCAACATTCTCCTCATTTAAGTGGTTGATTATTCCCTGAAAATAAAATATTTGAAAAGATCAGATGATTAGCTTTGGAAAAATGTGTCTTTAGATCTCTAAAGCATTAAACCAGAGAAATGACTCAGTGCTTATCTGCATATTAAATATTTTTTTTACTACATGACAATACTGTCTTTTGCTGCCACTTTCTGTTACTTCCCACTATGATGAAGTCTATTGTCTAAAGTTATAACCATCGCAACTCAACTCACTTTAGATTATAAATTACTTGATTCTGGAAATAATCCTTTGATGCTAGAGGGTAGTCTGGCCATTTTTTGGTTTAACATTAACTAGGAATCAATCTTGTATATATATATATACATATACATATATATATATATTTGGCTTTATACAGTATTGGTTACAATCACACTTTCTAATTTGAGGTTCAATTTGCAATGTACACTTAATCCAGAAGAAACGCCTGCATAAAGACATTTAGTGTTGACTTTTGTTTTTCTAACTCCATATCTCCTTGTAAAGTTGCTACCTGTAGGTAGTGGACCACTTAGCAAATCATTACAGTTACTTACAATTACAGTCACTTATATAGGACCAACATATTCCGCAGTGGTTTACAATGGGGAAACACAAGCATGAGACATAATAATGATACAATAGAAACAGAAATCCCTGCACGTATGATTATTGTCCTGCTAATACAGCACTTTATACACATGCTCAGTCAGATATCCCGTGAGTTTACAATCTAAGTGACGGAGTTATGTGAGACAAGAGGGAGCAGGGGGAGTGTGGAGCTGGTGGCCAGAAAGAAAATAGCAGGGATTACATGGGAAGGACTAGAAGTGTGGGCTTTAAAAAGGTAATTATAAAGAAAAGTGGAAGCATCTGAAAGGGAGAGCTATAAGCTTATGCCTGGAACTAGGTGGGATGGTGAGTGGGACTGCAGAGTGCAAATGCAGTAGCTGGAAATGGTTATGGCTTTGGATGTTGAGCTGTATGAAGAAAGATGCCAAGTTAAGGAGAGTGGGTTGTGTGTGACAGGTATTTACGACATGGGGAGAGGATATGGAAGCAAATTGACAGAGAGAGTTTAACAAAAACGGAGTGGAAATTTTAAAAAGATAACTAGTCAGCCAGAAATTAATAAATATATATATATATATATATATACAAACATAATATATGGACAGTAGGATTATAGTTGAGATTGTGGAATGCGTGGCGGATGACATGTTGATAGCAGGATACCTTGGTTTGCTTCAGAGTGAAAATGCAGTATCTGGAAATTATCTGTATAACTATTCTGAAATAACAATAGTCCCCCACTGAGGTCAGCTGATTTAGACAGAAAATATATTTTTAATTGATGTTGTAACAATGCTCTTTGGAACAGCACCTAAACTGCATAAATTGCAAAATCCATATCTATGTGTCAAGACAAAATCAAATAGCACACTGACCATAGTCACTTCTTTCAAATATCTAGGTATGTAGTTAGACCCAAATCTATCCTTTGGCCCCCACATCGAAAAGCTCTCATCTACACTTTATCCCAAACTAGGTGCCCTGTACAGAAACAAATCCTGCCTGAGCTCCGCGGTAAGAAAGCAGATTGTACAACAAATGCTTATGCTGGCTATTGAATACGGAGATGTAGTGTATGCAGCAGCCCCGCAAACACACCGTCAGAAATTTACTACATTGTATAACTCATTCTGTGACTTTGTGCTACAATGTAACTACATGACCCACCACTGTGACATGTTAAAAGAGCTAAATTGTCCGTCGCTGGAATCTAGACACACCCTTCACCTTTCCAACCTGGTGTTTAAGAGATTTTCTGGGAAGCTATCACCCTGGGGGAATAGGCTGCTTCACCTTGCAGTTCCCTCATCCTATAACCTCCGATCCAGGAACCAAGTTAAATCTCAATGTATCCTTCCTGGTAAAATAGTTTCCAAATAAACAAATATCAAATAAAAATAAGTGCTCCTAGGTCTTATTGCATTGTGTGCTTTTGACCACTACTTAAAAATACCTTCTTTTTTTTTTTTACAGTGTATAGTTCATGTCCAGTGTGACCATAAAACTGATTTACTTAGTTTGTTATGAACATTACCCCTTCAATGCATCTACTTGGATTGCATGCTTATTTGCCATAAATGTGAAACATACAGGGTTAGTCAAAGAGAGCCGATCTGGCCCCGAAATGTAACCAGACACTGAAATTCAGCGTACGGCTACATTGCGGGGCCATTCGGGCTATTCAGAGAGCAGGTAGTTCGTCAAATAATGGTGAATTGCCTGCACGTACGGTGCCTGTTCGAGGGCAGTGAACTCCCCCATAGAGAAGCAATGCTTTGTCTATTCAGAGAACACAAAACAGCAGGTAAGTTGCCGAAATGCCCTGCTGTTTGGTGGTTTCATTTTACAGGTTTATTCAGGAGAATCCCATAGGCTTCAATGTTAAATACTGTATATTCCAGTCTTAATTCAATATCTTATAAACCGTTTATTATTTTATTCTGCAGTAAAAAGTCTCTTTATTTAATTTTTTTAGGATCTTTTAGACTTTTTTTGGAATTTTTTTGCAAACTTTTTTCCGTTTTTATTTTTAAATAGTTTTTTTCATTTTTCTGTAACAGACCTTTTTATTATCATTCATTGGACCTTATATGTAAATTTCAGACATTTTCGTTCAGTAGTTTTTTTGCAAACAGCGTTTCACATTTCAAACTTTCAAGCGTACTTTCTTTTTTTTCACCTCGTTCGTCTGCGTGTAGACTTTTTCCGGCGGCTGCTCTGCGCTGTGATCGGCGGCTAGTCGGTTTTCTCTGATGTGTTTGGTATGGTTAATCCAGCTGTTTCTGCGGGTTTCGGTGAGTGTTCGGTGAGTTTGCGGTGAGTGTTCAGTGTGTTTTCAGTGAGTTTTCCCTGCACTACGGGGGGCCCTGCGGTGCTTGCTGTGTACAGCGCAGGGTCGGCGAACTAGGATCGTCGAATCGCCCTGAAGTGCAGAGAACGAAAAGTTACAGAACGTGCGGTGACTTTTCAAATCTCTTTGAATAACCCTGTTAAAGTAGAGAATTGTTCTCTTGCTTTTTGTGGAGTATACTAGTTCTATACCTATGTACTTGTCAAGACCTTTGAAGAGGCCTTGGTTTGTTCATGAGGTTTTATGTATTTCTACAGGGCCAGATCTACAGTTAAGTAAAATAGACAGCTACGGTACTTAAGGCCTGGCCTCACATGAAAGGTTGGCTGGTAGGCATCAAGCAAAGCTTCACACACTGGTACTGTTTTCCCTCCCCGCTTACATACCATTGTATATTGGAGTAACCCACTCTGGAATTCATATACAGTTGCAAGAAAAAGTATGTGAACCTTTTGGGATTACGTGGAGTTTTGCGTGAATTGGTCATAAAATGTGCTCTGATCTTCATCTAAGTCACAACAATTTGAAAAACACAGTCTGCTTAACCCTTTCGCTGCTGAGGCTTTTCCCGCCCCTATGCTGAGGTCATTTTTACCTGTTTTGCGCATCATGTTTAAACGTGTTTTGAAGGCTTATTTTAGTATATGACCCAGACATATTATATATCGTTCTTTCCGTCAGACTCAGTAGATTCATAATATGTCATTATTATATGTATACGTTATGTCATGTCTGTATATTATAACAAAAAATGCAATAAAATATGTATTTTCAATAATTTACAATGTGTAAAGTGTTTTTTTCCACATTTTAACATGCGAGCAATTGCGGTTATATTTTGTATGGGGTGCGCTTGTTAAAAAAATTAGAGATGGGGTCTCGTTACATTTTTTTTTGGGGAAAATGACACTATTTTTAACAAACGCACCGCATACAAAAATCGTTAGTGCAGCATCATTGTTCACATTATAATTGAAATGGGAACAATATTGCTGCATTAACAAACCAAAAAAAATAAAAAAAAAGTGTTTATTTTTTTTATTTTTATTTTTATTTATTTATTTTTTTTATTTTTCATTTTTTTTTTTTTTTACAAAATTTTTCACTTTCATGTTTGGTATCGTTGGAACGGCCATGCCGATCCAACCATACCAAAATTTAACCCCTAGCTGCCACGGATCGGGAGATAGGGAGTTCATTGGAACTCCCTATCTCCACAGTTGGTGGCAGTTAGGAGTTCCCGGAGGCTTGGCCGACATCCAAGATGTCGGCCAGCTCCGGGAAAGGATCGCGAACCGGCGCTTTTCAGCGCCGATTCGCGATCCAGCTCCCCAGGGGTTAATGCCAGGCATCATTTGGAAGGGCAGGCTGTGCCCTTCCAAATGATGCCTGGGTTAACCCCCTGTGCGCCGCCGATCGGGAGGGAGAGAGGTCCGAAGGACCTCCCCCCCTCCCTTTCAGGCGCCTCCTCCGCACATGCGGGGGGGGCGCCTGAATTAGGTGTCATCGCGCCCCCGCGATGACACCTAATTCTGGCGGCTGCTGGTCCGGATGCCGGGCTGACATCCAGGATGTCAGCCCGCACCGGATGGGCCAGCGATCGGCCGGAACCAGCGGCATACCAGCATACCAGCGGGACTGCTGAGGACGCGCTGAGCGCGTCCTCAGCAGCGAAGTGGTTAAAATAATACAACACAAACATTATATGTTTTCATGTTTTTATTGAACAGAACATGTAAACATTCACAGTGCAGGGTGGAAAAAGTATGTGAACCTTTGGACTTAATAACTGGTTGACCCTCCTTTGGCAGCAATAACCTCAACCAAACGTTTCCTGTAGTTGCAGATCAGACCTGCATAACGATCTGGAGTAATTTTGGACCACTCCTCTTCACAAAACTGTTTCAGTGTAGCAATATTCTTGGGATGTCTGGTGTGAATCGCTCTCTTAAGGTCATGCCACAGCATTTCAATCAGATTGAGGTCAGGACTCTGACTGGGCCACTCCAGAAGGCGTATTTTGTTTTGTTGAAGCCATTCTTTTGTTGAATTACTTGTATGCTTTGGGTCATTGTCCTGTTGCATCACCCATCCTCTGCAGAGCTTCAGTTGGCGGACAGATGGTCTTACGTTTTCCTGCAAAATGTCTTGATAAACTCTGGAATTCATTTTTCCATCAATGACAACAATCCGTGCAGGCCCTGAGGCAGCAAAGCAGCCCCAAACCATGATGCTCCCTCCGCCATGTTTTACAGTGGGGATGAGGTTTTGATGTTGGTGTGCTGTGCCTTTTTTTCTCCACACATAGTTCCAAACTACTCAATTTTGATTTCATCTGTCCACAGAATATTTTGCCAGCTTCATGCAAGTCAACAATTCTTGATCGTAGGTCTTCTGAGAGCTCTCTTCTGCAAGGCATGGTTCACATCAGGCAGTGCTTCTTGAAACCAGTAAACCCAAAACTGTTGTGTGTTTTTAAAGGGCAGGACATAATATCACACTGATTGGACTCAAGGTTGGCTCAATCCTGGCTCCAATTAGCTCTTGGAGAAGTCATTAGGCTAGGGGCTCACATATTTTTCCACCCTGCACTGTGAATGTTTACATGTTATGTTCAATAAACACATGAAAACATATAATGTTTGTGTTGTGTTACTTTAAGCAGACTGTGTTTTTCAAATTGTTGTGACTTAGATGAAGATCAGAGCACATTTTATGACCAATTCATGCAAAACTCCACGTAATCCCAAAGGGTTCACATACTTTTTCTTGCAACTGTACATGTTATTATTATTTATTAAGCGCCAACACATTCCGCAGCACTGTACAAGGTGCAATGGGTAAAGACAGGACATGTCAACACCCTATTCAAATACTACTCTCATTTCACTTGTGGGCTGACAATACAATTCACTTGTTCAGAGTTTCTGCAATCCGCTTCAAGCTTGAAATTTGGTTCTATTTAAGGAACTTCTAGTAGGTTCACATCGTTCATCTTACTATCCAACATTTGCATAATGAAATTCGCAGTCTGCCATACTGTGTCCCTGCTTTGAATGTAATACTATTTTAGAGTCAATTCTTTCATTCACTTCAACATAATGCAAATAACTGCAGCATTTACAAATTTCTGTTGCATTCATTCTTTGCATTTTAGATAATACCAATGAGGCTGCTTATATAATTTAGCAGACTAGTAAAAAAATATAAGGGCACTATTTCATTATTAATGCTAAAATGAGGATGCTAATGGGGAAAACCTGCGCTCACTCTGCTCCCAGTGGCAAGAAGCAGCGGATCGGGCCAGTTCTCACCATCGGAATAGAAGTGAGTACAGTATTGGATTTATTGGGGGGTGGGGTTAGCTGGTGCTAAAGGATTCTGCAAAAGCGGAATCAGGTAGCACCAGCTTTTAGGTGCAGCTAAATTTTTAGTTATGAATGTCACAGGAAAGTCCCTACTTCCTGTAGTATGCTCTATAAAGCTATGTAAGTTAATAGCTGATAGAAGCATAAAGTCTGTACACAGCTCCATTGACAAAACTGTGTTGAGCAGGTTATAAATATTTCTTGATAAATAATATAATGAAAGGGACAACCCACCCTCTTTATCTTGACAATGGCTGCTGGAACATCTTCAGCTATTAGAATTTTTTTAAACACTTTTTAATGAGTTTGCTCAAGTGAAACTAAATTAGAAAAACAATTCTAGTAGCATGTGTGATTTAAATGCCGAATCATGTAGTGCAAGTGCACTGCTTTTTTGATAATCTTTTTTAGATTTGTAAAAATGATATATTTTTTTGCCGTCTTCTGGATCAACAGCAGTAGGTGATGTGGGAAAGACTGAACTAGATGGACGCATGTCTTTTTTTCAGCCTATGTAACTATTTAATAGCACTTGATTGAACCTCGAAACACAACAGAAGAAATTCACTTGTATGTCGATATTAAGGGGAAAAAAATCTGGGATGTGTCAAATGCTGTTTAATAGACTGTGTTTGTTAAACAAAAAGTCTACAAGTCCCACACATTTTTTTCACTGTTGATTTGTGATGAAAAAATATTCTGGTCTTCAAGAAACCCTAAATAACATACAGGGTTATTCAGAGAGCGTGAAAAGCAGGAGAATGACTGGAGAATGACTGGAGAATGAAAAATTCTAGGTCAAAATAGCCAAACCAGAAATATTCTCCCTTTCATCTCACTTTCCAAATCGGCTATTTTGACCTACAATTTTTCATTCTCCAGTCATTCTCCTGCTTTTCACGCTCTCTGAATAACCCTGATAGTGAAAATCGTATCTTGTACTAGTGGAGGTTAGACTGGTGTGTAAAGTGTTGTTTGCAGTTCAGAATCTAATCATGTTATGCCAAAGCTGATAATTGAATATGTGTCAACCAAATTGCTGACAGTCTTTTGCATACTTTCACACATCTTCTAGTTTCATATATCTTTAACATGTGTACATTGCATCAGTATTTGTAGAATTAATGTTACAGTCTACTATTTTCAGCAAAAAGATCAGACAACAAACGGACATGAAGGTGTCACAAACCTCTGTCACTGTTAAGATGCTTTAATATTGTTTTAATGTGTGCCATGTTTGTAATTTTGGAAATGCAAGGTTTCAGAGTACTTTCATGACTCAATAGTTTTATGGTATTGTTCAAGACAAGTTGTTGAATGGAAAAACATTACTTTCATAAAGAGGCTGCACTGTATTTATAGAAAAAGTCACATGTAACTATGGTGCTTTAATACTTCTCTTTCTTATGGAGAACGGACACCATCACTAGCATTGTACTAACTGGTGAAATTGGAATGGCAAAAATACAGTAGTTCTGTTGTGCCTGGTCATTACTATGAAACAACATGTGGATAGTACCCCTAGAGTGGTGGTTTTGCAAGCTCTTGCTTGCAAATGTCTACCCAGATAGAATAGGGCTCTACATTTTTCATTCTAGGTTTCCTTGGTGTAATATTTATAGAATAAATTTTATATTTATTTCATATATTTATATATAGAAAAATAATCATTAATCATTTTTAGTTTCCTTGATATGAAGCAGTTTTCCTAAAAAAATGACTTTCATAGACTTGAACTTCAGCAATCTTTGTCCAAGCTTTAAAATAAAGAATGACATTTTCTAATCTACAAGGTGTCAAAATCACTTCATATAATGACAATTACTTTGGTGAATCACTGTTATCATCCACTTCTGTCACAAGTGAATTTTTAGCTCTTAAATTCGCATTGACAGTCTTTTAAAGTGGGGAGGAAAACATTCTTCATATGTTGCCTTTTTATTTCTTGTTCAATAAATATCTTTGAATAAAAAAAATTAACACTTGGAACTGGAGAAATTAGAATAAGGGTTTTGTCCAAAGTTCCTATTAAACAATTTCACATGCTTTGCTAATATTATTACATAAACATACAGTATATTCAACACTCAACATTACTTGTGGATCCTCACCAGGGTCTGATGATTTGATGTAGTGTTAACGGTTATGACATCAAACACTTACACAATATCTTTGTAAAGCACATAAAGTCATGTGTTGGCTGAGAAAGATATTTGTGTTAGTGTAGGGCCATGTATGGGTGAAGTAATAGTTATTTAAATAAACCATTAAATAAAGAACATTAAGGTAGAGCATCAGTGGACATACTGTATGTCACACACTCACAATGTCTTAGACTAACAGGGTTATTCAAAGAGCCAAAACAATCAGAAAAACTGCCGAGTGCATCTGAGAAAACACCAAATCAATATGAAAAACTGCCGAAAACCCACTGAATCGATTCCAAAAAAACGCCGAAAAAAGATTGAATCGATCCGAAAAAAAAACGACCCGCCGAACAAAGCACAGACATCTTTTAAAATGCGTTTGCAAAAAACAGATCCTATGAATAATAATAAAAACATCTGTTACAGAAAAAAAACACTATTTGAAAAAAATTTGAATTTATTTTGCCGAATAATGTCTAAGAAATCCTAAAAAATAAATAAAGAGACTTTTTGCTGGGAAATTCACGGTGCGGTGCAATTTCTGAGCCAATTCGGCTCTCTTTGAATAATCCTGTAATTTGTAATTCCAAAATCAATAGTCTACATTGAAACTGTTTTAGCCCTTTCACTGCTGTGGACGTATGGGAAACGTCCTTATTGACCTCTAAGGAAAGATAGGGGTGGAGATAGGGGGTTCCTTTGAACACCGATATCTTCCGACTGTTGGCAGCTAGCAGGGTCATGTTTAGTATCATTAGAAAGACCAGAGCATGGACTTTCCAATGATATCAAACATGACCATGTTTAAAGTAATGAATAAAAATAATAATAAAAAAAATAAAAACGTGTTTTTTTAAGACATGAAATGGCTCAGCAGTGAAGGAGTTAAGAAAATGGGTAATACTATTATTCACATACCATGGGCTATATGTCTGATTCCATTTGAAAATTTTATGCAAAATTGTTAAAAGACTTAGGGCAGTATTGCAATGTTGGTGCTAACTTAACCAGAGCAGTAAACTTTACAACCCCATAGACTATAATGGTTATGGTAAGTTTACAACTGCTCTGGTTAAGTTAGCACCAACTATGTAATATAGCCCTTATTGTGATGACAAGTCATTAAATTCCTACTGAACCAATTTCTTATTATTTCACTAATTGTGGGATTTTGGACTACATATGCACCTGGCAAAATGTATTGTACTGTCAATGACTAAGAAGAAAACAAAACAAATAAGAGGCAATATGAACTCACCAAATACAGACATAAAAAACCGAACATGATGAGATAGAGTTCTTTTATTGAGTGATATGCCCTTTCTATGTTCATACTTTTGATCTAGAAGTGTGACTAAAGACAAAATTGGAAAAGCATTGTAGCATGCCATGTCTCAGCAAGGCTAAAAATATAACATTTCTAAAAATTAGAAAGGAAGAATATATAACTGATGAAGCTCGTTTTTGTTCCGCATTCAGAGAAGTGTTAAAAATCTTATGGTAACAGAACAAATTAGCAAACAAACATGGTACTAATGTTTTCTTAAATTAATAAAAAAAATCTCTTTCTCTACCTACTAACAATATTATTTTATAAACATGAAAATCCTTTTTTTCGAAAATTTAATGTACCATCTACAGTATGTTATACTAAATCGAGGTTGCAATATAATGCATTAGCAGCTATTTTACTACATTATAATATAGTATATACCCTGAGGACCTGCTTCGAGGGGGGGGCACTAGCATCAATAAGTGAACCATTAACTCAAGTGACTCAACTTTGAAAATGTTAATGGATTCTTGGCCATTTTATGTTGATCTTAGACTTCTGTTGCAATTTGACCTGAATGTCACTTTACGAGAAGTGGTTTCAATCTAACCACCAGGTTACTGCTCTGCAATCATGGAAAGACGACTCGATCCCACTCAGTCGCCATCAGCGAGTGTCCTTGGGCAAGACACCTAATGATATGGATGCACCTAACTCACCAAATACTTGCACATCTCCATAGATTGTACTTTCTCTTGGGAACAGAGTCCCCCTGAATCAGGCCGCATCATCCATGTGTGGTATTCCAATGTATCATCCCCTTGTGGGTCTGTGATCTTGTAAAGTGCTGCAGAATTTGTGGCGCTATATAAATAAAGGATTATAAGAATAATGTCAGTTTCTTGTACATTTATGTTTCCTACATTATGCATAGGAAGAGCAAATTTAGAGGAAGCAGAGGATAACAGGGTGTCAAGTCACGTATTATCGTAGATACTCGAGTATAGTGCGACCCGAATAGAACGCGATGATTAGAGATTTAATATGGAAATGAGAAAACACTCAAGACTTGAATATAACGCGAGGAGCAAAATTTTACTGTACCGGTAAACAATTAAAATCTTTCCAGGTTCTCTTAACACAGTCAGGCTACCTCTCAGGCCAGGGTGCCCTGCTCTAGAATGATTGCAGTTGTTACTAAGTATGAAGCTGTCAGGTATATTATAATGGAAGATTAAAATGGATGCCTGTAGCCATCTTGTTTTAATGTAAAGTCTTTCCTTTTTCAATTTTTATCCTAGTTTTAGAAATGGACTCAAAGATTTTTTTATGAGTTCATTGCTAGGTGAACTATAAGAGTTATGGGTGTTTTTATAATCGCTAGAGATAAAGTGTTTTTGTATGGCTGAGCCTAGTGCCTGTCATGTCCCATGGCTGCCACCATCCTGAACCCCCCCTGTTGGTAAACTTCCTATTCTGCTCCTGCCCTGTAACCTGAATCCTGCAACCAACATCCAGTATTGTAAGAGTTAAGCACCAAACACAGGTGACTCACAAAATAAAGGGCTCTGCCCCACACTCACACATGGCTGGTTCATTCTGGTACCAGGGTGGCACCGGGGGTGAGGGGAGTATGAGCCCAGCGTGCAGTGGTCTGCACAAATAAACAGAGGATAAGGGTTGAGGAAGGTGGATGAATATGATGACTGACCAGGTTGATTGCAGAGGGATGATGGGATATGAAGGTTGTAGTTGAAGGAGCCAGAATTGGGGATTCAGGAACAGGTAGCAGATCAGCAAGATCAAGTAGCAGTGTTCACTCTTCGTGAGCATAAGCTGTAATGAACCAGCCATGTGTGAGTGTGGGACAGAGCCCTTTATTTTGTGAGTCACGTGTGTTTGGTGCTTAACTCTTACAATGCTGGATGCTGGTTGCAAGATTCAGGTTACAGGGCAGGAGCAGAATAGGAAGTGTACCACCAGGGGGGGTTTCAGTATGGTGGCAACCATGGGGCATGACAGTGCCAGACATGATGCTATAGATGATAAAATGTCTTTATATAATATATGCTAAGACATGTCATATTTAAATTTATTGGTTTGTTTTAACAAGTCCTTGAATTAAAGATATTTTTTCTTTTGGGTATAGAAATATATTTAAAATCTCTATGCAAGTGTTTATAAAAATATATTTTGTGAATTTATTTAATCAATATATTCTATATAGTTACAGTAAATAATAGATGCTCCAAATATTTGTAGAGTATAACTGTGCAACAGTATAATTACTGAAGAATAGAATACGCTATTTAAATATAGAAGTATTTCTGTTGATATAACTAGAAAGGAATCTAGCTGATAAAGAAGTACTTTAAAATTTTAAAATGAGTAAAATAACAAGAGAAGCAAATATTATATTTTAAGAATCAAAATAAGGTAATATAGAGAAAGTAATATTTAAATGAAGGGGTAGATTTTCAGTGACGTCAAATTTACTATAACTGGATATGTATTGTTCGTGGCAATGCATTCAGATTTCCTGGACACGACACAATGTATTCAGATCATTCCAGGACAAGACACACAATGCATTCAGGATATTACATGTCAATTAGGACCACACCTAAATTTTCCCTCATGGGAATGCACAATTCTAACTCTTATGCATTAAATATCTGACATTGATAATTTCCACATATTCCAAAACAATACATTATATCCAAAGAATATTGCTGCTATAACTACAGAAATATTGAATCCATATCTTGGACAGGTAATGTATGAAAGAAAATTAAGGAATTCATGTAATTTTATATATCTGGAGTATTTCTTGCAATAGATAGACTGAGATCAGATTACTGTTAAATCCAGAGTCTTCAAAATATTTCTAAATCTGCAGATAAAGATATGAAGAAGAATCAGATATAAGGATTTTATCCTAAAGTAATTGTTGCAATAATATACAGATATATATATATATATATATATATAATTTGGAAGTTACTGTGATTGAAATTAATAAGCAAGGAATTATATAACTACAAAATAAAAAGCAGAAGATTAGACGCTTAATTCTCGATATTAAGGGAGGATTCACTAAATAAGTTTTTATTACTTATCATTCTAGAAATAGAATAAGTGATAGCTCATCTTTTGTTGATCCACGTAGTATAGAGAGATACATATATCTCTACAAGATCTAGCTTGTTAAACATTGATTTGCTGGGAAATACATGTTACTTGTTTTCGTTAAGCAGAAATGTTTATTAACCATCTGTGTATAGTTACTAACTGATAAAGTAAATTATATTAATCATATATGCAGTTACTAACAGGAGATACATATATTGGGAAGCTAGTAGTCTATGTGCTGATGGATGTTGTTGTTGTTTATAAATCTTTGTTTATAATAGGAGATTTGAAACTTTTTTGTATACGTAATAAATATATATATGTTTTTATCCGGTTATTGATTATTATATTTTTTAAAGCAAAACACATGCAATTAAAAGAATTTAGGAGAATTTCTAGGAAATATAGACGATTGATATCTATATCTTGTATAAGTTTCTTAATTGATATATCTTCGACAAAGCCACTGGCCACCCATCTTTACTAGTGACTAGATGGCATGGCAGAGGCGAGCGAGGTGAATGATTGGCTTAAACGAGCATGCCCTCTGGCCGTGATGGATCCCACTTCTCCCGAATCTGGGAGTTCCTGAAGTGTTTGCAAGCATCAGGGAGTCCGCATTCACTTCAGTGAGACTACCGGAACTTCCAGGAGACTTGGATACCAGAGCAAGCCAACGGTTGTTTTTTTTACACGCGATGCAGATGTCTCGAATATAACGCGACCCCTCCAATTTTAAGGTACATTTTTGTCACCAAAATCTAGAGGTATACTCGATTATCTACAGTAGTCAAGTTAAAGATCGTGACTTTTCTTTTACAAATTCTCAAAGGCCTGTGTTAGAGATTAAATGATTCTCTATCATCTCCAGTGCAAGATCATGTACCTGCAATCTCATGCAAGTCCCCATGAAGTCCTAAGCGCTCCAAAAGAGAATGCCAGCAGTGTCATACCTGCCAGTATTCATTAATGACTCATACAAATGACCAGCCCGAGCTATAACACACCTGACTCTTAACAGAGTAATTAAGCTACTGAAACTAAACGGGTTGAGTCCCAGCAAGAATAACCTTTAACCGTTTCACTACCAAGGTTTTTTCTTATTTAAACATAACATTTATTTTGAAATATAGGATGCATACTTAACAAATATATGATAAAATAGCAATTTTGCATAAAGATTGATATTCTGAGATAGATTACAATATTAAACATTTGTTCATTTTAAATTTTTCATATATTCGTTTTTCTTTACAGAAATGTTGCTGCAAGGAAAGGTTCTAAACTATAGATAGTGTCCCTTATCGTGGACAATTTCACATTGGGTCTACATTATTAGCACACAGGCAGAAATGGCCTTTGTATCAAATACAATGTGGGTATTGTATTGTATGTGGGATAGATAAAATGGGTATAGGTATTTACGACGATCATAATGAGATGATTAGCAGCAGCATCCAAAAACCACAAATAAAACACAAAAAATATTTGTATGTGCGCATAAGAACTATATCTGGAAATTACAGTAACACCTTTTATCTGTACTGTACATCAACTTTCAGCAATGATTTGAATCGTACCACTGTATAGTATTAAATGATCCTGGACCTCTCTGTGTAGTCTGCCCTTATCTAGGCGGTTGAAATGCTTCAGTAAAGTTGGATGAATGTTTTGTTGCAGTGAGGGTGGGGGCTTCTCCCTGTAACCTTTTTACACTAATATAGGATGACTGGAATGAGATCTCACTGGGAATTTCATTTCTCCCCAGGAAGCACACTAATATGCTATTAAAGTTAAACTAATAATTTTATATGCTAATTTTGTTTCTCATTATAATTCAAGATCCATTTTTTGGCATTGAAAGGTATAAAGATAAACTTTCTTACCAATTATAAAAACAGAATATTGTCCTTGCAGAAAATAACACAGAGAAAATGGACACATCAAATGAGATTGTTAAATGTACTTTGGTTATTATATCAAACGAAAATGTTTTTTCACAATACATTGAGTTCCATTTAGCTTTATGTGTAGAATTTTAACAGTAAATTTTTCATAGCATACATTAGTCAATCATGTAGTGATCATTGTTATATTGCAAGCAGAAAGCAAATGTATCAGTATTTTTAACAAAAACATAAATTGTTTTCATTATTATAAGCAAAAACTGGCAACTATGGTTTACTATAAAATAAATGCTAATAATATCGCTGTGGTAAAAAAAAAGCAATAAAAGAACAAACAAAATCAGTGCTAAAAATTACATGATTGTGAATATATCCACGTTTCACACATTTAACACAGTGAAACCACATAAAGAAACCATGCTTTTGTGATTCATAGAAAACTCTTAAGGGGTTATTCACAGAGAGCCGAACCTGCGCCGGGTTTGCACCGAACAGTGAATTTCTCCGTACGGTGCAGTTTCGCGGCCATTGGGATATTCACAAAGCAGGCACTTCGCCAAACTTTGGTGGATTGCCAGCAAAATACGGTGCTGTTCGACGTCTGTGAAAGTCCCCATAGAGAAGCAATGGTTAATCTATTCACAGAACACCGAACAGCAGAGAAATGTCAGTGAAATGCTCTGATGTTCAGTGGTTTCATTAAGCAAGTTTAATCAGGCGAATCCCATAGGTTTCAATGTTAAAAATAGTCCCTTTTTTATGCAATATCTATTAAGCAGTTTATTCTTTTAATCTGCAGCAAAAAGTCTCTTTAATTACTTATTAGGATGTTTTAGACATTATTCAGTATTTATTCGACAAAAAAATGTTTCCTACTTTTTTTTTAAATAGCTTTTTTTTTTTTAACAAACCTTTTTATTATTTTTCATATGACCTTATATGTTAATTCCAGACATTTTTGTCCAGTAGTTTTTTGCAAACAGCATTTCAAATTTGACACTTTCAATCATTTTGATTTTTTTTTCACCCCGTTCGGTTTGTCGGCTTTTTATGGCGGCTGGTCAGCGATCCGTTTGTGGTTTTTGCAGCAGATCGTCAGCTTTTTTCAGACACGTTTGGCATTTTTTCACCGGTTTTTGATTTTGAATCGGTGGTTTTGTGCTGAATTCACCACAGGGTCGGGGAATTTGATTCCCCGAAGTGCGGAGAACGAAAGAGCACCGAAATTCTGGTGGTATTTCGGTGCTCTGTGAATAACCCTGTTAGTAATAGTGTCCATAAGAGATATTTATATGGTGGCGAGTCTCATATTGAGAGAAGATTGCAAAAAATTTGATTGAATAGATTTAATAATATTTTTTTAACTTATGTTTCCGTGTTAGTCCTGTTTTGTGTAAATCTTATAAGACATCGAAAGGAAAAATAAAAAATGGGAAAAAATAGTGCAGACATGCTTATCAACTTTGATATTATTGCTTGTAAAAATGAAGTTCGCTCATTCATGTCATTCAAAGCCTGTACATAACTGGCTCTGTAAGGCTAGGGTCAGACTGAGGCAGTGCGAACGCGCGTTCTGGCGCACTTAATCACGGCCGTGCTAGCAGCAGATGCCGGGCAATGACGCCCAATATACGAAGTACGGTCGCACAAAAGTCCGGCTGCGCAACGCAAGTGGAAAATGAACGCATTTTTTCGAGAACGTTAAACCACTAGTACTGACGTACAGAGTGCGCTGCGCCCGCTAGCGAGCGTGTGTGCGTGAATTGGAGACATCAGACGCTGCTAATGTCCGGCCAACATAACGTCCAGATGCAAGAAGTGTTTTATTGATGATCCGTACAAAATCACGGATGAAACTGCGCATAGTATGACCGCTATTGCGTATTCCGTGAACAAATACGTCCATTCTTCGAACGCACATTTTCACGGACAACGTGAAAAATGCGTTAGTCTGACCCTAGCCTAAAAGTTACAACACGCCAAATTGAGGTGGCACTATCCACTCTGTGTGATCTCCATTCCTATTACGGTTTTATCCAGAAAGAAGCAGAAGATAGACGCAAATCATTGGGCAGTATATTCAGGCTTAATATATCCCACAAATCCCCATATAGTAGTCAAACTCATCTATTTTTGAGCCTTTCTGGGATCGGCTTTAAGTTCTGCGCCTTTAGCAACTTCTCTAGGTGGTGATCAACCTCCCATCTAATGTTCCTCCGGTGTTAACTGGAAAGTGCCGCTTGTGACCTGATGTTTTTGGGAAGATATTATTCTTATCAGCTTAAATATACAGTATAAGACAATTGGTTCTGTAGAGCAAAGGGCTAAATTTGCTGGGTAGTAATAGGAACGATAGCCCAGGAAAATAGGAAAAAGAAACTGGGTCAATAATCCTAGAATTCCAGTCTTCTATCACAAAGATACACAAAAATCATACTAATTTCCCTGGAAGACCCATTGTATTGGGGACTGATTCTGTATCTAGTAGGATTTCAGAATATGTCGACCAGATGTTACAATCTATGGTTAATAACACTAAGTCCTATTTGAAGAATACTATAAATATTCTGCAAAAGTGGGATGAGATACAGTGGAAGGAAGGGTATATCCTTGTAACAAGTAATGTAGGATCACTGCACAGCATTAACCAACATGAAAAAGGGATGGAGGTCACTAGGCATGTAGAAGCATCTAAACATTTTGTATGAGAGCACATAAACTACATTATGGAAGAGATAAAGAAATTGTTCTGGACAATTATGCCTAAGAGTAAAGGAGACTTTTTCTTCCAGAAGACTGGGACAGCAATGTGAGTGAACTTTTGCTCCCAGCTGTGCCAGCCTCTTCATGACCTGATGGGAGGAGGATGTTTTGTGTGTCTGGGAGCAATATATCTTCGCTTACAGTCAATACATTGATGATATTTTTTTCATTTTCATGAGATTACAAGACTTTATCCACCATCTTAACCAGAATTATAAAGAAATAGTGTTAGAGACTACATGAGCAAAGAAATCGTTAATTATTTAAATTTATGTACTTATGTAGAAAATGGACAACCAGAAACTAAGATTTTCTTTAAGAAAGTTGGTTGTAATAACATCATAGACAGAAGTTTTTGCCTCTTACCAAAATTGCTGGAAGGAGTTCCATGGGGTCAGTTCCTCCATATGAGAAGGAATCACCCATAAATACAGGAATACTTTTCACAATCTGCATGCTTTAACCCTTTCGCTGCTGAGGCTTTTCCCGCCCCTGTGCTGAGGTCATTTTTACCTGTTTTGCGCATCATGTTTAAACGTGTTTTGAAGCCTTATTTTAGTATATGACCCAGACATATTATATATCGTTCTGTCCGTCAGACTCGGTAGATTCATAATATGTCATTATTATATGTATACGTTATTCATGTCTGTATATTATAACAAAAAAATGCAATAAAATATGTATTTTCAATAATTTACAATGTGTAAAGTGTTTTTTTCACATTTTAACATGCGAGCAATTGCGGTTATATTTTGTATGGGGTGCGCTTGTTAAAAAAATTAGAGATGGGGTCTCGTTACATTTTTTTTTGGGGAAAATTACACTATTTTTAACAAACGCACCGCATACAAAAATCGTTAGTGCAGCATCATTGTTCACATTATAATTGAAATGGGAACAATATTGCTGCATTAACAAACCAAAAAAAATTAAAAAAAAGTGTTTATTTTTTTTTATAATTTTTTTTAAAAAAAAAAATGTTTTTTATTTTTCTTTTTTTTTTTTTTACAACTTTTTTCACTTTCATGTTTGGTATCGTTGGAACGGCCATGCTGTGGCGATCCAACCATACCAAAATTTAACCCCTAACTGCCACGGATCGGGAGATAGGGAGTTCATTGGAACTCCTATCTCCACCGTTGGTGGCAGTTAAGGGTTAACTCTAGGACTGGCGTCATCGTGCTACGCACGATGACGCCAGTCCTCAGGGGGAGTTCCCGGATGCTTGGCCGACATCCAAGATGTCGGCCAGCTCCGGGAAAGGATCGCGAACCGGCGCTTTTTCAGCGCCGATTCGCGATCCAGCTCCCCAGGGGTTAATGCCAGGCATCATTTGGAAGGGCAGGCTGTGCCCTTCCAAATGATGCCTGGGTTAACCCCCGCAGAGCCGCCGATCGGGAGGGAGAGAGGTCCGAAGGACCTCCCCCCTCCCTTTCAGGCGCCTCCTCCGCACATGCGGGGGGGGGGCGCCTGAATTAGGTGTCATCGCGCTGCCTGCGCGATGACACCTAATTCCAGCGGCTGTGGTCCCGGATGCCGGCTGACATCGAGGATGTCAGCCCGCACCGGGGGGCCAGCGATCGGCCGGAACCCGGCCGAACGCTGACCCCAATGGGAGGACGCGCTCAGCGCGTCCTCCGCATACCAGCGGGAATGCTGAGGACGCGCTGAGCGCGTCCTCAGCATCCAAGTGGTTAAGGAAGTTTTTATGGAGAAGGGGAAGGAGGAGGTGGAATTATTGAAGAGGCAGATGGAAGTATGGACAGAAAATCATGAACTACATATAAGAAAAGGGAGGAGGTTGAGGAAAAAAACACTTCCTTAATTTTTTTTGTACAGTATTATATGCACAATAGAAAAGTAAGGAATATCTATAGAAAATTTTGCCAATCTTCCACCAAGACCCAGTGTCACGTTTCCACATTGCAGCCAAGTCCCCTAGTGGTGAGAGTGATGCTCATCAGCTGTGGTGGAGTTTTGGGCTAAGCCACTGCAGACCAACTTCCCTGTGGTTTATAGTCTGCAGTCACATGACCTGCACTGCCCTATATATATATATATGGCCAGCAGTGCATTAGATCTTTGGTCCAGTATAGGTCTTCCTTTCTGTGTGCCTGCATCTGAGTTTTGGCTCTGATTATTCTCTGTATGACGTCTGGCGTATCTCTTTTCTCTTCTTTTGTCTGCTCCCTGTATACTGTATATCTTGTTGCTGACTTGGCTTGTCTGAGTTTCACTCTTGTTGCTGACTTTAGAATGTATGACTACTCTTCTGGCTCCTAATCCCTGGTTTTGGCTGACAATCTTCCCTGGTGTCTAGACCTGGCTATTCCCTGACGTTTCTCATATATTCCTGTTTAGGTTCTGTATATCCTGTTTTCCTTGTCTTTGTGTATCTAGTCCAGCAGCATATTGCATAATATATTAGAGGCCAGCTAAAGGACCTCTTTCTAGTTTTGGGCCTCTATTGCTGCTGGATATATCTATTGGCATTCCTTGCAAAACCCCCTGTTGATTATTGTGTTTATTCCCCACCCTGTACTCTGTGTAGTTAGAAGGCTACTCAAAGACCTTACCCAGTGCAGAACCTCCTCTTGTGTCTGTATCCGGTCCTGTCATCTCTGGTTCTGTTGTTATACAGTGTGTGCTGGGTTCTGCATCATGCAGCAAAGCACATACCTGCCTAAAGAGCTTAATAACACTCTTCATAATGGGCACTCTTTGGCATGTGCCTGGGGCACTCGTGACACCTTTTACCTTTTAGGACCTTTTACCGGAAAAATCTTCATTTATCTGCAGTGGGGTGAAAAATATAAGATCTATTATAGTGAGGAGAGAACATCGAACGGCAACTAAGAAGGGCATTTCCAACATCGGTAAAGGTTTCCATGCTTGTGGGAACTGTTTGGGTTGCAGAAGTACAGGGAATAAAAAGAAAATTATGACGGAAGTAAAACAAAAAGGGAGGGATATATAGTCATAACGTGTTTTTCAAACAATGCAATATATTTATTAATTTATGTGGATTAAAATATATAGGAAGTAGGGAATACAAGAGCCCTAAATGTGAGAATAAGAGAGCACTTTAGGAATATTTTAAAAGGGTATGAGGCACACAGTGTTTCACAACATTTTAAGCAGAAACACAATTGTGACCCAAAAGGATTGGTATTCCTTGGAATAAAAAAGTGATTATACTGAAAAGAGGGGAGACATAGAAAGAATACTTGGACAAGAAAAAATTAGATTTTTAACTGCTAGATGTTGCAGCCAGATGGCCTCAATACGATTTTGAGTTATGCCATTTTTTTTAGGAAAATATATGGTGGAGTCAGCACTTCCTTCAACAGTGGTTTTTCTCTCTCTATCTTCTTGCTTTAAAAGTGGATATGTACCTCAAACCAAGCAGAATTTACCATAGCGTAGTAATTTGGTCTCCACATATTTAATAGAAAAGAGAGGAAATAAACTCACATATTGTAGTGTCTCGATCAGACACTTGATGTAATCAGAAGCCGGTGATATTCTAAGGAGCACCGGATCTCCCGAACATCCAGCAAGGTCCTTCAGGTGCCGAATGAGGCCAGGATTCGCATGATGTGCAAATAAATGGATTTATTATTAAAATAAATAAACGAAAAAAACGGGCAAACACACCCAAACGAGTTTCACGATTAAAATCGCTTCCTCAGTTGGTGACACCTAAATATCATGTATGGACACTAATACTAGGAGTTTTCTATGAATCACAAATACACGGTTTCTTTATGTGGTTTGACTTTCTTGAATGTGTGAAAAGTAGATATAAACACATTTATGTAATTTTTTATCACTGATATTGTTTGGTTTTTACCACAGATCTATTGAATTTTCCTGTACGGTGCAATGCTCAGATTTTCAGTGCTTTCATTCGACAGGTTTAAACAGGTGAAAACTGCATTTCAATGTAAAAAACATTCCTGTTTTTATTCTTTATTCAACTGTCTATTCTTTTCATTTGCAGCAAAAAGTCTTTTTATAAAAGAATTTGTTGGAATTTTTAGGCATTTTTCTGCATTTTTTCCGCAAAAATTTTGGTTACATTTTTTTAATTGGCTTTTTTTCCTATAACAGGCCTTTATATTGTTATTCATAGGTCCCTGTATATTATTTCCATGCATTATATTTGTTTAAAACGCCTTTTAAAAATTGCAAAAAAAAATTCTACACTGTTTGGCGGCTGATTGGCTTTTTTCGGTGGCATTCGGCGGCTGGTCTGCTATTTTAGGGGGCGTTCAGTGGCTGATCTGAGGTGTTTGGTGGTCTGTTCGGCTGCATTCGGTGGTTTGCAGCTGCATTGAGCAGTTTATTGGATGTGTTCAAGGTTTATCAGATGCACTCGGCGGTTTATTGGCTGCGATCAGCGGTTTATCGGATGTATTTGGCAGTTTATTGGCGGTGTTTGGCGGATCCATTCGGCGCACTTTGGGGACCCTGTGGTGAATGCTGAAATCACTGCAGGGTCAGCGAATTGAGGTAGCCAAAGGGTGCCAAATGAGAGAGCACCGAAATGTCCATAAATGGCAGCAATCATATTCACTCATTCCCCTGAGGAAATTATAGTAATAGCGGTGTTTATCACTATACCTTATTTTAAAAATTTTTGGTACAAAAAAATTACAAATGTTACTTCTTCAGTTTCGTATGGTGTGTGTGTGATATACACATTGATCATTTGTTAATAAGGTTATTCAATAGTTTTAAAAAATTCTAACAAGTAGTTATCCGGACGAAAGTTCCCCTGAATTAAATTGCTTTTTTAACACATAAGTTCAACCCTGAATGTAAAGTGGCATTGAAGACACAAGTTGGAAAAAACACTCAAAGGGTCAGTAGCGATGTTACATATAGTTAAATGCATTTTGAATGCAACAAAACTGTGAAATGGTTTTCATAGAAATGTTGTAGTAGATGAGGTTCCATTTAATGGAAATTGAGCAATGACTATCAAATATCAAGTTATTATGACTACTTTATTTTGTTTTCTACAAAACACAGTGGGCCCTATTACATTCTTTGCGCACAATTTTGCGCGTGCGCAAAAACGCGTTAACGAGAGGGGAAAAACCCTTTGCGCTGAACGTCGTATTATGACAGTCGCACACAAAATGCGCGTTAATGTCTAACGCGAGTGACCCTGCGCGAAAACCCATACTTAACATTGTGAGCGCAAATGCGTTCGTGCGCTGGTACGTGCATCGTATTACAATCATAGCGCAAATTTTAACGGACAACGTTTGCGCACATAACTTTAACGTCTTTTAAAAGCTGGTGTTAATGGCAAATCTGAACGTTCTGGTCGAACCCAAATACACCAGCGCAAAAAAAAAATACAGCACAGTATAGTTACACATTCTACGCATACCCAAACTATAAAATGGAGAAGTTGTGTGGTTTTTATTATTGCTGCAGCATATATACGCAGATTGATTTTGACAGGTGGAAAAACTGAACGGGAGACAATTGTGGTGCTTAATTCTGATTGGCTGAATCGCGTGAAAAAACACGGTCTGCCCACCGATTTCTGCGCGCAACGTTAATGCGCGCGTGTTTTCGCGTATATTTTTTACGCGCGACATTTTCGGACGGCTGAAAAAATGCGCTCGGGTTGTAATACCAGCGTTAATTTACGCGCGTTAATGTGTAAAGCTGCGCACAAAAAAAATTGCGCTTTTCGAGCATTTTTGCGCAAGGAATGTAATAGAGCCAAGTATATTTAGAATCCATAAAAAGATCAGTGGCAAATTCACAGATGAGAAAATAAAATTGAACTTTTCAGTTTTTAATACTTTATAAAGTATTCATGCTAAAGACACACACAAAATTTATTTATTTATTTTATTTATTTATAAAGGATTTTACCAGGAAGGATACATTGAGATTTCTTTCGTTTTCAAGTATGTCCTGGGTTCAAAATCAGAGAAAAGCAGGCAATACAATGAAAAGACTGCATTGGCCGCCTCTGTCGTGGTTACTATACGTTGTCTCACTAATAGTTAACTATTTTAAAGTGCAAACAGGGACATAAATATTTGAAAAATCTTTTTGTCTGTCTTTTTTTGGTGTATTAGACTATAGAATAGGATTTTGTCATTTAGCTGAACATCATACCCTGAATTTGTTGGCAAGGCAAATGTCTGTCCAAGTAGAATTTTAATAGCTAAACATTGATTGTGATGATAGATGAGAGCACATTATTCAATTTATTTTTATCTTTCCCATTTGGAAGTTCCTATTTACTTTAATTTGTAGTATGTTAGGCAAGTGCCTTGCATATCTGAATTATGCTTGGTTCCCTCTGTAATGTTATTGGTATAAAACTGACGGTAGACGATGGCAAATAAAATTGGATTTGAAAAGATTGCCAAGTACCTCTAGGTCATGTAGATAATGCCTCATCACATATACAATAATCTTGCCCAATTGAATTTATGGGTTCAATTCAAACCTAGATCAATACACAGTGCAATAAATTAAAAATGAGATCTGCTGTTGAAAAACACTGAACTACATATGCCATCCCATGTAGAATATACTGTATGTGAAAAATTAAACCTGTTAAAGCTTACTTCTTTCCATTTTCATTTCTATCACAGTCCAAATATAGTTAAAAATTAGCTCATTGTATTAGTTAGTTTCCACCACTAGGTCTAAACCACATATTGGAAAATTAAGGCTTCTCTATAATTAACCTCTGGGTTTCTTTTTCCTTAAAACTGGAAATAGGTGTAAAGAATTTGAGGTGATTGCAAATTTTAAGCCAAATCTAAATTGTATTTTTTCTTCTTTTTTGTATCTCTGTGCAATTCACTCACAAACTCTTCAAATTTCTCAATGAGATCACCTATTAGTAACCAGTTTTGTGATTGCACTGATTGGATGATGCTTCTACAGCCAACATAATGATATTTACTGCTTCAGATCACCGGCTTTATTTTACTTGCAAGTAATTAAAATATAGCAAAATGTATAAAAGGCTTTTCCGGGTTACCTTGAGAAGTGAACAAATTATACTGCATATAAAATTGAATTGTAAGTGTATAAATTACACAAATTATCTTAAACATCTATAACTCTAAATCATTTAATCTCTTAATCTTATTTCTCCTACAGGAATACATAATCCCTTTTAAATGCCTCCCGAAACACATTTGCTGTAATAGACTATATAACTGACCAGAGCAAAATAGAAGGTTATTTTAGTACTTTATCCACTGACATTTAAATGCATACACAGCACAGGGCTACAAATACATACATATATCTATTGTGTATGTAATGTTCAAAATGTAATGCACAATAATGTTCATATCTATAACATAAAGCAATAAGCTCCTGCGTGTCCGTCGCCAAAAAACGGACTGCGCATGCGCGCGCAAGCAGCGGCGGTTGGCTGCGCGCGCATCCAACGGCCGCGGCACGCGCACAGCCGGCGTGCGCGAGGGACAAAACAAATCCAATCCATTGGAGAGGCGCACAGCACAGAGCCTCTCCAATGGACCGGATTTGTTTATCTCCTCAGTGCCCGGCCTCCATCTCCTCAAGCCCGGCCTCCTTCTCCTCAAGCCCGGCCTCCATCTCCTCAGTGCCCGGCCTCCATCTCCTCAGTGCCCGCCTCCATCTCCTCAGTGCCGGCCTCCATCTCCTCAAGCCCGGCCTCCTTCTCCTCAAGCCCGGCCTCCATCTCCTCAGTGCCCGGCCTCCATCTCCTCAGTGCCCGGCCTCCATCTCCTCAGTGCCCGGCCGCCATCTCCTCAGTGCCCGGTCTGCCAGCCATGTTACCAGTCTGCCATGCACATTGCCATGCACAATACCAGTCTGCCATGCACAGTACCAGTCTGCCATGCACAATACCAGTCTGCCATGCACAGTGCCAGTCTGCCATGCACAATACCAGTCTGCCATGCACATTGCCATGCACAGTACCAGTCTGCCATGCACAATACCAGTCTGCCATGCACAGTATCAGTCTGCCATGCACAATACCAGTCTCCCATGCACATTGCCATGCACAATACCAGTCTGCCATGCACAATACCAGTCTGCCATGCACAGTGCCATGCACAGTACCAGTCTGCCATGCACAATACCAGTCTGCCATGCACAGTACCAGTCTGCCATGCACATTGACATGCACAATACCAGTCTGCCATGCACAATACCAGTCTGCCATGCACATTGCCATGCACAGTACCAGTCTGCCATGCACAATACCAGTCTGCCATGCACAGTACCAGTCTGCCATGCACATTGCCATGCACAATACCAGTCTGTCATGCACATTGCCATGCGCAGTACCAGTCTGCCATGCACATTGCCATGCACAGTACCAGTCTGCCATGCACAATACCAGTCTGCCATGCACAGTATCAGTCTGCCATGCACAATACCAGTCTCCCATGCACATTGCCATGCACAATACCAGTCTGCCATGCACAATACCAGTCTGCCATGCACAGTGCCATGCACAGTACCAGTCTGCCATGCACAATACCAGTCTGCCATGCACAGTACCAGTCTGCCATGCACATTGCCATGCACAATACCAGTCTGCCATGCACAATACCAGTCTGCCATGCACATTGCCATGCACAGTACCAGTCTGCCATGCACAGTACCAGTCTGCCATGCACAATACCAGTCTGCCATGCACAGTACCAGTCTGCCATGCACATTGCCATGCACAATACCAGTCTGTCATGC
The DNA here is from genome assembly GCA_009667805.1 of Leptobrachium leishanense. Taxonomy (NCBI): domain Eukaryota; kingdom Metazoa; phylum Chordata; class Amphibia; order Anura; family Megophryidae; genus Leptobrachium; species Leptobrachium leishanense. Next base: position 173,974,148 of record CM019067.1, on the reverse strand, counting down.
ACATTGCCATGCGCAGTACCAGTCTGCCATGCACATTGCCATGCACAGTACCAGTCTGCCATGCACAATACCAGTCTGCCATGCACATTGCCATGCACAATACCAGTCTGCCATGTACATTGCCATGCACGGTACCAGTCTGCCATGCACAATACCAGTCTGCCATGCACATTGCCATGCACAGTACCAGTCTGCCATGCACAATACCAGTCTGCCATGCACATTGCCATGCACAATACCAGTCTGCCATGCACAGTACCAGTCTGCCATGCACAATACCAGTCTGCCATGCACATTGCCATGCACAGTACCAGTCTGCCATGCACATTGCCATGCACAGTACCAGTCTGCCATGCACAATACCAGTCTGCCATGCACATTGCCATGCACAGTACCAGCCTGCCATGCACAATACCAGTCTGCCATGCACATTACCAGTCTGCCATGCACAATACCAGTCTGTCATGCACAATACCAGTCTGCCATGCATAATACCATTCTACCATGCACAATACCAGTCTGCCATGCACAATACCAGTCTCCCGTGCACAAAACCAGTCTGCCAGCCATATTACCAGTCTGCCAGCCATATTACCAGTCTGCCAGCCATATTACCAGTTCGCCAGCCATATTACCAGTCAGCCATGCACAATACCAGTCTGCCAGCCATATTACCAGTCTGCCATGCACATTACCAGTCTGCCATGCACATTACCAGTCTGCCATGCACAATACCAGTCTGCCAGCCATATTACCAGTCTGCCATGCACAATACCAGTCTGCCATGCACAATACCAGTCTGCCAAACATATTACTAGTTCGCCAGCCATATTACCAGTCTGCCATGCACATAACCAGTCTGCCATGCACATAACCAGTCTGCCATGCACAATACCAGTCTGCCAAACATATTACCAGTTCGCCAGCCATATTACCAATCTGCCATGCACAATACCAGTCTGCCAGCCATATTACCAGTCTGCCATGCATAATACCAGTGTCTCATAATACCAGTGTGCCTAAATACCAGCCTGCCATGCCATGCATACCGCGTGCCATTAAATATCCGCATAATGTATACGCTACAAAAAAAATGCCCGCCCAAGCCCAACACAATCTAAGGGGCCCCATGAGCTTACAATCTAAGGGGCCCCATGAGTTTACAATCTAAGGGGCCCCATGAGTTTACAATCTGAGGGTCCGGTTCCCGTGAGTTTACAATCTAAGAGGGAAGAGGAACCTGCTCTGACAGCTGCGCGCGCCCATCACAGCTGCTCAGTTGGCCCTCCTGTTGCGGATGGGATGGCGATGGACGCGTTACAAACGCATTTATATAGAGACATACTCTTGCATAGGACATTGAAAAAAAACTATGTGGACGTGAATTCTGAGCTGGCGACAACAATAGACTGCCCTCTGGGCAGGCTTTCCACCTAGTTAACAATAAAAAAGTATAATCCTAGCTAAGCATTCATGATATAATTCTCCGTTTTTTGCCTAGAGCTTTTAACTGGGACACTTTAAGGTAAAAACATGGTGGAAGGGAAGAATAGATTTAATATTCAGCCCTTCTGACCCCTCCCTCTCTCTCTTGCATTTTAACACCTGAATGGCCATTACTAACCCTTTATACCAGTACCTCTTCTTTATACCCAAAACTGGTTCGTTTTAAGCTGAAGTTGTGAGATATCTGAATGGAGGCGGTCTTCATTTGATTGTCCTGCCAATCCAATTGCTTTCAATATGAGCACATTGGAAGCTACTGGCTGGTCAGAAGGTACTGAGCTGTACATTCCTTATCTAAATCCCGATAACCTAAAAGCAGAACTGAGTGACAGCTTTCCAAGTGGGGAAATTCCCCTATTTGGAAGGCTAAATCATCCTCCTGGGAATCTGCCATTGGGATGAAGGAGGTCATAAACTCCATCAGCCATGATGCTTCAAATGATACATGATGGTCACAGTGGCAACAGTATAGTATTTCATGTAGTATATATAGATAATACCATGTATTTGCCATTTACATTCAGATAATGAAAATAGTTCCTGCTTTATTTCAGCCAAGTGTACCGATTCGTAACTGGTCGAACACGCAGATATAATAGGACAGTACAATTAGATAACCCATGCTAGAGCCAATCCTTTGATGCCAGGTAACAACAAGGAAAAATCTAAGAATATCAAGTAACGCAAGTGAAGGTCTAAGACAAAAGAGAGATACACATAAGTGGCTAAACAGGCAAGGGCCAGTAACACATAAACAGGTAGTCATACAAACAAAAGCCAGGTGCGAAAAGTGCCAAATGTAGTAAAAAAGCAGAGCTAGAGTTCATAAAAGAATATCAATAATCAGCACAACTAGGAACACCCTGAGTGGTAGGAAAACCAAAACAGGAAATGGCAAAGGGAAGAGTAACGGGGTTATTCAAAGAGATCCGAATGGCTGGAGAAAGGTAACCGAACGCTGAAAATCAGCGTTCGGTTACCTTTCTTGGCCATTCGGCTATTCAGAGAGCAGGCAATACGCCAAATCCTGGCGAATTGGCTGCACATTCGGTGCCTGTTCGGTGGCTGTTAGAGGGCAGTGAAATCCCCATAAAAAAGCACTGCTTCGGCTATTCAGAGCACACAAACCAGTCCTCTAGTTCCCCTTCTGTGCAGTACCAGTGCATATACTATTGTCTCCCTTCTATGTCCTTTATCAAAAGTACCTGCAACCTTTGTGTGTGTGTGTGTATATATATATATATATCTCAAACTCTAATCCCCTCTGACCAGTGCCTGTAATCTATATATGTGTGTGTATATATATATATATATATATAATATATATATATATATACTCTTATCTTCCTTCATCTATTAACACTACTTGCATCCCTCCTAGATTACCCTTCTATCTTTAGTTCTAGTTTAGTATTCATATACATTCTCCCTGTATACTCTCAGCCTACCTTTTTATTGTTTATTATTTATTCATCTTTATCCCTCTCTCGCCTAACCCCCCTTATATTCAGTTATTGCCTCTGTTTCCTTTCTCTTGTATCCTCCAATAAACTCCTTATTCATTTATACCTGTTTCATACAGTATATCCGTTATTTCATTGCACATTGGCTCGAACAAGCTCCCTGACACTCTGCCTGATATACTGGACTCCAATTGCCTATTCCTCAATTGTCACCCTGCCGCTGGAAACTAGCTCTATTCATTTAAAAGACTAACTTCTTCCCTATTCTTCTAATCTTATATTTTGCTCTATACTTGTTATATGCATTTTCCCTGGTTCTGTCTTTCCGTTCATCTATATTTCTAGTGCTGTTTAATCTTGTTCCCTGGACCTACTTCTCTATTTGTGCCGGCTGGGTGGAGTAGAGGTAACATCACTGTTCTGCATGGAGAGAGCCTGTGGAGCCATGGGCTCGATCCCAGCGAGCAAACTCTCCAGTAAGTGTCCTTGGGCAAGACACCCAACGGTACATACTCGCCACCCAGGACATACTTGAAAACGAGAGAAATCTCAATGTATCCTTCCTGGTAAAATCCTTTCTAAAAAAATAAAAAAAAATTGTGTATTCAGTGCTTCTGTTATTATTTAATCTTGCTTCCTGGTCTTGCCCCTCTGTTTATCTGCGTATTCAATACCTCTGTTATTAGTTTATCCTCGCTCCCTGGTCGTGTTCAGATTTTTGGATAACAGTCGGAACATTACTACAGCTGCAATGTTTCGGTTTGTATGCAAGTCGAATATAGTGTGCCTGGACTTATTATCTTATGATTGAAGTGCTATGTAATGGTTGGTCCTTCTTCAATAGCATAAACACCTATCTCTTTGTTTATTTGAAATGAGAGGAATGATCCTGTTTGCTATAAAGTTACTTTTAACATTGACATACTTCTTTTTAAGAGTTGATTGTTTTCGTTTGACCGAACGTCAAATCTCAAATAACAAAAGTTTAAAAATGTATCTGTCTTCTCTATAGAGTGCTTTTATATCTTAAAATGTATATTTTATTATCGGTATCACCTGATAGTGGCAAATGCATGAGTACTTGTACTTGTGCAAATGCCCTCGATACTTCTACTACCTGTCACATCCTCGGCACCTGCAAGCCTTCAGGGGGGTCTGGGCACTCGGTGACATCGCTGGCTGGCTGGGTGCTGGAAGTTCCGGCTGTTAATGCGCATGGAGGGGTGGGGGCAGCATGATGACGCAGAGCTGCCGGCCTTAATTGCAGGGCGCGCGATTCGGCTCATCACCCTGACGTGGAGTTCGTTCCTGCATCACCTGGTGTATTCTCTCCTTGATTCACTGAATATTTTGCTCTGTTGCTGAGCCGGATTGTATGAGGACCCTGATTGTTGCTGACTCGGACTGCCTTCCTGACCATTCTCTTTCTGACCAAGCCTGTATGTGTGTTGTGCCTAAAGCAGACTCAGAGTGCTTGTTGCATTTGAACCGCGCTGACCCAGAGTGTATAAATATCTTGCATAACATTGATACAGAGTATATGTCTGTCCTGCATAGCGCTGACTAAGATAATCCATCGATCTGCCCTGTTGCCAAATTGGAGTGTATGAGGACTTTGTTTGTTGCCAAATCTGCCTGTACAAAAATCCTTTCTGTTGCCAACTCGGAACGTTTGCATGACCACGCTTCTGTTTCCCACTGGTGTAAACCTCTTCCCACTCTTTCCCACTGCCTAAACCTCTTCCTGACTGCTTTCCGCTTATCAGTGAAGTTAATCCTTTTGTGGTTCAGCGATAATGTGATCTCAAAACCTGCTGTGACTAAACTATACTCATTATTGTTGGTCTGTCTATTCTCCCTGGCTGGGAGTGATAGAGTTAGTGGTCCCATCCATTCAAGGATTGGAGGGTCTAGAAGTCTGTCCAAAAGGATTCCCACCACGGTTGTGAGGAGTGAGTGGGACAACAAACGTGACACTACCGATACCAGAAGCCAGCACTGAATTGGCTTGACAGGCTGTATCCGAAGGGCTGGAGTGACTGGCAGAATGCTCTAACAGCATTCTGCCAGGCCCCTCCGGCTGGTCACATTCCAGCGAGCGTTTGCCGGCATCTGTTAGTTATAGCGCGGCTCCGCTGGGTTCTCCAGCTTTTTTTATATTCTGTTATATTGTATTGTTCTTTCACATGTCATTTCGGTACCTTCACCTTCCTGGGTTCATCACATTGCCTTGCGTAAATAAATCTAATTTTATTAAAGTATTCTAATAATGTTGTTCCTCTCATTTCTAAAAGTCAGAGTTTTCAATAGAGATTCTATATCTTCACTTAACCCCTTCACTACTGAGGTCAAGATATCTCAGGCCTCAAAGGCACCATCTGGTGCCCCGATATTGCGATATCTTGGTATTCTGATCTGCAGCCCAAAAGTAAATTAAATTTGTTTGCTGCAAATTAATTTAATTTGCTTTTGGGCTCCAGAAGGTGCCCCCAAAGTTGTAATCCTGTGGCAATAATGTCCGAAGAGCTAAAACTGTGAAATCCGCTAACTGAATGTCCTGACATCGGACATTCAGTAAGCCAAAATATTTGTAGCAGTGAACCATGGGCGCAACATTTGTAGCAGTGAACCATGGGCCGCAACATTTGTAGCAGTGAACCATGGGCCGCAACTGTAACTCAGCTACTTTAACAGTAGATGGCACCATCTACTGGCCAAATATGTAAATGCAGTAAAAGATTAATTGGGAGTACGTCTAAACATGTCTTACAGTATAATTAAGTAAAAATGATTTTTCATAAAACCACTGGTTCCTTACAATGTTTTTTTGGAAAATCATTTGGTAGTGAAGGTGTCAATGAGAATAATTGATAATGACTCTTGTTTGATTAGTGAATAATTATCAAAGACTTTAGGTTGAAGAAGCACATTTTCATATATTTTCTTAATTTTATTATTTATTTATTTATTTTTATTTATAAAGGATTTTACCAGGAAGGATACATTGAGATTTCTCTCGTTTTCAAGTATGTCCTGGGTTCAAGAACATTGAATGGTTACAGAAATACAAAATAGTAAAATGCAAGATATTAACACAAAGCCAAATATACAGATTAACAGAAAAATAAATATGTAGGAAATAAAGTCATTATGTTACATGTTTACAGGTGCATTCCGTATTGAGGTATGTTAATAGGGAACTCTTAAGGGACTTTAGACTGGGGGAAGATTTGATGGCCTCTGGGAGGTTATTCCATATTTGCGGTGCTCCGTAGGAAAATGAGGATCAAGCCACTTTCTTTTTGTATTGCGGTATTGCAAGTAAGGTGCAGGTCCTGGATCGGAGGTTATAGGATGAGGGAACTGCTGGGGCAATCAGCCTATTCAGGTAGGGTCGTAGCTTCCCAGAAAATCTCTTAAACACCAGGTTGGAAAGGTGAAGAGTGCGTCTAGATTCCAGCGATGGCCAGTTTTAACATGTCACAATGGTGGGTCATGCAGTTACATTGTAGCACAAAGCGGCAGAATGAGTTCTACAATGTAGTAAGTTTCTGGAGGTGTGATTGAGGGGCAACTGCATACACTACATCTCCGTATTCAATGGCTGGCATAAGAATTTGTTGCACAATCTGCTTTCTTACCGCGGGGCTCAGGCAGGATTTGTTTCTGTACAGGGCACCTAGTTTGGGGTAGAGTTTAGATGAGAGTTTTTCGATGTGGGGGCCAAAAGATAGATTTGGGTCTAACCACATAAATAGATATTTGAGAGAAGTGACTGTAGACAGTGTGTCATTTGATCTTGTCCCCACACATACATCGTCTGCTTGTCGGGTTTTTCCAGCGGCTGCTCTGCGCTGTGATCTGCGGCTAGTTGGGTTTTTCCGGCGTGTTCAGCGGGGTTTTCGCAGTGGTTTCTGAGGGTTTTCGGGGAGTGTTCATGAGTGTTCGGCGAGTGTTCTGCGGCGAGTTTTCCTCGTACTACGGGGGGCCCTGTGGTGCTTGCTGAATACACCGCAGGGTCAGCGAACAAGAATTGCCGAATCCCCCAAAGTGCGGGGAACGAAAGGTCACCAAGCGTGCGGTAACTTTTCGATTCTCTCTAAATATCCCTGTAAGTCTTATTTTGAGAAGTCTGTTGGCTGTCCAGGTCCTTTAAGGATTTTGTGAGTTATAAGTATTTGATACAGACACTTGATTACTTTAAGGGCACTTAAAGTGAAGTTAAGTGAAGATATAGAATCTCTATTGAAAACTCTGACTTTTAGAAATGAGAGGAACAACATTATTAGAATACTTTAATTTGCGTATCATGTATTGTGGGGCGGGGGGAATAAACAATACCAGTATTCTACCTTTCCAATTAGTAACAGGATTTGTTAAATCTCAAGTTAATTTGATAGCTCTCTTGGTACTGGATAGTGAATTAGAAGAACATAATCAAGAAGATGATTTGCTATGCTTCGAATATTGTAAAGGAACAGCTAGTAGATAGACATGTACCATTCCATAGGGTCAAACGTTCAGGAAGATAAAGTGCTGCCAAAAGGCTCTATAGACCAAGTTTCTTTTCCCAATCTCCCAGTGCTAAAGCTGCAGATTTACAACAAATTAATAAAACTCATTTGCGAGATTCTCGTTATGATTTATTAACTCTCTAATTCATTAAAATCGAGGTCATCCTAATTCTTTATGTTCTGTTTTAATTAATTTTCACATAATTGCTACTTACATTATTATACAACTATTGTCCACCTGGAAAGCATATACAAAGTTATCTATTTGCTGTCCACATCAAAATGGGTAAACTTTCTAAAACGAACATGTGTTATCTAGAGCACATTACCTCCATAATGATTATTTTAGCATTAAACATTTCGAACCCAAAACCATAACAAGGTGACTGGAAGGCCTTGACTGACCAGCTTGTATATCTTATGCATTGCAGGTCAGATCCCTAGAGGCTTGTCCCAGTGGAAGCTGATTGACAACCTTCTGAGCATAGGGAAGTCCTCTACTTGAGTATCTTGTTAAAGCCCAAAAGGACTTTGGAGGAAGGAGAATGCGCGGCTGACCATGACCATATGATCAAATTGGGTTTTTGTTTTTTTTTATTCTCAAAAACCCTGGAAAGTCTAATCTGTCTGTTAACAATCCAATATTGTATTTCACCATTGCATAGAAAGCATCTGGCACTTAGTTAACTTATGTACCGGCTGGGTGGAGTAGAGGTAACATCTCTGCTCTGCATGGAGAGAGCCTGTGGAGACATGGGTTCGATCCCAGCGAGCAACCTCTCCAGTACGTGTCCTTGGGCAAGACACCTAACGGTACATACTCGCCACCCAGGACTTACTTGAAAATGAGAGAAATCTGAATGTATCCTTCCTGGTAAGATCCTTTCTAAAAAAAAAATTGAAGTTAAGCAGGTTTCAGAAATGTGCCATACTGATTTAAAACAGTAAGAGCCATGAAAATCATCATCCTCTCCAGTGCATTGCCCACCAATGACTGGGAACTAAGTCTGGTTTATTTTTATGTCGGTCTAACTATGCTGTAAGCGAGCAGACCATTTGTGAACTATCAAGAGTGTTATGGCAGTGTCATTACATGGCTGATGTTAAAACGTTTTGTGGTACTAGTTGACATGCTCATGCTGTGAGAAGTAAAGAAAAATTGATCACTTCCGAAGGCAAGCTGTTTAAAATTTTTTGCTTTACTATCAATTGCAAGTGCTACCTTCAGTGATGAGAATTTGGATATATCCGATTTGTTGCAGTCTATGGAGGTTATTCAGAGAGATCTGAAACGTGGCCGAAATGTATCCGGACACTGAATTTCAGCACACTGGGACATTTTGCGGCCATTCGGCTATTCAGAGAGCAGGCAGTTCGCCAAATTCTGGCGAATTTCCTGCATGTACGGTGCCTGTTCGAGGGCAGTGAAATCCCCCATATAGAAGCAATGGTGCGTCTATTCAGAGACACCAAACAGCAGGGAAAGGTTGCCGAAATGCCCTGCTGTTCGGTGGTTTCATTCGACAGGTTTATTCAGGCGAATCCCATAGGCATCAATGTTAAAAATATTCCCGTTTTAATGCAATATCTAATAAACGGTTTATTATTTTATTCTGCTGTAAAGAGTCTCTTTATTTCTAGATGGTTTAGGATCGTTTCGGCATTTTTGGGGATTTTTTCGGCAGAATTTTTTTTTTTAAATCATTTTTTTCAATTTTCCTTAACAGACCTTTTTATTTTCATTCATTGGATCTTATCTGTAAATTAAAGACATTTTCATTGTGTAGTTTTTTTGCAAACAGCGTTTCAAATTTCAATCTTTCAAGCGTACAGTTTTTTGGTTTTTCACCCCGATCGTCTGCTTGTCGGGTTTTCCCAGCAGCTGCTCTGCGCTGTGATCTGCGGCTAGTTGGGTTTTTCCGACGTGTTCAGTGGGGTTTTTGCAGTGGTTTCTGAGGGTTTTTGGGGAGTGTTCGGTGAGTGTTTGGCGAGTGTTCTGCGGGTTTGCGGCGAGTTTTCCCCATACTACGGGGGGCCCTGTAGTGCTTGCTGAATACGCTGCAGGTTCAGCGAACTAGAATCGCCGAATCGCCACAAAGTGCGGGGAACGAAAGGTCACCAAACGTGCGGTGACTTTTCGATTCTCTTATTTTGAGAAGTCTGTTGGCTGTCCAGGTCCTTTAAGGATTTCATGAGTTATAAGTATTTGATACAGACACTTGATTACTTTAAGGGCACTTTAAGGAATAGTTTTCTTTAGCCATTCCCAAATCAAACCCTTTAATTTTTTGCAAAACGAAAGTTGCAAGTTTTGTCTCAAATGATAGTGTCAAACAGAAAACATAAGTTGCTTTCAGCATCTTTCAACTTTTCTGTCTCAAAGAATAGTTTATAGTACACGCACAATCATTTCAAATCAGCACATCAATTTATCCCCCAGAAGCATAATGAGACTGACATAAAAATAAACAAGAATTAGTTCCCAGTCTTTTCTCGAGATGACAGGATTAATTGTGCAACCGTAAATAATTATGCATACAACCTGCATTACTTTGTCACGCCTGATCCCCACCGGGGCGGCTGCAACTACCAGATTTATCCAGCCCAGTAACATGAATAAAACATAGCAAGAAAGAAAGTGTCATCTGCGCTTATCCCTATAACACCGTGGGAAACAAAACACAATTAGAGGTTTTAGTTTACTTGAATGGCCATTAAAGATTTAAGCTCACCTGCCGCGTCAAGGCACCTCTAGTAAAGGTGAGTCCTACCTAATGAAACCAAAGGCTGCTTTCTAGCAAACCACATATGCTCATGCTGCTTCTCAGTCATGAAGAAAACTTAATGGGCTTTCATTTGTACCCTCCCAGAAACAGTTCCACCATGGGATTAAAAACAAAACCATGGAACAGAATAGCTGCAAAGACGACCTGTCTGGAAATACAACAAAATATGCATAATACAGAAAAAACGGTCTTGCGCCTGATCCCCACCAGGGCGGCTGCAACTACCAGATTTATCCAGTCCAGTAACATGAATAAAACATAGCAAGAAAGAAAGTGTCATCTGCGCTTATCCCTATAACACCGTGGGAAACAAAACACAATTAGAGGTTTTAGTTTACTTGAATGGCCATTAAAGATTTAAGCTCACCTGCCGCGTCAAGGCACCTCTAGTAAAGGTGAGTCCTACCTAATGAAACCAAAGGCTGCTTTCTAGCAAACCACATATGCTCATGCTGCTTCTCAGTCATGAAGAAAACTTAATGGGCTTTCATTTGTACCCTCCCAGAAACAGTTCCACCATGGGATTAAAAACAAAACCATGGAACAGAATAGCTGCAAAGACGACCTGTCTGGAAATACAGCAAAATATGCATAATACAGAAAAAACGGTCTTGCGCCTGATCCCCACCAGGGCGGCTGCAACTACCAGATTTATCTGGGCTGGATACATCTGGTAGTTGCAGCCGCTCCAGTAGGGATCAGGTGCGACACCATTTTTCTGTATTATGCATATTTTGTTATAATTCTAGCCAGGTCATCTTTGCAGCTGTTCCGTTCCTGTGGTTTTGTTTTTGATCCCATGGTGGATTTGTTTCTGGGAGGGTACAAATGAAAGCCCACCAGTTTTCCTCATGACTGAGAAACAGCATGAGCATCATTTGAGGCAATATGGCCATAACTGGTAAGGTATTCATGAGAGTGACACAGTCAAGCAACACCCCCTTTTCCTATCATGTGCTCTGATACCAATTAGCAAAGGTTCAATATCTGGGATAATGGACAGCACTGAAGGATGCAATTGTAGATTGCAAAATTACTAAATTCAGATCCAGAAACAAGGACCTGGTGCATGTTGACTTTTAAATATAGCTTCACTGTGAGAAAAGTCAAATATCTAAAGGCATTACAATCGAAAACATAATGCAAAAAATGTGTTTGTGTGCATAATCAGTGTTAAAATTAATATACTAATGATCTTGCACATGAGCAAGTTTTCAATCTTAGACTGGACAACACTGTGGGAGCACCTCTATTCCCCAATAAATTCCCTCTGTGATGCTAGAAAGAAGTACTGTTAAAAGTAACTAAAAATAAAACAGAGGCAAAAAAAACATAATATATTTTAGCATATAATCTTGCAAAAATATTTCCAGACAGAAGGTGCAGTTGCTTTCTACTTGTATTAAAATATTCTATAACTAGGCTTACAGTGACAGCTATATTTAATAGGTAGAATTATGTGTCAGTCGATATGTTGTTAACACAGTGGTGCTATCTTAAAAAGAATCAATAATTCTTCAAAATAATGTCTAACATATATTTTCAACAATGAAAGTGCTAATAAATATGTTCTGCAGTGACTGTGGTCTCTTACTACATACACTTACACATCAATTGATTCTACGAAGCGATTGAAACATGGTCAATATTTTATCATTGACTAGAAAGAATATGATGCCATGGCCTTTCATTTCATAGTTTTGTGTTCTTCCATTTTTTTTGTTTTGTTTTTCTACCTGAATATAGTTGCAGATGCTGATAGAGTGATTGTAAATTCTGTCTTAGTTGCTAAATTTTGGAAAACAGTCCATTTACTTTGCAATTTTGATATTATCCACTGTAATCAGTCTAATGCATGATTTGGCTTTGTCCTTCGTGTACTTAACATTTTGTCTAGTGATTTTATAACTTAATCAATATAGGAGAAATAGACTTCCTAACTACAAACAAAAACACTTTTCCATTTTTCCATGTTTAATACCTTGCAGCAGTTCTATGAGCAATGATAGCCTTGAGCTGCCTCAAATGCTTATAAAGCTGGATGTTGGATTTAACCCTTCAATAAATATCTTGTCATTTTTAATGTGTTAATGATGTAATTGTGGGTTTTTACCTGAATACTCCATAACTGAATACTCAATACTGAACAGCAAGTTTATGTCCTATACTAAACTGATTGAATTATTGATCCAAAGCTAATATTTTGCCATCATTTGTTTTGTTCTCACTGCATACGTAATAATGGCTTAGTCCAGTTGCTACATAAATCTAGATTTTGTAGAAACTAGACCTTTCCGGGTGGACCCTGTGCTTGAAGTGCCTGGAGCAGTATCCGCAACAGTGTCCTGTTGAGGCCTTACATGGCCAAAAAATTTGCATGGGATGCTGCATCTCTCGTGCAAAGGCTTCCTTGGCATTTCAGCTCTGGCCACTCTTTTTGGGTGACTGCAATCTGATTTGCATATGGTAGAGCCTCCTTTGTAATGGCACCATTGAGCTAAAAATCCTTTGAGACCTGAGCTTGAACTAGATTTCAGATTCTAGGAGTGCATGCCCTCTTGGTGATAGATATATATATACATATATATATATATATATATATAAATCATGTGTTTCTAGAAGGTTGTAATTGTTTTTTCTTGGGGGGTATTAGATGAAATGTTGGCCCATCCCATCTATATATTGAATTGAGGCATGAAATCTCTATTCTGGTCTACCATCATCTTGGGTACAGAATAGCAGCACCCAAGTTCAAAACCCACTCCATCAGGGGGTGCCATTTTGAAGAATAACACATGGCCCTACTAAACTCTGAAAATGGAACTAAAAAAAACTGCTTTCCAAGAAATAAGAGTAACTGGAATCCAAACATAAAATGCTTCCACATAAACACTTCATTATGTGTATTAAATTAATCCACTTAAAAATACAAAAAAAGTTTTACTCTCAAGCTACCCCAAAAAATTATAACATTACTAAAAATGGTAATTAGGAGCCATGTTGGTCTGGTGAGTGATCTTGAATATTTTATATTTACAAATTTTCTGTACTTTACAAACTAAACCTCAAAATCAAACTTAATCCTAAAATGAAACCTGTAGGTCTCTATCACCTCCGGCAAGTTAACACTAGCGTCAGCATTACCGCTAACTTAATGGAGGTCATAACACTGGGCGCAGATCGCCTTCAAATCACTAACAGGCTAAAAAACACGTTGGCGCTCGTTAGTTAGCGATTCGTAGCGTGAGTTTACTGTACTTTGTGTTCCCTATAGCTAACATGGGGAGCGCAAAGTGCAAGCACAGATTAGCTAGCATTAAGATCACTTGGTCCTAAAGCTAGTTACTAAGAGCTGGCGCTAACAAAAAAGCTACCACCAGCTCAGAGGTGTAGGTAACGTATTGCGCTGGTGCAGAATCCGTTACCTGCAGCTCAAAGCCCCCAAAAAATCACATACTCAACTCTCATCCTGCAATGAGAATGGCAGCCCGATCCGCTGCTACTGGCCACTGGGAGCAGACCAAGACTGGGGGAATAAAGTCCCCTGTCTCCCTACCGCGATCACTCCACCAACCAGCAGGATCTCACGACAGGCAAGATCCTGCCGAGTCATGTGACCTAGCAGCATGAACCTCCATGGCATCCTATGGATGCCATGGAGGGGATACTGGGGACAGCACTGTATCGCTACCCCCAGCATCCATGAGCTTAGCGATCACTAAGGGGCAGGCTGCAGGACTCGGCGTCTGCCCCGCAATCTACTGCGGAAACCGTGACGCAAAAGGGAAATTAGCGAATGCTAATTTTTCCCCTTAGCATCCCGGTTTTAGTGAGAGGCACATGATAGTGCCCAGAATGTTTATGTTTCGTGCTGCTGAGGCATTTGATTTTGTACAAGTGACTCTCGGATGCATAATTAAGGGTAAGCGTGGTGCTGGTTTTATTATAATACAGCAAGCTGCTGAATGACGGTTGATCAGAAAGAGACAAACTAGCAAAAGTGCATCGGTCACCAGACAATTTGAACATGGCATATGATTGGTTAGGATATACATATGCAAGTATTATAAAACCTATCACAAACAAATTCAAAGTAAAACTAGTTTAAAACTAAACCAAAAATCTACTTCCAATGCTATTGTCATGCCTAACCCTAATCCCTCTTCTGTAGCCATGGCTAAGGTCCCCCAGCTCCCATGACTGGTCCCTGGCAACACCCTGTGGTCGGTAGAGATGTGCCATCTGAAATCTGAATAGAGATTCACCATTTTCGTATTACGGGAGCATTTCCGAAAATGAAATATTGACCAGCCAAAAATTTCGGATCGATCCGAAATTCCGGCGCGATTCGGATGATTCACATCTGTTGGTTTTCTGCTTTTTTATGAATTATTTTGTTTTTATTGCTTACTAGTTGTTAAGCCTGCCCGGAGGGCAGTCTCTTGTTGTTGACAGGTCAGAATCCGTGTCCACATATTTGCTTTTCAATGTCCTATCCAAGAGTATCTCTCTATATAAATTAGGGATGTGCATGACTTTTTTTTCCATTTAGTTTCGGCCGGGTTTTTGATTCGGATTGATTCGATGATTCGGATCGATTCGATGATTCGGATCATTTTGCATGATTCAGATCAGTTGGTTTTTCGTCTTTTATACGTTATTTCATTTTTTATTGTTTTTTTAAGAATGGGAAGTAGATTACTACCAATAGAATGTATGTTTTTTTACTTAATTATTCTTTTAGGATTTTTTTTAGGCATTTTTTAGGTGAAATTTTAGGTTTCCTAACTTTTGTTAAAGAAACAAGGCTTTTTAACCATAGGTTTCAATGCAGCATATGAATCCACACACTGCTGGGAAGTGCCTCTCTGCAGTATAATTAATGCAGCATATGAATCCGCACACTGCCGGGCAGCACCTC
Organism: Leptobrachium leishanense; assembly: GCA_009667805.1. Taxonomy (NCBI): domain Eukaryota; kingdom Metazoa; phylum Chordata; class Amphibia; order Anura; family Megophryidae; genus Leptobrachium; species Leptobrachium leishanense. Next base: position 173,958,958 of record CM019067.1, on the reverse strand, counting down.
TGTGGAGATTGCTTCATTGTTTCGGATTGATTAATTTTCTGATCAGTTAGTTTTTTGTTATTTTAGGAGTTATAATTAATGCAGCATATGAATCTACACACTGCTGGGAAGTTACCGGCAGTGTGCGGATTCCTATGCTGACTTATACTGCAGAGAGGCACTGCCCGTCAGTGTGCAGATCTATATGCTACATGCTGCAACATATGAATCCGCACACTGCCGGGCAGTGCCTCTCTGCAGTATAATTAATGCAGCATAAGATTCCGCACACTGCCGGGCAGCACCACTCTCTGCAGTATAATTCAGCAAATGAATCCACACGGGAACAGGCCCCCTTAGATTGTAAGCTCACAGTATCAGGCCTGTCTTGGATCATAAGCTCATGGGAACAGGCCCCGCTTTAATTGCAAGCTCGTGGGAACAGGCCCGTCTTAGATTGTAAGCTTATGGGAACAGGACCCCTTAGATTATAAGCACATGGAAACAGGACCCTCTTTGATTGTGAGCTCATGGGAACAGGCTCAAGGTCAGTGGCGGAAGTACCAGGGTCGCAGCGGTTGCAGTTGCGACCGGGCCCTGGCATTCCGCCACTGGAGGGGGGCCCAGCGCCGCTGCCAGATTCCGGCAAAAAGTGCCGGAATCTGGGAGCAGCGCCGCCGGCTGTTCCCCTCCCTGCGAGCGGCCCACTGGCTTGCAGTTTGGCCGCTCGAGTGGGATGGGAACTAGCTGACCAGCGCACGAGATCTCGCGAAAACTCGGCTGCGCTGGTCAGGTGGTTTCCAGTGAGCGGCCAGGCTGCATGCTTTCAGCGGCCGCTCACCACGGAGAGGAACGGCAGCAGCAGAGGAGCCTGAGGTGAGCTGGGGGGCCCTATATACCCATAAGAGCTGGGGGAAAATCTATCCATTAGCTGGGGCAGTATATCCATGAGCTGGGGCAATATATCCATGAGCTGGGGCAGTATATCCATGAGCTGGGGGCAGTATATCCATGAGCTGGGGCAATATATCCATGAGCTGGGGCATATCCATGAGCTGGGGCAGTATATCCATGAGCTGGGGCATTATCCATGTGCTGGGGCATTATCCATGTGCTGGGGCAGTATCCATGAGCTGGGGGCAGTATCCATGAGCTGGGGCAGTATATCCATGAGCTGGGGCAGTATCCATGAGCTGGGAGCAGTATATCCATGAGCTGGGAGCAGTATATCCATGAGCTGGGGGCAGTATATCCATGAGCTGGGGCAGTATATCCATGAGCTGGGGGCAGTATATCCATGAGCTGGGGCAGTATATCCATGAGCTGGGGCAGTATATCCATGAGCTGGGGCAGTATATCCATGAGCTGGGGCAGTATATCCATGAGCTGGGGGCAGTATATCCATGAGCTGGGGCAGTATCCATGAGCTGGGGCAGTATCCATGAGCTGGGACAGTATATCCATGAGCTGGGGGCAGTATATCCATGAGCTGGGGCAGTATCCATGAGCTGGGGGCAGTATATGCTTGAGCTGGGGCAGTATCCATGTGCTGGGGCAGTATATCCATGAGCTGGGGCAGTATCCATGTGCTGGGGCAATATATCCATGAGCTGGGGGCAAATATATCCATGAGCTGGGGGCAAATATATGCATGAGCTGGGACAATATATACATGAGCTGGGGCAATATATCCATGAGCTTGGGCAATATATCCATGAGAATATATCCATGAGCTGGGGCAATATATCCATGAGCTGGGGGCAAATATATCCATGAGCTGGGGGCAAATATATCCATGAGCTGGGGCAATATATCCATGAGCTGGGGCAATATATCCATGAGAATATATCCATGAGCTGGGGGCAAATATATCCATGAGCTGGGGGCAAATATATCCATGAGCTGGGGCAATATATCCATGAGCTGGGGGCAAATATATCCATGAGCTGGGGCAAATATATCCATGAGCTGGGGGCAAATATATACAGGAGCTGGGGGTAAATTTATACAGGAGCTGGGGGCAAAAATATCCATGTTTGGCTGGGGGCAATATATGTCCATGTGAGCTGGGGGCAATATATATGTCCATGTGAGCTGGGGCAATATATATATCCATGTGAGCTGGGGGCAATATACAATATATATCCGTGTCAGCTGGGGGCAATACTATCTTTTTTATATTGCAGGAAAAAAAAAAGTAAAAATATAGATCTTTTTTTTGGGTGTGTTGGGGGGGCCCTTCATGGATTCTTGCACCGGGGCCCTCAGGTTTCTAGTTATGCTACTGCTCAAGGTGGTGGTGCTGGTGCCCCAGTTTTTCGCCGCACTGGTTCTGGCTCCACAGACGGCGCTCAGAGCCTCCTCTGCACCAGCCGACGGGGGTGACTCAGGGCAGGGGTGATGGTTGTGGGAGAGGCGCTTTGGGCGAGGGACTAGAAAAAACCGATCCGTTGGAGAGGCGATGTGTTTGCACCTCTCCAATGTTTTTTTTTGTTCCTCGCGTAAGCCGGCTGTTTCTCTCCATCGTGCATGCGCAATGCGCAAGTAATCTTGCGCATGTGCATTGCGTCCGTCGCCGCAGGCAGATTACTACCAATAGAATGAACATTTCTTTACTTATTTATTTTTTTAGCATTTTTAGCCATTTTTTTGGGTGAAATTTTAGGTTTTCTAAGTTTTTTTAACCCTTTCGCTGCTGAGCCTTTTCACACCTCTGTGCTGAGTTCATTTTTACCGGTTTCGCTCATCATGTTTAAATGCGATTTGAAGTCACATTTTATTATACAACCCAGACATATTATATAGCGTTCTTTCCAGGAGACTCGGCAGATTCATAATATATCATTATTATATGTATACATCCTGTCTGTATATTCTAACAAAAAATGCAATAAAATTTGAGTTTTCAATAATTTACAACGTGTAAAGTGTTTTTTTCACATTTTTAACATGTGATCGTTTGCGGTTATATTTTCTATGGGTTGCGCTTGTTAAAAAAATTAGAAACCGGGAACCGTTACTTTTTTTGGGGGAAAATTACATGTTTTTTAGCAAACGTCCCCCATAGAAAAAATCGTTAGTGCAGCATCATTGTTCACATTATAATTGAAATGGGAACAATATTGCTCCATTAATGAAAAATAAAAAAAGTTTAATTTTTTTTTAATTTACTTTTTATTTTATTTTTCTTTTAAATTTTTTAAATTACAAAAAATTGTACATGATCATGTTTAGTATCACTGGAAAGGCCATGCTCTGGCCATTCCAATGATATCATACATTAACCCCTAGCTGTCACGGATCAGGAGATGGGGGTTTATTGTAACCCCCTATCTCCACCATAGGTGGCAGCAAGGGGCTAATTGCGGAACTGGCACCATCGCTATGCGCGATGACGCCAGTCGTTAGGGGGATATCCCGGAAGCTTGGCCGACATCCAAGATGTCGGCCAGCTCCGGGAGGGGGACCGCGATACGGTGCATGTTAGCGCCATATAACGATCCAGCCCCCTAGGGGTTAAAGACAGCTGCCACTTGGAAGGGAAGGTTGTGCACTTCCAAGCGGTGCCTGCCTTTGCACGATGGCCCACACGGATGGGGAGTGGGAGAGGTCCGAAGGACCTCCCCTTCAGGCACCTTCCCCGCAATGGGCAGGCGCGATGACGTCTATCGTGCCCTCCAGGGTCCCGGAGGCTGGGCTGACATCGAGGAGGAGGGGCCGCCGCAATCGGCCAGGATCCCGGCCGATTGCTGCTGCAAAGGGAGGATGCGCTCAGCGTGTCCTCCGCAGCGAAGTGTCCATGCGGCAGGATGCGCTGAGCGCGTCCTCCACATGGAAAGGGTTAAAGAAACAAGGCTTTGTAACCTATAGGTTTCAATGAAGCATATGAATCCACACACTGCTGGGAAGCGCTGCTTTACAATACAGTATAATTAATGCAGCATATGAATCTGTACACTGCGGGGCAGCACCTCTCTGCAGATCGATTCGGTGATTCGGATCCGTTCATTTTTCAGATCAGTTAGTTTTTCATTTTTATGAGTTATAATTAATGCAGCATATGAATTCACACATTGATGGGAACTTCCCAGCAGTGTGTGGATTCCTATGCTGCATTAATCATACTGCAGAGAGACACTTCCCAGCAGTGTGTGGATTCATATGCTGCATTAATTATACTGCAGAGAGGCGCTTCCCAGCAGTGTGTGGATTCATATGCTGAATTGAAACCTATGGGTTAAGAAAACCTTGTTTCTTTAAAAAAAAGTTAGGAAACCTAAAATCTCACCCGAAAAATGCCTAAATATACTAAAAAAAATAATAAATTAAGAAACTTTCATTTTATTGGTACTGGTAATCTACTCCCCATTCTTCAAATAAGCAATAAAAAACTAAATAACTCATTTAAAAAAACAACTGATCTGAATCACCTGAATTGATCTGAATCACCGAATCGATAAGAATCACCGAATCAAAACGAAACAAAACAAAAAACTGTTCGAAATGACCCGAAACGGAAAAAAAAGACCCGAAAAAAAACGTCATACACATCCCTAGTGGTCGGCATAGCGCAGTAACTTGCACTTTTTCGGGAGCATCGCCATCCATGGCCCAGTAAGGTGCTGGGTGGTGGAGAAGAGTCAAGATGGTAGAAGAGGCTGTAGTTGTTTATCAAGGCTAAAGGTGTGTTGTAGGAGAACTGGAGGCCTTGACTTTATGCTTGAATACAGACCATGTCTCCCAGATTGCCCCTTTTTGTACCTCACATTTGATTACCCAGTGATTACCTCTACATTGTGCAGATCATTCCGAAAGTATACTGAACGAGACATCCCTACCCATGAAACTACATCTACGCTGGAAAAAAACCCATAGCTATATGGACAAGAGACAAATAAAATTAAACCGAAAGCAATATCTGTATAAATTTTAAATTCAATGTATAGAAAATGTAAAAACTATCCATACACTTTAAAATATAAGTTTCTTAGAATATAAGGTAACATATCATAACAAACAGGAAGATTATTGGGATTGAGGAAAAATGGGTTGCTCTCCAGGGTATACGTAAATCGATCCTCTCCAGGTTTCAAAGACTTTCTGTATTAGCTCTGACTACAAGATCAGAATAAAATAAATGAAGGTGCAAAATAATTACGAAACCCAACAAACACCACTAACTATGTTAGAATTGATGCTGAAAAGGGGCCATTTATAATAGGAATCACCTGCAAGATATCTAGTACAACAAGCACTTGGAAGAAAACCTGATTTTCAGCATTATTTATGCAACCCTGTTACCTATTTATGGCATTTTAGCGACTCTCTGGATGAATATTTCATAGTAAAATAATAAATAAAGAGCTTAAAATGCTTAGTGAAGGAAAATTGGTTGGTACAAAGTGATGACTGCTTCTAGTGCAAGGAATTAATCTAAGAGAAAGGCAATTACTGCAGTAATGTGAGATTAGAGACCAAGTAAAGGAGTGGTAGAGGAGAGAAAATATGGATTTGTACATCATCACATGTAACATTTATTATATTAGTTTCTCGTGGAAGGAAGTGTTAAGGGAAAAGAGCATAGTAATTAGATCACATGCATTTTGGTTATCACCAGAGGCTTGTAATTATAACAAGTCAGCAGATAAAGTACTTGATGATGTTTTCCGGTATGGACAAAATAAATTAATGATTCAGAACAACTCTATGAAAATCTAACCAGGTATAGAACAAATAATGTTATTAATGTGATTAATCAATGTAGGACTTTACATTTGATTACAAGTTCTCTTACTGGCAAAAAGAGTAAACTTGTATATTGCAGGCAAATATAATGTTAGATATTTTTGTTTAATGACATGTGTGTCATAAAGTGACAGGTGTGTCACTTTTGCTCACATCCAATTTACTTTCTTGCTCTGGGTTTCACCTTCTCGATTACAGATGTGGGACCGTTGACATCATTCCATTGATGTGCAGAACTATATCGTTCCTGGGTTTTTGAACAATGGGAATCACACTGGTAACAATATTGCCTGAAGTCTACATTTGTCCTGTGGTGGGACTGGCCTGACAATCAATTCTCATTGCTATATAGCAAAATATTTGTAATAAACAAACAATGAAAATACCTGTATTACCAAAAGGCATTTGAATATTTTATTTCAACTTTCTTTAAATAAATTAATATTTACAATGTCTATTAATTTTTTTTTAAGATTGTGTTTTGCAGTACTGCAAATTAAGATGCATATATACTTCCGATATTCACAAAAAAAAACAGTATTAAATTACTGCGGCTTTATTCCAATCCTGATGTAAACTGAACCCAAGCCTGGAGTTGGTTAATTCGCAACAGCTCTGGTTATGTTTACACCAGGGTTGGAATAGAACGCATAGTGGGTCATATTCCGTAGTTGTTGATAGGATAACTACAGGAAACGTTCCAGATAATGTCTCCGGTAGTTATTTTATTTAAGGAAATCACTATTCCTTTCCTGCTGCAAACGAGGTTTGCGTCATGGATGTAGTGTTTCTTTGCTCGAGGTTACTGTTCATTAACATCTATATTTATAATGGGAGACATTAATGTTTACCTCCACGTGGAAATGCAGGCTATTCCAATGTAGTTTGCCCTTCCACCCGGAAATGTTATTTCACTGTGAAATAAAGTCTCCTCAAAACTGGCGTTAAGTGTTTTTGCATTGGCAATCACATAACGTGCTTTGAAACCCCCCATGAATTCCCTTATTCACCCCTCATCCCGCGGTGCGATCTGCTGCTTTCGCTCATCACATGCAGAGTGAGACCGGGAACAAATAGTTTCTAGTCTCCCTCCGCGATTCAAATGCAGCGCTGCACGATCTCAAGAGAACAAGTTCGCGTAGACCCTGAGGCAAGGATGAGCAAGGCTCCATGGAGTCTTATGGTGTAAGGACCGTCGCCGCCGGCGTAATAAAAAGCCTAAACCCAGAGCTGGCTCATAGTAGTGAGACTTTCAATAGCAGTACCGCTACTCACCTCTGCCTGTGCAATGCTCAGGTGTTGCCTAGATCACCTAATACTCCTGCATAAAACCAGGCCACACCTGAAGCCCAATTCTTCCACATTGTCTTGGAAATATCTAAGCTGCAAGGAGCTACCTGCTGGTCCTCCAAGAATCCTATGACCCATACTCTGCTGGATCCTATCCTCTTAAGGCTATCTCTGTTATATCTCTCCTGGACTTATTATTTACAAACCTCCTGGGTCTCCTATTTACTACAGACCTCTGGACTTGTCATCCTCCTGGATCTCCCAAGTTTACCTTACCTGGATTATAAGGACTTGCCCACATCTCTAGTACTCAAATATATTCATATATATATAACTTAAGTATTCTCTGCTTCTGTTTTCCCATTTGTTATTATCTGCAGTTTCTCCCTATATTTAGTCTGTTCTGCCTTAGTCTGTTTATCCCTCTTTATGTATAGTTTAATGTTTCTTATCCATATATATTATTCTCTGCCTTAGCTCAGACTCTAGACCTGTAACCTGTGTATATATTGTGTATATATATATATGTATATATATGTTGTGGTGAAGGACTAAAAGTGAGATAAAAAGCCTCCACACTATAAGTGTGTTTTAATATTGCAGAAGCCACCTGCAAATCATAGCAATTCAAAGAATTGCATCCCAGAGCTCCTGTGCCACATTCCCCATATGCAGCAAGGAATTCTGGGTAGGATATGCAAATGCCATCTGTCTCACTTTTATACATCCTGGATCTGTTATTACATAGAACCCTAAAATCAATGCTATGCCACACTGTGGCTTTGTAGCAAAGATAAGGTTATGCAACTGGTCAAAGCCACTCCCAATCTCTCCTCCCCTATTCCTTAGCTTTTCTCCTCTATTCAGTATTCTCCTACTTCTCTCGCTTACCCCTCCTAGATTCTGTTGTTGCCTCGGCCTATTTCTTTTTGTGCCTTTTACAATAAATCCTTATAAATAAATATATCTGGTTTGCTAGTATTCATTGCACATTGGCTCGCACCTACCGCCCCGGAAGCAGCACCTGACATATGGACTCCATGAGGTGATACATGCGGCGGGATCTGGCAGCCTTGCACTTCGTTCCTGAATACGGACAGTAAAATATAAATGGTAAGGAAAATATGCACGTGCAGATTTTCCTGCTTACCATCTGCATTTTACCATTTAACTATAGAATAGGGGTCAGAGTTTGCAGCTTCACCGTAAACAAAAAGAATCCAGAATTAAAATCAACTGAATTCTTACTCCTTGCGCCATGTAACTTACGAAATCTGAAAAGGTGCAGAATTCACAGAACCCAATAATTTCCAAATATATGAATGTAGTGAAATTAGACATCAGCAGGTTTCTAGAAATCTATTACTATACAAAATATTAGTCATATGCCTGTTACAAATGAAACTAATAAGTCTGCTTTACGTTTTTCCACCAGTTCCAACAAATGATTATTTGATATACTTCACTTTATTTGAGAAGAATGACAGGATTCCTATTGAGAGACTTTCTGGTCTGGGTATTTTTCTGAAGATGCAATAACTTAAAAATATGAAACGTAGAAAGTATTCTCATGTTCACACTATTATCTGTGAATACAGCGGAATGTGAGTTTAAACTAGGAATGCAATAACAAGGACATTGTATCTAGGCACGTTCTGTATGAATCAAATGTGGCAGACATGTCTGAACCTAAAATGAGAAGCACACAATAGGGGTTATTCAGAAAGCACTGAAATTTCAGTGAAAGGCTTTCTAGCTCGGTGAGCTTCAGGGATTCCATTTCGCCACCCAACGGTGAATTCACTTTTCACCACAGGGTCACCGAAGTGCACTGAAGATGGAGTTGCCGAAGACTGCTGAAGACCACCAAACTGACTGCCAAAAACCTCAGAACACCGCCGAATTGCAAAATAAACAACCACGGAACTCTGCTATTTTTCAAATAGGTGTTTAAACCAATAGAAAATACATTAAAATGGGTCTAAATAATAAAAAAGGTCATATAAAAATAATACAAAAGATCTGTTACAGAATTAAAATAAAACACATTTAACCCTTTCACTGCTGAGCCATTTCACCCCTGTGTGCTGAGCCCATTTTTACCGGTTACGCTCACCATGTTTAACCCCTTAATGACCCCTGACGTACCCTGTACGTCCTGTCCTCGGGTCTCCCTTAGACTCGCGGACGTACAGGGTACGTCAGCGGCGCCAAATCCCCCTCCCGCCCGATACTCACCTCCCTCGTCGGATCCCACGGCGATCTGGCAGGGAGGAAGCCTGCCCATGTTATTTACATGGGCAGGCAAGGCTGATGACGTCGCCACGCTGCGTGGTGACGTCATCAGAAGGTGCCCCCATGTGTTTCAATGGAGGGGAGGGGGGGCTCCTTCGGAGCCCTCTATCTCCCCAACCATTGAAGCTAGGGAGATGCCGTTTGCACCGCTGGAGAGGGGAGAGCCTCCCCTTTCCAGCGGTGTATGGCATTAACAGTTTCGCCGCCGGATCGCTTTTCGGCGCCAATTGGCGCCAAAACGCGATTCAAACCTGGAGGGGGGCTGACATCTTGGATGTCAGCCAAGCCTCCAGGTCCCCCCCACCCACTGACAACCTCACCATATGTGTGAGGATGTCAGTGGGCCAGTTAACCCTCTAGCTGCCATGTAGAGATAAGGGGATCCTAAGGATCCCTTTATCTCCCGATCCATGGCAGCTGGATGGTCATATTTGCCATAATTTAAAAGGCCTGATTATGGCCTTTCAAATGATACCAAACATGACCAGGTTTGGTTTTAAACAAAAAATTAAAAAAAATTAAATAAAAAAAAATAATAAAAAAATTAAATAAAATAAAAAAATGATTTTTTTTTTAAAAAGTTTTTTTTGTCTGAGGGGAGTTTAATTAAATAGGACCTAGGCTGTCATCTAAAAATAATTAGCACAAAATGGTCAGAATGAGCGCAGCGCACATAGGTGAACTGGCTCAGCAGTGAAAGGGTTAAAAGGTAAAAACATGTAAAAATTGGGTATTTCTATTCTCGGGATAAAATTTGGAAACTATTTAGCCGGGGTCTTTATTGGTGGTTATAGCTTTAGGGGATTAAATTACGAAAAAGTGTGTTTTTACCATTTTTTTCATCATATTTCATATTTTTTTTAGATTAAATTATTGGATATGATGGAAATAATGGTATTTCTAGAAAGTCCATTTAATGGCGGGAAAAAGTGTGTATAATATGTGTGGGTTGAATAAACGAGTAAGAGGAAAATTTGATCTAAACACGAGCAGCGCAGAAACGTAAAAACAGCAGCGGTCACTAAAAGACGGATTTGTGTAAAACCGCCCGGTCACTAAGGGGTTAAACGTGATTTGAAGTCACGTTTTATTATACAACCCAGACAAATTATATATCGTTCTTTCCGACAGACTCGGCAGATTCATAATATTATTATATGTATACGTCATGCCCTGCCTGATTATTATAACCAAAAAATGCAATAAAATTAGAATTTTCAATCATCTACACAGTGTAAAATGTTGTTTTTTCACATTTTAACATCCGAGCCTTTGCAATTGTAATTTCTATGGGGTGCGAATGTTAAAAAAATTAGAAATAGGGACTCATTACATTTTTTTGGGGGGGAAATTATGTGATTTTTAGCAAACCCCCATAAAAAATATCGTTAGTGCAGCATCATTGTTCACATTATAATTGAAATGGGAACAATATTGTTGCATTAATAAAACCAATTTTTTTTTTATATTTTCAATTTTTTTCCTTTAGGGTCAACATGGTCATGTTTGGTATCAATGGAAAGGCCATGCATTAACCATTAACCCCTAGCAACTATGGATCGGGAGATGGGGGGGTCATTGGACTCCCCTATCTCCACCATAGATGGCAGCTAGGGGTTAACTCCCGAACTGACGTCATCGCATCCATGCGCGACGACACCAGTAGGTGGGGGAGATCCCGGAGGCTTGGCTGTCATCCAAGATGTCGCCACCTCCGGGAGGGGTTAAAGGCAGCCACCACTTGGAAGGGTAGGCACCTCCCTCCTCCATTTCAGGTACCTTCCCTGCTCTGGCGGGGGTGTGGGGTGTGTCAGGAATAGACGTCATCGCACCCAGCACGATGACACTATTGCCAGGGTCCTGGAGGCTGGGCTGACATCCAAAATGTCAGCCCGCACCGGGAGGCCGCAGCGATCGGCTGTAATACCGGCCAATCACTGGCTGCAAGGATAGGATGCACTCAGCCCATCCATAGCACAGGAGAGCCACTTGGCTGTACACGCTGAGCGCTTCCTTAGCAGCCATGTGGTTAAAAAAATTGGGAATTAAAAATTTTGTCTAAGAAATAAATAACTACATAAAAAGATGGTTTATTTAAAATGAAAAGAAAGGTTGATTAAAAAAATAAAAAAAGAGAATATTTTTTTTACATTGAATCCTATGGGATTCGCCTGTTTAACCCCTTCCCGACCGCTGACGTACCCTGTACGTCCTGTGTTCGGGTCTCCCTTAGACCCGATGACGTACAGGGTACGTCAGCGGCGCCAAATCCCCCTCCCGCCCGATACTCACCTCCCTCGTCGGATCCCACGGCGATCTGACAGGGAGGAAGCCTGCCCATGTGATTTACATGGGCAGGCGAGGCTGATGACGTCGCCACGCTGCGTGGTGACGTCATCAGAAGGTGCCCCCATGTGTTTCAATGGAGGGGAGGGGGGGGCTCCTTCAGAGCCCTCTATCTCCCCAACCATTGAAGCTAGGGAGATGCCGTTTGCACCGCTGGAGAGGGGAGAGCCTCCCCTTTCCAGCGGTGTATGGCATTAACCATTTCGCCGCCGGATCACGTTGCGGCGCCAATTGGCGCCAAAACGTGATTCAAACCTGGAGGGGGGCTGACATCTTGGATGTCAGCCTAGCCTCCAGGTCCCCCCACCCACTGACAACCTCACCATATGTGTGAGGATGTCAGTGGGCCAGTTAACCCTCTAGCTGCCATGTAGAGATAAGGGGATCCTAAGGATCCCTTTATCTCCCGATCCATGGCAGCTAGATGGTCATATTTGCCATCATTTGAAAGGCCTGATTATGGCCTTTCAAATGATACCAAACATGACCAGGTTTGGTTTTAAAAACAAATGTAAAAAAAAAATTTAATAAAAAAAAATAATAAAAAAATTAAATAAAATAAAAAAATTTTTTTTTTTTAAAGTTTTTTTTGTCTGGGGGGAGTTTAATTAAATAGGACCTAGGCTGTCATCTAAAAATAATTAGCACAAAATGGTCAGAATGAGCGCAGCGCACATAGGTGAACTGGCTCAGCAGTGAAAGGGTTAAAAGGTAAAAACATGTAAAAATTGGGTATTTCTATTCTCGGGATAAAATTTGGAAACTATTTAGCCAGGGTCTTTATTGGTGGTTATAGCTTTAGGGGATTAAATTACGAAAAAGTGTGTTTTTACCATTTTTTTCATCATATTTCATATTTTTTTTATATTAAATTATTGGATATGATGGAAATAATGGTATTTCTAGAAAGTCCATTTAATGGCGGGAAAAAGGGTGTATAATATGTGTGGGTTGAATAAACGAGTAAGAGGAAAATTTGATCTAAACACGAGCAGCGCAGAAACGTAAAAACAGCAGCGGTCACTAAAGGACGGATTTGTGTAAAACCGCCTGGTCACTAAGGGGTTAAACCTGTTGAACTGAATCAATTAAAATCAGGGCATTTTACTGACACTTGTGCGAAATTCGGCATTCTCTGACTAGATTAACCATTACTTATCTATGGGACAATTTCGCTGCTGCTAAGCTTGTCGATCCCCTGCAAACTGCACCATATTTCTCTGTCAATTTGCATGTATTTGGCAAATTGACAGTTCAGTGAATAGGCGTATTGCCACGAAAAATGCACTGTACGGTGAAATTCACCATTTGGTGCAATTCGGTGGCAAGATTGTCGCTTTCTGAATAACTTACTATAATAAAGAGTTTGTACTATTTCCAGTATTGTCTGGATGCTAAATTACTCATAGAAAGTTAATTTCATAGAATGAAGCAATACACAAAACACATCCAGTTCTCTTAATATTTTTTTGTTGGACCTGAAATGATTTTGGAATTTCAACATCACTCTTTTTATTTCCATGTTGGCATTATGTATATATATATATTTATGCTGTATGTCGGGTTCTACAGATTCCTGACCCACAGTTTTTTTCTATCTCTGTACGCTATAATGGTTATGTTTATTATTGCAGAATCAATTTGCACATCACAGCATTTCAAAGAACTGCATCCCAGAGCCCCTGTGCCACATTCCCCATATGCAGCAAGGAACTCTGGGTAGGATATGCAAATGACATCTGTCTCACATTTATTGCATCCTGGGTCTGTTTTTACACAGAACCCTTAAATCAATGCCACGCCATACTAGATGGCTTTTTTTTTTAGCAGAGACCAGGTATATGATAATAATCAAATATTATATTTCATGTGTACTTTTTCTCTTTTTCCCTTCAGCTATCCTTTGCAGCAACAACACCCGTTCTAGCTGATAAGAAAAAATATCCGTATTTCTTCCGGACTGTTCCATCAGATAATGCTGTTAATCCAGCAATTGTAAAATTCCTCGGACACTTCAAGTGGCAGAGAGTGGGAACCTTAACCCAAGACATACAAAGGTTTTCTGAGGTAGGTTATCTATTTCAACTCAATAATTGTGAAAGGAACAATTATATTAAAAGAAACCTCCTTAAGTAATTGAATATTCTATTAATGGACTATATTATTTATGTGTCTATATACTGTATATATAATACTGGTTGACTACTCTTGATCTGAAATACTCTGAAGACCTGAGTTTTACAGTTTTGTATTACTTTGTTGTATTTTTTTTCTGTGGGTTTTTTGATCCATTCCTGGGCACCACAAGTTACTCCAATTTATTTTTTTAGACTTAGGCTAGGGTCAGACTGAGGCAGTGCGAACGCGCGTTCTGGCGCACTTAATCACGGCCGCACTAGCAGCAGATGCCGGGCAATGACGGCCAATATACGAAGTACGGTCGCACAAAAGTCCGGCTGCGCAACGCAAGTGGAAAATGAACGCATTTTTTCGAGAACGTGAAACCGCTAGTACTGATGTACAGAGTGCGCTGCGCCCGCTAGAGGCGTGTGTGCGTGAATTGGAGACATCAGACGCTGCTAATGTCCGGCCAACATAACGTCCAGATGCAAGAAGTGTTTTATTGATGATCCGTACAAAATCACGGACGAAAATGCGCATAGTATGACCACTATCACGTATTCTGTGAAAAAATGCGTCCATTCGTTCGAACGCACTTTTTCACAGACAACATAAAAATGCGTTCGTCTGACCCTAGCCTTAACGGGGATGTTTCTATTACTGGCTCGGCTGGAATACAGGCTACTGATTGTTATAAAACTAACATAGAGTTCAGATCTTCTCATAATACTGTTAGGGTCATATTACATCCTCTGCGGAAATGCGCTTGCGCAGCGCAATTTTTTTTGCGCGCAGCGTCCAGCGTTATCGTGCGAAAATTAACGTGATATTCGGATCCGAACGCATTTTCTCATCCGTCAAAAAATAACGTTAGTAAAAAAAACGCGCAAAACGAAGTGTAATACGCGCGCAGTACCGTTGCGCATGTAAATCAGTACGTGGACTGTTTTTTTCGCGGGATTCAGCCAATCAGAATTAAGAACCTTAATTGACATCAATTCACCTTAATTGACTCACTAATGTTTTTGCGCCTGTCAAAATAAATCTGAGTATACATGCTGCAGCAATAAAAAAAATATGCACGAATTCCCAAAAAAAAATTGTTTGGGTATGTGTAGAATGTGTAACTATACTGTGCTGTATTTTTTGTTTTCGTGCTGGTGTATTTTGTTTTGGCCAGAACGTTCAGATTTGCAGTTAACACCAGGTTTTCAAAGACGTTAAAATTATGCGCGCAAACGTCATTCGTAGGAAGTTGCGCATCTATTGAAATACCATCCGCGTAACGCATTTGCGCTCACAATGTTAAGTATAGGACGCGCACAGTTCATCACGCTCGCACAAGTCCATCCGCGTTAAACGATAACACGCATCGTTTGCACGAACGTTGAAATACGACGTTCTGCGCAAATGGTTTTGTCCTTGCACAAATGCGCATTTGCGTGCGCGCAAAACCGATACGCGAGGAACGCAATATGGCCCTTAATGTCTTTATGTAAGTAGAACTTTTTCGGGGGAAGTCGCATTACTATATGTTGTACTTTAGTGGAGTTTGATGCAGCCATTCATACCATACATAATTACTGTGAAAGGTATTGTTCTGGGATGCACTTCATTCCATTTTATTGCTGCAGAACTATGGGATACAAGTATACACAAAGCATATTACTCTGAGTTTTACCGCTGTAGAGCTCTGGGATACACTAGCACACAAAGTACATTACTAAGAGTTTTATTGCTGTGATGCGTTGGGATATAATTATCTATGTTTTCATTACAGTGGGCTTTTATTCCTGTGGAGTTTCGTGATATATTCATGGACACTGCAAATTACTCAGTTTTATTACTATACACTTCTGGGATACATCTTTGCACATAAAGTATTACTGAGAGTTTGAAGGCTGGGAAACTTTGATATACTCATATACACTGAACATTATTCATTAAGGTCTGAATGTGCATCTTGAATGTAAAATTTAAATAAACATGAAAGCTGACTATTTTTAATTCTATAGTGCAAAATAGTTAGCAACAAAATCGCAAATTCTCTGTCAGATTTTATAAACTTAGCGACACCAGTTTAAATCTGAATTGGGACATTCAAAGAAGATTGTGCTTTGTCTGTTTTTACTCGGCATACACCTCCAGAGATATTCATGCAAAATAGGTGAACAGCAGCCAAGATGAATTGACACATATCATTTGAATTTCCTTTTTCATGATTAAGGCTGGGGTCAGACGAACGCAGTGCGAACGCGCGTGCAGCCGCACTTTATTATGGCTGTAGTAGCAGCAAATGACGTCCAATGACGGCCAATATACGAAGTAGGGCCAAACGAAAGTTTGGTCGCGCAACGCAAGCAGCAGACGAACGCATCTTCGTAAGAACGTCGAACCGCTAGTACTGACGTACAGAGTGCGCTGCGTCTGCATAGCGGTGTGTGTGCGTGATTAGGAGACGTCAGACGCTGCTCATGTCCGGCCAACATAACGTCCAGACACCCAAAGTTTCCTGGTTTGGATCCGTAAAAAATCACGCACGAAAATGCGCATCATATTACCACTTTCGCGTCTTCCGTGAAAAAATACGTCAAGGCGTTCGGATGCACTTTTTTACAGACGATGTGAAAAATGCGTTTGTTTGACCCTAGCCTAAATATGTGTAGCTCACCAGTTTCAAACTGCAAGTTTTTTCATTGACCAAGTTTATATTATGAATTTGCCATTAGGTTTCCATTCTGCCATTTTTGAACAACCAACGTCTCACATTGTTATTGCAATTTTAGTTGATTGAATGGCAACTCCATGCAATGGAGTCAGAATTAACATACAGGTCGTTTCAAAGAAAGGTGAAAATCAGGAGAATTAGTGGGAGAAGAGAACAATCTAGACCAAATAGCCGATTTCGAAAGAGAGATAAAGGGGAGAATTTTTAGGGTTTGGCTATTTTGACCTAGAGTTTTCCCTTCTCCAGTCATTCTCCTGAGTTTCCCCTTTCTTTGAATAGACCTGTTAGTGTATCCATGGCCATCCAGTGTCCTTTTAGAGTCTTTCACTACCCAAGAAAATGTTTATTGACCTTTTTTTCTTTGATAAACAATTAAAAACAAAATTTTTGTTATTGTATTGTAGACCAGGCCTGATAGAAAGGTAGTTTTTTCAATTTTAAGCATCGATGGAGGTGCAACTTTAGCTTTTGTATTCTTGAACCTGGTTAGCTGTGTAAGAGCTAACTAATTGAGGTGTGAACAAAAGAAACAGGGCTATTCACTATCCAGTGTAGGTTACCATTGTTGCAAACTGGGGACAAAGGAAATTCTAGCAGCGGCTGGTGCAATTTCATTGATGAAGCATTACCTGCCACTATTTGAATTGCTGTCTTGGAAAGCACCAAAATTAATGTCATTACAACAATTGCAATATTTTCCGTAGTTTGCAGCAATGGTGAACTACAGTGGCTAGTGAATAGCCTACAAAGACCTTTAAAGCTGAACTATCCTGCCTTTGCATATATAGGACAGTGTTTGTTAAAGGTCCTTGTGTCATCCTGAACCCAATGATGCACCTGAGATTTAAGTAACTCACCTTTAAATTCATTCACTAAGTATTTTGCTAAACCTATAGGCCATGAATGGGGAGCTGCAAATGGCCATTTTTACAAGCCATTTTATATTTGTGGGTCACCATTGATGTCTCTATTCCTGCCAAGACCATGCTCGATATTGGCACAGTCACTCGTATTGGCTCCATGGCTCCAAGTGTGACTCTGCATGAACTCTGAGCAAGTGGGAAGTTTTAAATGACACTAGGAACTATTTATTCCCAGTCTTCCACCGCTTGCAGCTAGTGGAAGTGGCATTAAAGGATCTGAAGGCAGTTTTGGACTTTTTTCTAAAAAAAAATTTACTGTGTTTTTTTTAAAAAAAAATCTCTTAGCACAAGATTCTGAGAGCCAGTATTCATGTTTCAATAACAGCCTGTTGTGAGAAGAATGAGCTACCATGGAATAGTCCATTCTTCTCATGGCAGCTGCAAATTAATATAAAAAGTATAGGAGCCATTAACTTATAGTAAGCAGCTGCATGGTCTGAGCAGCACAAGAAAAGCTGTTGAAAGATAATTCACAACTTGTGACAGAGCCAGGTATGGAACCAAAATTGATTGCGAGTTAGACAAGCACAACACACTGAAAGTGCTCTTTACCTTCCACACTTAAGTTCACCCAATATACTGTAATATCATACATGGGTGCAGTGCCCTCAAATAAACTTAATACACCTAAATTGGTGAAGGAAGCATGCAGCTGAAACACGTATCTTAAAATTCTCCTTTATTACTCTGAGCCACCCTTGGCTCTCGGTTACAACACGTGCTGGATATTTTCACGGCCACCTTCCAGCCTCTTAGCAATAAATGTTGAATGCAAAGGCACAGAACAGTGTGTCCCCTTATACCCAACAGCATAGAGAAGTACTTGTGAATAAATTCACGAGGTCTTGGGCCACAACATAGACTCTGTAGCATGTGTGTGGAGGTTGTTTAATCGGCACAACCTCAATGAATGCATATATATACGACAGTGGATTATAGCAGAATATTGCTAAAATAAATGCTCTAATCCAATAAAAAGCATAAAACATAAATTAGCTCCAGGTCCATAGTGAATGATGAGACCCTTTTCGTCCAGGATTCCATCTCGATTGCCAGCTTCCTCAGACGGCTTCTGACTGTTGAACATCTTGAGCTGTTGGCTTAATGGCAGGGTTGGAATCTACCCCAAAGATTGCTTTAGTTAACTGGTTTGCTGATGCCTATGGTTCTTTATACATGGTTACAAAGTAACACAACCTGTTAAAATAAAATAAATACTGAAAAATTGCCAGTGACAAGTACAATCAATATAAAAAATAAATTGATGCAGTGGCGTGTCCTGATGCCAGCAGAAGCAGCTGCCTGTAGCATGTGCTCCGTGCAGGCGCCAGGAGAAAATCAAACCAGTGGCTATCAGACCACAACCCCAAGGCTTGGAGAAGGACATGCCACCTTCAAAGCCTCCAAGGGAGCAGGATTCGGAAAGATCGGTGAAAAAAGATTGGAAGGGAGACATCCAAGAAGGTGGATCTCCGTGCTCGCAGTTCTCCCGGTCCCATGATGAGGAGGACTTTCGCCATCATCCTCCCCTGCAGTTGCACCAGTTTCAGAATCGCAACTTAAAGAAGTACTGCAGGAGTTCAGATCTTCCTTGCAAACAGATTTCAGGGCTATTACTCTTGATATACATAAAGAAATTAGGGATCTGGAAGACACAACAGATCACTTGGAATCTAAAATAGATGAATAATGCCTAGCTTACAATGAACTGACCAACACATATCATAATCTGAAAGCTGTCAGGCTTCATCGCTGGTAGGGTACCAGTCTGGGTGGTATGAGCCCAGTATGCAGATGGTTCACAGGGAAAGACTGACAGGAGGGACCAGGACGTTTTGGAAGATACTGGGACTGTACCTTGGGGAGGCAAACAGGACACAAGGGGGATTCCAGGCAAGATACAATAGGGTGTTCCAGTAGAGTTGTCAGGATGGTCCTTTGTTCAGAGGCAGATAGAAGACGGGTAATCGATAGTCAAGCAGGGGGTCTTGTACACGGAAGTCTATGGATATTCAGGGAGCTTCAGGAGGCACGTCTTTTACACACAGCTTAAACAGGTTAATGCAGAAGCATTGCTGAGGAGGTGGAACTGAACTTTATGCAAGGCAGGGGTGTGGAGTGAGTGTGTGTCAGGTGATTAACTGTTTGTGTGCCTGGTAGTGCTGAACGTGAGGGCAGCACTTTTCATGGAGCTGCCTGAGCATCGATGGTGCGCACAGCAGCATAGATCATATACACAGCCGCATTGAAAGCGACATGGGCAGGACAGCATGGCACAGGAGCAGGGTGGGCATGACAAAAACGTCCCACGACACTCTTCTCTCCAAGGTAGCAGACAAGGAAGTTAGGTCCGGGAGGATTAACATTAGAATCAGTAGAGTCCCAGAGACTGTTAAAAATTAATCTTTACCTTCATATTTAAAGGAGATTTTCTGTGTGTTAATACCTGATGTTGCTGAAAAAAATTTACTAATTGATTGAGTACACCGAGTGCCAAAACCAAAATCACTACCTAGTACGATCCCCTGGAATATTCTGATCTGTTTGCACTATATTGTGGTGAAAGAAAAACTGATGGAGGCCCGTAAAGACGTAAAACCACAACACTACCTGATCCTTTCAACAAGGTTGCCTTCTTCCCCAACCTTCCAGTGGCTACAGTGACCAAACAGCGAGAGTTTCAGACGGCGATGAAAATCCTACGAAAGCATAAGATCCAATACAGGTGGGAATTTCTCACAAAACTCCTGATATGGGTGGCAGGAGACCCTTCATGTGAACCCCTCCCCATGGTAGCTATGCTTCTTCAAAAATGGAACCTCCTGGGTGAATGTACACCTCCACAACAGATGTCAACCTCTCCCTCGAAAGTCTCACCAGAATGGCACTGTGTTAACACAGTAACTGAGCTGCTTCTCAACAGGTTTGAACTTCATTTGCCACTTTAGTGGCTCATGCTCCAGCGGGTGGGTCTTATCTGTCTACCCTCCCTACCCAACAACAGAGGCTGCCTGACAATTTTGGCCTTGATCTGTTTCGGGCTGAAGAAAATATGGAGTGATTACCCTCCCACCCCTCCCCACTCGTGGTGGGTTGTGTTTTTGTTTCTCTCCTCTTCCCCTCCCTCCTCCCCATTTCACTTATGAGTGACACTGACTCCTGCGCTATGCGGTGGTACAGGATTTCCGGTTGAACTTATTTTGACTCTTATGTGTCATATCATCCTTAAATGTAATTTCCTAGACCAATTCATTATGCCGATATTTATTCTGTAATCTTCTCATAATGGTTTTAATCTCGGACAATACCTATCGCTAATGACACTAAGCATTGTTGTCCTCTGTCCCCGCTCTTGTACACCCTCTCACTAGAACCATTGGTGCGGATTTCCAGGGACTCTCATTTGGCCACACAGAATTTAAGGGGACTTTATTTGTGGATGATATCCTACTTACGATTTAGATCCCCTCTTCTTCTTTACCAGTGTTACATGACTGCCTATCAACATGTGCGATGGTCTCATATCATAAAATTTATATATTAAAAACCCAAGCCTTAGGTTATAACCTCCTCTAACAGGAATTCAGAGATTTGAAAAATATATATTCCTATGACTTGAGGACACACTCGTTAAAATACTTAGAAGTTAATATTTCCTTTTACAAGCATATTTATGTAAATTTAACTATTTTCCTCAATTTGCTGCAGAATATATGCCTTCAGTAGTCCCGCCTTGAGCTCTCTTGACTGGGTCCAATGGCAGCACTGAAAATTACGTTACTTCCTAAACTCTATATTTTTGGGCCTTACTGATTTCGCTGCCCAATACATTCGTCACTACTCTTCACTTCATTTTTCTCAAATATATTTGACTGAAGAGGTGGACTGGCTCTCCCGAATATTGTCCAATATCAGAAATATGCAATGATAGCAATAATAGGTTCCTTGGTCTGTGGCCCACACCGCTGCAGTGGAGTCTGCTCCTGTGGCCTGTATGATTCTAGAGAGATCCTCTAGGTGCCCAGATCCACTAGAACCCACCTACACTTACTTCCCTTTGGATGCCAAGTCCTACACACATGGGATCTAGTGGCCTCTAAACTTTGCAACTTTCACCCGATTGCCTTAGCCACCCCTATCTCTGCTTTACGTTATTTGATAAGGAACTTCAACCCCCTCACATGGTCCAGTTCTGCATTTTGTTAGGCACTATCATCTCTATATGCTGGATGGTTTGTTATCCTATCCTCAATTTCAAAATATAATATCACGACACACCTGCAATTTCCATACTTGCAGTTCAGATTGCTCCTGAATAAGATGGGGGATGGGTTCACTTTTACCCCCTAATACCACCTTGCTTTCCTGTTTCAAACTATACTGTATTGATCCATCCCCTCACAATAGGGTTCTCTCTCTGTGTTATCAAACACTGTTGGGCGCTCTTCCTTTTAAAATGCAATGGTTCCAGCAGAGTTTGTAACTGGATCTGGGGAGGGAATTCCCTGATGCGACCTGGTATCAAAGATTTAACAATGATAATGTGAAGTTCCACTGTGTCCCTGGTAGAAACAAGGAAGAAAGTGTTGTATAGATGATATATAACCCCAGATAAAGAGGGCCATTATAATCCAAGGGCTACCCCAACCTGTTGGCAATGTCTTGGTGAACCAGGGAAATACTTTCACATATTGTAGAGCTGTCCCTCTCTTTGGGAGGAGGTGGCCAGCTGTCAGGAGTCCCTTGTCTGGGGGGGTGACGAGACTCGGCACACCGGGCATCATGGCGGCAGACTTCTGGTCCATTGGCCTAGTCCTGTGGCTCCAGGGTGCTGGTGACCACATGGTGCTTGTGGCACTCCGCCATTCATTGGATGTCTGGGATGGGAGCCTTCTGGTCTGGCCTGCAAGAGAATCGCGGCATCCAGAGAGGGTACCAAAGATAGCGGTGGCCGTTCGGACTCAGTGTGGGGATATGCCCCCTTGTGCCGGGAGTAGCTGTGGGACGTGCCCTTTCCTCTGGGGGTGTACCTTCTGGTTCAGTTGGCCAGTCAGCCCACATGGAAAAAAATATATATTTGAAATATATTTTTAAAATACTGTACTGTACATTCTTAATTTATTCTTCCCAAATATATTGACATATATTTGAAATACTACAATTTTGGCCATATTCAATATTCTGCTATACTCTGATTTTGGCATCTGGACTAACATGGCTTTCCAAATCTA
Organism: Leptobrachium leishanense; assembly: GCA_009667805.1. Lineage (NCBI taxonomy): Eukaryota > Metazoa > Chordata > Amphibia > Anura > Megophryidae > Leptobrachium > Leptobrachium leishanense. Next base: position 173,936,300 of record CM019067.1, on the reverse strand, counting down.
CAGAAAAATATATTTCAATATATTTGTGAATATGTTCAGAATATATGTTGAAATATATTTCAAGTGTATTTTGGAATGCATTGTGAAATGTGCTGTGATTATAGTCTAGAATATATGTGAAATGTACTTCAAATGCAAAACTTGTGGCAGATAAATGAAAAAAAAATATTACTATTAAATTTTGGTGGCTAATTTGAACCCGATTCTTGTAAAGTCGAGATTTGCCTCTCCACAGAGAGGTACTATTAGGTGTCTTGCCCAAGGACATTTACTGGAGAGGTGCTATATCCAGGATTTGAACCTGGGTTTCCACAGTTAGAGAGAAGTGATGTTACTCTACTCCATCCAGACAGTATAAGGCTTGTGTTACTTGCACATAGAAATGTTAAAACGGGCTCATATTTCAACTCCAAATAATATTAGACTTATTTGGGCAGAGTGTAAAATACTTTCTTTTCAACTTTACCACACCAGAAATTGTCAGTGGGCCAATAATTAGAGTGGAGGACATTTCTGTATGCCAGTAACACAATATTTACCCCCACAATTATACTGGCTAGATGGAGTAGAGGCAGGGCTTTTTTTCAGAGGGTACTCTGGGGTACTCAGTACCGGCACCTCACCACCAGTCAGAACGAACAGGAGAGAGCATGATGCTCCTCCCTCCTCCTGCAGTGGTGTCAAGGTCCACCCCGTGTACCTGTCTAGCAAACCTGGATCTAAGAACTTTGCCCTGGATTTCTTCATTCTTGGATTCCAGTCCAGGTTTTGCCCAGGCTAAGCACCATGTCCATGCTCCTGGAGATCCAGCCTGGGTTTTCCTGTCTAGCCCTGGACTTCCAGCTGAGGCCTATCCATGTTTAAGCCTCCTTAAAAGGCAGAGAGACCCAGCCAACAGTGGGTCTGCATTATTGTTCTCCCTGACTGAGGTCACTTGGTGGTGTGCTAACCTGCTCTTCCAGAACCAGCTTATCCTACGTATCCAGGACCCATCTGTCTACCCGTGGATTACAGTTGTTGATCACCCTCTGACCTCTTTGATCCAGGTACCACTGTCCAGACTTCCTCTTGGTGGGCCCTGTCTGCAGTCTAGGACTGCACTACCCACAATCCACGGACTCTCCCTGGACTTTATTGCTATTCCCTTTGTTCTTTTGCCTGCAGTTAAGGACCATTTATGTTTTATTAAAGAATCTGCATTGCATGACTCCTGTCTGGCCTCCCCTCTGTGTCACCGCCTGCTGGGCTCATACCAGAACTGCACACGCCTTGTGACAGAATGCAGACCCCATCTTATTACGAGTCTGCGGTGATACAGGTGGTGGTGGCATCCATGAAAATGGCTGTGGAGAACTTCCTGCAGCAACTGGACTCTATGTTGCTTAAAGTGCTGCAAGGATTAAGGGGCACCTCACCTAAGGTGCGCTCTTCAACTTCGATGTCTGGCTGCAGGAGACCCTTGTCTGAGGAGGAACGCTCCAGGAGGAGGTCTTTGGGACTGTGCTTCTATTGTAGTGCGGGCTCACATTTCATATCTGCGTGCCCTGTGCGCCCACCAAAGCCATCCCCTGCACAGACCGGAGTCAATCCTGTTACTCCTGCTTCTCGGCTGGTTGCTGCTCCTGTGTCTGAGCATGCTAAAAGCAAAGAGACATTACTTGCTGAGTCCTTGCCAACAATGTCTAAGCGAACTCCAAGTGCCAAGGCTCGACAGCACCCTGTCTCTGCCAGCCCTCGCCAAGCCACTATTAAGCCTCGCCAGGTCACAGCCAAGTCATGCCCAGTCTCTAATCCTGCCAAGTCTCGCCAAGCTGCTGTCAAGCTTCGCCAGCCCACAGCCAAGCCTCGCCCAGTCTCTGTTCCTGCTAGGCCTCGCAAGGCTACCACAGTTGGCAAGTCTCGCCACACTCCGGTACCCAGATCTAAGAGACCTGAATTTAGGGAGACCTTCTCTGAGGAGAGTACAGAGGATGACTCCCTCTCTGATTACTTGGAGACCCCGTCATCTGAGCCTGCTGACGTTGAACCCATGGACATGGAACCTACCTTGCCCACAGATTTGGAGCCTTATATGCCCATGGAGGTTGCTTTGACACTGACTACGGAGGTCGCTGCCCTGCAACCCGCAGGATCTCCAGAGGTCACTGCCCTGCAACCCACAGGATCTCCAGAGGTCGCTGCCCTGCAACCCGCAGGATCTCCAGAGGTCGCTGCCCTGCAACCCGCAGGATCTCAAGAGGTCGCTGCCCTGCAACCCGCAGGCTCTCAAGAGGTTGCTGCCCTGCATCCCACAGGTTCTCCAGTTGTCGCTGCCCTGCATCCCGCAGGTTCTCCAGTTGTCGCTGCCCTGCATCCCGCAGGTTCTCCAGTTGTCGCTGCCCTGCATCCCGCAGGTTCTCCAGTTGTCGCTGCCCTGCATCCCGCAGGTTCTCCAGTTGTCGCTGCCCTGCATCCCGCAGGTTCTCCAGTTGTCGCTGCCCTGCATCCCGCAGGTTCTCCAGTTGTCGCTGCCCTGCATCCCGCAGGTTCTCCAGTTGTCGCTGCCCTGCATCCCGCAGGGTCCCCGGAGGTCGCTGCCCTGCATCCCGCAGGTTATCCTGAGCTATCACCGCCATGGGGTCGTCGACGCCGCCGTAAGGCCAAGCCGCTCACTGCCCAGCAAGAGCCGTGCTGTACCCAGGTCGCCGCAGAGCCGTGCAGTACCAAGGTCGCTCAAGTGCCGTGCCTCACTAAGGTTGCCACCGTTGAGCCGTGCTGTACCCAGGTCGCCGCTAAACCATGCAGTACCAAGGGCCTGGCCAAGGGCGCCGCCCCTCCGTGCCTGGCCAAGGGTGCCGCCCCTCCGTGCCTCGCCAAGGGCGCTGCCCCTCCGTGCCTCGCCAAGGACACCGCCGTTGAGCTGCGCAGTACCAAGGTTGTCGCCGTTGAGCCGTGCAGTCCCAAGGGCGCTGCCCCATCGAGCCGTGCCAAGGGCACTGCCCCATCGAGCCGTGCCAAGGGCGCTGCCCCACCGAGCCGTGCCAAGGGTGCTGCTGCACCGAGCCCAGCAGCTGAAGTGTCACCGCCAAGCTGTGCCCATGACACCTTTTCCAACACCGAGTCTGACAGGGCTGTACTCCTTGCTGTCTTTGAGGACTACCAGAATCCAGGTAGTTGGACTGGCAAGAGGTGCCCAAGAAGACCTGCCCCTACGGGCTACACCAGGACGCCCTCTGGCGTGTTAGTCTGGGAGGAGCACTTGGCAGTGCTCAGGCGCTGCTCTGAGCTCTGGAGATACTTTGACATCTCTTCTGAGGACTCTAGTTAGAGGAAGGTGCTCCGTCCCCTGCTCCGGCCTCGGTGCCCGGAGGGCACCCGTCGGGGGGGTACTGTCACGGTCCACCCTGTGTACCTGTCTAGCAAACCTGGATCTAAGAACTTTGCCCTGGATTTCTTCATTCTTGGATTCCAGTCCAGGTTTTGCCCAGGCTAAGCACCATGTCCAGGCTCCTGGAGATCCAGCCTGGGTTTTCCTGTCTAGCCCTGGACTTCCAGCTGAGGCCTATCCATGTTTAAGCCTCCTTAAAAGGCACAGAGACCCAGCCAACAGTGGGTCTGCATTATTGTTCTCCCTGACTGAGGTCACTTGGTGGTGTGCTAACCTGCTCTTCCAGAACCAACTTATCCTACGTATCCAGTACCCATCTGTCTACCCGTGGATTACAGTTGTTGATCACCCTCTGACCTCTTTGATCCAGGTACCACTGTCCAGACTTCCTCTTGGTGGGCCCTGTCTGCAGTCTAGGACTGCACTACCCACAATCCACGGACTCTCCCTGGACTTTATTGCTATTCCCTTTGTTCTTTTGCCTGCAGTTAAGGACCATTTATGTTTTATTAAAGAATCTGCATTGCGTGACTCCTGTCTGGCCCCCCTCTGTGTCGCCGCCTGCTGGGCTCATACCAGAACCGCACACGCCTCGTGACAAGTGGCAGGCAGAGAATTGGAAGCACTCGGCAGCTCATGTTGCTCCTGAATGCTTCCAATTGTCAGGAGTATATGTAGTAAATGACAAAGGAGGGCTGATCCCCCTCTCTTTGCAGCCGCTGAAACTTTGAACAGCATGGGGAGGGGGGATGCAGCATGTTTACGCACATCTGCCAGCACTGCGGCTTATCAGGCAAGTGATCAGAGGAGCTGGCACTGTAAAGCGGTAGTGAGTTTTATTGCTGTGGACCTCATACACACTACGCATTACTGTGAGTTTCATTGCTGTGGATCTCATACACACTGCGCACTACTGTGAGTTTCATTGCAGTGGAGTTCATACATACTCAGCAAAACTGTGAGTTTCATTGCTGTGGTGCTCACAAATGCTAGGGGATTATCCACTCTGCAATACAGATTTTTCTTGCAAGAGAGGCACTTAGTGGATAACCCCCATAGGGTTACAACAATAGTTGTAGTTCATTTAAAGGAGCACAGTATTAAAAAATATGGTTCCCTTTTATAGTGTCTTCCTTTAAGTGAACTACAACTATTGTTTTTGAGGACATGAAAATAGTCATAATAATCAGCTTTTCCCCGGCCGTGAGAGTACCCCCACCTATTTTTCCAGAAACAAAGCACTGAGTAGAGGTAACACCACTTCTCTTTAACCGTGGAGAGCCATGTTCAAATCTTGGCCAGAGCACCTCTCCGTTAAGTGTCCTCTGCTCTTTGAACTTGGAGAAGCAAGTCAAATCCTGTTCAACACATTTCTCTAGCACAACTGTGGAGAAGCAAATCTCAACAGCATGAGAACCGGGTTCAACCCAGCCACCAGAATATAATAGTAGTGTTTTTTTTATTGTTTATCTGCCACATGTTTGCATTTTGAAGTACATTTCACATATATTCCAGAATATATTCACAGCATATTTTGCAATGCATTCCAAAATACACTTTGAAATATATTTCAGTATGCATTTTGGTACTTTGAACCTCATTAGCAGAAATTAGGACAGTAAGGTTAAAATCAGTTGGTTTTAAATTAGTTCTCATTCCTTTTTAATGAGCACCGGTTTGATTTATTTTTCTTCTGTATCTCCATGGCATTATAGGTCATATTGCATATACTCTCTCCAAATTCAGAAGAAAGATATGTCATTTAAGAGCCAACTAAAAAGAAATGATGGATAGTGCATTTAAATAGGTGTGTTTTACAGAAAATGACAAGAAATCCATTAAGCTTTTACAGAAGAAGTTAGAGAGTTTAAACACTCTGCGATGATGAGCGCCGGCAGATAGAAGGGCATGATGGATGAAATCTCTGAAATCAATTACATAATCTTGCTTCTTTTCAGACTTGGAATGAGCTAAAACTGTACAGATTGAGAAGCAACTTAGGTAATTGTAGGTTGTCTGACAATGTTAAATGTTTTGCAGCAAAGCACCTTGGCACGAGGTATGAGTGCAGATCCACGCTAATTGCACTATAGCCTTATAAGAGCTGTCAGGTGTACTGTAGCTCAAGTATTGTCAGGTGTGCTGTGCCATCTCCAGCCATAAAATGCATGCTAGTTTAAATACTGGTAGAGTGGTTAATATTTTGATCCGGTAAATTAAGAATTCTAATTGAAATTAATAATAAGCTAATTGTAATTAAAACAATAAATTAAAATAATGTACTGTATTTAAGCATAGTAAATCTCTATTTTATAAGAAATAATTTGTTAATTTTGCTCATTCATTCACATATTTAAAATATCCAAACAGGAATAATTTTCAATTATCAAATATGTTATGGAAACCGTGTAAAAATACAACATGGCAAATGAGCAATTTAGTCATTATTGACAATAACTTTTTACGGATATAATTGATTGAGGTTTTATTGTGACATGCTATTTTCAATGACTTGAAACTGTTTTTTGTGGAGGATGTCAAGATAGTGGTGTATCAATCAGGGAGGTGGGTGCCCGGCCAGGGCTTTTTTTCTGCCGGTAAGTGCCGGTACTCAATACCGGCACCTACTGGAAGGGATGACGCTCCTCCGCTAGAATGCCAGCCTACAATGAAATTAGAATAAATATGAAAAGTTTGTTGAAAAAATAGCAAATTATCAGTATGATTTATCATAACTATGGGGTTGTTAAAAAAACCATTTTGGTATCAAATTATTTGGAAACAGAGGCAGATTATCTCTACAACACCAGTGCTTTGTAAATAACCACTGTAATTATTAGTAAACTTTGGCTAAAATCTGTGAAGTAACAAAAACAAACCCGGGCATTTAATAAAAAAGTTAAATACAAAGAGCAACATGAGAAACTCCACAGTAAATCTTCTGCTGTTACTCTTTGGATTTTACATTTTCAAAATGCCAGACTTTGTCAGCGCTGCAATACTGAGTTATGCCCCCCCCCTTATATTACTGCATAAGTTAGTGTTTTACTGGGACTTTCATTAAATAAAATAAAAAAGTTAGGATTTTAACACTAACTGCAGCACATTTTGAAATAAGACATTGAATGTTAAAACATTAAAAATATTCCAGCGAGTATTGTTAATTAGAAGTTATCACCTTTACATTGTCACACAATCATTTTTCAAGAAAATTAAAAAATATCTTTAAAAGTGTTTGCATTTTAATTGGACCATTATCTGTTTCCCCTGAAACTAAAGATGAATGTAGAAAAATAAATGAGAAATTTTGTCTCACTTTTTTCTTCTCTCCGCATCATGTGCAACATATCAGGAAGAGTCGAAGGAAAGAATGATGGTGGTAACTCTATAAAAGCAGGAGCTGAGAGTTATAGCCCAAAAACTGGGTCTATGTTAGGTTTGTGTTTGGGCTGTAAGTCACCGTGTATATGTGCAATTATTCAATAGGTATATGTATTCTTATTATTATTCTTTATATAGCGCCAGCATATTCTGCAGCACTGTACAATGGGCACCATATAGACAGGGTTACAATACATTGAACAACAATTGACAAACCGGTACAGGAGGAAACAAGGGCCCCATTCCCGTGGGAACCCATGTTTACTATAGCACTATTAGCACTAAGAGGGTTATTTAACTCACTGAAGTGAGTTCGGTGCTCTCTCGTTTGGCTTACGAGTTCAATTCTCCGATCCAGTGGTGAATTCAGCATTCACTGCAGGGTCCCGAAGTGCGCCGAAGGGATCTGCCGCCGAAAAAACCCGCAGAACGCACTTGGCGATCCACCAAATGGACCGTCAAACGCAACCGCTGAACGCCTCCGATCAGTCACCGAACGCCTCTGAAAAAACTCAGTCACCAAACGGGGTAAAAAAAAAAAGAACTTTTTTAAAAGGCGTTTAAAACAAAAAAATACTGCATGGAAATAATAAATAAGTTCCTATGACTAATATTAAAAAGTTCTGTTACAGAATGCTAAAAAACCACCATTTAAAAAAAAATCTGAATCAAGAATTTAACGGAAAAAATCCAGAAAAATGCCCAAAAAATTCAAAAAAATAAACAAAAAACGTTTTGCTCCAAATGAAAAGAATAAACAGTTGAATAAAAGAATAATATAAACCTTTTGTAAGGATCATCGCCGCCGGCGTAATAAAAAGCCTAAACCCAGTGCTGGCTCATAGTAGTGAGACTTTCACAAGCAGTACCACTACTCACCTCTGCCGGTGAAATGCTCAGGTGTTGCCTAGATCACCTACTACTCCTGCATAAAACCAGGCCACACCTGAGACTCAGGACTTCCACATTGCCTTGGAAATATCCAAGCTGTTAGGAGCTACCTGCGATTCCTCCAAGAAACCTGTGACCCATACTCTGCTGGATCCTACCCTCTCAAGACTACCCCTGTTACAGTTCCACCTGGACTTATTATTTACAAACCTCCTGGACCTTCTGTTTACTACAGACCTCTGGACTTGTCATCTTCCTGGATCTCCCAAGTTTTCCTTACCTGGATCACAAGGACTTGCCCACATCTCTAGTACTGATATATTCATATATATAACCTTAAGTATACTGTTTCTGTTTTCCCATTTGTTATCTGCAGTTCCCTGTAACCTGTATATATTCTGCTCTAGTTCCCTCTAGCCCTGTAACCTGTATATATTCTGCCCTGTAACCTATATTCTGCTCTAGTTCTCTCTAGCCCTGTAACCTGTATTCTGCTCTAGTTCTCTCTAGCCCTGTAACCTGTATTCTGCTCTAGTTCTCTCTAGCCCTGTAACCTGTATTCTGCTCTAGTTCTCTCTAGCCCTGTAACCTGTATTCTGCTCTAGTTCTCTCTAGCCCTGTTACCTGTATTCTGCTCTAGTTCTCTCTAGCCCTGTAACCTGTGTATATTCTGCTCTAGTTCTCTCTAGCCCTGTAACCTGTGTATATACATATATACACTTTCTCCTCCCCTATTAGGCTAGGGTCAGAGTGGGGCAGACGGAACGCGCGTGCAGGCGCACTAAATCACGGCGGCAGTAGCAGCAAATGACGGCCAATATACGCAGTACGTGCGTACAAAAGTGCGCCGACACCACGCAACCGGCAAATGAACGCATTTTTCTCAGAACGTGAAACCGCTGCTACAGACGTACAGAGTGCGCTGCGGCCGCATGGCAGAGTGTGTGCGTGATTAGGAGACGTCAGACGCTGCTAGTGTGCGGCCTACATAACGTTCAAACAGCCGGATTTCCCTAGAATTGCGTTGGTGAGTACCTGCGACTGTGCGACCTGTGGTCGTCTGACCACTTAAGCGTATTCCGTGAAAAAATGCGTGCGCACGCATCGACGTACATTTTGATGGTGGCCGCAGAAAATGCGCTCATCTGTCCCTAGCCTTACTTAGCTTTCTCCCACTTCTCTCGTTTACCCCTCCTAGATTCTGTTGTTGCCTCTGGCCTATCCCTTTTGTGCCATTTCTCAATAAATCCTTTATATATAAATATATCTGGTTTACTAGTATTCATTGCATATTGGCTCGTACCTACCGCCCCGGAACCAGCACCTTACACCTTTTTTTTACATTGAAATCTATAGGATTCTCCTATTTACGTAAACCTGTCAAACTAAAGCAGTGAAGATCTGGGCATTTCGCCAACATTACGGTGCAGTTTAGCAGTCTCTGAATAAATTAACCATTACTTCTCTATGGGACATTTTCACTGATACCGAAGGTCCCGAATTGCGGCCATCTGAGGCTAATTGTACCATATTTTGTTGGCAATTCGCCTATATTTGATGGACTGACAACTTTCTGACTAGCAGAATTGCCATGAAATTTGACCGTTCGGTGGAATTCATTGGCAAACTCGGCACTCTTTGAATAACCCCTTAAGATCTAAATTGTAATATAGACTACATTTGGGCTGCTTCGGTCTATATTGTGTCAGTTGTCTAACAGTATAACCAGTAATGTATTTGTTTTCAATATACTCACAAAGATGCTAACGCTTGGGGAAAAATAATGACAGGTTCTCAATTTTTGATTTTTTTTCATAAAGACCAACACATGAAATATATAACCGCAATGGTTTAGATGAAAAGATGTTGAAAAATAAGTTGCAAATGATTGAAATCTGAATGGAAATTTACACATTTTTGACATTATTTGTTATAGCATTCTGACGCAACATGACATATACACATTGAAATTATATATTTTGAATCTTCTGAGTGTGCTGAAAAACAGGATATATAATTTGTCTGAGCCCTAAAATATAACATGACTTCAAAACAAATTCAAACATGATGAGCACAAAACGGCCAAAATGAGCTCAGCACACAGGGGTGAAATTGCTCAGAAGTGACGGAGTTAAAACTGGGTTCTCATTCTTCACTTACAGCAGTTAGTCATTCAAAGGTTGCTCACTGTTATGGAACTGTTTATAAATATACTTAATATTTTATCCCCTTCCATGCGGAGGACAAGATCAGCGCGTCCTGCCGCATGTACACTTTGCTGAGCGCATACTCCCTTTGCAGCGGCGATCGGCCGATTGCAGCGGCCCCCTGGTGAAGGCTGACATCCTCTGTCAGCCCAGCCTCCGGGACCCAGGCGGGCACGATCGACAATCAATGATGTCTATTACAGACACCCCCCCCCCCCCGCCAGTGTGGGGAAGGTGCCTGAAGGGGGTTGAGGTCCTTTGGACTTCTCTCCCTCCCCATCCGCGCAGGGCTCCAAGATAAGACAGGCAACGTTTGGAAGGGCACAGCCTGCCCTTCCAAGCGGCAGCTATCTTTAACCCCTAGGGTTGCCAACAGGTGGCATATCGCGGTCCCGTCCCAGAGCTGGCCGACATCTTGGATGTCGGCCAAGCTTCCGGGATCTCCCCCTGATGTCAGTTCTGGAATTAACCCCTAGCTGCCACCCCTTGCAACCCCTATCTCCTGATAGAGAAGTTATGGTCCATCTATTAACATAATGCAAAACTGCACCAAAGTGTCGTCGAAATGCCCTGATTTTCAGTGATTTATGATTATTGTTTTCATTTTCAGCAAAAAGCCTTTTTATTTTGTTTATTTTTTTAGAACCCTTTTTTGTATTTTTTTTTTTAGATGAAACTTTTGTTTCCCAGTTCTTTTTAAAAGGTGTTTTTTTAATTCTGTAACATATCTTTTTTGTCTTTTTTACACCTATTACACCTATTAGGAGAACAGAGAGTTCAGTTTTTTTAAATCTTTTTGCAGTTCGGTGGATTTTGCCAAGGCCATTTCGCTGCTCTTCAGTGCTCTTCGGCGACGTTTGCCAACTTTTTCATGAGGCTTCGGCAATTCCATCTTCCCCGCACTACGATGACCCTACACTACATAGTGAATTCCCTGTAGTTTTAGGCGAAATTAAATCGCCAAAGTGCACAAAGTGAAAAGCCTTTTAATATCTTATGTGCTGATACCAATCTTTATAGGTTCTGCTCTATAAAAAAATATCTGACTTCGTGTTCATTGTCAAGGATCTAAATTTAGTGATACTTTATAGTAAACGTGACATGATACACAAGCACTGGGCCAAATATAAAACAACAAAAACCTTAATGTATAGTCCAGACAACTGATTTTTATCTAACCTATCATATACTGTATATAAGTGAACTTCCTAGAAAGACTCTAAAACCAGATGGAAAATAAATAAAAAATGTATCTTGTGTAATTTTTCATTATGTTTTGCTCACATATATAAACATGTTTTCATTGTTCTTTTGTCCGTTAATATAAAAGTTCAGTTCTGTTGAATAAAAAATCACTGGAAAATAACATTGAGTTGAGTTATTTACCTATAACAGTCATTTTAAACTCTCTATATCATCGTTTGTTTGTTTTTCATTGAGCTACCTATGTGGCACCACTAATATGATATTTATGACATTCATGTAACTACCTGATTATGTGTTTCTATATCTCATATACATTATAAGTATTTGATTGAAGCTTCTCCTGCCATAGTTTGAATTTCTCTTTGTGAAATGCTAAAGTGTGTTGCAACAGCAACAATGGTGATTTTTAACAATGATTGCAAATACTGCAAACACCTGTGTTTCTGATCAACCCCCATAGTCTTTGCAGGTGATCATATTTTCAGTGTTTTTAAAGGGGCTCTGTAGGCACAATGACCATTTCATTTAATTTGAATGGTCGTCATGAAAGTAGTGCCCCTACCCCATCATCTCCCCAAACATGTGTCTTGGAAGGGCTGATACAACCCTTATGTATATGCATTCAGAAAGGTTTTTTTGTGGATATAATGTTTGTTTCCACTAGATGGCAGATAATTGTGTAATAGCTAATTTTTTATATAAAATAATGCATCATTACGTGTTACTTCCTCTCTTAGCCAAGCCTCTTTGTGAGTCCAAGCCTCACTCTGGGCCTTAGCCCACACAGATATGGCTGTTTTATAAGACATGCAAGGTTTTCCATGCCTAAAGTTTTCTTTTGTAAATTTATAAGCTATCCTAACAAGAATCTCCAAGATACAAACCACTCCCTTAGCTCACAAGCAGGCAAAAGAGGTACATAGAATATTTCTGTCTAGTTATGAGTTTCCAGTCTTGTGAATTTTAAATGTAATTTACTGTATGTCTGAGGTTTTGTCCTGTATTTTTGCCCTTCTTATTTAGTTCTACTGTGTTGGTGTAGATGTCAGTGTTGGTACTTGATGTGTACTTTAAACATCTGTGAAAGGGGGGGCGTGGCCGGCACCTAGTGTGGACGGACGCGTTTGCTGAGAGCTCCCGCTGACCGGCGCTCTTTCAGGCTACCACGGCTCAAAATGGCGGTGATTTCGATCGACATTTCTCCTACCTGCTCTGTACTACTCCGGGCTCACGATGGCTCCCGCAAAAACCTCCAAACCGGCGGACCCTGCACATTCCAGCAAGATTCAAGATAGGCCGCAAGATGGCGGCTCCCTAGGCCCTCGATCCCTGAGCTCTCCTAGAACCCTAACCAAGGAGGATGCAGCTACAGGGCCCCAGCAACAACACCTCCCAGCCTCTGCTCCAGCTACCAGCCAACAAATCCAGGCCATGCTCCACGATCTTCGATCCACCATTCAGGACGATTGTCGTACGATTACAGCCTCCATACATCAGGAAATTCGGGACTTGGGTGAGCGTACTGATTTATTGGAACATAAATCTGATAATCTGGGTTTGCCGCATTACGAGCTAGTGGATGCGTATAAAGAGTTAAAGACATTGCATGACACTCTCCAGTTTAAAGTTACGGATTTAGAAGATTGCTCCCGAAGGAATAATATCCGTATACGTGACGTTCCTGAATCGGCGAAATCTGAAGGCCTGGCTGAGTATCTGCTTGACCTCTTTCAATTGTTATTGCCTGATGCGGACAAGGCGGCCCTACTGCTGGATAGGGCACATCGCGTTCCGAACTACGTAACCTGGATGCTGCAGTCCCTAGGGATGTTTTAACCTGTATCCACTTTTACCACGTAAAAGATTCTTTGATGGCGGCGACAAGAAAGGCTCCAACTCTTCCTGAGATGTATACTGGAATTTCCTTTTTCCCAGACCTTTCGGCGGCTACGATGCAAAGACGGAGGAAATTTTTACCGGTTACCAAAGTACTCCGCGATCACCACGTTCCATACCGATGGGGTTTTCCCTTTGAAGCTGCTGGTTACCTATCGCGGAACTTTGTCCGTGTTCCATACACTTCAGGACGGAATTTCTGCTCTTCAAGTTTGGGACCTGATGGGCGAGATTACCCTTCCACACCGGGCCCCTCCTTTGTCCCCGTCTAAGGTTTCACCTGAGTGGCACCGCGTACGTACAGAAAAATGAAGTGCGACTGGTCTGGTTTTAGTGCCTTTTTTCGTATTTTTTGGGTCCGTTGCTGGACCAGGGAAGTCCTGGTCTTGCCGTAAGATTTTTGCATTCGCCCCTTTTGACTGGCCTGACGGTCAGCCGGTTTGATGGCACTGTTTTTTGCCATTTTTTTGCTGGTACCACCCCCAACTCCCCCCATAGTTTTTGGGGTAGGCCCGATTTCTGACAGTGGCCGCAAAGTTCTTTTCTGTACAGGGAGCGGTTGCCTGTTGCACCGACTCTGGACCTTTTCTGTTTTATTATTTTTCTTTTTTCTCCTTTTTTCTTTTTGTTGCGGTTTCTTTTTTCGTCCCCACTGCACCACTCTGGTATGACATTGTGAGATTGAGTGGGACATGTATCTTACTCTATGCCGAGACTCTTGCTCCCCTTTGTTTTTGGTTTCTGCCTTCGTCATTTAAGTATTTTTATGTACATCTGAGATGGGTATGAAAATTGTGTCTTTAAATGTTAAAGGCTTAAATATTCCTTACAAACGGCATTCACTGTATGCAAACTTACGTTATGATTCCCCAGCGGTAGTATGTCTCCAGGAGACTCATTTTAAACGTTCTGACCCATCCTAAACTGTATCTTCCCAATTACTCACATCACTTTCATGCCCCTGCCCCGGTTAAAGCAAGAGGTGTATCGATATTGATCCATCGTGATGTTACATTCACGCTACGCAGGTCAGTGACAGATCCCCAAGGGCGCTACTTGTTTTTGGTATGTGACATTGATCGCGTCACCTACACAATTGCGAACTTTTACTGCCCGAATGTCGATCAGCTGACCTTTTTTAAGAATGCACTCATAAAACTGATGCGGGTTAATACTGGCAGACTGGTGGTATGCAGCGATTTTAACCATTCCCTGGACTTGACCTCTCGGCCGACTCGCCTTCAACGGGCCTCGGTGCAGAAGTTTGCCTCTCTTCTAGCAGAATTTCAACTGTTTGATGTCTGGCGCCTTTTCCATCCCACTGAGGTGGATTATTCCTTTTATTCTGGGGCTCATAAAATGTACTCTAGAATTTACCATTTTTTTTCTTAAACATCATGTATTGCCGAGTGTTGTATGTTGTGCTCTGGGTGCCATATCTTGGTTAGATCACGCTCCGATTACTCTGTCTTTTCGGGACGACTCTGCGGCCCGGGGATGTGCCCCGTGGTGGCTTAATGAATCTCTGCTTTCTCGCCCCGAAGTAGTAGAGGAGGTGACTCAGGTTATGTCTGATTATTTTGTTGAGAATAACTCCCCGGAAGTTTCCCTCTTGACTCTCTGGCAGGCTCATAAACCTGTGATTCAAGGTGTGCTCATTAAATGGGGTTCCCATTTTAAAAAGCTAGCTACTGCCCATGCCCATAGATTAGATCTCCTGCGTCGAATTCACGACGCTGCACTTCAACATAAAAGAACTAGTGACGTAGCCTCACAAACCTTGCTTCTTAACCTGCAAACTCAACTGACTGATTTGGATAAGACAGACTACTTATGGGCTGCTCGCCGCCTACAAGCCCGTCATTATCTACATGGCAATAACGCCAGTAGACTAATGGCTAACAAGTTTCGACAACGCGCGGCTAAGTCTAAACTGGAGAAAATGACAGTCAAGAATGGGGGGCTTTGCTTTCACCCTCAACAAATAGCTGATTGCTTCGCAGACTATTATTCTGATTTATATAATTTGCGCGATGACGACACTATCCCTCAACCTTCTTTGACAGATATTGTTCCCTTTTTACAAAGCTTACATCTCCCAACTTTATCCGACAACCAACATTTGCCCTAACTAACCCGATTTCCCAACTGGAGCTCTCCTCGTCGATTGCTTCCCTTATATCTCATAAGGCCCCTGGTCCTGACGGGTTCACTTCCCTTTATTATAGGTCATTTAAAACTCAGTTATCCACATTTCTCTTATCTGCGTTTCAACATATTTTTCATTCTGGCCATGCGTCCTCTGACTGGCTATCCGCTACCATTGTTACTCTCCCCAAAACCTCTCCACCGGCCCTAACCTGCTCTAAATACAGACCCATTTCATTACTTAACACGGACACTAAGTTGTATGCAAAAATTTGGACTACTAGGATAGTGAACCTGTTACCCTCGCTAATTGCTGACGATCAAGTAGGCTTCATTAAACATAGGCAGGGCCCTGATAACACAATTAAGGTAACCTCATTAATGGATATGGTGGCTGGTATGGCGACCGACTTTACTGTTATCACAAGATGCCGAAAAGGCATTCCATCACCTCCATTGGTTATTCCTAGAACATACACTATTAAAATTAAATTTTCCCCGAGAGTTAATTACTGCTATCATGTCACTTTATGCGAGCTCAAATCCGTCTCCGTCTGTCTTAAACGCGGGTTTCCTCTCTAAACCTATGTTTATTACCAATGGGACTAGACAAGGATGCCCGCTCTCAACTTTGCTTTATGCGTTAGCCCTTTAACCCCTGGCACAGGCGATTTGGCAAGCCGACGAGGTGGAGGGAATCCCCATAGGCCCATCCTCCTGTAAACTTAGTTTATTTGCTGATGATATCCTGGTAACGATGACCAACCCCCTCACGTCTTTACCGGGTCTACAACAGGTCTTAGACACCTACGGCAGGTTATCTTACCACAAACTCAACATAACGAAGACTCAAGCCTTTCCATTTGCTATTCCTAGCTCTGACATAGCCATACTGAAACACCGTTACCCTTTTGACTGGAGATCAGATTCCTTGACATACTTGGGAATCAAAGTATCTTTTTCTAGGAATTCTCTTTTCGATTTAAACTACAAACCCTCCTCTCTTTAACGAAGACATTGTGCTATAGATGGTCTAAGGTTGAACTCTCCTGGGTGGGTAGGATCCATACTATTAAAATGATGTTGCTGCCGAAATTTATGTATATTTTCAGAGCCCTCCCTTTTCCTGTCCCTTTGCTGTTTTTTAAATCCCTTCTTTCATATTTATCTCATTTTGTATGGCGGGGGAAACACCCCCGTCTTAAGGTGGATGTTTTACATGCTCCTGTTGCGCTTGATGGTTTGGGCCTTCCGAATATTCTGCTCTATTCTAGGGCGGCAATATTGGTGAACCTAGACCGTTTGGTTTCCCGACTCAATGTGCCTCAGTGGTCTTTACTGCTCTACTCTCAGTCGCTCCCTTATGATTATATTACGCTGGTTTGGTTGCCTAAACTTAGGTGTCCACGTCTGGGCCCCCTTCCTATGTTTTTCAAACTGCTCTTGGATATTTGGGATAAGACACGGTCTACTTTGACCACAATACATCCACTGGCTATGGCATCCCCTATTTCAGTATTCTCCCATTTAATTCCTAACTTTAATCATCGCTTATGGTTTTTGAAAGGTATACATCAGCTCAGTTGTTTGTATGACTCCCAAGGTCTTTTCTCCTTCCCCGTCCTCAGTCATAAATTTTCCTTAGGCCCTGCTTTCACCTATCCGTTCCTGCAGCTTAGGTCCTACCTTTTCACATGCCATATGTTGAAGTTTCCTGACCAGACAGTGATTTTAACTCCTTTTGAACAATATTGTGTAACTCCCTCTTTAGATGTTCGTCCCCTCTCCCTCATATACAGCCTTCTAGTGTCCTCCACTGTATCATCTAAGTGGCGTTTTAAAGCAAACTAGGAAAGGGATTTGGGGAACCAGATTTCAGATACCACTTGGGCGGATAGCTTCCTCCTTGATACTTCTAAATTCCGTTGCAAATCCCTTGTGGAAGCCAGAGAGTAGGTGTTGTATAGATGGTATATTACTCCTGACAGAGAATGTCATTTCAACCCTAAAATTTCAGCAGTATGCTAGAGGTGTGGGGAGGATGTAGGCTCCTTTTTTCATATTTGGTGGTCCTGCCGTCTGATTGCTCAATTCTGGGTCTCTGTTTCTCAGTTCAGTTCTGAAATTGTAGGCTCTGAGATCTCAGTACTCCCTGAAGTTCTCCTCCTTCAGATTATGCCCGACTCCCTTTCCCATTTACAAAAGCAATCCTTGGCCAGTCATTCTCCTTGTTTTCACCGCTTTCTGAATAACCCTGATAGACTATCAGTGTTATTCAGAGAAAGGTGAAACTCTGGAGAACTTTTGGAGAAGTGAAAATTTTAGGTCAAAATAGTCGATTTGGAAAGTGAGATAAATGGGAAATTTTTCTGGTTTGGCTATTTTGACCTAGAATTTTCACTTCTCCAAACATTCTCCAGAGTTTCACCTTTCTCTGAATAACCCTGTATGTAATCATCAAAGGGTGTCATTGGTCTACAGGGAATGATTCAAGTTTAATTTGTTATTAATGAGTCACTTTCATCAAATAACTTTCATCAAATACCTGCAATAATAACTGGTTTTCTATACACAGTCCTGACCCAGTAGTGAATATGTACACACGCTCATTGTATTAAAATGTTATAGTGAACAAACCATCTGCCGTGAGCAGTTCTCATTAGGACTCTCTTATGATCAACATCTGGTGGGATTAGAGACTTCCCTGAATGACAAACGGATTTACTATTCAGTATTTACATGTAGCTTTAGCTTCAGAAAAAGAAACAGAAATATTGTCAAAAATAGATCACAGAATGATTCATCTTGTGTGACTTTTTTGTGTAACCGAGGTCAAATAAATAATACTGTATTGGGTACTCCTAGGGTTGTTGGATTAACTGTTTATTTGCTTTGATACATACTGCATTATGGATAGATACAATTTGCCCATAATTGGTTTTTTTTTTGTGTAAAATATTTTTATTGGCAAAGTATAAAATACAAGTCGCATAAGAGACAATATTGTCACAATAATGTAGAATACAATCAAAGTGCCTCTTGGTCATAGACAGTGCCGGAATTTTATAATATAACAAATAACAAATTCTAAATTAACTCTAACTAAAAAGGTGATCATCGTATCCTTAAATAAACAGCAGTTAAGCTAGTACCAGAATGGTATGTCAAGACAACACAGCCCAGGCTCGGATCTGAATTCACCTCTGACCCACCATAACCGGTCGATTATCTTACGAGACCTCTTGTTCCTCCACCGGTGACCTGTCTGATACCGTTATTGAGCGAAGGTTCGAGGACCATGGATGCCAGATCGCATAGAATTCCTCATATTTACCCAAACTATTGTAGTGCGCTTCTTCTAGAGCTCTGACCCCCTCCACCCTCAGAACCCAATCCCTGACGGTGGGTGCACATTCCCTCCTCCAATATAAAGGAATCAGTGCCCTCGCTGCGGTTAACAGAATTGCCAGAAGCGAGTTTTTAAAGGAGGGCATCGAAAAGGGCAGTACATTAAGCAAATAGGCAGAGGGAGTAAATTCCACTTCCAGGCCCCCTAAACGCAATATCTCGTGTGCAACGTCTGACCAGAAGTTTTGAATTTTCGGGTAAGTCCACCATATGTGGACATAGTTACCTCTGGCCACTTTACACCTCCAACAGATATCAGGCAACAATGGATCCATAGCATGTAAAACAGACGGGGTAAGATACCATCTCATAAACAATTTACAATTCGATTCACGAAGCGCCTGACTCCTGGACGCAAAGTATGTAAGTTCGAAAGCCCTGGACCATTCCTCAGCCGAAATATCTACTCCTAAATCTGTTTCCCACTTAAGTAGCAATGGAGAATCAATTTTATAGGCCCCCCCTCATTATGTATGAATAAAGATTCGAGACAATATGTCCATATCTATTCTTATCGGTACAGAACGTCTCAAAGGGGGCCAATGGAGGCAACCCCTCTGTCAACCACGTAGTAGAGCGAATAAAGTGACTTAGTTGGGCATATTGGAACTTCACCATAGACTTGTTCGCTATTTCTGGGGCCACCAATCGGTCCAGGGGGAGCAATCTGTCGTCTTCCACTACTGCTTCTAGCGGTATATACGGTTTTGGTAGTAACCCATCCAAAAATGTCGGGGTCAGTCCCAGTGGGAACAGGGGATTGTGAGTCAAGGGTGTCAGGCGGGAAGTCAGTGTAGTCAGTCCTAACGCCACTCCATGTTTCCTCCACAGCCTTAGCAGTGTGCCCAGCAGAGGGTGTGACCGAAGCCCCAGGTTTGCCAGCGGTGCCGACTGCCAGGGCAAGGAGGACAATGGCCAAGTAATTCCTGCCTGTAACACATTTTCCCAAAGCTTACCCATCGTTCCTTTTGCCAAGCCATATAGTATAGAAAAAACCGCTGCTAGATAGTAAAAATAAGCATGGGGCAAGCCCAGACCACCCCTTCCCACCGGTCTTGTCAATTCACTGTAAGATATCCTCGCCCTCTTCCCCCTCCAAACATAGCCTGTAAATGTCTGTCGCAAATCAGAGAAAAATGTCTGAGGTACAGTAATAGGAAGGGTTTGGAACAAATACAACAGTCGAGGTAATACATTCATCTGTAAGACATTGATCCTTCCCAACCATGAAATATGGGGTAAGTTCCAGTTACGTAAATCCCCCTTGATCTGTTGCAACAGAAAAACGTAATTCAACTGAAATAATTTGTCTAGTTCTGACGATAAGCGTATTCCTAAATATTTAAGTCCCTCCGGAACCCACCGCATTCCATAGGTATAACGAATACTCTCAGTCACGACTCGTGAAAGGTTTACCCCTAGAAACTCACTCTTCAGCACGTTAATTTTATATCCTGAGAAAGCTGTGAACGCATCTAATTCCGTCATCAAAGCCGACACCGATGAAAGGGGATCCGTCAAGGTGAACAACAGGTCATCCGCAAATGCGGCCACCTTGAGCTCCTGTCCCGGAACAGTTACTCCTCGAATCGCCGGATTATCTCTAATCGCCTGCAATAGGGGTTCCAGATACAGCAGGAACCGGAGAGGGGACAGAGGGCACCCCTGTCGAGTCCCATTATGTATCGTCAATGGAGTCAATTGTCTGCCATTAACCCGCACTCGTGCCTGAGGGCAGTCATACAGCGCCCGCAGCCACGATCACCAAAACCCATCCTCTCCAACATCCGAAAAAGATAAGACCAGTCCACTCGGTCAAACGCTTTTTCAGCGTCAACCGAGAGGACTAACAAAGGCTGATCCATCCTGGAAGCATGATGGATGAGGGAGACGGTACAAATAGTATTATCACGGGCTTCCCTGCCCGGTACAAAGCCCGTCTGGTCTCGGTGAATCACAGAAGTCAGAGGCTTAAGTCATAAAGCCAGTATTTTCGTAAACAATTTTAAGTCAACGTTTATTAAAGATATGGGTCTATAATTAGCGCATCGAACGGGTCTCTATCCGGTTTCGGTATCACAGAGATAGAGGCGAGGAGCGTCACAGGTGGAATAGTAAAGGTATCCGAAATAGAGTAAAAAGCTTTAACAAATCTAGGGCCCAGAATAGACCTGAAAGTCCTATAATATAGCACCGTAAACCCGTCAGGGCCCGGGCTTTTACCCAAGGGCGTTAATTTTAAAGCCTCCGTAAATTCCTCTAATGTAAGCGGGTTATCTAATTGTCGGCTAGCATTACGCGGTAAAGTAGTTTTAATCGTCTTAGCCAAAAAACGAGTCCACTATATGCTCAGGGACCCTACTCTTATCGATATTATATAAAGTTTGGTAATAAGCATGGAAGGCTTCCGCAATGTCTCGGGTCGTATTGACCTCGGATCCCGTGCTAGTACGCAGTTTCGGGATAAAAGTAGCTTGATATCGTTTCTTCAAAGCACGTGCAAGTAGCCTTCCACATTTATTCCCTTGGGTGTAGTAAGCATATTTCGTCAGTGTAAGGGCCCGTGCCACCTGCGCATTCGTTAATTTAGCTAAGTCAGCTCTTAAGAGAACTAATCGTTGGAATGATTCAGGATCTAGGTCAGATTTATGCGTCAGTTCTAAGGCCGTGATCTCCCTCAGCAATTCCTCCGTTCTGGCAGGCCTTTCCTTCTTGCACCTGGAGCCCAACTGGATAAAAGCACCTCTTAACACACACTTGTGAGCCTCCCAAACCGTCGCGGGTGTTACATCATCAGTGTCATTTTCAAGGAAGTAATTCTCTAAGGAGGCAGTCACCTCCACTCGCGTCATGGGATCAGATAGCAATGACTCATTCAAACGCCAGGCATTCTCCGTTCTCACTAAATTAGGTAGGGCTAAAGATAACAGAAGGGGTGCATGGTCCGACCATGTGATGGGTCCTATTTTGCAACTGCGTACCATTTCCAAAGCCCTATGTTCCACAAAAAAATTGTCTATTCTAGAATACTTCTTAAAGGCATGTGAATAAAACGTGTAGTCCTTTACTGCTGGATTACTGAGACGCCAACAATCCATCAGACGGTCCGCTGACAAGAGTGTACGAAATTGGACCCGTAGAGAGGGAACAGATGATCCCCCACCCTGGACACAATCTGCCGGCATATCTAACGAAACATTGCAATCACCCCCTAAGACCACAAAACCTTCCTGAAACTCGGACAAAAGTCGTAACACTTTTCGGAGACATTTGGTTTGCAAGCGGTTCGGCAGGTAAACATTTACAAAAGTTAACTTAGTATTGCCCAACATCCCTTTAACCATCAAAAATCGACCTTGCGGGTCAGTTACCACATCTTGCAGAGTAAAAGGCACATGTCGCGCAAAAAGAATGGCAACCCCCCTAGATTTTGTCTCCCCAAAATTGCTAAAATAACCCGTCGGATAGTGAGCATTGCGAAACCCTGGTGCGGAACCCTCTCTAAAATGTGTTTCCTGAACAAAAATAACATCACCTTTCAACCTCTGGAATTCTGCAAGAGCCTTCGAGCGTTTGGCAGGCATATTAAGACCTCGGACATTCATAGAAATCAAATTTAAATTAGCCATTTAAACTAGTGAGAGAGGAGGGCGTCAGAGCCCGGGACCCGCCCATACCCCCTAGTAGCATAGCAAATAGTACGAGTGATCACCAAAAAGAAAAATCTTAAAAACAAACAACAATAACAACACAAAACTTGAAAAAAATTGAGGTAGTGTAGACCTCTGATAGTGGGAAAACCCATCAGAGGACATAAAAAAAAAAACACCAATCAGGAGGCGGCCGAGAAAGTCTCAGAATTTTCCAAAAATTCTGGGTGCCGAGCAAGAGTCTCATCCGACTGTCTCGTTTGCCGGACCCGAGCGCATTCAATCAAAAAAATTTGCAAGGGGGCAGAAAATATCAAAAAAGCGTATAAACTTTCAAATGACAATGGCAGCAAAAGCAAGGGCTTCCCTCACGGTTCTGGATCAGGCTCAGAAGGGGCCACCGTAGAGGTCTTGCCTTTACATTTTTTTCGCCTGTTGAGTCCAGCAGGGTCGCTGTGGGAAGGGTAGAGTGTCAGATGGCGACGGCGAACCATACCAGTCTGGGATGTCAGCTTCTAGGAGTCCAAAAACACGCACAAAGTCCGGAATGTCCTCAGGACATGCAACAGAATGAACTTGGTTGTTATGGGTCACCTGTAAAGATAGTGGGAATCCCCATCGGTAACGAATATCACGTTCCTGGAGCACTTCAGTTAACGGTTTCAGAGCCCTCCGTGCCTGTAAAGTGGTCCAGGAAACATCTTGGAAGAAAAGTATCACTTGACAGTCCACTTTAATTTCCGAAGTTTTGCGTGGTGCTCTGAGAATTTCCTCTTTCAGTGTAAAATCTTGCAAGCGACAGATAATATCACGAGGTGCATCATTTTGTGATCCCCTCGGCCGCAGTGCACGGTGAGCTCTATCCAGAACTAATAATTCCTCTCCAGATCGACCCAGTATATCATTAAACAGACGACGGAGTAGCTCTTTAACATCTTCCTTGCCAGAGTCTGCTTCCGGGTAACCCTTTATGCGAAGATTGTTTCGTCTGCCTCTATTATCAACATCATCCAGGTGTCTATGCAGCGTGGCCAGCTGTTTAGCTTGCGTCAGCATTTGATCATTTAAACGTTCCACATGAGAAAATAACGCATCTCTATCCTCTTCCAAGTCCACCACGCGGCCTCCCAACTGCTTCAAATCAGACCCCAGTTCATCAAATTTAGTATTAAAATTGCGCTCCATTTGAGTAAACTGAGCAGCCAAATCCGTTTTGGTCGGCAAACTCTGTAATAAGGCCCGCAGTTCATGTTCCATATCGCTCCCTTTTGTTGCTGAATCTAATCGTGGCGGGGAGGCCTCCTGATCTGAGTCGCCGGGCGCCATTTTGGATCCCTTACCGGAGGTCCGCGGTTGAGATGTATCTCCCAAGAAAGGTAAAATGGAGGATCGGCGTTGGGTCCCCGCAGTCCCCGAGAGTCCTGGGGTAGTAAGTGTCTTTTTCCGCTGTGCCATTGCTGTTATTTCTGCCCCAAAATGACAATCTGTGCACTCGGGCCTGGGAGCTCAGCACTCACACATCCAGCTCTCTCTGTGTTCCGGCCACGCCCCGCCCATAATTGTTACATGCACCTTGCCTACTAGCTTCACCTTTACAATGATGCACACCTCATCTACTGTTATATCTGTCTCTAGAGCTGTGCTGGCAAGAGACAGAGACTCATATTTCACCCAGTCAGCTGTTTAGTTCCATACCAGGAGAAGCATTTTGGATTTATCCTATGTGCCATAATCATTTCCCTTTGAAAATTTAGACTTTTACTATGTGAGATCATGTGATCTTACAGTGAGAAATTCTGCATAGTCAGCATATGCATAAAGGATGTGAACCCAAACCCAATGTGGGTACTGCATAATCATGTGCGAGTGCACAGCATCCCTCAGCACTGCAGCACAACTGCCCCTGTTGATACATATACATTATATACAGTGGCAAGAAAAAGTTTGTGAACCCTTTGGGATTACGTGGAGTTTGCATGAATTGGTCATAAAATGTGCTCTGATCTTCATCTAAGTCACAACAATTTGAAAAACACAGTCTGCTTAAAATAATACAACACAAACATTATCAGGGTTATTCAGAGAGCGTGAAAAGCAGGAGAATGACTGGAGAATGAAAAATTCTAGGTCAAAATAGCCAAACCAGAATAATTCTCCCTTTCATCTCACTTTCCAAAGCAGCTATTTTGACCTAGAATTTTTCATTCTCCAGTTATTCTCCAGTCATTCTCCTGCTTTTCACGCTCTCTGAATAACTCTGTATATGTTTTCATGTGTTTATTGAACATAACATGTAAACATTCACAGTGCAGGGTGGAAAAAGTATGTGAACCCCTAGCCTAATGACTTCTCCGAGAGCTAATTGGAGCCAGGAGTGAGCCAACCTTGAGTCCAATCAGTGTGATATTATTGGATGTGTTGCTGAAAGCTGTCCTGCCCTTTAAAAACACACACCAGTTTTGGGCTTACTGGTTTCAAGAAGCACTGCCTAATGTGAACCATGCCTCGCAGAAAAGAGCTCTCAGAAGACCTACGATCAAGAATTGTTGACTTGCATGAAGCTGGAAAGGGTTACAAAAGTATCTCCAAAAGCCTTGATGTTCATGTGTCCATGGTAATACAGACTGTCTACAAATGGAGAAAGTTCAGCACTGTTGCTACTCTCCCTAGGTGTGGCTGTCCTGTACAGATGACTGCAAGAGCGCAGCGCAGAATGCTTAATGAGGTAAAGAAGAATCCTAGAGTGTCAGCTAAAGACTTACAGAAATCTCTGGCACATGCTAACATTTTTGTTGATACATCTACAATAAGGAAAACATTAAACAAGAATGCAGTACATGGGAGGACACCACAGAGGAAGCCATTGCTGTCCAAAAAGAATATTGCAGCACGTTTGAAGTTTGCAAAAGAGCACGTGGATGTTCCACAGCACTACTGGCAAAATATTCTGTGGACAGATGAAGCCAAAATTGAGTTGTTTGGAAAAATACACAACACTATGTGTAGAGAAAAAAAGGCACAGCACACCAACATCAAAACCTCATCCCCACTGTAAAACATGGCGGAGGAAGCATCATGGTTTGGGGCTGCTTTGCTGCCTCAGGGCCTGGACGGATTGTTGTCATTGATGGAAAAATGAATTCCAGAGTTTATCAAGACATTTTGCAGGAAAACATAAGACCGTCTGTCTGCCAACTGAAGCTCCGCAGAGGATGGGTGATGCAACAGGACAATGACCCAAAGCATACAAGTAATTCAACAAAAGAATGGCTTCAACAAAACAAAATATGCCTTCTGGAGTGGCCCAGTCAGAGTCCTGACCTCGAACCCGATTGAAATGCTGTGGCATGACCTTAAGAGAGCGATTTCACACCAGACATCCCAAGAATATTGCTACACTGAAACAGTTTTGTGAAGAAGAATGGTCCAAAATTACTCCAGATCATTGTGCAGGTTTGATCTGCAACTACAGGAAACGTTTGGGTTGAGGTTATTGCTGCCAAAGGAGGGTCAACCAGTTATTAAGTCCAAAAGGTTCACATACTTTTTCCACCCATGATCTGTTCAATAAAAACATGAAAACATATAATGTTCGTGTTGTATTATTTTAAGCAGACTGTGTTTTTCAAATTGTTGTGACTTAGATGAAGATCAGAGCACATTTTATGACCAATTCATGCAAAACTCCACATAATCCCAAAGGGTTCACATACTTTTTCTTGCAACTGTACATGTTATTATTATTATTTATTAAGCGCCAACACATTCCGCAGCACTGTACAAGGTGCAATGGGTAAAGACAGGACAAGTCAACACACCAATGTAAATGGGTGAATAATGTAGGTAGGCATTGACTAGTCAAATTATTCATTGTATGTTTGACAGTATCTTATTGTGATTCTAAATAATAATTAATTGTAAACGAGGATCACTCATAGAAAAGTAAAATATATAAACCAGAGCCACATGGAGACCAAGTTGTATTAGTGAAATGGATAGTTCTGAAATGCAAATTTGGCATCAGCAACTCTAGTCTACCTTAGCGCAAGTGGTTGGACAAATCCATTGCTATCAAATGTTTAGTTTTTATAATAAATCATTTCTAGGACAACTAGAGGCCATTGGTTTAATAAATCACTAACCCCATTTGTTTGCCCCCCCAGTCGAATTTTTGAAAAACGGTAAAATACGTGTTTTTTATTTTTCAAGATGAATCTAAATACCAATTTTCACATCTGTAACATCTTTGGTTTTTGAGCTATAGAGTAGGTATCCTGTTTAAAATATTCAATCCCCTTTTTCACCCCCTTGGGGTGGAGTTTCCAAAAATCCTCCCTTAGTGGGCACCTACATCATAAAAATACACCTTCAAAATTTCACGTTCCTAAGTTAAACGGTTTCAGCTGGGCGTTGATGAGTCAGTCAGTCAGGACTTTCGTGTTTAGATATATAGACTAGTTTTTGCCCGCGGCTTCGCTCGCGTGGATTTTAGGATTTGTTAAATAGTTTTTTTTTTTAAAAACTTGAGTTTTTTTTGGTAGAACCCCCCTTTCCCCCTCACTGGAAAATTGTAAAACATGTTTTTTGTTTTTTTTTCAAGAAGAATGTAAGTGCCAAATTTCACACCTGTAACATCTTTGGTTTTTGAAATATAGGTATACTGATAAAAGTATTCACATCCCTTTCCCCCACCCCCCTTAACTGGATTTTCGGAAAATGGTAAAACATGGGGTTTTTTTTACACGAAGATTGTAAATCTCGAATTTCAGACCTGTAACATCATTGGTTTTTGAAATCTAGGTATAGTGATACCCCCCCCCCTTATTTGGATTTGTGGAAAATGGCAAAACACATGTTTGGTTTTTTTCACAAAGATTGTAAATACCAAACTTGAAATATAGGTATACTGATAAAAGTATTCAACCTCTCCTTTTTGCCCCCCCCCACTGGATTTTTGGAAAATGGTAAAATACGTGTTGTTTTATTTTCAAGATGAATCTAAATACCAATTTTCACATCTGTAACATCTTCTGTTTTTGAGATATAGGTATCCTGTTGAAAAGTATTCACCTCCCTTTTTAAACCCACCACGTGGGATTCTTGGAAAATGGTAAAACATGTGTTTTTTTATTTTTCAAGAAGATTGTAAGTGCCAGATTTCACACCTGTAACATCTTTGGTTTTTGGAAATATAAGTATACTGAAAAAAGTATTCAACCCCCCTTTTTTCCCCCTCCCACTGGATTTTTGGAAAATGATAAAATAGGTGTTTTTTGTTTCACAAGACAAATCTAAATACCAATTTTCACGTCTGTAACATCTTCTGTTTTTGAGATGTAGGTATCCTGTTTAAAAGTATTCACCCCACTTTTTTTTACCCCCACTTGGATTTTTGGAAAATGGTAAAACACGTGTTTCTTTATTTTCAAAAGATTGTAATTACCAAACTTCACACCAGTAACATCTTGGTTTTTGAACTATAGATATACTGATAAAAGTATTCAGACCCCTTTCCCTCGACCCCCCCCCTTATTTGGATTTGTGGAAAATGGCAAAACACATGTTTGGTTTTTTTCGCAAAGATTGTAAATACCAAACTTGAAATATAGGTATACTGATAAAAGTATTCAACCCCCCCTTTTTGCCCCCTCCCACTGAATTTTTAGAAAATAGTAAAATAGGTGTTTTTTTGTTTTTCAAGACGAATCTAAATACCAATTTTCAGGTCTGTAACATCTTCTGTTTTGGAGATACAGGTATCCTGTTTAAAAGTATTCAGCCCACCCTTTTTTTCACACACCCCCAATTTGGGATTTTTGGAAAATGGGAAAACACCTGATTTTATTTTTCAAGAAGATTGTAAATACCAAATTTCATGTCTGTAACATATTTGGTTTTTGAAATATAGTATAATGATAAAAATATTCAGACCCCTTTCCCCCGACCCCCAATTAGATTTGTGGAAAATGGCAAAAAACATGTTTGGTTTTTCTCACGAAGATTGTAAATACCAAATTTCACACCTGTAACATCTTCGGTTTTTGAAATATAGGTATACTGATAAAAGTATTCAACCCCCCTTTTTGCCCCACCCAAGGAATTTTCAGAACATGGTAAAATACGTGTGTTGTTTTATTTTTCAAGACGAATCTAAATACCAATTTCCAGGTCTGTAACATTGTCTGTTTTGGAGATACAGGTATCATGTTTAAAATATTTAAAATATTCAACCCCCTTTTTTCGCCCCCCCACTTGGATTTTTGAAAAATGGTAAAATACGTGTTTTTATTTTTCAAGACGAATCTAAATACCGATTTTCACATCTGTAGCATCTTCTGTTTTTGAGCTATAGGTATCGTGTTTAAAATATTCAACCCCATTTTTCACCCCCTTAGGGGCGGAGTTTCCAAAAATCCTTCCTTAGTGGGTGCCTACGTCATAAAAACAGTGCACCTTCAAAATTCCACGTTCCTAGGTTAAACGATTTCAGCTGGGCATTGATGAGTCAGTCAGTTAGGACTTTCGCATTAATGATAAAAGTATTCAACCCCCTTTTTGCCCCCCCAAGGAATTTTCAGAAAATGTTAAAATACATGTTTTTATATTTGTCAAGATGAATCTAAATACCGATTTTCACGTCTGTAACATCTTCTGTTTTTAAGATATAGGTATCCTGTTTAAAATAATTAAAATATTCAAACCCCTTTTTTCACCCCCCCCCCGTCGAATTTTTGAAAAACGGTAAAATTCGTGTGTTTTTATTTTTCAAGACGAATCTAAATACAGATTTTCACATCTGTAGCATCTTCTGTTTCTGAGCTATAGGTATCGTGTTTAAAATATTCAACCCCCTTTGGGGCGGAGTTTCCAAAAATCCTTCCTTAGTGGGTGCCTACATCATAAAAACAGTGCACCTTCAAAATTTCACGTTCCTAGGTTAAACGGTTTCAGCTGGGCGTTGATGAGTCATCCAGTCAGTCAGTCAGTGTCACGGTGGCAGTACCACCAGGCACGCACCACCCTATACTTGCCCTCCGATCCTTGGAAGTGGTCGGTCTGTATATATATCCCTATGAATATAACTCGCAGGAAGGTGAGGTCAAGGTTCCTGATGAGAAGCCCTTATATGCAGAGATGCAGGGTAAACTGCAGGACAGGTGAAAACAACAAAGGGTTAACAAAAGACCTCTGTACGGCAATACCAAAGATATCCCTGCACTGAAAGGCCGGTCTTTAGGATAGCCGGATCTAATCTAAAGGAAAGTATTACCTTGAAGCCGTACAGAGTCTTTTGTTATATGCAGATGACAGGGTTACCTGGAAACGGTACAGGCACGGAATATAGCATAGAATAGTCATAGAGGAAAGCCAAAGGTCATAACCAGAGAGAGTACGTCATACAGGATACAGGAATCAGAACCAGAAGGGAAGTCAGCCAAGCCAAAATCAGTAACCGGGGAATCTGAATGGAACATAAACAGCAAAACAAAATACAGCAATAGACAGAACTGAATACACAGAAGGAACTGACATAAACTGGAACAGAAATAAGAGAGACAAAAACTGAACAAGGATGAACAAACGGAGGGAATCAGGAACACAGCAAGGAGCTCTCAGGACACAAGTGGCAAGGAGACCAGGCAAAGAAAAATGACCCAGCAATGTCCTATAGGTACATTGCTCTAATATAGGCAGGGGAATCAAGGCAAGGGTCAACAGGTGAGCAGCACACAGAACACCAATTAACCCCTGGGAGGCCACCCAGGAATTGGCAGCAACAGAAACACAAGGGAAAAAACACAATATACAAATACAGAGGGCAGGAAGACAGGGTTGGAACGTGGGAACGTGACAGTAGCCCCCTCCAAAAAAGGTGACCTCAGGGCACCTAAAACAACAAACATGACAGACAAAAATCAGGAAAACAGATCACGAACACCAGTTACCAAAATCCATTGAGGACCCACTCAGTGTCGTCTTCCTCCTCCTCAAAACACATGAGCGCATTAGGGTCTTTCTTGATCATGGCCCAGTGTGCCTCACGGAACAACATCCCGCATGGGGATCGTATATAACCCTCGGGTACAGGGCTAGAATTAGGGATGTTGGTACCAGTCAGGCCACTACCCTGCTGGACCTTCTCAAGATAAGCACAGAATACGGCATTATCAGACCCATCATGGAGCGTGGTATTCTCGGAACTAGATTGACTAGTGTTGGTCAGCTTCCCACGTCTCCTCCTGGATCGAGACTTGGAAGGGGTGACCACCGTACCTGACACGGCAACAGCGGGAGTAGGCTCGCCTACCTGTGCCTTACCACGAGGTTTGGAAACATCGGACTCTCTGTGGGGCATGGGCACAGTGGTGCTGCAACGCAGCTTAGGCACTGCTGACACACAGCTTGCCATGGATCTGACTGGCAGTTTACCAGAATCAGACATCACTGTCACC
Source organism: Leptobrachium leishanense (assembly GCA_009667805.1). Classification (NCBI taxonomy): domain Eukaryota; kingdom Metazoa; phylum Chordata; class Amphibia; order Anura; family Megophryidae; genus Leptobrachium; species Leptobrachium leishanense. The sequence goes on along the minus strand of CM019067.1, from coordinate 173,905,693 downwards.
GCTGGCTTCGTGCCAGGATCAGGCAGCACCCGTGGCTTCGTGCCAGGCTGGGCTGGCTGCGCATTGCCAGACGGAGACAGGACTGGCTGCACATTGCCAGACGGAGACAGGACTGGCTGCGCATTGCCAGACGGAGACAGGACTGGCTGCGCATTGCCAGACGGAGACAGGACTGGCTGCGCATTGCCAGACGGAGACAGGACTGGCTGCGCATTGCCAGACGGAGACAGGACTGGCTGCGCATTGCCAGACGGAGACAGGACTGGCTGCGCATTGCCAGACGGAGACAGGACTGGCTGCGCATTGCCAGACGGAGACAGGACTGGCTGCGCATTGCCAGACGGAGACAGGACTGGCTGCGCATTGCCAGACGGAGACAGGACTGGCTGCGCATTGCCAGACGGAGACAGGACTGGCTGCGCATTGCCAGACGGAAACAGGACTGGCTTACCGCCAATTGGCACTGGGGTTGCGGCTCTACATGTAATACAACCAGTAACCATACGTAGGGACTGTCTTTTGGCTGCCAGTCGCTGCTCAGAACCAGCCAGTTGTGTCTTTAAAACCTTACAGCCATCAGAGGTATCTACAGAAGTCTGAGGTTTATTATCGGATGCCTCTTTCTCAGACCTGGATTTCTCAGGAGGTCTGAACTCAAAGTGGGGTCTGGTGCCATCTGACTCCCCGCAGGGTCTGGCACCATCAGATCCCCTACGTGGTCTGGCACTATCCGACTCCCAGCTAGGTCTGGCGCCAGTGGATCTCATGCGTGGTCTAGCTTTAGCGATCTTACTGTGGGACATGGGCACAGTTGGCACTCGGCCAGTATCAGGACGCACAGACTCACCGCAAGTCTTGAGACGCACCGGCACTCCAGCCCCAGGACGCACCGGCACTCCAGCCCCAGGACGCACCGGCACTCCAGCCCCAGGACGCACCGGCACTCCAGCCCCAGGACGCACCGGCACTCCAGCCCCAGGACCCACCGGCACTCCAGCCCCAGGACCCACCGGCACTCCAGCCCCAGGACCCACCGGCACTCCAGCCCCAGGACCCACCGGCACTCCAGCCCCAGGACCCACCGGCTTGAGGGGACAGCCAGACAAAAAGTGCAACGAACTGGCACAATAAAAACAGAGATTGTACTCACGTCTTCTGTTCTTTTCATCAGGAGAAAGCGGACCACGAACTCTGCTTTCAAATGAAACCTGATTACCAGAATCTAGACACAGGCTCAGTAACCCTTTGAGGTGAACCACAAATTCCTCAAACATGTGCAATAAGGTGTCCAACACGGTACACATCTCTGCGGGCTTATGTAATGGCTGGGTCATTATGTCACGGTGGCAGTACCACCAGGCACGCACCACCCTATACTTGCCCTCCGATCCTTGGAAGTAGTCGGTCTGTATATATATCCCTATGAATATAACTCGCAGGAAGGTGAGGTCAAGGTTCCTGATGAGAAGCCCTTATATGCAGAGATGCAGGGTAAACTGCAGGACAGGTGAAAACAACAAAGGGTTAACAAAAGACCTCTGTACGGCAATACCAAAGATATCCCTGCACTGAAAGGCCGGTCTTTAGGATAGCCGGATCTAATCTAAAGGAAAGTATTACCTTGAAGCCGTACAGAGTCTTTTGTTATATGCAGATGACAGGGTTACCTGGAAACGGTACAGGCACGGAATATAGCATAGAATAGTCATAGAGGAAAGCCAAAGGTCATAACCAGAGAGAGTACGTCATACAGGATACAGGAATCAGAACCAGAAGGGAAGTCAGCCAAGCCAAAATCAGTAACCGGGGACTCTGAATGGAACATAAACAGCAAAACAAAATACAGCAATAGACAGAACTGAATACACAGAAGGAACTGACATAAACTGGAACAGAAATAAGAGAGACAAAAACTGAACAAGGATGAACAAACGGAGGGAATCAGGAACACAGCAAGGCGCTCTCAGGACACAAGTGGCAAGGAGACCAGGCAAAGAAAAATGACCCAGCAATGTCCTATAGGTACATTGCTCTAATATAGGCAGGGGAATCAAGGCAAGGGTCAACAGGTGAGCAGCACACAGAACACCAATTAACCCCTGGGAGGCCACCCAGGAATTGGCAGCAACAGAAACACAAGGGAAAAAACACAATATACAAATACAGAGGGCAGGAAGACAGGGTTGGAACGTGGGAACGTGACAGTCAGTCAGTCAGGACTTTCGCGTTTATCTATATAGATATCCCTGAAGTCAGACCTTAAGCAATGGACATGTCAGAATAGTTAAATAACCTTTATTTTTATGTCTTTATCTATACCATCATTTCCAATATAAATTATTATTACATGTGCAAAAAGGACATAATAGACATAGATATGGAGGAGTATGTAATATTTACAGGGTTTTTCAGAGAAAGGTGAAACTCCTGGAGAACTATTGGAGAAGTGAAAATCCTAGGTCAAAATAGCCAAACCAAAAAAATTCTCCCGTTTATCTCACTTTCCAAATTGGCTATTTTGAGCTAGAATTTTCACTTCTCCAAAAGTTCTCCAGAGTTTCACCTTTCTCTGAATAACCCTGTTACATATGCTGAGAGACATGCTAAAGACTGATTGAAATATTAAAAATGAATGTTCTACCTTGTAGACAATGATAACAAATGAAGACAGTTTTAAAAATTGGCAGATGTGTTGTGTTTTGCAGCACAGCAGTAGTGAATAGGCTAGTTCTACCCAATATTTGTTGCATTTCTGTCAGTCTGCATGGGGTTTATAGTTGTAACCTAACAAATCTTTGCGAATACAGTCACCAATACAATAAATGTATAGATAAAAAAATATAAAAAAACTAGTAACAGACTAGTATGGTTACAACAAGAGAATGTGTGAACACTCAAGGGAGAAAATGATAAATAAAGTGCGAAAGTGTATTGTGGGGTGTGAGAATTAATGAGATCAGATGAATTGTGTAAAGGTAGGATGTAATTGAATGTAAGTATAAGAAGAAGGCAGATGTTATCTTTTTACTCGTACTAGTAAAAAGCGTTTTGGAGCCAGTCAGAGTTGGTATTACATGTTCTCCATGAAGCAAGCAGACAGAGGATTTTTAAAAAAATGTACATTTAGGGAGAGTCTCCTTGTATTGCAACTCTATAGATTAGTACATTTATAAATCATTTAATATTATGCATATTTCACTCTGTTACATTTGACATCTATTATGTATAACAGTACCTTTTATAGAAAATGATGAGTATTTCTATATCCATTATATATATCCTAATTAGTCTGATTTCACATTGAAAAGGAGGCTTCATTACTCTCAGTGCTTGATATTTCTAGTATTTTATTTTTCCCGGTAACATGACCTTAAGGCTGGGGTCAGACTAGTGTTGTTGAAGAGCGGAAGGAATGTCCGTGAGAGTGGACGTTCCTTCCACTTGATGCCCGTCTGGCCACCTTGCCTAGCGCAGTTAGTGTGCTCAGCGCTGCACGGCTTGATCCTCCTATGGAGGATCGTGCTTTGCAGCTCCATCAACAAGCATCCAAGCACTTTGACGGAGAGGGCTGCTGCACGGATGCATCACGGCCGCTGTTGCGCGTGCAATTTGTACAAGCACAACAGTGTGTAGCCAGCCCCATCGCAGCGTCACAACGCTGCGACGGACGTTGGAAGGCACATTAGTACAGGCGCTTATAGTGCACTCATCTGACCCCCAGCCTAAAAAGCTCTAAAAGAAAACCAGACTCTTCTACATATAATGCAAAGCACGTCCACAAAGTTAAAATCCACCTAAATTCATACATGGCATTTTGGAATAGTTGGATTTATTATTATATAAAAAATACATTTATACACCGTAACAATTTTGTGTATAAAATCTTAGAATTTGAGAAACCATATAAAACGCTAAGGGCCTTATTCCATAGTTGTCAATAAGATACCTACAGGAGATGTTGCACATAACGTCTCCTGTTGTTATCTTACCTCCAGGAATCGCTATTCCACATTCGTCACAAACTGGGTTTGAGTCTTGAGTAGGGCGATTCCCTGTGCAAGGTCACTGTAAATGAACACCTCTTATACTTGGTATAGGAGACATTAATTTACGCCTCTATATGGAAGCGTAAGCTATTTCTCCAATATAGCTTGCGCTTCCAGCAGGGAGACAGTATTTCACTATGAAATACTGCCTCGTCAAAGGCATTTGCATTTGCAAAATCATGTAACACACTATAAATCCCCACCAACATGATCCACTACTTTATCTTGCAGGGAGCAGAGTGAGACTGGGAACAATTAGTTCCTTTTCTCCCTCCCCAATTCGTCTGCGGCAGTGCGTGATCTCACGAGAGCAAGCTCGCTTAGAGCTCACGTCCAGGATGCGCAAGGCTCCATGGAGTCCCATATACTTCATGAGCTAATTCTTGTAGTGGTGCAATGCCGTTATCAGACAGACTTGAACTTTGTGCCAGGTCTAGATGCTAACAAAGCACCTACCATGGAATATGTAAAATGTAGATAGTAAGGAAAATCTGTAGGCAAAGATTTTCTTTCTTACTGTCTCCATTTTACCGACAACAATGGAATAAGGCCATAAATGTGTGCATGAGCAAAACCTTTTGTAAAATATTTTGTTACCTTAAAGTGCACCTGTGACCAGGTGCATTTGACTGTGATATTCCATCAAGGGTCAATATCACATTGGTCTTCAAAATCAATGAGATATCTCATTCCTTGATGAGATATTGCAAACGTTGCTCACCTGGTTCCAGTATCGAGCATTGCCATGTGGTTGGCAGGGGCAGCGCTTGCTGTGGACTGTTGCACAGCTTTGCGTGATTGTCCCTCAGCAGTGAGGTTGCCCTGCTGCCTCATCAGTCAATTGGGTGCAACAAGTGCACAGACTGCTATCCTGTGGGACAGCTCTTGGCTCAGAGCTTTCATTCTACCCTGCAGCTTGCCATATAGGATTGAGTGGATTTATTGGAAAACAAGCTAATACATATGTTTCTATATGGAATATTTCCATTGACTTATAGTTTATATTGTGCTGACACAACTTTTTTGTTTTTCCAGAACTTTATCAAAATGATAAAATTCTAAAATATATCCATAACAAGTCAACAAATGTTGTGCACAAGCAATGTCATGCCAAATACTGAAAGCGATGGAATGCTGGAAATGTTGAGCAAGTCAATTATGATGCATCTAGCTTTAAAGTATACCTGCCTTAACTACTGAACTCTAACAGTGCCAGTCTCCTACAGGCCGGATCTGCTGATCTCACCTGACATGTATCAGAATTGCTTTGCCAATGCGATCACCAAGATGGTGATGGCCTATAGTTAAGTACGACAAGTGCACTTTAATATAGTTTTCTTCCCGGCCATTATGAGAGCATTTTATCTTTTCAGTCACCTACAGCTGTGTGTCTGTTATCAATTAGTTTGTTAACTGGAATTAAAATGTTTTTTTTTCTCTCTTTCTCTCACTCTATTGGATCATTGTACAGGGATCAGGATGCACATTGTAGCAAACAATTATTAAATAGATATTACTGTATTGCCCAAGACTGGGAGAAGGTTTACGTACCTCACTAGTCATTTAAGTTACTAGCTGATTGTCAGTACTCGTGTTTCTTTCTCATTCATAATGTGATAAACAGGCTTTAAAGTAAAGAAATAGAGTCTGGTTGCTGGGTCTGACAGATGCATTTCAGCTTGTTGCTCTGCCAAAAGAATGATTATCAGGCAATCCTCTTCAAATGTAATCACTTTCAACTGTCCCTGTGAATTGCTAACTTTTTAATTCAGCTTACTATGACTTTACTAGTCATGGACATTAGTAATTACATTACAAAGTCTCACTGTGCAATGGAAATTGGAAACAAATGCATGTTATGTTAATGTGTAATTATTCTCTTATGGAAACACAATAATTTTCTCTTGCCACTTATTAGTGCCTTTTTGGAATTCCAACTTGTAATATGCCTTTCTGTGTTTAATAACCATCTACTCTTGTTTTAAGCCTGTGTACTCTAAAACCAATAAATAAAATGTGTTTGAATACTGTGGTGCATTCGTATCAGAAAGTGCTATTTTGCTTGTGGTATATGTGTATGTCAGAGTACAATCATATCTATATCAGGGTTATTCAGAGAGCAGTGAAAAGCAGGAGAATGACTGGGGAATGGAAAATTCTAGGTCAAAATAGCCGAACCAGAAAAATCCTCCCATTCATCTCACTTTCCAAATCAATTATTTTGACCTAGAATTTTCCATTCTCCAGTCATTCTCCTGCTTTTCACCACTCTCTGAATAACCCTGTATGTCAAAACAATATGGCTGCTAATCCAAAGATTCAGCAAGCCACTAGGACAAATTAACAGAATGAGCAATAAAGTCTTTGTGGCTCCCAACATTTTCAATTACGAGCCAACTGATATATTAGTGGCTGCTTCATAATTGTAGAGAACTGCTAATGAACACAGCCAGCTGTCCCACTTGCTGCCTCTGATATTCTCTCCTGAAATACATAGAACTCCATGCAGGGTCATACAAACTCTTCACTCTTCAGAAGATCGCAAGTCCTCTTCGCTGAGTGATTAGAAGTGAGTATAGTTTTTTTTTTGGGATAGACCAATTAGCAGCTTTGCCGATTATCGGTGGCCGACATTCATATAATTATTGGTATCGGCCTTTTATCCACGTCCATATTGTTTTAAGGGTAACCCCCCTGTTTACAACAGTGGATGACTTGCGTCCAACAAACTTGTAATGCAGTGTTTGTTTAGCATTGTATCAGTGGGTTGTGTATCAGTGGGTTTTAATATCCAGGGGCTTAGGGGTGGGCCCCTTTTCTCATTCTAGTAGGGCTTAATTCCAGTTTGTGATGGAGCGACTATACCCTAACTTGGTACCTCCGTCCGTGGGCTCTCTTCCATGTAAAAGTCCCCAGAGCAATCTTTCCTAACAGCTCCCCAAAACTTTCACCACAGTTTTAAAGAAAGAGTTTATTCATACAGACACACAGATACACAGTCAATGACCAACCCCCTTTGCATACAACCAAACAGATAACATCACAGATAAAATAACTGCACAGGACATGCAGACAAAGGACAATGGGACCTCCTGAGAGAAGGGGGGAGGGAGAAAGCAGGTAAAAGAAAAGGAATTTCTTATAGAGAGAATGTACACAATAGAGAGAGCAGGTACTACCGGTAATACAGAGATATGATACATAATGGAGGGAATGTACACCATATACACAACAGGAGACTATACAACATATACACAAGGGAATAACACACACACACACCAGTAATCTTTAGTTAACTGGCAGATATTTAAAATAGTGACAAGACAAATATTTTTAAAAGGTCCACCAGTTCCCCAATAGTCTCTTTCACGGGCCATAGTCGCTGGGCAGGAGGCTAGCCCACAGCCCCCTCCAGATGCCCCAGTGACGGTAGGTTCCGTCACACAGTTCTAGTAGTTTTAATAATTATCCTTGTCCTAGTCATCTATCTGTCTCTATCAATTTAACAATTTATTTTGCCATTTACATGCTTGTATCTATCTACTCATACCTCTTTAGGTAGTTATTGAATGCAACATCAATATTGTTTTTGGAATGGATAGTCTGTAAAAACCATCGAGTTAATGGTCTGCTTCAGCAGAAGACAATTTATGTCAATGTTTATTACCTATATGCCGCAGTAAACCTTGCAATTTATTTTTATCTTCCACACTGCATCTTAATTTCAGCTGGGATTTTGTGTTGCCACCATGTTAAAAAATGCAAAAAAATAAATAAGAGGGGTTCAAGAAATAAAAAGTGTGTGCCATCTAAAGCTATACGTTATAGAACCTTAACCTTTCTATTTGGTTTTGTAAACTCTACAGATTTTTGCATATGTAGCAAACTGACTTGGAATAACTGCTACTATGGTAAAAAGATGCAATAGATAGAAAAATCAAAGGCAAGGTTTCCCCAGCCAGTATAATTTCTGAGACCTGGACTTTTGCTCTATTTATGAACCATCTCTAAGAAGAATAAGAGGAACCATAAGACCATATTAGGCAATATAATCGCTACATACTTTGTTCCTGTTGTATCCTTGGTATTGCATTGTTGAAGGGTGGGATGAACTATTAAGCAAATCAAACTTTATAATGAACTTTAAAATCATTGGAAAATGTAAGCATTGATATATAACAATTGGCATGACTTTATATGCTTCTTCCTTCATCAAATACAGTGCCAGCAAACAGGGAGACGGTAAGCGAAGATTTTCATCCTTACCGTCTCCGTGTTACCTATGCTATTCCAACCCAGATTACCTACATACTTCTGGGCTCAGTAGAATTCTGAGCTGCAGGCTGATACTAGCAGCAGGGTCCAGCACCACAGCAGTGATCAGCTCCTGGAATCCATGGGACTTCATGGAGGCCTGCACCTCCCTGTACAAGCTCCACGCAAGCTTGTATGTGAAGGGGCCACAGAAGGAGATGCGGAGGGACATGGGAACTATTAGTTCCCATGCTCCCGCTGCTTGCGGCCAGAGGAAATGGCGGAACGTGCCACTCTCTGTACCATGAGATCTCAGTTGAGTATAGGATATTGGGGGGAGGTTAAATAAAGGTAATAAATTATTTTGAAAATGCAAAATCACTTAATACCATGGTTTCAAAGACTGTATTAATTTACTGAATGCTGTCTGGTTTAGAGGAGGATGAGCTAGGTTGGAATAACTCAATCTCCAATACAAAGTATAAGAGACATGAATTTAAAGTAGGCATCCGCAAAAACCAAGGTGCAAGCAGGGCTTGCATCTCGGTTTGATAGCTTGGGTGATTTTAACCTAATGGCTGGGGTGACTTTTTTTTTTTTTTACTCACAGCTCCAGATGTTCGCTTAATGTCCCAATTGAAATAGGGCCCAAGGTTTTTCAACATTACACAACACAGAATGCATGGCTTTTTTTTGAGCGAGTCCACCCTTTGCAGTGGCGATCGGCCGGGATCCCCTGGTACGGGCTGAGGATGCAGGCGGGCACAATAGACGTCATCAGCCTGCGCGATGACGTCTATTACAGGCACCCCCGCCTGGCGGGGAAGGTGCCTGAAGGGGAGGGGTGAGGTCCTTTGGACCTCTCCCCCTCCCCATCCGTGCGGGCCGCCGGGAAAAGCCAGGCACCGTTTGGAAGGGCACAGCCTGCCCTTCCAAGCGGCAGCTGTCTTTAGCCCTTAGGGGGCTGTTTTTCAAAATGGTGCTAACAGGCACCGTATCGTGGTCCCCTCCTGGAGCTGGCTGACATCTGTCCGTGGTCCCCCTGATGACTGGCGTCACCGCGCATAGCGCGATTGCATCAGTTCTGCAATTAACCCCTAGCTGCCACCTATGGTGGAGATAGGGGGTTCATTGGAACCCCCTATCTCCCGATCCGTGACAGTCAGAGCATGGCCTTTCCAATGATACCAAACATGACCATGCAAAATGTAAAAAAAAAAAAAATTAAAATAAAAAAATTAAAAACAATTTAATAAACTGATTTTTTTTTGTTATTGCAGCAATATTGTTCCCATTTCAATTATAATGTGAACGATGATGCTGTACTAAAAAAATTTTCTATGGGGTGTTTGCTAAAAAACACGTAATTTTCCCCAAAAAAATTTAACATTTCTAATTTTTTTAACAAGCGCACCCCATAGAAAATATAACTGAAAAAGCTTGAATGATAAAATTTGAAAAAAAAAACACTTTACACAATGTAGATAATTGAAAATTCAATTTTTATTGCATTTTTTGTTATAATATTCAGGCAGGACATGGCGTATACATATAATAATGATATATTATTAATCTGCCGAGTCTCCCGGAAAGAACGATATATAATATGTCTGGGTTGTATAATAAAATGTGACTTCAAATCGCATTTAAACATGATGAGCGAAACCGGTAAAAATGAGCTCAGCACAGAGGTGTGAAATGGATCAGTAGCGAAAGGGTTAATCACATTAACAGTTAACTGTTAATTAACAGTTAATCACAGCGGGATTGTAATTAGCGTTAGGATTTTGTAATCCTAATGCTAAATAACTCTTTGCGCTCCCCATGTTACACATAGGGAGCTTGCACTGAAAAGCACATGCTCCGAATCACTAATGTTTTTTTTAAACCATTAGCACTCGGAATGTAATATGGTCATTCTGCGCTAGAGACACCAAAGCTAACATTAACGCTCAAACAGCTGAGCCCTAACGTTAGCGTTAATTATGTAATATGGCCCAACAACTCCATAGACTGTAATGGCTCTGGTAAGTGTACAACACCTCTGGTTAAGTTAGCGCCAACTTTATAATATTGCCTATTGGATATAAACAGTGTTCACCCCTTATGAAACTACATTTACTTTCGAATGCAAACACTAAAAAAAAAACAATGTAAACATCAGACTTGTTTGGATCTATGTGATCTTCTAACAAACAAAAGTCCAGGGAAATGCAAATAACTAATTATTAGGAATATTTCAAACAAAATAACTACAACACTCTGATGGCATAACTCTAAACACCCTGCCCAACTAATAATTTTTTGCAGCATCTTTTGCATTTATTACAGCAACCATTCTTATTAAGTCCCTATTAATATCTAGACTCGGTATTTTGTTCCAGTTTTCTTTGCAAAAAAAAGTTAAATTTCCTTCAGATTGTGAGGGAATCTCCTCTGTGCTGTCATGACGAAACTCAAAAATCCTTCTCATCTTCTTCTTTCTGGCAAGTTATGAGCAAAAATATATTGAAAGTTGGTGCTGTTCATTTTCCTATCTGTCTTGATTAAGGCTCCAGAACCAACAGAAGAGAAATGGCCCCAAAGCATAATGCAACCAACAACATACTTGAAAGTCAGGATGGTGTTCCTTGGAAAATTAGCTTCATTGACTTTGTGCTAAGCATATCTTCTAAAATTTAGGCCAAAATAGCTTTTGTCTCACAAGAATGTAACACTTTTATCTGCTTTGCTTTGTAGTAAGTAAATTATTACTATTTTTTTTTTTGGCACGATTTCAATGGCTTCAGCCCTTCCTTTTTGTAAGAAAGGATTTCTGTCTTGTCACACTACTCCATAGATCAAACACGGGCAGAATACTCGTGATGGCAGTCAAGTGCAAGGAGTGCCCGGTACCTGACAGAATTTCCTGCAGCTCCATCGCGATGCTGATGGGTGGCATGCATTCCACCCCCAAATGTATGAATAGCACCCCTGCTGGCAAGCACTAGCATTGGTACAGATATATATCTTGTACCCCACAAGAGGCTGCGAGTGTGTTAGGTGCTAAGGTCGCAATCAGACTACAAAGAATATAAAGAATATAGGGATTGCAACTCACCACTCAAGTTTATCCTGGTGAGCAGGAACATTGATCAGAGGTGGATATGTTGTCTCCACAAGCAGAGACATGGACTGTATCAAAGGATGCTACTTTCGTCCCTTGAATTGGCCATGCTACCATGTGTGAGAGCAGTGGCCAATTTGGCTCATGTGCAGGTGTGCTGATCCTGGGTTCCAAAAGGCAAGTTCTCCTTCCACTTGCCTGTCGGAACTCAGGTCCGACTTGAGGAACTGGAGGCATCTGCTACCACTGCCAACCACAGTAAACAATAGACAAGCGTGACACTTAAAAGTGGATTGTCAGTCTGTGTGAATACAGAAAAACAATGAGGAAAGGCACTCTAAGCCCACTTGCAACTTCAAGTTCAGAGGTTTTTCTGCCTCACACAATGGTGGTCCATGAGAATTCTGGTTGGCTAATTCCAATACTGACCTGTGTCAAAAAAGGGGAATCCAACTCCAACCATGGTATAAGTGCAGCTTTTATTGGATGAGCATTGGTGGCAGTAGCCATGTTTCAGTCAAGAATGGCCTTTGTCTGGAATACATGGATAGACTGCAGGACTTCACACGCGCAGCCCCCACTCACTGGAACGCTCTCCCTCGTACTGTCAGACTTTCCCCTTACTTCTCTTCCTTCAAACGCTCCCTTAAAACGTTCCTATGTAGGGAAGCCTACCACCCAACTCACTGACGCAACCATCAATCACTCTCACCTTACAGTCCTCTCCTCCTGTTTCCAACCCCAACCCTCCTAGATTGTGAGTTCCTACGGGAATAGGGCCCTCATCTCCTCCTGTACTGTTTGTCAAATGTTGTTCAATGTATTGTAACCCTGTCTATACTGTGCTTATTGTACAGCGCTGCGGAATATGCTGGCGCTTTATAAATAAAGAATAATAATAAATACAAAATCAATAAAAGCTGCAATTACACCACTGTTGCAGTGCCTGGATTCCCTTTAACATTCTGTGTGAATGTCAGTATGTGTGAGGTTGTCAGTGTGTGTCGGCAGGTGTCATGTTATGTGTGCATCTCTGTTGGTGTCTGTCATATTCCTGCATGTCTTTATCATTGTCTCTTCATGTGTCTCCTTGTGCATCCCTGAGGGAGTCTTCCCGAAGTAAACAAGGAACTTGGAAAGGATGATTTGTGTGCCATCCATTCACAAGCCATGTATTTTTTACTGTTGGAGATGCTAGTATTATTCTCATGGATATACACCATATGTAGATGTATCATTTGTTTAACCATTTTACTTTCACTTGATGTTTCGAACACAAACATTAAGTTCAAGAACCACCCCTGTCATTTCTATTTATACCATATGTGAAAGCTGAAACATATCTTTTAAACTGCTGCAACTATGAATAATCTATAAGCAGGGAGCCTGGGAAAACTGACTTGCAAAGATAATACATGGTTCTTGCTGTACCTATTTAACCCTTTCATTATAAAAAAGTGTATACAAGGTTTTGCATTAAATTACAATGAAACTGAAAATTGGCAAATAAAACCCTATTTTGTAATGAAGGATTAACACACTCTACTGCTGCATTACTACAACCACAGAGAGGGTACAATATAGAACCTGCTCTGGTATGGCATAGTACCAGGGATCAGGGCCAACCCACGCCATTGTGCTGCCTGGAGCGAAGGATGAAATGCTGCCCCCCCAAAAAAAAAACACGTGAGATGTATGAGCGTATCAGAGCTCAACAGCAATAAAAGTCACAGTAATGTGCAGTGTGTATGAGCGTATCACAGAGCTCCACAACAATAAAACTCACAGTAATGTGCGGCGTGTTTGAGCGTATCACAGAGCCCCACAGCAATAAAACTCACAGTGATGTGCAGTGTGTATGAGCGTATCACAGAGCTCCACAACAATAAAACTCAGTTTGTGTGGCGTGTTTGAGCGTATCACAGAGCCCCACAGCAATAAAACTCACAGTAATGTACGTTGTGTTAGAGCGTATCACAGAGCCCCACAGCAATAAAACTCACAGTAATGTGCGGTGTGTTTGAGCGTATCACAGAGCCCCACAGCAATAAAACTCACAGTAATGTGCAGTGTGTATCAGCGTATCACAGAGCTCCGCGGCAATAAAACTCATATTAAACTCACAGTAACATGCCGTGTGTATGAGTATCACAGAGCAACACATATCCCGGGCCCACTGTCACACACACACATCCACATCCAGTCTCACACACACACATCCACATACACAGTCACACACATCCACATACAGACACAGTCACACAAACTTACCCACACACAAACCTACCCACACATCCACACACACACACACAAACTTACCCACACATCCACAGACACACAAACTTATCCACACATCCAAACACAGACTCACACACACAAACCTACCCACACATCCACATACAGACACACACACACAAACCTACCCACACATCCTCATACAGACACACACACACAAACCTACCCATACAGACACACACAAACCTACCCACACAGCCACAGACACACACACACAAACTTACCTACACGTCCAGAGACACACACACACACACACACACACACAAACTTACTCACACATCCACAGGATTCTCTTTTCCCCTTTGGTGGGTCTCCCCCTCTCAGCTATCCCAGGCGGCAGGAGGTCAGGGTTAGAGCTGCACAGAATCATTGGAAGATGGCCACTAGCAGTGATCCATACCTCTGCAGGCCTCTCAGCCTCCAGCTTCTGCTCTCTGCCTCTTCCCGCTCGTACAGGGTGATGGGGGTCTGGGTGTGCGGGTTCACTGGGGTCTGAATGCAGGCTGTGGTCAGCACGGACTCCCAATGAGTCTTCGCCATGTTTGCATAGCCTGTGTCCTCCTTTCCCGGGTGTTGCCTAGCAACCGTGGACGCTATGGCAGCTGCGAGCGACCAGAACAGATAAGGGAGGGAGAAACAACTTGCGTCCTGTCAAAGGACGCTGAGCAGAGAGCAACGGCTGAGGGATTATACTGTCAGCAGCGGGCAAATCCCAGTACTCGGACAGTGAGCCCTCCTCGCGTGAAGGAGGCAGGTGCCACTTCGTTGCATGAAGGGGGCGGGCACCAGCGCCGCTGAGAGGGGCGGGTGCCGGCCCACTGAGAGGGCACAGCCTGGCTTCGAAACCTGATGGAGGAGGGCGGGCCGTGCCTTGTTCAGGGGGGAGCACCACGCCGCGGGCCCTTGACAGGGCGGCAAAATGCCGCCCCTGACAAAGGGCCGCCTGTCACCATTGCTCCACCCTGCTCCATGGACGGGACGGCCCTGCCAGGGATCTCACATTTTGGCTCCCCAGATGTTTCTGAATTACAGCTCCCATGACTCTGTGACCATCTATTGCATTCCAAGAATTCTTTGAATTGTAGGCCAGACATGTTGGGTAGAGCTGAAAATAACTGTATAGTATTTTTATATGCACACACTTTGCTGAAAAACATAGTTTATTTATATGGTATTAGTATTTTTTAAGCTGTATTGCAAATAATCTTATGATCGAATATACATAAGAAGAATACCTTTTTTTTTTGTTTTTGATTGGTGTTTATTGCATTTACTGAATTTGACACAATGCCCATGTCTGTTGATTTGCTAACAAAGTAGATCCATTTGAAATTGTAATCACAAACAATAGATATAGGCCTCCTCTCAAATGAGAAAGATTTATATCCTCATCAATAAGCAGCCACCTTGAGCTTTCAATTCTCTGATATTTGAAATTGTGCAGTAAAAGAATTTCAATAAAAAAACGCTTGGTATTGGAGGGATTAGCAATCTTCTAATCAAACTTTATACAGATTTCTATTTTATCTTATATTTAAGTGTTAACAATGTATTTGGTATTCCATGTTTGAAATATGTATTATTTTTAACAAAGAGTGCTTGGTATTGAAATGGTGAAAAATTTGTTTATTTTTTGTTTAGTATTGTATCTGACCAACAATCAGTTTGATTATTGTGGACACATACATTGTATCGTAATTGTTTTATTATTTTTTTTATGGCTTCTTTCATTCATTGTAGATTTGTGCACTTAAAATCCAAATAAATGCATTGATCTAAATTTTGGCCAGTTCATCTGAATAATGAATCTCCCAGGATGAGGGCAAGGAGAGACAATGACCTGTCCTCCCACTTTTTTTAGTAGCACCAAACTGTTATGCATGACTCACAGTTTGAACATTAAGCATGGCCACCCCTTATTTACTGTACCCAACCAGCTGATGCCACACTGGGGCCAAGGTGAACCAGTGAGAGACCCCCATTTAGTATTAGCTAGTAAGTAACAATAGCTGCTATGTTGCTAATGTTTAACACCAGCAGTGTTTTGATAGTGGCTGCAAGCAGCTGATGGTTGCACGCCATTTACGTCACATGCAGCAAATTGTGCCATGTCAAGCGGGGTCATACGTCATTATGGTGATCATTCTGATGCATCCCCTATGCATTTGTTTTAACCTTTTCACATTGGCGAATGGCTAATTTAACCATTACCGCTCAAACGTTCATGCCACAATTTGTTTCACCTGAAACAAACTGATTGACAGCAATAAGGACAAACAAATAATGGCATGAACATCATTCGGGTGAACTGAGTCGACTTGAATTTCCCCATGATTTGTTTTGTGCAAAATTAATTTTATGAATTATGTTCTCTACAAGTTTTTTTTAAAATATAAATTCACGCTGAGTATATATTTTTTACAGAGGTGTTAAAAGTTTCTAAAGCAATTCTTACAATTATGACTGTATTATGCAGGCAGTGCTCAGCGTGTGGTGTTCTAAATTAGTTTTTAGTCATTAAAGTGCGAATTACCGTGCACTTTTTTAATGATGATGTGCTGTCCATCTATAACGCTTTTACCAATCAGTCACTCTTCTTATTTCCAACAGGTGAGAAACGATTTAACTGGCGAACTGGAAGCTTCCAATATACAAATTGCAGATACAGAAAGTTTTTCTAATGACCCCTGCATAAGTGTGAAAAAGCTCAAGGTATGTATATGTAGCATATGCTGCGAGTTTACATTTCTGCATTACAATAGGTTTATGCATATTTTACCTTTTTTTAACTGCGTAATAATGTAAATATTAAATAAAAATGTTGGATATGGGAAGCAAATTTTAATCTAATGCAGTGTTTTCTAGTTGTATATACCTTACTAAAACCTGAGTATAGGGCCTAGATGAACTCTTGTTTTAACTGGACCACAACAGATTGATTGCTTATTATTATATAAAAAGTAAAACTATAAATTCTGCAGCTGATACCAACATACCTGAGTCTCCTACAGGTCTTTGTATTTTGTTCCAGATATTTATTTGTTTGCAAAGTATTTTACGAGGAAGGATACGTTGAGATTTCACTCATTTTCAAGTATGTCCTGGGTTCAAGAACATTGAAATGTTACAGTCGTTACAGAAATACAAAGTAATAAAATGCAAGATATTAAAAACAAAACACAAATATACAGATTAACACAGAAAATAAATATGTAGGAAATATAGTCACTAGGTCACATGTTTACAGGTGCATTCCGTATTGAGGTATGTTAATAGGGAGCTCTTGAGTGACTTTAGACTGGGGGAAGATTTGATGGCATCTGGGAGGTTATTCCATATTTGCGGCGCTCTGTAGGAAAATGAGGATCGAGACACTTTCTTTTTGTATTGTGGTATTGCAAGTAAGGTGCTGGTCCTGGATTGGAGGTTATAGGATGAGGGAACTGCTAGGGGAAGCAGTCTATTCAAGTAAGGTGGTAGCCTCCCAGAAAACCTCTTAAACACCAGGTTGGAAAGGTGAAGGGTGCGTCTAGATTCCAGCGACAGCCAGTTTAGCTCTTTTTAAATTGCGTTCCATGTGTTGGGGCTATCATATAACTTTTTTTGTATAAGCCACTATTTCCCCTTTATACATTTTTGTTTGACCTAACCATCTCCAGATTGTTCCTTTCAATTTTTTAGCTATGAATATCCCTTTCCCTTTCTCAAACAGAATTTTTGGTCAAGTCTCGGAACCTCTTCTTAAGCTCTTTTTAAGTTTGTTATTGCAACAGCAGAACTAGAAAAAGAAAACCATTTAAATCTCTGCCTGACCTGCAATATCTGTTTCTAGAAGATACAGGAGATGACACCACCAAAATACTTAACCCTTTTATGACCCTTAGTGACACTTGGCACAATTCAAGTTATTCTTCAAAGTATTTCTCTGTCTCTTGTTCTAACAAGGAGAGCAAATCTGCTGAAGTGAAAACATTTACTAAAGAATAAATTTATTTACTGATTGTAGAAATTTATTTTAATATATTTATATGCCTCTGCGAGCAACATTGTATCCCAAGGGATTAAAACACGCAACATATTTGCCTTCATTAGTAGAGTTATTTTGAATTGTTAATAATTACAGACAGTTTTAAGAAGTTTAAAGAAGCAACTAATCCAGTAGTCTGATGCCAATAGGGTTTGGATTAAAAGAAAAAACACTCTCCATTATACGGAAGAAAGGATTAGTACACAAGAAAATATCACAGCCCTAATTGTTCCAATGATTAGGAAGTTAGGAAACTCATGATTTCAGTGTAAATTTAATTTATACAAGCATAGCAAATCATTAAGCATTTGCAGCTAATTTCCTATTTCTTAGATGTAAAGACATTTTGAATTTTCGATGTATGTACATTATATTGTACCATGAGACTTACCATTGTATTACGTTCGAGTAAAAATTGGATACTTAAATGAAAAGTTAAATTTTGATTAGGTTTGTGAAAAAGTATAACATGAAGATGGAGGACCTTGGCTTTTCTTGGTATATTGACCAGTATGCCGTCTTTTAGTAAAACAAAATGTTTGTGTCCCCAAACGATAAGATGTTTGCTCGTTGTACTTAGAAATCCTTGACAGGCTTAAAATCAACATTGGAAAAATAAGAAAATCTAGACGTTAAATCCAAATGATTAGTACATATGAAAATATCACAGCCCTAATTATTCCAATGAATTTGGAAATTAGAAACTATGATTTCTGTGTAAATTTCATTTGCGCAAGCTTAGCAAATCGTACTATTGTAAATTTTTATTTTAAATTGTTTGCTCCATAAGTTACAGGTTGGGATTCAGAAATCACACACTTTAATAAGCTATATTAGACTAATGTCCCAAAGAAGATATTTAGACTTGAACGGAATATTTAGAATTAAAGATTTTTATTTATTACTAGAATAAATGGGACCTGAAAAGGACACCGGAATAATTACCAAATGAGTTTATTTAAAAAGCTATAGTGAGTTAATCAATTGACACCAGTTGTGATTCATCTGTATATTCAGGTATTTGAAGTTGGAATGATACCATATTTGCGTCACAGAACTTCAGCCTCCATTTATAACTTCAATGTGATGTGATGGCAGCATTGTTATGTTGATTCCATGACAATTTGCCGCAAGAAAAGATACATGTAAATACATGGAAAAACTGTAATGTTGTAGACTCAAATGAACAAAAAGAGGACTATTTGCATTACTCACTTTGTTTACAATTATGCTGGTTTATCAATTGTCTGTTTCCATGTCAAGCATGGCAATTTGAGAGAGAATTTTGAAGTTTACGTAAAGGGATACTGTAGGGTTAAAACGAGAGGAGGGAAATGGTTGGGTTAAGCCCTTACCTCTCCTTATCCTCCTTTTTAACTATTCAGATTTTTTTTAAACTGATCTAGAATGTAGTGCATGACTGCCTTAGTGCACCTTCGACAAAACATGTTGCCAGCTTCCTGGAGCCACAGCTCTTTCAAAGTTGAAAGTTTGAGAAGCAATCGGGTCATTTAAAGATGGGCTCAGTCCCTTTAAATGCAAGGGTGAAGGGGGAAATAACAACTTATTTTTTCACTCTATTCTGTAGCTTATTTAAAAAAATATTGTTAAAATCAAAGTGTACTGGAATGTCCCCAGCAGTTGGACCCATTAAAGACGTGCCAGATGGTGGTCCTGCATATGTTTAAATAACTGTTAAAAAGGACAACATCTAAATGTCCAACATCTGGTGTGACATGTTAAAAGGTCTATGTGTTTATTCTGTTCAATTGTGTTTATTTCCAATGTTTTTGTAGTTTGTCCTGGGCCCTATTCTATAATGCCTTTATTCAAAGTAAATCACTTCTTGTTTTCAACTTATTGTAAATAAATACCCCTTCAGTAATCACTTCTGAGAAGAATAAGCATTCCTGGTGACAGTAGACACTTATTAGTCATACGTTTGAGGTACTTTTAAGAGTGAGCATCCAGCAAGAAGATGTATTGGACTATTTTAATATCTTACATTAGCAGAAGATTTTGCTGCAAATTTCACAGATGCATTTTACATTTTGTCGGATATATATCTGACAGTGTTCCCTGTTTTTTGTAACCTTCTTTTAATCCAATCATGTAACAGTAGGTGAAAAGAAGTGGTAAAATGAAATCATTGTTGCATGCAGTGCCAATAGTCATCTTGGATACACTGCTTAGCCCTAGCACTAGTACTATGTGCAAAATATGTGACATGCAAAAGTGCTAGGGACGCCTGTTAAATACACACATACCAAGAAAATGAGTGAGAAATAATTCTGCGAGGTCTTGTACTACTTACCAAACCTCATTCAATTGCTACTTCTCAACTTGAAATGAGAACTATATACAGTAAATTAGACATAGTAACATATTGATTTGGTATAATGTGCATATTATGTACCTCAATAATTAAAGTTGTTTTCTTAACCTTTTTCAATATTTTTCATAAAACATTGTATTTATTTTACAGGGCAATGATGTCCGGATAATAATTGGACAGTTTGACGAGCACATGGCAGCGAAAGTCTTCTGCTGTGTAAGTTTCCATTAATGGTTATTAGATATTAAAAAATATAATTTTTTTATTTTATATTTTTTTTTAGGGGGGTCCAAAAGATCCCTGTAAAGTGGCAATTGAAGTCATATTTGTGAATATCAATGTTTGTAATATGACATACACAACAGCCTTGTTATCTTGTGCAAGTAATAGTTAAAGGGCACCTGCCATACTCAAGTTAGGCTGATTTGATAGGAAATTGGTCCCCATATCTGTATCAGCATTTTGGGTATTGTTTGTTTTTTTGCTAACACAGCTATATATTTACATTATTATCAATTATTTTGGTAGGAATTGTTATCACTCACTTCTGATGCCATGAGCTGTGAGTGGGAGGGCCATACTACAAGACAGCCCTCCATTCACTCCTGGTAACTCAATGACCGTTGTTGTGTTGACTGATGAATCAGCATGTCAGCATCACTGTCGAGGCCCTATTGCCGCAATGATGAGTGCTACCCATAAACCATGACAATGGCTGCGCCTGATACTGGAATCGGGACGGGTAAATGGGTCAATCAATCTGATATTCAACATCTGATGGTAAATCGGCAGGGAAGTGAATCTCCCACTGCAGGTTAACTTTCAGTTATAAATAACATATTGTGTTAAACTCCTTTGGATCCCTGTAAAATTGGAGCTCTATTCACCTACCCTTCATTAGCACATTTTGAGGTAACAATGGCTTGGTTAGGTCCAATGGCTTCAATGGGAAAATGTATTACCAACGAAGGAGCCATTGTATTTGGCTGTGTTTGTGATGTCAAACACATGACTCCCTTAGTTTCTTGTCAACTACTCGTTGTTTCATTTTCTTACAGTTCTGTGTCTATTTTACATTCACTTTATTTTTTTCCTTTGTCTTTTTGTCTTATTATTTTACTTTGATGGTCTTCAAATAAATTCTATTCTACTAATGACTTAATAATTGATTGTTGTTTTGTTTACAATGGTTGTAATTGTTTGGTGTTAGATATGTTTTCGTGATTAGGTCCATATTGAAAAACCGCAGTCACTCATTTTTAATTTATGTTTTCACTTTAAATATAGATAACGGGATGGGAGATCAGCAAAGATTATTGATTAAGTCTTCCATGTTTTGTCCCTTTGACACCAAAGGACTTGAAATCATATATACAATATGGATTAACAAAGGCAATTTAATAGAACTTGATTGCTATTTGAATATATATGCACAAACAGGATAATTCTAAAACAGCAGGTACCGGAGTTCAGGACACTTAGGTCTAAGAATTATATGTAGAATACGTTTGCATTAAAGTGTTTAACATGATCAAAGTGCTAACAGGCATTGATCTGCTTCATTCAGACCCGATCACCCCATTAATTTTACAACTTCATTAACTTCCATGATTATACCTACCTTTGTCTTTATAAATCTTCCTGGCAACTAAGCAAAGCTTTACTGTAGAGATCTTAGAATTCCCACCAGAAGTGAATTAGTCTTTCAAATGCATTACAATGCAATCATGGCAATGAATGAATTAATGACTGAGCAAATAAATAAATGAATGCAATCAACATTTTACCAGGTTGTTGTAAATGTGCCATCATAAAGAAAATGTTATAGGCGACTTTACCTTTCTCCCCACTTTCTTTTATACAAGTGACACATGTACAGGGGGTTATTCAAAGAGCACTGGTGCTTGCTGAAGGTTCACATCCAGTATTAGAAACCCCAATGATGCTTCTCCTGCCACTGTTTGGATTTCCCCACTTGTAAGATACTGGTATTTGTTGCCATTGCAACATTGGAGATATCCCCAGTATTTGCAACTTTGTCAAAGCCGATGCTTTTTTAATAATCCACATATTTCATATATTCTTTCAAAAACAAGACATTATTCTTTCCTGGAAAAAAACAATACTATCAATGAGTGCATTTACATAAAATGAAAGAAAATGGTACAACATGAAATATTGTTAAATCGTTTTAAAATAAAATATTGTAGCATTTATTATATTTAAATCTTTTTATTCATATTTATATGGCTGAATGTCAACAAAGTCAATCTTTGATGAATTTCGTAAGTTATTTAAAGAGAGTGGAGAGAATTGGTTTGGCACAAGTTTAGCATTTGCAAATACTAAAGAAATAGCAAAACAATAGTATCATGAATAGTAACCATATGTGAACCATTCAATTTCACAACAAATTTGGGAACACTAGGGAAGCCTTTTAATAATTCAAAGTTGTTTATAACTGCATGCAAATTGAACACTTTCATATAAATGCTACTCCAGTATTTTGATATGGGCAAGACGTCGATCACCATGTCCAACTAACATGAGTCAATAACAAAATGTGAATGTGCCAGTGATTTTGAGAAGCCAGAAGGCAGAGTCAAGCTGGCACAAAGACATGAATGCAATGCCCAGAGTCCCCACCATGGAGCCCTTTTTAATTGATGCAGGTTTCCTACTGAAATGCATTTTGATTGCATTCAATTTTAATTTATTTTTTTTAACTGCAATTTTGTTTGTCACAACTGCAAATATAGAATTGGCAAGATCTGATTGCAATATGTTAATAAGAAATAGAGGAACATAGATGCTTGGTTATCTTTTTTTTAATTTATGTTTTTACCGAATCACATGTAATTTTTAAAATAGCTGCTAATCTCCTGTACATATTGGGCTCTATTACATTCTTTGCGCAAACGTTAACGCGTGCGCAAAAACGCAATAACGCGAGGGGCAAAACCCTTTGCACTGAACGTCGTATTACAATGTCTGCGCAAAAAATGCGCGTTAACATCTACCGCAGGTGAACCTGCGCGAACTCTGCGCGAGCATACTGTACTGCGCGCGTCCTATACTTAACATTGTGAGCGGAAATGCGTTTATGTGCTGGTACACGGATGGTATTACAATCTATGCGCAAAATTTAACGCACAGCGTTTGCGTGCATAATTTTAACGTCTTTGAAAAGCTGGTGGTAAGGGCAAATCTGAACGTCCTGGCCGAACCCAAATACACCAGCCCAAAAAAAAATAACACAGCACATTCTACACATACCCAAACAATAAAATTGAGAAGTTGTGTGTGGTTTTTTTAATTGATGCAGCATATATGCGCAGATTGACTTTGACAGGTGCAAAAACTTAACAGGAGACAATTGTGGTTCTTAATTCCGATTGGCTGAATCGCGTGAAAAAAACAGTCCACACGCTGATTTCTGCGTGCAACGTTGCTGCGCACGCGTTTTTGCGTGTCCGTTTTACGCGCGTTATTCTTTTTTGACGGATGAAAAATTGCGCAAGGAATGTAATACCAGCGTTGTTTTACATGCGTTAACGTTTAAAGTCCTGCGTGCGTTTTAGCGTGAAGAATGTAATAGAGCCCATTGTATTCATGGCTCTATTTAACATATAATAAAACCTATCATCATGGCATCTGACAAAGTATTCTAAATAGATGGTCTCAATATATTGTGAATGTACCTTGTGGAGTATTTTTAACAGGACCCACAGGTACATTCATAACTGTTTAATTTCTGCAGTGAATGGTTTGTGGTAGGAAATGGTTGTTGCTAGACAGAGCTTTCAATGAAATCATTGACTAGGTGGTTTGTATTGGAATAATCAGCTATTTGGTATTCTGTTTTGGAAAGGATCACAAACACTGGATTAAATGACATATAGATGCAGAATCTAATGAATACATGGGAAGGCATCCATTATTTTATAGCTATCCTATATAATAATGTTATAGCTAGTGCTAATACAATATACCGTATATACTTGGGTATAAGCCGACCCGTGTATAAGCCGACCCCCCTACTTTTTCCAAAAAAACTGTGAAAACTTATTGACCTGCGTATAAGCCTAAGTGGGATATTGCCCCAGCTCACACATGGATATTGCCCCAGCTCACACATGGATATTGCCCCAGCTCAAACAATGGATTTGCCCCAGCTCATGGATATGCCCCAGCTCATGGATTTGCCCCAGCTCATGGATATGCCCCAGCTCATGGATTTGCCCCAGCTCATGGATTTGCCCCAGCTCATGGATATGCCCCAGCTCATGGATTTGCCCCAGCTCATGGATTTGCCCCAGCTCATGGATTTGCCCCAGCTCATGGATATGCCCCAGCTCATGTATTTGCCCCAGCTCATGGATTTGCCCCAGCTCATGGATATGCCCCAGCTCATGGATTTGCCCCAGCTCATGGATATGCCCCAGCTCATGGATTTGCCCCAGCTCATGGATTTGCCCCAGCTCTCACCTGGATATTGCCCCAGCGGCAGCCAGCTCTCACATGGATACTTGCCCCAGCTCCGGATCCAGCAGGGGTTGAGGGGGCCCAGATGCCGGGCAGCGGGAGTGCCTGCCCGGTCCTGAACAGCGTGTGAGTCCGTCCGTGTTGAAGGGGATGCGGCTGCGTGCGTGCGCAGGTCACGCGGTCCGGCCAGTCAGGTGGTACAGAGACTCAGTACCACCTGATTAGCCGGACCACGTGACCGGCTGCGCCTGCACGCAGCCGCATCCCCTTCAACACGGACGGACTCGCGTATAAGCCGAATCGCGTTTTTTTGACTCAAAATCTGAGTAAAAAAACTCGGCTTATACGCGAGTATATACGGTAGCTATAGCTTTATGATATATAATTTGAAAGACAAGAGATAAAATATATTTTGTTCAACGTTCTGATGACCTATCATTTTAGTAAATGACACAAGAAAAACAGCAAAATCTAAAGGAAGACTTGAAGGTTTTCCCTACAGACACCGAAGTGGGGATAATCCAACACTGCGAGATATACGGAAAGAAAAAATAAACACATAGAGGAGAGAAATAAAATAATAACCTTTAGCTTGTACAGATAAAACCAGGGAGAGTATTAAAACAATAAGGTGATAAAATTGAAAAACTGAGTTTTGAAACAAAACCAAAGATTTAATATTTGATGATAGGAAGTGGCTACATGAATTGAACACAAAGTTCTTGGCAGACTCTGAAAATATTACCACAAGGTATACTAATTGGGTTATGATGTAAATCAAAGAGAACTAAGCCTGATCTCTTAGTACATTTTCTGGAGTAGGAGATTAGAAGCGTCTCCATACACCAGAATTCTATCATTACTAGAAACTCGCTCTGGGGTGACCTTTGTGTGCAGGTATAAAATACATGTGCCGAGTTAGGCAGATATAAAAACCTGACAAAGCCATAACCTTAACTGATAAAATATCCATTTTTGTTCTGTCCCTGAAAGGAGTACAAAGTAAAAAGGCCCATATAGTGGAAAAGAAGGCCACATGACTCTACATGCATTTCACCATGAACTTGCAGCTTCGCCCACAATCAAAAGGCATATGATACACCTGACTGTCCAACACTGTAACATTGAAGCATAATGCATAAAAGTCACACAGGGTTATTCAGAGAAATGTGAAAACCAGGAGAACTGGCGGTAGACGAGAACAATTTAGACCAAACAGCCGATTTGGAAAGTGAGATAAAATAATTTTTTCTGCTTTGGATATTTTGACCTAGAATTTTCACTTCTCCAGTCATAATTCCGAGGTTCACCTTTCTTTGAATAGACCTGACAGTTATATTTGCTGCTATCAACGGACCACCCTGAGGGAACAATTCTATATTTCAGAAGGGATGGTCAAAATCCCCAAAATCCCCATTTTTAGGATAAAGACAATTAAAGAAATAAAAAATTGCATCAAAATGCTAAAAGAAAAGAATAGAAAGTGGTGGGTATTGGGAAAAAAACATGTGAGCATATTTATTTTAATTAACTATAATAATAAAAATTTCCTGTTTGTGTCTTATATATCCGTTCTACAGCGGTTGGAAAATGCAAAAGAAAATAACATAATTATTTGAATGAAATGTGTAGAATAATTCAGGTGTTTCACTTATGTACAGCAGAGGTCATGCTAAATCCTTTTCATATGAATATGACTTCGTGGAATATGTAGGTAATCTGATAATGTGATGAAATTCTGTTTCAATCTACGTATTGTATTTTTTTTTATTATTATTGTTTATAGGCTTACGATGAAGAAATGTTTGGCAGTAAATATCAATGGATTATCCCTGGGTGGTATCAAGCACTGTGGTGGCAACAGGCCAATTCTTCCACCTGCTCAAGTAAAAATCTACTCACAGCTATGGAAGGGTACATTGGAGTGGATTTTGAACCTCTCAGCACAAAGCAAATCAAAACAATATCAGGACGGGTATGTACATTTCAAAACCATTCATAATTTGGGTTCATTGCTTTATCTTTGTATCAAAATCATTTCAAATGAATTGTATTTACAAAAACTCCATTTTTATTTAAATAGTGTAAAATGCTAATAACAATTCTAGAACCCTAAAAGCTAGTAGTTTTTCACAGATGTTGGAGATATACTGTGCAATCCTGGTATAGACTTACGTATGCATCACCCGTATGGAATGTTTTAAAGCTGTGACAGGTTTGCGTGGTCTTCGTTTGCCAAATATTGCTGCTTTGTCAGACCATTGTGTGTTTGCTATATGTTATCTACTTTATTTATTTATTTAGTTATAAAGTATTTTACCAGAAAGGATACATTGAGATTTCTCTCATTTTTAAGTATGTCCTGGGTATTTACGTCCACCTTATGATCGCAATCTGCCCTATTGTTTCAAGTCTGGAGATTAAAATGGGCTGTGGCTGGCAATATATTCAATAATACTACATTAGTAACATATAGTCAATACATTGTGGAATAGGCAGGAAAGTGAAATTGTCCGCTGCTAGTTCACTATAAAGTACAAAATTATCTCCTCTACACATTTTTATTACATTTGTTACGTAATAGAGTTTTACTAGAGGTATACATTGAGCTGGTCTAACCATAATGCTTATGTTGATAGGAAATGTTAAAGAAGAAAGGTATAAAAAAAAATTGTATTATATGCTATTTTAAAAAAGTGGTTTTCACAAAATATACTTTATTTCTTGATAGAATAAAAACTGCAATGGTGCCCTAAAAGAGTGACTTTACTCATCAGTCAATCATCAATTTCTACTGCTTGTTTCATTATATAGACACCGCAGCAGTATGAAAAAGAGTATAATGAGAAGCGATCAGATGTGGAACCCAGCAAATTTCATGGTTATGCCTATGACGGAATATGGGTGATAGCCAAGACTCTTCATCGAGCAATGGAATATCTTCATTCCACCAATAGACATCAAAGGATCCAGGATTTTAACTACACAGACCACAAGCTTGGGAAAATCTTTCTGGATGCTATGAATGAGACAAATTTCTTTGGCGTGACAGTAAGTGCATTTTCAATTTCATATAAAAAAAGTCTATATTTAATTAGCATATTAGAGTCCAGCAAATTAAATGCTATGTTATGTTGGTATTTTGTGGACAGAATAATGACGAACATTCTATGGTACAGTTGTCACCCCTATTTTGTGGGGAGCAGTTATATTTGGGCTTCTTAGAATATTCTTCCCTTTTGTAGCTTTGCTGTGCCAGTCATATCCGTTGTTGACAATTATGGCTTCTAATTTGTGCCCGTAACTGACTTTCAATCTAGCACCATGTGGGATAAGTTTAGACCAGATGGTAAGAACATTTGATTGCTTTTAGATATTGATACTGGGGTATATACTTTGCTAACATGACATTTTTCCCATTTGTCACGACAAGCCTCAATATCTCGCAAACCCTCCTTATTCTCAAAAGTGGAAGGTCAATTTTGTAAATAGATTGGGATAAAAAAAAATCAAACTGCTTTTAATGTCAGAATACATATCTAAGTAAATATATCTATATTTATGAGCTGTAATAGACAACCCTGTAAATGAAGTGGCTTAAATCAATCACAGTATGAATTTAAAAAAAGCCTACAAATGATGTGGGAGTTTCCCAGGAAATTGCAGGTATTCTTCAATGGAGAGCGCTTCTTAATGATAAAGACTATAGACTTAAATTGCTCCTACACCTGTCTGATGGCCCTCTCCTCCCGGGAGAGCTTTAGTGAATCAAGCCCATTTAAATAGAAAATATTTATGTTCAAAGCATAGTTTAATAAGTTATACAATTGCATAAATGATTTCAAAGTAGACATGCTTTATTTTTCTATAAATTTGAAATAAATGCAATATTCATATGGTCATGTTCGTACAACAGCTATAATGATAGCTGTAACTCTAGCATAAACAGTCACCTCTATTTATTTTTTCTTATGGTCCGAGTACTCAGTAAAATATTGAAACTGTATAACGATACATATAATGGAGTTCGACTGCCAAGGGAGTCACTTTAATGAGTTTAATCTATAACACTCCTTGGGGAGATTTGCCATTTGTAAAATATTCCATACAATCCACTCTTATGTGTGCCTTGTGGCAGGCCAGACTCTGGTGAAGAGTATCTCATTGCTGATTTTGACGTTAATGTATTTGACAACCATTTTGCACTGCTTGTCCTTCAAAAATCGTCTTTCTGTAATAGAATTCATTTTTGCAAATCCTACAATAAGGTTTCTGTGCTCTACAGCTTGTATGAAAGCTTACATGATATAATGGAGTAAGGTCATGGCTGCATTTTTTGTAACAAATTGTAAATGGAAAACTATAACTGTTTTAAAATGTTAATTATTTATGCATGATGTATGACGTTTGATTTAGATTTTTGTGCTTATTCTTAAATAACCAAATAAAATATCTTTATAATCATTGAACGATCTGGGGTATCTGGGTCTGGTGGCAACCTAACAAACATAAGAAAACACCTAAAATTCTGTCTATGGTCTGCTATAGCCAAGTTAATAGATTCATTGAAAGATACTAACATAGAACTTTGTTAATTAAAAAGACGCGAGTTAGAGGTTAGAAATACCCAATTTTTACATGTTTTTGCTTTTAAACCCCTTCGCTGCTGAACCATTTCACCTCTGTGCGCTGAGCTCATTTTGACCGTTTTATGCCCATCATGTTTAAATGTGATGTGAAGTCCTATTTTGTTTTTTTTAAATTGATCAACAATTTGAATTGTTTTTACAACTAATAACTTTGCATTGGATGGATTTGCTGAGTTAGTAGGTTTCTTTTCATAGTTACATACCCTGAAAAAAGACATGCGTCCATCAGGTTCAGCCTCACACATCACCTACTGCTGTTTCCTTTTTGTTTTTTTATAAATAATGCTGACTTTTATGCTAAGTGATATTTTTGCAGGTAATTGCACCGAACCATGGCCTTGCAATACAGTATAATGGCATTTGGTTGGCCAATAATTTTAATGTTGGTGCAGATGAACCTTTAAACAGATTATTCATAGATTTTGCTGTTTGTAAGTAAAGGAGGCTTTAAAGTAATGACCATATCAGTTTAACAGTAAATCAATTATTTCTCAATTCAATCACGTATTAAATTGACAGTTATATATATACTTTATAGTGGTATATACTATATAGTTAAAGAGCTGATATATTGTAATAGGCCAGAGTTTATGATGGCCTTAACTGATCAACTGATTTCTTCATGCATGTGTTTGTACTGTGCATGATTGTACATGATATTGTACAATTGTACATGATTATGAACCTGGGCATTCCTGGGGCATGTGCAAGTTTTCCCATTGTGAACATCCATAGTATGTCAATATGTGAAATCTCCGCATTTAGTTATTTCTCACGATTTAATATATGTTTTTGAGATGTGTTGGTATGCCAATGGTGCCTTTATTTCAGCATAAAACATTGCTTTCATTTTGGGCTCACTTTGAATTGTCACAAATTTAAAATCGCCTTTTCCGATTGAGCCCCTGTGCTTGTATTTTAACCCCATAGCGACCAGGCGATTTTACAATTGTCTATCTGAAAGTAGTCACTGTAGTTTTTACGTTTCTGAGTTGTTGGTTTAGTTTTAATTTTCCTCTTACTCATTTATAGAATCCACACATATTATAGACCATTTTTCTCGCCATTAAATGGACTTTCTAAAGATACCATTATTTACATCATTTTGTGTAATTTGCTTTAAAAAAATGTATGAAATATGATTAAAAAATGGGAGAAAAAAACGTTTCCGAATGCTAATCCCCAAGATCTACAATCGCCAAAAAAGACCCCGGCTAAATAGTTTTGAAATTTTGTCCTGAGATTAGAAATACCCAATTTTTAC
Source organism: Leptobrachium leishanense (assembly GCA_009667805.1). Lineage (NCBI taxonomy): Eukaryota > Metazoa > Chordata > Amphibia > Anura > Megophryidae > Leptobrachium > Leptobrachium leishanense. The sequence continues at coordinate 173,875,232 of CM019067.1, read as the reverse complement.
TTATTTTTGCTTTTAAACCCCTTCACTGCTGAGCCATTTCACCTCTGTGTGCTGAGCTCATTTTGACCATTTTACTCATCATGTTTAAATATGATGTGAAGTCCTATTTTGTTATACTCCCCAAAACAATTTTTTTTTAAAAAAACAAACAAACATTTTTTAAATTTATTTTTTAATATTTTTTCACCAAACCTCACCATGTTTGGTATCATTGGAAAGGCCATGATCAGGCCACCATAACGCTCTAGCTGCCACGGATCAGGAGATATGGGGATCCAAAGGATCTGGTTAAGTGGTGATCTGATATCATTGCACATATGATGATGAAGTCAGGGGGTGGGGGGTGACCCGAAGTGCAGACTCTGCCCTCTTCAGGGGTGCCTATATTTTGTTCCTAGGTGGAGCCGTTTGAGAGGGAGAGGGCTCCAAAGGAGCCATCCCCCTCCCCTTTCACATTCATCATATTGCGACGGCCGGGGCCCATAAAATCGTCGGGCAGGCTTCAAGGAAGCCATTCCAATGTGGGACCCCAGCCAGAGAGGTGAGTAGAGGGAGGGAGGGGGATTAAAGGACCATGATGTACATAGTACGTACTTGGTCCTTAAGGGGTATTTTCCCAAGTCAGTGGTCCTTAAGGGGTTAAGCCATGGATCTTAACCACTTCGATGCTGAGGACGCGCTCAGCGCGTCCTCAGCATTCCCGCTGGTATGCGGAGGACGCGCTGAGCGCGTCCTCCCATTGGGGTCAGCGTTCGGCCGGGTTCCGGCCGATCGCTGGCCCCCCCGGTGCGGGCTGACATCCTCGATGTCAGCCGCGCATCCGGGACCGCAGCCGCCGGAATTAGGTGTCATCGCGGCAGCGCGATGACACCTAATTCAGGCGCCCCCCCCGCATGTGCGGAGGAGGCGCCTGAAAGGGAGATGGGGAGGTCCTTCGGACCTCTCTCCCTCCCGATCGGCGGCTCTGCGGGGGTTAACCCAGGCATCATTTGGAAGGGCACAGCCTGCCCTTCCAAATGGTGCCTGGCATTAACCCCTGGGGAGCTGGATCGCGAATCGGCGCTGAAAAGCGCCGGTTCGCGATCCTTTCCCGGAGCTGGCCGACATCTTGGATGTCGGCCAAGCCTCCGGGAACTCCCCCTGAGGACTGGCGTCATCGTGCGTAGCACGATGACGCCAGTCCTGGACTTAACCCCTAACTGCCACCAACTGTGGAGATAGGGAGTTCCAATGAACTCCCTATCTCCCGATCCGTGGCAGTTAGGGGTTAATGTTTGGTATGCTTGGATCGGCCAGAGCATGGCCGTTCCAACGATACCAAACACTACTGTGAAAAATGTTGTAAAAAATAAATAAAAATGAAAAATAAAAATAAAACAAAATTTTAAAAAAAAATTATAAAAAAAAAATAAACACTTTTTTTTTCTTTTTTTTGTTTTGTTAATGCAGCAATATTGTTCCCATTTCAATTATAATGTGAACAATGATGCTGCACTAACGATTTTTGTATGCGGTGCGTTTGTTAAAAATAGTGTAATTTTCCCCAAAAAAAAATGTAACGAGTCCCCATCTCTAATTTTTTTAACAAGCGCACCCCATACAAAATATAACCGCAATTGCTTGCATGTTAAAATGTGAAAAAAAACACTTTACACATTGTAAATTATTGAAAATACATATTTTATTGCATTTTTTGTTATAATATACAGACATGACATAACGTATACATATAATAATGACATATTATGAATCTACCGAGTCTGACGGAAAGAACGATATATAATATGTCTGGGTCATATACTAAAATAAGCTTCAAAACACGTTTAAACATGATGAGCAAAACCGGTAAAAATGACCTCAGCACAGGGGCGGGAAAAGCCTCAGCAGCGAAAGGGTTAAGGAAGATCAAAATTTTGGATATGCTCATTTTTTTTACAGGAACTCTGTGCTCAGCTTTTTAGATAATCTATTAAGAGTTAATTTTAAGTCTAAAGTAAGAATATTGGGGTATCAGTACATGGTACTTATAAGAAGAAATCAATATATATTTTGCCCTGAGTGTCAAATCTAAATGGATTTAATGGACTGTCACTACCAGTGTATTGGATTTGAAGTCTTTGTCTAACACTTTATTATCACAGTATGGTGATCAGATGTATGTTCTTAATGTAAATTCATGGCCTTTTCAAGCCATTTAAAATACATTATTTTCCACAGCAATTTCTTTAATTATCTGTACAGCCATAAGAAATATTAATTCACCTTATTTATTTCATAAATGTTTTGCACAATTAAATTGCAGTTATATTTTTGTCATAGCCTTTTGAATTAACTTGATTTCTGCATAAATCGGATATAAAATTTGACCTTTATATTCAGCCACGTTGCAATAATAGACATACATTGTTTGCAAATGTCACACAAAGAATCATCCATTTTTATGTCTTTATCGGATATAATTAGTAAACATTCACAGCCAAAGTTGTGTGAACCCTTGTTACTGCTTCTTATGGTCGCAGGAATCTCAACCTCTCTAAAAGTGTTCTGTCACTGCATATCAGAGCTACACAACAGTCAGAGGCATTTTTTTTAACCATTTTATAAACATTTGAATTGATCTTACCATTTTAATTCAAATGAGGTCAATTCTAACAGTTATATCCTGTTAGCAGCCATAACCTTATTGATTTACTCCTAGGTGTTGTCATGGCATTCAATCAAGTTCTGATGGCTTTACATTTTCATCTAACCTTTTGATTTTGAAAAACTGAAATTGGCCTGCTTTCATTGGTGGAAGCACCTGAAATTCTGCCGGCTGATCTAATGTACAATTCATATAATGTTGCATTCTACACCCCTAGCACAGTACCATCCTCTTGCTCCTTTGTGAACATCAAACATACATTATTATTGTTTTGGACAGCATTGATTTTCATCCTCCAGTCTCTAAATTCATAAACAGTTGACATACTGTGGACTGTACAGAAACACTTCAAAAATTCCTAACCATTCTCAGCTTTAAGAAAGTAAGCAATTTGCAAGCTTAAGCATTCTGAGTTCTCATTTCAACATGGTGTGGTTTACATCATGCTATGATTCTTCTGAAAAGTATGCTTATCATTTATCATTTTCTATATATTTTTTTAATGGAGGAGAGCAGTTCTGGTCAACACCTCAAATCTTGTCTTATTGATTTGACTGCAACTTGGTAACTCCTGACCTCAATTAGCAAGCATAGAAGTTAATTAATAGCATAGGAGGTTCACATACGTTTGCCACCATCCCATGTGGGATGTTTACCTAGTGTGTTCAATGAAGGCATGATAGTGTATTATTGGTTAGTGTGTTACTTATATATATAAATTGTTATAAGATTAAGACCAGGCTGGGTTGGGTTGGGCTGGATTCTGCCCAATGTTTGAGGTTCAGACTCCACTTTCTTTCTGTCCATTCTGTCCATCTGTTCCAGTACTACATAGGGACAGGTAGTCATCTTCCAAATTGCCAGACTGGTAGCCCTAGTAGTGCAGTGATATTACCTAGAAATGAAGAAGCACCCTGCATAGTTCCCACTTGCAGCAGTCAGACACTTGATGAAGTGGGAAAATTAATGTATTTTTTGAGAAAGTATTTTACCAGGAAGGATAAATTAAGATTTCTCTTGTTTTCAAGTATGTCCTGGGTGGTGAGTATGTACCGTTAGGTGTCTTGCCCAAGGACACTTACTGGAGAGGTGCTCTTGCCGGGATTCGAATCTGTGTCTCCACAGTCACAGAGCAGTGATGTTACCTCTACTCCACCCAGCCGGTACAATTCTATTCACATTTGCAGTCAAGGCAATAAAGACCATTAACTAACAAACACAATGCACTACACCTGCCAGAGAAAAGTAGAAGCGACCATAGTCTCAAAACCTATTCATTAATAGGACACAAGGTCACCCATATAGACTGGGTGAAAGGAAATTCAGACTAAAGCATAGGAAAGATTTTTTCACAGTGAGAACAATAAAGCTGTGGAATTCTCTGCCTGTTGAGGAGGCTGGACAGAGCCTGTACAGACTTTTAAACAGCAATTGGAGGACTCCCATCAACATAATATTACGGGTTATAATCAGTGTTTTTTTTCTAGTACAAAAGGTGGGGGTACTTACCATAAAGCACCAGACAGCAAGCAACCCATGAAATATGACGCAAACTTGCATGCAGCCAATCAATAGAGAGTGCATGCCAGCGTGCAGCCGATGAATAGAGCCAGGGTCGGGCCACAACATTGTGTTGCTTGGGTCCAAGGATGACATGCTGCTGCCCCTCAAACTAAACCAACCAAAACACATCAATGTTTATCACACAGATACACAGCAATAAAACTCACAGTAATGTGCAGTGTGTACGAGCATATCACAGAGCTCCACAACAATAAAACTCAGTAATGTGTGGTGTGTATGAGTGTATCTCAAAATCCACAGCAATAAAACTCACAGTAATGTGCATTGTGTGTGATTTGTATCACTGAGCTCCACAGCAATAAAACTCACACTCATACTCACCATGTATTACTGTATCACAGAGCTCCACGCCAATAATACTCACAGTAATGTGTGCTGTGTGTGAGTGTATCACAGAGCTCCTCTAAAAATCACAGTAATGTGCAGTGTGTATGTATATCATGGGGCGGCGAGGATACAGCCCAGGATGCAGTGATACACAGAAGGCAAGGATATGGGGGTTTATTTATACATATACAGGAATCACTAGTGCGGGGCGAGGCAGAAAAAGGGCTGTCTTTCAGATACTGTGGGCTGGGTAACTGACAGAGACAGCACAGAACACAGGACAGAAACACAAGGGAAATGCTGGAGGAATACTAGACACAGGTACAAGAGGAACACTTAAATAAGACACCAGACGAGCGGGTCAGGAAAAGGGCTGACTGGGAATTTAGAGACACAGCAGGGCTGGAGACCAGGGTTGCAGGGATACAGGAGACACGTTGGGGGTTCTCTGTAGACACAGTGGATCAAGGCGGACAGCAGGATATTCCAAGCGTAGTGTCCAGAAAGGGGTAATCCGTATAACAAAGTCCATAAAGCAAAGTTCATATGTTGAGGGTAGGTGGAGAGCAAGGAAAGTCCAGGAAACAAGACCAAAGGTTAGGTACACAAAAATATGCAGTAGTCCAGAGAGTGGCTACTAGCTGACAGGCAGATGCAATGAGCACTGAGCAACAATGCTCCCTTTAACGAAACCTAATTACAGGTAAGGCTGACACCTGTATAGAAGTCCAGCAGGTAGTAACTGGAATCCACGCAGGCAGCACCTTTCATGTCTTAGCAACACCCAATTATACTTTACCAGGCCGGGGTAGGCAAGGGCCATGACAGTGTATGAGGATATCACAGAGCTCCACAGCAATAAAACTCACAGTAATGTGTGGTGTGTATGAGCCTATCACAGAGCTCTACAGTGCAGCATCATTGTCCACTTTATAATTGAAATTTGAACAATAGTGCCACATTAGAAAAAAAAGAGAAAACAATATATATATTTTTATTTACTTATTGTTTGTTTTTGTTTTTTATAGAAACCCTGATCATGTTTGGCATCATTTGAAAGACCAGAGCATACCTCACAAAGTCCTACTGCTTCTATGTCTCCAGAAATACAGGATCCAAAGGACCTCTGTATATCCCCCTTAGGGAATTTCCAATTGTTTCACATAAACTCTAAAGTAGAAGAACTTTTACACTTTGAATTGTTGAACATTTTGCATTAAATTAAGCATAATAACTTGAATTACTATACAAAGAGCAGTATATTCTACAGAAAGTCATTCTATGCTAATACCTGCACTAGTACCACTGGTATTCTGTTGCTTAGCCTGGAGTGGCTCCAAAGTTGTCAGATCGAATGTTGTTCATTTTATCAGTTTTTCATACATCGCTGCTCCTCTTCTCTGGCAGACACAATTTCACTCCTAGTCCTAAACTAGTTTTCTTCCTTAGAGAGGTGCCCCAATTGCAGACTGCTTTTTGTAAGAGGAGAAATTCATTAACTCTTTTTATTTCCTCCCAATACACACTTGCGTCACTCATCTTTAATGTGATCATTGATGCAGTAAACCAAATCTAAACAGTATAATTATATTGACCTGTGTATTATAAGGTGCTATTCTTTTACTAGCATGAAGAAAGTGACATAAGGAGTTATTCAGAAAGCACCGAAATTTCAATGGTTTCTGTTTTGAACGCAGCCAAAAACCGCCGATCATTCTATTCAATTCTAAATATGTCTAAATATTAAAAAGGTCCTACAAAAATAATAAAAAGGACTCTTACATTATAAAAAAAAAGGCCTTTTAAAAAAATTGGGAATCAAACATTTTGTCTACAAAATATAAAAAATACATACAGGTGTTCCAAAAAAATAAATGAAAAGACGGCTTGCTGAAAATGAAAAGAATAAACGTTTGAATAAAAAATAAAATGATAATATTTTTAACTCCTTCACTACCAAGTTATTTTCCAAAAATCCATTGTCAAAAAACAGTGTTTTTTTGCAAAATCATTTCTAGTTAATTTTAAAGAAATATTTGAGCTTATACCCATGCTTAATGCAAATAACCTATTTTTGGCCAGTTAGATGGCACCATCTACTGCCAAATTACGTTAGAGTTTTGAGCAGCGTTTTCTCCCTGCATCGGCTGCTGAAAGCTGATATTTCAGAGCTTTGAGCAGCTGATTGTACACTTTTAGCTCTTTGGGCATTATACCCACAGGGCTAAAACTTTGGGGGCACCTTCTGCAGCCCAAAAGAAAACAAAATTAATTTGTAGCAAAAAAAAATGCTTTTGGGCTGCAGATCAGCGTATCAAGATATCTCTATCGGTGCACTAGATGGTGCCTTTGAAGCCTGAGATATTTCGATTTCGGTAGTGAAGGGCTTAACATTGATTTCTATGGGATTCGCCTGTTTCAAACTGAATCATCGAAAATCAGGGCATCTCACTTCGGTGCAGTTCAGTGTTCTCTGAATAGATTAACCATTACTTCTCTATGGGACAATTTCCCTCCCACCGACGATCGCCGAATTGGGGCGAACTGCAGTGTATTTCATTGTCAATTTGCCAGTTTATATATATATACAATGTATATGTTTTTATTATTATAACATTTTCAGATGGAAATTCATGCTTGAAAGTCATACTCAGTCCAACATATTAATTTCTCAAATAGAATAAGAAAATAATTTGGTGTAATATTTAAAATGTATTCTATAATACTGAAAGAAACACAGAGGGTAGCAAGTAATATAACATTTTGTACATGCTTTATAATTGAAAGTATTCATTTAAATCTGCCGAGCTTGATTTTGCCCAAACACCCAGCAACATTTTTGATCACACCACCGTCGGTCCCTCAAAAAATACTATATTAGTCTATTAATTAATTTTTTTAGGCATTTTTCGTGACTTTCTGGTAAAAATTTTGGATTCTTAATTTATTTTAAAATAAAGAGGCTTTTTTTTTTTTTTGCTGAACGGTAAAAAAAAAATCCTGTTATTTTTTAAATGGCTTTTTCTTTATGTAACAGACCTTTTTATTGTCATTCACAGGACCTCATATAATTTCCAATATAATTTCCAGGCATTTTCATGCAATAGTTTTTGATTAAATGCCTTTTAAAAGTTGCTGTTTTTTTTGTTTTGTTTTTTACCCATTTATCGGCTTTTTCCGGCAGCTGGTGGGTGGTCTGTTCGGCGTGTCATAGGCTTTTTTCGGATAGATTCGGCGGATCGCCGGAAGCATTCAGTGTTTTTTTTGGATCGATTTGGCGGTTTTGTCGCGGCTTTTCAGATCGATTCAGTGGTTTTGCAGAGGCTTGAGGATCTATTCGGTGGGTCAATTTGCCACACTTTGGGGACCCTGCAGAGAATGCTGAATTTACTGCAGTGTAGGCAAATCAAACTCGACAAAGTGCGGCGAACGGGAGAGCACAGAAATGTCATGCTCTCTGAATAACCCTGATAACCAAAATAATAACCAAGATTGAGCACTCAAAAAAGACAGCTGGTTTCTTACCCTTAGCCAAGGCTGTACCTGTTATACACAATTTGAAAATGAAGTTACATATAAGCCATTGTCTACTTTTTGCATTTTGCTAGATTTCCTAGTGTTATCAGGAATTAATCAGTAGATAGCTTTCTTCATAGTTCAGAAAAAAGGATTGGCAGGCAAGTAAGTACAATAACATTTTCATTGATTTGTTAGTGATTTCAGATGTCAAATATATTTAAATTGATACAAAATAGTTTAGCTTCAAAAGCACAATAACTGGACAGTTGAAGCAAATTTTCCTGCAAGGATCACCACACTTACATTTCAAACATTCATGTGATATTCCTGCATTTTACCATAATATGACATTTGAGAGACAGCTGGGATATGACCTATGTCCTCTTGGGACAGCTGGGATATGACCTATGTCCGAATTAATTGAGGTACTTAGAGGTAATAGAGGTAACATTTACACGTGTACTTTAATAAGTGTAAGCTTTTTACCTTGAGTCTAGGACGAGGCCCTTATTGTGTAAGAAAAACAGGTGAGACTTGACAAACTTCAATTGTAACAGTACTGGTAGGATCCAGGGGAAGAAGGGGTAACTGACAAGGGGTGGGTTAGTTGCAGAGACGGATAATCAGTGACAAGGAGATAAAGAGAAAAGGCCCAGTATGGTTGGCATTGACAGGAGAAAGGAAAATGCTTCATCATGCTACTATGCAGTTTGCAAAATTTTGAGTCATGATTAAATTATTATTTGACTATTCTGACATCTGCCTATGTAGAGTACGAGGGGCCATACTGCCAGGCATCTATCACTTTGTGGGGACTAGGTTATATGCACTCTGCTGCTATAGGTGTCCATGAAAGTGTTGTGTGCTCCATGTTTAGAAGTTGATAAACCCCCTTTCCCACCAAATTTGTCTAGAATTATTTTCCTCTAATCTTACTTGAAAACGAGAGAAATCTCAATGTATCCATCCTGGTAAAATACTTTACAAATACTTTAGAAATTTACCGATTTAGAGCATGGTCATTAAGCCTGACAAATTTTTAGGCATCTTTCAGCAGTCTCGATTATGATAGCGGCCCTTATTACACATTCCAACAACAAGAAGTTAAACTTGGCAAGATTTGAATTTGAGAGTAATTCTAGAATAGCATTTATTTATTAGCATATCGAGATTAGGTATGTCTAATAGTGTTTGGGGCATTGTTAAGCCCCAATTTGATTATTTCTTGCATTACCTTGATAAGCACACAATATAATTATTAGGTTTTCTTAACAGTCAAAAATGTATCATTTCACAAAATAGTACAGTGTTTTTTTCCCCATAGCAACTGTTGGTAAGCAAACATATGGGGGCACCCAGTATTCCGTGATATTCTCTGTCTAGAAAATAAATCAGTAACTGCTCATTAAACACATTTTTGTCACATATCAAGTAGATTCTCATTTCTACTTTTGACTGATAATCAGCTCACAGATTAACTAATTGTGAGCAGATGGCAAGAGAAAACGATGGCTGCAATGCACAGATCCAATGTTGAAAAGACATTTAAATCAAAAGAGATTACATGCTAAAGTGTTAGGCCAATATCTTATCATTTATGTGTTTTATTCAATAAACAACTGTAGCTTTTCAGAATGTCTTTTTTCCTCAGAAGATACAAATATTTTGTGATTTAAAGTTAACGATAACCTTTAACATTTATTTAAACTTATACGATTAATATGTGAGCATAATTATTATTATTTTTTTTCATTTCAAAGCTGCTGGTGATGATGAGTGAAGCCACATAAATGCCATTATAAAACTACAATAATTAGTAATTAGCATAATTGTAACATCTCACTTGACAAATAGATTGCACCTTTTTTATTAGGTGCATAGTATCATTACTTTTAGCATTTTGGGTGGTAGGCTAGGATGGAATATATTTAGAATGGAATACATACACTCACTGGCCACTTTATTAGGTACACCTGTTCAATTGCTTGTTAATACAAATTGCTAATCAGCTAATCACATGGCGGCAACTAAATGCATATACTTTGGTATCTAGACGTGCTGCAGACGACTTGCTGAAGTTCAAACTGCGCATCAGAATGAGGAACAATGGGGATTTAAGGGACTTTGAACGTGGTATGGTTGTTGGTGCCACATGGACTGGTCTAAGTATTTCAAAAACTACTGATCTACTGGGATTTCCACTCACAACCATTTCTAGGATTTACAGAGAATGGACCGAAAAAAAGAAAATATCCAGTGAGTGGCAGTTGTGCAGATGAAAATGCCTTGTTGATGTCCAGGGGTGGACTGACAACTATTGGGGCCCCTGGGCAATAGCAGATCATGGGGCCCCCTTGTGCTGCACCCACAGGAGGCCACGCCTATACAAAACCCCACCTACAACGCAGCACCCACATGTACATTGTTGTGCTAAAATATTTATTTAACTCCTTAAATAATCTTTTTAAAAATTGTGTGAGGAAAATCCACTTGGACCCAGCAGAGAATTGGGGAATCCATTGTGACCCCTCCAGACTTAGAGATGGCAACCGCTCTGCTGCAGCAGCCATCACCCAGTCAAGGCAAAATGTCCCGGTGGCAAATGTGAGAAACTGGTGATCACTTTAAAATAAACTGTATATTACTAAGACACTGCACATTATAGAGCTCCACAACAATAAAACTCACAGTAATGTGTCATGTGTATGAGCATATCACAGAGCTCCACAGCAATAAAACTCACTGTAAAGTGCGCTGTGTATGAGTGTATCACAGAGCTCCACAACAATAGAACTCACAGTAAATGTATTTATTTTTACCACAAAAATAACAAGATGATGACAGTTATATTGAATACCATTGGAAAGGATAGACTCTGGCCTTTTCAATGACATCTGAACCGTTCTTCTAGGACGTACGGTTTCGGAGATATAGGGGTCTAAAGGACCTCTGCCTCTCCCATAATGGATTTTCCCTGCCAGGCAGGGGAAATCCAAGTTTGTGATGTCATCGTGCGCACGCTCGATGACTCCTGTAGCCCAAGGGCAGTCCCACAGTCTGGCTGACATCCAAGATGTCAGTCCGCTGTGGCTGCAGCCCCTACTCGGTGTCATATCAGCACCGAGCACTGCAGGGACACAAGACATTCGTGGAGCATCCTCCGAGCTGGGGAGGGAATCCCCATGACGCTCCATGGACGTTCCACCAGTCAGGGCCCCTCCTCCATTCGGGTACTTTGGCAGTGCCTGAATACCCAATTGGTCAGTCCTCCCCTTTTGATGTCAGAGGTTAGAGGCATATGGACAGACTGGTTCGAGATGATAGAAAGGCAACAGTAGTTCAAATAGCCACTCATTACAACCAAGGTATGCAGAATGCCATCTCTGAATGCACAACACGTCGAACCTTGAAGCAGACAAGTAGGCTACAGCAGCAGACCACCGGGTGCCACTGTCAACTAAGAAACGAAAACTGAGGCTACAATTCACACAGGCTCACCAAAATTGGACAATAGAAGATTGGAAAAATATTGCCTGGTCTGTTGAGTCTCGATTTCAGCTGTTACATTTTCATGGTATGGTCAGAATTTTTGCATGAACAACATGAAACTATGAATCCATCCTGCCTTGTATCAACAGTCCAGGCTGGTGGTGGTAGTGTAATGGTTTGGGGGATATTTTCTTGGCACACTTTGGGCCCTTTAGTACCAATTGAGCATTGTTTAAAGGCCATGGCCTCCCTGAGCATTGCTGCTGGCCATGTCCATCACTTTATGATCAGTGTACCCATCTTCAGATAGCAACTTCCAGCAAGATAATGCTATGTGTCACAAAGTTCAAATCATCTCAACCTGTTTTTTTGAGCATGATAAGGAGTTCGCTGTACTCCAATGGCCTCCACACTCACCAAATCTCAATCCAATACAGCACCTTTGGGATGTGGTGGAATTGGAGATTCGCATCATGGCTGCGCAGCCGACAAATTTTGCAGCAACTGTGTTTTTTTTCTGTAACAGACCTTTTTATTATTATTCGTAGCACCTTAGATGTTATTTTCAGACACTTTCATGCAGTGTTTTTTTTTTAAACAGCTTTTAAAAGTTGGTGTTTTTGGGGGGTTTTGTACCCCGGTCGTTGGCTTGACATTTTTTTCCGGCAGCTGGTCGGTGCTCTGTTCGGTGGATCATTGGATTTTTTCGGATGCATTTGGCAGTTTTGCAGTGGATTGTCGGGTGTGTCTGGCTTTTTTTCGGCAGTGTATCGGATCGCTCTGATTTTTTTGGGCGGTTTTGCAGCGTTTTTTGTGTTCGAATCGGCAGTTTTGCAGTGGTTGTTTGGATGCAGCTGGCGGCTTTTCTCTGCGCTTCAAGGACCCTGCAGTGAATGCTGAATTCACTGCAGAGTCAGGGAATTTGATTCCGTGAAGTGCAGGGAACTAACCCTGCATGGCCCAAACTGCTAGATCAGTCACTATTCGTGGTTTCTTACTTTACATTATATCATAATGTAATAATGACTCCAAGCAACCTGTTCCTCTGGTGGTTCATAAACCTCTCTGCACCTTGTCAGGTCTCTCATCTCTCCAGTGGCCAGTAATTCCTTGTTTTGCATCTAATCTGAGGGAGCATCACTGTAAGGGCCCTGTTCTGCCATTTATTACATTGTGCAGTCTTGCTATACTGTCAGGTAAGGACATGACCCAGAGGGTCCACCCCTCTAATTCCCTGGCCAATAGATTCCTAGTCTACTTCCCTCATCTTCTGTCCGATAGCATTCCCTGTCAGGGGTTATAAGGATTTTCATTTATCCTTTCCTTTGTCCTGTTGTGTTTTTTTATACCTTCAGAATTTTTCTGATATAATTTGTGATTGATCTCCTTGTATTTGACTTCTGACTTTTGTATATTGACTTACCCTGATGTCTCCACTTTTGGACCCTGACTTGTTTGATACCTGACTCCATGTTAACGACATCTGCTTGTTCGTACGTATATGTGTACGTCACCTGTCCTAGCCCAAGGTTTGTATATCTGGTTACTCTTTGTGTTAAACTTGTTGATAATTTGTGGTGGAACTGTTCCTTAAACGGCCAATTATCTGTATTGCGTGTGATTACTTTTATGTGTGGGCTGGGTTATATACTTACCGTTACGCAAGATACCTCACTGTTCTTGGTGCGAAACTGCATTCCTAAAAGAATATAATAAGTAACCTTTTGGAGTTTTTTTCCCCTGAAACAATACTAGCTCTCAGTGATTTTTGCTTTCGCACTGGGAACAAATACTTCCTATGGTTCTTCCACCACCCCAGAGTGAACCTGCTCACGGGACCTCAAGTAGAGCTCGCATGGAGTCGCGCTTGGCTTCATGGAGCACTCACAAATGCCCAGATTCGAGCCATTGATATTGAGGTTTGGTCAGAATACAGCCCTTAATACAGCCGCAAATTGAAAACTACTCCTAAAAGATTTTTCCATATGTGAAATGCTACTTACGGCTAGATTGGAATAGAAACCAAAGCTTGTTAAATGTATTTGTTTCTGATATTCAACTATGATATATGTAAACCATTATACTATTCAGTTTTGGTTCTATGTTTATAAAATATTTTTATGTTATTTAACGTGCGATGGGAACTTGCGATTTTAGTTTGGACTAGGTAGTACGGGTTTTATATGCTGTCTAATAGAATGTTTACACTAAGGGCATTACACATGATTATCATCAGCTTTCATTAAAGTTCTGTGTAGCAGTGTGTGTGTTTCTTAGTTATAGCTAAGCACGCTATGTTCTACAAAACGCCAGATGCTTTTATATTTTTTTAGGGTTTGTTCTTAAATTGTTCTTGTAGCCTCTGAACATATTATTTCTCTTAAAACATATGTCCAGTTTAATTTTCCATCCGCTGCACGGATATTTAAAAGCAAAAAGTTTCACTAATTGAATAATATATATACATAAAGCTTGATAATCAAGCTATCACAACAAGAAAAATTCTCCCATTATTTCACTTTCCAAATTGGCTATTTTTCGAGATTGTCCTCTTCCCCTGCCGAATTCTCATGTGTTTCACCTTTTAGTGAATAGACCTGTATGTCTATACTTTGGAGTCCATAAGGAGAAGGATCCATTGTTCTAGAACCCCTTTCTGTATTCTGATGGTCTTCCGGATTCCCTATTGTTCTGTTTTCATACTGATAACATATTTTGTAGGCAGATGTTGTCATCTGGTGGGGAAAAATAATTGCTGCAGTTCTAGGCTCCACGCAGAATCAGCTGTTGAGATGTCAGTTAGACACATTCCCAGATGGTTTTAAAAACTGGTAACACCTTCGACACCATGTTCATGGTGTTAAAACTTTAGGGAGATGTTCTGGGGGGCAAACAAAATGAATTTCATTTGTGGTAAATTAAATTCCTTTACATTTCTCCTGTGAAGCACCATATCACCTATACTGTCGCGCCACCAGGAGTTGCCTTGCAGATTGTGTATAGTCGAGCTTGGTAGTGAAAGGGTTAAGTGTATGGCCAAACGCTAGCATTCTGAAACTGCTCACATCAGGTCCCCCAGAGGCAACCACATGTATGATCACAACATGTGTGGGTGCACGCTCACATGCGTTCGAACACTGGCCCCATCAGTAAGCAATGATAACTGTAACTCACGAAAATCTGCAGCAGAGCTAGGTCAGTGTCACAGAGCTTAGATCAGCAACACTCCAGCTAAAGGAAGTGTGAAGAGACCCCCTAATATGTCACAAGCAGGTATATCCTGCCAATAATAGATCCTAATTTTTGGATGAATATGAAAAGGAAAGAAAAAGGCTCATGTATCAGTAAAATTAAAAAAATGTGTGCTGTAAAGTGTGGGTGCACTGCATGTTTTCAATAGCGATGTCTAATTATTACTATGATAACTGTGATTTCTATATTTTTTCTTTCTTTTTTTATCTTATTCTTTATTTTTTAACAGTAAGATGTTGCTTGTAAAAAAATGTATCTTTAGCTGCACATACATAAATATTGAGTTATAATTATTTTTCATATTAAACGAAAGTGTTATTTTTCATTTAATCATTTCTCTACCAAAAGTGTGTAATTTGATTTGAAATATCAAAACTTTGCACATAGTAACAAATTGTCATACATTTTAATGCAAGATTAGGGCCCCCTCCCCCACAGGGAGAAATTAAATTCTCAGTGAGAATTCCTCACTCCTGTCATCCTTTATTACTGTAAACGGGCTCCAAGGAGCAACCCACACCCACACGTTATCCAAAAGCTCAGCAAACTTTCTGCAGCATTACAACAGCCAGGGAGAAGACTGAACTGAGGGAGAGTTCTTGGATCAATTCTTACTAATGTACAATGTTAAGGTTCAGGGAGTTATAATTGCTGAAAATCTCTGTACAGTACAGATACCAGGTGTTACTGGCATTTTTTTCATTGCTAATAATCTCATTATGATCACTAGAAATTCTCATAAGCAAGATATCTGACCATTTTTATTATCTTTATCACCTTCACTGTATTTGATGCAAATGACATTTCTGCCTGTATGCTAATAATACAGACCGCTTGTGAAATTGTGTATTAGGGACAACATCTTAAGTTTAGAATGTTCCATCTCAGCAAATTTTAAGTATTAACGAAGCATTCCATTTTTATTATCTTTATCAACTTCACTGTATTTGATGCAAATGACATTTCTGCCTGTATGCTAATAATACAGACCGCTTGTGAAATTAGGGACAACATCTTAAGTTTAGAATGTTCCATCTCAGCAAATTTTAAGTATTAACGAAGCATTCCATTTTTCAAAGAAATGTTTAGAATTTTTTTTAACAAAAGTGCTTGTTAGTAAATGGGTTAAAAATTATATATAATGTGTGAGTGTGTACTATATTGACAAATTATGACGAAGAGAAACAGTTTTTTGTGCTCAAATGCTGGCCTTATGTCTTTATATTAACAGGGCCAATAAAAGTCATAAGTTAACCATTCTTTAGATAGAAACATGACTTTCATGTGTTATCCCCATGGCAAAATTATTTTGTATAGTACAAACAGATATAATAAAACGGAACAATTAGTACAAACAATGAGGCTTATCCCACATGCATCTTATTACACAGAGACACAATTATTTCACTGCATAATTTGAAGGTTTACTGTTCATATGTGCTGTGGTATCCGTTTTAATTCTCCAGCTAACATTATTAATATTTGCGGTTCACTTCTATTTACAGAACATGAAAAAGTTAACTATTTGCCAAGTTTTCAGTATATCAACAAGGATTCTCAGGAGATCGGAGCACTTGATGCATTAACTTAATATGTGCAAATGTTTAAACTAATTCCCTATTATTAAATCAACATTCACATCAATGTAATTTCGTGGCCATATCTGGTAATCCAATAATCTCCAGAACTTTAAGGGGTTATCGTTGATACTCTTATAATACAGGTTAGATGCAAAGGTTTAACCCCTTCACTATCAAGCGCTTTTTATTGAAAATGTTTTTATTATAACATTTATTTGAAACATTGGATGCAAAGTTAACAATTCAATATACAGGGTTATTCAGAGAAAGGTGAAAATCAAGAGATGGAGAAGTGAAAATTCTAGGTCAAAATAGCCAAACCAGAAAACTCTCCCATTTATCTCACTTTTCAAATTGGCTATTTGGTCTAGATTGTTCTCTTCTCCTGCCAGTTCTCCTGATTTTCACCTTTCTCTGAATAACCCTGACAGAGTAGAACAGAGATTTTGTACAGAAATCGTTGTTTTGAGATGGTTAAAAAATTTAAATGATGTAAATTTGCTCATTTTTCATGTATTTGTCTATCCTTTACATAAATATTGTTGGAATGAATAATTCTGAGCTCAAAGTGGTGTCCCCTATCTTGTACAATGTCCCACAGGGTCTGCATTATCAGCAAACAGGCAGAAATGGCCTTTGTGTCAAGTGCCGTAAATGTGATTTGTTTTTCTTAAACCAAGTGTGCTTTTTTGAGGAGAGTGTATATAAGAACATTAGTAACCACACTGTAAGACCTTGGGTCCTTCCAGCTGGCAAACTATAGTTCATCATTCTGTTTCTAAAGTTCACCTTCATTCTGACACAGTTAACGTTTGGTGTCTAGGGGTGTATTTATAAGTGCACAGAATCTCAGTATCTATACTGGCTTCAACAGCACAGTTTATCTAGGCAAACATTGCTTTCATCATAGCGGGAGACAAGTTTTAAATGTCAACCTGTCCGTTGTTGGTTGTGTCTTGAATTGTACTGTCCACTGTAGTCTGCCTTTTAATACAGTAAATAAAGGTAAAATTTTATTTACATTTACACATCCTCTCAACTGTAACTGTGTCACATCCTCGGCACCTGCAGGCCTTCAGGGGGGGTCTGGGCATTCAGAGGCATTGCTGGCTGGCCAGGTGCCAGAAGTTCGGCCGATCGTGCACCTGGAGGGGCGGGGCAGGGCGCGGCGTGATGATGCGGAGCCGCTGGCCTTAAATGTGGGGCGCGCGAGTCGACTCATCGCACTGACGTGGAGTTAGTTCCCTCATCGCCTGGTGTATTCTCTTAGTGATTCACTGATTCTTCTGCTCTGTTGCTGAACCGGATTGTATGAGGACCCTGATTGTTGCTGACTCGGACTGCCTTCCTGACCATTCTCTTTCTGACCAAGTCTGTATGTGTGTTGTGCCTAATGCAGACTCAGAGCGCTTGCTGCATTTGAACCAGGCTGACCCAGAGCGTATAACTATCTTGCATAACATTGAGACAGAGTATATGTCTGTCCTGCATAACGCTGACTCAGTTAATCCATAGATCTGTCTTGTTGCCAAATCGGAGTGTATGAGGACCTTGTTTGTTGCCAAATCTGCCTGTACGAAAACCCTCTCTGTTGCCAACTCGGAACGTTTGTATGACCACGCTTCTGTTAACCACTGGTGTATGAGCACACTGCTTAAACCTCTTCCTGGCTGCTTTCCGCTTATCAGTGAAGTTAACCCTTTGTGGCTCAGCGAAAACTTGATCTCGAAACCTGCTGTGACTAAACTATACTCATTATTGTTGGTCTGTCTATTCTCCCTGGCTGGGAGTGATAGGGTTAGTGGTCCCGACCATTCAAGGATCAGAGGATCAGAGGATCTAGAAGTCTGTCCAAAAGGATTTCCACCACGGTTGTGAGGGGTAGAGATGAGTCGAACACCCCCGAGTTCGGTTCACATTCGAACTCAAACTTTTCAAAAGTTCGAATTCGAACTCGAACTCAATGCAAGTCAATGGGACTCAAAATTAGATTTTTAGAGTGCCCTCCAAGAGGGGATATATGCTAGATATTTGCCATAAAAGGTGTATGGGGGTCTGGGTAGTGCCCTGGGGGACAGGAAACAAGGACAAAAAGTTTTAAAAAAACGTTTTTAAAGGGACAGTGAGTTTTCCATGAAATAAGGGTTAAAAATAAAAACGGAAAATTCCTTCAAATATCGTGCCTAGGAGGTCCCCATAACCTGCCCGTGAAGTGG
Source organism: Leptobrachium leishanense (assembly GCA_009667805.1). NCBI lineage: Eukaryota > Metazoa > Chordata > Amphibia > Anura > Megophryidae > Leptobrachium > Leptobrachium leishanense. The sequence goes on along the minus strand of CM019067.1, from coordinate 173,856,621 downwards.
CGGATTTCTAGGATGTATAGAAACATTTAAAAGCAATGTCCGGGTCCGAGTAGTGCCCTGGGGGACAGCAAACAAGGACAAAAAGTTTTTAAAAAAGACGTTTTTAACCCCTTCACTGCTGACGACGTGTGGGACACGTCCTCAGTTACTCCCGTTGTATGCTGAGGAGGACGTGTCCCACATGTCATCAGCTTTGCGGGACCCCGGTGGAGATACTCACCTCTCTGTCTGGGGTGCCGCGGCGTTCTGACTTTAGCGTCCTCAGACGCCGTGAGATGCCGTGTATAGAGATGCTGATGGGGTTGTGTATAGAGATGCTGTGAGGCTGTATATAGAGATGCTGTGTGACTGTGTATAGAGATGCTGTGAGGCTGTGTTTAGAGATGCTGATGGGGTTGTTTATAGAGATGCTGTTTGTATATAGAGATGCTGATGGGGTTGTGTATAGAGCTGCTGTGAGGCTGTGTATAGAGATGCTGTGAGGTTGTGTATAGAGATGCTGCTGGGGTTGTGTATAGAGACGCTGTTTGTGTATAGAGATGCTGATGGGGTTGTGTATAGAGATGCTGTTTGTGTATAGAGATGCTGGTGAGGTTGTGTATAGAGATGCTGTGAGGTTGTGTATAGAGATGCTGTGAGACTGTGTATAGAGATGCTGTGTGGCTGTGTATAGAGATGCTGTGTGGCTGTGTATAGAGATGCTGTGAGGCTGTGGTTAGAGATGCTGACGGGTTGTGTATAGAGATGCTGTTTGTGTATAGAGATGCTGATGGGGTTGTGTATAGAGATGCTGTTTGTGTATAGAGATGCTGATGGGGCTGTGTATAGAGATGCCTTGCAGCGCCAAAGTGCGGCCTAGCTCCGGTGGGGGCCACCATCTTGGATGGCGGCTCCACCCCCGGGTCCCCCCCTCACTGCCTGACATCCTCACGCATAGCGTGAGGACGTCAGATAGCCGGGGAACCCCTAGCTGACCGGAATCCCCTGGTGAGACGGGGTTCATTTGAACCCCGATATCTCCAGAACCGTGGCAGCTAGGGGGTCATGGAGGGTGTCAATCGAAAGGCCTGAGCATGATACCCAACATGACCAGGTATAATGTCAAAAAATAATAAAAAATAAAAAAACATGTATTTTTTTGTTTGTTATTTTTATTAATGCAGCAATATTCTTCACATTTCAATTATAATATGAACACCGTGGTGGAGCATTTGGTGGAGCATTTGGCACATAGGGTGGGCCAGTTCTCCACACCATAGCTTGATGGTCACACAGCAGATGGGAAATCCAGACAGGAATTCTGGATCACCTGGGCAGCTCCTCACCTGCAGGCAATCCGCACGGGCCTCCTAGAAATTCCCAAAGGAGGAAAACTCAAACAGTGAGAGGAAACTGCTAAAGACAGTGTCGATAATGCACCAAACACGAGGAGAGACACGAAGAAATTATACTTTTCTGCAGTGTTTTGTTGTGGAGGTATACTGATAAAAGTATCTCTTTCTTTTATGTTTCTCCACCTGAGGTAAAGGCGATATTTTAAAGAAGGGAAGTGACCACCCTATAGTTGGCACAAGGTGCTTCACTCCAGAGCCCGGATATAAGAGGCTCTGGTATTTGTAAGTGTGCAATTATTAAACACACGACTCTCCAATGGTCATAAGACGTTGCTGCACTATTATCTTCTCTCTTTCTTCCCCTCTCTTTATCTCCCATTTTGGAGTGGAGCCAACCAACGATATAGGAGGAACTGTTGTACCAAGTACATTGCAGAGCACATTTGGTGCACATTCTGCCATCTAGGATCTCCGGAAAAGAACATTAAGGACTCTAGATCTTCAACACACATAGGAAACTAGCGTAAGGCCATTTATACACCTCTAAGTGGATGCCAATATCTGGACTCTGCCACACTTTTTATTACGGCATCAATGCGTATATTTGCACAAATCTGCACTATATACACCTACTGTCACTGCTGCACTTTACTACTGTGTAAATAGTAGGATTAACTGCGGCACAAGCACTTTTTATTTATCTAGGAGCTAATATTTGCACGACTAAAGTTGCACTTAATATGAACCGTAAGGATTTATGTACATCTGACGGTCAAATCAGTACAATATTGTAATCTGTTGTATATAATAATTGTTGCGCCACTAGGACACCTTCCCCTTTTTTTCTGCTGATATCTGCACACCCCTTCGAGAGTCTGTGTTACCCCATAGACGGCAGCAAAACCAAATAACCACTCTCTTCTAGATAAGAGTGCCCACACCGACCTCCCCTTTCTATTTGTATTCTCCTACTGGCTATATGTTATATGTCTGTTTTTACATTTAATTCCAATTAAAGATTTTCGATTTTAAAATTCCTGAATAATCAACCTTATTTTGGTGGGGTTTCCACTGCTATTTTATTATATGCAGTTTGTTCTATCTCTCTGCAGGGTGCCTGGATAGAGATATGACTGTGTAATTTGTGTGAAAATTGGGTTTTGACATGCTAATGAGTGCTTTTAAATGTATTGCAATGCAAAATTTAGATAACTCGGCTTTGGGTGTGAAGAGGTTAATAAAACTTGTTCATGTTCCTTGCAATTACTGCTGCCCAACTTTCATCAGCGCCTAAAAAAATATACATAAATTTAGTGTTCGATTTCCCACAATGCCAGAGAGGAAATGCATCATTTAAAAACAAAGTGCTCAGCTTTATATACAAAGAAAAATATTTGAGGCATTCAAGTGCATTCAGTATTTATGGACGTGGCATAATTCATCCGTAGAGTAGTACATACAAAGCCTACCTAATAAATTCAGTTTAACAATCATTTCCATTTTCATATACATATTATATTAATTTCATATTCATGTTTAACCCCTTCACTACCGTTAGCGCTACGGAACTTGTTAGCGCTTTATAAAGAAAATTAACTGTAACAGTGATCGAGATTTCTCAGGCTCCAAAGACACAATCTGGTGCCCCGACATCGAGATATCTCGATATGCTGATCATGCAGCCCAAAAGCAAATGAAATTTGTTTGCCACAAACAAATTTTATTTGCTTCTTGGCTGCAGAAGGTGCCCCCAAAGTTTTAATAATGCCCAAAGAGCTAAAACTGTAAAATCAGCTGCTGAAAGCTCTGAAATATTGGACTTTCAGCTGCCGACGCATGGAGAAATAGAAGAAAATAGACCAGCCACTCAAACCTCTGATACTCAGTTTGGCAGTAGATGGTGCCATCTACTGGACAAAATAGGTTATTTACCGTATGACATACAAAGGGTATAAGCTCAAATATTTCTTACTTTATTATTAATTAAATATGATTTTACAAAAAACACTGGTTTCTGATAATGTTTTTTGGAAAATCACTTGGTATTGAAGGAGTTAAATTACTTGAAAGAATTAGTTATATCATTGTTCAAAAATTCTACTTGAACAACATTTTAAATACATATTTATATTTGTTATATACCTTTCTTTTATCAAATGGACAGTGATTACTAGATGCCTGGTATTTGACTGGACAGTCCAGTATTTCTGTTTACCTGACTGTCAAGTCCCCTGAAAAATAACAGCGTTTAAATGTATATGCACTGGAGGGCTGTCGAGATATATATTCAATTAAGAAACTTATACGAGATATAAATATCAATCGTTAATATTTTCTAGAAATTCTCCTAAATTCTTTTAATTGTATGTGTTTTGCTTTGAAGAATATAATAATCAATAACCGGATAAAAACATATATATATATATTTATTACGTATACAAAAAAGTTTCAAATCTCATATCATAAACAAAGATTTATAAACAACCACATCCATCCATCCATCAGCACATGGATTATTAGCTTCCCGATATATATATCTCCTGTTACTAACTGCATATATGATTAATATCATTTACTTTATCAGTTAGTAACTATACACAAATGGTTAATAAACATTTCTGCTTAAAGAAAACAATTAACATATATTTCCCAGCAAACCAATGTTTAACAAGCTAGATCTTGTAGAGGTATATGTATCTCTCTATGCTACATGGATCAACAAAAGATGAGCTATCACTTATTCTATTTCTAGAATGATAAGTAATAAAAACTTATTTAGTGAATCCTCCCCTAATATCGAGAATTAAGCTTCTAATCTTCTGCTTTTTATATTGTAGTTATAGAATTCCTTGCTTATTAACTTCAATCACAGTAACTTCCAAATTCAATATATATATATATATATATCTGTATATCACTTTGCAACAATTACTTTAGGATAAAATCCTTAGATCCGATTCTTCTTCATTTCTCTATCTGCAGATTTAGAAATATTTTGAAGACTCTGGATCAAACAGTAATCTGAGATATCTCACTCTATCTGTTGCAAGAAATACTCCAGATATATATAATTACATTAATTCCTTAATTTGCTTTCATACATTACCTGTCCAAGATCTGGTCTGTAGTTACAGCAGCAATATTCTTTGAATATATTGTTTTTAGAATATGTGAAAATTATCAATGTCAGATATTATGCATGTGAGTTAGAGATATGGTCCTAATTAAGTGATACACTATATTGCCAAAAGTATTCGCTCACCCATCCATATGCGAGCCAAGGCAGGTGAGCGAATACTTTTGGCAATATAGTGTATGTAATATCCTGAATGCATTGTGTGTTGGAATGATCTGAATCTCTGAATCAATGTATTATCGTGTCCTGGGATGATCTGCCTGACTACAACGAACAGTATATCCAATTATAGTCAATTTGACGTCACTGAAAATCTACCCCCTTAATTTAAATATTACTTTCTCTATATTAATTCTTAAATATAATATTTACTATGCCTCAAGAGGGCAGTGTTGCTCTTCAAATTAATTTCACAATTTAATTTGAATTCCCTTATCTCAGGTCAAAGATCAATCTACTATCTTATTTTGAACAAAAGAACAACTATGGTTATTCCAGACAGTGCGTCTCGGATTGTCAAAATTAAATTAATATCTCCACTCCTCTCAAGTACTCTTTATCAGCTAAATTCCTTTATAGTTAAAATCAACAGAAATTCTATTCTTCAGTAATTATACCGTTATATAGTTCTACTCTACAAATAATTGGAGCATCTATTTTCTGCTGTAAATATTGAATATATTGATTATAAAAATATATTTTGTGAATATTTTTATACACTCGCATAGAGATTTTAAATTTGTTTCTATATCCAAAAAGAAAAATATCTTTAATTCAAGGACTTGTTAAAACAAACCAATAAATTGAAATATGACATGTTAGCTCAGCATTATATTAAATAAAGACATTTTATCGTCTATAACATCATGTCTGGCACTTATAGAAACACCCATAACTCTTAAGTTTCCCCTAGCCATGAACTATTTAAAAAAAAATCTCTGTCCATTTCTAAAACTAGACGAAAATTGAAAAAGAAAAGACTTTACATTAAAACAAGATGGCTACAGGCATCCATTTTAATTTTCCATTATAATATACCCGACAGTGCGCAGCCCGTTATATTCGGGTGTGCACCCATGGATCATTTATTAATTAAAAACTTATGTTAAGTAGATTTTGCCCAAAATGCACATTTTACTTTAGAAATAACAAGCCTGTAATCGGAGATGCAGTCAGATTTTCTGCTATCCATCACAAACCAGATAAGGGACATCTAAAATGCAAATGTAGGAGGTGAAAGAGGACCTCTTCTCCCAGCATTAGGGTGTGCCTGGGCACACCAGGCACACCCCCTGCGCACGCCTATGTGTATATGTATATTTTGTTTGGGAGTTGATGCTCTATATGTGTTGGCTGACGGCGATTAACCAGGAATGTTTCTTCCCTGTTCTAGCTCTTTTAGCTTCTAAGCTATAGCCTAATCTTGATCTTCAGGTCAAACGTGAGATCGTAAATTAATATATGTGTACAACCCAGTTGGCCGAGGTATCCAATCCCCAGTTGATATTTAAAAGAATCCTGGTCACAGTTAGTTCATTGATTTGGTTTGATCCAAATTCAAATTTGTCCGAATCTCTGCTATTTGAAAGTTTTGAATAGCTAAACTGCAAAATCCTAACTGCTGGATGAGTATCTGAAGCTGGAAGGTGAAGCCATTTCAAGATCAACCTATCAGTCGAGGGGTCTGAAAGTGTATCCTGATCCTGTGTCAACAACATTGCGCATTTGGCATACATGTAAACTAACTTTTGGGCTTTCCTCTTCCCGTTCGCCATTGCTCCCGTTGTTACACAACCCGGATTTTACAAGCGGGGTATTGCCCTCTCTACGAGCTCGGATGTCGGACTCGAGCAGGTTGCGAGCTCTTGACCTCCCTCCTGATGGCAATCTAAATTTGTCTCCACGCTCGATCCAGATGGGCCCTCTTTCTTGTCTGGAGCGCTTCAACATTTTCCATATCAAATCGTACCTGCGGAGTCTCGAGTCAACCTTTGATGCCTTTCGAACGTTTTTGCCATCTAGGTCTTTCGCTGGCCAGAGGGATTTCCACCCTCTATGGCGTAATCATGTCTTCTGACACAGAGGCTCCCTCCTTTGAAGCTAGATGGGAGCAGGAACTTGGGTTTCCGATCTCCTCTAACCAGTGGTCAAAAACGTATATTTTGGTTCACAAAGACAGTTGTGCCACTCGCCTACAAGAAATGTCTTACAAGGTTTTATCCTTTTGGTACAGGACCCCTAGCCTTCTTCACCGTATTTACCCATCGGTTCCCTCTGAATGCTGGAGATGTGCCCAGGATACTGGAATGTTTCTCCACATATGGTGGTCTTGCCCCCGGATCCAGGAATTTTGGGGGTGGTTCAGGATGCTATTCATCAGGTCACTGACGTTGAGTTGCCATTTACACCGGAGTGTTTTTTATTATTTCATATCGAGCTATCTCTTAAAGCCCTCAAGCGCTCTATCCTTCTCTATATGCTCCTTGCGGCCCGTGCTCTTGTTCCTGTTCTTTGGCATGCGGACAGAGTCCCTACTACACGAGAATGGGTCAGTCGAGTTGAAACTTTTAGATCCATTGATCATCTTGATGCTGAATCTCGTGGAGTTCTGGCTTCATTTGGTTTGAAGTGGTTCCATTGGGAGAGATGTGCCTCGTCCTGCGTTTGGTTCCCGAGAGAGATCTGACGGACTAATTCCATATTTGCTAAACATTACTTTACCCTTATTCCTTGAAATTGGACTGTCTCGTATTGTTTGTGTTTCCCCATATCCTATCCTCCCCATCCCCTTTTTTTTTCCTCCTCTCTCTCTCTCTCTTTTCCTCTATCTTCCTCTTTTCAATTTTTCTTCCAGTTTATTCTTCCCTCTTTGATACTCGCTCTACTATTTCTGAGATAGAACTTCTTCTTTTCTCCTTAGGCTAGGGTCAGACGAACGCATTTTTCACGTTGTCCGTGAAAAAGTGCGTTCGAACGAATGGACGTATTTTTTCACGGAATATGCGAGAGCGGTCATAAGATGCGCATTTTCGTCCGTGATTTTGTACGGATCATCAATTAAACCCTTTTGCGTCTGGACGTTATGTTGGCCGGACGTGTGCAGCGTCCGACATCTCCCAATCACGCAAACACGCTGCTATGCGGCTGCAGCGCACTCTGTACGTCAGTAGTAGCGGTTTGACGTTCTCGAAAAAATGCGTTCGTTTGCCACTTGCGTTGCACGGACGAACTTTCGTGCGGCCATTCGTCGTATGTTCCCCGGCATTGGACGTCATTTGCTGCTAGCACGGCCGTGATTTTGTGCGGCTAAACGCACGTTAAAACTGCTTTCGTCTGACCTTAGCCTTATCGTACGCGGGTCGAGCCTCCTCCTACCTTTTGGATTTCCATTTGCCTCTCAAGGCATTTTTATAGCTCCTATGATGGTTCCGGTCCTCGTGGTGGAAGGGAGGAGTTTAAGACCTATACATGTCTGCTTATACTGCCCAGATGGAAAGAATTTTGTACTTCTCATGATTGATTCTTTATTCCTTTACTGTTTATCCTATGTACCTTCAGAAATTGTATTTACCCTTTTTTTCTGGTTGTTTGACCGTTTCTGTATTTTCTTTATTTAGGATTGATAATAAAAAAAAAAATTTAAAAAAAAAAAGACTTTAAAGCTATAGACTACAACCAGGGCTATCTGCTGTCCTCTTGGTGTCAACAACCATTATATTCCGCTACATCACAAATGTAAAGCAATGCCCCAGATGGTTACTTTACTAAGGTTTTGTTGGAAGTTGTAGGATCATGTAGTAATCATGCATAGATCCATAAAGCTTATTTTGCCAGGGTTATGTCTCTTTAGGCATAAACATAGCTGGCCCTAATGTAAATGTAAACTTATCCCCATACAACTGACCTTTTCCAAGCTAGAACCACCATCCTATTTAGAAGGGATAGAATCAGTTTTTAAGTCAATGCCCTTAACTTAATCCTATCTCTATCTTTAATTCTAAAACTAAACCCACACCTAGAATTTGAATGCGTGATGTCTGAGAGCCAACTTCAATGCATGTAAGACAGTAGTGAGATTGGCTGCTCCCATAGTCACCAATCAACTGTAGAGGTCATAAAATTTGAATTGCTTGATGCCTAACATGTAGCACTCACCTGCAGCAATGAAGGCCCTGAATCATAGAAGATGTCTGCACTGCCTCTAACAGCAGGTTTGCTGCATCATATTACTGCCATATGGCACCGTAGCATCAGATGAACTGAATAAATGTAATACTTATATTTCAAGTTGTTATGAATTCTTATTCCTCCTTTTCGGTGTTGGATTCTTCCGGTTGAATACAGGATAGTTGCATGAATTCCTGGATAGCGAGGAGATATTTCTAGTGCATACGATACTCGGAGCAGGAAAAAGAAAAACTTTTTTTATATATATGAATTTTTTTTATAAATAAGCAGCAGAGCAGGTTTCTAGTAGTATAAACTAATTTATTTCAATAAAAAATAAGCCATATGGCAAAGCAATAAAAATGCATAAAAGCATAAAAAATAGTGAACAATCTTGGGTAAGGATCACTAAGAACGCATTTTCGCCTACCGGCTTCCTCAGTAAGTGTCCTTAACCACTTGGCTGCTATGGACTCGCTCAGCGCATCCAGCCAAGTGGTTCTCCTGTGCTATGGACGCGCTGAGCGAGTCCATGCACAGGAGGCAGCAATCCGCCGGATTCCGGCTGATTGCTGCGCCCCCCGGTGCGGGCTGACATCTTGGATGTCAGCCCAGCACTCGGGACCCCGGCGGAGCAATTAGATGTCATCGCGGCGGCGCGATGACATCTAATTCAGGCGCCCCCCGCATGTGCGGAGGAGGCGCCTGAAAGGGAGGGGGGAGGTCCTTCGGACCTCTCTCCCTCCCGATCGCCGGGGAGCAGGGGGTTAATCCAGGCACCATTTGGAAGGGCACAGCCTGCCATTCCAAACAGTGGCTGTCATTAACCCCTGGGGAGCCGGATCACGAATCGGCGCTGAAAAGCGCCGGTTTGTGATCCTTTGCCGGAGCTGGCCGACATCTTGGATGTCGGCCAAGCCTCCGGGAACTCCCCCTGAGGACTGGCGTCATCGTGCATAGCACGATGACGCCAGTCCTGGAGTTATCCCCTAGCTACCACCAATGGTGGAGATAGGGGGTTCCAATGAACCCCCTATTTCCCGATCTGTGGCAGCTAGGGGTTAATATTTGATATCATTGGATCGGCCAGAGCATGGCCTTTCCAACGATATCAAACATGATAATGAAAAAAGTTGTAAAATATATATATATATATATATTTAAAAACATTCTAAAAAAAAAATAAGGTTTTTTTTGTTTTTGTTTTGTTAATGCAGCAATATTGTTCCCATTTCAATTATAATGTGAACAATAATCCTGCACTAACGATTTTTGTATGCGGTACGTTTGTTAAAAATAGCGACATTTTCCCCAAAATAAAATGTAACGAGTCCCCATTTCTAATTTATTTAACAAGCGCACCCCATACAAAATATAACCACAAATGATCGCATGTTAAAATGTGAAAAAAACCACTTTACACATAATAAATTATTGAAATTTCTAATTTTATTGCATTTTTTGTTATAATATACAGACATGACATAACCTATACATATAATAATGACATATTATGAATCTGTGGAGTCTGCCGGAAAGAATGATATATAATATGTCTGGGTCATATATCAAAATATGGCTACAAAACGCGGTTAAACATGATGAGCGAAACCGGTAAAAATGACCTCAGCACAGAGGTGTGAAAAGCCTCAGCAGCGAAAGGGTTAACAATAGGGTAGTCTCTGATAGAAAAAAGTCAGAAATTTACTTTTTTAAAACTTTATTTTAAAATAAATTAAGAATCCCAAAATTTCACCAGAAAGTCACGAAAAATGCCTAAAAATTTAATTAATAGACTTTTTTGCTGCAAGTGAAAAGAATAAACGGTTGAATAAATATTTAATAAAAACAGGGATTTTTTTTTACATTGAAACCTATAGGATTCGCCTTATTAAAAGTGTCAATCAAACCACCGAAAATCAGGGTTAGAAATTAGGGTTTCAGAAATTCAATGAATTGCATTCCAGAGCTCCTGTGCCACATTCCCCATATGCAGCAAGGAATTCTGGGTAGGATATGTAAATGACATCTGTCTCACTTTTTTGCATCCTGGATCTGTTATTACACAGAACCTTAAAATCAATGCTATGCCACACCGTGGCTTTCTTGTAGAGATAAGGTTATGCAACTGGTCAAAGCCACTGGAGCTCTGGGATGCAATTCATTGAATTGCTGTGATGTGCAAGTGGCTTCTGCAATAATAAACACACTTATTATAGTGTGGAGGCTTTTTATCTCACTTTTTGTCCTCCACCACAACTGTTGTAGATACTGACTTGCCCTAGGGGTCCAAGCATCCACTGCAACTGGTCATCATGCCTAGCTCCTAGCTGATGAGGGTCCAACAAACCCGAAACAGTGCTGTCCTAGGAGTGGCTTTGACCAGTTGCATAACCTTATCTCTGCTAGAAAGTCACGGTGTGGCATAGCATTGATTTTAAGGTTCTGCATCATTTGCATATCCTACCCAGAATTCCTTGCTGCATATGGGGAATGTGGCACAGGAGCTCTGGGATGCAATTCATTGAATTGCTGTGATGTGGAAGTGGCTTCTGCAATAATAAACATATAAATATATATATTCACGCTCTGGGCACCCAACTTTGTTTTATGTCTTCTTTTTGCCAAAAGAACAACCTCAGTCCTTTCCTCGTTCTTCCAATAGCAATTCTATAGGCTTAACCGACATTCTCCAGTTTTCACTCTCAGACTTAATAGGATTCCTCGGAGTGTCAGGCGATTCATGCACAAGAGTTATGCAGACACGTCTGTTGGAAGGATATTGAGGAACTGTCTGTTCTGTATCCTTTAAAAAGCAGTGAAAAGAAGCAGCAGATTCTCTCACCTCTTCACTGTGAATTAGCTTTTTTTTATTTTGGTTTTCTTGGTATAAAGTAATTAATGATTGACTTGGAGAGTATCCTAGACCGAATGGAAAATATTAGTAAAGTGTGAATAAAAGGTATGTGTTAATTAAAGTTCCCACTTGACATGGGATACTGATTGGGTCATTAATATTTATTAATATTTGTTTATGGAGCTGCAATGATTACAAAGCCTTTCTCAAACGCTTTGAATTAATGACAAGAAATTGCATGTTCACTATCATGGTGAATTTTTTTTACAGGGTTATTCAGAGAAAGGTGAAACTCTGGAGAACCTTTGAATAAGTGAAAATGCTAGGTCAAAATAGCTAATTTGGAAAGTGAGATAAATGGGAGAATTTTTCTGGTTTGGCTATTTTGACTTAGAATTTTCACTTCTCCAAACGTTCTCCAGAGTTTCACCTTTCTCCGAATAACCCTGTAAGTCACCGTTGCGCATTAAAGTTACCATTTTCCCTTAACCAATGTCCTGCACATTAATTTTGCGTTGAAATAGTGCATAATGTATCTTTAACACCCTGATTTAATGTATATGAGGGCAAAAATAGTCTCAAGACCTCTGAGAGACTTATGCTATGAATACTGTTGTGATGGCATTTTGGGAGCTTCGTTACATAATAAGCATTTAATATTGTCTGCATATTTTTTGCAATATGAATTTGTGTATACTTTTTTTCTAATATGTTGGTAGTGCCCTCTTTTTGTGATTTCTTATTGGATTTTGGAAGACCATTGGGATTACATGCACTTTTACAGTATATACCAGATGAGTTTAGTCTATCAACAGTGGGTGTTATAGGGTTAATTTAAAATCATGTTCTGTGACATTGTTTGTTGTTTCTTATAAACCCTAAACATAAAGAATGATAAGAACCTTTGGGATGGCTTGTTGCCTTTTTCTGTCAGCGTTTGAGTGAAAATGAAATAAAAAATAATAAGCCATAAAAATATAAACTATAATATACTGTATCTTTTTAGGTAAAGGGATCATATTAGTTTGTAGTATAGCTCGTAATATTATCTGTAATATGAATCATTGGTAAAAAAAAAAAAAAAACAGACAACTTCAGCCAAGAGTTTATAACCAAGAGAGCATTTCAGTAATTCTATTCTTAATTAAAGGTCACACTGTTTTTAAACCAATGCACATTTCTGTTTTTCAGTCAAGTTCGTTTAAATACCAAAAGTGGGCATGCTTAAAATAAACATATTATGGGCATAAATATTTCTACCACCATCTAATGAATTCAGTGAGTGTATATACAAGATAGAAAATGTTCAGGTTTCATCCTCCATTGTTATTTAATTCTGGTGATGCTATTAATGTTAATCTCTCAAATCTAATTCCGTTCTCAAAATGTCGCTGGCAAGAGTTTCTCCTCCAATTTCATTTGTCCTTGGCGGCTGATTCACTGGTGCTGTTTTGCTTTCAGTATTGCCTGCTACTGACTTTTTAATGCTTCAAGAATCAAAAGTGCTTACTTTTCATCCTATATTATTGAGCAGACCCTCTTTCAGTCCCTCTGAGCCCTACATGACACAAAATTATCCAACTGGCTTACCACTTACTTTTCTCTCGCTTTTACCTACCTATAGAAATCATCAATAAATTGTCACAACAGCTGAAACTTCTCTATTGAGAACTAGTTGTATTATTTTTTCAAGTTATATATATAAGTCTATACATGGTATTATTGTATACATAAATTATGTAAAATATGTAGCAAAAAGACAGACATAGGACACTAAAGCAACTTTTATTGTAAAGCGTAAAATGAATGATGTACAGTGTACCTTAGGCAGAGGAGAGACAAGAAAAGAATAACTTAATGTTCTTCATACGTTATGCATCCCTTAATGATGTACAAAGCACACAATGTTTTGGGTGATTTTTCTACCCTCACCCCCAGTCATATACACAGCATTACACATACACTATATTGCCAAAATTATTCGCTCACCTGCCTTGACTTGCATATGGATGGGTGAGCGAATACGTTTGGCAATATAGTGTACATATAGTTGGATAAAAACACCTTTCTGTACTGGCAGATCAGTTCTGCAGCACACTAGCTGCCTAGCTGTCATGCGTGCCAGCCCACTGGGCAGTTGCCCAATGTTCCTGCCGGTTGTTCCAGTTCTGGTAACTGGAGTACCAGTTGTTATCCTCCACTGCTCAAGATTAAACGTTTATTTCCAGAATTTGTTTTGGGTCATCTGTGTTATATCCTAATCATCTAGCTGTTGTTTCTAGCCCTGCACAATCTTGATTGATATATAAATAAAAGATTATTAAACTTTATTATAATGCCTAATTAAACATTAGGGAAATACCTGCTTATTGCTTTCATCATAATCTTAATATGGTACACCCACAGATTGACAAATTACTCCTCTAATTACTCATAAAGCTAAATTAGAAGAATTTTTTAAAGACCTTTGGATTCTCTGGGACTCTATGAAAACAAGAATCTGATTACAAACTATATATACAACAATACCTAAAGCAAGTAATAAAAAATGAAGCAAGTAAGTAGGATGCACTGACATACTTTCCATGATACTTCAGCTTTAGTTCTAAGGTACATGGTAATTGATTTAACAAACTGAAGAAGACAATAACTTTGGGCTCTATTAAATTCATCACGCAAAAGCGCACACGCAGCGCTATTTTTTTGCGCGAAGCGTTAAACGTTAACGCGCAAAAATCACCGCTGGAATTACACTCCTCACGCATTTATTCATCCGTCGGGAAATTGCGCTCGTAAAACCGACGCGCAAAAATGCGGGCAAAGTACCGTTGCAAGTAGAAATCAGTGAGCGCAATGTAATTTTTAACGCGAGTCAGTCAGATGAACACATTTTGTGCGGACTGCGCACAACAGACGTTCGTTCTGACGGAAGACAAGGTAGTGGCCGTCATTTTTGACGGATCTAGTAAACAAAAACGTGCGCATCGACAGTCTCCATTGTGTATCCGCAGTTTGGTACGGTCAGGTTGTTACAATTTGCCGTTACCACCAGCTTTTAAAAGACGTTAAAATTATACACGCAAACATTGTCCATTCAATTTTGCGCTAAGATTGTAATACCATGCGCGCACAAACGCATTTGCGCTCATGATGTTAAGTATAGGATGCGCGCACTAAATTGTGCTCGCAAAGGGCTCGCGCAGGGTCACTCGCGTTAGAAGTCAACGCGCATTTTGTGCACGAACGTCGTAATATGACATTCAGCGCAAAGGGTTTTTCCCCTCGTTTTTTGCGCAAGCGTTAACGTTTGCGCGAAGTATTTAATAGAGCCCTTTGTTTGCCAAGGATAGGAACTTGATTCTCTTCATGTGAAATTAGTATTACACATTTTATTTGTAAAGTTTGTTATTTTTCTCATTTTCCTGGCAGCAGAAGAATTGGTCTTTGTTTTCTGATATGTGTTTGGATAGCAAAGATTTGAAATACAATGATATCTTTGATTATGTAAAGCTACTATAAGGCAGATAAGAAGCATGTAAACAAGTGACAGTCTATTTCCCCTGTACAGGAGTCCCTTAGGTCTGTTCAAACGCCTTAATTAAACAATGCCCATAATATCCTGATAGTTTATTAACCAAATGAAAGCTATGCTGTAAGCATTTGTCTTGTAAACATTATGAAGTCTTAATCTGTTTGATTTGAGAAGCCCTAAGGAGTTTTCTTTTGGTCTTCCCCTTGCTATTCCTGAATGCTTATTGTCTTATTTAAACTGCAAAAAACAACTAGTAAACGAAAAAAATAGTAAAATGAAGTGACATGACAAGACATTAAGTATCTTCACTTATAAGAGCTGGCAGTACATCCAGATGAAAGCTTGGATAATATGTGTATATAACCTGTTCACCCCTATATACTTTGACCACAATCAACTTTAGTTCTACAAGATGAAGAACAGGAAAATTGAAGTATTGGTACATTTTAAATGTGTTTGATTTCTATCCAAAAGTGGTATTAACAGAAGAACCTATGAGTTAGGGATGGTAGTGAGTGCCATACATTTTTTGTATTTAAATATTTGAAGTGTTGCTAGGCTGCAGTGTTCCATATTTTCAAAGACTTCGGGCAGTATTACAATGTTGGTGCTAACTTAACCAGAGCTGTTGTAAACTTAAAACCTCCGTAGGCTATAATGGCTCTGGGAAGTTTACAGCAGCTCTGGTTAAGTTAGCACCAACTATGTAATATGACCCTTCTAGTGTATATCAGGGATGGTCACCCATCACAATGACTTGAGATTACATATAGCCAGTCTACATTCCAATTCAAAATCTGGATGAAACCTTAAGACATAGAAACATAGAAAAATGTCGGCAGATAAGAACCTCTCGGCCCATCTAGTCTGCCCAATTACATGGATACTTTACCTGGATTTATCTTTTGTTTAGGATAGCCTTATGCCTATCCCATACCTGCTTAAATTCAATTACTGTTTTGGCCTCTACCACTTCAACTGGAAGACTGTTCCATGTATCCACCACCCTCTCAGTAAAATAATGCTTCCTGATGTTACTTTTAAACCTTTGCCCCTCTAATCTAAGACTATGTCCTCTTGTTTTGCTATTTTGTTTCCTTTTAAATATACTCCCTTCCTCTACCTTGTGGATTCCCTTTACGTATTTAAATGTTTCTATCATATCTCCTCTGTCTCGTCTTTTTCCAAGCTGTACATGTTAAGATCATTAAGCCTTTCCTGGTAACTTTTCTCCTTCAAGCCGTACACCATTTTAGTAGCCCTTCTCTGAACTCTCTCTAAAATGTCTATATCCTTCTGGAGATACGGTCTCCAGTACTGCACACAGTACTCCAAGTGAGGTCTCACCAGTGCTCTGTACAGTGGCATGAGCACTTCCCTTTTCCTACTGCTAATACCTCTCCCTACACAACCAAGCATTCTGCTAGCATTTCCTGCTGCTCTATTACATTGACTACTTACCCTTAGATCCTCTGAGATAATGACCCCTAAATCCCTTTCCTCAGATGTTGAGGTTAGGACTGTATCAAATATTCTATGTTCAGCCCTTGGGTTTTTACGTCCCAGGTGCATTATCTTGCACTTATCCACATTAAAACTCAATTGCCACAGCTCCGACCATTTGAAGGAAAATACAACTCCTAATACCTTAACAAAATTGTTGTACAGCATTGGAAGGTGCAGCATACGTCACTATTTTTAATGGATGTATTGACCTATGGATTATTACAATAAAAAAATGAGCGCTTGAAAATTCCACTGACTATCATACTGTATATAACATTTCAATGTTCTTGAACACAGGACATACTTGAAAACGAGAGAAATCTCAATGTATCCTTCCTGGTAAAATACTTTATAAATAAATAATATAGTAAGAGATATTACCAAAGCACACATATCCTTACCCAATATTATGTCGCAATTCAATGAATATGGCCATTTCTCTAATTTAAAAATAAACTACTCTAACAGGGTTATTCAGAGAGCACCGAAATGTCACCGGCATTTCGGTGCACTCTGATTCGCCGCACTTTGGCGAGTCCAATTCGCTGACCCTGCGGCGAATTTAGCATTCACCACAGGGTCCCAGAAGTGTAGCGTATCGGCCACCGATCGCCACCGCCAATCTGCCCCAAACCCGCCAGACAGCCGCCACAAACCCGCCGCTCGCCGGACAGCCACCAAACACAGCCGACGAGCCACCGAGCACCGTGCCGACCAGCCGAAGAAAAGGTTAATAAACCACTCGACAGGGTAAAAAAAAAAAAATTGAAGTGCTGTTTGCAAATAAACTACTGGATGAAAATGCCTGGAAATCGCAGATAAGGTCCTATGAATAATAACAAAAAAAGGTCTGCTACATTAAAGAGAAAATGCTATTTAAAATAAAAATCTGAAATTTTTTTGGGTGAAAATATCCCGAAAATGCCTAAAAAATATTAAAAAAAAAAATAAATAGACTTCTTACTGCAGATTAAAAGAATAAATGGTTTATTACATATTTAATGAAATGGGGAATATGTTTAACATTGAAACCTATGGGATTCGCCTAATTAAACGTGCCGAATAAAAGCACCAAACATCAGGGCATTTCGACAACTTTTTACTGCTGTTCGATGTACTGTGAATAGATCAACCATTGCTACTCTGTGGGGACTTTCACTGCCATCGAACAGTAATCCATTTTGCTGGCAATTCTCCAAAATTTGGCGAACTGCCTGTTTTGTGAATAGCCGAATGGCCATGGAAATGCACCATAAGGGGAAATTCACTGTTCAGTGCATTTTCGTGGCAACTTTGGATCTCTGTGAATAGCCCCTTAAATCTAATATACTAGAGGTCTTGCTTGCCGCGATGACATCCCACCATCTTCGACAAGCCTTTCCCTTTCAATGGTCCTGTGATAAAACCATATAATTGGGGATATGGCTCTTGGTGAGCCATCTACACCTATACTGTGTTAATTTTGCCCTTGTTCTGTTCTATCTACGTTTCAACAGGATTTGAAGTCCAGGGACCTAACTCATATCTTCTGGTTCGGCAGCGTTGCGGTGATCAAGATGAATCTATTACCTCGTTTGTTACATCTCTTCCAAACCATCCCTAATTCCTTACCAAGGTCATTTTTCAATACTTAGCACGCTTTTCTCATTAAATACATATGGCGGGGACGGAGACCTTGTCAAAGGTTTCATACCCTTACCATACCCAAATCGAAAGGGAAAATGGCAGTCCCAGACTTCCTCCTCTACTACCAAGCTTGCCATCTCCTACAAGTGGTGAAATGGGCAAAGAGAGGGGTTTGTAAACACTGGAAACTTCTTGACCAGGCATTGGTCGTGATTTCTTTGTCGTCCTTCCAGTGGTTACCTAAGGAACCGAGCACTAGATTGGCCTGAGTTTCCTCATTTATTTGAGCAACACTTAATGTCTGGCACACGTGTTGTAGAACCCAGGGCCTCTTCTCCTTTTCTTCCCCGTTCATGCTCCTGACATATAACCAGGAGTTTCCTCCTGATCTAGAGAGTTGGTCCTGCGGTTCTTCTGCCATTGCAGGTGCTTATGCAGACAGGGCCATTTTATTTCAACATCCGTTTCATACCACTAAATTGGCCATTATATACATGCAATCCTGCAGCAACACCTATTGTGGAGGCCTTTCTCTACTGTTGAAAAATGATGTGTGCTTCCCGACCCCTTGTTTTATGGCGTTTCGATAATGTACTCCACCAGTCAACATTCCTTGACCCCCCTCTGTTTTTTGGGAGTTGCTCTTGGGTAGACCCTTGTCAGATGACCAATGGCACAAAATCTAGGACCTTACACACCTCTGCTCTGTATCGAGCAGAGCCCTGGAAACGGTTTATATAGTGCTTACTCTGTGGTACTGCACCCCACTGGTGCTACACGAATTTTACTCCCCCGGTCACGCCGGATTGTTAGCACTGTAATTGAGAACTGGGCTCTATGCTACACATTTGGTGAGAATGCTCCCTAATTAGGCCATTCTGGCTGGGCATACACAATATAAGTAGCGAATTTGCGGAACCCCCTATTTCCTTTACTCCCAAAACCATGCTTTTACATTTAATGGAACTTTCCAGTTCTGTTTACAAAAGGTCCCTGCTGATCAGGGTATTGAACATGGCCAAAAGTCTTATACCATTGTTTTTGAAGTTGTCAGAGCCGCCTTCTCTCTCGCATTGGTATACTACGATGGAAGAGTTGCACTCCATTGAGCAGCTGTATTTTACTGCCTCTGATAGGTCAACTTGGTATTATGTGATTTGGTTGAGATGGCTACTTGTCATGCCCACTGCTGCATTCCAAGTTCCCCTTCGCCCAGACTGACCAATGTCCCACCATTAATGTTTCCCCACTGACGCTTTTTTTTCTTTCCCCCTTAGTCCGTTTTGATATACTGACTTTTGTTGACACCGATGCTATCCTTCTTGAAGGGTATTACCTGCATGTAATCTTCTTGTGACTTATTGATTTGGACCTGTGAGTTTATTGTTCTTGAGCCTGCGTGCTCAACTTTGTAATTGCATATTGCTGTATATTAAACACAATGAAAATCTGTATTTACAAAAAATATATAGTATGAGATAGGAAAAGGTCTTAAAAAGTATATCCTGTACAATCCAACATGTGCTGTGTTGGCATTCCTCGATTGTGGTGGTCCCTCTTGCAGGTACAATCTATTAATTTCATATTAAATATTTTTACTTATTGGGAAGAATGTCAAATCTCCAATTGTTTGTCACAATCCAACGCTTATCAAGATCCTTAAAAACAAATGCGATGTGCATGGGATCTTTGTATTATAATATTACAAGAGGTAGCCCATGGAACCCAACCTGTTTTCGACCTTGTGTGTGATAGTTGGTGGTTTGCACATAATACGAGATCTCTAAGTGAGAATATCAGCTATGTAGACTTTAACCTCTTCTTAATATATACCCTTACATCAAACATTGTGCAACTTACTATACTAAGGAGGCACAAATCATTTGCTTGACTTTCTTTTCTTGGAAAAAGTAGTACTATAAGTAACTGAGTCAAGGAGTTCCTCTAGCACCATAGCTCAAATACAGTTCCTTACATACAAAAGAAAATTATGCCCATAATAGAAGCTCCATTTGTATGTCACCTATAGACAAGATCCTAATGAAAACTGTACCTATTCCTTAAAACTGTAGCCCTCCCTTCCCTCAAATAAGAACATTAAAATACTATGAAAGCAGGATGAATTGAGTAAAATCTTCACTAAATAGTTCCAGAGAGTCCTGCTGCATTGTCCTCCAACTGCTTCACCACCACACAGCTAAAATGACAGGAATTGATGGCAAATAATTGAAGCTCTTTGATCCCTCAAAAATTACTAGTGTTTTGTTTGAAGTGCATTCCGTTTCTATCTTATTATGTCATCTGTTATTTTTAAGTTAGGACTTAGTATATTTTGGCCATTAGTACCAAGGCATACATTGATTGTTATGCTTGACTTAATTGTAGCTAGGTGTTTTTTTAACACTTCTGCCTTCATAGTTTCATTACATGTTAAAACATACTTGGAAGTTTTCCTATCCCTGTGGGCTAATTAAAAATGACCATAGGGATTAACATGTACGTGGATTTAATTCTCAGAGGCAAGGCCCTGATTTTTGACGGAAGGTAATGTAACTGTTATTCGACTGTCTGTCCCTCTTTTGTTAAACAGGCAGCCAAGTAAAATGTTGTAATTAAATTTGATAAAATGTAATAAATCACACTTAGAAATAGAATCCTTGTGCTTGGTAAAATTGCTGCTATTCGAATGGCCCATTAAATTGCCCACATAAACACTGTTGGTAAACATAGCGGCTATTAAAGGTGCTGCTACATGTCCCGACAGAAGCCTATAGAGAAGTTGGCTATTGTGAAATAAACTGCTTCTATCCCAGAGAAGAATACAGTTGCAAGAAAAAGTATGCGAACCCTTTGGGATTACGTGGAGTTTTGCATGAATTGGTCATTAAATGTGCTCTAATCTTCATCTAAGTCACAACAATTTGAAAAACACAGTCTGCTTAAAATACTACAACACAAACATTATATGTTTTCATGTTTTTATTGAACAGAACATGTAAACATTCACAGTGCAGGGTGGAAAAAGTATGTGAACCTTTGGACTTAACCCCTTAGTGACCGGGCGGTTTTACACAAATCCGTCTTTTAGTGACCGCTGCTGTTTTTACGTTTCTGCGCTGTTAGTGTTTAGGTCAAATTTTCCTCTTACTCGTTTATTCAACCCACACATATTATACACCCTTTTTCCCGCCATTAAATGGACTTTCTAGAAATACCATTATTTCCATCATATCGAATAATTTACTATAAAAAAAAAAATGAAATATGAGGAAAAAAATGGTAAAAACACACTTTTTTTATATTTAATCCCCAAAATCTACAACCACCCAAAACGACCCCGGCTAAATAGGTTCAAAATTTTGTCCCGAGACTAGAAATACCCAATTTTTACATGCGTTTGCTTTTTAACCCCTTCACTGCTGAGACAGTTCACCTATGTGCGCTGCGCTCATTCTGACCATTTTGTGCTAATTATTTTTAGATGACAGCCTAGGTCCTATTTAATTAAACCCCCCCAGACAAAAAAACTTTTTAAAATTTTTTTTTTTTTTATTTTATTTAATTTTTTTATTATTTTTTTTTATTTTATTTTTTTTTAAAATTTTTTTTTTAAAACCAAACCTGGTCATGTTTTGAAAGGCCATAATCAGGCCTTTCAAATGATGGCAAATATGACCATCTAGCTGCCATGGATCGGGAGATAAAGGGATCCTTAGGATCCCCTTATCTCTACATGGCAGCTAGAGGGTTAACTGGCCCACTGACATCCTCACACATATGGTGAGGTTGTCAGTGGGTGGGGGGGACCTGGAGGCTTGGCTGACATCCAAGATGTCATCCCCCCTCCAGGTTTGAATCGCGTTTTGGCGCCAATTGGTGCCGCAACGTGATCCGGCAGCGAAACGGTTAATGCCATACACCGCTCTCCCTAGCTTCAATGGTTGGGGAGATAGAGGGCTCCGAAGGAGCCCCCCCTCCCCTCCATTGAAATGCATGGGGACGCCTGCTGATGACGTCACCACGCAGCGTGGCGACGTCATCAGCCTCGCCTGCCCATGTAAATCACATGGGCAGGCTTCCTCCCTGCCAGATCGCCGTGGGATCCAGCGAGGGAGGTGAGTATCGGGCGGGAGGGGGATTAGGTGCCGCTGACGTACCCTGTACGTCCGCGGGTCTAAGGGAGACCCGAGGACAAGACGTACAGGGTACGTCAGCGGCCCTTAAGGGGTTAATAACTAGTTGACCCTCCTTTGGCAGCAATAACCTCAACTAAACGTTTCCTGTAGTTGCAGATCAGACCTGCACAATGATCTGGAGTAATTTTGGACCACTCCTCTTCACAAAACTGGTTCAGTGTAGCAATATTCTTGGGATGTCTGGTATGAATCACTCTCTTAAGGTC
Organism: Leptobrachium leishanense; assembly: GCA_009667805.1. Classification (NCBI taxonomy): domain Eukaryota; kingdom Metazoa; phylum Chordata; class Amphibia; order Anura; family Megophryidae; genus Leptobrachium; species Leptobrachium leishanense. The sequence continues at coordinate 173,834,061 of CM019067.1, read as the reverse complement.
ATGCCACAGCATTTCAATCGGGTTGAGGTCAGGACTCTGACTGGGCCACTCCAGAAGGCGTATTTTGTTTTGTTGAAGCCATTCTTTTGTTGAATTGCTTATATGCTTTGGGTCATTGTCCTGTTGCATCACCCATCCTCTGCGGAACTTCAGTTGGCGGACAGATGGTCTTACGTTTTCCTGCAAAATGTCTTGATAAACTCTGGAATTCATTTTTCCATCAATGACAACAATCCATCCAGACCCTGAGGCAGCAAAGCAGCCCCAAACCATGATACTCCCTCCGCGATGTTTTACAGTGGGGATGAGGTTTTGATGTTGGTGTGCTGTGCCTTTTTTTCTCCACGCATACAGGGTTTTTCAGAGAGCGTGAAAAGCAGGAGAATGACTGGAGAATGAAAAATTCTAGGTCAAAATAGCCAAACCAGAAAAATTCTCTCTCACTTTCGAAATCGGCTATTTTGACCTAGAATTTTTCATTCTCCAGTAATTCTCCAGTCATTCTCCTGCTTTTCACGCTCTCTGAATAACCCTGATAGTGTTGTGTGTTTTTTCCAAACAACTCAATTTTGGTTTCATCTGTCCACAGAATATTTTGCCAGTAGTGCTGTGGAACATCCAGGTGCTCATTTGCAAACTTCATACGTGCTGCAATATTCTTTTTGGACAGCAATGGCTTCCTCCGTGGTGTCCTCCCATGTACTCCATTCTTGTTTAATGTTTTCCTTATTGTAGATGTGTCAACAAAAATGTTAGCATGTGCCAGAGATTTCTGTAAGTCTTTAGCTGACACTCTAGGATTCTTCTTTACCTCATTAAGCATTCTGCGCTGTGCTCTTGCAGTCATCTTTACAGGACTACCACGCCTAGGGAGAGTAGCAACAGTGCTGAACTTTCTTCATTTGTAGACCGTCTGTCTTACTGTGGACACATGAACATCAAGGCTTTTGGAGATACTTTTGTAACCCTTTCCAGCTTCATGCAAGTCAACAATTCTTGATCGTAGGTCTTCTGAGAGCTCTTTTCTGCGAGGCATGGTTCACATCAGGCAGTGCTTCTTGAAACCAGTAAACCCAAAACTGGTGTGTGTTTTTAAAGGGCAGGACAGCTTTCAGCAACACATCCAATAATATCACACTGATTTGACTCAAGGTTGGCTCACTCCTGGCTCCAATTAGCTTATGGAGAAGTCATTAGGCTAGGGGTTCACATACTTTTTCCACCCTGCACTGTGAATGTTTACATGTTATGTTCAATAAACACATGAAAACATATATAATGTTTGTGTTGTATTATTTTAAGCAGACTGTGGTTTCAAATTGTTGTGACTTAGATGAAGATCAGAGCACATTTTATGACCAATTCATGCAAAACTCCACGTAATCCCAAAGGGTTCACATACTTTTTCTTGCAACTGTATAAGAACAAAGTATGTGCCCATATTTGTATATTTTGTGCCTTTCAGTAAAGGTATAGAAATTTGACAATGAATAACCCAGAGATTCAATAAACTAAGGGGGTTATTCAAAGAGCTCCGAATTGTGGCCGAAAGGTAACCGAACACTGAAATTCAGCGTACGGTTACCATTCCTGGCCATTTGGCTATTCAGAGAGCAGGCAGTTCGTCAAATCTTGGCGAATTGCCTGCACATACGGTGCCTGTTCGGTGGCAGTGAAATCCCCATAAAGAAGCAATGGTTCGACTATTCAGAGAACACAAAACAGAAGGGAAAAGTTGCCGAAATGCCCTGCTGTTCAGTGGTCTCATTTGACAGATTTATTCAGGCGATTCCTATAGGCTTCAATGTTAAAAATATTCCCGTTTTAATTCAATATCTAATATACCGTTTAATATTATATTCTGCAGTAAAAAGTCTCTGTATTTATAGATTTTTTAGGATCTGGATTATTTTGGCAAAACATTTTTCCCATTTTTTTTTTATCGTATTTTCTTTTTACTGTAGCAGACCTTTTTATTATCATTCATTGGATCTTATATGTAAATTCCAGGCATTTTCGTTAAGTAGTTTTTTTGCAAACAGCGTTTCAAATTTCAAAACTTTCAAGCGTACTGTTTTTTTCTTTACTCCTCATTCGTCTGCATGTCGGGTTTTTCCGGCGGCTGCTCTGTGCTGTGATCAGCGACTAGTTGGGTTTCTCAGGCGTGTTCGGCAGGGTTAATCCAGCTGTTTTCTGTGTGTTTCGGTGAGTGTTCGGTAAGTGTTTGGCGGGTTTTCCCTGCACTACGGGGGCCCTGCGGTACTGGCTGAATACACCGCAGGGTCAGCGAAAAAGGATCGTCGAATCGCCCCGAAGTGCAGGGACGAAAAGTCACCGCTCTTACGGTGACTTTTCAATTCTTTTTGAATAACCCTGTAAATAGTTATTACTATGCATTTTTTGTTTTTTAAGGAAACCATTGATGAGCATTCCAAAAGGTCTTACTGCTGTTTCTGTCGGATGAATACATTTAGAACATGCTTTATTGACCTTTTAAAAATCCTTGTAAGCAGGGCACAAGAATTAAGTCAGAATAAATGTGATATCCTGCAACACATGCAAAAAAAAAAAAATCGCGTTGGCTCATTTCACGTAAACATTACTAAGCATACTTGCCCATCCAAGCTGAAATCTTAGATCAGTAAACAGTGTCTGTTTGCAGTTTTAAGTCTAATACACTTGCTGTGCGTGTTATGGAATTTTACTAGACAGGGTTCTTACCTTAATTCGTGTTTGGTTAGTTCAAGTCAGGTGGATTTTAAAATCTGACAAAGAGAAATATAAGCTAGGTATTGGCACTGTTACATTATCAGCTTTGCGGTGAATTAAGTAACTTCTTCAGCCAATTTACAAAATGGAAAATAAAATGTGATCTAATTTGAGTTTGAAATTATTTGCATTAGCTGATGCATAATTATGAATTCCTGCGTGATCAGCAGAGTTGAAGGAAGGAATCTAATCTTTCTATTCGCCTGCCTCGTTTTTAGCACTTCTCAACATTTCCGACACCCAGCAGAGCAGCATGCAAATCATCCAAGAAGCCGGCATCAGGGGAACAGGGTAATCTGGCTTCTGAGAATAAGAAATATAAAATATTTTGGAAAATAAATGTAAAACTATTCAGATTTAACATGTGACATAGATGTGCAATCTAATTAAAATTATAAATGCCTATGTAATATTTGCAAAAATCATAAAAAAATAGATTGCATCAATCACCAAACAGCATTAAATAGACTAAAAAAATTACATTTACAGGGTTATTCAAAGCGCTCCGAATTGTGGCCGAAAGGTAACCGAATGCTGAAATTCAGCGTACGCTTACCTTTCTTGTCCATACGGCTATCCGGAGAGCAGGCAGTTCGCCAAATGTTGGCGAATTGCCTGCACATACTGTGCCTGTTTGTTACCTGTTCGAGGGCAGTGAAATCCCCATAGAGAAGCAATACTTCGTCTATACAGAGAACAAAAATCAGCAGTGAAGAGTTGCAGAAATGCCCTGCTGTACGTGGTTTAATTTGACAGGTTTATTCAGGCGAATCCCATAGGCTTCAGTGTTAAAAAATATTCCCGTTTTAATTCAATATCTAATAAACCGTTGATTATAATATTCTGCAGCAAAAAGTTTCCTAATTTTTAGATTTTTTTAGTATCTTTTAGGCATTTTTTGGGATTTTTTTGCGAACTTTTTTTCTGGTTTTTTTATTCTTAAATCGTTTTTTCTTTTTTCTGTAACAGCCCTTTTTATTATCATTCATTGGATCTTATATGTAAAGTTCAGACATTTTCGTTCAGTAGTTTCTTTGCAAACAGCGTTTCACTTTTCAAACATTCAAGCGTACTGTTTTTTTTTCTAACTCTATTCGTCTGCGGTGTCGGACTTTTTCAGAGACTGCTCTGTGCTGTGATCGGCGGCTGCTCGGGTTTCTCCGGCATGTTCGGCGGGGTTAATCCAGATGTTTTTGCAGGTTTCGATGTGCCTTCGCCAGGTTTTGTGGTGAGTGTTTGTCGGGTTTGCGGTGGCTATTCCCTGCACTACGACGGCCCTGTGGTGCTTGCTGAATACACCGCAGGGTTGCCGAAATGGGATCGCCAAATCGCACCGAATTGAAGAGAACGAAGAGTCACCGAAAGCACGGTGACTTTTCGATTCTCTTTGAATAACCCTGTATGTTGTTCAGTTTTCCTGTTAAGAATACTTCTCTTCAATTTCTATAAAAGTACACACAGAGTAACAGCATAACGGGATATGTACATACAGTGGCAAGAAAAAGTATGTGAACCTTTTGGGATTACGTGGAGTTTTGCATGAATTGGTCATAAAATGTGCTCTGATCTTCATCTAAGTCACAACAATTTGAAAAACACAGTCTGCTTAAAATAATACAACACAAACATTATATGTTTTCATGTTTTTATTGAACAGAACATGTAAATATTCACAGTGCAGGGTGGAAAAAGTATGTTAACCTTTGGACTTAATAACTGGTTGACCCTCCTTTGGCAGAAATAACCTCAACCAAACGTTTCCTGTAGTTGCAGATCAGACCTGCACAACGACCTGGAGTAATTTTGGACCACTCCTCTTCACAAAACTGTTTCAGTGTAGCAATATTTTTGGGATGTCTGGTGTGAATCGCTCTCTTAAGGTCATGCCACAGCATTTCAATCGGGTTGAGGTCAGGACTCTGACTGGGTCACTCCAGAAGGCGTATTTTGTTTTGTTGAAGCCATTCTTTTGTTGAATTACTTGTATGCTTTGGGTCATTGTCCTGTTGCATCACCCATCTCTGCGGAGCTTCAGTTGGCGGACAGATGGTCTTATGTTTTCCTGCAAAATGTCTTGATAAACTCTGAATTACTTGTATGCTTTGGGTCATTGTCCTGTTGCATCACCCATCTCTGCGGAGCTTCAGTTGGCGGACAGATGGTCTTATGTTTTCCTGCAAAATGTCTTGATAAACTCTGGAATTCATTTTTCCATCAATGACAACAATCCGTCCAGGCCCTGAGGCAGCAAAGCAGCCCCAAACCATGATGCTCCCTCCGCCATGTTTTACAGTGGGGATGAGGTTTTGATGTTGGAGTGTTGTGCCTTTTTTTCTCCACACATAGTGTTGTGTGTTTTTTCCAAACAACTAAATCTTGGTTTCATCTATCCACAGAATATTTTTCCAGTAGTGCTGTGGAACATCCACGTGCTCTTTTGCAAACTTCAAACGTGCTGCAATATTCTTTTTGGACAGCAATGGCTTCCTCCGTGGTGTCCTCCCATGTACTCCATTCTTGTTTAATGTTTTCCTTATTGTAGATGTGTCAACAAAAATGTTAGCATGTGCCAGAGATTTCTGTAAGTCTTTAGCTGACACTCTAGGATTCTTCTTTACCTCATTAAGAATTCTGCGCTGTGCTCTTGCAGTCATCTTTACAGGACGACCATGCCTAGGGAGAGTAGCAACAGTGCTGAACTTTCTCCATTTGTAGACAGTCTGTCTTACCGTGGACACATGAACATCAAGGCTTTTGGAGATACTTTTGTAACCCTTTCCAGCTTCATGCAAGTCAACAATTCTTGATCGTAGGTCTTCTGAGAGCTCTTTTCTGTGAGGCATGGTTCACATCAGGCAGTGCTTCTTGAAACCAGTAAACCCAAAACTGGTGTGTGTTTTTAAAGGGCAGGACAGCTTTCAGCAACACATCCAATAATATCACACTGATTGGACTCAAGGTTGGCTCACTCCTGGCTCCAATTAGCTCTCGGAGAAGTCATTAGGCTAGGGGTTCACATACTTTTTCCACCCTGCACTGTGAATGTTTACATGTTATGCTCAATAAACACACGAAAACATATAATGTTTGTGTTGTACTATTTTAAGCAGACTGTGTTTTTCAAATTGTTGTGACTTAGATGAAGATCAGAGCACATTTTATGACCAATTCATGCAAAACTCCACGTTATTCCAAAGGGTTCACAAACGTTTTCTTGCCACTGTATATGTTTTTTGTGCTAGGTGTAGTCTACCAATATTATCCACATACCCAAAATCAAGGGGTTGGAATATGTGTAAAAACAGTCAAGGAAAAATTAGGTCAATCAAGTAGCGCTCGGTAGGGCTTAACTCAATACGAAACAACACAGCACAAAACTAGACACCAAGGTGTCTCAGAGCCTACAGTGGTATAATTGACATGAACTTTATTCCAGAAATTGACACAAATCAAATTAGCACACAGAGATACATAGGTGAAATGGTTCCCTAGTATCTCATAGTATGGCAATATTAGCGATCAATAGTGGCATATAGTGGAGAGCAATAGGATAGAGGAGTACAATGACTATCTAATACCTTGGCACTACTAGCTGCCTACACACCTCCCTTGCTAAACAGAAAATAGAACCCAAATGGTAGCCAAAATCATAAAAAAGCCAAGATTAGATAGCCTGGACAACGGGAAATAATCCAGCAGTATGACTGTTAAAAATCAGAAAAGGGCATTGCTTGACACGTTTCGTCCTACTGGGCGTTCTCCAGGCTAATCTTGGCCTTTTTTAGCTACCATTTGGGTTCTTTTTTCTGTTTAGCAAGGGAGATATGTAGGCAACTAAAACTGACAAGGTATTAGATAGTCATTGTACTCCTCTATCCTATGGCGCTCCACTATATGCCACTATTGATCGCCAATATTGCCATACTATGAGATACTAGGGAACCATTTTACCTATGTATGTCTGTGTGCTAATTTGTTTTGTGTCAGTTTTTGAATAAAGTTCATGTCAATTATACCCTTGTAGGCTCTGAGACACCTTGGTGTCTATATGGATATGTGAACTTTTTTATGAAGATGGGTGCATAAAAAGAATTCTTTACAGAAATAATCCTTTGTCGCTACAATAAAAGTATATTTAAATTTGTTTTGTTTTGTTTGGTTTGCTGTGACGTCTTCGGCCCCTGCCGCTCTCCCTGGGGGGTCAGGGCGCCCGCTGGCATCGCTGGCTGGCCGGTTGCCAGTAGTGAGTGATGGCAGAACGACATCTGAGGGGGCGGGGCTTAGCATAATGATGAGGAGCCACCAGCCTTTAAAGCAGGGCAAGAGGATCTGCTCCTCGCCCTGACGTGGAGTAAAGTTCCCGCATCACCTGCTATCTTGCTATACTCAATTTTGATACTCAGTTGCTGACCTGTTTTTGTACGAGGACCCTGTATACGTTTTGACCCGGCTATCCCTATTGACGATTCTCTTGCTTATCCCTATTGTGCTTTTGCCTGAGCGGTTTGGTTTTCTTGTTTATGTTTTGCCTTATGGTTTATGTTTGCTGTTTGCTACATCTGGTGTGAGTCCTAATCACAAGGCATCCTGTTGTTTCTTGTATGTCCTTGCTGGTTGCAGCTTTGACTAAGTTATATGATTAGAGTCCTGCCCTGCAGGTCGCTGAATTTATATTTTCTTTCAAGTATCTGTGTATACCAACTCGCTATACAGAATCCAATCTCTGATTGTAGGCCTGCCCTGCAGGTTGCTGAACTCAAGTAAGTTCCTACTCTGTATGCTTGTGAACAAATTTAAGGGTGTTGCCTCTGCTGTATGTTCTTCATGTACCACGACCATTGATATCAGCAAACTGTATTATATCTATGACCACGTAGTTCTTGAATCACGTCACTGTATCTGTTTACATAGAGTTTTTGTGTTTGCACTAAGCAGTCTTTTGGTCTCGAAACCAATTGAGCTTAGGTGCTACTCAGGCTTGTCCATTTACTCCCTGGCTTGGGAGATCAGGTCACATGATTTTTATTGCTTTCTCTATCTAGTAATCTGTCCAAAAGGATCCAAACTAAGCTTCTCCAGGGTAAGCGCCATAGCGCACCGTTACAGTTGCAAAGTAGCAACATTTAAAATATATAATTATTATATATTGACATTTTTGGATCCCACTAGGAGATTATCTTCAAGACATTGATCAAATGGATCATACCACGTTTCATCCATTTTATCATATATATATACAAGTACATTACAGATAGGTTCAGCATAATGTCAATATAGCAGCATTTGTTGTTTTCCTTATTTCTTTTTGTGTGCATTTATTATATTTAACTCTGAATTCACAGTGTACATGTATGTCTCTGGATTCTTTACTTGTACCTGTACTTTCAGTGATTCCAGTCCATTGTTTTTGGCGTTCTAGTCTCCATATTCACCTGGGTGTTCCTCGTTGATGCTGTCACACGTCCTTGAAGTCTTAAATTTGTGTTACATGATTTGAAACAAAATAAAAATAAATAAAAATTTTAACAATTACAGTGTGTTTATCGCTAGGATACATGTCTACAAGGGGAAAAGCACTTGGGGAGAAAAATATAACAACTATAAGGAAAGTGACAGACCTCATGACTTGTGGAATGCATTATATATATATATGTGTGTATAAGTTTCTCTGACATAATCAATGTTGTGGCTCTCCCGCAAGCCTTGTTCAATATTATTTATATACAAAGCCAACTTTAGGCCTTTAGGCGCTCTGTGAAATGAACAAATATGAGATATGAAAGTCCCAGAAAGAAAAGGTGACTTTTAAAAAAACAACTCGCATTTCGTCATGTTGAATGATGGCTTTGTCGGATTGCTATCTGATAGATTGGCAATTTCAACTGGGAGGTGGCGGGACTTTTTCCTGGGCAAATTCACAGGAGATTATGGTATCCCACTGGTTACTAATGCTGCAACCTAACAAGTGCTTTAATTTTTGGTTTTCCATATGGTGTGTTGGTTTGTTGTCATTTCCTATATTTTAATACGCTGTTAATAAAATTATGATTTGTTATGCTCTCCCATGGGTGGAGGTAGTAACACTTCATCTTTTTTCTTTTATCTTTTGCAATCAACGTTGTATTTAGCCCCTTGATATTGCGAGGAGTATCCTTTCAATATACTCGACTGGAATATTCCGGTGCCTTTTTTTTTTTTTATTATTCCAATTTATTTTTCTTTCAGTTATTGGCATCAATATTGCCTTTTGTCAAGCATTAGACTGGTACCAGTGACTAAAATTGGTTCAGCTACATTCAAAATAAATAAATAAAACTTTAACTGCTCCAGTTTCATTGTTTTATATGGGAAACATCACTCATGCACGTTTGACAGGTTTGTAAAAATCAATAAGTGTTATCTATAGATCAACACAGCAATAGGTGTGGGTATTCAAGACATTCTCTTCATTAATTTTTATCACGATCACTGAACACAGTCAATGTGTTGTCCCCACCTTCAACACTACGGGCCCTATCACCACTTTCAAGCTAACGCTAGCGTGAGCATTAGCGTCAGCTTAACCCCTTAGTGACCGGGCGGTTTTACACAAATCCGTCCGTTCGTGACCGCAGCTGTTTTTACGTTTCTGCGCTCTTAGTGTTTACGTCAAATTTTCCTCTTACTCGTTTATGTAACCCACACATATTTTACACTGTTTTTCTCGTCACTAAATGGACTTTATAAAGATACCATTTTTTTCATCATTTCATATAATTTACTATAAAAAATATTGTGAAATATGACACAAAAATTGAAAAAACACCACTTTTTCGAACTTTGACCCCCAAAATTTCTTATGTATCAACAACCGTCAAAATTTTTTTATTCCTTAGTAGTTTCTAAATTTAGTACTGAGTTTAGCAATACCCAATGTTTACATATTCCTCGCTTTTTTCCTTATTTTATGCAACAATAAGTGCAAGTAGCACTTTGCCATTTCCAAAGAGTTATTTTCAAAAACTAGTGATAGTGACATTGTAACACTGATATCTGTCACTAATTCCTGAATAACCCTCCACATATACATATTTTTTTAAAGTACACATATCAAGGTATTAAACTTGGGGTATTTTGACTCTTTCCATGCAAACCATTTTACCACAAATCTATGCCAAAGTTTGAAAAAAAAAAAAATTTGGTGATTTTTTTTTTTTGAACGTAATTTAAGAATACATGTACTGTGAACTTTAAGGTTACTGCCAAAAAGCACCCCAAAATATGTTCAGCAACATCTTCTGAGTAAATTGATACCACCCAAGTATAGGTATGTCGGGTCATTTGGGGGCTAAAAGGCCTTATTTGGGGGGTGCACATTTCAGTTTTCCAACTTGGAATTTTCACATTTCGTCATCATGCACCCATGTCCTATTTGGGACATTTTTGAAGCCGGCCAAAGTAATTTACCCCCATCAAACCATATATTTTTAGAAAGGGCACACCCTAGGGTGCTTCAAAGAGTTGTATTTTAACACTTTCCATGCACTAGCTCTTTGTCAATCTTTCAGGTAGTCACTTTTTGTGTTATTTTTTCACACACATTGTACTTTAGGCATGAATTGTCAAATCCAGTTATGGGTTACTGCCAAAAAACACCCCAAAATATGTTCAGCAACATCTTCTGAGTAAATTGATACCACCCATGTATAGGTATGTCGGGTCATTTGGGGGCTAAAAGGCCTTATTTGGGGGGTGCGCATTTCAGTTTTCCAACTTGGAATTTTCACATTTCGTCATCATGCACCATGTCCTATTTGGGACATTTTTGAAGCCGGCCAAAGTAATTTACCCCATCAAACCATATATTTTAGAAAGGGCACACCCTAGGGTGCTTCAAAGAGTTGTATTTTACACTTCCATGCACTAGCTCTTTGTCAAACTTTCAGGTAGTCACTTTTTGTGTTATTTTTTCACACACATTGTACTTTAGGCATGAATTGTCAAATCCAGTTATGGTTACTGCCAAAAAACACCCCAAAATATGTTCAGCAACATCTTCTGAGTAAATTGATACCACCCATGTATAGGTATGTCGGTCATTTGGGGGAAAAGGCCTTATTTGGGGGTGCGCATTTCAGTTTTCCAACTTGGAATTTTCACATTTCGTCATCATGCACCCATGTCCTATTTGGACATTTTTGAAGCCGGCCAAAGTAATTTACCCCATCAAACCATATATTTTTAAAAGGGCACACCCTAGGGTGCTTCAAAGAGTTGTATTTTAACACTTCCATGCACTAGCTCTTTGTCAATCTTTCAGGTAGTCACTTTTTGTGTTATTTTTTCACACACATTGTACTTTAGGCATGAATTGTCAAATCCAGTTATGGGTTACTGCCAAAAAACACCCCAAAATATGTTCAGCAACATCTTCTGAGTAAATTGATACCACCCATGTATAGGTATGTCGGGTCATTTGGGGGCTAAAAGGCCTTATTTGGGGGTGCGCATTTCAGTTTTCCAACTTGGAATTTTCACATTTCGTCATCATGCACCCATGTCCTTTTGGGACATTTTTGAAGCCGCCAAAGTAATTTACCCCCATCAAACCATATATTTTTAGAAAGGCACACCCTAGGGTGCTTCAAAGAGTTGTATTTTAACACTTTCCATGCACTAGCTCTTTGTCAAACTTTCAGGTAGTCACTTTTTGTGTTATTTTTTCACACACATTGTACTTTAGCATGAATTGTCAAATCCAGTTATGGGTTACTGCCAAAAAACACCCCAAAATATGTTCAGCAACATCTTCTGAGTAAATTGATACCACCCATGTATAGGTATGTCGGTCATTTGGGGGCTAAAAGCCTTATTTGGGGGTGCGCATTTCAGTTTTCCAACTTGGAATTTTCACATTTCGTCATCATGCACCCATGTCCTATTTGGGACATTTTTGAAGCCGGCCAAAGTAATTTACCCCCATCAAACCATATATTTTTAGAAAGGGCACACCCTAGGGTGCTTCAAAGAGTTGTATTTTAACACTTTCCATGCACTAGCTCTTTGTCAATCTTTCAGGTAGTCACTTTTTGTGTTATTTTTTCACACACATTGTACTTTAGGCATGAATTGTCAAATCCAGTTATGGGTTACTGCCAAAAAACACCCCAAAATATGTTCAGCAACATCTTCTGAGTAAATTGATACCACCCATGTATAGGTATGTCGGGTCATTTGGGGCTAAAAGGCCTTATTTGGGGGTGCGCATTTCAGTTTTCCAACTTGGAATTTTCACATTTCGTCATCATGCACCCATGTCCTATTTGGGACATTTTTGAAGCCGGCCAAAGTAATTTACCCCCATCAAACCATATATTTTAGAAAGGGCACACCCTAGGGTGCTTCAAAGAGTTGTATTTTAACACTTTCCATGCACTAGCTCTTTGTCAAACTTTCAGGTAGTCACTTTTTGTGTTATTTTTTCACACACATTGTACTTTAGGCATGAATTGTCAAATCCAGTTATGGGTTACTGCCAAAAAACACCCCAAAATATGTTCAGCAACATCTTCTGAGTAAATTGATACCACCCATATATAGATTTGTTTTCTGTTGTTTGGGGTGCTACGCCAATCTTTGACATGTGCTTGTCAATTTTCTAATTTGACATACAGTATCTTCTTTGCTTATCTTCTTTTTAGGGGCCTTTTTACATACCCCAGTTTTATGAACGTGCATATATTTGGTAAGCTAACACCCCAAGTATTGTAAATGGAGTGTTTTTATGCTATGGATGCATCCGTTTGCTCCAAACAAATTAGATACTGTTTGGTGGTCATTTTTCATTTTCACACCCACATCATTTTGGACTGTGATTTAGGAACACTGTTTTTTTACTGCATGAAAACTCTCCAGGTTGTTTTCTGCAAGGTCTCCTGAGTACACCCATGCCCCCCATGCATAGTTTGCCAGGATTTTGGAAGGTTCAAATACAATTTTTATGACTTTGTCATTGGAGTTGAAATTGAGATTATTTCTTCAGCTAGGCCTAGCTTTGGTTTTGGGTCTACCGCATACCCCAGTTTGAATTATTGCCAGAAAATTGTTTATATTTGTTATGTTGACACCCCAAGGTATTGCATATGGAGTGCTTTGATGCCATGGATGCAACGGTTTTAGCCCAAAACATTTGAGAAGTGTGTGGTGGGGTAATTTTTAAATTTTCAGATTTTTACGCCCACAGTAGTTTTGGACTGTGATTTAGCAGACACTGTTGTTTGTTACTGCATGAAAACTCTCCAGGTTGTTTTCTGCAAGATCTCCTGAGTACACCATGCCCCCCATGCTAGGTTTGCCAGGATTTTGGAAAGGTTCAAATACAATTTTTATGACTTTGTCATTAGAGTTGAAATTGAGATTATTTCTTCAGCTAGGCCTATCTTTGGTTTTGGGTCTACCGCATACCCCAGTTTGAATTATTGCCAGAAAATTGTTATTTGTTATGTTGACACCCCAAGGTATTGCATATGGAGTGCTTTGATGCCATGGATGCAACGGTTTTAGCCCAAAACATTTGGCAAACAAGGTGTGTGGCGGTAATTTTTCAAATTTCAGATTTTTACGCCCACAGTAGTTTTGGACTGTGATTTAGGCTAGGGTCAGACGAGCGTAGTGTTCACGTCCGTGATCGCGCCTAAAAGTACTCCGTGATAGCATGACATAAAGTCCAATGGAGCCCGACACACGAGTACGTCCGCACTGAACTGCGGACGCACAACGGCCCGGCCCACGGACGCAAGGCAGGCAAGAACGTAGAACCGCTAGAACGCCGCACAAAGTGCGCTGCGTCCGCAACGTCTGCATAGCTTTGTTGTGAGTGATGGAACGTGGTCAGACGGACTGCATTTATACGTCCTGCATTTTTCACGGACAAAATTTTTGCAATTGAATTTATTGTCCTCCTACATCTGTCAAAAAATAAATGTCAGTGAAAAAACGGACTGTGTGACCACTACTGCGTCTTCCGTACTGACGATGTCCGTACTGCACGGACGTACAGTCCGTAGAAATCACGCTCGTCTGACCCTAGCCTTAGCAGACACTGTTGTTTGTTACTGCATGAAAACTCTCCAGTTGTTTCTGCAAGATCTCCTGAGTACACCCATGCCCCCCATGCATAGGTGTGCAAAGATTTTGGCAAAATACAGCACCAATTGTAGAACATAAAAATGTACGAAAAAATGTAAAAGTCTGGTGCCTGTCAAACTGGGATGCTCTCTAGGGGAGCACAGGCTGTTGTCACTGAAGTGCATGAAACGCAAAATGTTTTCATACCTTCTACGTGACATTGATTGGAGGTAAATGGGGTAGAGCAGATGGGGCTACTGCTCCAGCAGGAGCGAATTGAGGGCTTCTTTATGATGCCCTCAGCATAGTAAGTGCCCAGAATTTCAGAAATTCTGGCACATCTAGCGGGGTCCATTGCTGCCTTGCCAAGTAGGAGTCTGGCTTCGCAGCACAATGCTGATGGGCATACAGATTTGATTGGGCCACGATGTGGCCAACAAATCATCCCCATAAACACCTGCAAAAACTGTGTGGCGGTAAATCCTGCAACATCAATATTGATGCCAGGATTTGCCGTGAAAGGAGGATATCTGGCCTCTGGCGATGAGGCACTACCCACTCCTCAGCTGGAGCTGTGCGTCTCCTGCTGGCAGGTGGTGACCCAGGATCTGCATCAGAAACATCACTAGATACATCAGCCAGCATAGATAATGTATCTAGCGACGCCTCTGAGCAGTTAGCGGGGTCGAAATGAGGGTCTGAGTCTGACGCAGATGCCTCAGATTCTGACGCCAGGATGGCATATGCCTCCTTGGCGCTGTACACCCTCTCATACATTATATATAATAGATTATAAAATTTTATAATTATTATATATATATAAGCGGATTGTTGTTCTTAGAAGAACCGTTGGGTTTCACAAGAAAATACAAATAAACACCTAAATCTCTCTAAATCCCTCTAAACCTGCCTCAATTCTTCTAAATCTCCCTAAAATCTCTCTAAATCTGCCTCAATTTTTCTAATCTCACTAAATCTCACTAAAATCTCTAACCTGTCAAATCTGATCTCTCTCTCTCGCTCACCAAAACACAAGTGAGAGAGGAGGGAGAATCACAGAGTCAGAGCCAATATTTACAAAATATTGGCCTGACCTGACAAATTAGAAATTTTATTTTGATTTTTTCTAACTTCTGATTGGATGTTGCTAGCCTGCCTCTCTGATGAGGCAGGCTAGGAACATCCCACTCAGCCCCAAGATGACCCTGCCCTTAGAACCCTAACCCTACCCCTGACCCTGCCCTTAGAACCCTAACCCTAACCCTACCCCTAACCCTACCCCTAACCCTACCCCTACCCCTAACCCTACCCCTAACCCTACCCCTAACCCTACCCCTAACCCTACCCCTAACCCTAACCCTACCCCTAACCCTAACCCTACCCTAACCCTAACCCTACCCCTAACCCTACCCCTAACCCTAACCCTACCCCTAACCCTACCCCTAACCCTACCCCTAACCCTACCCTAACCCTACCCCTAACCCTACCCCTAACCCTACCCCTAACCCTAACCCTACCCCTAACCCTAACCCTAACCCTAACCCTAACCCTAACCCTACCCCTAACTGTCAGTTTATTTTATTTATTTTTCTTTTTTTACACACTTTTTTTACACTTTTTTTTTACTTTTTTTTCACTTTTTTTTACTTTTTACTCTGCTGGGCCTTGATCCCTCGAGGCACCCAGCAGAGCACCTGATCACTGAATGATCGATTTTGTACTGAGTGCCACGATACCTCGTGGCATCAGTACTTCCTGCCGCTACCGGAAGTGATCGCTCGGGGGGAGCGATCACGGACGGACCGGCGGCAGGTAAGTATATTACAAGGATGCCTCGATGTCGAGGCATCCTTGTAATATGCTCAGAGCAGCTGGAAGCGATCCGATCGCTTCCAGCGCTCTGTAGAAGTGCCGGCACCTCTCCGGTGCAACCGGATGTAGATCGCTCCCGGGGAGCGATCACATGGTGCCCCGGCACTTCTAACGGCCATTGCACGGATGCCTGGACTCCCAGGCATCCTGCAATGGCGTTTGAGCTGCTGGAAGCGATCGATCGCTTCCAGCAGCTCAAAAACGGCAGGACGTACCATGTACGTCAGCGGGTCTAAGAGAGACCCGCTGCAATGACGTACATGGTACGTCCGCGGTCGGGAAGGGGTTAAAAGAGTATAGCGCTGCGCCTGAATCACCTCCGAACCGGTATCAGCGATTATACCGCAAGCTTACTGTAATTTGCGCTCTCTATACTTAACAGGGGAGCGGAAAGTGCAAGCAGAGATTAACTAGCATTAGGATCACAAGGTCCTAACACTAGTTACAAAGAGCTGTCGCTAATGAAAAAGTTAACACCAGCTCTGAGCTGCTGCTAACTGATTCCGCTGCTACAGAAGCAGTTAGCAGCAGCTGAAAAGCCTCCCAAGATCAAATGCTCACCTCTCATCCCACTGCTTCTGGCCGCCGGGAGCAGAGGGAGACTGGAAGAAAAACGTTCCCAGTCTCCCTCCGAGATCACTCCTCCTACCTGCAGGATTTCACAAGAGGTGAGATCCTGCCAGTCAAGTGACCCGGCAGCAGACGTCTCCATGGAGTCCTATGGAATCCATGGAGGGGATGCTCGGGACGGCGCCTTAGCATTATCGAGCCTGGCGGTCGCTATGTGGCAGGCTACTGGACTCAGCACCTGCCCCGAGATCTGATGGTGAAACCGGTATGCAAAGGGGAAATTTGTGAACCCTAATTTTCCCCTTTAGCATCGTGGTTTTAGTGAGGGCAATGTGGTAGTGCCCTACATGTTTAAGCAACAAAGAAAATGGGTGCAGAGCTATACAGTGATACGTGGAGTGCAGCACTATATAATAATGAATGGAGTGAAGTGCTATACAGTGTGGCAATGTTCTAAAACTATACCTACATGTATAGAATTCCTTGGATTTGACTAGCAATGATACCTCAAAAGAAGAAGAAAAAAGATAATAAAGCTTAATCTTGTACATAAAAAATAAATAAACTGATATAAAAAAACCAGCTCACTCACACATAATAGAGTCACTGATGGGGTTCTTACTTAATTCATCTGTAGGTCATTAGAACAGCCGCCCATCTGTCCTTTTCGACCTTGGAATGCACTTCTCTGGTTCACCTCAGTAGAAATAAACCAATATAGTATAAATCAACAACAATAGATAATGGATATATTAAGAGAATGGCACACTCACGTGTACTGGAGCTGGACCAAGCTCCAATTTTGTGCCCAGAGGCTGTTCTGTTGGCACAACTCCCAAAAAAGCATTCCGTTTTCAAACTACAGGTGGGTATGAACAATATTTTATTAAACACCAATTCCGTATGTAAATATGTTCTAAAAACAAGTTAAAAATTTACAAACAATAAAAGCAAAATATCTCGTCAAACGAGTTACACCTTAGGTATGTAACCTCTCTGGCTTCCTCAGTGGCTTCTTACTGCCCTAGCACAGTGGCCACTATTTATTTCCCCCTAATGGGGTAATTAACCAGTCATTGGGCTGTTATAGTTCACAGAGGGCATCTACCGCCATTCTCCAATTTGAAAAAAAAACCTACATATCAACTTCCACGTCCCTGCCAAAACTGTGTGCATTCCCATCCTCCGAAATGAAAATCAAACTAAAGGCTTGCCTGCAGAGATAAAGCATGCTCCGACCTCCTTGCATACGCATGCATAAAGTTCATCATACAAACCTCCTGTATGATTGTCGAGGGTGTACCGTCCGCGTATGCATAGAATTTTTTTTACCATCTTTCTTTCATTCTATCCTAACCGCAATGAGCACACAAAATCTTCTTCATTGACGTGACTAGTTTTCATATAAGTCCATATCAGTCCACATAATTAGGTACCCAGAAAACAGTGGAACAAAAACAGAAAAAAAATAAAAGAACAATCAGGATAAAATCACAAAACTTCCATATCTGAACCCACATTCTTAACAATGGTACCAGAGGTGTCTTCTTGACTCCCTTCACCGGCTGTGTCTCACTTATAGAAAACAGTAAACTGTAAAATATCTAAAAAATAATATGTATATAATGTATATATTTAAAATAAAGTGAAAAATAGGTGTTTTTTTAAGTATATATACATGTGTAAAAGAAGGCATCGTGGACGAATGGCCTCAAAGATTCCCCTTACAAAAGATTACCTATTTCTAAATCTAAATTTAGAACCTTTGGGGCAATTGTTGCCAGATTAAACACTCTTCTCATCTCATCCTTATTTTTTTTATTATTAATATACACCTATTTCATTTTCATTTTTTGGGTGGCAATAAATGTAGCTGCCTTACTAGAACAATTATGGACTCTCTTAAAATGAACAAGGGACTGAGTGTTGTTCCATACCTCTAGATATATTCTGGTATACTGTACATATAAAATGGGTATGTGTAGTATGTCCAGTATAATGTAGGCCACTTGGGCATGTGAATCTATAAACTACGTCTTTTTGATCTATGAGTAAGAATTCCCTTTATTCCATATTCTTTCTCCTCACCTTTTTTCTTAAAAGTGGGAAAGAAGGACTTAGAAAATGTTAAACTTTTACATTCTGGACATGTTCCACATCAGTAACAACCCTCCTTGAGATTGACCATGATAGAAGTGTTCCTATTTAGTACATCATTATGACTATGAACCAGGACATACTTGAAAACAAGAGAAATCTCAATGTATCCTTCCTGGTAAAATACTTTATAAATAAATAGTATATTTCGTAAATTTCTTTCTCTCCTATTGTTGGGTGTTCTCCTACAATCAGTCAAATCCAAGGAATTATATACATGAAGGCATATTTTTAGAACATTGCTCTATCACTGTATAGCACTGCACTTCATTCATTATTATAAAGTGCTGCATTCCACATATCGCAATAAATGTTATCTACTTTATCTGGGAATAAGTCAAAATTGTAAACAAAGGAAGTCCAATTAGATCTGTAACGCAAGAGAATGTTAGTCTAGTTTTTTTAATAGACATTTTAGAATTCTAACAAAATGTCAAAACGATGTAGGCGGTAAGTATAACAACAGTTATTTTTTTCTTGCACCCTGTAATTTTGTAAACAAAGTCTTACATTGAAATGGCAAAGCTGGATTCAGAGACAGGAATTGCAATATATACTTAGAATATGATAATTTCCTGATTATAACTAATTGATTGCTGCTTGGAATTTTTTTTAGTTGGTCCCTAAACATTTTAAAAGCAGTAGATTTTTTAAAATTGTGCACAGTGGCTTCATGTCTTGATTTATGTTTAAAATTGTTAATTAAAAGTTTTTCGCCAGCCTTTTTAGAAGTCAATAACAGCTTTTTAATATAATAGATATTTATATTATAAATTAAGATAACTATAGGAATGAACAATATATTGACACATAACAAAGTGGAATTTCTGATTGGAGCAGTTTTGAAATAAAAATGATATAACGTGTCTAACACGGAACATGCAGCCTCCATACAGAAAGATCTGTACTGTTACTTAACATTTAATTACGTAAAGGGAATCCACAAGGTAGAGGAAGGGAGTATATTTAAAAGGAAACAAAGTAGCAAAACAAGAGGACATAGTCTTAGATTAGAGGGGCAAAGGTTTAAAAGTAACATCAGGAAGCATTATTTTACTGAGAGGGTGGTGGATACATGGAACAGCCTTCCAGTTGAAGTGGTAGAGGCCAAAACAGTAATTGAATTTAAGCAAGCATGGGATAGGCATAAGGCTATCCTAAACAAAAGATAAATCCAGGTAAAGTATCCATGTAATTGGGCAGACTAGATGGGCCGAAAGGTTCTTATCTGCCGACATTTTTCTATGTTTCTATGTTTCTACTTTAAAACTTGGGTTTTTTGCCTTCTTTTGGATCAACAGCAGTAGGTTATGTGGGAGAGGCTGAACCCGATGGACGCATGTCTTTTTTCAGCCTATATAACTATGTATAACTATGTATAACTATGTAAAACATGAAGGCTATAGTCCATTCTTGATGCTAACATGGAGATGGTAAGCAGGATAATGTGCGCCTTGTCTTTGACAATTCTATATGTGGTTTCACATGTAGTCTTATCTATTTAATTTCGTAATAAAAGATACATAGGCTGAAGAAAGAGGTGCATCCATAGTGTTCAGCCTTTCACACATCTGCTACTGCTGTTGATCCAAAAGAAGGCAAAAACCCAGTCTGAAGAGCTCGCCAATATGAAATGAACTGGGAAAAAATTCCTTCTGGACTGCAGAATGGTGGTCAGATTTCTGCTTGGAACAAGCAGCTTTTATCTACATTGTAAATATTATAACGCTTAAGGGGTTATTCAGAGAGCACTGAAATGTCACCAGCATTTCGGCGTCCTCTCGTTCACCGCACTTCAGCGAGTTAAATTTGCCGACCCTGCTGTGAATGCAGAATTCACCGCAGGTTTCCTTAAGTGCACCGAATAGACCCGCTGAACGCATCCTCAAACCGCCACAAAACCGCCGAATCTATTAGATAAAATCGCCGTAAACCCGCCAAGTCGATTAAAAAAACTGGAATCAGCGAAGTGCGCTGAATCAGAAAGCACCAAAATTTCTGTGAAATTTCGGTGCTTTCTGAATAACACCTTGAATTTTTCTAAAGCCATTTTTCAATGTACCTTTTGATGTCTATTATGAGAAAATCCCAAGGGGTACAGAAAGTTATTTGACTGCTTTTACATCATCATAGATAAAGATATTTCCTTTTTGCACTACCTTTTTTATTTTGTTTGTAACTATATACATTAAAATAAACAAAGAAAGCCTCTTTGCGTTTAGTGTCTGCAACTGAAATTGCAGTAATATGATTACAAGGTTAAATATATCTCAGACATGCACCAGCTTACTGCTGATGCTTCGTCTAGCAAAGGGCGTGAATTAATGCTAAGTGGAAAGCGGAGAGAAGATTTCAGAAAATATATTCAGGTTTAAAAAGAGTGTCTCCACTTAAGCAGCTTTCAGTATAATGTGCAGAGTTAATTTGTGTAGTGTGTTGCTCATAGAGACAATGCATAGGCTTGTGTCAGGTATGCATTTTGGCAATGTGTATTCAATCTTGGCTATAATGCTTAGCATTTTTTCAAGGCGATATTGAATTAGTTTTAAAAATGAACAAATAGTGACTCTTTCCAAATGTTTCTATGTTTTATCATAGCATCTACTGCTATTGCTACCATGTATTCTTTGGTTTGTCTGATGCAACACCAAAATCTTCACTCCCTTCTTGTTCTATAGTTGTCTTTTTGGCTATCAAACTCGAGATTTCCAGTTAGATCTTGTCTATGATACATTTGTGTCCTTCAGTACCTATTGATATAATCTGAGCCCCTTCCTATGTTTATTACCCCATAAATTTCCAACCCTTACTTTGCATGTTGATACCTCTGCATCTGTGTGTTGGATGGACAATGAATTGTGATGGCAATTGGGGAATATGGTAATGAAAGGTGGAAAAAAAGTGTTTATATGGAATGTACAGCATGGAAATGTCAAACTATGGGTACTTTGTTTGAGCTGTGGGGGAGTACCACCTTTTGGGACATATAGCGATCTCAGTTATTTGTTTTTAAGTGCCATATAGCTTATTTTTTTGTTATGGGTACCATGTGTTATAGTTCTGAAACAGAGATCCGCACTGGGATGTGAATATCCCCATAATTTAGCTTCCCTCACACCGCTTAGAAATATACCCGGCTAGTCGTTATAGCAGATTTCCCCAGCCAAGACACAAGACTCAAAGGGTTATTCAATAAGAGCCCAACTTGCCAAGGAATTGCACCGAACGGTGAAATTCACTGTACGGTTAAATAGCCTTGCATTTTATCTTGTCAGAGAGCTGTCAATTCGCCAAGTACTTGCGAATTGCCAGCAAAATACGGTTTGCCAGCAAAATTGCAGTTTGCCGCAATTAGGCGATCTTCAGTGGCAGCGAAAATGTCCCATAGAGAAGTGATGGTTAATCCATTCAGAGAACCCAAACTGCACTGAAATGATAGCGAAATTCCCAGATTTTCGGTGGTTCAGTTTGACAGGGTTAAACAAGTGATTCCCATGGGATTCAATCGTTAAAAAATATTATCTTTTATTATTTTTTTATTCAAACGTTTATTCTTTTCAGTTTCAGCAAAAATCCTATTTAATTTTTTTTTGGGGGGTTTTTTGTTTTTTTTAGGCAAAATTATTGATTCCCATTTTTTTTAATGGGCTTTTTTATTTTATTTTTTAGATGACGCTTGATGACATCAGAAAGAGACTCCCCCGCCCCCCCCCCCGGCCAGGCAGGGAAATCCCTATGATGGAGGTACAAGAGTCATTTGGAACTCCGCATGCCATGTAGAGAGTCTAGCATGGTATATTTTCAGGAAGGCCAGAGCATGACCTGCATCATGCCATGCATGACCAGGTTATTTGTAAGAATAATAATACCCCCCCTTTTTTCTAGTGCAGCACTATATTTCATTTTTCAATTATAATGTGAACAATGATGCTGCACTAAACTCACATTATCATTTCCCATGATTCCATTAAGTTTGAAGGCGATGGCACAATGTGTTATTACGCATTGGTTCATCGAAAAACTAAACTGCCGCACTGCTGCGAGGGTCGCAAGGGGGCCATTGGAACCCTGCATCTCAGATTTTAACACTGAACAGAGTCACGCGAGGAGCCATTGTAAAGGTCAGAGTCTGGCCTTTCCAACAATACCAATCATGACCATATGATGTGTAGAATAGAAAAAAGAAAAGTTAATTGAAAAATTTACTCTTTTTTTTCTCTGTTCTAAGGCAGTGCCATTATGTGCTTTTACTTGTAAAGCAAACAATGACACTGCAATAACTCACCTTCTCATTTCCCACACCGTGACCAAAAGTAGAGGTGATGGCACAAAGCATTATTACATATTGGTCAATCTAAAACACAAGCCGCTCCACTGCTGCAAGGAAAGCGAGGGTGCTTTGGACCCCTGTATTTCCATTCTTTACACTCCACAAAGTCTTGTTAGGTGTCATTGGACAGGTCAGAGTGTCATGTAAAATGTCATGTAAAAAAAAGTGGACAAAAACAAAATAATTTTGTTTTATTTTTATTCATCTATTTATTTTGTTCAAAAGCAACAGCATTGTCCATTTGTCACATATAAGATGAGCAATACCACTGTCTTTACTCACCTTCTCATTTCCCACACCGTGAGCAAGGTCTGTGTTAGCATTATGACGGGACATGACATATACACATAATCATGCCATATTTTGAATCTGACGAGTCTGTTGAAAACAAGGATATATAAATTGCCTACGTCTTATGAAAAATATGACTTCAAAACACGTTTAAACATGATGAGCACAAAACGATCAAAATGAGCTCAGCACACAGAGGTGAAATGGCTCAGCAGCGAAAGGGTTATCATTTGTTTTGTCAACAGAAGTCAATTTCCCACGCAGCATATGGGCTGCAGTAAAAGTGTGGGCCTGTTGTGCTAAACTGTGTTAGGTACTATATTTAATTTATATATGTGCGTAAACTTGGGGCATTATTAGTGTTTAGAAATGTTGGCTGCTTATTGAACACAGTTACAATATAGTCATTGATCCAGCCTCAACCAACAACAATTTTATATTGATCTATTGACCTTTATTTTTTATATTGGAATTTTTTGGTGAAATTCAATAGTTTTGTGTAACATCCAACAGTTTATAATTATTAAATATTTTCTTTTAGGGTCAGGTTGTATTTAGAAATGGAGAAAGAATGGGTACAATCAAGTTTACTCAGTTTCAAGGTAAGATATTTTTACTGTATTTATAGATATCTTACACAAAAAGATTAAAATGAGAAGAAATGTTCATGTGTTATAAGTGGTCCTTTGTTATTTGAATTTAAGTTTTACTTTTCTTAGTGTTAATTCTTTATTACCTTTGAAACTTTTAAAGAATATTCATTTGCAGAAACGTGTTCAATTAACATGCAGCAGATACCAAGCAGTGTCACAGAAACCTGTTATGTAATGTAAAATGAGATTAAAAATGTGTAATTAAAAGCAAAACTGTATTTGCTGCAGATACATTTTGTATAGAATTCTTTGTGGATAAAATGTATTGACTGCACTCTAGCATTCAAAACAGGGAAACTCTGAGGAGCCAAGCAGCTTTATATAGGTTTTTTTTTAAGATTACAATATCTTCTAATGCATGGGTCAGCAACCTTGGCCTTCCAAATGTTTTGTAACTATATTCCCCTTGAGGCTCTACAGACCAAATAAGTAGCTGAGCCTCATGGGAGATGTCGTTTCAAAACATTTTGAGGGCCAAAGTTGCTGGCTCCTGGTCTAGTGTATGTGTACTTGGTGTGATTGTTCTTAACACACACGATTATTTTACATTGTGGTCAGATTTTTAGCTCCCTGAAATGCCCCCAGGTTTGGCACACTTATCACATGACAAAATATTATTTCAGTTCTATGTTAAGTAATAGTGGTTATCATAAAATATCTGCTATACAAAATATTAAATTTAGTCTTAAAACTTGAAATTTGTGTAGCTTTATATATTTTAAAATTGTTAACAATGTTTTGGCTTGTGATGAATAATGTATATTTTACTCCATAGAAACATTGAATATGTCGGCAGATAAGAACCTTTCAGCCCATCTTGTCTGCCCAATTATATGGATACTTTCCTTGGATTTATCTTTTATTTAGGATAGCCTTATGCCTATCCCATGTCTGCTTAAATTCAATTACTGTTTTAGCCTCTACCACTTCTACTGGAAGGCTGTTCCATGTATCCACCACCCTCTCCGTAAAATAATACTTCCTGATGTTACTTTTAAACCTTTGCCCCTCTAATCTAAGACTATGTCCTCTTGTTTTGCTACTTTGTTTCCTTTTTAAATATACTCCCTTCCTCTACCTTGTTGATGCCCTTTACATATTTAATTGTTTCTATCTGTCTCATCTTTCTTCAAAGCTGTACATGTTAAGATCATTAAGCCTATCCTGGTAACTTTTCTCCTTAATGTCATACACCATTTTAGTAACCACTCCATATGGTAAATATTTAATAGACACACCAGGCTATAATCTGAAGCATGCGAAAACCCTCTGTGTGACCAAAATACCAGTCTTCAATGTGTCCTTAGATTGTAAGAACAGACCGGCCCCATTTCAAGACCAGTCTCACTGGAGTCTCTTCCAGTCAGATCGCTCCTGTTCGCGAAGCAGCAAGTAGTGTCCCCTGAAGATCGGTACTAGGGCAACTAGCTAGCAAAAGCAAAAATCGACATTGGTTGTTTCAGTGTAATTAACCAAAACTGATAGAAATCCAGAAAAATGTCCAACAGGACGCCCAGCACCACGTGGCCATTTATCTAAGTTAATATGATTATGGTGACAAGAATGTTCCTCTAATTTATTAGAAATCAACATAAAAATGTTCTAGTTATAGTACGTCTCTTAACTGGACAAATATACAGTATATTCATATATGTATATATATAAAGTTATAATCTGTATAAAACAATGTTTATATTGGTTAAAAATTTAGCCAGTGATTTGTGAACACCATGAGTGATGTACCCCTCAATCGATTAAATAAATTGTGAATAAATGTTTTATTTTTTAACCCCTTCGCTGCAGAGGATGAAAAGCTCAGTAATCTAAAGTCAACCTGTGTGGTGGGTGACGTGAGCATCTTGTTGCTATGGTTACTCACCTCTCCGTCGTTCCAGTGACGGAGCAGGATTTCCTTTCCCCCTGCCACGAGTCAGGCTGGGAATAAAGCTGGAGATTTATCAGTGGAGAAAGGAATAATTTGGAGTGAAAATAATTTGGAGTCTGGCCTATCCAATTATAGCAAACATAACCATACTATGTGTATAAATAAATAAATTACAATAAATAAATAATACTATAATAATAAAAATAGTAAAAATATGATTCTCTCTAAAGCAGTGCCGTTGTCTGTTTTTCATTTGTAAAGCAACCAACGACACTGCTTTAACTCAATTTCTCCTTCCTCACGCCAAAAGCAAGATCCACGTTTTATACATTATGAAAAAAAGAAATGTTCCAAAATAGAGAAACAATAGTGTTTTTTTGCTCTTGAACAGATAGGCCCACCTCTCCCATAAACTCCTAAATTCAGTAAAATATTTGACAAGAAAATATTGTAAACAAAGTATGTAACAACAACAGAGGTTTACTGGTCTCTGGCTTGTGGACCAGACCTGAACCTGTTACGGCATCCATCCGTTCTCTTCTGTCAAGCAGATTCACAGCAGTATCACTACCCTCAGCCAGAACTTGAGGAAGCGCTGTTTGATTCTAAGTATCTCTCCCCAAACACCAGACGAGACTTACGGCAGGGAAGAAAAATATCTTTAATTTGAAATGGGGACCAGTTATATGGGTAAGGGAGGGGAGGTATAATGACATAATCAACTGCATACATGAGAGGGATGTGAATTCCTTTAGGAGACAGAAACCTGATCAGCTACACATTCGATAAGATTAGCAAAAATCATAATCAGACAGCAAGAACAGCAGTGTGCAAAGTGTAGTAATAGTGACAGTTAACAGCGCCTTAGTATGTCCTGTGATTGTAGTTATATAGATTTTGTTGCTGTTTTCTTGTGGAGATAGGGGGATGTGACTTAACTTCCTAACAAGTCACAAGAGGAATCTAGAAAAAAGTGCACACTCCCTAGCGCAACCTGGGCTTGACAGTACTTCCTGTGATGTAATATAATACATGCAATAGATGGTGAATATAAAGGGTAATTTAGATGATACTAAAGTGTCTCTGGGTATCGATAAATCGATGGTATCATCTCCAAAAAAAATAAAAATATATATATATATATACAAAGTAGTGCAAGACAGTGTTTAACAAAGATACACAGTATAGGGTTCTTCAGATATGCCCGCTCACATTTTACAGAGCCTACATATAATTGGCTCAGTATAGATTGCGTTGTGCCTGTTCTTGGGATGACACTGTCCCTCTACACAGCTTGGTGGATTTTTCCTCGGTGAAAGAAACAGAACATAGGGCAGGCATCTGTCCTATAGGTGCTTTATTCCAGAGTTTATACATTAATATGGTGCTCACCTGGGCCAGAGCCTGCTTTTTCCTGCCTCTGGGATTAATCGCCTTTGACACCCTTAATGGGGGTGGTGTCTTACCCTTTCTGTAGTAAATGCAGGTGAGTCAACCGATTGAGATTCTTTGGATGTATTTCTGTTGTTCCTGATGTTGCTGGAGCTGATGCACAAGTCGTGGATGATAGCAAAAGTAGTGGGACTAGGACATACATACCTACATGTAGTATAAATAAAATCAAATAAATGTATTAACCAGAACTACCACTGATAATAAAAACAAATATAAAACAAATCTGGGGATTCTCTGATACGTGTTTCACAAGGATGTACCTGGCTTCTTCAGTCAGTGCGTATCACCCTTAATGATGTCTCTTTATATACTAAAATCAAATTAGTCCCAAATTGGAAGATTGGTGCTTTCTGGTGCGTCAAATGAAAGTGTCCTCATCTAATCGAGCAGTTGTTTTCCTTCTTATAACAAGGATTTGGTGCGGAGTCGCCTGGGTTTGCGTTTTCCCTCGGTCTCCAAGATGGTGTCTGGAAGTGACGTCTTGTTCGCTTCCCGTCACGTGTTCGAAGATGACACTAATCCCATATCCTTACTGGCAACTGTATCGGATCCGCCATCATGGATGTGGGCAACCCATGTAATTATAAATATACTCTCCAGTACAGGGGCTTGTAAAGAACTTTATTATTACGTGGGTTGCCACATACAAGATGGGTGATCCAATTCGGTTGCTATGGTTTCTAGGCAGGAGGTCAACATCCACACTTCTCCAACAGGCACAGAGGCCATGTATAGTGTGGGCAAGGGTGCCAAGGAGGGTGAGGGCACAAAGATGGAGGGGACTTTGGTTACAAAGTATTTATCTGTAAGTACACCTTTGCCTTTAGGATAAAAGAGAGTTAAAGGCATTATTGCAGTAAACATTAATACATAACCTTCAATCTATAAAAAGTAATAGCATGTGTATAGTGGATAGTTAATATAAAACACGATTTGCCTTCTTAGCTTTCTAGTTGATCCTTTGACCAGGTTCCAAAGTTTGCACCATAATATGAATGGCGGCAGGCTTCTGGTGTGGTTAGTCTTACCATTATTCTAGGTGCCAATGGATGTTCCATGGAATAAAGCTGAAATTTTAAGGCCCTAAGTCGCACGCTATATTAGTATTAATTAATTCATTTCACGGTTATTATAGTTTCTAGCCGGTAGTGAAAAAAAATTACTGGCGGCCAAAACGTGAGGCCTATTCCATCCCTTACTAGCTCCATGTTACCAGGTCTATTCTGGCACAGCCACTATACTAGCAGCTAGAATGTGAAAAATTGGGAGCCACAAAGAGATATCAGGCACCTGATATCTGGTATTGACTGCTGCTGGTATTGACTGCTGGAATCCAAAGTACTCCATGCAGCCAAGAGCAAAATTTTGGGATTTAACACCTCTTTCAAAAATACCAACTCCATATGGGAAGAACAAGCTATGTTGAAATAGTATAGTATTCATTAACGTACAGAAGGTGGCCACCAGTTCTGAGCTACGAGGTCCAAATAGCAACTGCAGTCATTAACCAGCCATTAACTGAACTAACAGTTGAGCTAAATATTTTTAGCTTGTTTGTTTTTTCAATACATGGGACCTACAGGACCTAGGATACTATTTAAAATATATTCGCATGATAAACAATGTGTTTTATGCTAGTTATCTATCAACATAGGTTATTACAGGTTTGCTTTCGATTGGCAGCCCTTTGAGAGGTAGTGTTTTTAACAGAAACCTTTTATCACATCTTAACAGGATTCAGTGAGCTTCTTAAAACCAGTGTTGATTAGTCCACTAGTGTATTTAATCTGTTAGAATTTTTTATTGAGCTATAACATAAGAAAATTACAATGACACACACCAAAATTAAATATGACATTGTTTCTATATGTACTTTTGTACGTATTATGTAAAGGGACAGAAATTAGCTAAAATAAAATGATTGGTCTTTAACCCCTTCACTACTGAGTTCAAGATATCTTGGACTTCAAAGGCACCATCTGGTGCCCCGATATCGAGATATCTCATCTGCTGATCTGCAAACTAATGCTGCAAACTGATTTCGTTTGCTATTGGGATGGAGAAGATGCCCCCAAAGTTTTAGCCCTCTGGGCATAATGCCCAAAGAGCTAAAATTGTAAAAACGGCTGATGAATGCTCTGAAATATTGGGGTTTCAGCAGCCGATGCAGGAGGAAAAAGTTGACCTGCAGCTCAAACCTCTATGCAGTAGGTGGTGCCATCTACTGGGCAATTGGGTTATTTACAGTAATAACTATGTATTACTCTATAATTAATTTAAAATGATTTTACAAAAAAACACTGGTTTCTGACAATAGAATTAAATGAAAAAAAGTTAAGGTATTCCCATTCTCTAGAGAATTGTCTGGTGAATTTATTATCTAGGGATTCCTTGACATGCTTGTATGTATAATGTCACATGTGTGCACATGCAGTTTCCTATTCATATATTAGACAAAAACATAAATCTATTGTGACCACATTCTGCTGAAAATAATGTCTCCAGACAACTGAAGCACACTGCAGAAAAAACACCTTATAAGTAAGTTTCGCATTTGTAATTTAATTAATCCATCAGAATATCAGGATTTTCAAAACATAGCCAGCAAATGTTTGTTTTTAATCGACATATATGTGCATTAAAGGGGCACTCTAGTGGTATCTAAAGTAAACTGTAATAAAAATCCAATATGGTAAACAAGCAATTTAGTATTTGAAACTACTAATTTTAAAATGAGTTCATATTCTTCATGATGCTGCGTACTTCAGTTTATGTTACTTGGTCACAGAGTAATGAATGTATAGATAGCAATGGTAGCCTCCTAACACTTTTTTAGGATATCATGCAATGCGACAAGAATTTGCTGGTAAAGTATAAAACCAATAGAAATGCTAAGGTCAGAGTAAAACTAATGGGTAAGTTAACTAATAGTTAATTTTAAATAAAATTTGGATAATTTGGCGATGTGTTCAATGAAATGTTACTACTATATAAAAATTCTCAAACATATCTGAGTTGAATCCATGGTAATTTCTTCAACCCACTTACACTCCACGACTAATGCTAGGGTCACACTAACGCATTTTTTGCGTTGTCCTTTAAAAAGTGCGTCTGAACGCATTGATGTATTTTTTTCACGGAATGCGCAAAAACGGTCATACGATGCGCATGTTCTTGCGTGATTTTTTACGGATCTTAACCAGGAAACTTTGGGTGTCTGGACGTTATGTTAGCCGGACATGAGAAACGTCTGACGTCTCCTAATCACGCACACACGCCGCTATGCCGACGCAGCGCACCCTGTACGACAGTACTAGCGGTTCGACGTTCTCAAAAAAATGCGTTTGTTTGCCACTTGCGTTGAGAGGCCAAACTTTCGTGCGGCCGTACTTCGTATATTGGCCGTCATTGCTTGTCATTTGCTGCTACTACGGCCGTGATTAAGTGCGCCTAAACGCACGTTAAAAATGCGTTAGTCTGACCCCAGCCTTACATGTTACCACTGCATGGGTGCTACTCAGTGCTTTGGGAATAGATGGCTAAAGGGATTCTCAGGAGGCAGTGGAACAGCCTTCTGTAAGTCACAACAGTTACAAGACAGCAGGGAGGCTGGACATTCGAGAGAGCATCCAGCCCATCCAATGGCTCTCAATACTTAGCACACTGGTAGGAGCTGAGACGCAAAATCCAGGAACCAGAGATCAACACTTGCTGATCTCAGGTTCTGGACAAGACTTATCCCCTGCTCTCAGAGCGCTGAATAAGTCCTCTAAGACCCGACCCAATGGGGGTAGAGTGGTAATAGTGCCAAGTTCAATGTGACCACTCATATTACAGCCAACAGACTGATTTGATTACTAACCGTATGCATCACATCCAAGAAACCTAACAATCCCTACAGCAGCCACTAGCTCTATAAGTATGAATTGCATTTTGAGCCCAGAGCTTTATTTTCTTTTCTAAACTCATGAATATAACATATTTCTATGTAATTCAACACATTGGTAGAACTTAATTTTATCAAGTTAAAAATATGACTTCTTTCTATTTCAACACATTAATTGGTACTAAAATGCCATCAGCATGAATATTTTATAAACATTTGTTTTTTTTTCTTGCCATTAAAATGTGGCTTCCCACAGATATGTGTTTGTATTTAAAAAATAATTATTGAAAGTGTAACTGGAAGCTATAGACAAGATATATGAATATCAGACAATTCTTATATCTTTATTTCTTCAAACTGGGATTTTTTTTTACTATCCGTGAATAAACTCAGAAGATCTCTGCAACTCAATAAAGCATTATTATAACATTCCCGCGATATATTTTCATTTAAATGTTCGTTTGTGCAGAGGCAATACTTTTACTATATACAGTATATATATATGTAAGTTTAACCTTGCTTTTTAAAATTTATTATTCACTATTATAAACTCAACCTTGATATTGTCATAAGATTATTATATAAATTCAAATGAATGGAACACTGTTGCAAAGATCAGACATTAACTAGATTTCAAACCACAGGTATACAGAGAACAGCATTTTGAGAGTACGGAGAATGGGCAAGAGCACTAATGAACTAAGCAAGGGCACAAAGTTGGGCAACCGCACTAGTGGCATACCCTTTGTAACTGCTGTCATAGACATGTTTCAGTTCTCCGTGAGTGAAGAGGGTAACCCAGACATGGACTCCTTGCTGGAGATGCCTAGATAGGTTTCAGCTATACTAGTGACATGCGTTGAGGTCAGTGGCTGGTGAGGCACTGGCTAGTATCAGAGCCAGATATACACAGGGTTACGTTGTCGGTGGACGTGATGATGTCAGGTCGGGAGTTAACTCCTAGCTGCCACCTATGGTGGAGATAGGGGCTCCAGTGACCCCTGAATCTCCTGATCAGTGGCAGCTAGGGGTTAATGGTCTTTCCAATGATACCAAACCTGACCATGTTATACGTAAAGAAAGAAAAATAATAACAAGAAAATAAAAATAAAAAAAGAATAAAAACCTGTTTTTGTTCATTTTTTATTAATGCAAAATTATTGCTCACATTTCAATTATAATGTGAACAATGACGCTGCACCAACGATTTTTTCAATGGGGGGATTTGCTAAAAATCACCTAATTTCCACCCAAAAAATGTAACGAGTTCTCATTTCTAATTTTTTTTTTTTTTTTAAATATAAAGCTTTTATTGATTTTTCCAACAAAATTTATACATACATAATATATCTGAAAGGTTATGCAGAAATAATGGGGGAAAAAGGGAGAAAATCATAAAAAGCACAAAAAACATAAAAAACATAAAAAAACATTAAAAAAAACCACCATGCTACAAATCAAGTATCATCAGGAATGTATCTCTCCATTCAGCAAGACCCCTGAAAAGGTTTTCCACATATTACTTAAGGTTTAATCATTAAAGTTTAACGGTATAAGTGTCCCAAATCGACCAATGATCCTTTCCCACCCCAGTCAGTCCCATCAAGGCTCTAGCCATCGCATCTAAGGATCGCAACTCACTCAATCTGGCTTTAACAGCACCCACTGTGGGAGTGACATTCGATTTCCACTTAGCAGCTATGAGAGTAGTAGTGACTGATAAGATATGAGCCAATAGTTGTTCTTGGAATTTAGTAAGGGAGTCGGGAAACATTTGCAGGAGGAACACCTCTGGGGTTGGGACAATCTCGGCATCTAAAATCTCTGAACTCAGGGAGGCAACTTGGTCCCAATGTGTAGTAAGTCTAGGACAAGCCCACCATGTATGAAAGAAAGTGCCCTCCTCCTCCTCACACCTCCAACAGGTTCTAGGTACCTGTGGGTTGTAGTGATGTTCCCTGTCAGGTGTAATGTACCAACGATATAAAATCTTTTTCCTAGCCTCCACTAATGAGATACAACAAAATTTCTTACAGTCTAAGAGAAAACATTCCCTCCATTGATCCGCTGAGAGTGTATGTTGCAGATCTCTTTCCCAGGTTAGTTGAAATCTCCATGGTGAGAGAGGGGTTCTAGTTAATAGTAATTGATAGATCAAGGAAAGGAGTCGTGAGTCAGGAGACGGGGTCAAGCAATAATGTTCAAACCGAGTCAGTATGTCAGCGTCAGGAGGGAGATGTAGCAGGCCATATTTCGCCAAACAGGACCTCAGCCTCATAAAATGAAAACCTAAGTTGATATGGAGGGAGTGTCTCTCCTGTAGTTGGAGAAAGGAAAGGATATCATGAGAGGCATAAAAGGAGGATAAGGTGTTGAGTGAGTTACGACACCATGGGCGAGGATCAAAATCTGGGATTAAGTGAGTGAACACTGAGAGGGGGGAGGCCAGAGACAGGGGATGGACCGCAGTCAGGAGAGAGCGAGTCACATCCCAAACTTGCAGGAGTAATGCGGGCAAGGCCGGGAGGTCGTCTTTCACTAGTCTACATGTCTTAGGTGTCCATAACAATCCCACAAAATCATGTGGCAGCGAGCAGGGTAGAATCAAGGAAGTCCATTGTGGGAGGTCTACCCCCGCAAATATGCGGCCAAGATTTGTCATCAGGGCTGCTCTATAGTATAGTAGTAAATTGGGTAAGCCTAACCCTCCTCTGTCCACAGGCTGATGTAAGATCGCGATTTTAATTCGGGGTCGTTTACCTCGCCATATAAATTGAGAAAGGTTTGAAGATGGAGTCCAGCAATACCGGACCAGTAAGACAGGGCTCACTTTGCGGTGTTTACACGATGCCATTCCGGCAACACTTTCTGCGGAGATGGTGGGGTTTGATGTGGTGGCGTATAGTCCCCCAACAGGTTCCACAACTGCAGGGTAGCAAGGCCTTCCCGGACATCACGAAGTGTGGTCACCACTCCATTACGTGTTACCAGGAGTTTCAAGGGGAACCCCCAGCAATATTGAATTTGGTGGTTACGTAGAATCTTGGTCACTGGCAGGAACTCCTTACGTTTTGCCATGGTGGCAGCCGATTAAATCAGGAAAGAATAGGAGTTCGGAGTATGGTGCAGGCAATCCAGCGGAATTTCGCATAGCGGACATGAGGGATTCTTTAATCCGAAAAAAGTGAACTCTCATTAAGACATCTCTCGATATGTTCCAAGTGTCTCGGTTTCGGGATACGATGTGCTCTATCAAGTTGTAAATCCATGTCTGAGGCTTCTGGTAACAGGGAGCGAAACAGGTTGTGGAGGTATACGGTTAATTCCGCTGGTTTAACTGTTTCAGGGATGCCACGCACTCTGATATTATTTCTGCGGGATCGATCTTCTAGGTCCGTCACCTTAAGGAGAAGAGTCTCATTCACCGATTTTAACTCTTTATAGGCGTCAACCAATTCGTTGTGGGCCAGGCACATTTCATCAGACTTAGATTCTAGTGCATCAGTGCGCTCACCCAGATCCCGAACTTCTTGATGGAGAGTTGCAGTGATGGATTGAAAATCCTCCTGTATGGTGGCCCTGAGATCCTGGAGCAGGGTCTGAAGTTGGAGGCCCGAAGCAGGAGCCGAAGCAGAGAGGGTCTGAGGTTGAGATTCCCCCTCCTCCGATTGCGTCGATTTCGGGGAACCTGACTCGCGGGAGGCTTGGGCACCATCTTGCGGCCTATCTCGGGTCTTTCCCGGGCGCGATATTTCTGCCGTTTTTGGGGTCTTGCTGGGTGCCATCTGGTACCTAGTGGGTTCCGGAGCCAGTAGGGGTAATTTGCAGCAAAAACCGCCGCCGTTGTGAGCCGCTGGAGCAGGGAGATCAGCCTGGAAAAACGGAGCTCAGGCTACATGCGTCCGCTCAGAATGGCTGCCGGCCACGCCCCCATTTCTAATTTTTTAACAATTATACCCCATAGAATATATAACTGCAAAGGCTCAGGTGATAAAATGTGAAAAAAAAATCACTTTACATGCTGTAGATGATTGAAAATTCAAATTTTATTGCATTTTTTGGAGGGTTTTTAGCTAAAATCACGTAATTTCTCTGAAAAATAAAAGCAACGGGTTCCCAGTTCTAATTTTTTTAACAAGAGTACCCCATAGACTAAATAACCGCAAAGGCTCGGATGATAAAATGTTAAAAAAAAAATTTACACGCTGTAGATGATTGGAAATTCAATTATTATTATTATTATTCAATTATTTTTACATTTTTTGTTATAGCATTCTGGCAGGGCACGAGGTATACATATAACAATGATATATTATGAATCTGCCGAGTCTACCGAAAACAATGATTTATAATTTGTCTGGGTCGTATAATAAAATGTGGCTTCAAAACGCGTTTAAACTTGATGAGCAAAACCGGTAAAAGTGAGCTCAGCACACAGGGGTGAAATGGCTCAGCAGTGAAAGGGTTAAGGTGATGATGCCTGGCGAGGCAAGTGGTCAGGATGAGTTTAGTGTCCCATTAATTGCTGTGTGATTGAAAAAGTGGTAGGGTTTGGAGTAGGATTTTATTTGTTTACAGTACTTTATATCTATATCAGAAAATAAAATAATACAGGATTTCTAAACCTAATTTTTCCTAAACCACACGTAATTTAAAACCTGCTCTGTATCTCTGAAAGCCTCACCGTGTCTCAAATCATTAACCTAGCTCTGAAATCTCTTCCAGTCTAGACATCTTTATTTTCATTTCACTTTACCGTATTCCTCTATGAACCCACATCTTATTAACTTTGCCCAACCCTAACACATACTTTACTTACTTGTAAAGCAAACAATGCCGCAGCCCTAACTCCCTCACCTACTGTGTCACCCTCTCCTCGTAGATTGTAAGCACTCGAGCAGGGTCCTTCCCTCCTACTGTTCTGGTTGTGTAACGTGTATGTATATTTGTTATTCTGTCTCTCCTTAGCGCTGTACAATGGGAATCTGTTGGCGCTTTATAAATGCTTGTAACTGTAACTCACCTTCTCATTCCCCACGCCGGGACCTAATGTGGAGGTAGCGGTGCAAAGCTTTGTTACACATTGGTCCATCTAAATCACAAGCTTCTTCAATGCTGCGAGGAGAGTGGGGTCCTTTGGAGTCCTGTATTTCCATTCGTTACACCCTACAAAGTCATGCTTGGTGTTTTTGGATAGGTCAGAGTCTCGCCTTTCTAATGAAACCAAACATGAGCATGTAAAATGTCATGTAAAAAAAAAAAACACAAGCAAGGTCTGTGTTTATACGTACAGGGTTATTCCGAGAAAGGTGAAAACCAGGACAACTGGCAGGAGAAGAGAACAATCTAGACCAAATAGCCTATTTGGAAAGTGAGATAAATGGGAGAATTTTTCTGGTTTGGCTATTTTGACCTATAATTTTCACTTCTCCTGCCAGTTCTCCTGAGATTCACCTTTCTTTGAATATACCTGATACTATTCATAAAACACAATGTACCAAAATACAAGAGAAACATTTCCTTAATTTCCAGTTTTAGTCAAAATTGTATATTTTTTGAGAAAAATACAGTAACTGGTTCCCATTTCAAATTTGTTTTAACTTGTGTACCCCATAGAATATATAACCCCAAAAGTTTAGATGACAAAATGTGAAAAAAATCATTTTTCACGCTATAAATGATTGAAATCTGAATAGAAATCTTCTGTTTTTGTTATATCATTATTATAGCATTCTGACAGGACATGATAATAATACAAATAATAATGATATGTTTTGAATCTGCCGAGTCTGGTGAAAATAAGGATATATAATTTGACTATGTCTTATAATAATACATGACTTCAAAACACGTTTAAACATGAGCATAAAACGTTAAAAATGAGCTCAGCACACGGGGGTGAAATGGCTCAGCAGCGAAAGGGTTAAGAAAAATAGTAACCAATGCTTAAGGATATTGATGTACTGTGGGGTTGTAGCTTTATATTTGCCTGAACTGTCTTACATCAGTGTCCAGTATTGTTCCACATACAACACAATATATAGTATCTCACAGAAGTGAGTAAACCCCCTCACATTTTTGTAAATATTTTATTATATCTTTTCATGTGACAACACTGAAGAAATGACACTTTGCTGCAATGTAAAGTAGTGAGTGTACAGCTTGTATAAGTGTAAATTTGCTGTCCCATCAAAATAACTCAACACACAGCCATTAATGTCTAAGTCAATGGCAACAAAAGTGAGCACACCCCTAAGTGAAAATGTCCAAATTGGGCCCAATTAGCCACTTTCCCTTCTCGGTGTCATTTGACTCGTTAGTGTTACAAGGTCTCAGGTGTGAATGGAAAGCAGGTGTGTTAAATTTGGTGTTATTTCTCTCACTCTCTCATACTGGTCAGTGGAAGTTCAACATGGCACCTCATGGCAAAGAACTCTCTGAGGATCTGAAAAAAAGAATTGCTGCTCTACATAAAGATGGCCTAGGCTATAAGAAGATTGCCAAGACCTGAAACTGAGCTGCAGCACAGTGTCCAAGACCATACAGCGGTTTAACAGGACAGGTTTCACTCAGAACAGGCCTCGCCTTGGTCGTCCAAAGAAGTTGAGTGCACGTGCTCAGCGTCATATCCAGAGGTTGTCTTTGGGAAATAGATGTATGAGTGTTGCCAGCATTTCTGCAGAGGTTGAAGGGGTGGGGGGTCAGTCTGTCAGTGCTCAGACCATACACTGCACACTACATCAAATTGGTCTACATTGCTGTCGTCCAAGAAGGAAGCTCCATCTAAAGATGATGCATAAGAAAGTCTGCAAACAGTTTGCTGAAGACAAGCAGACTAAGGACATGGATTGCTGGAACCATCTCCTGTGGTCTGATGAGACCAAGATAAACTTATTTGGTTCAGATGGTGTCAAGCGTGTGTGGCGGCAACCAGGTGAGGAGTACAAAGACAAGTATGTCTTGCCCACAGTCATGCATGGTGGTGGGAGTGTCATGGTCTGGGGCTGCATGAGTGCTGCTGGCAGTGGTGAGCTACAGTTCATTATGGGAACCATGAATGCCAACATGTAATGTGACATACTGAAGTAGAGCATGATCCCCTTCGGAGACTGGGCCGCAGAGCAGTATTCTAACTTGATGACCACTCCAACCACAGCTCCAAGACGACCACTACCTTGCTGAAGAAGCTGAGGGTAAAAGTGATGGACTGGCCAAGCATGGCTCCAGACCTAAACCCTATTGAGCATCTGTGGGGCATCCTCAAAGGAAAGGTGGAGGTCTCTGACATCCACCAGATGCGTGATGTCATTATGGAGGAGTGGAAGAGGACTCCAGTGGCAACTTGTGAAGCTCTGGTGAACTCCATGCCCAAGAGGGTTAAGGCAGTGCTGGAAAATAATGGTGGCCACACAAAATATTGACACTTTGAGCCCAATTTGGACATTTCACTTAGGGGTGTACTCACTTTTGTTGTCAGTGGTTTAGACATTAATGGCTGTGTGTTGAGTTATTTTGAGGGGACAGCAAATTTACACTGTTAAACAAGCTGTACACTCACTACTTTACATTGTAGCAAAGTGTCATTTCTTCAGTGTTGTCACATAAAAAGATATAATAAAATATTTACAAAAACGTGAGGGGTGTACTCACTTCTGCGAGATACTATATATGCTCCCTATTCCTTTCCTTCAGGAAGTCCTGGAAGGCTGATTCATCCCTCTTTGTGCAGGGTTACATCCCCACCTAGAGGTTATTGTCCTGTCTTTTTCTCATCTTTTACTATGCTTTCACCATGTGTTGTAAATAGGGATGAGCCGAACGCCCCCATGTTAAGTTCGCATTCGAACTCGAACAATTTCAAAAGTTCGAGTTCGAACTCGAACACGATCCAAACTCAATGTAAGTCATGGGACCCGAATGTTCGATTTTTAGAGTGCCCTCCAAGAGGCATATATGCAAGATATTTGCCATAAAAGGTGTATGGGGTTCCGGCTAGTGCCATGGGGGACAGGAAACAAGGACAAAGAGTTAAAAAAAAACGTTTTTAAAGGAACAGTGAGTTTTCCATGAAATAAAGGTTAAGAATAAAAACAAAAAATTCCTTCAAATATCGTGCCTAGGAGGTCCCCATAACCTGCCCGTGAAGTGGCGGATTTGTAGAATGTATAGAAACATTTAAAAACAAAAAAATGACATTTCAAATTTATTTATTTATTTATTTATAAAGGATTTTACCAGGAGGGATACATTGAGATTTCTCTCGTTTTCAAGTATGTCCTGGGTTCAAGAACATTGAAGTGTTACAGTTACAGAAATACAAAGTAATACAATGCAAGATATTAAAAAAAAACAACACAAATATACAGATTAACAGAAAATAAAAATGTAGGAAATATAGTCACTAGGTTACATGTTTACAGGTGCATTCTGTATTGAGGTAAGGAGCTCTTGAGTGACTTAAGACTGGGGGAAGATTTGATGGTGTCTGGGAGGTTATTCCATAATTGTGGTGCTCTGTAGGAAAATGAGGACCGAGCCACTGTCTTTTTGTATTGTGGTATAGCAAGTAAGGTGCAGGTCCTGGATCGGAGGTTATAGGATGAGGGAGCTGCTGGGGGAAGCAATCTATTCAGGTAGGGTGGTAACTTCCCAGAAATGCTCTTAGACACCAGGCTGGAAAGGTGAAGGGTGCATTTAGACTCCAGCGATGGCCAGTTTAGCTCTTTTAACATGTCACAATGGTGGGTCGTGTAGTTACATTGTAATGCAAAGCGGCAGAAGGAGTTATACAATGTAGTAAGTTTCTGAAGGTGTGTTTGCGGGGCTGCTGCATACACTACATCTCCGTAATCAATAGCTGGCATAAGCATTTGTTGTACAATCTGTTTTCTAACCGCGGGGCTCAGGCAGGATTTGTTTCTGTACAGGGCACCTAGTTTGAGATAAAGTTTAGGTGCGAGTTTTTCGATGTGGGGGCCAAAGGATAGATTAGGGTCCAGCCACATACCTAGATATTTGAGAGAAGTGACTGTGGTCAGCGTGCCATTTGATTTTGTCCCATCACATAGATGGGGATTTTGCAAATTGTGTAGTTTAGGTGCTGTTCCAAAGAGCATCGTTACAGTTTTGTCAGTATTTAAAAAAAGTTTGTTGTGTGTGATCCACTTTTCTACCTCTGTGAATTGTTCTTGCAGCACGCCCTCCAGCTGTGGGAGATTTGGTTTGCTGGTATAGATTACAGTGTCGTCTGCGTACATATGTACAGTTGACAGGGGCGGATCCATGGGGGGGCAACGGGGCAATTGCCCCCCCGAGATTTGAGCCGGGGACCCAGATGCCGGGCAGCGCGGGAGTGCCTGCCCGGTCCTGAAGAGTCCGTCCTGTTAAAGGGAAGCGGCTACGTGCAGGCGCAGCCGGTCACGTGGTCCGGCTAATCAGGTGGTACTGAGTCTCTGTACCACCTGACTGGCCGGACCGCGTGACCTGCGCACGCACGCCACGCAGCCGCATCACCTTCAACAGGACGGACTCTTCAGGACCGGGCAGGCACTCCCGCGCTGCCCGGCATCTGGGTCCCCTCAACCCCTGAACACCGGAGCTGGAGGCCTGGAGCAATATCCAGGTGAGAGCTGGGCAAATCTATGTGTAAACTGGGGGCAAATCCATGAGCTGGGCAAATCCATGAGCTGGGGGCAAATCCATGAGCTGGGCAAATCCATGTGTGAGCTGGGGCAAATCCATGTGTGAGCTGGGGCAAATCCATGAGCTGGGGCAAATCAATGTGTGAGCTGGGGCAAATCCATGTGTGAGCTGGGGCAAATCCATGAGCTGGGGCAAATCCATGTGTGAGCTGGGGCAATATTCATGTGTGAGCTGGGGCAAATCCATGAGCTGGGGCAAATCCATGTGTGAGCTGGGGCAAATCCATGTGTGAGCTGGGGCAAATCCATGAGCTGGGGCAAATCCATGAGCTGGGGGCAAATCCATGTGTGAGCTGGGGGCTCTCTGCTCCTCTAGATTGTAAAATCCGGGGTGCCCTCTGCTCCTCTAGATTGTAAGCTCCTGGGTGTCCTCTGCTCCTCTAGATTGTAAACTCCTGGGTACCCTCTGCTCCTCTAGATTGTAAGCTCCTGGGTGCCCTCTGCTCCTCTAGATTGTAAGCTCCTGGGTGCCCTCTGCTCCTCTAGATTGTAAACTCCTGGGTGCCCTCTGCTCCTCTAGATTGTAAGCTCCTGGGTGCCCTCTGCTCTTCTAGATTGTAAGCTCCTGTGAGCCGGGCCCTCTGCGCCTCTAAATTGTAAGCTCCTGTGAGCCGGGCCCTCTGCTCCTCTAGATTGTAAACTCCTGTGAGCCGGACCCTCTGCTCCTCTAGATTGTAAGCTCCTGTGAGCCGGACCCTCTGCTCCTCTAGATTGTAAGCTCCTGTGAGCCGGACCCTCTGCTCCTGTGAGCTGGACCCTCTGCTCCTCTAGATTGTAAGCTCCTGTGAGCCGGGCCCTCTGTAAATTCTCGTGAGTCGGGCTCTCTGCTAAAACACCTTATTTTCTGTCAGTGCCCCTCCCGAGACTAGTCTCTGGATCCGCCCCTGACAGTTTAGGCTTTGCAGACGTTGGGCAGATCATTTATGAATATTGTGAATAGCAGGGGGCCTAGTATTGAGCCTTGGGGTACACCGCAAGTGACTGGGAGCGGGAGGGAGGAGCTGCCAGAAATTGACACATATTGTGATCGGTCGGATACATAGAGTATGATTGAAACCAGGTTAGCGTGCGATCACCAATGCCAGAGTTTTTAAGTTTTTCTAACAAGATGCCATGGTCTACCGTGTCAAAGGCCTTGGCAAAATCAAGGAAGATGGCTCCAGTTAGGTTTCCTTGTTCCATCCCATGCCAAATGACGGAAAATGGTTTTCCTTTAATCTATTTATAAACAACTGCTTGGGGCGGCAGCCTGTATGAAAAATAGAGACGTTTTAGGACACGCAGAACAAGTTTAGTGATTTTTTTGGGTTAAATTATGGTGAAACTTATGCAGGCTTTGGATGAAAGAAACAATAGGTGCTTTAAAATTGGTCCTTTAGTGTCGGCAACAGTGCCGTCACACCGTAACCCCTCTGTGGTATTGTGGAAGAGTGCAGGATTGGACCCTGCGGTCAAATATTAAAATGATACGAATCTAGTATAGTCGTCAGTGGCAGTGCACCCAAATATTGTGCCTTTGGCGGCAGCAAGTGCTTTCACACCGTAAGTAACCCCTCTGTGGTATTGTGGAAGAGTGCAGTGGTGGACCCTGCCAAGACAGATTCTAATTTACTGAACTGTGGTATAACTCACTGATACACACTGATAACAGGCTGTGCCAAGACAGATTCTAATTTGCTGAACTGTGGTAGAACTGTCTGATACACACTGTCCCTGATAGCCTGGCAGTGGCAACACAGATTCAAATTCCCAGAAATCTCCTACAACTCACTGATGCACACGGTCCCTGATAGCCTGGCAGTGCCAACACAGATTCTAATTCCCAGAAATCTCCTACAACTCACTGATACACACTGTCCCTGATAGCCTGGCAGTGCCAAAACAGATTCAAATTCCCAGAAATCTCCTACAACTCACTGAAACACACTGTCCCTGATAGCCTGGCAGTGCCAAGACAGATTCAAATTCCCAGAAATCTCCTACAACGTCACTGATACACCCTGACAGAACAATCTCCTCTCCTCTCTGATTCACTCCTGCAAATACACGTGCTGGGGCTGCAGGCAGGGAAGCCTTATACAGTGTGCTGCGGGACTTAGCTCTGTGAGCCCATGATTGGGCAAAATTTGCCCAATCAGGACTCTGAGCCGTGATTGGCATAGTCTTGCACCTGTCTTGCACCTGACCTGTGGTCAGGTGCAAGGCTGTAGCCAATTACAAGCTTCAGGCCAGTGGAAAAGTGCATTGTGGTCCATTGTGGGCGAACATGCGGCGAACACGTGGAAATATTTGTAGTTCGACAAACAGCCGAACAGGCGATGTTCGAATCAAACTCCGAACTGATCCGAACCGATCGCTCATCCCTAGTTGTAAATAAGTTTTGCAACTAAGCATGGAATGAAAAGAAATCATGAACTGTCATCAATGCATATGAGTGTACATCCACAGTTATATTTACGTTTGTTAAACTTAATATACCTAGATGGAGCGCCTGCAAATATTTTCTGGTGACTGGCATTATTAATAAAATAATATGGGTTATAACTGCCATGAATAAAATAAAGATCTTGAGGATTTCCATACTCAGACTTCTATGTCATGTGAAGTTTAGTTTTCCATATTAAACAAAATATTAGATATGTGTAATTATGATATTTTTTTTAGCTATAGCCAACATCTAGTGAAGGTCAAAATGATTTCATTTTGTGACGCACATCAGATGACAATACAGAAATTTATCATCATTAAGCCTGTTACCTAGTAATAGTTAACAAATATTGCTAAATGAAAGAAAAATTAGCTTCCTTTTTTCCTGATGAATTTTTTTATGCTTAAATGGGTTTGCTTGAAATCTTACAGTTCAATGACTCACTTATATAATACCAGCCAGAGAGACATCATTCTCAGTTAAACCTTCAACAAAAAACGGACCTAAAAAGAAAAAACTCTGACATCTTGACACAAAGAAACAATGCATGTTGAATCCTAATTATAACTACTCTATGTGTTATGATGGTAATGATGAAGACTTTGTTTTACATACTTTTTTATAATTTGGAACATCTTTATTTTTTTAATCCGTTCATAAAAAAATTATATTGTAAAATTAGTGATAGACGTACAAAATAAATATTAACTTGGTTTTCATGCATAATTCATGTTAAGAATTTA
Organism: Leptobrachium leishanense; assembly: GCA_009667805.1. Classification (NCBI taxonomy): domain Eukaryota; kingdom Metazoa; phylum Chordata; class Amphibia; order Anura; family Megophryidae; genus Leptobrachium; species Leptobrachium leishanense. The sequence goes on along the minus strand of CM019067.1, from coordinate 173,790,215 downwards.
CATTAGCTGAAAAGAAATCACTCCTGTCATAATTCATGTACAGAATCTAGCTAAAATGTATGCAAATATTATGGCTGCATTGAAAAGTGGTTTGTAATACAAGTTTTTTGGGAATTTTCTTCTGCGGAATTAATGACATTTTGTAGCTCAGAAATCTTTTCATGGAAGAAAGCACAGCATTGGTAACTTTAGAGACAGGCTATGTCACAGAGACATTTGTATCCTTGCATTCAGCAAAAGGAAAGCCATGAGTTACAAATTGACTATAACAAGGGTGCTCAACCTTTTGAAAGTGGAAGTCCACTTTGTAAATTTTGGTACACAGTTGCTGGTCAAAGAATAGACAACTCTTTTATACAATGCAACAGGTATGAAAGATTCAGTCAATGAGAACACTGGCTCAGTTTATTCTTTATTAATAATTCAATGTTCAGAACTATGTGGGGAGGTCCAAAAGTAAGGTTAAAAAATCAATGAAATCATTATGCTATCTCAAAATGTTTTCTTCAAAGTAGTCTTGTATATTCAGAATTTCTGTACGTAATTGGTGCCTATCTCCACGCGGTACAGCCACTTCTCAAAACACCCCAAAAATCACTTTTTGTCAACCTTGCTTACTCTCGAATAGTAATTGCCTTGAAGTTGGCAGACGTATCTTCTTCAATCGTGATAAGTAACTTTTTGGCAGACTAAACTAGAGCAGTTCTTTTTTCTACGTTCAATAAATGCAGAACCCAGGACTTCATGGTGAAGTCCAACTCTTACTCAAGAATTCTCAACATCTTGTCTTTGGAATGTTGAACTCTTCCACAAGCTTTTTCAGAATGGTTTTAGGTTCCTGATCCAGACATTGCTGCATCTTAGCCACCATGGTCTCATCCTTGGACGTGCAAGTCTTCCTTACATGGTTCATCACAAATGTCAAAATGTCCAGACTTGAATCTACTAAACCACTTGAAGACTTTCTGTAGATTTGGCGATTCATCATCAAGATGGGTTTTGAGTTTCCAAAGCACTATTTCACAGAGAAACCACAATGAGATTGGTAGAGAAATTCTACCACCACCACCACGTTTTGAGTCACCATGCGCTTCAATGATCATCTGTGGTATATTAATACTTTTACAAGTATTAAAAAGATTAGTCTTACCTTGAAAAACAAATTAGTAAGCACCATTATTTCATTGATTTTAACTTTACCTTTGGATCTGCCCTTGTATTTCTCGGTGGTTAATAGGAGGTAGTGCTCCAGGTGACAGTCATTTATGTCCTCAATTTTGACTTGGAGTGATACAGTCTGAAAAACATCTTTTCACATATGTATATGCTTCCAACGAGAGAAGATTATTAAAAATAAATACATTTTTTTGTGTCTCCTATACACTGTTTTATCAGGAGTCTGGGCTGGAGACTTTCCAGGAAGCAGCAGATAAAAAGAGCCAGTCATTTAGCAGGAGATCATAGTTGTGATTTATGAGACAGGAGGTGCTTTTGATTTTTTTTTCTTGTCTATGCTGGGAAAAAGGATGTGGTAGAGACCTGCTCAGAGAGTGAGGGAGGTGGAGGTCTGATTGGAGGAGGAATGGAGGTCTGTGGGGGGGGGGGGTTCTGTGTGCAGAAGTGATGGAGGTGGAGCTCTGGCTAGAGGAGGAATGCAGGTCTGTGGGGGGAGGCTAGGAGGAGCAACTCTGGAGGTAGAAAGAAGGGAGGAGACCTGATGTTTGTTGATCACTGGGGGAAATATCTTGACAGGGGAACAGAATTTGGCATAACACTGGCTCTCTTACACAGTTCTATTATTTTAGATTTGATGATTTTGTTTTGTACGTGGGCCATATTGAAGGGTCCACTGGGAGATGCAGGATGTTCCACTGGCCCACTTTATATTTTATTTTGTCCTTTGCTTAGGAGGAGGGGAATGGAATTTAGATTTCCTAACAGAGGGATTGGGAAAAAGTAATGACAAGATAAAAAGAAAACCAGCAGTAGCTATTCTGTCATTCAATGGAAAAAAGTAATTATTTGGAAAAACGTTTGAAAGATGCAAAGAGCATCATGATGCTGTTCAGAGCAGATAGTATATACAAACGAACAATGCAAAAACATCCCTTGGACAAAGTCAAGGTTTTCCCTTTTGTTCCGTAATATTCTGGACCCAAATCTTTTTTAATATATGAATTGCTTCCTTTGAAAATATTGAGTCACAGTTGAAGAGAAATGTCTTATAAAGTATTTGTTTTGGTTTTATGTTCTTTTGCCGGTTTTCCTAAATAGACAGTTTATCCAAGGCCCCTTCAAACATTGTAGTTTCCACCTATTATTTGTAGCATGGGACATACCTAAAATTGAATCTGTTTTGTTATACAACCATGACATGAAGTCAAATTGACATCTGAGCCCCAAGCATTTTACCAGTGCCAGAAATGTACTTCATTATGAACAAAAACCAAATCTGTTCACTGTTGCGGAAAATTCTGATTCATAAATACCAGAACATTCCAGGATATGTACATAGACACCTGTATGTAAAATATAACGTGCGTTCATGGAGACACATGAAAATGTGTATCAGAGTTTTGGAGTTGCAATCTTTCTTTTTTTTAGCAAATAATAGGTATTACACTGCACTACAGTACTTTTATTATTGCTTTGCATGATGTTAATCCTCCAAAGTATTTTTAATCTGTGAACCAATAGTGCTACTTCAATACTTTTTTCATTGCAAATAATTTTATAGCACATCAAGAATCAATACACAAAACAAAATTTCACATTGTCAAACTTTAAAAAAGAAGAGTACATGCAAAAAACAATTATTGTACTTTTATTTTGAACACATTCTCTAAACAAAAAAGTATAAACACCCGGTTATTAAATACAACATATATATGTAGCTGAGCTACATATAATTTGGTGGTTGCAGCTGCCCCATCAGAGAATAGAAGCGACCCAGGCTCCTCCTGTACTATATTAATATATGTAGCGCCCTACCTCCCCCCAACACAAAAAACATGCAAAAAAAGACTTTATACATATTTTTTGCGGCAAATTCGATAATATATATAAATATATATTAAAAAAAAACATTTTAAGAAAGTGAAAACCAGTTTATCTCTGCACTCAAATCAAAAGAAAAGGCAGAATCTGTTGCTTTAGTTGAGTTAGTGCAGCGGCATTGTTTGCTTTATATGTAAAAGCATATCATTTGTATTTATTTTTTAACTTTTAGATTTTTACACAATACATGGTCATGTTTGGTATCATTGTAAAGACCAGACTCTGACCTTTTCAATGACGCTCCCTTAACCTTGTGTTATGTACAATTCAGAGATGCAGGTTTCCAAAGTCCTCCTGTCTTTCCTCACTGCAGTGCCACAGTCTAGGATGTCGATGAAACAACGCATTGCATCATCAGCTCCACACTTGCTGGCAGTGTGGGAAATGAGACGGAGAGTTAACGCAGCATCACTGTTCACTATATAATTTTAAACTGAATAATAGTGCTGTTAGAAAAAAAATAGAAAAATAATATTTTATTTGCTTTATTTTTACATAAATCGAAGTCTGGCTTTTCCAATGATACCTCATATGTCCCTCTAGCCCTTAGGGCTCCAAAGATACAGTGGTCTAAATGATTGTAATTTTTTTTTTTCTAACAGAGCAAGGAGCCCCCTTGTGTCAGGCACCTGTAGGCACATGCCTACTCTGCTTTGCTATAAATCCGGCCTTGATTGTCAATACATTTCCAATGTAAGATGCTTAAAGGGACACTAAGCAAAAATTCCCCCCCCCTGTTTTTTTACATTAAAATATACCTAGTCACTCAACAACTAGGTAGGGATTATTTTTATTTTTTTACAGTAATACTTACCCTGAAATCCACTTGTTTCCAACGACGTCTTTTTTTTTTTTCATACTCACCTCCCTCCTCTTCCGCTCCTGTCCTGTTAGTGCTTGAATTTGGCTAATGGTTTACGTGAGAAGCACGCATGCACGCCTCTCACGTAAACCAGCCAATCAGCAGGCTTCCTCTTCTTCTTGGATTAGTGTTACGCGCAAGAGGATGCGCGCAACACTAATCCCAGCTGCAGACTATGCTGGCGGCTCGCTCCCGCCAGCTACTGCGGCAAGTAGGAGACGTCATCGCACTGAAAGCGCGATGACGTCTCCTACTCGGCAATAATCGGCAGAAGCTGGAAATATGAATCCCGCTCTGCTGACTGACAGCTGGGAGGGCGGAGTAAAGTCCTCCGCATCTCTCAGCTGTTTCAGCCGATCGGCTGAGCGGAGGGAGGCGGGAAAGGGCAAAAAGCTTAGGTGGTCATGTTGCCTAGAGTATCCCTTTAATTTTCAAGATATATATAACTTAACTATAGTAAAAATAAATCTAGAAATGTACCAGTCTACAATGTCCAGATACATTATTCTTCATCTGTTGACATGACATGACATTATTTGAAAAGAAAAGCACTGTTTGCAGTGTCTTAATTTCCTTGTAGACATTACAATGTTTTTGAAGAAAATCTCGCAAATATTGCAGCCAAAAAATAGATCTGTAATGTTCCAGTGGCTATAAAGGCATTTGTGTGATGTTTGCCTATATGTTGCAGGAGTCCAAAAATAACCATATCACATCACCTTATAAACTGCTTTATTCCCCCTGTTATGATCATGTCACTACCTGAAACTGTACGGCTAAAAATCACATTGTAATAGTAGAATCTGGGGTTAAAGGGAAATTCTACAAACCTGAAGAATATTCTACCTAACCACTTTAGCTTTTTAAAGTGTACAGGGTGTGTGGAGTATCTTCCATCCTCATTCTCCCTCCCAGGTCCCCCAAACGCTTTAAAATGTGATGTCAAGACGAGGAGATTCCTCCATCCATGCCCGCAGGACCAGGCAGCCAGAGGTTTGAACTTCCCAGCTGTCGGTCACTAGTTCGGTCATTCGAGACGTCAGCAGGCTCAACCGTGCCGACGTCTCCTCACCGAGACCACCCAAGAAGCTGGCAGGTGTCAGAGAGAAAGCCAATGGATCAGATCTGCGTGTGCGTGCAGTCCCATTCAATCGATGTACACAAGCACTATGGGTCTTGAATACGCCAAGAATGTAGGCCCGTTAGCACTGTGCAATTTACATTCCTTAGGCTACGCAATTTGCCTAAGCGTTGCAAATTGTTTAGAAAAGCTTGGAGATTTCCAGGTTAAATCTCTGAGCTTGAGTAAACCAATTATACATCGGTATATAAATGGTGTTTTTAGATGTGCTATGCTACTGGTGTGCTGTGTGTGAACGTACAATTATCAGGATTTTCTTTTGGAACATTTGCAAGGCTGGTGGCTCACTGATGATGAGTGTTGACCGATTAAGTACACTACACACAATAGAACTAAGCCAATACACTGTTTGGGCTCAGACTCTTGTATGTAAGCCATTTCTCTAATAATAATTACATTGAAGGTGATTGCAGCTATATTCAGGGCCAATTTATAATTAGGCAGAGCAGGTATGTGCCTACAGCCGCCTGCCACAAAGGGGTACCTTGCTCTGTAAAAAAAAAGAAAGAAAAAATGTAAAAGAAAACCAATTACGGTTTGCAATACTTTAGACCTCTGTATCTCTGGAGCCCCACAATATAGAGGAACATATAAAGAATCATTTGAAAGGCTAGAGTACGGCTTCTCCAGTAATATGAAACTTGACCAGGTTTATTTAAAAATAAAATAACAAATAAATATAATAAAAATATTTTTCTATTTTTTTTCAAATGCAGCACTATTGTCCACTTTACAATTATGAAGTGAACAATGATGCTGCACTAACTCACCTTCTCCTTTCCCATGCTGCCAGCAAGTGTGAAGGTGAAGGCACAAGGCATTTTTTCATCGACAACCTAGATCATGGCACTGCAGTGAGGAGAGACCGGGTGACTTTCGAACCTGCATCTCTGATTTTTACACCGTGCAAGGTCAAGTGAGGTGTCATTGGAAAGGTCAGACATGTCCAACAAAACCAAATATGACCATATAAAGTGTAAAAATGATAAATTGAAAAAAAATATATGCAAAATTTACTTTTTTCTCTCTTATAAGGCAAAGGCATTACATAATTTTACATATAAAGCAAACAATGCCACTGCACTAATTTACCTTCTAATTTTCCACACCAGGATCGGATGTGGAGGTGATGGTGCAATGCGTTACTGGACATTGGTTCATCTAAAACACAAGCTCTGTAGACATGTGCACAACACAAAATTTCGTTTTGAACTAATGGATTAGTCCTAAAACGCAATTTATTTAGTTGCTAAAGAAATTCGTTTTCAGTTCTTTAGTATGAAAACTAATTTCATTCATCTGAAAACCAGCGTATACAATTACGATTGTAGTGGCTTCTCAGAGGGCTGAGATCGCTGCTTGTTACAGTATCTCTCACTCTCAGTACAATGTGTCAGGCAAAGCTGTTACAGTAACTGACTGCTGCTCATCACAGCGCTCAGAGTTTCAGTAAAACTAGTAAATAATATTTTTATATATAAGAGGTCATAACAATATTATTTCCTTGTTTTACTGAAACTCTGTTTTTGAGCGCTGTGATGAGCAGCAGTCAGTTACTGTAACAGCTGAGCCTGATACATTGTACTGAAAAATAATATAACAAGCAGCCAGATCTCAGCGCTCACAGCCACTGCATTTAAGGGGCTCAAAAAAAATGCTCCTCTCTGTATAATGTATAGAACATCCTCCTGCATTAATACCCCTCTCTGTATAATGTATAGAACGTCCTCCTGCATTAATTAATGCCCCTCTCTGTATAGAAGAGAACATCCTAATGCATTGGCATGTGGAGGGTGCAGAACTTCCGAATGCAATGCTTTTCCAGCACAGGAGAGGGAACTTTTACTTAAACTTTGTATCTCTGTGGGGGAGACAGACAGGCTTATAAAAGCATGGGAGAGGGAAAATTTAACGTAAATCGGTCTGAAAGCTCAGAGAAGAGATGACTGGCGCAAATTTATTTTTATAATAAAATTAAGCACTTTAAATCCAGGGAAAACATTCAAATAAATCACACTGACGGCTCATAATGGCAGAGTAACTGGGAGAGCTGGATACTAAGGGCCATATTACATAGTTGGTGCTAACTTAACCAGAGCTGTTTTAAACTTCCCAGAGCCATTATAGCCTATGGAGGTTTTGAGTTTACAACAGCTCTGGTTAAGTTAGCACCAACATTGTAATACTGCCCTAAATGTATCAGACGTAAAAACCCCTTTATAACAAGCAGCACTGGGAGAGGAGAGGGACTTTACATAAAACGTGTATTATAGATGAGAAAAGGGGGATAGTGCTCCTGGATAATATAAAATGTATCAGACCTAAGCCCCTATTATGCAGAGTGGGAGGGGAGATAACATATGTTTTATATCGTCCCTCTCTTCTCCCAGCGCTGCTTGTTATAAAGGGGTTTTTACTATCCAGCCCTCCTCTGTCATTAGCTTTCAGTGGGATTTATTTGATTGTTTTCCTTCTCCAGTTGCTTTTATCATCTTGTCTGTCTCCTAGACATGCAAGGGTTAAGTAAAGGTTTCCTCTCCTGTGCTGGCTGTCTGTGCTACGAGTGAGTATTCTGGAGCTCTATCACTGTCAGATTTTCAGGTAGGGGTCGGGAAGGATTACACATACAAACTTTTTCTGTAGCTTTGCGATGTTGCGCTCTTCATTGCTGGTCTCCTTCACTCACCAATGTAATATTAAAAAAAGGACTGAAACTAAAATGTAGTGCATTTTATTTTAGTTTCTTTCGTTTTTTGTACTGAGCAGTTTTGTATCTCTTGAGTCAAACGAAAACTAAATTATCCCAAAATTCGGACTAAATCGTTTTAGTACTAAAACGAATGCACATGTCTAAAGCTCTGCTGCAAGTAGAGAGGGGGAACTTTGGACACTTGTATCATCATACTTTACACCCCACAAGTTCAAGTTAGGTGTCACTGCACTTGACAGAGTCTGACCTTTGTAATGATACCAAACACGACTATATAAATGAAAAAAGGCCCCTCTTTTTCTGTTCCCAAGCAAAGCAAGTTTTGATATCCTATTGAAAAATTGTCAAAAATAAAGCAGCATCAAAAAATTAAATGATAAAAAGGCACGTCTTGAAAAATACCCTCAGCCGCAGCCACATTTTGATGCCCAAAATTTGGTTGCTCTGGACCAAAACATAGCATAATTTTCCATAGCTAGGGTTAGAAATTAAGGTTAGCAGTAGGTTACTATTTGTGTTTGTTTGTGGTTAACATGAGCCCTACTATTCTGCTCAATTTTTTCGTCATGTTAAGGCAACAGATTCTGCCTCTTCTTTTGATGTGAGCAGAGAGAAACAGTTTTTTACTTTTTTAAATGTTTTTTTTTATGTTTTAGTTACCCCTTAAATATAAGGTGAACAAACCAAGAATATTAAGAAGACTGTATAAATGCCCATTTATTTTGCTCTGCTTAGAACTGTGAATATAATCTGAATAAGAACTTTTTGTACTAAGCAATTTAATTGTGAATTAGCAAAGCGTGATCATAGCAAGGTGTTGTCATAGCATTGCTGTTTTACTTTAACCCCTTAATGACCCCTGAAGTACCCTGTACGTCCTGTCCTCGGGTCTCCCTTAGACCCGCGGACGTACAGGGTACGTCAGCGGCGCCAAATCCCCCCCCCCCGCCCGATACTCACCTCCCTCGTCAGATCCCACGGCGATCTGGCAGGGAGGAAGCCTGCCCATGTGATTTACATGGGCAGGCGAGGCTGATGATGTCGCCACGCTGCGTGGAGACGTCATCAGAAGGTGCCCCCATGTGTTTCAATGGAGGGGAGGGGGGGGCTCCTTCAGAGCCCTCTATCTCCCCAACCATTGAAGCTAGAGAGATGCCGTTTGCACCGCTGGAGAGGGGAGAGCCTCCCCTTTCCAGCGGTGTATGGCATTAACAGTTTCACCGCCGGATCACGTTGCGGCGCCAATTGGCGCCAAAACGCGATTCAAACCTGGAGGGGGGCTGACATCTTGGCTGTCAGCCAAGCCTCCAGGTCCCCCCCACCCACTGACAACCTCACCATATGTGTGAGGATGTCAGTGGGCCAGTTAACCCTCTAGCTGCCATGTAGAGATAAGGGGATCCTAAGGATCCCTTTATCTCCCGATCCATGGCAGCTGGATGGTCATATTTGCCATCATTTGAAAGGCCTGAATATGGCCTTTCAAATGATACCAAACATGACCAGGTTTGGTTTTAAAAAAAAAAATTAAAAAAAAATTAAATAAAAAAAAATTATAAAAAAAATTAATAAAATAAAAATTTATTTTTTTTTAACCCCTTAAGGACCGAGGACGTACCATGTACGTCATTGCAGCGGGTCTCTCTTAGACCCGCTGACGTACATGGTACGTCCTGCCGTTTTTTGAGCGCTGTAAGCGATCGGATCGCTTCCAGCAGCTCAAACGCCATTGCAGGCTGCCTGGGAGTCCAGGCAGCTGTGCAATGGCGGTTAGAAGTGCCGGGGCACCATGTGATCGCTCCCCGGGAGCGATCAACATCCGGTTTCACCGGAGAGGTGCCCGGCACTTCTAGAGAGCGCTGGAAGCGATCGGTATCGCTTCCAGCTGCTCTGTGTATATTACAAGGATGCTTCGACATCGAGGCATCCTTGCAATATGCTTACCTGCCGCCGGTCCGTCCGTGATCGCTCCCCCCGAGCGATCACTTCCGGTAGCGGCAGGAAGTACTGAGTGCCACGAGGTATCGTGGCGCTCAGTACAAAAACGATCACATCAGTGATCAGGTGCTCTGCTGGGTGCCTCGAGGGATCAAGGCACCCAGCAGAGTAAAAAAAAGTGTAAAAAAAAGTGAAAAAAAAAGTAAAATAAAAAGTAAAATAAAAAAAAAATAAATAAAATAAACTGACGGTTAGGGGTAGGGTTAGGGTTAGGGTTAGGGTTAGGGGTAGGGTTAGGGTTAGGGGTAGGGTTAGGGTTAGGGTTAGGGGTAGGGTTAGGGTTAGGGGTAGGGGTAGGTTAGGGGTAGGGGTAGGGTTAGGGTTAGTTAGGGGTAGGGTTAGGGGTAGGGTTAGGGTTAGGGGTAGGGTTAGGGTTAGGGTTAGGGGTAGGGTTAGGGTTAGGGTAGGGTTAGGGGTAGGGTTAGGGTTAGGGGTAGGGTTAGGGGTAGGGTTAGGGGTAGGGTAGGGGTAGGGTTAGGGTTAGGGGTAGGGCTAGGGCTAGGGTTAGGGTTCTAAGGGCAGGGTCATCTTGGGGCTGAGTGGGATGTTCCTAGCCTGCCTCATCAGAGAGGCAGGCTAGCAACATCCAATCAGAAGTTAGAGAAAATCAAAATAAAATTTCTAATTTGTCAGGTCAGGTCAATATTTTGTAAATATTGGCTCTGACCTCTGTGATTCTCCCTCCCTCTCCTCACTTATGTTTTGGTGAGCGAGAGAGAGAGATCAGATTTGACAGGTTAGAGATTTTAGTGAGATTTAGTGAGATTAGAAAAATTGAGGCAGATTTAGAGAGATTTTAGGGAGATTTAGAAGAATTGAGGCAGGTTTAGAGGGATTTAGAGAGATTTAGGTGTTTATTTGTATTTTCTTGTGAAACCCAACGGTTCTTCTAAGAACCAACAATCCGCTTATATATATATAATAATTATAAAATTTTATAATCTATTATATATAATGTCTGAGAGGGTGTACAGCGCCGAGGAGGCATATGCCATCCTGGCGTCAGAATCTGAGGCATCTGCGTCAGACTCAGACCCTCATTTCGACCCCGCTAACTGCTCAGAGACGTCGCTAGATACATTATCTACGCTGGCTGATGTATCTAGTGATGTTTCTGATGCAGATCCTGGGTCACCACCTGCCAGCAGGAGACGCACAGCTCCAGCTGAGGAGTGGGTAGTGCCTCATCGCCAGAGGCCAGATATCCCTCCTTTCACGGCAAATCCTGGCATCAATATTGATGTTGCAGGATTTACCGCCACACAGTTTTTGCAGGTGTTTATGGGTGATGATTTGTTGGGCCACATCGTGGCCCAATCAAATCTGTATGCCCATCAGCATTGTGCTGCGAAGCCAGACTCCTACTTGGCAAGGCAGCAATGGACCCCGCTAGATGTGCCAGAATTTCTGAAATTCTGGGCACTTACTATGCTGAGGGCATCATAAAGAAGCCCTCAATTCGCTCCTACTGGAGCAGTAGCCCCATCTGCTCTACCCCCATTTACCCCCAATCAATGTCACGTAGAAGGTATGAAAACATTTTGCGTTTCATGCACTTCAGTGACAACAGCCTGTGCCCCCTAGAGAGCATCCCCAGTTTGACAGGCACCAGACTTTTACATTTTATTCGTACATTTTTATGTTCTACAATTGGTGCTGTATTTTGCCAAAATCTTTGCACACCTATGCATGGGGGGCATGGGTGTACTCAGGAGATCTTGCAGAAAACAACCTGGAGAGTTTTCATGCAGTAACAAACAACAGTGTCTCCTAAATCACAGTCCAAAACTACTGTGGGCGTAAAAATCTGAAAATTGAAAAATTACACCACACACCTTCTCAAATGTTTTGGGCTAAAACCGTTGCATCCATGGCATCAAAGCACTCCATATGCAATACCTTGGGGTGTCAACATAACAAATATAAACAATTTTCTGGCAATAATTCAAACTGGGGTATGCGGTAGACCCAAAACCAAAGATAGGCCTAGCTGAAGAAATAATCTCAATTTCAACTCCAATGACAAAGTCATAAAAATTGTATTTGAACCTTCCCAAAATCCTGGCAAACCTATGCATGGGGGGCATGGTGTACTCAGGAGATCTTGCAGAAAACAACCTGGAGAGTTTTCATGCAGTAACAAACAACAGTGTCTCCTAAATCACAGTCCAAAACTACTGTGGGCGTAAAAATCTGAAAATTGAAAAATTACACCACACACCTTCTCAAATGTTTTGGGCTAAAACCGTTGCATCCATGGCATCAAAGCACTCCATATGCAATACCTTAGGGTGCCAACATAACAAATATAAACAATTTTCTGGCAATAATTCAAACTGGGGTATGCGGTAGACCCAAAACCAAAGATAGGCCTAGTTGAAGAAATAATCTCAATTTCAACTCCAATGACAAAGTCATAAAAATTGTATTTGAACCTTCCCAAAATCCTGGCAAACCTATGCATGGGGGGCATGGGTGTACTCAGGAGACCTTGCAGAAAACAACCTGGAGAGTTTTCATGCAGTAACAAACAACAGTGTCTCCTAAATCACAGTCCAACTACTGTGGGCGTAAAAATCTGAAAATTGAAAAATTACACCACACACCTTCTCAAATGTTTTGGGCTAAAACCGTTGCATCCATGGCATCAAAGCACTCCATATGCAATACCTTGGGGTGTCAACATAACAAATATAAACAATTTTCTGGCAATAATTCAAACTGGGGTATGCGGTAGACCCAAAACCAAAGATAGGCCTAGCTGAAGAAATAATCTCAATTTCAACTCCAATGACAAAGTCATAAAAATTGTATTTGAACCTTCCCAAAATCCTGGCAAACCTATGCATGGGGGGCATGGGTGTACTCAGGAGATCTTGCAGAAAACAACCTGGAGAGTTTTCATGCAGTAACAAACAACAGTGTCTCCTAAATCACAGTCCAAAACTGATGTGGGTGTGAAAATGAAAAATGACCACCAAACTGTATCCAATTTGTTTGGAGCAAACGGATGCATCCATAGCATAAAAACACTCCATTTACAATACTTTGGGGTGTTAGCTTACCAAATATATGCACGTTCATAAAACTGGGGTATGTAAAAAGGCCCCTAAAAAGAAGATAAGCAAAGAAGATACTGTATGTCAAATTAGAAAATTGACAAGCACATGTCAAAGATTGGCGTAGCACCCCAAAAACAACAGAACAAATCTATATATGGGTGGTATCAATTTACTCAGAAGATGTTGCTGAACATATTTTGGGGTGTTTTTTGGCAGTAACCCATAACTGGATTGACAATTCATGCCTAAAGTACAATGTGTGTGAAAAAATAACACAAAAAGTGACTACCTGAAAGTTTGACATAGAGCTAGTGCATGGAAAGTGTTAAAATACAACTCTTTGAAGCACCCCAGGGTGTGCCCTTTCTAAAAATATATGGTTTGATGGGGGTAAATTACTTTGGCCGGCTTCAAAAATGTCCCAAATAGGACATGGGTGCATGATGACGAAATGTGAAAATTCCAAGTTGGAAAACTGAAATGCGCACCCCCCAAATAAGGCCTATTAGCCCCCAAATGACCCGACATACCTATACATGGGTGGTATCAATTTACTCAGAAGATGTTGCTGAACATTTTTGGGGTGTTTTTTGGCAGTAACCCATAACTGGATTTGACAATTCATGCCTAAAGTACAATGTGTGTGAAAAAATAACACAAAAAGTGACTACCTGAAAGTTTGACATAGAGCTAGTGCATGGAAAGTGTTAAAATACAACTCTTTGAAGCACCCTAGGGTGTGCCCTTTCTAAAAATATATGGTTTGATGGGGGTAAATTACTTTGGCCGGCTTCAAAAATGTCCCAAATAGGACATGGGTGCATGATGACGAAATGTGAAAATTCCAAGTTGGAAAACTGAAATGCGCACCCCCCAAATAAGGCCTATTAGCCCCCAAATGACCCGACATACCTATACATGGGTGGTATCAATTTACTCAGAAGATGTTGCTGAACATATTTTGGGGTTTTTGGCAGTAACCCATAACTGGATTTGACAATTCATGCCTAAAGTACAATGTGTGTGAAAAAATAACACAAAAAGTGACTACCTGAAAGTTTGACATAGAGCTAGTGCATGGAAAGTGTTAAAATACAACTCTTTGAAGCACCCTAGGGTGTGCCCTTTCTAAAAATATATGGTTTGATGGGGGTAAATTACTTTGGCCGGCTTCAAAAATGTCCCAAATAGGACATGGGTGCATGATGACGAAATGTGAAAATTCCAAGTTGGAAAACTGAAATGCGCACCCCCCAAATAAGGCCTTTTAGCCCCAAATGACCCGACATACCTATACTTGGGTGGTATCAATTTACTCAGAAGATGTTGCTGAACATATTTTGGGGTGTTTTTTGGCAGTAACCCATAACTGGATTTGACAATTCATGCCTAAAGTACAATGTGTGTGAAAAAATAACACAAAAAGTGACTACCTGAAAGTTTGACATAGAGCTAGTGCATGGAAAGTGTTAAAATACAACTCTTTGAAGCACCCTAGGGTGTGCCCTTTCTAAAAATATATGGTTTGATGGGGGTAAATTACTTTGGCCGGCTTCAAAAATGTCCCAAATAGGACATGGGTGCATGATGACGAAATGTGAAAATTCCAAGTTGGAAAACTGAAATGCGCACCCCCCAAATAAGGCCTTTTAGCCCCAAATGACCCGACATACCTATACTTGGGTGGTATCAATTTACTCAGAAGATGTTGCTGAACATATTTTGGGGTGCTTTTTGGCAGTAAACCTTAAAGTTCACAGTACATGTATTCTTAAATTGCGTTCAAAAAAAAAAAATCACCAAATTTTTTTTTGTTCTCAAAATTTGGCATAGATTTGTGGTAAAATGGTTTGCATGGAAAGAGTCAAAATACCCCAAGTTTAATACCTTGATTTGTGTACTTTAAAAAATATGTATATGTGGAGGGTTATTCAGGAATTAGTGACAGATATCAGTGTTACAATGTCACTATCACTAGTTTTGAAAATAAACTCTTTGGAAATGGCAAAGTGCTACTTGCACTTATTGTTGCATAAAATAAGGAAAAAAGCGAGGAATATGTAAACATTGGGTATTGCTAAACTCAGTACTAAATTTAGAAACTACTAAAGAATTAATTTTTTTTGACGGTTGTTGATACATAAGAAATTTTGGGGGTCAAAGTTCGAAAAAGTGGTGTTTTTTTCAATTTTTGTGTCATATTTCACAATATTTTTTATAGTAAATTATATGAAATGATGAAAAAAATGGTATCTTTATAAAGTCCATTTAGTGACGAGAAAAACAGTGTAAAATATGTGTGGGTTACATAAACGAGTAAGAGGAAAATTTGACGTAAACACTAAGAGCGCAGAAACGTAAAAACAGCAGCGGTCACGAACGGACGGATTCGTGTAAAACCGCCCGGTCACTAAGGGGTTAAAAAGTTTTTTTGTCTGGGGGGAGTTTAATTAAATAGGACCTAGGCTGTCATCTAAAAATAATTAGCACAAAATGGTCATAATGAGCGCAGCGCACATAGGTGAACTGTCTCAGCAGTGAAGGGGTTAAAAAGCAAACGCATGTTAAAATTGGGTATTTCTAGTCTCGGACAAAATTTTGAACCTATTTAGCCGGGTCTTTTTGGGTGGTTGTAGATTTTTGGGTATTAAATTACGAAAAAGTGTGTTTTTACCATTTTTTTCCTCATATTTCATATTTTTTTTTATAGTAAATTATTCGATATGATGGAAATAATGGTATTTCTAGAAAGTCCATTTAATGGCGGGAAAAAGGGTGTATAATATGTGTGGGTCGAATAAACGAGTAAGAGGAAAATTTGTCCTAAACACTAACAGCGCAGAAACGTAAAAACAGCAGCGGTCACTAAAAGACGGATTTGTGTAAAACCGCCCAGTCACTAAGGGGTTAATTTTAGCATTTCTGGTGTTACATGCAGTTGTTCATTTATCATAGTACCAGAACATTTTTTACCTATTTTAGAGTATAATTTCCTTTGGACTTTTTTTCCTTTTGACAGCTTTGTATTTCTATTTGATATTGGTATGGCTAAGCCGAGGCATCATAAAAGTTGTAGCTGCAAGCGATACATTGAATAAACAAAGACCCTCTTTATTTCTCAGTGTGCCTGATGGCCATATTTCTATTTGTGAAGTTATTGTAGGGTTGGCTACCCTGGCAATTGGAGCAGCTGCATTATATTCACATTTAAGGATACAGTTTTTCTCCACTAGGTGCACTGAACCTCTCTTCTGTTTTAGCGTCCCTTTAGGCTGGCCGTCCACTGGATCCGTATTCGGATGACCGACTTTTTCGTCAGACCATGGACGATGTCGGTCGTCCGACCAGGTCAGACTAGGGTCGTCCACTGCGTGCGATCTGTCATGCGACCACAGATGATCCAGATCGAAATCAGACAGAGGTAGAGTGCAGAGGCTGCCAAAACCAGAATGAACTGGTTTTGTATATAAAACCAGCACATCCGGCTTTTTGAAACACTCAGTCCTTTTTAAAAAAAAATACTTATAAAAATTGTTCAGAAGAAAAAAATATGTTTTTTTAAAAAAATTACATTTAAAACCTATGGGATATGCAGCCAGTTTCATAGTAGTGATTGGTCACCTGGTATTCCTTTTTTATTTACCTGTAGTGTATAGTTTCTGCATGTTGCAGGGTGGCACTTTTCATGCATTGCCCATCAGCTTGAATAAGTGAAACCTGACCAACTTGGTAACCCTAGTGTCTGCATAGTTATATATTTTGTGTCAGTAAGCAGGTGGGAAGGCAGAACAAATTAAAATAACCTGCAGCCTCCATCTGCCACTTCCTTTGACCTTTCCAGATCAAAATCAATACAAATTACTCACCTGATCAGCATTTCCACATCCATCTTGTCTCCAGGGATCTGTCCGATGTCTGCAATTTTCCCCTCAAATGGAAGGCATCGCACATCTGATGGCATCTTTCTCCGTCGCTGGAAGTCTGACGTCAGACGCAATGGACGATGGTCCATTCACCTGCATGTTGTAGGATCGGTCGGACGACGAGACGCGATATTGGATGATCACACCATCGCACAAATATGGATCCAGTGGATGGCCAACCTTAAGCTGGATGTCCATTGGATCCGTAGTCGTGCGACCAACTTGGTCGTCAGACTAGGAACGATATCGGCCCTGCGACTTGGTCTGACGAGGGTCATCCACTGCATCAGACTAGCGATCAGCGACTATGGATGACTATGGACCTAAAAAACTGTTTATTCTTGGTTTCTTTTTTTCTGACACTATTGCATATTGCATTGTGCTTTTGGAAACACTGCAGTCCTATGTGTGCGAAAATGGATATGGAGGAGCTGGATGCGCTAGTTCGGGGTGTGTGTGTTTTAATCCCTTTGCTGAAAAGGACCTAAAATTCATTCACCCTGTACCCCAACCAAACATGGCTAGTCCCACCCATCTCCCATACACAAAATATACATTTAAATATCAATTTTCTTTATATAATAGTGTTTTTAACTCCCCTAAATAACTTCTCAGGATCCATCTCCCCCTCTCTGATCGTCTGAGTTGCTTGTGCGATATTTCCCAAATTTTTGGTCTGATCGCTAGTTTGCAGCAGACTTCAAAAGTCGCTGGAAGTCGCAAGTCTGACGCAATGGACGGTGGTACATTCACAATAGTGTTGGTGGATTGGTCTAACGACACGGACGACTTTGTGCGATGTCGTCGCACGAATACGGATCCAGTGGACGCCCAGCCTTAGGCTCTTTTTATGGTTACAGTATTTCAGAAACAGGTTTCTGTTTATTGGTCCTGTATATCACAAGTGGGGCTTAGATTAGCAGGTCGCTGTTATCAGCTCAACTGGAATAAGTCCCTATTTAGTTGCAAAGTACAATCAGAAATCATTTAAAGTGATCCATCCCTAAAAGCAACTAATATTGCTTTAAGTTCACTTAAAGTCATTTCTGGGATGTTCTTTTCACACGGTTAATCTGTAATCTTGTGAAACATAGGAAATAATCACAAGATTGTTTCAGGTTTCAATCATGTTATTAGTGGATAGGCATAATAAATACAAACAATAATGACTTAATTTACCATACAAGGCACAATTTGGAAAAAAGAATTGTGAGCAAACCATCACATTTGTTTCCTCTTTTGTAATGGAAAAAGTAAATAAATAATATATTAAAGATTATAACAGTAAATAGCACTGCCTTTCCCATGCGACAAAAGAAAAAAGAAATGACATTGTTTTAAAATTGAAGTTGTGTTCAAATGCATTCATCTGTTTATTACCATAAGATGCTTTCAATGTTCATGACTTGCATATGTTATAGGCGTACATTTTTTTTTATTATTCTTGCAGCCAGTCTGACAGCTTGGCTGGAAAAATGGAATAATTGCACATGACTTGCAGCATTTAATCTATTCACAGTTGAATATAATTATATATATATACAAATGTAGGCCATTACCTTTTAACCTGTCTTCACTGCATTTATAATAATGTATTCATAAATCTTTTAAGTGAATACTGGATTGCACAAGAATAATATATAAATAAATATGTGAATCTACTGGAAAACTAAAGAAGCATATTAATGCAAACCAAAACCTTTAGAACTAGAATTAGAATACAAGATGTAGGGCGGAGATTTTATATAGTATTGTGATGTGGTGAGTAGGAGCTGGATTAAGATAGTTATGGGCCCTGGAGTTTATTGGTGGGCCTATTTTTGGAATTGCAGCAATGAAAAGACATTCTATTTTATATATTGGCAAATAGGTGTGTACAGCTATGTGAACTGGTGTGTGTATATATAACTGGGCAGATACATACAGTGTATATAACAAGGCAGCTCAGCATTTACAGCTGGTTAAATTGGTATATATAACTAGACGGCCAAGTATATACAGTTGAGCAACTTGGAAGCTACTGTATATATACAGATGGGCATATATATATAACTGGACAGATATGTATATTCAATTACTGTAGGTACATAGGCAGGGCTAGATTTCTCTATGGGCTTGGAGCTGAAGATTTTGGTGGGCTTTTAATGGAATTTGGCCAAAATGAAAATATATTTAGGTTATTTAACACAGGTATATCTAACCAGGCAGATTCTGTGTGAGTAAATTTCCATTCATATTTCAATCATATAAAGTGTGTTAAATATTCACATTTTATCATCCAAACTTTTGTGGTTATATAGTCTATAAGGCATTCTTGTTTAAAAAAAAAATTGAAATGGGAACCTATTGAACTGCATTTGTCTGAGAAAATACACAATTTAACCGTGTGTTTTGAGGGATGGTGTTTTATGAATATTGAATAATAAGACTATAAGGTCTATTCACTAAAAGTGAAACTCAGGAGAACTTTTGGAGAAGTGAAAATTCTAGGTCAAAATAGCGAAACCAGAAATATTCTCCCATTTATCTCACTTTCCAAATCGGCTATTTGGTCTAGAGTGTCCTCTTCTCCTGACGATTCTCCTGAGTTTCACCTTTTAGTGAATAGACCTGTATGTATAAAACCCTGAACTTGTTCCCAGAGTGGGAAATGAGAAGGTGAGTAATGGCAGTGGTATTGCTCGTTTTATACGTGACAAATTGACTTTGGAACAAACAACAAATAAATAAATACATTTAAAAAAAATGTAATTCTTCTGTTAGATTTGACATGGTATGTTTGGGATCAATGCAAAGGCCAGACTCTGACCTGTCCAATAACACCTCACTTGAATTTGTGCGGTGTAAAGATTCGAGGGGTGCCGGACAAAATCCTTACAGCCAGGTTCCCTAATGCCAACATCCCGACGGCCAACTTCCAGACAGAACAAGTGACGGACATCCCAACTTCCCTACACGGCCAACTTCCAGACATCCTTAATCCCAGCGGCTAACCTTAAAACTATCACCCTAACCCTAAATTTAAGGGGGTTAGGGCTAGGTTTAGGGGGGTTAGGGTTAGGGCTAGGTTTGGGGGGTTAGGGCTAGGTTTGGGGGGTTAGGGCTCAGTTTAGGGGGGTTAGGGCTCGGTTTAGGAGGGTTAGGGCTAGGTGTAGGGGGTTAGGGTTAGGGCTAGGTTTAGGGGGTTAGGTTTAGGGGGTTAGGGTTAGGGCTAGGTTTAGGGGGTATGGGTTAGGGCAAGGTTTAGGGGGTTAGGGCTAGGTTTAGGGGGGTTGGGATTAGGGCTAGGTTTAGGGGGTTAGGGAGTAGGGTTAGTGTTAGCCGTTGGGATTTTGAATGTCTGGAAGTTGCCCGTCAGGGAGCTGTCTGTGTAGGGAAGTTGGCCGTCGGGATTTTGGCATTAGGAAACCTGGTTGTAGGGATTTCAACCCAAACCCAGATTCGAGATTTAGAGTTCCAAAGGGCTCCTCGCTGCACTGCAGCGGTTTAGGTTTTTGTGATTGTGAGTTCCTACGGGAATAGGGCCCTCATCTCCTCCTGTACTGTTTGTCAAATGTTGTTCAATGTATTGTAACCCTGTCTATACTGTGCTTATTGTACAGCGCTGCGGAATGTGCTGGCGCTTTATAAATAAAGAATAATAATAATAATAGGTTTTTGATGGAACAATTTGTAATAACTGATTGTGCCATCGCCTCCTCACTTTTTGGTGACATGAGAAATGAGATGGTGAGTGTCAGGGTGGCACCAGGTATGGGCCATGGTGAGACCCATGTTCAGGGGGTTTGAGCCTTTAGCACAGGAATACGCTGATGGTACCTTGGGGTAGGCTGGCTGATGCAGGAAGGAATCCATGGCATAGTACATAAGGGTATGCAGAGAGAGCAGTCAGGACCAGTGACGTGCGGTGAGGTCAGTGGCTGGTGAGGCACTGGCTAGTATCAGAGCCAGATATACACGGGTTACATAGGTTCAGTGCTCCCAGGAACTGGCTGCTCTCAGTCCTCCCCAGGAACCGGCTGCTCTCAGTGTGTGCGTCAGCACAGAGAGGTGTGTGTGTGTGTGTCAGCACAGAGAGGTGTGTGTGTGTCAGCACAGGTAGGTGTGTGTGTGTGTGTGTGTGTCAGCACAGAGGTGAGTGTGTCAGCACAGAGGTGTGTGTGTCAGCACAGAGGTGTGTGTGTGTGTGTCAGCACAGAGGGGTGTGTGTGTCCACACAGAGAGGTGTGTGTGTGTCAGCACAGAGAGGTGTGTGTGTGTGTGTCAGCACAGAGAGGTGTGTGTGTGTGTGTCAGCACAGAGAGGTGTGTGTGTGTCAGCACAGAGAGGTGTGTGTGTCAGCACAGAGGTGTGTGTGTGTGTGTGTCAGCACAGAGGGGTGTGTGTGTGTGTCCACACAGAGAGGTGGGTGTGTGTGTCAGCACAGAGAGGTGTGTGTGTGTGTCAGCACAGAGAGGTGTGTGTGTCAGCGCAGAGAGGTGTGTGTGTGTGACTGTGCTCCACAGCAATAAACCTCACAGTAATGTACCTATATCAGTTTACTCAAACTCCCCAGCAGAACATTACACACACATACACACACACACACACACACACACACACACAAACACACCCAGCAGAACATTACACACACCCCAGCAGCACATTAAACACAGGGCCGGCGCTTACGCTAGGCAAGCTAGGCGCCCGCCTAGAGAGACCAACACTCACACATGGGTTTGATGTGATGGGTCTCTCCGCTGGCCGCTGTCACGCCGCTCTATCACGCTGCGCGCTTGCTCTGGCCTCTGGGCGCAGCTTGATCATGGAAGACTCACAGTGGCTGTCCATACTAAGGGGGCGGGGTTATCCCCGCTTCCCTCACTCTCTATTGGACAGCCACCGCGAGCTGTATTCCATGATCAAGCTGCACCCAGAGGCCAGAGCAAGCGTGTAGCGTGTGAGAGCAGCGTGACAGCAGCCGGCGGAGAGACCCATCATACCCAGCCATGTGTGAGCTACTGGGGGCAGTATACACCCATGTGTGAGCTACTTAGGCAGTATACACCCATGTGAGAGCTACTGGGGGCAGTATACACCCATGTGTGAGCTACTTGGGCAGTATACACTCATGTGTGAGCTACTGGGGCAGTATACACCCATGTGAGAGCTACTTGGAGGATATTTGGAGACAGATACGCGGGTCGTTCCTCCTCCTCCACCTGTTCAGGTTGATGGAGAGACGGAGTATGAGGTTAGGAAAGTTCTAGGCTGTTCAGGGGTGCTCTGCAGTACCTGGTCGATTGGGTGGGATATGGTATCAGAAAAGGTGAAAGTATATAACCCAAAAGAGAGACTACTGCAGTTCACAGCACTCTCCACCACATTGTGCTAATACGACAACTATAAGACAAAGAAGAACTGCAGTAAACAATACAACCTTTAGAAATGGTCGATATCTTTGGTTTGGCAGCAAGATATTGGATGGGTACCAGTAGCTAGAAGCATAAGTAAACTGTCATAGCATAACACTGTATGAAAATTTAATAAATGTAAAATCCGGCAAAAAAGCCACTCACAAGATAAGTGGCACACGTTACAAATTGTGTGCACGTAAGCATTTTAAACATATTCGTCCATATAATCACCACCACCGGGATGCGTGGTCCTCGAAAAGGAGAATCCTGGCCAGGGTAGACTCCGAGAAAGCCAATATAGCTGTCCAGTAGAAGCAAGTTCTCGCAGACCAGCAGGTCAGACGACCGGAAGCTTAGGCTCCTCTGCAATCCACGAACAGCAGGCCGGCGGGAGGACGATAAGATCGATAGAACACAAATCAGCTCGACGCGTTTCGTCCCTAGGACTTAATCATGAGCTGACTTGTGTACCACAAACATCTTTCTTTTAAGTCTTCCTTGATCTTCATTATGGGGAAAACCAGGTCACCTGTAGACATCAGAAGCGATCAGCGTCATCGGCAGCCTCCACAGTGCGCTCCGGAAATGACGTCACCTCTCCCGAGTGTCCATCTTGTTCCAGGGCATACGTAACACGTAACCCAAGCATATTAAAAGAGTGGGCAAGCATTTAAACTCACCGACGCGGATCAGAATGACTAACAAATACATTGTATACAATTAATAATGGCGATAGACGAACCTAAAAAAACACAGAAAAAAAGGCCAATACATAGTATACACAGTATAACAGCATATTAGATAAAAATGAGACAGACCCCTATCCCATGTAGTAAGAAACCATGAAGACCATAAAAAACTAGCAAAAATAAAACTTCAATAAAAAAGTCTCAATAAAAAGAGTCTCAATGATCTCTAAAAAGGATCAAAATAAAAAGTGTACTAATATACTCATAGACACGATTGAAGATCGATATCGATGTCAAGACCCGGCGGTTTCAAGGTGCTTGAGATAGGGCCTTAGCTGCATCCCCTCCCCTCCAGTTTAGTTTAACCCTTTCAATACCTAACCAACTAAACGTGGCGAAACTAAAACTTGGGCACTTGCAGCAGTGTCTAGGCACACTATGTTTATCACTACGTTTTCTAATGTTATAAAAATGTTCGTAAATACGCTCTTTTAACTTACGCTTCGTTTTCCCAATATATTGGGCCCCACATCCACATTGGAGGAGATAAATTACATTGGTGGTATTACAGTTAATAAACTCCTTGATGTGATATTCTTTTCCAGTTCTCGTACTTTTAAATTAATCAACTTTAACTTTAAGATCTCTACACATCGAACACACTCTGCACTTAAAAAAGCCCTTTGGCTTATTGAGCAAGGAATGGATATTAATCTCCTTTTTATTTTCAAATGGTAGAAGACTTGGGGCCAAAGTATTCTTCACCGTATTGGCTTTTCTATAAATAACACGAGGAAATGCTGTTTGGATATGTTTGGATAGGACCTGGTCATTTTGAAGGACCGGCCAACATCTAGAGAGAGCTTTTTCGATATCCCTACTTCTCCCATTAAATTTAGTTAAAAAAACAAAATCCCATTTGGTTTGATCTTCTAGAGATCTTGGTTTACGTTGGAGTAGGTTTAATCTATCTACACTCTTTATTTCTTCTAGGCTTTTATCGACTAAGGATTTGGGGTATTGTTTATATAAAAACTTTTGAGAAAGCTCTCTACTTTGAGTAATAAAGTCTGACGTTTCTGTACAGTTGCGACGAATACGTCCAAACTGATTTTTTGGAATATTATTAAGCCACTTCTTATGGTGGCAACTGTTATAATTAATATAAGAGTTTTTATCAGTAGGCTTAAAAAAAGTTTTAGTACAGAAATTCGTATCTGTGATAAAGATATTTAAATCCAAGAAATTCAGAGTGCGGTCCCCCACCTCCATAGTAAATTTCAGGTCAAAATTATTAGTATTAACAAAATCAAAAAACCTATTGAGATCGTCCCTGCCTCCATTCCATACAATGAGAACGTCATCTATGTAGCGTCGCCAGAGTGCCAAATTTGCCCTGAAGGGGTTGTTCTCCCATATTGCCTCTTGCTCCCAATGGGCCACAAAGATGTTGGCATACCCCGGGGCAAACTTGGCACCCATGGCTATTCCTGTCTTCTGAAGATAGAATTTATTTTGAAACCCAAAAAAATTATGAGTTAGGCAGAATCGAATAGCCTCACATAGAAAAATTCTCTGTTCTCTTCTGATCTCATGATCTTCTTCTAATCTATTATTAATCGCTAATAGGCCCTTTTCATGTTCTATAACTGTATATAGGGATGTCACATCCAAACTAGCCAAGATGTATGTCTCCTTCCACTGTAAGCCTTGTCAAATCTCCATGAGATGTCCTGAGTCTTTTATATAGGATGGCGCCAGGGGAACATACTTTTGTAGGAAGCTATCAATATATTCAGACAAATTAGCTGTAAGTGACCCAATGCCACTGATGATGGGGCGACCTGGAGGGGATATTAGTGATTTGTGTATTTTAGGATTATGATAGAAGATGGCCAGTCTCGGAAAGGGGGTAAAAAGGAAATTGTGCTCCTCTTTAGAAAGTATACCCTGGGCTAGTCCTCCCTCAAGTAGTGTCCCCATCTGTTTTAGATAGTCTTTTGGCCCCAAGTCTTCTACAATTTGAAAATAAAAAGGAGATTAATATCCATCCCTTGCTCAATAAGCCAAAGGGCTTTTTTAAGTGCAGAGTGTGTTCGATGTGTAGAGATCTTAAAGTTAAAGTTGATCAATTTAAAAGTACGAGAACTGGAAAAGAATATCACATCAAGGAGTTTATTAACTGTAATACCACCAATGTAATTTATCTCCTCCAATGTGGATGTGGGGCCCAATATATTGGGAAAACGAAGCGTAAGTTAAAAGAATGTATTTACGAACATTTTTATAACATTAGAAAACGTAGTGATAAACATAGTGTGCCTAGACACTGCTGCAAGTGCCCAAGTTTTAGTTTCACCACGTTTAGTTGGTTAGGTATTGAAAGGGTTAAACTAAACTGGAGGGGAGGGGATGCAGCTAAGGCCCTATCTCAAGCAGAAACTAAATGGATATTCTATATGGACACCTTGAAACCGCCGGGTCTTAACATCGATATCGATCTTCAATCGTGTCTATGAGTATATTAGTACACTTTTTATTTTGATTATGATCCTTTTTAGAGATCATTGAGACTCTTTTTATTGAGACAATTTTATTTTTGCTAGTTTTTTATTGTCTTCATGGTTTCTTACTACATGGGATAGGGGTCTGTCTCATTTTTATCTAATATGCTGTTATACTGTGTATACTATGTATTGGCCTTTTTTTCTGTGTTTTTTTAGGTTCGTCTATCGCCATTATTAATTGTATACAATGTATTTGTTGGTCATTCTGATCCGCGTCGGTGAGTTTAAATGCTTGCCCACTCTTTTAATATGCTTGGGTTACGTATGCCCTGGAACAAGATGGACACCCGGGAGAGGTGACGTCATTTCTGGAGCGCACTGTGGAGGCTGCTGATGACGCCGATCGCTTCTGGTGTCTACAGGTGACCTGGTTTTCCCCATAATGAAGATCAAGGAAGACTTAAAAGAAAGATGTTTGTGGTACACAAGTCAGCTCATGATTAAGTCCTAGGGATGAAACGCGTTGAGCTGATTTGTGTTTTATCGATCTTATCGTCCTCCCACCGGACTGCTGTTCGTGGATTGCAGAGGAGCCTAAGCTTCCGGTCGTCTGACCTGCTGGTCTGCGAGAACTTGCTTCTACTGGACAGCTATATTGGCTTTCTTGGAGTCTACCCTGGCCAGGATTCTCCTTTTCGAGGACCACGCATCCCGGTGGCGGTGATTATATGGACGAATATGTTTAAAATGCTTACGTGCACACAATTTGTAACGTGTGCCACTTATCTTGTGAGTGGCTTTTTTGCCGGATTTTACATTTATTAAATTTTCATACAGTGTTATGCTATGACAGTTTATTTATGCTTCTAGCTACTGGTACCCATCCAATATCTGGCTGCCAAACCAAAGATATCGACCATTTCTAAAGGTTGTATTGTTTACTGCAGTTCTTCTTTGTCTTATGGGTGGGATATGGTCCGGAGGACCGGTCCTGGATTCCGGCTTCCAACATGTCTGCCTCTAGGTTGGTCAGGGCATGCCATGCCTCGCACCCCGATCGCCCTGGTGGTCGTCCTGCCACTCGCCCCAGTGGTCGTCCTGCCACTTGTCCTGTTGGTCGTCCGGTGGCCTCCCGTGGAGAGGGGGGTACTGTAACGTTGGGGGCTTCCAGCCTTTCCGGTGTGCTTGAGGGCAGCATGTCTGATGCTGCTCGCTCACCAACACCCAGTTTAAATTGAAATAGGCAGGGAGGTGGCTGCATGAGGTGCGGCTTGAGAGGGGGCGTGGTCTGGTGAAGTTCTTTTAAAAACCAACAGTTCCTTCTAAGCAGTGCCAGATCGTGGTTATCCATACCTGAGCTCCTTGTACCTGAATTCTCTCGTGATTTAACCTGATATTGACCTCTGCTTGTTTTCTGACTATTCTGCCTTCTGTTGCCCTAGACTATTTTCTTGTACTATGCTTCTGCACTGATATCGACCCGGCTATTCCATTTGACTATTCTATACTCTGTATTCCTGATTCTGGCTCGTCTGACTACCCCCGTGTTGCTGACCTGGTTTTGTATTACGACATTGTCTTTGATTAACCCTTTCTGTCTAGCTAGTATACCTGGCCAATTCTAAGGACCAGACAGTTAGGGATTCTTCTACGGCTACCCTGTTGGTAGCTTTTGGGCTCTGTGGAGTGTTGGGCTTTAAGGACTGCGTGGTGGGATCCGGGAACCGTGACCGTGTGTTTGCGGGGCAGCTGCATACGCTACATCTCCGTATTCAATAGCCATCATAAACATTTGCTGTACAATCTGCTTTCTTACCGCGGGGCTCAGGCAGGATTTGTTTCTGTAGAGGGCACCTAGTTTGGGGTAAAGTTTAGATGAGAGTTTTTCAATGTGGGGGCCAAAGGATAGATTTGGGTCTAACCACATACCTAGATATTTGAGAGAAGTGACTGTGGTCAGCATGTCATTTGATTTTGTCCTGACACATAGATGGGGATTTTGCAATTTATGTAGTTTAGGTGCTGTTCCAAAGAGCATTGGTACAGTTTTGTCAGTATTTAAGAAAAGTTTGTTATCTGCAATCCACTTAGAGGAAACAGGAGGACCGATTTGAAAGAGAGTTCTGTTATCTCTCATACTACTGTTACTGATTTATTAGACCAATGGCCTCTAGTTGTCCTAGAAATGATTTATTATAAAAACTAAACATTTGATAGCAACCACTTGCGCTAAGATAGAGTTGCTGATGACAAATTTGCATTTCAGAACTATCCATTTCACTAATACAACTTGGTCTCCACGTGGCTCTGGTTTCTATATTTTACTTTTCTATGAGTGATCCTTGTTTACAATTAATTATTATTTAGAATCACAATAAGATACTTTCAGACATACAATGAATAATTTGACTAGTCAATGCTTACCTACATTATTCACTCATTTATATACCTGGGAAATACAAGCTTATTACAATTATTCCATAACAAATTTAAATGAGTATAAACCTCGTGCCCATTGTACTTCCTATTTGCTATATGTATGTAAAAGTATTGAAAAATGTTCAATATACTAACATTTTCTCATCGAAACCACTGTTTGCTGGGAAACCCTTTGCAACATCCAGGAAATGCAACTTCTAATTCTTTTATCTCGATCTTGTGGCTTTCATTGGGGATATATGCTTATAGGTTATCACGTTTGCTAAATTATTACAAATGCTTGATAATACCTCCCGGCCAAGTTTCCGTATTCTGTTTTGACCTATGTGCCAACACAAACATTGCCTTGTCACATAACCTTAAAACCAGTCTATTTGACGCTTCTGATTATAGTCACTTTTTAAGAGTTGCACCTCACTCTATTTAATAAAATATATAAAACATCAAAAATGTTGCCACCATCAGCAGTCAAATCAGTTTCCCCTTGCCTGCTTTTCTTTAAAAAATCTGAAGCAGTCATGTTGAATAATAGGAGAATTTCCAAAAGTTATTTCCTTGTATGCATTTTTAATAGAATACTTTATTGCCTGTGTTTGTTGATCCACAAATATATTGTTAAAGTGTTAGCAGACACAATCTAAAATTCACAGCATGTTTAGGGCAGTCAAAATGCTTGGATATGTTGTATATCGCTTGATCATAAAGTTCTACTAAATATAATCAACTTAAGGGGTTTTTGAGAAAGCACCGAAATTTATGTGAAATTTCAGTGCTTTCTGGTTCGGTGCATTTCAGTGCGCTTCGGCAATTCTAGTTCACCGACTCTGCAGTGAATTTGCTATTCACCACAGGGTCCTCGAAGTGCGCCGACCATGGAGCCACTGAAGACCACAGAAGAACGCCGCCATCGAACGCTGCCAAAGAAAGCCGAACAGACTACCGAACGCCACCGAAGTGCTGGCTGGGTGGAGTAGAGGTAACATCATTGCTCTATAACCATGGAGAGAGACTGTGGAGACACAGGTTCGATCCCGGCAAGAGCACCTCTCCAGTAAGAAATCTCAATGTATCTTTCCTGGTAAAATCCTTTCTCAAAAAAAGTGTCCTTGGGCAAGACACCTAACGGTAGATACTCGCCACCCAGGACATACTTGAAAACGAGAGAAATCTCAATGTATCCTTCCTGGTAAAATCCTTTCTCAAAGAAAGAAAAAGAAAAAAAGAGCTGCAGAAAAAAAACCTCTGTTATTCTTTAAAAGATGTTTAAAACTATAGTATAACAATGCATGAAAATGTGTGGAAATAATAAAAATGTCCTATTAAAAATAATAAAAAAAAGCTATTAAAAAA
Source organism: Leptobrachium leishanense (assembly GCA_009667805.1). NCBI lineage: Eukaryota > Metazoa > Chordata > Amphibia > Anura > Megophryidae > Leptobrachium > Leptobrachium leishanense. The sequence goes on along the minus strand of CM019067.1, from coordinate 173,761,081 downwards.
ATGAGAATGAAAAATTTTGCCTTAAAAATCCAAAATAATACCAAAAATACTTCTAAAAAATAAATAAATAAAAAGGCTATATGGTGAAACTGAAAAGAATAAAAGGTTGAATAAAAAATTAAAAACGATAATATTTTTTAACATTAAATCCTGTGTGATTTGCCTGCTTAAACCTGTCGAAACCGAACCACCAAAAATCAGGGCATATCACTGACACTTCGGTGCAGTGTAGCATTCTCTGAATAGATTAATGATTACATCTCTATGGGACAATTCCACTGCCGCCGAAGACGAAGATCACCGAATTGCGGTGATCTGCGGTGGACTGCACCGTATTTCATTGTCAATTCGCCAAATACTTTCTGAATGGCCAAACTGTCACGAAATTGTACCGTATGATGAAATTCACTGTTTGGCACAATTCGGTGGCAAGTTCGGCACTCTTTCAATAACTCTTATAACAGGGCTTGACAAATTTGCTTTGAATCTAGGAGCCAGCCACAGAAGTTAGGAGCTTGGTTTTTCTTCAGACTAACAAAGCTTAACTAAAGATAAATGATACTTTAAGTTCATGTCATGTGACCTCTTTCCAATAAATAATTTAGGATTTTCCTGAAAGCCTGTACAATTTATCATTATTTTGAAATGTATGGCCAGACACGCCATTTACATACGTACGTACACACCAGACCTCAGATACATGTATACCAGGGAGGTGCCGTCCTTGGCGACTGGTGAGGCAGGGCCTGGCTGCTCTCAGTGCTCCCCAGGATCAGGCAGCTCTCAGGAGACTAGCCAGTTCCTGGGGAGCACTGAGCAGCCAATATATTACTCTGTATATGATCCTGCCACTGGCAAATGTGCGCATTACTTTGTATATGTTTCCCGATCACCGCCGCTGGGGTCTGCGCGCATTACTCTGTATATGTTCCCCGATCACCGCCGCTGGGGTCTGTGCGCATTACTCTGTATATGATCCCCGCTGCCCTGATCTGTGTGTGTTACTCTGTATACTGTATATATCTGTACGCATAGATACTATGACAGCTTTTCCTGTGCCATCTTGTACTGTCCAGACCTCTGCCAGCTCACATCGTGCCCATTATTCAGACGAGGAGCTGTGCCAGCTCTGTCTACACTTTAATATTGAAGCCGTGCCAGCTACACATGCCAGCTTACCATGCATACATTACCTGATGTAAGAGCAGTGCCAGCTTATAAATGGATGCTACCTAGTACAAGACCACGAGCCCTACAAGCAAAGCCTTCCAGTACAAAATCCATGCCACCCTGCTGTATTACCCGGTAAGATTCCTGCCGGTTCCAATGCAAGGAACGTGTATCCCAGTATTAGAACGGGTCGTGTCCTTGTACAATGTGTGTGCTTCCCATCACAGAAACTCTGCCAGTGCAACCCCCAGCTATCTCCGTATAAGAGCTCTGATACTTCCACAGCACTACTTAACTTTACCCCCTCTGCCAACTTATATTGTGCGGATATCTCTGTATAGAAGACCACAGCCATTGCCTTGCCAACTTATGTGCATGTATCTCTGTATAAAAGTCCAGCTGGTGTCACCTTAGGATGTGCATATGTATCTATATAAAAGCTCAGTATCGAGTTGTGCATGGAGATGAGCCCCCTCTCCCTTGGCTTCCTTTAAATCAGCAGGCTCAGAGAGGGAGGGGGCGGGCCAACTGCAGCTGTGTACATGCCTGTCACTGGGGTCTGATTTATAACCCCAGACAGACGCGCTGAACCAGTGGCGTAGCGTGGGGGGGGGGTCTGGGGGGGCCGTGGCCCCGGGCGCAGTTTTGTTAGGGGCGCATTTGCGCCCCTAAAACTGGCCCGGGGGTTGAGGGGACCCAGATGCCGGGCAGCGCGGGAGTGCCTGCCCGGTCCTGAAGAGTCCGTCCTGTTAAAGGGAAGCGGCTGCGTGCAGGCGCAGCCGATCACGTGGTCCGGCTAATCAGGTGGTACTGAGTCTCTGTACCACCTGACTGGCCGGACCGCGTGACCTGCGCACGCACGCAGCCGACTCCACTTCAACAGGACGGACTCTTCAGGACCGGGCAGGCACTCCCGCGCTGCCCGGCATCTGGGTCCCCTCAACCCCTGCCGGAGCTGGAGCAATTTCCAGGTGAGAGCTGGGCAAATCCATGTGTAAGCTGGGCAAATTCATGAGCTGGGCAAATCCATGAGCTGGGCTAATCCATGTGTAAGCTGGGGCAAATCCATGAGCTGGGCAAATCCATGAGCTGGGCAAATCCATGAGCTGGGCAAATCCATGAGCTGGGGCAAATCCATGTGAAAACTGGGGCAAATCCATGAGCTGGGCAAATCCATGAGCTGGGCAAATCCATGTGCTGGGCAAATCCATGAGCTGGGCAAATCCATGAGCTGGGCAAATCCATGTGTAAGCTTGGCAAATCCATGAGCTGGGGGCAAATCCATGAGCTGGGGCATATCCATGAGCTGGGCAAATCCATGAGCTGGGGCAAATCCATGAGCTGGGGCAAATCCATGTGTAAGCTGGGCAAATCCATGAGCTGGGGGCAAATCCATGAGCTGGGCAAATCCATGAGCTGGGGGCAAATCCATGAGCTGGGGCATATCCATGAGCTGGGCAAATCCATGAGCTGGGGCAAATCCATGAGCTGGGCAAATCCATGTGTAAGCTGGGCAAATGCATTAACTGGGGGCAAATCCATGAGCTGGGCAAATCTATGAGCTGGGGGCAAATCCATGAGCTGGGGCATATCCATGAGCTGGGCAAATCCATGAGCTGGGGCAAATCCATGAGCTGGGCAAATCCATGTGTAAGCTGGGCAAATCCATGAGCTGGGGGCAAATCCATGTGTAAGCTGGGCAAATCCATGAGCTGGGGGCAAATCCATGAGCTGGGCAAATCCATGACCTGGGGGCAAATCCATGAGCTGGGGGCAAATCCATGAGCTGGGCAAATCCATGAGCTGGGGGCAAATCCATGAGCTGGGGGCAAATCCATGAGCTGGGGCAAATCCATGAGCTGGGCAAATCCATGTGCTGGGGCAAATCCATGTGTGAGCTGGGGCAAATCCATGAGCTGGGGCAAATCCATGAGCTGGGGCAAATCCATGAGCTGGGCAAAAATCCATGAGCTGGGGCAAATCCATGTGTGAGCTGGGGCAAATCCATGTGTGAGCTGGGGCAAATCCATGTGTGAGCTGGGGCAAATCCATGAGCTGGGGGCAAATCCATGAGCTGGGGGCAAATCCATGTGTGAGCTGGGGGCAAATCCATGTGTGAGCTGGGGCAAATCCATGAGCTGGGGGCAAATCCATGTGGGAGCTGGGGGCAAATCCATGTGTGAGCTGGGGCAAATCCATGAGCTGGGGGCAAATCCATGTGAGAGCTGGGGCAATATCGATAACGTGTCCACAGGTGGGGGCACACAATTCTTGGCTGGCCCCGGGCAGGCGCAGCCGATCACGTGGTCGGCTAATCAGGTGGTACTGAGTCTATGTACCACCTGACTGGCCGGACCACGTGACCTGCGCACGCACGCAGCCGACTCCACTTCAACAGGACGGACTCTTCAGGACCGGGCAGGCACTCCCGCGCTGCCCGGCATCTGGGTCCCCTCAACCCCTGCCGGAGCTGGAGCAATTTCCAGATGAGAGCTGGGCAAATCCATGTGTAAGCTGGGCAAATTCATGAGCTGGGCAAATCCATGAGCTGGGCAAATCCATGTGTAAGCTGGGGCAAATCCATGAGCTGGGCAAATCCATGAGCTGGGGCAAATCCATGTGTAAACTGGGGCAAATCCATGAGCTGGGCAAATCCATGAGCTGGGCAAATCCATGTGCTGGGCAAATCCATGAGCTGGGCAAATCCATGAGCTGGGGCAAATCCATGTGTAAACTGGGGCAAATCCATGAGCTGGGCAAATCCATGAGCTGGGCAAATCCATGTGCTGGGCAAATCCATGAGCTGGGCAAATCCATGTGTAAGCTTGGCAAATCCATGAGCTGGGGGCAAATCCATGAGCTGGGGCATATCCATGAGCTGGGCAAATCCATGAGCTGGAGCAAATCCATGAGCTGGGGCAAATCTATGTGTAAGCTGGGCAAATCCATGAGCTGGGGGCAAATCCATGAGCTGGGCAAATCCATGAGCTGGGGGCAAATCCATGAGCTGGGGCAAATCCATGAGCTGGGCAAATCCATGTGTAAGCTGGGCAAATCCATGAGCTGGGGGCAAATCCATGAGCTGGGCAAATCCATGAGCTGGGGGCAAATCCATGAGCTGGGCAAATCCATGAGCTGGGGCAAATCCATGAGCTGGGGCAAATCCATGTGTAAGCTGGGCAAATCCATGAGCTGGGGGCAAATCCATGAGCTGGGCAAATCCATGAGCTGGGGGCAAATCCATGAGCTGGGCAAATCCATGAGCTGGGGCAAATCCATGAGCTGGGGCAAATCCATGTGTAAGCTGGGCAAATCCATGAGCTGGGGGCAAATCCATGAGCTGGGCAATCCATGAGCTGGGGGCAAATCCATGAGCTGGGGCATATCCATGAGCTGGGCAAATCCATGAGCTGGGCAAATCCATGAGCTGGGCAAATCCATGTGTAAGCTGGGCAAATGCATTAACTGGGGGCAAATCCATGAGCTGGGCAAATCTATGAGCTGGGGGCAAATCCATGAGCTGGGGCATATCCATGAGCTGGGCAAATCCATGAGCTGGGGCAAATCCATGAGCTGGGCAAATCCATGTGTAAGCTGGGCAAATCCATGAGCTGGGGGCAAATCCATGTGTAAGCTGGGCAAATCCATGAGCTGGGGGCAAATCCATGAGCTGGGCAAATCCATGACCTGGGGGCAAATCCATTAACTGGGGGCATATCCATGAGCTGGGCAAATCCATGAGCTGGGGCAAATCCATGAGCTGGGCAAATCCATGTGTAAGCTGGGCAAATCCATGAGCTGGGGGCAAATCCATGTGTAAGCTGGGCAAATCCATGAGCTGGGGACAAATCCATGAGCTGGGCAAATCCATGACCTGGGGGCAAATCCATGAGCTGGGGCAAATCCATGAGCTGGGCAAATCCATGAGCTGGGGGCAAATCCATGAGCTGGGGGCAAATCCATGAGCTGGGCAAATCCATGAGCTGGGGCAAATCCATGAGCTGGGGCAAATCCATGAGCTGGGGGCAAATCCATGAGCTGGGCAAATCCATGTGCTGGGGCAAATCCATGTGTGAGCTGGGGCAAATCCATGAGCTGGGGCAAATCCATGAGCTGGGGCAAATCCATGAGCTGGGCAAAAATCCATGAGCTGGGGCAAATCCATGTGTGAGCTGGGGCAAATCCATGTGTGAGCTGGGGGCAAATCCATGTGTGAGCTGGGGCAAATCCATGAGCTGGGGGCAGATCCATGAGCTGGGGGCAAATCCATGTGTGAGCTGGGGGCAAATCCATGTGTGAGCTGGGGCAAATCCATGAGCTGGGGGCAAATCCATGTGTGAGCTGGGGGCAAATCCATGTGTGAGCTGGGGCAAATCCATGAGCTGGGGGCAAATCCATGTGAGAGCTGGGGCAATATCGATAACGTGTCCACAGGTGGGGGCGCACAATTCTTGGCTGGCCCCGGGCACTGAAAACCCACGCTACGCCACTGCGCTGAACGGTCCGGCAGTAAAGTGGGAAGCTGCTGATACAGATCTCAGCGTGCACACAGCTTGCCTCCACGGACGAAGCCTTATAAAAGGCTTCTTGTCCAGTGGGTGGAGGACCCAGCGAGCGGCCGCTCACTGGAATGCGGGGCCTGGCAGAATGGGCTATGTAGACAAACCCAGTGGCACGGACAGCATTTCTTGTCGCCATGGCGTCCTCGCGCTGGGGATTTGTCGACCCCTGTCTTATAAATATTATTTAGTTGTCATAATGAAAATATTGGAAAAGAGCATTTTGGCATAAAGGTCTCAACAGTTTCATTTTGACACAGTGATTCAGAAATTTTCAGTTTCAAAATATTTAACACCTCCAGCTACACTTATTTTTAAAATTTTAGTTTCTGCTTCAGAAATCTACACTACGCGCCCCCCCACTAATAACCAATTCTAACTCCCTCAAACTTAACCCCATGCTCTATATAAAACCCCTGAATCAAAAATATAAAATTGTACTCTTTTTATATTTCTTTCTTCTTCTTTACTCGTATAGACACCGGCTCTGTTTCTTCCTGCAAACCCTGATAATCTGATGGATACAAACAGAGTTAAAAACAAGGGGGGTGTTTGTGAGGGTCCTGAGAACGAGCAACAGCACAATGGCCTGCTCTACGGTGGGTGCCCGCTCAGGTCTCACAAACAAGGTTTTAGCTTGCTTGTGCCATTACAGGGATGAATTTTCCATATGCAAATCAGCCTGCTCTCACCCAGAAAGGGTGACCAGTGCTGACTGCCAAGGACGTCATCCCTGCACGAGAGGTGCAGCAACCCCGACGATCGTTTCGGCCTTCTTGGGCCTCGTCAGGAGGGTATAGCTGACACCCCTCTAGGCACATCAAGCAAGGGGTCCACGTCTGGATGACCCTTTACAATTATAGTGAAAAACAAGGGGGGTGTTTGTGAGGGTCCTGAGAACGAGCAACAGCACAATGGCCTGCCACTATAATTGTAAAGGGTCATCCAGACGTGGACCCCTTGCTTGATGTGCCTAGAGGGGTGTCAGCTATACCCTCCTGACGAGGCCCAAGAAGGCCGAAACGATCGTCGGGGGTTGCTGCACCTCTCGTGCAAGGATGACATCCTTGGCAGTCAGCACTGGCCACCCTTTCTGGGTGAGAGCAGGCTGATTTGCATATGGAAAATTCATCCCTGTAATGGCACAAGCAAGCTAAAAACCTTGTTTGTGAGACCTGAGCGGGCACCCACCGTAGAGCAGGCCATTGTGCTGTTGCTCGTTCTCAGGACCCTCACAAACACCCCCCCTTGTTTTTCACTACAAACAGAGTTATCCAAAGAGAGCAAAACTGGCCCTGAAAGTGCACCGAACAGGGCTATTCAAAAGCTGGCAATTCGCAAAATATAGGCAGCAGTGAACTCCTCCATAGAAAAGCAAAGGTTAATCTATTGAGAGAACACTGAACAGCACCGAAATGTCAGTGAAATGCTCTGATGTTCGGTGCGTTCATTCGGCAGGTTTAATCAGACGAATCCCATAGGTTTCAATGTAAAAAATATTCCTGGTTTTATTGAATATTTATTAAACCATTCATTCTTTTAATCTGAAACTAAAAGGCTCTTTATTTATTAAATTTTTAGGATTTCTTATGCATTTTTTGGGATTTTTTCTGTGAATTTTTTTATGATTTTCTTTAAATGGCGATGTTTTACTTTTCTGTAACAGACCTTTTTATTATTATTCATAGGACCTTATATATTAATTCCTGGCATTTTAGTCAAGTAGTTTATTTTGCAAACAGCTTTTAAAAGTTGCAGTGTTTTTTACACAGTTCGTTGGCTTCTACCGACAGCTGTTATGCGCTCTATTCAGCAGTTCTGCGTCAGATTGTTGGGTGTGCTCGGTTTTATTTTGGCGGTTTTACTTAAATTTTTCAGTTCGATGCTTCGGTTCTGTGGTGTTTTTTTGGATGCATTCGGCGAATTTTCCCTGCACTTCGGAGACCCTGTGATGAATGCCGAATTCACCGCAGGGTCAGGGAATTTGATTCCCTGAAGTGCAGAGAATGGTGGAATTTCGGTGCTCATTGAATAACCCCTATAGAATGTCTTCCTAACTCTCAACTTTACTACTGACTGACCTATGTCTTAGCATTGATTCTGATTTCTGTATCACCATTTTGGCTGAGATGGTGGTCAGCTACATCTTCTGATCACTGACATGGCTTCATCTACAGCTCTTGCCTTATCTTCTAGCATTAGAAGCAGTAAGGGGATAACGGTACTCAAAAACAATGCAATGGTGGTTTAGAATGTCGGTAGAAATTAGGCGCCCAGGGGTCCAGGGAAGCTTGAGCTTGAGAAAGGCTGAGTGTTCAGCTGAAACGATGCAGCTGCAAATAAAATATGTCCTTGCTTTTTTATCTTCCAGCATTGACTGCTGATATTAATGGCCCAATATCTTGCTTTTGAGGACCAGCACATAACTGACCAATATCCACCCATCTCATCGATTGCTGTTGTGCTATATAGATTAATAAGAAAAAATGTGTGTGGCCTTGGAAACAGTTGTGGTTGACCTAATTACTTATTTTATGGTTGCTGGTGGAGGAGCACTACTCCTTGAGTTGGGGTTGTGTATACCTTTGTGTGGTCCAAAACAAACAGATTTTTCCCTCCTGGGGGTGAGGTTTTCAGGTTCTCTGTCATTCACACCACACTGCTCCCAACCCTAAGGATGTCCATGACTAGCAGAAAGCCTGACATTATTTCATCATATTTGACTAATGACAGAGAGGCACGTGATCAAATTCTCCTGACAGATACCGTATACACCCAGTTAAACATAACTGGCTGATAATCTAACCCTTAAAGTTCCACTTCACCCAGGATTTGTAAATAATCAAGGGGCAATAAATTTATTATGAATGAGTGGTGTCCAAAATTCATAAATGTGTGCACAGTCCAAAATTTCTGTGAGTTTCAGCACATTTTGGAAAGCAATTTTTATTTGGATTTGGGAATTTTCTGAATTAGCCGATTTGGATCGATCTGAAATTTCTGAATATTTTTGAAAATGTCTGAAATTTTGCAGGTCCGTGTATTCGTGGCCCCTATATCCTCTCTATACTTCCCTCTATAACACTACCCCTTTAAGCCCCCCTCGTTACCTCCTCTGCCCTTTATAATATACCTTCTACACCCCCAAAGGTTAGATAGGTTTAGGGCTAGGGTTACTTCTAGGGTTGTGTTACCGTTAAATTTACTACTAGGCTTAGTTGTTCTGTTTGTGCTCGGGTTACTGTTAAAGTAACAGTTACTTTTTCGGTTTAGGGTTTTGTGGCATTTGTGTTAGACTAGGGATAGGGTCACTTCTAGGGTTGGGTTACTGTTAGGGCTAGGTTTACTGTTAGACTTACTTGTTCTGTTTGTGTTAGGTTTACATTTAGGCTAGGGTCAAACGAAAGCATTTTTACACGCGAACGTAAAAAAAAGTGCGTCCGAACGCATTGACGTAATTTTTCACGGAATACGCGAAAACGGTCATACGATGCGCATTTTTGTGCGTGATTTTTTACGGATCCAAACCAGGAAACTTTGGGTGTCTGGACGTTATGTAGGCTGGACATGAGCAGCGTCTGACGTCTCCAAATCACGCACACACGCCGCTAGTGGACGCAGCGCACTCTGTACGTCCGTACTAGCGGTTCTGCGTTCTCAAAGAAATGCGTTCAAATTCCACTTGCATTGCACGGCCGGACTTTTGTGCGGCCGTACTTCGTTTATTGGCTGTCATTGCCCGTCATTTGCTGCTAGTGCGGCCGTAATTAAGTGCGCCAGAACGCACGTTAAAAGTGCGCTGGTCTGACCCCAGCCTTACTCTTTAAGTTTGTATTAGGGCTAGTATTGCACAAAGATTGCAATTGTTTCAGGTAGCAAAATGATTTTAAACTGATCTGCAGATTTTTGGATTAATTAAATAAAATTTTATTATTTTTGGTAATTCGGAATTTCAGATGCTCCCGAATAGCCAAGATGCTGGTTCGGGAGAGTCTAAAATTCCAAATCGCAGAGATACTGAGATTTCATCCAAAAATTCATATTCAATCATTTAGGAACCGATGGTTACTAAATTCCTTTACAGAATATTCTTTTTCCTTAACTACTTAGCACAAGTTTCCATTCAGGTTAACATGGGAACACAGGTGTTTCTATGGTCCTTTATATGTCTGACAAAGCATATGGTACAGATAATTGCTCATTAACAACACCATACTGGAGTTCAGAGAAAGAAATGGTCACATTTATGTGAGTAGTGAAATAACCCAAAAAACTGTAATAAGGCCCAGGTTGTAAATTGCTAGATAAACATTGGTGAGGCAAACCAGATATAATGGTATGGTAAAAAGCTGCAGGGAGTAATATTGAATGGAACCTCAATCGGAGAGTCAAGCTCACATGGTGTAATTAAAACTTCGCTAATAAAAAAAAAGGGGAATAAATGAGGTTACAGACGTGAAAATTTGTATTTAGATCCTTCTTGAAAAATATAAAAAACATGTATTTTACCATTTGTTTCCTTCAGTAGTGGGCATTTTTTTTGGGGGGGGGTTACTACAGTACAGTAATGGCGATAAAAATCTACACAAAGTCCACCAAACATGTGATGCATGCTCACCTTGATACCAGCAAAGCATGTTCATACCACGAATGAATACCACTAAGGCTAGGGTCAAACGAAAGCATTTTTACACGAGAACGTAAAAAAGTGCGTCCGAACGAATTGACGTATTTTTTCACGGAATTCGCGAAAACGGTCATACGATGCGCATTTTCGTGCGTGATTTTTTACGGATCGTCAATAAAACACTTCTTGCGTCTGGACGTTATGTTGGCCGGACATTAGCAGCGTCTGACGTCTCCTAATCACGCAAACACGCCGCTATGCCGCAGCTGCGCACTCTGTACGTCCGTACTAGCGGTTCGGCGTTCTCGAAAAAATGCGTTCATTTTCCACTTGCGTTTCGCGGCCGGACTTTCGTGCGACCGTACTTCGTATATTGGCCATCATTGCCCGTCATTTGCTGCTAGTGCGGCCGTAATTATGTGCGCCAGAACGCACGTTAAAAGTGCGCTCGTCTGACCCCAGCCTTATACCTTCAGAATACCCGTTTCAATTCAAAAGACTTCAGTTCACCCTAAAGGTTTGTTTTGCGATGACATCAATAAGTCTCTGCGGCAGACTTTGAAGGTAGAGGGATTGACCTGAGAGAAGTCTGCTTCTCACATGGGCAGTTTTACGTTACGTGTTCCAGAGTGAGCTCACCTAACTCTCTGCTGATCCGAGCACCTGAAAAGAGAACCACTAATGTAGTTTACAAACAAGTACTCAAAATAATTTTTTTCCCTATGATCCAGATGCCAAAAAACAAAATTATTATTTTTTGTCTGTCTCATTGTCTGTTTGTATTTACAACACAAAAACAAGTCTTGGACGCATATGAATGAAACAACTTTGTTTTGTAGCCAATAAGCCCTGACTAACGTCTGCAATAAACATTACTTATTACTTTAAGACATCATCCTGTAAATTATATTTTGTACAGTTTGGACAAAGAACTCATGTTTCTTTTATAAACAAGTGTAACAAATCCCAAAATCCACGTGGGCAAAAGCTAGTCTATAAATAAAATATATCAAGGAGAGCATGCGTCACTTTTGGGGGACTTTGTGTAGATTTCTTTTTTGACATTATTGTACTGTAGTAACCCTGTCCGCCCCAAAAAAATGCCCCCTGCTGAAGGAAGCAAAATTCCTAGGTAAGTTTTGAAAACAGATTTAAGGTTCTATACAGGATAAAACAACTGTAAGTGGAGGAATATTTTAATTAGTAAAGTATTTTAGATGTTCTCATAGGCATGGTTATTTTTTCTTTTGGACCACTAATTTGAAATGCCTATAGGCATGTCAGCTGTACCAGCTTGATGAGTTCTGTGTAGGCCAAAACAATCGTCAGGAGTAGCTATATCTCTTGTGCATAGGAAACTTCCTTGGCATTTCCGTTTTGGCCTTTTTTGGGAGGATGCAGGCCGGTTTGCACATGTTATAGAATCCTCATATATGACACCACCTGTCACTTTAACCTATACAATACCATACAACAAATGAACATAAAATGCATTTGACATCAATTCTATTTTGTTTTGATTGTAAACAAACAGTTATTTAGTACTAATGGTAATTTGGTAACCACAATTAACAAAACCACATCCTACGTATCTCATACAGTACATTTAAACAGTTAAACACAGTTTAATTTTCTCCTGCATAAAGATAATAACTATAATAAAAATTACACAACTGCGTCATTTGGCAAGTGATTGCAGGAATATGTTATGTCACATTGAAAATAATGTTGGATGCTGTCACAACTTGCAAATGACTGTCAGACTGCTGTCAGAATGTTGTCAAAACTGCTGTAATCGTATAACTGCTGTAATCATGTAACAACTGTAATCATTCTACCAAAAACACTCTCACTATCTGTGAGCGTCATTCATAGCTGTTTATTACTGAGGTATAGAGTGTACTTGAAAGCATTTACACTGTTGGGGTTATTCAGTGAACTGGGAATTGACGAGCATTTAGAAAGGTTTGGCAAAATGTAGGACTACATAGCTGAGCTGGAACAACAACCTGAACTCTGGTCTCAGATCTGCACATTTTCCAGGTTAGTAAATCCACCTGATCCCCATGAGAGTAACCTAGCTGTCCTCTTCGCTGAAAATGAATTTTTATAAAGCAGCTGTTTTGGAAAAAGATGTTCCAAACTTTTTCTTCTATTTCAGAATTCATATAGAGACATATTTTGTTCATAGACGAAGAACAGAAAATATGTGACACTGCTTGAGTTTCATGAAGACATAGGCCAAGAATACTCTTGGAAGACTGGTTGTTTTTACGTTTAAACAACACAGTCAGGGTTATTCAGAGAGCGTGAAAAGCAGGAGAATGACTGGAGAATAACTGGAGAATGAAAAATTCTAGGTCAAAATAGCCGATTTGGAAAGTGAGATGAAAGGGAGAATTTTTCTGGTTTGGCTATTTTGACCTACAATTTTTCATTCTCCAGTCATTCTCCTGCCTTTCACGCTCTCTGAATAACCCTGAGTAATTTCAATTAATTAGATCTGAAACGTGGGCTCTTCTATGTTTTAAAAGAAGCTAAAGAGAGAAATGTAACTTGTATTACTTATGGAAGATATGATAAAATAGAGAGCACAAAATAAATTGATAGGTAGAGCCTTGATACAACGTGGTGATATGTACTCCCTATGACTACCAGCCACACTGATTTCCTTTGAGATACCTCCAATGTGTTTTCCTCTTCAGCTTATGGCACTTTTTATTTTACCTCTAGCATAGACCAGTTGCTCCCTAAATTACCCTCTTCTAGACTACTGGGGTTTCACCCCACAGCAATGTGTAGGATAGGTGGCGCCATACTCCCGCACAGTACTTGAACTCTCAGTTGGGACAGAGAAAGAAACACTGTTTCAATTCTTGTGATATTTTGTCTCTTGCGAGCTCTTCTGTATACATGACCATACTCCTTAGTGATTTCTGTTCTATCCTATTTACCTGTGCCCACGAAGGCCCGTTTTCCTACTATGACAGTTTGTCACTACTCTGTTATGTCTGGAGATGCTACATTGACTTATTGTTTGTTGAGGGACTTTACTAACCTGCTTCCTAAACAAGCCTGAAGGAGTTCCTTGGCGATATTCCGATGTTTAAACTGGATTAACTGCGTGCATACTCTAGCGTCATATGTTTTAAAAGACAAGGGGCCACATTACAATCTTGGTGCTAACATTAGCGCTCACCTGAGTGAGCCTTAACGTTAGCCCTGGTGGCCACCGCACATTACAATCCAAACGATAACGGGTTAGGTAACCCGTTTGCGTTTGGTACCTTGCGCTTTTAGCGCAAGGTTACTGTACCTTGCGTTCCCTATACTCTATTAACTGCTTCGCGCAAAATCGCACGCGCAGCGCTATTTTTTTGGTGCGCAGCGTTAAACCTTAACACGTGTAAATTAACGCCGGTATTACAATCCAAGCGCATTTTTTCATCCGTCAAAAAATAACGCGCATAAAAAAGACGCGCAAAAATGCGCGCGCATTAACGCTGCGTGCAGAAATCAGTGGGCTGACTGTTTTTTCACGCGATTCAGCCAATCTGAATTAAGAACCACAATTGTCTCCCGTTAAGTTTTTGTGCCTGTCAAAATCAATCTGAGTATATTTGCTGCAGCAACAATAAAACACGCACAACCTCTCAATTTCATTGTTTGTGTATGTGTAGAATGTGTAAACATACTTTGCTGTATTTTTATTTTCGGGCTGGTGTATTTGGGTTCGGCCAGGACGTTCAGATTTGCCATTAACACCAGCTTTTAAAAGACGTTAAAATTATGCGCGCAAACATTGCCCATTAAAATTTGCACATAGATTGTAATACCATCCACGTACCAGCGCACAAACGCATTTGCGCTCACAATGTTAAGTATAGGACGCGCAAAGTACATTACGCTCGCCAAGGGTTCGCGCAGGTTCACCAGCGGTAAACGTTAACACACATTTTTTGCACAGACATTGTAATATGACGTTCTGCGCAAAGGGTTTTGCCCCTCGCGTTGATGCGTTTTTGCGCACGCGGTAACGTTTGCGCGAAGTATTTAATAGAGCCCAACAAGGGGAGCGCAAAGTCCTAACGTTGATTAATGTCCGGCTGCGGTTAACAAAATGTTAACCACAGCCTGGACTTGGTGCTACGGATTCCGCTGGTGCAGAATCTGTTAGCACCAGCAGAAATCCCCCCCCAAAAATCAGATACTCACCTAGTATCCCGCGACGAGGACCGCGGCTCTGTCCGCCTTCTCTGCCGCCGGGAAAAGAGGGAGAGACTGGGGGAAAAGTCCCCCAGTCTCTCCCTGCAGATCACTACGCCGACCTGCTGGATCTCGCAAGGCAATGTAAAGTAGTGAGTGTACACAGCTTGTATAACAGTGTATATTTGCTGTCCCCTCAAAATATCTCAACACACAGCCATTATTTTTCACCAAGAGATCTGTGCAGTCATTTTCCTTATATGTGGGGCAAAGCATTCAGTCCCAGGGCTTGTTAAGGTGCAGTTTAGAGCATTTTGTGAGCCTCAGTTGGAGGTATGTCAAGGGGTTTACAAGCATTTGAGCAGGGTGAGGTTAAAACTGTTATTTGAAATAAAGAAGTAGTTTTGAACCCAATGAACAAATCGGATCCAAAAAGATAGCGGAGCCCAAATTACCAGCGTGATTAGGATTAAACCTTAGTTGGACATAACGATGAAAAGAAAAGAGAAGTAATATTAGTGGCTATTTTTTCTGGCCCATTAGCTAATATACTGATGCCACTTAAAGCTGGTAAAAATTTGATTACATAAATTGGAGGTAAATTAGCAACTGTACATAGAAACTAACAATAACCTTTATTAAACATATACAAAAAATATACAAAAGTATAACTAAATTGTGTGTATAGACAGTGGTTCACAGCTGTTGAGATTTGTACCAGTGGAACCATATGGCAGACTAGTCAATATTCGCATATGTCGGATGTAGTTTATACACTTAAATATCTTTAATCACCAACCCTATATATATGCATTGGGAAATTAGTGTGTATATGTGTAGTTCTAAATCGCTATTAACAACCGATTGAATTGTGCCCCCTCCACCTGAATAACCATTAGCAGTGGGGCTAACTCATTTAATTTGATGTACCATGATTTGGATTCTCATCAAATGCAATAGCAGTTGGGATCACTCAACGAACAACGAACAGCTAATTACAATGACCAAACCACTTACATAATTGAAATAATTTCACCAAAGTGGTAGCTATTTAAACTAGGCGTCAAGACATAATTAATTAGCATATCATGGAATTGAATTGATTAGATAGGAATGCCAGGTATTCAAACTATAGATAAATTAGATCTCTTGTTGGGAGATCAAATAACAAGACTACACAATTAAATTATATCATTGGTAAAGTCCGTCATAACATAGGCTATACTTGGTTAGTTATAACCTTTCAATCAATTCTAGAATGCGAGTCTTAAAACACATTACCACTAATGGTCATAAAAGGTAGTTCAGGTTATTACGGCCAAAGTAATTGCTGAAATCTAGGCAAGGTCGCACCGAGACTTATTTGGCAATCCAAAGAACAAAATTGATTGTATATACCACACTAAGCCAGCATCAATAATAGGGTGTGTCCAACAATTAATATGGGTAGATTGGCGTCTGAATGGGCGTTCAAAAGATGACGTACATCTATTTCTATAGATAACTGTACCATTCTTATAGGGATAAATACATGCTAGTGGTGTTATTTGATGAGTTGCAAAATTTGGAGAATCTCCACAGTGATAGTCCAAGGATAAACAATTTGTGAGTATAACACCGAATTAAGCTGCCACAAGGGTCGGGAGCTTAGACCAGCAAAGCAATTGATAATTAGATAATTGAAAAGTGGATTCTTTTGCTATGCTGTATCTCGGGTTGAATATATATGCACACAATGAATATTGGACCAACCAGTTCAACGTTTGTTTAAAGGATTCCCACAACGAGCAATCCAGTGCTCTGAAAATCAGAAAATATTGAGTATAACACCAATTTCATCTGCCACCCACGTCAGGGGTTCATCAGCATAGCGGATAATTTCCGATAGTAATTTCAGCAGTATGGAATATAGCATATCCCTAATATACCAGTATTCTAAATTCTGTACTATCCCTAGATAGGCACACAATCATACATAAGACTAAGTCTGCCAAGATCCAATTGCCGGATCAAAACATCGCCGATAAATCTAAAATCAATTCGAAGTTGATACGCTGTATCAGAGATTACGATACTGGGAACAGTGCAGTAAAAAGAATCATGAACAGATATTGGCCGCTATTGATTCTAGATCCACATCTAAAAGAGTCTATAGGTCCTCATGCTACCATTACGAACAGAAGATGTAGGAACCTATTAGTCCATAGCCATTATGAGAAGACAACATCACAAACAACTAGCTGGCTACGTAACAACTTAAAAGGGACTTATAGTTGTGGGAGATGTAAGAGCTGTGCCAATATTCTGAAGGATTCTAAAGCGATACAGGACACTAGGCAAGAAAAAGTTTTTGAGATTCATACCTTTTTCAATTGTAATACGTCAGGCCTAGTATATATGATCACATGTGGCTGTGGAAAAAAGTACGTAGGCAAAACCTTCCGTCCATTTAAATATAGGATTAGAGAACACATCAGATCAGTCGGTGGACATGTAGACACCCCGGTAGCTAGGCACGTGAGACAATGCCAAGGAGGAAGTACTACTAATATGAAATTTTGTGGAATTGAATTGGTCAAACACCCACAGAGGGGAGGAAACTATGATCTAATCTTAAAGAGTAGGGAATGTTTCTGGATTTACACCCTACACACTTTGGCCCCTGAAGGTTTAAATGAGGGATTCACTTTTACTCCCTTCATTTAATGATCTAATCTTGCTAAGAATTTATAAACAGGTTTAACGATTAAGCGATTTATATATATGTCTTCTTGGGAAGCCTTCTAAGTGAAGCCTTCAAAGTGAGCACTTAGAGATATCCTGGTGAGTGATTTTGATTTTTGTTTCAAACAGATCTTTTCTATTCATCTTAAGGTTTTAAGTTAGGTCTGGTGTGTAAATTAGGTTAGGCTGGTGACTCATTCCTCTTACTGATTAGCATACAATTGGAATCAATTGGACGCTATTTGCTAATGTGGTTAAACGTGTCCACGCCTTGCTGGGGGAGGTGTTCTTAGGTAACTATATAAAGCTTGTGGAATATTAGCTTGGTCTAATTGAGCTTGGGAAGCCTTCAAAGTGAAGCCTTCAAAGTGAGCACTTAGAGATATCCTGGAGATACTCTGGAGGTAGTCTGAGGTTAGACAGGAGGTAGAAAACCTACAAAAAGGTAGATTTGTTGGTTTAAATCCATTCTTTTATAATGGCAGGCTTGGTCCAGTGTAAGAGCTGTCATGCATTTGTTTTTAGATCCAATTTTGGAGGTTTGGAGTGTGCCTGATATGTAGGCAGCTCTCTTTATTGCAGCAGGAAATTGCCTGTTTGAAGTCTGAGATTTGTAAATTATCTGTTAGACAACTCAGGCTATGGCTATGACTGTTACAAAGCCACTGCCACAGAGGCCTCCTAGGAGCGGCAGATGGACTACTGTAGGATCTGGTAGACTTAGAGTTGTGGATAGAAGGCAGTCCCCACAGTCTGTGGCTCTTCTTAATCTTTTGAGGCACTTTCAGAGTGTAGTGATGAGACGGAAGTAGGCTCAGACACCATAGTTGAGGAACCACCATCCCCTATGCCTAAGGTATGCAGGACTGCAACCAAGAACAATAAGGAAAAGGTGGGACATGATAGAAGGCAATTGTTGCTGGGTGATTCTATCATAAGAGGTGTTGAGCTGGAGAGTAGTGGTTTGGTGAGATGTCTTCCTGGGGCTACTGCTCCTAGAGACAAGAGACGTATTCTCAATATTGTCAAACAAGCAAAGCAGCCAGGGGAAGTGGATGTTCTAGTCCATCTAGGGACAAATGACTTGGCTAGCAATGAGGTTTCTGAGATTAAGGATGATTTTGTGTTCTTGGAGGTGAAATACGAAATACAGCAGATTGCGTCCACTGTGTCATTCTCTGAAGTTTTGCCTGTGCATAACATTCAGGATAGGCAGATGCGCAATAGGGAATTTAATTTGTGGCTTCGGGAATGGTGTCGAGAGCAAGGATTTGGCTTTGTGTCCCATGATAGCTCTAATTGGAGCAGAAAGGAACTGTATAAAAAAGATGGTTTGCATCTTACTCATAGGGGAACATATGTTCTCAGTGAGAAGTTCAAAGGTTTCGCAAAGAAATATTTAAACTATCTGCCTGATTGTCCCCAAAACTAAATCGGAGGGTGCAAGCAACATGCGGGGAAAAAAATGACAAGCTCAGAGTCGTGTCTATAAATGCTCGCAGTTTAGTCAATAAAATCAATGAACTGGAGGCAATGATGGCAGCTGAAAAAGTAGGAGGCAATGATGGCAGCTGAAAAAGTAGATTTAGTTGCGGTTACTGAGACATGGTTCAGTGAGAAAAATAACTGGGACATAACAATGCCGGGGTACTCTTTATATAGAAAAGACAGAGAAGGTAGGAAAGGAGGAGGAGTGGCCCTGTATGTGAAAAACAACATAAAAACGAACCAAATAAAAGTGAGCGAGGTGAACATAGAGTCAGTTTGGGTTACGCTAACATTTGGCAATCATACAGTAGCTCGTGTAGGTGTGATCTATAGACCCCCTGGACAAGTAGAAGAGCTAGATAATCTGCTGCTTGAGGAAATAGCCAAAATGGCAATGAAGGGGGAAGTTATTATCATGGGGGACTTTAATCTTCCTGATGTGAACTGGAAAACCAAAACAGCTGGGTGCACCAGGAGTACAAATATTCTAAACTCCCTACTGGGATTATCTCTAACACAAGTAGTTGAGGAGCCGACCCGTAAAGAGGCCATATTGGATTTAATACTCACAAATGGAGGTTTGGTATCGGACGTTGTTGTAGGTGAAAATTTGGGATCTAGTGATCACCAGTCAGTATGGTTTAATATAAGAACAGGGATGGAGCCGCACCACACAAAAACAAAAGTTTTAGACTTTAAAAAGTCAGATTTTTCTAAAATGAGATTTTGTGTGAAGGAGTCATTATCAGACTGGAGGAGTTTAAAGGGAGTCCAGGAGAAATGGGATTATTTAAAGGAAGCATTATTGAAGGCCACAGGCAATTGCATTCGACTTGTTAGCAAAAACAAAAAAGGGAAGAAACCACTGTGGTACTCTGCAGAAGTGGCCAAAATAGTGAAGAACAAAAAAGACAGCATTCAATAATTATAAAACAACTCAGAGTGAAGAAGATAGGCAAACCTATAAGATTAGGCAGAAAGAGGCAAAGCAATTTATAAGCTTCCAAAGCACACGCAGAAGAGAAAATAGCTCAGTCAGTAAAAAAGGGGGACAAAACATTTTTTAGATACATAAACGAGAAAAGAAAAGTAAAACAAGGATTAGTTAGATTAAAAACAAAGGAAGGAAGGTATGTAGAAGAGGATAAAAGTCTCGCTGACTGCCTCAATGAATATTTTTGTTCAGTCTTTGCAGAAGAAAAGGAAGGAAAGGGACCTCAGTTAGGAGGAAACACTAACAAGACAATTACATATCAGTTTACAGAGGAGGAGGTTCTACAGCAGCTGTCTAAAGTAAAGACAAATAAGTCAATGGGGCCTGATGGGATCCACCCTAAATTATTAAAAGAGCTCAGTGATGTAATAGCAAAACCGTTAACAGATTTATTTAACCAATCCTTGCTAATGGGAGTCGTCCCAGAAGACTGGAAATTAGCAAATGTTGTGACCATTCACAAGAAGGGTAGTAGGGAGGAATCTGGGTACTATAGGCCAGTTAGTCTTACGTCAGTAGTGGGGAAATTAATAGAACCATGTTAAAGGAAAGGATTGTTGAACATCTAAAAACACATAGATTACAGGATCAGAAACAACATGGGTTTACCTCAGGGAGATCATGCCAACTAATCTTATTGATTGTTTTGATTGGGTAACAAAAATAATAGACACAGGTGGTGCAGTAGACATTGCTTATTTAGATTTCAGTAAGGCTTTTGATACTGTTCCGCATAGAAGGCTTATCAACAATTGCAATCTTTGAGTTTGGATTCCAATATTGTTGAATGGATTAGGCAGTGGCTGAGTGACAGGCAACAGAGGGTTGTGGTAAATGGAGTTTATTCGGCGCAAAGTCTTGTTACCAGGGGTACCTCAGGGGTCAGTACTTGGACCCATTCTATTTAATATTTTTATTAGTGATATTGCAGAAGGTATTAATGGAAAAGTATGTCTTTTTGCTGATGACACAAAGATTTGCAACAGGGTTGACGTTCCTGGAGGGATCAGCCAAATGACAAATGATTTAGGTAAACTAAAAAAATGGTCGGAGCTGTGGCAATTGAGTTTTAATGTGGATAAGTGCAAGATAATGCACCTGGGACGTAAAAACCCAAGGGCTGAATATAGAATATTTGATACAGTCCTAACCTCAACATCTGAGGAAAGGGATTTAGGGGTTATTATTTCAGAGGATCTATGGGTAAGTAGTCAATGTAATAGAGCAGCAGGAAATGCTAGCAGAATGCTTGGTTGTGTAGGGAGAGGTATTAGCAGTAGGAAAAGGGAAGTGCTCATGCCACTGTACAGAGCACTGGTGAGACCTCACTTGGAGTACTGTGTGCAGTACTGGAGACCGTATCTCCAGAAGGATATAGACATCTTAGAGAGAGTTCAGAGAAGGGCTACTAAAATAGTGTACGGCTTGAAGGAGAAAAGTTACCAGGAAAGGCTTAATGATCTTAACATGTACAGCTTGGAAAAAAGACGAGACAGAGGAGATATGATAGAAACATTTAAATACGTAAAGGGAATCCACAAGGTAGAGGAAGGGAGTATATTTAAAAGAAACAAAGTAGCAAAACAAGAGGACATAGTCTTAGATTAGAGGGGCAAAGGTTTAAAAGTAACATCAGAAAGCATTATTTTACTGAGAGGGTGGTGGATACATGGAACAGTCTTCCAGTTGAAGTGGTAGAGGCCAAAACAGTAATTGAATTTTAGCAGGCATGGGATAGGCATAAGGCTATCCTAAACAAAAGATAAATCCAGGTAAAGTATCCATGTAATTGGGCAGACTAGATGGGCCGAAAAGGTTCTTATCTGCCGACATTTTTCTATGTTTCTATGTTTCTGTACTAAGAACGCATATATGTCTATATATTATTTTATACATGTGGTTCTAAAATAATTGTAGTATCATTACACATCTTTTTCTGTTTTCTTTTCATTTTACATTTCCTTTTTTGGTCACATTTTACACCTGTGGGTTCCTTAGTTCTATTTTGTGGAGTTCTTCATATATGGGTACTCATGCATGATCCACAACGATTGCTGTTCCGAATCCTTATTGGTGAATTTATACTAATAATTATAGCAGTTTCTCTTTAAAAGAAAAACATTTTTCCAGTGTTCTAATCCTTATGGGGGACAACTGCTATTTTTATAACCCATGTGGGCTTAGGGTGATAGATGGATAGTTTTAGAGAGTGTAACGGGTTGACGAGCCGTCACCTGTTTTCCACATAATATGTAATGTAATCACCCGTTTGTACAGACCCGAGAAATAGGATCTGCCTTAGAATAATATAAATATCCGAGTGGTGATGAGATGATTAGGTGACTTAGGATCACCACGTAATTTGAACTACGTAATTTCTCTCCGACGTCTATCCAAGTCCAATATCTATTTCTATATGCAGATGGCTTTAGACAGCCTTATTGGCCAGCGAGTCACCTGACCTCCACTATTTCGGTATGTAGTTGTCCGGTATACAAACTGGAGGAGTTCACCCAGTATCGAATTAACATTATAAGCCCAATGGTGGAAAGATGGTCACATGATTAATGACCACTGCGGAAATGGAATCAGGCAAATTCTCTTTGTCTGGTGATTAATGAGCTTAACGATGGGGACTACTATAAATATGGAACGAAGGTGTAAACACATTCATGCTTTGGACGAAGCCATGTCAATACGGCGAAACGCGCGTCAGCGTTTTTCATTTTTTGGTGATGGCCAACTGATTGCACTGATTGCACTTCTCAATTTATCGGCGATGTTTTGATCCGTCAATTGGATCTTGGCAGACTTAGTCTTATGTATGATTGTGTGCCTATCTAGGGATAGTATAGAATTTAAAATACTGGTATATTAGGGATATGCTATATTCCATACTGCTGAAATTACTATCGGAAATTATCCGCTATGCTGATGAACCCCTGACGTGGGTGGCAGATGAAATTGGTGTTATACTCAATATTTTCTGATTTTCAGAGCACTGGATTGCTCGTTGTGGGAATCCTTTAAACAAACGTTGAACTCAGTGGCGTAGCGTGGGGGGTGCCTCGGGGGCGGTCGCCCCGGGCGTAATTTTCTTAGGGGGCGCAAAATTTCAAAAGAAATTTGAACCACTAATATTTTCCAGCAGGGATCAGCAAGGTGTCTGCCGTTTTGCCACGCCGGCGGTTACTTAGCACTCAGCGTCCAGAAGGAATGACCAGGACATAAAATTCTGTTCCTGTCCCGACTCCTCCTTAACGCCGACATGAGTCACATGAAGCAGCGCAGCGTTATTCAATGGAACACCCTGTACCACGCTTGTCAGCCCCCTTGAAGCCCTGTTCCAGTTCCCCGCCGCTGGCAGCCCTGAACAGGAAGAAGGGAGGAGGCGCCTGCCCTGCAGCATATTTAAAATCCGGTCTTCACTAAGCCCCCTGGACAGATCCCCCCCCAGGCCACCAGCAACTCCACGCAGATAGGCAACACTGTATAACACCAAAGCAGCGTGACCACCCCACAGTGAGGGGGTACAGGGAGAGGGTGACTGGAGGTTCAGGAAGAGAATGACTGGGGATACTGGGAGAGTGTGACTGGGGATATTGGATAGAGAGTGACTGGGGGTACTGGGAGAAAGTGGGGGTACTTGGAGAGAGAAAGAGGGTGACAGGGTACTGGGAGAGAGTGAGTGACTGGGGGTACTGGGAGAGAGTGAGTGGCTGGGGGTACTGGGAGAGAGTGAGTGGCTGGGGGGTACTGGGAGAGCGAGTGACTGTGGTACTGGGAGGAAGTGACTGGAGGTATTTGGAGAAAGTGGGGGTACTGAGAGTGACTGGGGTATTTGGAGAGAGAGAGGTGACTGGGGGTACTGGGAGAGAGTGACTGGGTATAGTGTGAGAGTGGAACTATGATAGGGTATACTGGGACAGGGTGACTGGTAGCAGGAGCATGTGTGCTTCATTTTTTTCATTATATCAGTATTTTGTTTACCTCCCTCGCGGTATTCTCGAGTGTGACTCGGGGTTAAATTTCAATACCGCGAACGGTAACCCCGAGCCACACTCGGGCTGGATGTTTACTCACCTCCTCCTGGCTCCCTCGCTGTCCCCGCAGTGTGATCACGGCGAGCTGCTTCCTGGTAAGGCTCCCTGCGAGTCACACGATGCGGGGGGGCGGGACTAGTAGCAAACTTAGAAAAATTGGATTCTACAGTGTAAAATGATAAGTGCAATGTTTATGAACGGCCACTAGGTGGCAGTACAGGATAAGAAATAGACCATACATCCTCTCACCCTTGTTTTCAAGACAGATTTCAGTGTTTTTTGTTGTATTTTATTGAATATCATTTATTTGCATTATTTTGGATAACTATTTTTGGGATAATAAATTATTATGACGTGTTTCAAACTTTATCGGACTCCATGTATTTACTAATTTTTTATTATTTATTTATTTATTTATAAAAGGATTTTACCAGTAAGGACTCTTGATTTCACGGATTTCAGTGCGTGATTCCTAATTATTACAGGCTAACTATGTACAAAAACACCTTTCCTTTAAAAAAAATTGAGACGCTTTTAGACACGAAATTTTGAAAAAATTAGACCGCCAGGGAGGTTAATATACAATACATGTGCTTGTGGGGTAAGGGGGTCAATACTCTACTGGTAGAAGGGAATCAGGGCTTGTTACCGTGTCCACAGGTTGAGGGGGGCGCACAATTTTTGCCCTGCCCCGGGTGCTGACAACTTACGCTACGCCGCTGGTTGAACTGGTTGGTCCAATATTCATTGTGTGCATATATATGCAACCCGAGATACAGCATAGCAAACCAATCCACTTTTCAATTATCTAATTATCAATCGCTTTGCTGGTCTAAGCTCCTGACCCTTGTGGCAGTTTAATTCGGTGTTATACTCACAAATTGTTTATACTTGGACTATCACTGTGGAGATTCTCCAAATTTTGCAACTCGTCAAATAACACCACTAGCATGTATTTATCCCTATAAGAATGGTACAGTTATCTATAGAAATAGATGTACGTCATCTTTTGAACGCCCATTCAGACGCCAATCTACCCATATTAATTGTTGGACACACCCTATTATTGATGTTGGCTTAGTGTGGTATATACAATCAATTTTGTTCTTTGGATTGCCAAATAAGTCTCGGTGCGACCTTGCCTAGATTTCAGCAATTACTCTGGCCGTAATAACCTGAACTACCTTTTATGACCATTAGTGGTAATGTGTTTTAAGACTCGCATTCTAGAATTGATTGAAAGGTTATAACTAACCAAGTATAGCCTATGATATAATTTAATTGTGTAGTCTTGTTATTTGATCTCCCAACAAGAGATCTAATTTATCTATAGTTTGAATACCTGGCAGTCCTATCTAATCAATTCAATTCCATGATATGCTAATTAATTATGTCTTGACGCCTAGTTTAAATAGCTACCACTTTGGTGAAATTATTTCAATTATGTAAGTGGTTTGGTCATTGTAATTAGCTGTTCGTTGTTCGTTGAGTGATCCCAACTGCTATTGCATTTGATGAGAATCCAAATCATGGTACATCAAATTAAATGAGTTAGCCCCACTGCTAATGGCTATTCAGGTGGAGGGGGCACAATTCAATCGGTTGTTAATAGCGATTTAGGACTACACATATACACACTAATTTCCCAATGCATATATATAGGGTTGGTGATTAAAGATATTTAAGTGTATAAACTACATCCGACATATGCGAATATTGACTAGTCTGCCATATGGTTCCACCGGTACAAATCTCAACAGCTGTGAACCACTGTCTATACACACAATTTAGTTATACTTTTGTATATTTTTTGTATATGTTTAGTAAAGGTTATTGTTAGTTTCTATGTACAGTTGCTAATTTACCTCCAATTTAGGTAATCAAATTTTTACCATCTTTAAGTGGCATCAGTATATTAGCCAATGTTATTTGAAATACACTGCCAACTTGGTTAGCTGTGTTACTGTGCCGGAAGCTGTTGATGTATTCAGTCTTTGCTGATTTAGCTGCCTACCTAAATGACCGCTGAAATAAACAGGCTATTAAACTGGAATGATGTGTAAAGTATTTTTTTCCTCACCATAGAGGGCCTTGAGTTTCCTGAACAAACAGAAGGCAAACACAGTTTGGAGTAAGTTTGTCTCAATACAAATTCCCTGGCGCTCTGAGGCATACTAGTTGACTTTCTAATTAAAATGTTATGGACCCTAATACATTCTTCACACAAAAACGCACGCAGAACGCGTGAATTTGTGCACCCAGCATTAAACTTTAACGCGCGTAAATCAACGCTGGAATTACAATCCTTGTGCATTTTTTCATCCGTCAAGCAATAACACGAGTAAAACAGATGCACAAAAACACACGCGCAGCAACGTTGCGCAGAAATCAGCGTGCGGACTAGTTTTTCACGGGATTCAGCCAATCAGAATTAAGAACCACAATTGTCTCCCATTAAGGGACATATTACACAGCTGGTGCCAACTTAACCAGAGCTGTTGTAAACTTACCAGAGCCATTATAGCCAGCGGCGTAGCGTAAGTTGTCAGCACCCGGGGCAGGGCAAAAATTGTGCGCCCCCCTCAACCTGTGGACACGGTAACAAGCCCTGATTCCCTTCTACCAGTAGAGTATTGACCCCCCTTACCCCACAAGCACATGTATTGTATATTAACCTCCCTGGCGGTCTAATTTTTTCAAAATTTCGTGTCTAAAAGCGTCTCAATTTTTTTTTAAAGGAAAGGTGTTTTTGTACATAGTTAGCCTGTAATAATTAGGAATCACGCACTGAAATCCGTGAAATCAAGAGTCCTTACTGGTAAAATCCTTTTATAAATAAATAAATAAATAAATAAAAATTAGTAAATACATGGAGTCCGATAAAGTTTGAAACACGTCATAATAATTTATTATCCCAAAAATAGTTATCCAAAATAATGCAAATAAATGATATTCAATAAAATACAACAAAAAACACTGAAATCTGTCTTGAAAACAAGGGTGAGAGGATGTATGGTCTATTTCTTATCCTGTACTGCCACCTAGTGGCCGTTCATAAACATTGCACTTATCATTTTACACTGTAGAATCCAATTTTCTAAGTTTGCTACTAGTCCGCCCCCCGCATCGTGTGACTCGCAGGGAGCCTTACCAGGAAGCAGCTCGCCGTGATCACACTGCGGGGACAGCGAGGGAGCCAGGAGGAGGTGAGTAAACATCCAGCCCGAGTGTGGCTCGGGGTTACCGTTCGCGGTATTGAAATTTAACCCCGAGTCACACTCGAGAAATACCGCGAGGGAGGTAAACAAAATACTGATATAATGAAAAAAATGAAGCACACATGCTCCTGCTACCAGTCACCCTGTCCCAGTATACCCTATCATAGTTCCACTCTCACACTATACCCAGTCACTCTCTCCCAGTACCAGTCACCCTCTCTCTCCAAATACCCCAGTCACTCTCAGTACCCCACTTTCTCCAAATACCTCCAGTCACTTCCTCCCAGTACCACAGTCACTCGCTCTCCCAGTACCCCCAGCCACTCACTCTCTCCCAGTACCCCAGCCACTCACTCTCTCCCAGTACCCCCAGTCACTCACTCTCTCCCAGTACCCTGTCACCCTCTTTCTCTCTCCAAGTAACCCCACTTTCTCCCAGTACCCCCAGTCACTCTCTATCCAATATCCCAGTCACACTCTCCCAGTATCCCCAGTCATTCTCTTCCTGAACCTCCAGTCACCCTCTCCCTGTACCCCCTCACTGTGGGGTGGTCACGCTGCTTTGGTGTTATACAGTGTTGCCTATCTGCGTGGAGTTGCTGGTGGCCTGGGGGGGGATCTGTCCAGGGGGCTTAGTGAAGACCGGATTTTAAATATGCTGCAGGGCAGGCGCCTCCCTCCCTTCTTCCTGTTCAGGGCTGCCAGCGGCGGGGAACTGGAACAGGGCTTCAAGGGGGGCTGACAAGCGTGGTACAGGGTGTTCCATTGAATAACGCTGCGCTGCTTCATGTGACTCATGTCGGCGTTAAGGAGGAGTCGGGACAGGAACAGAATTTTATGTCCTGGTCATTCCTTCTGGACGCTGAGTGCTAAGTAACCGCCGGCGTGGCAAAACGGCAGACACCTTGCTGATCCCTGCTGGAAAATATTAGTGGTTCAAATTTCTTTTGAAATTTTGCGCCCCCTAAGAAAATTACGCCCGGGGCGACCGCCCCCGAGGCACCCCCCACGCTACGCCACTGATTATAGCCTATGGAGGTTTTAAGTTTACAACAGCTCTGGTTAAGTTAGCACCAACATTGTAATGCACTGCACTATTTTTGCACCTGTCAAAGTCAATCTGCGCATATATGCTGATTCAATAAAAAATGCACACACAACTTCTCAAGTACTGGCTGGCTGGAGTAGAAGTAACATCACTGCTCTGCATGGAGAGAGCCTGTGGAGTCATGGGTTCAATCCCAGCAAGAGTACCTCTCCAGTAAGTGTCCTTGGGCAAGACACCCAACGTTACATACTTGAAAACGAGAGAAATCTCAATGTATCCTTCCTGGTAAAATCCTTTCTCAAAATTTTTTTATTGGTTTGGTATGAGTAGAATGTGTAACTATACTTTGCTGCGGTTTTTTTTGTTGGGCTGGTGTATTTGGTTTCGGCCAGGTTGATAGAATTTGCCATTAACACCAACTTTTAGGATTTGCTAAAATTATGAGCGCAAAGTCTGTGCGTTACAAACTGCGCATAGATTGTAATAGCATCCGCGTACCAGCGAACAAACGCATTTGCGCTCACAATGTTAAGTATAGGATGCGCAAGTACAGTAAGCTCGCGCAGCGTTCACACCGGTTCACCCGCGGTAGACGTATACGCACGTTTGTTGCGCTGAGATTGTAATACGACGTTCAGCGCAAAGGGTTTTGCCCTTCGCGTTAATGCGTTTTTCTGCGGGCGCAAACGTATGCGCGCAGATCGTAATAGGCCCTATGAGTATACATGATGTTACCTCTCTGTTCATGAAAGGTTCACTTTAAGAATCCTCTGCAAGGCAGTTGGAATGAGAGATACTGATACCTTTTGTAGCAAGAACTCTGCACACTATGATCATGAGAGGAAATTGACAGACGTCCCCTTGATTTTTACTATTCTTAACTCTGACTCACTTCGGTGGAACTTCCCTTTATAGAGAATTCTCTGTAGTTTACAAATGTTCAACCAACATAGTTCTCTGAAGAAGATACACCTTGTTGAACTGAAACAACAGTGTATAGTGTATAACCACCTATAGTTTGTCAACAGTGTTTCATTTACCATTCCTTGTGCTTTAAAAGCATAATCTTCTGTCTAGTGTGTGCATTGAACTAAGCATCTTAATGGAAGTTGTACACTTCATGACTCATTTAGTTTGTTACCTGGATAACACCCAATAACTTATCACTTGCACTGAAAACTCATTTTCATTTGTCACCTCCACGTGCAATACTATCTGGCAGAAAACCTTTAAATAATCATACAAGAAGAATAGCTCAAAAGCTAATGTTTTATACATAGCACTTCTACATAGCACATGGCATTACATCACAGTACATATTGTACTGAATTAGCCATCACTAATAAAGGCATATAATCGTAAATGACAAAGTGGCAAGCTTAAGTATCTGTTTTGAAAAAGGTATATCTAATAAAACTATAGATTTACAAATCATGGCCTTTATGTCAAGTGAGCTGTTAAAGTTTGCAACGGTTAACATTAACGGTGGGCTTGATATTCAAAGTCAAGAGCAAAATTCAGTGCAACACAGTATTACAAACATTTATAAACTATTTCTACAAAATGCAAAAAAATCCATCTTCACCAATCAAGGGACACACAGAATGACTCTTCCATAAATATGTATAGTTCTTATTAATATTTTAGATGATGATGTGAATTAAATTAAACATTTTGATTGTTCCTTTATTATGTATCTGTAACACATGGATCATTTCTAGGCCAACGTCTACACTCTAATACCCCTTTATTTTTTTATTTTATTGTAAAATGTACTGTCAGGTTTTCTGACATTTTATTATACTTTAGTTTCATTTGACACACATAATTGGCATTGATCTGCCAAACATTCTATAACCGGAGATTTAATGTCAGGTGTATGAAAGTGTCTCTGGATTATTACATTTTAATGTTACTAAGAGGTCACTAGAGGCCATTTAAAAAATGCAGCTCAAGAAATTTGTTTGTGTTCTTCTGATTTGATCAGCCAGTGGAATCTTGACAGCCCAAATTGAGCTCAAAATTTAGATTTTATTAAAATCTCAGCTACCATAACAACCAGTGTCCTCAACTCCTCATCAATATGTAGTGCTTTAATTTAATATTCCTGCTTTGGAATCCGGAAAAGGATGTTTTCTATATAAGTTACTGTGCAAAACATAACAAAGAAAAAAATGTCATCTGCGCTTACTCCAATTATACCGTGTGAAATTAAACATAATTAGAGGTTTGGTTTCTTATCAATGGCCATTATAAGACTAAAGCTCGCCCGCCAGCGTCAAGGCACCTCTATAAGGGCGAGTCCTATCCAAAATGAAACCACAGTCTGCTGCATAGCAAACCATACCTGCTCATGCTGCTTGTCAAACATGAGATAGACTGGTGGGCCTTTATTTAAGCTCCCCCAGAAACAAAATCCACTTTGGGATCAAAAACAAAGACACAGAGCGGAAATATAAAAATAGAAATTAAATAAAGGCCCACCAGTCTACCTCATGTTTGACAAGCAGCATGAGCAGGTATGGTTTGCTATACAGCAGCCTGTGGTTTCATTTTGGATAGGACTCGCCCTTATAGAGGTGTCTTGACGCTGGCAGGCGAGCTTTAGTCTTATAATGGCCATTGATAAGAAACCAAACTTCTAATTGTGTTTAGTTTCACACGGTATAGTTGGAGTAAGCGCAGATGACATTTTTTTCTTTGTTATGTTTTATACATGTTGTTGGGCTGGATGCATTTGGTGGTTGCAGCCACCCCATCGGGGAATAGGTGTGACCCCACCCCTCCTGCACTAAGTTACTGTGCATACAGCTATTACCAGTGTCATAGCATGGGTTGTTGTCAGCGCCCTGGGCAAGGCAAGTATTGTGCCCCCTTACCTGTGGATTGCTAGTACTCTCTGATTCATTTCCACCAGTAAAGTTTTAAATCCCTTATCTTCCAAGCCCCCTTCATGTGCCCAATTCATATCATCAGCACCCTCCATGCCCCCAAATCGTGTTTTTATTCCCGTGTTTTTCTTTTCCCCAGCCCCAAACTGCACACTTGCCTGCTTGTCGTGCCAGTATGACTTGCTGCAGCGGCAGCCATTGACAGATCAAATACACAACCTGTTACCTTTATGTGACTAATTAGTAATTACTGCCACTCTGCTCCTTATTCTACATCATGTTAACATAGGAGGGAATATATATATATATATATATATATATATATGTGCTGCAAGTGAAAAGAATAAATGGTTGAATAAATATATAATGAAAATGGGGATTTTTTGACATTGAAACCTATAGAATTCGCCTGATTAAACCTGTCAAATGAACCACCGAAAATCAAGGTTAGAAATTGGGGTTAGATGCTAGGGTTAGAAATTCTAACCCTAATTTCTAACCCTAGCTTCTAACCCTGATTTCTAACCCTAATTTCTAACTCTAGCTTCTAAGTTAGAAGCTAGGGTTAGAAGTTAGGGTTAGTGTTAGGAGGTGAGGGTTAAGGAGTTAGGGTTAGGGATTAGGGTTAGGGGGTGAGGGTTGGGGTTAACCCTCGGGATTTTGGATGTCGGGTAGTTGGCCGTCGGGATATTAGATGTTGGGACGTTGGCCATTGAGGAGTTGCCTGTGTTGGGAACTTGATATGTCGGGCACTTGTTCTGTTGGGAAGTTGGCCGTCTGGATGTTGGGTAAAGCACGCTGCCATTTTACACATCTTACTATTGTCGTTTTGTTAGCTCTTTTCCCTGCCTTATATTGTAAGTGATAATGGATGTACTTTATGAAGGATGATAATCATAATACTCATTTGAGGAATGATAACAATCTGGAAAAGACCATTTATATAAATAGTTCAATGAAAGGGAAACATGTGAACAATAAAGTACCGTATTTTCTGGAGTATAAAACGACTGGGTGTATAAGACGACCCCCTAATTTTCCAGTTAAAAAATAGGTTTTGGGCTATACTCGTCATATTGTATTGTATATCCCGCGTATAAGACGACCCCAATTTTTGGGGGATGTTTTTAAATATAAAAAGTAGTCTTATACACCAGAAAATACTTTAAATGTATGCTTATTAACTGCGATATATTTTCAGTTGTCACTTCAATCCCTAAATCGTACATCAAACTCTTTTTGAACTTTGAAAAGTGTTATCAATAGAAGTAAAGGAATAGGTTGTAATATACAGGGAAAGAAAGTGTCTGATACAGTTTTCAAACATATTTAATGAAAGGAATGGATAGAGTGTCACATATTTCATTTTCTTCCACTGAGAATTTCAGATACAGCAACCCACAAATTGGCATTAAAAATAGGGATAGACTGATTATCGGTTTTGCAGATTAACGGTTGTCGATATTCAGAAAATTACTGATATCGGTATCGGCAATTTATTTGCCAATATTGCCAATAATTGGACAAGTTGGCTCACTGCAGCCGTGACACTCGAGGTCCCACAGAACTGTGCGAATCCGGGGTTTCTCCCACATCAGGCTGTAAGCCGTCACCGTAGGACTTCCCCTGCTCACTGACAGTTTTGCGCATGAGCTTGATGACAACAGAAATGGGGCTTCCATCCCATCTGGCAGGGAATTCCCTATACAGTAGACGCAGGGGTCTATTTGTCCCCTGTATTTATGGTACCTATTTCCTACAGCAGGGGTCAGCAACCTGGGCCCTCCAGATGTTTTGGAACTGTATTTCCCATGCAGCTCCAAGAACCTAATGAGTTGCTGAACATTTTGGGAGATTTAATTCCAAAACGTGGGGCAGTATTACAATGTCAGTGCTAACTTAAAACCCCCATAGACTATAATGGCTCTGGTAAGTTTACAACAGCTCTGGTTAAGTTAGCACCAACTTTGTAATATAACCCTTGGAGGACTAAGGTTGCTGAACCTCTTATATACAGGGTCATATGAGGGATCATCCATAGGACTCCATTGAAGCAGACGCCGGCAGTCACATGACCAGCCGGATCTCGTCTTGCGAGATATGGACGGTCAGCATAATGATATGCAGGGGGAGACTGGGGGGACTTTTTCCACCAGTCTTTCCCTGCTCCCGCCAGACTGAGGAGGCGGACGGAGCCGCAGTCCTCGCCGCGGGACAGGAGGTGAGTATACGATTCTCTTTTTTTGTTTTTGGCTGGTGTTAACGGATTCTGCAGAAGCGGAATCCGTTAGCACCAAGTATGGCTCAGGTTAACTTTTTGTTAACCGCAGCTGGACGTTAATCGGCGTTAGGACTTTGTAATCCTAACGCTGATTAACACTTTGCGCTCCCCATGTTAAGTATAGGGAGAACAAAGTACAGTAACCTCGTGCTGCTAAGCGCAAGGTACCAAATGCTAACGGGTTACTTAACCCGTTAGCGTCTGGATTGAAATATGTTGTAAATACTTGGTCCATTGTTAACGCTCACGCAGGTGAGCGCTAACGTTAGCACCAAGTATGTAAATTGGCCCAATATCGGTCTATCTCTAATTAAAAATGGCAACATAAATGCAGCAGTTAGTGAATTATCAACATCACTTACAAATGGAGATGTTTTATTAGGCCCTACAAGAATATACAATAACTAGAAATATTAAGGCCCCTTGCTAAATGCCTGAGTAATAATCATCCATGATCACAGCATCTGATTGGTGCCATTATCCTCCCAAAAATTTTCAATGGAACTAGCCAACAATGGTTCCAGGTTGTTCGGTGCTTAGTCTAGATTTCTATTTGCATCATGCTCAGAACTTTAACAAACTTAAAATAAAAGGAAAGCAAAATAAAAATAAACCATAGGGCAGGGTGGAACCAGAGTTTAAATATAAATCCCATTGGCTCTAGTGTAGCATTTAGTGTTGGTACCCTTCTGTCCTAACAGCAGACACCTGTTCTGAAAGCAAAAGCGATGTCACCTTTCCAATCTTTGAGAGGTTTTGGGTGATTCTATTTGCACCAGAACTCCAGAACGCTGTCGTTTGGGAGCCGAATTACAGAATTCTCGGGGAGTGGGAATCCTGGATAGCAATGATTTTGCGAGTACCTATCACACCATGACCAATTAGCAAAGGCAATATAGATAGTGATCTAATTATGTACAATTGTTCCAACATATTGAAAAAAATTACTGCTGATGTCCTGTAATCCTCTTCACATTTTTAATGCAATTGTTTTTGTTAAAGTATATAAGAGTACATACAGTGTCAAATATGTATGTAACACAGTATTTCATATATTGTGATATTTTCAGTTTGTAACTTTTCTGAAAAGAATGTGTATCCGTAAGACTC
Source organism: Leptobrachium leishanense (assembly GCA_009667805.1). Classification (NCBI taxonomy): domain Eukaryota; kingdom Metazoa; phylum Chordata; class Amphibia; order Anura; family Megophryidae; genus Leptobrachium; species Leptobrachium leishanense. The sequence continues at coordinate 173,726,722 of CM019067.1, read as the reverse complement.
CATGGAGGTTTCTGCTGCCTGGTCACATGACCGGTAGGATCTCACCTCTTGCGAGATCCTGCAGGTCAGCAGAGTGATCGCGGAGGGAGACTGGAGTCTTTTTTTCCCCAGTCTCACTCTGCTCCCGGTGACCAGAAGAGGCTGATCGAGCCGCAGGATGAGAGGTGAGTATATGATTTTTGGGGAGTTTAAAGCTGGTGATAACTGATTCCGCAGCATTGGAATCAGTTATCACCAGCTCTAAGCTGTTGCAAACTTTTTTAGTTAGCAACAACTGTGAGTAACTAGCGTTAGGACCTTGTGCTCCATATGCTTAACATGGGGAGTGAAAAGTACAGTAAGTACGCACTAAAGAGCGCGAATACCGATTCGCTAACAGGTTTTTAAACCCGTTGGCGATCGGGAGGCGATGCAGACGTAGCGATAATGCTCATTTATGCGAGCGTTAGCGTTAGCTTTAAGAAGGTGATAGAGCCCAACATATTTTGTAACCACAGTTAGCCCTTGTAAGTGTAAACCCAATCTATCACACATCTCCTTGGTTTACCCATGCCTCCTTTACAATGTGGTGAACACCTGCTTTGTGAATTATATTTTAGTCCATCTCAACTGACAGTACAATGTGTGGTGAGAAAGGACTGATATAACATATTAATTCTTACTTTTGTTTCTTTGCAGATGGGAAGGAAGTAAAGGTGGGTGAATACAATGCTGTAGCTGACAGCCTGGAATTGATCAATGGCTCCATTAGATTTCAAGGTACATCAACAAATTTAGCTCATAGAGCTTTGAAAACATTAACATGAGTGAATGGTTTGCTTGCAGCCTAATGTAGGACAGAGTTAATCAATATATAACTCCTAACTGCTGTGGAACGCCAACCCCTACACTAGTCATAGATCTCCCAGATGGGCAGTAAGTGATAGACAGTAAGATCATACTGTGATATTTCATCGTTTTTTTGAGAACCTTTATCATCCACTCAAATTAAAATTAGTTTGTGTATACTGACTTGGAGGGTGAGGGGCTTAACCTGGTGACGTTTGGGAAGTTTATATGTATACTCCAACATAACTTTAAGTCCATGGTTGAAAGTGGCTGTTGATAAATAGTGGGTCGACAATCACGCTGCTAAAAAAAATCTAATAATCATTAAGATCTCCGTTTAAAATACAAGTCATAATCTTCTGATCATTATCCATATGGTTGCTGAAGCTCACCAACAGGTTAGAGCCTGTAGTTTCCAAACACCGACCACAGCCTATAACTATGAAAAGTAAAAGAATACAATTCTTGGTTTTAAAGACTTTTTAGAACACTATAACAATACTACAGTGCAAAGACACATATGAAATTTTGACAAATAAGTAAACGCCAAGACAACACAACTGCAGAACTGCCATGTCTCTATTGTGAAATGAGTACACTCTTATGTTCTTTGTCAATGTTCAGAAAACCTCACCACAAAAACTCCAGGTCCAGCCACATGCAAGTCGACTTAAAACTTGGAAGAGCAGTTTAATCAATTAAGTTAGATCACCTAGTTAATGTTTTTAATAATAATTGTTCACACCAATTGTCATAATCGTCTATCTTAAGTCATAATAGCTTCGGTCAACACAGCTTGTGTACAGTCAGTATTAACAGGTTTAAAGTTTTTATGAACTCACAATAGTCTTGTTTTACAAAGTTCAGATGCAATGAGTGTACACTTCATGTCAGCTAAAAACGTAACTATATTGTGGATTTCACATGATATAAGCTACAATCAGTTCCTGTGTGGTTGACAGTTTGCACCACTATATGTCATTAGATCACACATTGTAGCTATTTAATAATTATGTCTGATTCCACCACTTCACCATTGGGTACATCGAGGAGCAAAAACCTTTAGTGAACCCAGGTCAATGGATGACAAAACACTAATCTGAAATTTCAATTATGCAAAAGTTGCAAAAAGACAAAGACACCGGCGGTCGCAGCATAGTGGTGACAAAATGTCCTTACTATTGTTGGTACAGAAACCCACACTACTGCCGTCTATATTGGACTCACAGGCAACATAGCAATCCCATGTTTTGAATTTTTTATGAAAGGATTTTACCAGGAAGGATACATTGAGATTTCTCTCATTTTCAAGTATGTCCTGGGTGGCGAGTATGTACCGTTAGGTGTCTTGCCCAAGGACACGTACTGGAGAGGTTGCTCGCTGGGATCAAACCCATGACTCCACAGGCTCTCTCCATGCAGAGCAGTGATGTTACCTCTACTCCACCCAGCCGGTGAGACTGAGACACCTAGAGCAAGAAAAATGGATGCGAGAAAACTTGAAACATGCAAACCAAAAAAGCTATACACACTGCACATCACTTTTTGACATTCAAGTCTCCTGAGTCACAAAACAAAACATATAAAGGAAAACATACATGCATATAATACAAAATTAACATAAGTAATAGTTTCTTGGCTGTGACATGCACGCTATCAACCAGAATCTCGCAACAAGTGTTGGACTATAACACTGCGCTAAGGTTTTTTCTTGGCAGTTACGCCCATTAGCACTTAGCTCAAATATTAGGCATATCTGATGTATTATGAATCATTATTATTTGTCTAGTTTCCTCACACCCTGAGTGTCTGTCCTTAACATGACTATAATGACCCTTAATGAATCTAGATCACTTACAGGGTTATTCAGAGAGAGGTGAAAAGCAGGAGAATGGCTGGAGAATGGAAAATTCTAGGTCAAAATAGCCAAACCAGAAAAATTCTACCATTCATCTCACTTTCCAAATCGGCTATTTTGACCTAGAATTTTCCATTCTCCAGCCATTCTCCTGCTTTTCACCGCTCTCTGAATTTCCCTATTACTGTTTATAAATGTTACTGTAATCCACCTTGCGTGAGCACAAGTTGCATCCAATAATGATTTCTCATTTCTCTTTTAGGTGTAGAGCCACCGAAAGATCAAACTTTTATCCGAATGCAGCGACGACAAATCTATCTGCCACTTTACAGTATTCTTTCTGCTATCACAATTATTGGGATGATTATGGCTAGCACATTTTTGTTCTTTAACATCAAAAACCGGAATCAAAAGTTAGTATTTATTAAATGTGATTAAACTTGAATGTGTCTAAATTAATGCTAAGGTATGAATCCAGCTAATTTTATAGGAATTACTTAAATTATATCCCTGGTACACCAACATACATTCATGATAGTGTAGTTTTGATGACGCTATCTACAGCTTTTTTGCTCATTACCAAGAATGGATTCTTGAGTTGACAAAGCGTTAGGAAAATATCAAAATAAAAAAAAACTCTCACTGGGCAACACTCAGTAACCTGGATCAAGGACTTAATCATTCTACCTACTAATCTCACATACACAAAAACATCCCACATACCAAAACATACCACCCAGGGTGGAGGATACTAATATATATATATATAGAGAGAGAGAGTACGCAATGGAGGAGGCACCCGAGGACTTTTGTTTAAAAGTAAAAATTTATTAGTCACATTAAAAAACCAACGTTTCAGCCCGCCGAGGGCCTTTTTCACACCTTGAAAAAGGCCCTCGGCGGGCCGAAACGTTGTTTTTTTAATGTGACTAATAAATTTTTACTTTTAAACAAAAGTCCTCGGGTGCCTCCTCCATTGCGTACTCTATATTTTTTATTGGGAGCTAAGCACCGAGGCAATCTTTAAACGACTTCGGGAACCCTTGGTCTGCAGCACATCTCTATAGGATATGAGTGCCCGGCTCACTGGTTGATTTTTGTGTATATATATATATAATGCTTACAAGGGTTGTGGTGGAGGACAAAAAGTAAGATAAAAAGCCTCCACGCAATAATTAATTTAGTGTATTTTTGCAGAAGCCACCTGCACATCACAGCAATTCAAAGAACTGCATCCAAGAGCTCCTCTGCTACATTCCCCAAATGCAGCAAGGAACTCTGGGTATGACATGCAAATGACATCTGTCTCAGCTTTATGCATCCTGGGTCTGTTGTTAGAACCTTTAATTCAATTGCATGCCATACTAGATGGCTTTTTTCAGCAGAGATAGGGTTATGCAACTGGTCAAAGCCACTCCTAGGACATTGGACCCTCATCAGCTAGGAGCTAGGCATGACCAGTTGCAGTGGATGCTTGGACCCGTAGGGTACCCAGAGTTCTTTGCTGCATATACAGGAGATCTGGGATGCAGTTCTTTGAATTGCTGTGATGTGCAGATGGCTTCTGCAATAATACACTAAATTAATTATTGCGTGGAGGCTTTTTATCTCACTTTTTTCCTCCACCACAACCCTTGTAAGTACTGATTTACCCTACGGGTCCAAGCATATCCCATTATATCACCTTCTTTGTTTTGTAGTAAAAAAAAAAAATAAGGATCAAACAACGAGGGGATGTCCCATCCGTGTCCATCCAGAAGGGCTCACACAATCAATTTGCAGATCTAACATCAATATTTCAAAAAACAGGAATTTCTGTAATCCCCCAAAAAATGCACTTTATTGGAAAGGCAGGGTAGTAGCTCATATAAAAAAAAACCCTCAATTACCAAAGTCCTTGGAATGGCATAATTACAGTTAATAATTTCCTCTAATGGGCAACATGGATGAAAAAAATTATTTATGGCACCACCCAGATATTACTAAGCTTGTTTACAACAGATTGATTTAACTCAGGTCAGCTTATTGTATATAGTATACTCGATCACAAATTGTATCTACCAGTCTCTACAGATACAATGAATGTATGGAAATTGCTTTGTTTTGTTGTATCCTAAACTAAAATGCAGTCAGTATACTTTAGGCAATATTTTTTTTACTTAGAACTGTTTCCTTTTACAAATCAAAATGTCTTCCGTGCCATACAGACATAAAAGACTCTGTCATCTTTAGCCTTTGGTTTAGGATAACTATTTGTATTGTTTTGAGTGTCTGTGCCATAGATGATATGGTCCACATACAAGAATGCTATATTTGTCATTTCTTTTGACAGGATGATAAAAATGTCCAGCCCTTACATGAACAACCTTATTATCCTTGGTGGCATGCTTTCCTATGCATCCATCTTCCTTTTCGGCCTTGATGGATCATTTGTGTCAGCTAATACATTCGAAACATTATGCACTGTAAGTAAACCTCTCCCTTTGCTTATATTCCCATCCAAGTGCTAATGTGACAGGTAGCATTTGTAAGCGAAATAGGGCCAGATCATGATGTTTACGCTAAAACAAAGTTGTTACAGGTGCAGGTTTTCCCCGTAACGTCCCTGTTTTTTGCATGAGATCCCGGGGCAGGCTCTAATTCAGCAGCCTGCCTTGGAACGCACCACTACCCTAAGTGATACTCGCGGCAGTGCTTCTGTGCTGCCACAAGTATCACCTCCTGGAGTCCATAGGACTTCATGGAGGGTTGCATTGCGTGGCCACGAGCCCTGCGCAGACCGGGGACTGTTTGTGCCAAATCTCACTCTGCACCAAGAGGCCAGAATCGACGGACCGGTCCACCATTCTCTCTGTGGGATGAGAGTTGATTATCTGATTTAATGAGGGTTTTTTTAGCTGTTGCTAATTGAGTGTCCAGAAGTGGAATCAGTTAGCACCAGTTTCTAGATGACGGTAACGCTTTCGTTACCACATCGTTGTAGTAATTAGCGCTGGGACTTTGTAATACCTTACTTATCCTAATGCTAATTACTGATTGTGCTTCCATGTTAAGTATAGGATATGCAAAGTACAGTAAGCTCGCGCAAGCTAGCGCAATCATCAATGTGTTAACAATTTTTTTTACCTTTTAGTGTTAGGAAGGTAATACGGAGGGGGGGTATGCATTAAAGTCACTTATCCTAAGTTAATGTTTACATACCCGAATGCTAACGTTAGAGATCAGGATGTAATGTAGCCCGTATTCTCTAAATGATCAGAATTAGCCACCCTCCAGCAAATCAGATACTCATCTTTCATCCCAAGGAGAAAACGGCAGTGCGATCTGCTGCTTCTGGCCACTGAGAGCAGAATGAGACTGGGACAAATAGTCCCCAGTCTCCCCCTGCGAGTCTCTCAATGGCCCTGCGCAATCTCACAAGAGCAAGATCACGCAGGTCTCACGCTTCGGCGGTGCATCCCTCCATGCAGGAGATGATACTCGTGGCAGCGTGGAAGCGCTACCGCAAGTATCATGGAGGTTGCTCTGTGTTCCCAGGGCAGGCTGCTAAATATGGTGCTAAAATGGGGATGCTACGGGAAAACCTGCAGTTGCAGGTTTTCCCCGTTAGCATTCCCATTGTAACGCCGGGCACAGTATAGTGCCGTTAAGCATATAGAGTCATTCTTCATTTGATTTTAGTTGGAAAACAAGAACATGATGGTATGTATTAAGTACTCCATACACATCTATAACAAATAGGACATTTTCATAAATAAAGCTATGGTTCGTGCTTTCAAAAACTGGAAGGTGAGGCTAGAGGCAACTGCTGGCTCAGCATGTAGAGGTTGGTGGGGCAAAAACTTCCAGCACTATTCTTCTGTTGATTAAAACCTGCTTGAGGTATACACATGGCACTCTAGGTCAGAGACCTTCCTTAGGTTTGTTTTCGCAGCATTATTTTTAAAAACTTTAGCAGAGTTATTCAAAACCCTGTTTAGTTTAATTCTCTTTGGCAGTGATTGCAGTCTCATTTTTCTTGAGGCATGAGTCCGCTATCTTTGCACACCTGGATTTTCATAGTTTCTGCAATTCATCTCAGCAAGTGTTCTATCTCAAGCTCTGTCAGGTTAGATAGGGACCATCAGTGGACTTCCATTTTCAGATCTCTCTTTTTGTTTGGGTTCAAGGCTGGGTTCTGGCTAGTCCAATCAAAGACATTCACCACTGTGTTTCTAAGCTACTCTTGCTGTGGCTGAGTGATTTGGCTCATTGTCTGTCTGTGTCATGGATCACGCTCCTGCCACAGAAAGCCCCAAGCTAGTGCTGCTCCACCCTGAAAGTCGCTGGCTGCACCTTTCCTGCAATGGCCCTGCTTGTCCTAGCTTTCCTTGCAAAGGTGCTCCCTTTTATCAGCCCTGGGCTTCCCTATATAATACAGACACACCCCTTCATCAGTGCTTCTGCAGTGCATAGCATTCAGCTCTCAGCCAAGCAAGAGGCCTGTTTCTCTGTGATCCTGCTTCCAGTCTCCATTGCCCTGCAGTTCAGATCTCCTACCGTGTATCCTCAGCCCCTTACTTTGCCGCGTACCCAGTGTTTCGAATTTTAGCCTCAAGTGCCCTGCAATTCCGGTCTTGTGCCTCAAGTTCCTTGCATCTCTTCAGCCAGCCCTTTTCCTGTCCCACCTGTCTTGTGTCTCCTGTCAGTCTCCTACCGTGTTGCCCTCAGTGTGTCTCCATATCCACATACTCTAGAATTACAGTTATAACATCCTGTTGCTGTGATTGGAATTGCGACAATAAACCACGGTCTAAAACTCCATCTGCATCTCCTTTTTGTCACTGCACCCTTGGGCTCATACCATTGCCCTTCTAGACCCTGACAGGCTGGAAGGTGAACCTTTGGCCTGGTCTGGAGTTCTGAGTCCTCTGGACCAGGTTTTAATTAAGGGTTACTTGTATTTTACTGCATTCAGCTTTCCCTCAACCCTGTATGGTCTCCGAGTCCCTGCTGCTGAAAGAACAGCCCGAAAGCACAAAACTACAGCTACCATGCTTCAAAGCTGGGAATATATTGTGCAAATTCTGGGTTCCTCCAGTCAGAACATTGTGATTTAAGACCAAATAGTTCAACCTTCACTTCATCAGACCAGGGAATCCTCTTTCTGATGCAATATACAATAAATTAAGAAGAATATTATTGCAACACAGAGATATCTGCACAATCCTGTATACAGATATGTCTATAAATGTGTGCATCTGCGTGAAGTTTATACTCATGGATGAATGAGAGTATGGGAAGAAAATAAAGACAAGCAGTGACTGTGAAAGAAAACTGAGATAACCTGCTTAGGAATTATGTATGAATTAATCATTATTTCACTCTAATTGGTACAAAATAGAGAAGAAGAGAGTAAATATATTACACAATACTGATTGAGGCCCAGAAACAATGGCTCAAATCTCACTGCCACTCAATCTCTTCTTAAGTCCATTTTTTTATACAAAGCTATGTGTACACATCCATAGTTATTAGACACAGGCATTGCAAAATACAACATAAGTGATATGGATAAGTCATTTTTGACCATTCTTTCTGACTTTTATGAAAAACTAGCATTTTCAATTTGTAGCTATAATGGAAAATCTGGGAATTAGGACATCACCGCAAGAAGAATGGTTAAAAGTGCTAATTTGTTTTAAATGACATTTTTAATTTTCATTATTTGTAGATTGTTTTATGATGTGACGGGAAAATTTTGAAACTATATAATTTCTGAGCTTTTTTTGGTAATTTTAGTTAGAGATAGGGTATAATATGGTCCTTTCACCATAACTGTATTTTTTATGACTTGCTTATAAAAATATGACTCCATACATAATCTTTGTGTTTTCCAACCCAATAGCTGAATGTTCCTAAGTAAATTTTTATTTACTTACTGTCATGACAATATAGAAAGCAGAATGCCTGCTTGCAGTACTGGTCTGAACTCAGAATTCATAAAATATACTTCTATCCATTCTCTATGAAATACCCCTTAATTGTTCCAGGGCTTTTTTTCAGGGGGTACTCGCCGGTACTCAGTAACGGCACCTCACCACTCAGTACCAGCACCTCACCTCCAGCCCAAACTAACAGGAGAGAGCATGATGCTCCTCCCTCTGCCTGCAGTGGCAAGCAGAGAATCAGAAGCGATCGGCAGCTCATATTGCTCCTGAACACTTCCGATTGTCAGGAGTGTATGTAGGGACCGATAACCCCCCGCTTCACCCAGTAAGTGACAAGCGAGGGCTGGTTACATAAAATCTCCCCTCTGTTTCTTCAGTGCCGCAGCTCTGGCAGATGTGTGTAAACATGCTGCACCCCCCTCTCTCTGCAGCCGCTGAAACTTTGATCAGCATGGGGAGGGAGGTGCAGCATATTTATACACATCTGCAAGAGCTGTGGATTGTCAGGCAAGCGGTGTGATCAGAGGAGCTGGCACTGTAAGGTGGTACAGGTGGTCATCTAAGAGCGCAAGATCAGGAGGGGGTGCAAAAAAAATTGAATCCCTGGTCACTTGCCTTGACAGGGATCCAAATTTTTAAACTATCTGCCTGGCGCTGTGCTCCCCGCTGCTCCTCCTCTAAGATGCAGCCGGTGCCCAGCGAGCTGCATTGTATCTGCCAGGTCAGAGAGCAGACTCCCCCGCGGTGCTGGATACGGAAGCCTGCGCTCTCTCTCTCTCCTCCTGGTCCCTTCCTCCTTGCTGGTGCCTGGCCACCTCTGATGATGTCATAAGGAGGATGTGCCAAAAGACGTCTACACGGCCGCCTTACCCCCAGCCTCCCCGGCAGTTCCAGACAGTGTGTGGTGCACCCTGGAAGGTGAGAAGGTGGAAATTTAAGTCCTGGCTGCATTGCTCTGCAGGAACTCATTGACAGGCCTCAGAACAAAGAAAAAAAACTGCTGCTGCTTCCAAATACACTTCAAAACAGCATTTAAAAATATCAGCTCTGGCAACACAGGTATGTTCACCTGGTCCTGCTGTTACCACCATGTGTTCTCAAGGCCAAACACCTTCTCATTGGAGTCCTCCAATATTATTCAAACAGTACTTGGTGGATAGTGGAGTTTCATTGCTGTGGAGCTCATACACACCGTGCATTACTGTGAGTTTCATTGCTGTGGAGCTCATACACACTGCGCATTACTGTGAGTTTTATTGCTGTGGACCGCATACACACTGCGCATTACCGTGAGTTTCATTGCTGTGGAGCGCATACATACTCAGCAAAACTGTGAGTTTAATTGCTGTGGTGCTCACAAATGCTAGGGGATTATCCACTCAGTGCCAGCGTTGCAACAAAAAAACCCAGCTAACTGCACTGCAATACAGACTTTTCTTGCAACAGAGGCACATAGTGGATAACCACCATAGGGTTACAACAATAGTTGTAGTTCATTTAAAGGAACACAGTATTAAAAAATATGGTTCACTTTTATAGTGTCTTCCTTTAAGTGAGCTACAAGTATTGTTTATTATGACTTGAAAATAGTCAGTTTTTCCCTGGACGTGAGATTACCCCACCTATTTTTCCAGAAAAAAAGCACTCGTTTATACTAATATTGAAAATTGTGTATATATTAAAGCAGCATAAGCTTTACTTCTATGCTATTGTAGCGCTGTGTTTAAATCTTACTGTGGCAGTACCTATTTTTGGCCACCGGGGGGAGACAAGCGCGATCAGAGACACTGAACATGGGGACTACATTTCCCGGCGTGCTTTGCAAACAGACAGGAAGTGGGTGGGACACAGACGCTGTACATCCTGAGCCTCGTGGAGAACGCGCCAGAGCGCGCCAGGGAGTGCATGGAAGAGGACGCAGTGCTGCTGAGAGGAATCGTGACCAGGCCGGAGCGCAAGTGTGGCCTATGAGGATTGAGTGGGGTTATCCTGCCTTGCCAGAAGGAGCCTTACCCACCGGCCATCACCACCAAGTGTATTCCAGACAAGCTGAGGACCCCGAGTAAGGAGTACCGCGAGTCCAACGGATGGGAGAGCAGGCGGTAGCTGGACAAGTCCGGGCTGAAACACAGAGAGCCTGAATATCGATCCAACAGCCGGTATCCCAGCGCGGAGCCAAGCGGAGAGACGTCCTGGGTCAGCGGAGCCTCGGTGATCAGCGGATGGGTGAGAGGCCTCCAAGGCCGTTTCCACAAAAGTTCAAGCACGCTGTTGTTTATTTCTGAAACCCACAGGGCCCCAACGTGACTAGTCGAAGACATCACTTAAAAGATTCACTGGCCAGTTGAATAGTACCCGGTACCATAACACACACATACACTCACAATTCGGGACTTAACCTGTTCGGGACTCACTCCCTAGTATCCGAAAAAGGGAAAAGATTCGCATCTTATTTTATTTTTTCCGCTGCGCGTTTCTCGTAATTACGAAGCATTGTATATTTTCTACTCGGTCGCGTTTTCCAGAAATACGAAGTCTCGCATTTCTTTTTTCCCGCTGCGCGTTTACCGCAATACGAAATACTGTAAATATATCTACGAACACCGTGTCTTATTATATGCCTTTTACTTCAGTAAACTATATAATTTATAAAATCCACAACGGTGCTGGAGTATATTTATTCCCTAGTGCGGGGAGACTGACCCGTGGTTCATTTTCAGCGGCTCCTCCGGGAGTGAGCGCTACACGTGGGGGCTCGTTTCCGGGATCCAGTCTCTGGAAAAACCGCATCTAAAGGGTTAAATATGGATCCAGATACTGTTGCCGAATGGTGTGAGGAGCACAGTAGTCAGTTAGAATGTTGTATAGTCATGGATATTCCCGCAGACACTTGGGCCGAAGATCAGATTCGCCAGGCCGTGGCCGCGCTGACACCAGACCATCGGGGGTTAATTCTGGACATTAAAAAGAACACAGATACCTCTCACACGTATGTTCTTTTTGAATGGAGAAAGGGTGTTCCAGTATGTTTTCAGGGTGCAAGCATGAAGCTGACCGATGAGGTGGAAGTCCAACTGATTCAGCCAAGTGCGCCACGTGGCGAATCCGCAAGTGTTCCCGCGCCCAGTCCGTTGGCCATGATCGGGCCTGAATTCATAGTGGCTATTGGAGATTTGCTGGCTAAGTGTCAGAGAACAAGCCCTCCGCACACTAACTTCGGTTATCGACGGTTGAGAAATTTTACAGGAAACGTACCAACTCCGGCGGGAGAAGAAACCTTTGAGGAATGGGTGGAACAGGCGATGCAGGCTCTGGATGAGTGGGACGTCCCTGAAGCCCAGAAAAAGCAAAGGATCACCGAGAGTTTAAAGGGACCTGCGTCAGAAGCGGTGAGAAACCTAAAACTGAGTAGAAAAGACTGTACTGCTTTAGATTATTTAAACGTTTTGGAGGAAGTTTTTGGGCGAACAGAAAAGGCCGCAGAGCTTGTATATCAGTACGAACACACCTATCAGCGGAAAGGTGAGAGAATGACCGAATACATGAGGCGCCTAGATAAGATTCTGCACCAGATACTCCTCAAGAAAGGGGCCGAGCCGGCCGAAGTGGATAAGATCCGAATAAAACAGATCCTGAGGGGCTCTCAACCTCTAGATCCGGTGATGCTGCAGCTGAGAAGCAGGGCAGGTAATCAGGAACTGAAGTATCTGGAACTGATCCGAGCTGTCAGAGAGGAGGAGGCTTTACTGGAGGAAAAATCCTTCAGGCGAGGGGAAAGGGCTTACGCACAACCTGTAAGGCATAACGACGGTCTGCAGCCTGAAAGCGATTCGCTGGATACTTACGGGTCCGACGTGGACGAGCAAGAGCACCTGACCGCTTTTAAATCCACAGAGAGGGCTGCCAAAGAATTACACCTCTCTGAACGTGGTGAGTTGCACAAAACTGTTAAGAAAGTACAGGAAGCTCAAGCTGAATTGCAGCAGGCGCACGCGGAACTGTGCCGAGTGTTGATGAAGGTGACAGAGATGCAGGCCGAGATGCAGAAGTTCCTCACAGGCATGCAGACAACCGGAGTTGCTGTGGCGTCTAGCCAAGGTCCTTTAACTGAATCACAACAGGCGACTGCGTCTCCACTTTCTAAAAAGAGATGTTTTGGTTGTGGAGAAATGGGCCACTTCCGCGCACAATGCAAAGACCGAAAGCCTGAGAAGAATAGAGTTGATGAGTTGTTAAAAGCCTTGAGGAACTGTTATCTACCTCACCGGCGGGAAACGCCATGGGGCGCCAGTGAAGGAGCAACCTAGGTGCCCGAAGATTGAACCCCGCTCCAAAAATCAAGCCAGGGCTAAGAGGGCGAGAGGGCCCAAAGTCCGGCCAACTGCTGAGCCTGCCAGGACTGAAAGAGTTACTCCTTTAGCATCCGGACCTACGTCATGGGGAAGCAATGCACACCCAAAACCTACACGGGCCAAGAAAAAGGCCAGGGTACAACAAACTGGGTCTAAATGTCCTGATACCGCCACCAAGTTTCCTGATCAACTGATAGGTCCTTCTCCTATTGTGCCAATCCAAGTGGAGGGAGTCTACACTAAAGCCTGTTGGATTCGGGGGCTCAAGTGACACTGATCTACCGAGACTTCTATGAGAAACATTTGAAGCACATTCCTTTACAGAAATTGAAGGACCTGGAAATCTGGGGTATCGGAACTGAGAAACTCCCCTATGACGGGTATCTACAGGTGAAATTGGAGATCGGATCCGAAGTCATCGGACAGTCCGGAGGTTGTGATGCATTGGCCATTGTGTGTCCTCGACCCTCAGGTGCAAACAGAAGTTCCATGATAGTGGGGACGAATACTGATTTGGTGCGGCGTCTCCTGACACCTATTGTATTGGAAGAAGGTTCTACTCAAGGAGTGCACCCAATGTTACGTCCGGTCTATCAGAGGATGGTTGAAGAACAGAAGGCACCTGCCGAAGTGGGGCGCCTATGGAGATTGGAAGGAACGGAGAAGGTTCTGCAAGCAGGAGAAGTAGCAAGTTTCCGGGCTTCAGTCAAGTTGAATGGGTCGCAACCAGGTCCCTATGTGGTGCTGGAGACCGATCTTAATCATGGGAGTGAACCCGGAGTCGAAGTGATCCCTGAAATAATCTCCACTAAAGCTCTGAAAAGAACACGAGGAAGAGTCTCAGTCAGCGTGTGCAATGTGTCTGATTCTCCAGTAGTCCTTAAAGCACGAATGCCTATCGGGCAGGTAGAGTCCGCTACGCCCCTCTCCACCGATTTAGGAGGGGGAGTGGATAAAGAGATTCCAGATGAAAGATTCTACCCCAAAGACGCTCCCATCTCCCGAGTGGAAGAAACGTCTTCAGTCTCAAGTTTTGAAGTGGAGAGAACTGTTCTCGAAAGATGAGTTCGACGTGGCCTAGCTAAAAGTACCGAACACCGCATTCGATTACAAGAGGACAAGCCGTTTCGTGAAAGGTCAAGACGAGTTCCGCTGGGAGACTTAGATGATCTGCGAGAGCAGCTGAATGAATTGCAAAGAACCAAGGTGATCCAAGAGTCCAGGAGTCCATACGCATCTCCAATAGTGATGGTCCGGAAGAAGAACGGTTCTGTCCGCCTATGCATAGACTACCGCACATTGAACCGGAGAACCATCCCAGACCAATATGCTACTCCTCGGATAGAAGATGCCTTACAGTGTTTGTCTGGAGCAAAATGGTTTAGCGTGCTAGACCTGCGAAGTGGGTATCACCAGATACCAATGCATCCCGAAGACAAAGAGAAAACTGCGTTCATCTGTCCGCTGGGGTTCTTTGAATTCAACAGAATGCCTCAAGGCCTTACGGGGGCTCCAGCCACGTTCCAACGGCTGATGGAGAAGACAGTCGGGGACATGAATCTGATCGAAGTATTAGTGTACCTGGATGACATAATCGTGTTTGGGAAGACTCTGGAAGAGCATGAGCAACGTTTGGAGAAGGTCTTGAAGAGGCTCCACGAAGAGGGATTGAAACTGTCTCTGGAGAAATGCCAATTCTGTCTGCCGTCTGTTACGTATCTGGGACATGTGGTCTCAGCAGAAGGTGTTTCGACAGATCCTCGGAAGTTGGAGGCCGTAGCTTCTTGGCCCAGACCCAGAAACGTCACTGAACTTAGATCTTTCTTGGGGTTCTGCTCTTATTATCGAAGATTTGTAGGAGGATTCGCGAAGATAGCTCAACCACTGAACAAACTCCTACAGAAGGAAAACACCGAAGAAGGCTGCAAGGCCTCTGACCGAAACCCGTCAGCTCCAGGGCCAAGGAAAGCTCGAGAGTCCATACAGGGCGAATGGACTAGTCAGTGTGAAGGTGCTTTCCTGAAGCTAAAAGAGAGTCTAACTCAAGCTCCTGTCTTGGCCTATGCGGACCCTCACAAGCCGTATGAGTTACATGTGGATGCCAGCAGAGAAGGTCTAGGAGGAGTCCTGTATCAGGAGTATGGCGGATTGCTGAGGCCTGTAGCGTACGTGAGTCGGAGCCTTACGCCTTCTGAAAAGAACTATCCTACCCACAAGTTGGAGTTCCTAGCCTTGAAGTGGGCAGTGGTAGACAAGTTAAAAGACTATCTGTATGGAGCCGAGTTTGTGATAAAAACGGATAACAATCCCCTTACCTATGTTCTTACTACTGCGAAACTGGACGCAACGGGACATCGGTGGTTGGCCGCTCTGTCAGGGTTCCGGTTCAGCCTGAAGTATCGCCCTGGGGTGAATAACCGAGATGCTGATGCTTTATCGAGAAGACCCTACACTACAGAATGGACTCAGTTAACTCCAGACGGGGTGCAAGCTTTGTGTCAAGGAGCAGAGCGCCGGGTCAAGGGAGGGATTGAAGCGGAGGCCATAGGAGTTATGGCTGCGGCTGTTCCTGAGTTTTACTGTAACCCTACACAATTGAGGGATGAAAGTCTACCTACCTTTTCAAAACAAGACCTGAAGGCGGATCAGGCCAGAGACCCTTTGATTGCATTGACCATAAAGGCCCTAACTGCGAACCAGCGGGAAATTCTGCTGACCAATTCCCCGGATGGAGCCAGATTGGTCTACAAAGAGTGGGAACGGTTGAAGATGTTGGATGGGGTGGTCTACCGAAGGGGCCCCTCAACAAGCGCTGAAGAGACTCAACAGCTATTCCTTCCCACTAAGCATAGAGAAAGTGTGCTGCGATCGTTACATGATGAGCATGGACATTTGGGTGCTGAAAGAACTTTTAAGCTGGTGCGAGACAGATTCTATTGGCCTTGTATGAGAGCTGAAGTGGAAAGTTACTGCCATTCCTGTCTGAGGTGTATTCAGAGGAAGACTCTACCAACCCGAACCGCTCCAATGAGCCATCTACAGAGTCAGGGACCCATGGATTTGGTGTGCATTGACTTCCTGTGCTTAGAGCCGGATGCTAGCGGGCAAGGGAATATTCTGATAGTGACTGATCATTTTACCCGTTACGCCCAAGCCTTTTCCACGAAAGATCAACGCGCTCCGACAGTAGCCAAGGTTCTGATGGAAAAGTTCTTTGTTCACTACGGCCTGCCGAGGAGAATACACTCTGATCAGGGTAGAGACTTTGAAAGCCGACTTGTTGGACAATTGTTGGAACTGTTGGGAATCCAAAAGACCCGAACTACACCATACCACCCTCAAGGTGATGCTCAGCCTGAAAGGTTTAATCGCACGCTGCTGAATATGCTGGGAACTTTATCAAACATAGAGAAGCAGAGTTGGAGTCGTCACATAGCTACTCTGGTGCATGCATATAACAGTACGGAGAGTGATGCAACTGGATACTCACCGTACCGTCTTATGTTCGGAAGAGAAGCCCGACTGCCGGTTGATTTGGCGTTTGGGTTATCTTTAGATCAGACGTCGGTAGCTTCCCATAGAAACTACGTGGATAGACTTCGGAAGAACCTGGCTTCTGCGTTTGAACAGGCCCGTTTGACCTCAGGAAACAGGGAGCAAAGGAACAAAAGGAACTATGACTTGAAAGTTCGGATACAAGATCTACAACCCGGTGATAGGGTTTTGTTGAAGAACTTGGGTGCTGCTGCGAGGCACAAGTTGGCGGATAGATGGAGTTCTCAAGTTTACATTGTCTGCAAGCAACTGCCGGGTCTGCCGGTGTATCAAATCCGGCCGGATGGAAAGGCTGGGCCTCTTAAGAACTGGCACCGGAATCATTTGTTACCTTTGAGAGAGGCTGTGAGGATGCCAGTTGGGGACGAACTGCCTCCGCCAAATCCGCCTGCTCCACGTTTGCCTCCTGTTACTCGGTCTCAACAGACCCGGGTTGTCGAAGAGAGCGAAAGAGACAGTGAAGAAGAGAGTTATTGTCTGGACTGGATGCGCTCACCGGAGCCTGAGGAGGTTGTCGTTGTTCCTGAGCGGTGGGAGAGTAACTTGAGGCCTGAAGCTCCTGAGTTTCTGCTGGAAGTCCCTGAGACTGTTGAAATCCCTGAAGCTCTTGAATTTCAGTTGGGAGTCCCTGAGGCTGCTGGAGTCCCGGTAGCTCCGGAAGTTGAAGCTTATTCAGGTGATTATAGTTCTATGCCTTCACTGGAGGGATCATACTCTGAAGAAACGTCTGCTCCAGTGGTAGAGAGAAGGACTGAGCCGCACCTATAGTACTTCCACCTGAAGAGGAACTGATTGAGCTTGAACCAAAGCGCTCTGTTCGACCGCCCCAATGACTCACCTACGACTCACCAGGACATAGCACTGAAGAGGCCATCACCACAGTACAGAGGTTGCCCGAAGTGTCTGCTATGTTAGCTGAGGTAGCACAAAACATGAGTCAGCTTGAAGAAGTGTATCTAACCCACTGTATGTTTGCTGCCAACCCTGTATATGTTATCTAATTGTATTGAAATGTAAATGTAACTGTTGTACCTCCTTGGAGAGACCCAAGAGTTCTAGGAGGGGGAGAGTGTAGCGCTGTGTTTAAATCTTACTGTGGCAGTACCTATTTTTGGCCACCGGGGGGAGACAAGCGCGATCAGAGACACTGAACATGGGGACTACATTTCCCGGCGTGCTTTGCAAACAGACAGGAAGTGGGTGGGACACAGACGCTGTACATCCTGAGCCTCGTGGAGAACGCGCCAGAGCGCGCCAGGGAGTGCATGGAAGAGGACGCAGTGCTGCTGAGCGGAATCGTGACCAGGCCGGAGCGCAAGTGTGGCCTATGAGGAATTGAGTGGGGTTATCCTGCCTTGCCAGAAGGAGCCTTACCCACCGGCCATCACCACCAAGTGTATTCCAGACAAGCTGAGGACCCCGAGTAAGGAGTACCGCGAGTCCAACGGATGGGAGAGCAGGCGGTAGCTGGACAAGTCCGGGCTGAAACACAGAGAGCCTGAATATCGATCCAACAGCCGGTATCCCAGCACGGAGCCAAGCGGAGAGACGTCCTGGGTCAGCGGAGCCTCGGTGATCAGCGGATGGGTGAGAGGCCTCCAAGGCCGTTTCCACAAAAGTTCCAGCACGCTGTTGTTTATTTCTGAAACCCACAGGGCCCCAACGTGACTAGTCGAAGACATCACTTAAAAGATTCACTGGCCAGTTGAATAGTACCCGGGTACCATAACACAGTGGTCCCCAACCCTGGTCCTCAGGGCCCACTAACAGGCCAGATTTTGTAGATCACCATGGGGAAAAGCAGACTGAATCCTGCAATCACTGAGCAGCAAATCATAACACCTGTGCTGTGCTTCAGATATCTGGCAAACCTGGCCTGTTAGTGGGCCCTGAGGACCAGGGTTGGGGACCACTGCCATAACACACACATACACTCACAATTCGGGACTTAACCTGTTCGGGACTCACTCCCTAGTATCCGAAAAAGGGGAAAAGATTCGCATCTTACTTTATTTTTTCCGCTGCGCGTTTCTCGTAATTACGAAGCATTGTATATTTTCCTACTGAGTCGCGTTTTCCAGAAATACGAAGTCTCGCATTTCTTTTTCCCGCTGCGCGTTTACCGCAATACGAAATACTGTAAATATATCTACGAACACCGTGTCTTATTATATGCCTTTTACTTCAGTAAACTATATAATTTATAAAATCCACAGCGGTGCTGGAGTATATTTATTCCCTAGTGCGGGGAGACTGACCCGTGGTTCATTTTCAGCGGCTCCTCCGGGAGTGAGCGCTACACTATATTTCTACATATTTTCTTGGTACATTATTTTCATTGTACCATCTTGTACACATTTTGCTCTCACTTCCCTTATGTACGCAACTTCGATCTGAGGTCCAACAGTGAAATTATCTTTCTTTTGTTTTCACTATAAAAATAAACATACAGGGTTATTCAGAGATCGGTGAAAAGCAGGAGAATGACTGGAGAATGGAAAATTCTAGGTCAAAATAGCCGATTTGGAAAGTGAGATGAATGGGAGAATTTTTCTGGTTTGGATATTTTGACCTAGAATTTTCCATTCTCCAGTCATTCTCTTGCTTGTCACCTCTCTTTGAATAACCCTGATATTAGTGGTCTGATGTTAAGATGTATTGTTTATAGACAAATCTAGTTATATTGATTTTATCTGTATAAACACTTGCGTATGTAAGTCAAATGTGGAATAAATGATGTCCAAAAAAACCCCCAAATCTGATAATCTAACAAAATGAATATCCGAATTCAGGTCTCAACAATTGGCGAAGAGAAGCCATTGCTGCCACCTGTGGGTTACAAATTAAACAACATACCTGATTTTTAACATTCTAATTTAGTTATTTTTTGCATTAAAAATATTTCAGAACATTGCAAAAAAAATACTAGTAATTTTAAATAAATTGTTTACATTTACAGAGCAACAGGTCAATGTTTCAGTCCTCGGTTTTTCATCACACAATAAAACTAACAGAAAATAATTGTGTTTAAAAAGAGGTCATGAGCTATCGTGAGGTTTGGAATATTGGAATGTGAGTTGCTTTCGATGTCTAGTCATTCCAGCAACACAGGGGTGGAAAATGAGGTACAGAAAGCTTTCAGAATTTCGTGTACCCCCAGCTGCATTGCTATTGAAGTTCCGTAAAAGTCATATATATCAAATATAGTTTCAAGTAGTCATGGTAAGTGATGAGGGATAACTTCAAAATGTATCCGCTTAAAAAGCCCCTTTGTAGAGTACATATAGTATGCAAGCATTCTAAAATATTGCGCCAATAGTAATATGATATAAAATTAAATAACAAAACCTGCAGTGTATTCAAAGAATGTGCAGACACTAATATAAACTGGTGACTGTAATTAATTGAAAAAGTAAAAAAAAAGTCAATACCAAAGTGTAGGATAGAGAGGAGTTAGCTGAAAATCACTAAAGTAGAGAAAGGTTGCCAGAGGATTATATACTATAATGTGTGTAGAATTAACCATACCAAAGAGTACACACTTAGCGCCACATTATATTCTTAACGCTAAAATCCTAGCGCAAAGTGAAAATCTTTCCGCTAAGCGTTAAAGTTTTGAGCGCGCAAATCACCGTTGGAATTACAATCCTCGCGCGTGTATACATCCTCCGATGAATAGCGTGCGCAAACAGGACGTGTCCAAATGCACGTGTAGTACCGCCTCACGCAAAAATCTTTGCGTGTGCAGTTGTTTTTCGGGATTCAGCCAATCAGAATTAAGAACCACACCTATCTCACTTTAATAAATAGCGTCTGCCACAGTCAATCTGTGACTGTGTCTGTTCTATTTTTAGGCAGATACAGCGTCCCGGGCGTTTGGTGGTTTCAGTGAGTATCCAGAGAGGGAGAGGAGATATTAGTGCAGGAACAGGTTCATTTGTGTGTCATCACACATACATCACATAGATCCACATTACACATAATCAAACGCACACCTATACATTACCAAGCAGCACACATCACTACACGTAAATACACATTACACATAGTCACACATACACCTACACAACACGAAACAGCACATACATACTTGTCACAACCCCTATTCTACCCAATATTGTATTCATTTTGTCGCCCGAACCCAGTGTATACCCCATTGTACCTGTGTGTCACTGTTTGTCATGGAGGGTGCAGGGAGAGGAGATGGATGGAGGGAGGGGTGTTGAGGAGGAGCAGCAGGAGGTTAGGAGAGGTAGAGACTGAGGTGTCAGGGCGTGGGAGTCAGAGTGACAGGACACGTGTGCAGGGTGTCAGTAGGCGTGGAGATGGAGGTAGCATGCATGGAGGTAGCAGAAGGCCTGCAGAAGGTCAGCGTAGGAGTGGAGAGCATATGAGTGGTAGGAGTGGGGAGCGTAGCAGTGTTAGGAGTGGAGAGCATAGCAGTGGTAGGAGTGTAGAGCGTAGGAGTGGTAGGGGTGGAGAGCGTAAAAGTGGTAGGGGTGGAGAGCATAGCAGTGGTGACAGGGCCTTGAGTCCTGAGAGGGTCACCTGTGGAGAGGGGGAGTGACGTAGCACTGAGAGCGAGGGGAGTGGTGCCAGGCCAGGCCCGTCTAGCTAAGGGACAGGTGTGGCGCAAGGGACAGGACAGGGAGTCAGAGGGCAGACACACTCCAGGACACAGGTGTGCCAAGGTACCTCAAGTCAGGATCCGCAAGGAGCACTACACTCTAGAGGAAAAAAATGTCCTCATACAGGAATATATAGTAAGGGCACAGCGGCTGGATGACATGTCTATTTCTGGACACAACCGTCAAAGGCTGTGGAGGGAGAAACGAGAAGCTGTGTGTGTGCTTGTATATCTGGGCTAGCCAGGTTGTGCAGATTTGCCATTAGCACCAGCTTTTAGGAGTTATGCGAAAAACGTCCATGCAGTAATTACCGCGAATAGATTGTAATACCTTACTTATACGAGCGCACATTCGCATTTGCGCTTACAATGTTAAGTATAGGACACGCGATGTACAGTAAGCTTGCGCATGGTTCGCGCAGGTTTACATGTGGTAGACAATTCTGCGCGGTTGTTGTGCTGAGTATGTAATTCAGAAGTCAGCGCAAATGGTTTTACCCCACGCGTTAAAAATTACTTTTGCCGGTGCAATCGTTTGTGTCAAGATTGTAATGTGGCCCTTAGTTTAGCCAAAAGAATATAACCTCTGAGCCATTGTCAAAGCACATGGATTACAAAAAGAACATAAATAAATAAATAATAATTAAAATACAGGAGGGTATTCTCAAATTATACACATATCCTGCTTCCTATGGATCTTAGTAAAGAAAGGAATAGTATTAAATACAATCGCAACTGCACATGTGAAAATTGTGGCTTAACAATTGTCCAAGAAACATTATAACAAGTTCTGGCTGTCAACCTTTAGGGCTATGGTGTCAGAAGTATGGATCAAGAAGGCTTCACATTTAAGAGATTCTGTGTAATATTTCAAAGTTGATGCTAACTTAGCCAGAGCTGTTGTAAACGGAACAACTCCATAGACTATAATGGCTCTGGTAATATTACTACAGCCCTGGTTCCGTTGGCAGTAACATTGGAATATGGCCCTCTTTCAAGACTCTTGTATTACTTGGTCATGTAGTGCACATAGTCCTGTCTGAATACATAGATTCTATTACTAAACATGATTCTCTACCATGTGGAGTTCCCAAGTACCTCACAGTGTTCTAGCAGTGTCAGCACCTCCAAGCTTTCAGGTACTGGCAATGTGAAGCGCTAGCACATGCTTTACTATCTTAAAGACACTGGGGGTTCTATTCCATGGTGAGCGCTAACATGGAGACGGTAAGCAGATAAATCTCACTTGCAGATTTTCCCTTACCGTCTCCATGTTAATGTCCTATTCCAGGGAAGGTGCTATCTCAGCATCTCACCCCGGAACACAGCGCTAACCTCCCTGATACTCACAGTTCTTCTGTGCCACTGCGGATATCAGCTCCTGGAGTCCATAGGACTACATGGAGGCTTGCAATTCTGGACTGTGAGCTCTGCGTGACCTCGCTTTTGAAAGATCTTGCAACACCGTGGAGTGGTCGTGGAGGGAGTCTAGGAACTATTTGCTCCCGGTGAGAAGAAGCGGCAGAACGGGTCACCCTGCGGGATGAGAGGTGAGTATGGTATTTAATGGGGGGGGGGGTTTGGAGCATGTTAAATGATTTGCATTTACAGAATCATTTAACACTAGTGTAGCGCTCACTCCCGGAGGAGCCGCTGAATTTGAACCTCGGGTCAGTCTCCCTGCACTAGGGAATAAATATACTCCAGCACCGTCGTGGATTTTATAAATTATATAGTTTACTGAATAAATGGGCATATAATGAGTAACACGGTATATGTATATATTTTTACAGTACTTCGTAATACGAGAAACACGCAGCGGAAAAGGAAAAATACAGCCCTTCGTAATGCGAGAAACGCGCAGCGGAAAAGAGGAAAAAAGTATTTTTAACCCCTTATTGGTTGGAGTGTGAGTCTCGTACAGGTTATGTCCCAAGGAATGTATGTGTATGTGTGTATTGGTACCCGGGCACAACATTCAACTGGCCAGTGAATCATTTAGGAGGTATCTTCGACTAGTCATGTTGGGGCCCTGTGGGTTTTGAAGAAACTGCACTGTGCTTTAGTATTTTACAATGGCCTGGAAGGCCTCTCACCCATCCACCAGATACTCTGTGCTCCGCTCGACCCAGGACGTCTCTCCGCTCGATTTTGACCGGGGTTCTCTGTGTCACCGGATCCGCTGTCTTGCTTGTCTGTATCTGCCACAAGATATCCAGCTCACCGCCTGCACTCCCTGTTAGATCGATCTGCAGTTCTCCTAACTCGGGGTCCAGCCGGAACCAGCTTCTTGTCCTCAGACCCCACAGCTTGGTATAGACAGATCTCTGCAGGGTCACTGTCCCGATCCCCCAGCACCAGCGAGGTAGCCCCTGCGCTCTGGCCTGGTCACAATCCTTAACAGCTCTGCCTGCTTCCTTCTCCTTTCAGCTCCCAGCTCACTCTGAGCATGCTTTCCACGAGGCTGCTGATGCCTTTCCTTTCCTACACACCCACTTCCTGTCCTCACAAAGCATCATGGAAAATGTAGTTCAGTGCCTTCTGTGTTTGTCCAGCATAATCTTACCATGGTCTCTGTCTCCCTCTGGTGGCCATTGCAAGTAAATGCAGCAGAACAGTCTTTTTAAACACAGCGCTACCCTAGCTTTTAGGATTTGTTAAAATTTGGGCTTGCTCGTCCCAATGGTAATTTGCACCTGCACTTTTTAATAGCTCACTTATCGAGATGCTAAGAATAGATTGCACTCTCAAGATTAGTTATAGGAAACACTTAAGTACAGTAAGTTTGCGCAAGCTGCAAGGCGCAAAATGTTTTCACCTGACTCAGAGGCATAACTAGAAACCTCAGGGCCCCTGGTGCAAGAATCCATGAACACCCCCCTAAAAAAAGATCTATATTTTAACAAAAATTCTGCAATATATAAAAAATAGTACGTCATTTATATTAATTATTTCTACCTACTTTAATTGTTAACAGTGGTCGTTTTAGGCCATCTCGACGCAGCCAACGGCAGCCCCTTTCCATCTTTCCCCTGCCTCTGTCAGGTTGCCCTTCAGAAGATGGTGAACAACTCTAGGGACGTCGTAGAAAGGCACGGAGTAAGAGGGGAACAGGCTGGGATTCGAGACTGTGGTCACAAACTTGGGTCAATACAGAACAAATACTGTGAGCTCAGAGCTAGGAGAGGGAGAACTATCTCAATACTGGAGCGAGGCTGTAATGGCATTCTGGCCTTTTAAACCCTGTATCCTCCTTTGGCCCAATTGAGAACCTGTGATGTCATTAATGTGTGCCACGCCCCGGGCGCCATTTTGTTGGAGTCCGACCACGTGCGCGCACCCTGTCAGAGGCCTAGACAAGGCCTGAAGCCTCGCGCTGCGGTGGGGGCCGCTGCTTGACGGTGGCAACGCCGCCCGTGGATGAGCCAGCCCCTGATCCACCCGGGACCCCGGAGAACCACGAGGTAAGGCCTTGGTCCACATGGTACCGCCGGACGCCGGCGCAGACTGCCTTACCGGGACCCGGGTGAAAACGCCGGGAACCCGGGGAGGCAGCCGTGCCAGGCGCCAACGGGCCAGCGGCCCTGACAGCCTCTTTCTTTTCTCTGTGCCTCTTTCTTTCTTTCTTCTCTGCCTCTTATTACTTTCCTCTGCCCTCTGTGCCTCTTTCATCTGCCCTCTGTACCTCTTTACATCTGCCCTCTGTGCCTCTTTACATCTGCCCTCTGTGCCTCTTTACATCTGCCCTCTGTACTTCTTTCCATCTGCCCTCTGTGCTTATTATTACTTTCCTCTGCCCTCTGTGCCTCTTTCCATCTGCTCCCTGTGACTCTTGTTACTTCCCTCTGCCCTCTGTGCCTCTTTCCATCTGCTCACTGTGCCTTTTATTACTTTCTTCTGCCCTTTGTGCCTCTTTCATCTACCCTCTGTGTCTCTTTCCATCTGCCCTCTGTGCCTCTTTCATCTGCCCTCTGTGCGTCTTATTACTTTCCTCTGCCCTTTGTACCTCTTTCCATATGCCCTCTGTGCATCTTTCCGTATGCCACCTGTGCTTCTTATTACTTTCCTCTGCCTTCTGTGCCCCTTTAATCTGCTCTCCTGCCTCACATTTTTTCTTCTGTGCCTCTTCCTTTCTTCTGCACCATCACGTGGTGCCCATGCGTTATCATGTGATGCCTGCGTGTCACCAGAAGAAGCTGGTAGCTGTGAACAGTGTCGGCTACGTGGTTCGCGAGCTGCTGCTGCCAGCTACGCAATCTGACAGCTGCCACTGCCAGCTACGCGGTCCGTAAGCAACCACTGCCTGGGTCCCCCTCCAGTGGCTTAATGCCAGGGCCCGGTCACAAGTGCAACTGCTGCGACCCTGGTAGTTCCGCCACTGATCTGACTGTAGCGGCAACTATCATGTATGTATATTTGTTATTCTGTCTATTCCATTGTACAGCACTGAGGAATTTATTGGCACTATATAAATACTTATAACTGTAACTATAACACATTACTGTGAGTTTTATTGCTGTGGAGCTCTGTGATACGCTCATACACACCGCACATTACTGTGAGTTTTTTGCTGCAGAGCTCTGTGATATGCTCATACACACTGCACATTACAATGAGTTTTATTGTTTTAGAGCTCTGTAATGTGCAGTGTGTCAGTAATGTACAGTATCTTTTAAAGTGATCGTCAGTTTCCTGTATTTTCCACAGGGACATTCTTTGCCGCGGAGCAGCCTTAGCTGCAATGAGTGGGTGATGGCTGCTGCAGCTGAGCAGTGGCCATCTGTAAGTCTGAAGGGGACAAAGTATATTCCCCAATTCGCTGCTGGGTCCAAGTGAATTTTCTTCACACGATATTTAAAAAGATTACTTTAATGAGTTGAGAAATAAATTCTGTAGCACAACAATGTACATGTGTGTGTTGCAGGGGTGGGGTTTTGTATGGGTGTGGCCTCCTGTGGGTGCAACACAAGGAGGCCCCATGATCTCCTATTGCCCAGGGGCCCCATTAGTTGTCAGTCCGCCCCTGGATCAGAGTTCCCTTTTGTGTGCTGCTGGGTGCCAGTATATTGTTGTTCTCTCCCTTAACCCTTGCCCTTCGTGTTGTCATGTTCTATGTATCTTGTTATCTGGTGACCTTATCTCCTGATCTGTATGTCATGCTGCCAGCGGCAATCCTGCCTAAAGGGCTATCTATCCCAAATAAAGGGCCCACTTTGGCCCACGCCGGTTGCCCCCGTGACACATTCTGGAACAATTTGTGCATAATACTGTAGGTTTTTCTATTTTACTTCATTGCGGTTCTAATTTCAGAAATGTACAATATTCTAAATTGGTCCTATCCGAAATATTGGAAGTTTCCAATATTCTAAATTGCCTTGTGCCTGAATATTTAAGAATCCTAACTTTTTTTCAGAAATATGCTGAACCAAACCATCTGTGCACACGTTTAAAAATTAGCATTTTCATTTCTCTTTTTCTCTCGTGCTCCCTTTTCAGTTACAAATTTCTAATTATCTCCTCACGATATTACAATTGACTTCCCTTGTGTGATTTGGATCTAAAAATGCATAACTCTAATACAAAAATGTTAAACAGTGCTATTTTCAAAAATAATTATTTAGAATTTTTTGTATTTGAGTCTAGAGGATAATCCAGACGCAGATTGCTTACTAGAGGCGTCTTGAGATGTATGAGTCATACACGTCTGATGAAGCCTAAGTAGACCAAAATGATTATCAGGGTTTGCTGTGTTTCATATGCAAAGTAAGCTTCCCTTGCATTTCAGCTCTGGTTGCCCTTTTTGGGAGATAGCAGTCTAATTTGAATATGCTATCATCTTCACCATAATGGCACCATCGAGCTAAAATCTTATGAGACCTGGGCTGGGACACAGGAAAGGGCTGGTCACATTTTCCACTGTCCATTCTCAGTAAGCTCATCAGCTTGTTTTTGCTTTACTTTTTGTGATTAACCTTAAATTTGCAAGATCTTTTACCAAGCTTTGATTACAGACATTTTGGCAATGTTGCACTGTGTCATTTAATTGGGCGGTCAAACCTTCCATTCTGTAAATGTACCAAATTTTAGCCCAAGTTTCTGCCATTTAGGGGAGGGACATATTCCAAGATCGTGCAACAAATAAGAGATGCTGTACAAACCCGATGAACTAATTTAAGGGATGGGAGTGTCAAACCATAGCGACGTGAGGGGCTATCGAGGGGCCAACAGGGGGTCAGGAGCCACCTGCTCACCGAACACACGTGACCGGAGGTCGAAAATGGAAGACCATAGTGCAGTCGCCTTCACATATTCCCACCACATATAATAGAAAGTGCCTTTCAGGCTGCAGCCCCGGGGCAGAGCCCTGATGTGCTAGAATAAATCCGCTGAAGCCTAGCAGGGTCTAGGTACCATCTTCAAAGACACTTAAAGCAGTTATCTTCACCAAAACACAAATAGGAATGAAATGGACAATAATGTCTAGGGGTCGCTCCCCCGGGATCGGTCGGGGGCGAAGGGCCATATGGACCCTATCAGAAAGGCAACAGTCCGGAGGGGTGTCTGCAGGGACCTCCTCAAAAAGTCATGAACGTCATTGACCACCAACGGGACCCCTCTGAGCCTGACATTGTTCTGCCTGGAACGATTATCCAGGTCCTCCTAGGCTCTCTGTAAATGGTGTGCCTCCATCAAAGAATCCAGGTGGTACGCTATGCTGTGGAGGGCCGGCGTCGCATTCTCATGCAACCTTTCCAGGGCATCAGACCGGGCCACCAGGGAGACTATCTCCGCTTGGATCTCCACTCAGCTCTCCCAGATGTCACCCCTGATATTGGCTCGTAATGTGTCAAGGAACTGGAATGTGAATATCGTCGCACGTTGTGGGGCCACCGTCAGGCGGGTCTGCTGCAGCCTCTACCATTTTAGGAGGGGAGGCACGCTCCAGGCCAGAGGCTGGATCCACAAAGAAGGAGGTGAGGTGGCCTTGCTGTGGTGTTTTCCAGGGCTTGGTTGGCATCCTTCGGTGCCGGGTCTGTTCGGGGGGGGGGAGAAAAGAGGGGCATGAGAGCTGCTGTAAGCTAACAAAACCAGGGAGGAGTGGACAGCACCGAGTTCGGCATCCATCTTAGTAGGCCGCTGAACCCCCCATGTATTGATTTTTAATTATCATCTTAATTATCTTTGTGTGTGTAATTATTGCCATTATGAACTTCTGAATGTGTTTTCAGGAAAAAAATCTGTTTAGGATATATTTGCTTTTGAAAATGCTCATCACTGCAAATAATTTTACGGACTATTCCTTGAGATGAAAATATTTATTGAAGAGTAGTGATGAGCCGAACACCCCCGTGTTCGGTTCACATTCGAACTTGAACAATTTCAAAAGTTCAAGTTTGAACTCGAACACGTACCGAACTCAATGCAAGTCAATGGGACTCGAAAGTTCGATTTTTAGAGTGCCCTCCAAGAGGGCATATATGCAAGATATTTGCCATAAAAGGTGTATGGGGGTCCGGGTAGTGCCCTGGGGGACAGGAAACAAGGACAAAAAGTAAAAAGAAAAAAGTTTTTAAAGCAACAGTGAGTTTTCCATGAAATAAAGGTTAAGAATAAAAACGAAAAATTCCTTCAAATATCATGCCTAGGAGGTCCCCATAACCTGCCCGTGAAGTGGCAGATTTGTAGGATGTATAGAAGCATTTAAAAACAAAAAAATGACATTTCAAATGACGGTAAATGGTTTTCTTTTAATCTATTCATAAACAACTGCTTGGGGCGGCAGCCTGTATGAAAAGGAGACATTTTAGGACACGCAGAACAAGTTTAGTGACTTTTTGGCTAAATTATGGTGAAATTTATGCAGGCTTTGGATGAAAGTAACAATAGGTGCATTGAAAGTGGGCCTTTAGTGTCGGCAACAGTGCCGTCACACTGTAACCCCTCTGTGGTATTGTGGAAGAGTGCAGGGTTGGACCCTGCGGTCCAATATTAAAATGATATGAATCTGGTATAGGCGTCAGTGGCAGTGCACCCAAATATTGTGCCTTTGGTGGCAGCAAGTGCCTTCACACTGTAAGTAACACCTCTGTGGTATTGTGGAAGAGTGCAGGGTTGTACTCTGCAGTCCAATATTAAATTGATATGAATCTGGTACATGCATCAGTGCACCCAAATATTGTGCCTTTGGTGGCAGCAAGTGCCTTCACACCGTAACCCCTTTGTGGTATTGTGGAAGAGTGCAGTGGTGGAGGTTTTGGGAATGCAGAAGAGATCCCCGATCTATTCAGTTACGTCAGCATCAGGGGATCGATAGCTGCTGATCCAGGACTGATTCATTTTTATAAATGTCAGCCGGTCTACAGAGTCGGTGGACAGACGCACTCTTTTGTCTGTGACAAAACCTCCCGCAGCACTGAATGTCCTTTCAGAAAGCACGCTGGATGAAGGGCAACCTAGTAGCTGCATAGCATATTGGCTAAATTCTGGCCAGTGATCCAATCTCAACACCCAGTAAGCCAGTGGATCATCTGCTGTAAAGGTATCCAGGTCTGCCCTTGCCCCTAGGTAGTCCTGCACCATATGGTGAAGACGTTGGCAATGGGTGCCTACATTTGATGTCCCTGGGCGTCGTGGACTAAAAAAATTTAAAAAGGCATCAGTCAAGTGGCCCTGGCCTTCACCGCTCTTCCTCTGATCATCCGCAGCCTCAGAAGCACCTGTGTCATCACTTGGTAACCTACCAGTGCCTGGAAAGTTGTTACACAAGTGTCGCTTTAGAGCATCCTCAAGTTGTTTCATCATGTCCTCCCTCTGTGCGGGCAGGATGAGCTCTGCAACTTTACCCTTGTATCGTGGATCAAGAAGGCTTGCCAACCAGTAATGATCCCTCTCCTTGATATCACGAATCCTGGGGTCCTTTAGCAGGCTTTGCAGGATAAGGGAGCCCATGCAGCGTAGGTTGGAGGTGGCATTAGCTTCCGAGTCTTCCTGGTCAATGAGGATGACCCCATCGTACACTTCCTCCTCCCAGCCACGTACTAGTCCTTGGGTTTCTGGGCACACAAAACCCTCTCTTGAGGAATCCTCACCTTCAATGCCCCCACTACTTAAATATTCCTCCTCCTCCTCATCCTCCTCCTGTCTGATCTGTGGACCCACAGGAATGCTGTCTGCGTAAAGACTGGGGCCTTGAGAGCTAGGGAAGGCCTCCTCTTCCTCCAGCTGCTCTGCCTCTAGTGCCACATCTATAATTCCCCGCAGAGTGCGCTCCATCAGGAACACTAAAGGAATTGTGTCACTTATGCATGCACTGTCCCTGCTCACCATCCTCGTTGCCTCCTCAAATGGTGACAGTACAGTGCATGCATCCTTGATCATCAGCCACTGCGGGGGGGGGGGAAACAAGTTGACCTGAACCTTTCCTTGTGCCATACTCACACAGGTACTCATTGATGGCCCTCTGCTGCTTGTGCAGATGCTGCAGCATTGCTAATGTCGAGTTCCACCTGGTGGGCATGTCACAGATCAGACGGTTTGTGGGAAGGTGGAATTCTCTTTGAATTTCTGCCAGGCGAACACTTGCTGGGAATGACCGTCTGAAGTGGCTGCAGACTTTTCTGGCCTGGCTGAGAAGCTGTGCCAGCCCTGGGTACCTGGTTAGGAAATGCTGTACCACCAGATTTAGGACGTGTGCTAGGCATGGTACATGTGTCAACTTACCCTGGCGTAGGGCGGAGAGAAGGTTGCTGCTATTATCACAGACGACCATTCCCAGCTGAAGCTGGCATGGTGTTAACCATCTCTGCACCTGCCCCTGCAGAGCTGACAGAATTTCCAGCCCAGTGTGGCTCTTGTCCCCTTAACAAACCAGCTCAAGCACAGTATGGCATCTTTTTGCTTGAGCCATTGCATAGCCCCTGCCACGCGTCTGTTTAACTGCCACTTCACCAGAGACAGAGAAGGAGGGGGAGGAGGAAGAGGTGGTGAAGCAGACAGACCTCATACAAGCAGCTTTCTGGAGGTGTGGTGGATGAACAAGCTCCAGCACAGAGCCCCTTCCTGGATCCCACCCAGCTGCAAACAGAGTTACCCAGTGTGCCGTGAAGGAAATGTAACTGCCCTGTCCATGCTTGCTGGACCACGTGTCTAAAGTCATGTGCACCTTGCTGCTGACTGCCTTTCACAATGACTCCATAACATTGTGTTCCAAATGCTGGTATAGTGCTGGAATGGCTTTCCGTGAAAAGAAATGGCATCTTGGAACCTGCCACTGTGGTACAGCACATTCAGAAAATTCACGGAAGGAAGCAGAGTCCACCAGCTGGAAAGGCAGCAGCTGTAATGCGAGTATTTTTGCTAAGCTGGCATTTAGACGCTGTGCTTGGGGATGTTTGGGACTATATTTTTTCTTACGCTGCAGCTGGGGCAACGTAATCTGACTGCGTAAATCTTCAGCTGATGGGATGCTGTCACATTCTGAGGAAGGACCTGGTACACCCATTACTGTAGCATCATCCCTGTCAGTGGAGGTTGTAGGCAATGACATGGCGGGACATATAGTGGGGGTAGAGACAGATGAGGAGGAGGAGGACCTATGCAAAGTGTTGTGCCAACGGGATGCATGGCAGGTGGTCATATGTCGCCTCAAGCACGTGGTACCCAAGAGTGGGATGTCTTTCCCACGCTTGATTCTCATCTTACATAGATTACAAATAGCAACGGTGCGGTCTGCTGCACATTTCTTAAAGAACTCCCAGACAGCAGACTTCCTGTACATGTGCTTTGAGACAACAGCGCTCTGCACCTGAGCAGCTGTGACTTCTGATGCCTTGGACTGGCTACGGTTGGTCATAGAGGACGTTCTGCCTCGTTTTTGTTGTGCCTCCTCCTCCCTTGACTCCTCTGTTTGATCAGGCACCCAGGTGGAGTCAGTGACCTCATCATTGTCATCACCCCCTATCTCCTCGTCACTGGAGCCAACTTGGCAGGATGCTGCAGCTGCTGGGGCAACATGAGTGCCAGTTATTTGTGTGTCACTGGCACCCCCTTCCTCTAGGTTGATTATACTCCCTTCCTCAACCTCAGAGATTGAATCAGAGCACTGTACTTGCTGCGCATCCACAAGCAGCATGTCACTGTCATTGTAGTCAAACAATACAGCTGACTCCTCCGTGTGTGATAGTGAGGCTATGGCAGGAGTAGCTGTGGACATGGAGGCTGAATTAGATGTTTTGGCAGCTGAGGTGGACTGTAAACCACTACAAGCCTGGCTGGCAGAGGACTCGGAGGAGGAGGATGGCCTGGTTAGAAAATTCTGCAAATCCTCTCTATGTTGCTGCTGCTTAAGACGGCCAGCACCAGTTAGAAAGGACAAGCGTGCCCATGCAGAGGATGCACCATGGCCACGACGACCAGAAGCACAGCCTCCCAACACAGAAGCTGCTTGCCCTCTTATCTGTGTCTGGGAGTGTCTGCCTGTCCTTTTTGGTCTTTCTGACATGGTGAGTAATACAGTATATAGATTAAAGATATACAGAACTCTGATTCAACTCTGTTATAAAAATTGGAGATATGCAGAACTCTGATTCAACTGTGTTATCTAGATTAAAGATTTCCAGAACTGTGGTATAACTCAGTGAGACACACTGATAGCTGGCAGCCAGTGACAAGACACGGATTAAAATTCCCAGAAACCACCTATAAATCAGTGAGACCCCTGATGGGTGGCAGTGACAAGACACAAATTACAATTCCCAGGAACCTCCTATAAATCAGTGAGACCCCCTGATAGGTGGCAGTGACAAGACACAGATTACAATTCCCAGGAACCTCCTATAAATCATTGAGACCCCCTGATGGGTGGCAGTGACAAGACACAGATTACAATTCCCAGGAACCTCCTATAAATCAGTGAGACCCCCCTGATGGGTGGCAGTGACAAGACACAGATTACAATTCCCAGATATCTGATAGAAGTGAGACCCCCCAATAGCTGCTGGCAGTGAGAACACACAGATTACAACAATTCCCAGATATCTTGTAGAAGCGAGACCCCCCCAATAGCTGCTGGCAGTGAGAACACTTAGATTACAACAATTCCCAGATATTTTATAGAAGTGAGTCCCCCCAATAGCTGCTGGCAGTGAGAAACACAGATTACAACAATTCCCAGATATCTTGTAGAAGTGAGACCCCCCCTATTGCTGCTGGCACTGAGAAGACACACTAACAGAACAATCTCCTCTCAAAAAACACGTGCTGGGGCTGTGTGAAGCCTTATATAGTGTGCTGCGGGACTTAGCTCTGTGGGTCCATGATTGGGCAAAATTTGCCCAATCAGGACTCTGAGCCATGGTCGGCATAGTCTTGCACCTGTCTTGCACCTGTTCTGTGGTCAGGTGCAAGGCTGTAGCCAATTACAAGCTTCAGACCAGTGGAAAAGTGCATTGTGGTCCATTGTGGGTGAACTCGAACCGAACACGCGGAAATGTTCGGAGTTTTCTGAACAGCCGAACGGCCGATGTTCGATGCGAACTCCGAACAAATCGAACCGAACAGCTCATCCCTATTGAAGAGTACCATACCTTTGCCTACCTTTTATGTGGCATCTTCTCAGTACTATTCAACCAACAGTAAATTGAAGATCAGGGTATTTCAGTTAAGTAAAAAAAATCAATTTCTTAAAATTCTTTGTAGTTGTGGTAGATGTGGATTACTGTTTATATGCATCAAACAGACGAGGGCTAAGCTTTTGAAGCTACTGTGTATCCTTCAAATATATTGACATCTAACGGAGGACCTCTATTACTCTTTTACTAACTATGCCTTAGTCTAAGGGTCGATCTTGTTTTGAGGATAATTTGGTTCATTAAAACAGGACTCTCGTTTGATATTCCATGCAACTCTTTTCAACAAGTTTGAATGCAAGCTTTATCGTATTAATATAATTTCCTAGGATTTATTTTGTGAAATATATATTTCATTATTTGCAGGTAAGGACCTGGATCTTGACTGTTGGCTACACAACGGCTTTTGGAGCAATGTTTGCAAAAACATGGAGAGTTCACGCCATTTTCAAGAATGTAAAAATGAAGAAAAAGGTAAATAATTTTCACCAATTATTCATCAGATTAGGTACAGAGCTGAAATATACAATTCAATATGGAATCAAGACAGTGAGAAATATATGAAATATTGTAATCAAGCTTAGCGCATTCTGAACACAAAATGTTAAATTCTGCATATTGACGCTTTAATGACTTTTGTTTCCAGATTTGGAGAACTTTTTCCAAGCTTTTCTCCAAACCGGCGAAAAAGGAAAAGATAAGCTCCATGCAAGGGTTATCCCCATTGCCATTGTTTACCGTTGTTGCAAACAACGACGAAAATCACCCATGTTGCAACTACAGTATACTTTGGCATTCCAGAGAGGAAAATTCAAATGATGGCAGACAGATATTCATCAATGGAAAGTTTGGTAAGGCTCAGATTGGGAGGTGTTGTGATGCAACTTGATGTGTGCATGCCACGATGAATTGCTGCCTTGCCAAAAAGAGCTGCTCATACAAGAGCGCTTCATTAGCGCTCATGTATGTGCCTAAAATGTTCTGATTTTAACTATATACTGCAAGCACCATTAATCAAGCGCTCAAAAACCAAGTGAGAACCTATAGCTATTGGGTGACCAGGAGGAGTGAGGGAATCTGTATGACTTGGAAGACCTGGTGCATTGATAGCAGCAGCTAGATCCTAAGTGGAGTCATGTGCTCCCCATCTACTACATACAACCTTAGGTGCCATTTATTTTTTGTGACAGATGTCTGCTGATCAGTTGTGCCGAGATGTAGATATTGCCTTTTTTTTTTTTTTAAGGTTGCTGCGTTTCCTTGAGAGTCATATTTACCTTCATAAGATTACATTCCTTCTATCAGTCACATCTTTAGATTGTGAGGTGGATGATATACCTTGTATGTTAAAAAAAATAAGGTGTGGTTTTTTTTGGTCAATATGTAAAATGTCTGTCGACAGGTTCACTTTAAATCTGTCAGCACGGTTACAAAGAGATTAGCATCTAATGTGTTGTGATTAAAATTAATCCCTCTTCCGACGTAATGTCTGTTGTAGCAAAATTGGCATTGATTACTATCTAACTATTGACATAGTCTGGTTGGTAGTTTCTGTATAATATGAAATGATTGATTATAATTATGTGTGAATAGAGTTAAATGATTTGCCTGGTTGGGCAATTCAGAACAATGAAGCAGCACTCTCACAAATGACTTACATAGAATGGATGCTGATTTAGCATCTTATGATTTACAGGGTTATTCTAAGAGAATCGAAAAGTCATCGCACGTTCGGTGACTTTTCGTTCTCCTCAATTCGGTGCGATTTGGAAATCCCATTTCGGCGACCCTGCGGTGTAGTCAGCAAGCACCACAGGGCCGTCGTAGTGCAGGGAAAAGCCGCCACAAACCCGACGAACACTCACTACAAAACCCGGCGAATGCTCACCAAAACCCGCAAAACATCTGGATTAACCCCGCCGAACACGCCAGCGAAACACGAGCAGCCGCTGATCAGAGAGAAGAGCAACCGCCGGAAAAAGCCGACACCGCAGATGAATGGAGTGAACAAAAAAAAAACAGTACGCGTGAATGTTTGAAACGTGAAACGCTGTTTGCAAAGAACCTACAGAACGAAAATGTCTGAAATTTACATATAAGATCCAATGAATGATAATAAAAAGGCTGTTACAGAAAAAAGAAAAAACGATTTAAAAAACAAACGGAATTTTTTTTCCCAAAAAAATCCCGAAAAATGCCTGAAAGATCCTAAAAAATCTATATATAAAGAGACTTTTTACTGCAGAATATTATAATAAACAGTTTATTAGATATTGAATTAAAACTGAAATATTTTTAACATTGAAGCCTATGGGATTCGCCTGAATAAACCTGTCTAATGAAACCACCGAACAGCAGGGCAATTCGGCAACTTTTCACTGCTGGTTTTTGTTCTCTGAATAGACAAAGCATTGCTTCTCTAAGGGGATTTCACTGCCCTCGAACAGGCACCGAACAGGCACCGTATGTGCAGGCAATTTGCCAGGATTTGGCGAACTGCCTGCTCTCTGGATAGCCGAATGGCCAGGAAAGGTAACCGTACGCTGAATTTCACTGTTCGGTTACCTTTTGGCCACAATTCGGATCTCTTTGAATAACCCTGTTTGTATATGGGCTAGGGCAATGATAGCTTACCTTGACACCCCAGATGTGTCGGAACGGCATGTTCCATGATGCTTAGAGAGGAATAAAGCTGTTGAAGCATCATGGGAAGTGTAGTTTCAAAACTTCTGAGGTGCCAAGGTTCACCATCACTGTGCTAGGGTAAACTCTTGTGTGATACCATTCCTATAATCTTTGACTGTGGTGCATTGCACTCTTTTTGAATTGTGGAATCATGATGTCATGTATTAGCACCACACAATGGTTATAAAGATCTATAACTTTTATCTTTTATAACTGATCCAGTAGTAGGGAGTTTATAAAACAAATTAGCAGCTCTAAATTACCGACTGGTGCAAGCCAGCTGATATCTTAATGCAGTGGTTCCCAACCACAGTCCTCAAGTACCCCTAACAGGCCAGGTTTCCCAGATATCTGAAACACAGCACAGGTGATATGATTTGCTGCTCGGTGATTGCAAGATTCAGTCTGCATTTCCCCAAGGCAATCCTTAAAACCTGGCCTATTAGGGGGACTTGAGGACCATGGTTGGGAACCACTGTTCAGTGGATCCGCTGGTAATTGTAGGGAGTCTCTAAAGGAGGGGTCACCAAGCTCAGCCCTACAGATTATTTGAAACTACTTTTCCCATGAGGCTTGGTCACCCTAATGATTGGCTAAGCATCTTGGGAGATGTATTTACAAACCATCTGTACTGCCAAGTTAACTAACCCCTGCTCTAAAGGATGTTCCAAGAGGAGTTGCTCAAGTCCTGCTGTTTCTGGACAAGGGCCTTAGGGAATTATTTGCTCTTTGTGTCCTCCACATTAGAGCTAGAGGAGACAGCAGATCCCTCCTCACTCTTCCCTGTTGGATGACAGATAAGTATGTGATTCTTCTTTATTGTTTTCTTACAGGGTTATTCAGAGAGCGTGAAAAGCAGGAGAATGAAAAAATTCTAGGACAAAATAGCCAAACCAGAAAAATTCTCTCTTTCATCTCACTTTCCAAATCGGCTATTTTGACCTAGAATTTTTCATTCTCCAGTCATTCTCCTGCTTTTCACGCTCTCTGAATAACCCTGTTAGTGTTGATGAATTATGCAGATGTAAAATCCCACTGTTGCCAGGTGGTATTTTTTTTTTTTACTACCAGATGCTGATGAAACCTTGGAATTTCACGTATTCTCGAAGCTGCCTCAACATTTGCTCTTGCTATACAATATACAGAAAGAAAAAATATTCGATAGGCCACTGTAAAACCTGAACTTCAATGGGTTGCGGGTTGACATGGAATAAGATAGGAGCTGTTTTTATTAAGTGGGAACCTTACACTTACCAGCTTGTTTTAATGTTTATGGCTGGTCGGAGTTAGGTCCGAGTCTGTGTTTCACAAAAAATATCTGTAAAGGCTCAATATTGGGCTCCCACCTGAGCATGCACAAATCTAAGTATATTTAATTTTACTTTGGAGAGTATAGCATCAGTTAATGATGCCCCTTAAAAATAGTAGGTGTGAGGGTATAACCACCCTTTAGAAGATCATTTTTTTAAGAACCTCTGCTGAGATGTGGCATTGCATCTGAATGTCTAAACGAAAGTAGTCTATTAAAACAAAATGATGATATAATAACCAGTGGCAGCTGGTGACATTTCAAGTTGGTGGGGCGCCAGACTAGAAACATGAATGATTTTAATCATTAATAGGAATATGTTTATTTGGCACTACTACCTTCAAAATATGCGGATGATCCCATATATAGGGAATAAGACTTATACACATAATTCTATTAATGAGTCAACTAAATTGGTCATTTTGAGGCTAAATTCAAATTATGAGTGTAATCCAGAATTTGTCCACAAGATGTGTACATAATACTAAGTGTAAAAAAACCATAAAAGTGAAAAAACGTATTTTATTATTGTTCGCTAATAACTAACTAAACCCTAATCCTAGAAAATAAAGGGGGTTGTGTGCTGGCGCTTGAAGATCTACTAGCAACGTTAATCGTTACCCCACCTTTATAAAATAGGAAAGGGTATAAATCCACTTTAGGTATGCTGCTTAACTGGGATAAAGTACAACAAAAACTCTCACAAAAGATTGTACCACAAAAAAACAAGGGTCACCAGATAGCGCAAAAAAATATTTACCTTATATATACATATATATATATATAGTATATACTATACAGTAGTATCGTTCAATATTACTTATCGATATTGTGGGATTGGAGGTTAAGTACGTCTACTGTCCAGACACAAGTTCAACGTGAGCAGGAAAAGGACGAGTGAATTCAGGAAAGAGGGCAGTATTCGGTTAATCTTCCAAAGTAGCCCGCAATATTCTCCCGTTCCTGTTCTTTTCTTGTGGTATGGTGTAGTTTACTCAAAGAAAACACAAAACAAGCGCTCACATAGCGCAATAACTCCTTATACTGGTGAGAGTCGTAGAAAGATACAGCCAAATGTGCACTCACCGAGGTTGGAGCCTGTTAGATCATTAGGCTCATTTCATACGCATGGGTGTTTCTTTTCAGACAAAAA
Source organism: Leptobrachium leishanense (assembly GCA_009667805.1). Lineage (NCBI taxonomy): Eukaryota > Metazoa > Chordata > Amphibia > Anura > Megophryidae > Leptobrachium > Leptobrachium leishanense. The sequence continues at coordinate 173,687,799 of CM019067.1, read as the reverse complement.
CACCTAAAAATGCCCCTCTGAGCGTTAGTTCCAGGATCTGGTGGCTCAATAATCCATGAAGCCCATCAGGTAAAATGCAGGGCGTTTAATCAATAATAAAATACATCTAAAACATATATATAAAAACAGCATTAATTGCTGAGAATTACTAAAACGCGTTTCGGCCATATACCTTCATCAGTCAGTGGAAACCCTAATCCTACCCATTTTACCCTATATAAGTATACAAAATTCCAGTGTATGAAAGAAACAGAAAATCCCGTTTACAATTGCTATAAGGTGCATTAAGGCAAATGTACCTGTGCATTCCCTGTCTTTAAGGAGTTAAGGCATACACCTGTGAAGCAAATATAATCTAATTTGAAGCCTCAAATGCTGGTTTTGCTCAGGTTTGTTTGACACCCATCATAGTTCCTATAGCCAGCTTTAGGGAGCTTAAACACAGATGCAGTCTGGACATTAGTCTGGTCCTTGAGTCTGAGGACCTCCCATAGAGTCCCTTTCAGATTTTTGGACACCATCCAAGACAAATGAACAGATTATCTAGAATTTCTGTTACAGATTTTATTATTCCAGATTTAAATGCTTTAAAGATGCATTATTCAAGTAAACATTGTTTTATCAAGAGCAGAATATGTTGAACTAACTTTTTTTATGAGGGAGATAGAAGCCATGACACATGAGGCATCTGTGACAGAGAGAGTTGCAAAACCAGGGAGGATGGTCAGTCCTCCAAATGTAACATACAAAACCAGAAAGGTTGCACTAAAGATAAACATGCGATTTTCATAAGAGTGCTTCCGACACCATTTAACCCTCTCTTCCCCTCCAGCTCTCCCACTACATTGTGCCCTCTGGAATGCCCGCTCTGCTTGGGTGCTCACCAAATCTTCCGTCATTCACGACTTTTTTATTTCTCATTCCCTCCATCTCCTACCTCTCTCTGTCCAGCACGTAGAACTAACCAAAAACTGTGGAACACTAAATACACACAATTTCTCTGGCGATGTTCCAGGGCAGCTGAACCTTATTTGGTCTGTCCTGCCGGTTATTGACCCTCCTTTCACTTACATTTTCAATCTCTCTCTCTCCTCTGGAGTCTTCCCCTCTGCATTTAAACATGCTCTAATTACCCCCATTCCAAAGAAATAACCTTGTTCCACCTCCACCTCCCTTTCAAACTACCATCCTATCTCTTTGCTCCCCATTGACTTCAAAATCTTAGAACGCCTCATCTATAACCATCTCACCAGTTTTCTCACTGCTAACTCCCTACTTGATCTGCAACAGTCCAGCGTTCGTTCCCAGCACTCTACTGAGACTGCTCTAACCAAGGTGACCAATGATTTTGTTGCTGCTAAAAGCAAATGTCACTTCCCCCTCCTCATTCTTCTTGACCTTTCCACTGCATTTGACACTGTTGACCACCCTCTCCTGCTCTTCACGCTGCGTCAACTTGGTGTCAGTGACACCACTCTCTCCTGGTTCTCTTCCTATCTCTCTCTCTTTGCTCCTTCAGCGTCTCTTTTGCTGGTGCCTCTTCACCCCAGTTCCTCTCTCAGTTGAGGTACTTCAAGACACTGCTCTGGATCCCCTACTCTTCTCGATCTATACCGCATCTCTGGGTATTCTCCTCTCTTCCTATGGACTCCAATATCATCTCTATGCTGATGACACCCAAATCTACCTTTCCTCTCCCCATCTCTCTCCTGTGTTGGACCGTGTTACAGCCTGCCTGTCGGCTGTCTCCGACTGGATAACTTCACGTTTCCTAAAGCTCAAACCTTTACTCTTCCCTCACTCCAAAGACAATATTCCTGTGCCCATTTCCCTTCAGGTAAATGGTGCCATCATCACTTCTACCTCACAGGCTCTTTGCTTTGGGTGTCCTTTTAGGCTCTGATCTATCAATCGCTAACCAAATCCTGCTTCTTCCACCTAAAAACATTGCACGCATCCACCCCTTTCTTAATCAAGACTCTACTAAAATGCTCATCCAAGCTCGTATTATCTCCCGCCTTGTTTACTTTAACCCCCTTCTCGCTAGCCTTAAGAAATCCCAGACTCTCCCTCTGCATTCTGTAATGAACACCTGTGCAAGGCTCATCCACCTCACCTCTAGCAACTCTCACACCTCGCCCCTTTGTCAAGCTCTACACTGGCTCCCTGTCTCCTATAGAATCCAATTCAAAATATTGGTGCTCGCGTATATAGCTCCATAACCGTGCCTCTGCCTACATCTCCTCCCTTATTAGAAGGTACATCCTGTCACAACCACTTCGCTCTGCCAATGATCTGATGTTATCTTCTCCCCGTACCCACACCCCCAAATCTTGCCTTCAAGACTTCTCCAAAACTGCCCCCTTCTTGTGGACCTCCCTCCCCGCAACATTAGACTCTCCTTTTATCTCCAGTCCTTCAAGAAATCTCTGAAAACACATACCTTTAGAGAAGCCTATCGGCTCACTCCATAATCCCATTGTATATTTATTGCACCATACTACTTCACATACTCTGCCACTTACCCTCACCTAGTGTGAATCCCCTCTTCTCTTAGATTGTTAGCTCTCGAGCAAGGTCCTCTCTCCTAATGTCTTTTGTGTTTAATTTGTATGTATATTTGTTATACTGTCTCTTCCATGGCGTTAGACCCAGTGGGTTTAATCCAATACAATGAAATAGACGAAGAGGAGTACTAGGCACACAAAATGTAGCAAAGTGTTGTTTATTCTGGAGGAATGACACTGCTGCTAACCAAAAAAAACACTTCACTTTATTTGGTGTGCCTGGTACCCTTCTCTATTTCATCATAAGTTCATGAGCAGTCATATTAGGAAGGATAATAACTGCCACAATGGGGCACATTAACATTGTGGCAGGCATATTCAAGGATTGTGATTGTGTTATAACTAAACCTGGTTTGTTTCCTACATCCAGGTGTTTTTAAAACCGTTAAAGCTATATTAAAGTGGAGTGCTCCGAATTTGGTATTATATATAAACATACACTGAACAGATATTTCTTTAAAAACATATTAAGGTTATGGCATTTTAAAAGGCTTAACTGCATTGTTAATAGGGATTTTAAACATGTCCACAGTTTGTGAAATAGATATCCTTGTCCTTGCATGCACACATTCCCTATCCATAGCATTAGGCTTCCCTCTCCCATTAGTAAAGAGTGTCTTCTAATCTATGGTAATATGCTGCTTAGAGACACATCATACGACATTGTTTCCTGCATAATGCTTAGACAGTCAGAGAACCTTGGGACTGATTTATCTGTAGGAGGAAGCATTAATAAAGGCTACTCATTGATCTTTTCCTAGGCCTAATTTTCCAAACTGAAAATGAAAGAAAAACTATCTTGGTGTTTGACAGCTGATTCTCGATGCCCAGAATGCACATGGTTTGTAGTGATGTAGATAATGGTTGATACGCGTTATAAAGTCATTCTAACATAGGGGAAGAAGTTTTTTTTATTATCTTTTCATGTTGTCCTTAAAATGTGTTGTTAATGTCCAATTCATGTTTGTCAGTCTCTATACACCATGCATACACTTGTAAGTAACTGAATAGCTGTCTGAGAACCTGGCGACATCTCATTTCTTTTAATGTAACCAGGTTGTTGCAGTCTTTTGTAGCTTGTAATCCTCTGTGTTAGTTTTCCTAATACTAGTGCCAATATTTCCTCCATGCGTTTGCTCCTTATCACCCTCTTGCCCCCTCATCTTGGGCACACAGACACCTGCTTTGGATAGCCCATAGTAGTAGCAATGCTTTTCTTCAGTACTTTTCCCATTTTCTTATTAAAATAATACCACAGGGGTAAAGCTGGAAAGAAGCACTGACACACTTTGTAACTTATGCAAAACATAAAATGTCACCAATACAAATGTGAAATTCTCAAATTTTAATTTATAGAGCCGAATTTAACTGAAGATGAAAATATGTATCTCTGCCACTGCAGTTTAAGGACAATCCAAACTGTATATACTGTATAGAGGAGGTCCATCTTTCTGTGTTAGCCGAAATATGATTTTATGAATGGCCAAACTTGCAGTAGCTTGTAAAATTTGACTTCAGTAGCAAAATTCTTACAGGTTGTACCATGGCTAGATGCTTATAGACTTTTGTGAATATCCATATTGGCCACCCAACCGTTGACTGTCAAATTAAATGTAAATTATTTAATATTCATTGTTTTTGGATTTGGAAGCTAACAAAACAAAAAAACTAAAATCTGTTTGCTTTTCTTTTTTACCCTTCAGATTATCAAGGATCAAAAACTTTTGGTTATAGTTGGTGGAATGCTGCTTATTGACCTGTGTATCCTGATTTGCTGGCAAATAGTGGATCCGTTAAAAAGAACAGTAGAAAATTACAACCTCGAGGTACTCGCCAATTTATATGTATTTTTTTACGTAATGGAGAATAATGATGAAGCTGCGCACAACATTTCCTATAATGTTAAAAAAATGTCAAGTATGGTCTTAATAGAGGTATTATATTTAAAATTGTTACTTAAACTGATGTGCTGGAAATGGGATAGAACTTCATTATTTGTTTATCGGTGATCCAGGGCTCATGCAAAGGGATCCTTTAGAACCACAGTAGTTCTGACAATCAAAACATTTACATACCTTTAGTCCCTTGCTATGAGATATATATTTATTATGGGGGTATATAGTCCTTGAATGATGGTCAGCACTCATTGGTTTTTTCAAATTCCACAAAATCTTTATTGCATATAAATCGATGTTTCAGCTCCTCTCTGGGGAGCTTTCTTCAGGATAAAAATACATATATATATATATTTATTAAAAACACTCTTTAATGCTATGTGTAATTCAAAAATAAGATTATTCTTAAAAATTAAGAAGTACATTATTTAATTTATCCTGGACTTTTAATTATTTCTTATAAACCACTATGAATATATTCTAAATTCATGCAAATTCAGATTAAAAACTGTTTGTCTTTGGAAACGAGCAGATTTTACAATATGAAGCAGAAAACGGTAACACGACTTTTTTGTACCACCACAGGAGTGCACACAATTGTGTGAATTGCTTCTGATGTCGACCTTCAAGGTTTCTGTCTATATTTCTCAGATTTGTTTTACACAATAAAAAAAACTGAAAATTATCAGTATGTAATTATTTACAGTTTGAAAGTAATGTATAACGTACTCGCAGCCTAAATGTGGGCTACACACATTTACGAGTATGATTAAGCACATACAATTTTCAAACAATAGGAAAAAGATCAACGTGCAACTGAGTGTAATTCTTCAACCACACACTCATTTGCGGTTGATGTTTCAGGACTACGAGGAAATAAAACCTTCCCAGTAATCTCTTTCTCCCACATTTACAAAACTCCTATTACCTAGGACTTGACCTCCCTCTTATTTCATCATCAGCATCTTTAAATGACTCCACTGGCAGAGATGTCTCTCATACCTTTCAGAAGAAAAATGTTCTCTACTTCTCATTACTGTAAAGAGTATCACTTTTATTGATTTTCTTTTAAGCCAACTGTAAGTTCCCATTGGACTCCTTATTTCCAGTTTCTTCTTAACTTGCTGATATCACAGCTGATGTAATACCTTTTGCATTTATAATGAACTGTTATAACTACCCAAATTTACATGGAGCAAATAACTTGGTATTCAGTCATAGCTATGAAATGTAAATTAAATTTGTTCGTGGATCCCAGTATGAATTTTGGAATTCATGGAATTTTGCGCTGGGCTGTCTTAAATTTAAAGTCTCAGACAGGCTTAATTCATGTCAGAACATTTGCCAGTTGTACCTAGAAGGAGGAATTGACCTACCTTGTATGGCATTAGAGGCTTAAAACGATGTCTATCCTTGTAAATCCTTCCAGGAACCCGCCTCCCATGAGCTAATTCACAGGCAATTCAGAAAATGAATCATTTACTGTACGTTATGTTCACAGCTTTCAAATGGATCTACCTCTCTCCTGTGTGGGATATACAGTGGCAAGAAAAAGTATGTGAACCCTTTGGGATTACGTGGAGTTTTGCATGAGTTGGTCATAAAATGTGCTCTGATCTTCATCTAAGTCACAACAATTTGAAAACCACAGTCTGCTTATAATAATACAACACAAACATTATAGGTTTTCATGTGTTTATTAAACATAACATGTAAACATTCACAGTGCAGGGTGGAAAAAGTATGTGAACCGCTAGCCTAATGACTTCTCCAAGAGCTAATTGGAGCCAGGAGTGAGCCAACCTTGAGTCCAATCAGTGTGATATTATTGGATGTGTTGCTGAAAGTTGTCCTTTAAAAACACACACCAGTTTTGGATTTACTGATTTCAAGAAGCACTGCCTGATGTGAACCATGCCTCACAGAAAAGAGCTCTCAGAAGACCTACGATCAAGAATTGTTGACTTGCATGAAGCTGGAAAGGGTTACAAAAGTATCTCCAAAAGCCTTGATGTTCATGTGTCCACGGTAAGACAGACGGTCTGCAAATGGAGAAAGTTCAGCACTGTTGCTACTCTCCCTAGGCGTGGTTGTCCTGTAAAGATGACTGCAAGAGCACAGCGCAGAATGCTTAATGAGCTAAAGACTTACAGAAATCTCTGGCACATGCAAACATTTTTGTTGACATATCTACAATAAGGAAAACATTAAACAAGAATGGAGTACATGGGAGGACACTATGGAGGAAGCCATTGCTGTCCAAAAAGAATATTGCAGCACATTTGAGGTTTGCAAAAGAGCACCTGGATGTTCCACAGCACTACTGGCAAAATATTCTGTGGACACATGAAACCAAAATTGAGTTGTTTGGAAAAAACACACAACACTATGTGTGGAGAAAAAAAGGCACAGCACACCAACATCAAAACCTCATCACCACTGTAAAACATGTCGGAGGGAGCATCATGGTTTGGGGCTGCTTTGCTGCCTCAGGGCCTGGACGGATTGTTGTCATTGATGGAAAAATGAATTCCAGAGCTTATCAAGACATTTTGCAGGAAAACGTAAGACCATCTGTCCGCCAACTGAAGCTCCGCAGAGGATGGGTGATGCAACAGGACAGTGACCCAAAGCATACAAGTAATTCAACAAAAGAATGGCTTCAACAAAACAAAATACGCCTTCTGGAGTGGCCCAGTCAGAGTCCTGACCTCAACCCGATTGAAATGCTGTGGCATGACCTTAAGAGAGCGATTCACACCAGACATCCCAAGAATATTGCTACACTGAAACAGTTTTGTGAAGAGGAGTGGTCCAAAATTACTCCAGATCATTGTGCAGGTCTGATCTGCAACTACAGGAAACATTTGGTTGAGGTTATTGCTGCCAAAGGAGGGTCAACCAGTTAAGTCCAAAGGTTCCCATACTTTTTCCACCCTGCACTTGAATGTTTACATGTTCTGTTCAATAAAAACATGAAAACGTATAATGTTTGTGTTGTATTATTTTAAGCAGACTGTGTTTTTCAAATTGTTGTGACTTAGATGAAGATCAGAGCACATTTTATGACCAATTCATGCAAAACTCAACGTAATCCCAAAGGGTTCACATACTTTTTCTTGCCACTGTATATATATATATAGGAGTGGCTTTGACCAGTTGCATAACCTTATCTCTGCTAGAAAGCCACAGTGTGGCATAGCATTGACTTTTAGGGTTCTGTGTAATAACAGACTAAGGATGCAGAAAAGTGAGACAGAGGTCATTTGCATATCCTACCCAGAATTCCTTGCTGCATATGGGGAATGTGGCACAGGAACTCTGGGATGCAATTCTTTGAATTGCTATGATGTGCAGGTGGCTTCTGCAATAATAAACACATATATATACGCACTCACACTCTGTATAAATGGGAGAGGAAAATAGCTAGTCGTCTATAGAAACAAACTTAGATGTGAATGAATATTACTATATTAATATATTTACATATTGGTAGCTATATGAGGATAAATGTAGATATGGTTAGATTGTGATAAAACAAAATTGTGATAAAAATGGGTATTGTGGATAGGTATAGATGAATATAGATTAGATGAGTAGATAAAAACAGTTGAATGCGACTGAGATATGGAGCTAGTTATTATTAAAGAGAAAGATGGCTAGGGAGAAATTGCATTTGAGAGAGATTGATAGATATCTAGATATTCCACTTGAGAAAGCTCCCAGTATGGGGCGAAATGAGGATTGGTGGTTGTGCTCAATGAGCTGGACGAACCTGAAAGTGGAGTCAATGTTAACCTGGCTTCCTGCTCTCAGTCTCAATCTTCTGTGCATTCTGGGGAGAGTGTAAGAGGACACACTGTGTGAACACTGGTGTTTGTGTCTCAGTGACTGAGGGAAACCCACTTCTGCAAGATGTATGGTTTTAAGTCTGGAAAGATTATTTTCTTTTTTGCAATAAACCAAAGGATTTTTATGTATTTAAAATACCTGGTTACATTACATTACACCCATTGTCACATAAGAGAATTTTGCATACACAAAGGCGGATTGATTGAGTAGCACCAATACTTTTTTCATAGCTCTGGGAGCCAATTGGCATAGATCATTAACTGCATGAGCAAAAAAAGCTGTGCATGCACAAAAAACAGAGTATGTTCGATTTATATGCAAATCGACTTATGACCGCTCGGTCATAACATAAATTGGTCATAAGATGATGACTTAAATATTGTTAGAGACATGGAAAGATAGAGATTAAGATGGATATATGTAAATATGGAGACAAACACAGATGTCACAGTGTGTGTAATCCGAAAGAATAAAGCAGCAGGACCATATATATATATGATTATGATTAATGGCCTCACATGAGCTCCTTTGTTTCCTCAGAACATGGTCTCCCTCTAACTCTCGTGCTGCCAATCACTCCCACAAATCCCATTCCCACCTTCTCTTTCTCACCCTCCTGCTGTTACTCTATGCAGGTGACATATCCCCTAACCCTGGCCCCACAACACATCCAATACTTCCCTCTCATCCTATCTCCATTGCACATAAATCACCTCCCTGCAAGCCCAGCAACCTCATTCCCATAATCCCTCAGCGCCTGTCCTCTTTCTCCTGCGCCCTCTGGAACGCTCGCTCTGTGTGCAACAAACTCACAACAATCCATGACCTCTTCCTTTCAAACTCCTTCAACCTCCTAGCTTTAACTGAAACCTGGCTAACTCCCTCTGACACGGCCTCCGTTGCTGCTCTCTCACATGTGGTCTACACTTGAGCCATACCCCCAGACCAGGTGAGAGAAATGGTGGCAGGGTCGGAATCCTGCTCTCTCCCACCTGCACCTACCAGCATCTCCCTCCACCCCCATCCCTCTCCTTCTCCTCCTTCGAGACACACTGCATCTGCCTGTTCTCTCCTCTGGCTCTCAGGGTGGCAGTCATCTACCGCCCACCGGGACCAATCTCCCAGTTCTTTGACCACTTTGCTACCTGGCTTTCTCACTTCCTGTCTTCTAGTCTTCCATGCCTAGTTCTCGGGGACTTCAACATTCCCATTGATGATCCTTCCGCCTCTGCTGCCTCCAAACTTCTTTCACTCACGTCCTCCCTTGGACTCACACAATCCTCCCTCCTCCCTACCCACCGCGATGGTCACGCTATTGACCTTGTCTTTTCCAACCTCTGCTCCATTTCTGAGTTCAACTGTCGCCCTTTCCCCATCTCTGACCACCACCTTCTCTCTTTCAACCTATCTGGACTTCCTAAACACCCTGCTCCCCCACCCCGCACACACACTCGCAGAAATCTACATGCTGTGGATCCCCATCAATTCTCCAATCTACTTCACCACCTCCCTCACACCTCATCCTTCACCTGCCCTGATGCTGCCACTAATCACTACAACACTACTCTTATCTCTGCTCTAGACACTCTTGCTCCTCTTCGACTCTGTAAGGCCCCACGCCGCCAGCTTCAGCCCTGGCACACCCTCCAGACTCGCTACCTGCAAAGATGCTCCCGCACTGCAGAGCGTGCCTGGAGGAAATCCCGCTCTGAAGCTGATTTCGTTCACTTCAAGTTTATTCTCCGGTCATACACCTCTGCCCTCCACTTGGCCAAACAATCCTTCTTCTCATCTCTTATATCTATGCTGTCCTCCAACCCTAAACGGCTCTGGTCCACCTTCAACACCCTCCTCTACCCACCTGCACCTCCCCCTCAGCTGCCTTCAGCGCTCAAGACCTGGCAGACTACTTCCTCAGTAAAACTCTAACTATCAGAAGCAACATCCCAACACAAGATAGTTATCTGCCACCTCCACTCCCAGAGGTCCCCTCTGCCACCCTCTGCTGCTTCCTCCCAGCCACTGAGGAGGAAGTCAATTCCTTATTGTCCTCCTCACATCTCACCACGTGCCCGCTCGACCCCATTCCCTCACATCTAATTCCTCCCCTCTCCTCCTCCCTCACCCCTGCTCTCACACACATTTTCAACCTATCTCTCTCCACTGGCTCCTTTCCATCCACCTTCAAACACGCGCTAGTTACCCCTTTACTAAAGAAACCATCCCTCGATCCCAACTCTCCATCCAACTACCGCCCTGTATCCCTGCTTCCCTTCACATCAAAGCTCTTAGAAAAACTAGTCTTCAACTGCATCTCCCTCTTCCTGTCCTCCAATTCCCTACTTGACCCCCTGCAATCTGGCTTCCGTCCCCTACACTCAACTGAAACTGCCCTCAAAGTCACCAACGACCTCCTAACTGCTAAAAAACACGGCCACTATTCTATTCTCATCCTGCTTGACCTCTCGGCTGCTTTTGACACTGTTGACCACCCCCTCCTTCTACAGACCCTCAACTCTCTGGGTCTCGGTGACACTGCACTTGCTTGGGTTGACTCCTATTTATCCAACAGGTCCTTCTGTGTGTCCTTTGCTGGTAACTCCTCCTCTTCATTGCCTCTATCTGTTGGTGTACCTCAAGGCTCTGTCCTTGGTCCTCTGCTCTTTTCCATCTACACCTCCTCCCTGGGCAAAATCATCAACAGCTTTGGCTTTAATTACCACCTCTACGCTGATGACACTCAGATCTACCTCTCTACCCCTGATCTCTCTCCCCCTGTCCTTTCAAAAGTCAGTGACTGTTTATCTGGCATCTCCTCCTGGATGGCCTCCCACCACCTAAAGATCAACATGTCAAAGACTGAGCTCCTACTTATTCCTCCCTCCAATGCATCCCCACCTCCTGACTTCTCTATCACGGTGGAGGGTATCACCATCTCCCCATCAAACCAAGTTCGCTGTCTTGGAGTTACACTTGACTCTGCTCTTTCCTTCATCCCCCACATCAAGTCTCTTTCCTCCTCCTGCCGATACCAACTGCGTAATATTTCCCAAATTCAGCCATTTCTTACCGCTGTCACCACAAAACAACTCATACACGCCCTGGTTATCTCCCAACTCGACTATTGCAATAATCTCTTATCTGGCCTCCCTCTGTCCCGCCTCTCCCCCCTACAATCCATCCTGAACGCCTCCGCCAGGCTAATTCACCTCACCCGCCACTCTGTCTCTGCCGCTCCCCTCTGCGAGTCCCTTCACTGGCTCCCCATGCACTGCAGAATTAAGTTCAAAATCCTTATCCTTACCTACAAAACCCTCACTAACTCAGCTCCCCACTACCTGTCCTCACTAATCACCAAATACACCCCAGCCCACTCCCTAAGGTCAAACAGTGACCTGCGCCTAGCTTCTCCCCGCATCACCTCTTCCCATGATAGACTGCAGGATTTCTCACGCGCAGCCCCCACTCTCTGGAACGCTCTCCCTCGTACTGTCAGACTTTCCCCTAACTTCTCTTCCTTCAAACGCTCCCTTAAAATGTTCCTATTTAGGGAAGCCGACCCCCCGACTCACTGACGCAACCATCAATCACTCTCACCTTACAGTCCTCTCCTCCTGTTTCCAACCCCAACCCTCCTAGATTGTGAGTTCTACAGGAATAGGGCCCTCATCTCCTCCTGTACTATTTGTCAAATGTTGTTCAATGTATTGTAACCCTGTCTATACTGTGCCTACTGTACAGCGCTGCGGAATATGCTGGCGCTTTATAAATAAAGAATAATAATAATAATAATTAAGGCAATTGGGCCAAAACGTCATTGTTACTGCCGGGGTTGCTCTCCAATAAAATATTCTTCTGCTTGCACTACTCACCGCTTGAGGTCCTGCTGCTTTATTCTTTCGGATGATTATGGGGATTTCGGCATCCCCACTTTAGCGGACATCCCGGCGAGACAAAGCATTGGCTGTCACCGGGGTAGGCTGCGGCGCTTGTTTTCGACAGTGTGTGTGTAATGTCTGAATAGTACTATGGACTGATGGGAAGTCAATAATTTTGTCACTTACTAAATCATTAGAGTTAAAAACGTTAGAACTAGATAAAGTAGTAGAATGAGCATTTTAAAAGGTTACTATAACAATCCTCTACTCACCTATTTATCAGGAATCCGGCACAGAGGACACTAGGTCAACCCTTGAAATAAGGCAGTGAATAGAGGATAGAGTTCTTTACAGTAAGAGTAGCAAATATTTGACTTTCATTAGTAAATTCAAAGGGCCCTATTACATTGTCTGCGCAAACGTTAACTCATGCGCAAAAACGCATTAACGCGAGGGAAAAACCCTTCGCACAGAACGTCGTATTACAATGTCCGCGCAAAAAATGCGCATTTACCTCTAACGCGGGTGGACCTGCGCAAACCCTTTGCGAATGTAATGTACTTTGCGCGTCCTATACTTAACATTGTGAGTGCAAATGCGTTTGTGCACTGGTGCGCGCAAGGTATTACAATCGTAGCGCAAATTTTAACAGACGTTTGCGCGCATAATTTTAACGTCTTTGAAAAGCTGGTGGTAACTGCAAATCTGAAGTCCTGGCCGAAACCAAATACACCAGTGCAAACAAAAAATTACAGCAACGTATAGTTACACATTCTACGCATACCCAAACAATAAAATTGAGAGGTTGTGCGTGTTTTTATTGTTGCTGCAGCATATATACTCAGATTGATTTTGACAGGTGCAAAAAAACGGAACGGGAGACAATTGTGGTTCTTAATTCAGATTGGCTGAATCACGTTAAAAACCAGTCTGCCCACCGATTTCTGCACGCAGCGTTAATGCGCACTCGTTTTTGTGTGTCTTTTTTCCACGTGTTTTCTTTAAACAGATGAAAAAATGCGCTCGGATTGTAATACCAGTGTTAATTTATGCGCATTAACGTTTAACGCTGCGCCCAAAAAAAATTGCACAGCGCAAGCGTTTTTGCGCAAAAAATGTAATAGAGTCCAAAGTATCAAACACAAGTTAAAATTATTTTTTAGATATATATCTCTACAGTGGCAAGAAAAAGTATGTGAACCCTTTGGGATTACGTGGAGTTTTGCATGAATTGGTCATAAAATTTGCTCTAATCTTCATCTAAGTCACAACAATTTGAAAAACACAGTCTGCTTAAAATAATACAACACAAACATTATATGTTTTCATGTTTTTATTGAACAGAACATGTAAACATTCACAGTGCAGGGTGGAAAAAGTATGGGAACCTTTGGACTTAATAACTGGTTGACCCTCCTTTGGCAGCAATAACCTCAACCAAATGTTTCCTGTAGTTGCAGATCAGACCTGCACAACGATCTGGAGTAATTTTGGACCACTCCTCTTCACAAAACTGTTTCAGTGTAGCAATATTCTTGGGATGTCTGGTGTGAATCGCTCTCTTAAGGTCATGCCACAGCATTTCAATCGGGTTGAGGTCAGGACTCTGACTGGGCCACTCCAGAAGGCGTATTTTGTTTTGTTGAAGCCATTCTTTTGTTGAATTACTTGTATGCTTTGGGTCACTGTCCTGTTGCATCACCCATCCTCTGCGGAGCTTCAGCTGGCGGACAGATGGTCTTACGTTTTCCTGCAAAATGTCTTGATAAACCCTGGAATTCATTTTTCCATCAATGACAACAATCCGTCCAGGCCTTGAGGCAGCAAAGCAGCCCCAAACCATGATCCTCCCTCCTCCATGTTTTACAGTAGGGATGAGGTTTTGATGTTGGTGTGCTGTGCCTTTTTTTTGTTCCACACATAGTGTTGTGTGTTTTTTCCAAACAACTCAATTTTGGTTTCATCTGTCCACAGAATATTTTGCCAGTAGTGCTGTGGAACATTCAGGTGCTCTTTTGAAAACTTCAAACGTGCTGTAATATTCTTTTTGGACAGCAATGGCTTCCTCCGTGGTGTCCTCCCATGTACTCCATTCTTGTTTTATGTTTTCCGTATGTGTCAACAAAAATGTTAGCATGTGCCAGAGATTTCTGTAAGTCTTTAGCTGACACTCTAGGATTCTTCTTTACCTCATTAAGCATTCTGCGCTGTGCTCTTGCAGTCATCTTTACAGGACAACCACACCTAGGGAGAGTAGCAACAGTACTGAACTTTCTCCATTTGCAGACAGTCTGTCTTACCGTGGACACATGAACATCAAGGCTTTTGGAGATACTTTTGTAACCCTTTCCAGCTTCATGCAAGTCAACAATTCTTGATCGTAGGTCTTCTGAGAGCTCTTTTCTGCGAGGCATGGTTCACATCAGGCAGTGCTTCTTGAAACCAGTAAACCCAAAACTGGTGTGTGTTTTTAAAGGGCAGGACAGCTTTCAGTAACACATCCAATAATATCACACTGATTGGACTCAAGGTTGGCTCACTCCTGGCTCCAATTAGCTCTTGGAGAAGCCATTAGGCTAGGGGTTCACATACTTTTTCCACCCTACACTGTGAATGTTTACATGTTATGTTCAATAAACACATGAAAACATATAATGTTTGAGTTGTATTATTATAAGCAGACTGTGTTTTTCAAATTGTTGTGATTTAGATGAAGATCAGAGCACATTTTATGACCAATTCATGCAAAACTCCATGTAATCCCAAAGGGTTCACATAATTTTTCTTGCCACTGTATATCCTATTTGTCTACATATTATGTTTGGGCTTCATGTTGAATAATTAATATTCTTAAAATAAATACAGCTAGATGTAATATTGTTGATCAAGAGATATACTGTATTTGTTGCTATTTTGAAGTAATTTCTTTTGGCATCAGTTTATAGGGGTGTGAGTGCTTGAACAGGGTGGATTGATCTCATTTTCAACTTAAGCAATTATAAATGTATGAATAAAGACAAAACAACTAACATACATAGATTGACAAAGGAAAAGAATGGTGCATTCTACTTTATTTATGTTGACAGATTTATTGGCTCACTTCAGTGAGCAAACAATGTTTGTGTTTGAGAGCGAACTGCCAGCTGAAATGTTACTCTTTTTTCATTGATACAAATGAAAAAGGAAAACCAGTCATACAAAGGAGCATTTACTACGAACAGCAACGGTTTAGTCCTGGTACAGGACTTTAAGCAACAGTTACTGTGCTAGGTGTGAATAATCCTTCTTTTCCATTTCTTTACCCTTGGGTTGGTGACTCTGCAAGTGGAGACCCTGACCAGTGAAGTATCTGCTCCTCTCTCATCCCTTGGAACTGTTATTAGTTGCTGTGATCCAATAAATCTGTCTATATATGTAAAGTAAAGTGGCTGGTTCTTTTGTCTGTACACTAAGGAAATTGGTTGTTCTGGACTGTCTTGGCACCTGCTAATGCGAACAAAGGTGGTAGTATACAGCCATGGCTAAAAGTTGAGAAAGACACAAACATTAGTTTTCTTAAAGTTTGCTGCTTCAGTTTTTATAATGGCAATTTGCATATACTCCAGAATGCTATGACGAGTGACCAGATGAATTGCAAAGTCCACCTTTGCCATGAAAATGAACTTAATCCCAAAAACATTTCCACTGCATTCCAGCCCTGCCACAGAAGATCCAGCTTACATCCTACCAATGAGTCTCTTGTTAACACAGGTCTAGAGTGTTGAAGATGACAAGGCTGGATATCACTGTCGTGCTGATAAAGTTACAATAACAGATTGGAAGCTTTAAAAGGATGGTGGTGCTTGAAATCATTGTTCTTCTTCTGTCAACCACTGTTACCAGCAAGGAAACACTTGCAGTCATCATTGCTCTGTACAAAAATTGATTCACAGCAAGGATATTGGTGCTAGTTGCACCTAAATCAACCATTTATCGGATAATCAAGAACTTCAAGGAGAGAGGTTCAATTGTAGTGAAGAAGGCTTCAGGGTGCCCAAGAAAGTCCAGCAAGCACCTGGACCGTCTCCTAACGTTCATTCAGCTGCAGGATCAGGACACCCCCAGGGCAGAGCTTGCACGGGAATGACAGCAGACAGGTGTAAGTGCATCTGCACGCACAGTGTGGCAAAGACTTTTGGAGGATGGCCTGATGCCAAGAAGGGCAGCAAAGAAGCCACTTCTCTCTAGGAAAAACATTTATCAAAAAGAACAAAGAGTAGGCTACAAGGGTACCAGAAGGCAGCTGAATTTATTAAGAAAACCTCAGGGTAGAGCTGCTAAAACTGCGATGTTTCGACTCTATGCCTTAATCATGCAGTCATAGCGCTGAAATGTCGCAGTTTTAGCAGCTTTACCCTGGGGTCTTCTTAATAAATTCAGCTGCTTTCTGATACCTGATACCCTTGTAGCCTACCTTTTGTCCTTTTTTTCTATACAGAGGTGTTGGCAAGCCTGTGAGGTGGAGGAGACCATGGGTAAAGGGTTCTCGTTCATGTCTTTATCAGGAAAAACATCAGGTACAGACTGATATTCTGCAAAAGGTACATGGATTGGACTGCTGAGGACTGGGGTAAAGTCTTTTTCTATGATGAGTCCCCTTTCTAAATTGTTTGGGGCAGAAAAAAACTTGTCCGGAGAAGAAAAGGTGAGCGCTACTGGCTAGATTGAGTAGAGGTAACATCACTGCTCTATAAACGTGGAGACCCAGGTTCGAACTCCAGCCAGAGCACCTCTCAAGGAAATGTCCTTGGGCATGACACCTAATGGTACATACTTGTCTACCACACAATATCGGCTGGGGAGTCCAGTGGTAACGTATCTACCCTTCAACCGTGGACAAGCAAGTCAAAATATCATTCAGCACATCCCTCCATTACAACTGTGGAGAAGCAAGTCTTGACTTTACGAGAAGTGGGTTCAACCTAACCACCAGGTCACTGCTCTACAATCATGGACAGATGACCCGATCCCACTCAGAAGACGTCACCAGTGAGTGTCCTTGGGCAAGACTAACGATATGGGTACGCCTACCTCATAAAATACTTGTAAATTTCCTAGATTGTAAGTTCCCTTGGGAATAGGGTCCCCCTGAAAAATCATCAATGTGTAGTAACCCAATGTATCAACCTCTTGAATACTGATCTTATAAAGCGCTGCGGAATCTGTGGCGCTCTATAAAGAAAGGATAATAATAATCAGCCCTTTGTCATGCCAACAGTAAAGCATGCTGAGACCATTCATGTGTGGGGTTGCTTCTCAGCCGATGGAGTGGGCTCACTCACAATGTTGCCTAAGAACACAGCCGTGAACAAAGAATGGGAAAAAAACTTCGAAAGCAACTTCTCCCAACCATCCAAGAACAGTTTGGAGAGGAACAATGCCTCTTCCAGCATGATGGAGCACCTTGCTATAAGGCAAAAGTGATAACTAAGTGGCTCAAGGAACAATACATTGACATGTTGGGTCTATGTTCAGGAAACTCCACAGACCTTAATCCCATTGAGAACCTGTGGTCAATCCTCAAGAGGCGGATGGACAAACAAAAACCGACAAATTCTGACAAACTCCAAGCACCAGAGTATGCAAGAATGGGCTGCCATCAGTCAGGATGTGGCCCAGAAGTTGATTGACAGCATGCCAGGGCGAATTGCAGAGGTCTTGGAAAAGAAGGGTCATCACTGCAAATATTGACTCTTTGCATAAACTTAATGTAATTGGCAATAAAAGGCTTTGACACTTATGCAATGCTTGTAAGGATATAGAGTCACCCAGCAAGCAGACAAAACCCAGAAAGGCAAGGAAAAACCCTAAACTGAAAAGCTGGTCCTTAGAATGGCCAGGTACTAATCTAAAATACATAGAAGTACAGATCAGGGACAGAAGAGATATCGTAGTAATAACAAGCCAGAGGTCGGTACACGAGATAAACATATGCCAAGGGATAATCACAGAAAACACAGTCAATATACAAGCCAGAAGTCAAACCAGAAAACCAATATGCAGAAGTATAGACACGCACTGAGGGCTAGAAATAACCACGTCAGGGCCCAGAGCACAGTCAGTGACTGATATTTAAAGGCCTAGATCCCTGACCAGGTGCGGCATTCAAAGTGGCCTGATTCAGAGACTGGCGCCCTCTCTGTTGGGAAGGCCGCACTGCAGGATCACTAGCAGGCATAACAATGCTTGTATTTATACTTCCGTAGCTGTAGTAACATCTGACAAAAAGATCTAAAAAACACTGAAGCAGCAGACTTGGCTGTACGTAGATTGATAGACAGACTAATAAGCAGACAAATAACCAGGACACGAGAGTTGTTATGGACAGATAAACGGACAGATATTTAAGTGGATACACTAAACAATAACACAACTGCTGGGCTGTGGTTGTCAAAATGCACTGGCTTACCATCACAGGTTCAGTAGATCTGAAAGGAAAATAGTAAAACGAACTTACTGTATAAGGAGACAAGGCAAATGGTATGAATTTTCATACTGTGATACTTTTTTTTTACCTACGTGATTATAGAACATGCAACATACCTGTTCCTGTGCTACACGTGTGTCTATTTCTTTAAATCACATTCCTTAGTTTCAAAAGGAAGCATGATAAAAAAAAGCACTGGAGACCTTTTTTTGCTCAGAGTTTATAATAGATGCTATTTCAATGAATAATAGATTCACAGGACCCATTAGTACAGAAGACATGCTTGGTAAGATCTCACGTATCTGGACGCAAGCAAACACTTGGCTTCAGGAAAGGAGAAAATTTCAAGTCAGCGTCTTATATGAGGTTGATGAAGATGATGCTTGGATGTGGGGGATTTTTTTATTTTTACTTCTTCACTGTAAAGAACACAAAAGCCCTTTTCTACTGACATGAAAACATCAGATGGCGCAGATCTTCCTTCTGGCGTATGGTATAATGCGCTCCAGAAATGAGGCTGGCACTGTATCGTTATACGTCATATGACGATTATGTTTTAAGACACAACATCAGAGGTTATAAAGAATTAATGAGTGACATAAGCTCGTCCTAGAAATAAAACTATGTTTAAGAGGAATTCGGATGTTGCGTTTTGCATATTCCCTGATGTGTCTCTGCATTTATGAAGAGAAAGAAACAGAATGCATGAAAGGATTAACAACTTGATTGCCAAGTGCATTTGTATTAGGGTGGAAGAGCTGAAATACTCAGTTTCTCTTTGCATTGATTGTCTGTAAAATTTATTCAGCTCAAATGTATGTTTATCACTCAGCAGCTATCTCCATCAACTCAATCAATTCTGCAGAGGTTTCTATAATGGTATCAGATTCCCTCCCTTTGTCTCCTTAGTTCTAGATTGCAGACCTTCGTAATGGAGTCATTTATGGCTGTTCCTGGAAGTCCGATTGACATACAGCCAAAAATTATACTTTAACCGTCATTGAAAGGAATTCTATTGAAAAATAATTATATGCAATGTCAAAAATATGAGATACATTTGGATTAGTGCAGAAAGAAAGAATAAGAAAATATATGAAAAATAAGTATTATGATAGATGAATATATATATCTATATATACAGTCAGGTCCAGAAATATTGGGACATCAACACATTTCTAACATCTTTGGCTCTATACACTACCACAATGGAATGAAACAAACACAATGTGCTTTAACTGCAGACTGTCAGCTTTAATTTGAGGGTATGTACATCCAACTCAGCTGAACGGTGTAGGACTTACAGCAGTTTGCAGATGTGCCTCCCACTTGTTAAGGGACCAAAAGTAATGGGACAGAATAATAATCATAAATCAAACTTTCCCTTCTTAATACTTGGTTGCAAATCCTTTGCAGTCAATCACAGCCTGAAGTCTGGAACGCATAGACATCACCAGACGCTGGGTTTCATCCCTGGTGATGCTCTGCCAGGTCTCTACTGCTACTGTCTTCAGTTCCTGCTTGTTCTTGGTGCATTTTCCCTTCAGTTTTGTCTTCAGCAAGTGAAATGCATGCTCAATGGGATTCAGGTCAGGTGATTGACTTGGCCATTGCATAACATTCCACTTCTGTCCCTTCAAAACTCTTTGGTTGCTTTTGCAGTATGCTTTGGGTCATTGTCCATCTGCACTGTGAAGCACAGTCCAATGAGTTCTGCAGCATTTGGCTGAATGTGAGCAGATAATATTGCCCGAAACACTTCAGAATTCATCCTGCTGCTTTTGTCAGCAGTCACATCATCAATAAATACAAGAGAACCAGTTCCATTGGCAGCCATATATGCCCACGTCATGACACTACCACCACCATGCTTCACTGATGAGGTGGTATGCTTAGGATCATGAGCAGTTCCTTTCCTTCTCCATACTCTTCTCTTCCCATCACTCTGGTACATGTTGATATTGGTCTCATCTGTCCATAGGATCTTGTTCCAGAACTGTGAAGGCTTTGTTAGGTGTTGTTTGGCAAATTCTAATCTGGCCTTCCTGTTTCTGAGGCTCACCAATGGTTTACATCTTGTGGTGAACCCTCTGTATTTACTCTGGTGAAGTCTTCTCTTGATTGTTGACTTTGACACACATACATCTACCTCCTGGAGAGTGTTCTTGATCTGGCCAACTGTTGTGAAGGGTGTTTTCTTCACCAGGGAAAGAATTCTTCATTCATCCACCACAGTTGTTTTCCGTGGTCTCCCAGGTCTTTTGGTGTTGCTGAGCTCACCGGTGCGTTCCTTCTTTTTGAGAATGTTCCAAACAGTTGTTTTGGCCACGCCTAATGTTCTTGCTATATCTCTGATGGGTTTGTTTTGTTTCTTCAGCCTACTGATGGCTTGCTTCACTGATAGTGACAGCTCTTTGGATCTCATCTTGAGAGTTGACAGCAACAGATTCCAAATGCAAATAGCACACTTGAAATGAACTCTGTGCCTTTTATCTGCACATTGTAATTGGGTAATGAGGGAATATCACACACCTGGCCATGGAACAGCTGAGAAGCCAATTGTCCCATTACTTTTCGTCCCTTAACAAGTGGGAGGCACATCTGCAAACTGCTGTAAGTCCTACACCGTTCACCTGAGTTGGATGTACATACCCTCAAATTAAAGCTGACAGTCTGCAGTTAAAGCACATTGTGTTTGTTTCCATTGTGGTGGTGTATAGTGCCAAAGATGTTAGAATTGTGTCGATGTCCCAATATTTTTGGACCTGACTGTATATATATATATATAAAATAAACCAGGAGGAGACCGCTCCAATTCAGCTATTCAACAACTTTAACAGTAGCTCACACATTTAAAGATTAAATAGATTTCAAAGACTCCAACAACTCTTAACTCTTTCAAGATTTTAACCCATTAGGGAAATTTTTTTGTGCATAAAAATTTTATTATGTATTTTTCAAAGGACATACAATGGAAAAGTAAACAACGAAAACATGCAATACAGTACAGTTTACGTAAATATCACTTGTGTAGTGGTCGGGGCAAAAATAACAGTTCATACTAATCGATAAATGTACCATCTGTGATGGTCACATGGGGAATTTTGACAATTTTTAATCTGTTGGATTTTCACAAATGTGTAACCTTAAACTCTGTTTGATGGGAAATTAGTTCACAAAATATGGCCATAAATTGCCTGTCACAGTGCCAAAGTATCACATTGTGACAGGTCTTATTCTTGTCACCCAATGACTGCCATTATGGGTTTGACACACATTTTGAGGACAGAATCCTTTCTGGAGCTCCCTCGCAGGGACCAATATTGGGGGTAATATTGCACAGTATTTTCTGCTGCTTTGTGTGGCTTGCTTTCTACCTATATATCTAGAAAAAAATATATAAAACAGGGGTTATATAAATTCACAGGAATACCAGAAAACACAAATATGTAAAATTGCAAAGAAATCTGTCTCTCTTCCTCTGCTTAGATAAATACATACACCCATTCATAGAAATACATGAAAACACAAACATATAATATTTCACAGAACTTGTTCCATGAAACTGGATGTTGTGGCTACACCACATGCTAACTTATTCATGTTGATTCGAATCCCATTGCTTTGTGGTCCTACACGTCTCCCTTAATGGACTGTTGGCAGGAATATATAGTGCATAAAGATACAGAAGTAGTAGTTTGGTCTAATTTCACTGTTATCAAAACCCTATAAAGTCTTTGGCAACTTGATAGCAAGTCCAATGGTTTAACATGTCCTGGGCCAGTCCGTCCATGGCTCCCGACAGAGCCATGGCTCCAGGTGGCATATTATTCAGGGCAGTGTTTTGCTGCTCCAGTCTAGATGCTGTGCTGGCCAGTGCTTTCTATGACTGCCTAGCACCAAGACCGGATTAACATACCGAATGTCTGCACTAGTTTTGGATGGTTGAGTGATTTCTGCATCATGTGGGGGTAGCTTCCAGATTGCTTGGAAACCTCCACATGAGTTCAAGAGCTGGCCGGGACTTTACTGTGAGGGTCTGGATTACGCTACATGTTTCCCATAACTTCTTCTCCTAGTGACTGGCAAGTTCAGAGGTGGAAAACAACAGTGCGGAGTGTCACGTGTTACCAAACACCTCTCCTGCCGTAACTGTCTGCTATGACCAAGATCTCTCCAGTCATCGCCAAAATGTGAAAAATCAAAGGTATTAAACATGCCATGTGAGGAATCCCCTTCCTGTGTCCTCTACCTCTGCATTGATGCTTCTCCTGACCTCAGCTGCACATGTAGGGAGCCGCTATTAGGAGAGTTGTAAATATAACAGATCAGCCTTCCCCTCTCCTCTACACACTTTCTATAGCCTATGAAGCCTGAGGCCAGTGTGGCAGTGCAGCTTTTTTAGTATAGGAGCTCTCTCTCTGGGTATGTCTGCCTGTTACATGGCTGGGGTTGACCAGTGATTCCTTTTTAGTACGCCATTTATATAAATTATTTCAACTTACTTTAATTGTTAACAGTATTAGTTTCCGGATAGGACTTGGTCACTGAGCAGGTCGCACGGATGGCCTGCAAAATATAAACAAAAATCCATAAATCCATAAATCCATTAGACAAAGTTATAGCAAAAGATCCGTATGGCAACAAAAAACTGACAATTTAAATGAGATTATTAGATTTAGAAAATATAAAGACTTTACATACATAAACTTACTCAAATTTACGCTCAGAAACATGTATACCCAGATATCAGACCCCCAGATATCAGGTCCTCAGAAACAAGTATACCCAGATATCAGACCCCTCAGTTATCAGACCCCTCAGTTATCAGACCCCTCAGTTATCAGACCCCCAGTTATCAGACCCCCAGTTATCAGACCCCTCAGTTCAGACCCCCAGATATCAGGCACCCAATTCAGACACCCAGTTCAGACCCCCAGATATCAGACCCCTCAGTTCAGACCCCTAGATATCAGACCCCTCAGTTCAGACCCCCAGATAGACACCTCAGATCACACCCCTAGATATCAGACTCCCAGATATCAGACACCTGGATATCAGACATCCAGTTCAGACACCCAGAATCAGACACCTCAGTTCAGACCCCCAGTTATCAGATCCCTAGATATCAGACCCCTCAGTTCAGACCCCCAGATCTCAGACCCCTCAGTTCAGACCCCCAGATACCAGACCCCCAGATATCAGACCCCAAGTTCAGACCCCCAGATATCAGACCCCCAGATATCAGACCCCCAGATATCAGACCCTCAGTTCAGTCCCCCAGTTCAGTCCCCCAGATATCAGACCCCCAGATATCAGACCCCCAGTTCAGACACCTCAGTTCAGACCCCCAGTTATCAGACCCCTCAGTTCAGCCCAACCAGATATCAGACCCCCAGTTCAGATCCCCAGATATCAGACACCCAGTTCAGACCCCCAGATTTCAGACACCCATTTCAGACACCCAGTTTAGACACCCAGATATCAGACCCCCACTTCAGACCCCCAGATATCAGACCCATGGATATCAGACACCCAGTTCAGACCCCTGTTCACTCCTCTACCTCAGCATTGATACTTCTCCTGACCTCAGTATACCTGCCAGCTGTACATGTAGGGAGTCGCTAGCAGGAGAGCTGTAAATCTGACACATCAGCCTTCCCCTCTCCTCTACATACTTTCTATAGCCTATGAAGCCTGAGGCCAGTGTGGCAGTGCAGCTTTTATAGTATAAGAGCTCTCTCTCTGGGCATGTCTGCCTGTTACATGGCTGCGGTTGACCAGTGATTCCTTTTAAGAGCTCTTGTGTGCTCCCTCAGTTAACTACTCCCTAGGGGTTATTCCAGAGGCGTAACCAGAGTCCCCAGGGCCCTGGTACAAGAATCCATGGATTCGGCCCCCCCCCAAAAAAATCCATACTTTTTAAAAAAATATTCTGCAATATGAAAGAATAGTACGCCATTTATATTAATTATTTGAACTTACTTTAATTAACTAGGAAAAGGGGAGGAAAAGGGAAGTGCTCATGCCACTGTACAGAGCACTGGTGAGACCTCACTTGGAGTACTGTGTGCAGTACTGGAGACCGTATCTCCAGAAGGATATAGACATCTTAGAGAGAGTTCAGAGAAGGGCTACTAAAATGGTGTATGGCTTGAAGGAGAAAAGTTACCAAGAAAGGCTTAATGATCTTAACATGTACAGCTTGGAAAAAAGACGAGACAGAGGAGATATGATAGAAACATTTAAATACGTAAAGGGAATCCACAAGGTAGAGGAAGGGAGTATATTTAAAAGGAAACAAAATAGCAAAACAAGAGGACATAGTCTTAGATTAGAGGGGCAAAGGTTTAAAAGTAACATCAGGAAGCATTATTTTACTGAGCGGGTGGTGGATACATGGAACAGTCTTCCAGTAGAAGTGGTAGAGGCCAAAACAGTAATTGAATTTAAGCAAGCATGGGATAGGCATAAGGCTATCCTAAACAAAAGATAAATCCAGGTAAAGTATCCATGTAATTGGGCAGACTAGATGGGCCGAAAGGTTCTTATCTGCCGACATTTTTCTATGTTTCTATGTTAACAGTGTTCGTTTCCGGATAGGACTTGGTCACTGAGCAGGTCGCACGGATGGCCTGCAAAATAAAGATAAATCCGTAAATCCATACATCCATTAGACAAAGTTATAGCAAAGATCCGTATGGCAACAAGAAAATGACAATTTAAATGAGATTATTAGATTTAGAAAATATAAAGACTGTACATACACAAACTTACTCAAATTTACATATATAAATGTATACCCAGACATCAGACCCCAGATATCAGACCCTCAGAAACATGTATACCCAGATATCAGACCCCAGATATCAGACCCCCAGTTCAGGCCCCCAGTTCAGTGGAGCTCTGTGATGTATTTTCATTTTTCTACATCTAATGAACTCCTGTTTCTCTTTTCCCCCTCCCAAAAATCTGCCTCCTTAGACCCACACTGATTTCACCAACACAAGAATATACCAATAAAACCACACTTTTCTTGATATTGGTAGAATCCTTCCTCCACAGAATTTTGGGATTTGTAGTTCAACAGCTGGAGGGCCAAGGCAAGCAATCCTCTTTCATGTCATAAACCTTTGCTAATTCTGATCATGATCTCTGCATATATCAGTGCAATACTGATGGTGAAATGTATGTTACCTCTAATACAGAACTCATATTGACAGATGAGCTCTTGGGGCTTAGTTTTCTTCATATATTTAAGCAGCTTACTGTTTCTTGGCCTCATTCTCTGTGCAGGTGGTATGCCCATGTTCATAGAACTGATGAAAAGTGTTTAACGTTCAAAAGGAAGTTAAAAATATATTGGTTCAAATAATGTGCATCATCTGCTGACGTCTTTTTCATTTTCATTCTGTCTGACTTTGCTAACACAATAGAAGACTGGTTCAAAGCAGGAAGTGTAACAAGACACAACTAAGGATATAGAGGTTTTTTTTTATAAAGGGTGCGCACATTAACTGTATTTAGAATTAAAAGAAATCCCTGTGGTGCTTAGATCCTTAACAAGGCAGTAAGGCAGTCTATTTCTTCAAAATATCTGCTTAAAAGCTTGGAAGCAGTGGTGGTAATCGCATTGTATCAGAAATGTTACATTAATGCTTACAGATTTCCTTTTCATGTTTCCAATGTTAAATAGATGTGTAGCTGGGCAGGAAATTGTTTTTCCTGCACTGTAGCAAATTCTAGCAAAAAAATATTGATATCTAGCATAGGCATCAATGTCAAGAGTCAGTGGAGCTAGATATAGAAGAACGAATGTGTGCAGTCTTAACTAACTATATGCATAAAGCATATTTAACCTACAAATAAGTGTCAAGACTGATAAAACCTTAATTTTTATACTTCAATGGAAAGACCATTTCCTGTTTTTGGTCTTATTCTGCATAGTTTGTTGAATGTCTCATTATAGGTTCCAGAGGAGCCCTCTGTATGCCACTAGTATCCAGTGGCCTACATTCCAAACCCAGTTGAGACTTTAACAGAGCTATGGGGAATTTACCAACCCCAAAAATGTTAATGGTTCTGGTTATGTTTACTTTAAAAAAAGACCTAATTTACTTGAACTTGCCCAAAGCTTGTGAAGAGATGCAAAAGTCTCCATGGAGTCCGATGAGACAATACCGGTGGTGCCACTAGCAGTAGGCTTTAGCATCTCTCTTCTGTTACAAGTTAGGTTGCTAACATAGGGCTCGGTTTTATACGGCTTGATGGTCGAAGTCGGGACCTTTTTCGATTTGCTTTTCAGGCATTTTTCAGTAGGACATACAAATGCGGATTTAAAAATTCGGGTCAAATATCAGGTCTCGCAGCTGTACTTTTCAATAGAGATATCAGTTATATCATTTCAATTCGAATGTATTGTTATACCGATTTCCAAAAACATTTCAAATGCTAAAAAGGTGTTGATAAATGCAATTTGAAGCAAGGAAAGAAAGGGAATTGGACTGAAATAATTTTTTTACGCCTTAGACTTTTCTAAGAGACGTGTTTAAATGCTAATTGTGGCCGTTTTACCAGCTTTTTTCCGGACCAGTGGCATTTTTTGGATTTTGGCTCCAGGAAAATTTTTTCAATTGAATACACTAATATTTGAAAAAATTATTGGTCGCAAACTGATAGAACATCCAACACAATTAAATCAAGCCCGATAGTGGTTAACCTTTAAAAGACGTTTCAGCCTAAAGTTGCCAGAAAAGTGCCACTTCTGTTAAGCTTTCCAAAGCACTGGTTAAGTTCACACCAGCAAAAAATGCACCTGGACGGCCAGATGCCAATTGGCACAACTGACAATACAATATAAAAAACTTGTAATGTGAATTGAAAGAGGATAGGACAGAATATCATGTGCACATAAGATCAACAGCAGAGAAATCTTTGCTAATGATTAAGGGATGATACCAACTGTATCTGAACTCCTCTGGAAAGTCGCTCAAGTGATTTCTCTGGCAAGTGTACAGTACAACAGTATCTATGATATTAAGTCAGATAAACACCAAGACATATCCATATACCCAGAGAGATACAACCTCAAATATCACCCTCAATGGTGATTGTCATATAACCATTCAATAAAGCGATGTTGTAGCAGGGGTATCTATATACAGAATCTTCTGCTGTAGTAATATCAAAAGGTAGAATAATTCTGGAAATTGTGCTTTAAATACAGAAAACCAATATGAGTCATATATATATAAAATCACCAGCGCTGGCACAGTTAGCCACTCTGTGGCACATCCGGATTACATATCAAAGATTATTAATACGGTGATGCTTCATGGCTCACCAAAATACAATTATGGTACACCTGCACAGATACCTCTGTCCTGGACAACTGCTAAAAACATAAGCAACTCAACGTGCAGGCTTTTTCAAGAGTGAAGAGTGTGGGGTGAAGAGCAGAGTGTGAGGTGCACTGGACTGTTACACACAATACTGTCTTAATTTCAATATTCCAATTATCTCTTTGCTTTATTTCATTACATACAAAAATTTTATATAAAATCATGAAAGGGCAACTTTCAGTTTAAAGTTTTGTTTACCAAATGGGATACTCATTTGTATTTGCCCCAGAGGCCAAAGCTTGCAAGCCGTCGCTGAAAGATCCCCTGCTTTTTTTAGAAATATGTTCATTTCCAGTAAGCACACCAAAGCCTTGGGAATATTCCCCTGGATTCTTTCCTTCACTTAGTGAGCTGATTCCTTAATGGGTTGAGCACCGATTGATTAGGAAGTCTGAGGTTTAGCTCTGTGTCTTTTATAATGTTTGGTTGTGCAAATAGCTCGTTTAGTTTCATGTGTTTTGATCATATAATCCCTTAACAGCCTCCACCTTCATTGCGAAATGTTAACCAGCGTTCTATTGATTTCATGATAATGCATCCTGCTTAATCTAAGTGTGACACCTCATCAATAAGAGGGAGATCACAATTTAGTTACTTGTTTTTAATTAATTTACTTTAATAGTTCTTAAGATGGATGCGACATTTACATAAGGGGGTATATTCACTAAGCCACCTTAATACCAGAGTTGCAATATCAATTGTCATCGTCGCCTTGGGATCACAGGTGAGAAAATTTTAGCCATAATTTCCTTAGTTATCAGAATTGATGCTGACAAGTGCAATTTAGCAGCGGTGTTGCACTAGTTGGCAGGAAATCAAAGTGAAAACATGACCTTTTGCAATAATCACATTCACCTTCAAACAATTAACATGAATAAATTAACTAAAAATATGAATATAGATCCTTAAGACACAGTACATGCTGACCATCTTATATGACGTAAAGTTAGGTCCATATATATTTGGACACAGGCACAATTTTATTTTTTCCTGTATTTACCAAAACATATTAAAGCTATAGTTATTTAATCAATATGGGCTGACAGTGCACACTCAGGTTTAACTTGAGGGTATGAACATCCAAATTGGAAGAAGAGTTTAGGAATTATAGCTCTTATGAGTAGCAATCCCCCCTTTTTCAAGGGATCAAAAGTAATTGGACAATTGAATCAAAAGCTGTTTCATGGCCAGGCGTGGTTTACTCCTTCATTATTTATAAATCAATTAAGTAGGTAAAAGGTTTGGAGTTTATACTCCATTCAGAGAGAGGTGAAAAGCAGGAGAATGACTGGAGAATGGGAAATTCTAGGTAAATATAGCCAAACCAGAAAAATTCTCCCATTTATCTCATTTTCCAAACCGGCTATTTTGACCTCGAATTTTCGATTCTCC
Organism: Leptobrachium leishanense; assembly: GCA_009667805.1. Lineage (NCBI taxonomy): Eukaryota > Metazoa > Chordata > Amphibia > Anura > Megophryidae > Leptobrachium > Leptobrachium leishanense. Next base: position 173,658,351 of record CM019067.1, on the reverse strand, counting down.
AGCCATTCTCCTGCTTTTCACCTCTCTCTGAATAACCCTGTAAGTGTGGTATTTGCTTTTGGAATCTATTACTGTGAACCTACATCATGCCTTCAAAGGAGCTGTCCTTACAAGTGAAACAGGCCATTGTAAGGCTTCAAAAACAAAAGATATCCATCAGAGAGATAGCAGCAACATTAGGAGTGGCCAAATCAACAGGTTGGCACATTCTGAGGAAGAAGAACGCATTGGTGAACTTAGCAACATATAAGGGCATGGACGTCCACGGAAGACAGCAGTGGTGGATGAACACAGGATCCTCTCTATGGTAAAGAAAAAAACATTCACAACATCCAGACAAGTGCAGAACACTCTCCAGGAGGTCAGCGTTTCATTGCCAAAGTGTGCAATCTTGATTGAAGAAGACTTCACGAGAGAAAATATAGAGGGTTCACCACAAGGTACAAACCATTCATAAGCCAGATAAGACTTTGTCAAAAAACATCTAAAAAAGCCAGACCAGTTCTGGAAAAGCATTCTGTGGACTTATGAAACTAAGATTGGAGCAGCTCATGACCAAAAGCACACAATGTCATCTGTAGAACATGGTGGAGGCAGTGTGATGGCATGGACATGCATGGCTTCCAGTGGCACTGGGTCATTGGTGTTCATTTTTGATGTGACAGAAGCAGCCGGATGAATTCAGCAGTGTTTAGAGATATACTGTCAGCCCGGATTCAGCCAAATGCAGCAAAGTTGATTGGACGGCGCTTCACAGTACAGATGGATAATGATCCAAAACACACTGCAAATGTAGGCAGCGCTGCTGATCAATACGCGATCGGTGTATCCAGTCTTTTCCATCTCCCTCACTCACTCACACGTTGTGTCGTTGAGTTGCGGGAGATGGAAAATTTCAACTTTTCCCCGAAGCAAAGTGGATCGATGCTAGGTGAAAAAGATCTGAAGCACACGACGCATGCGCGATCCCCGGGACTTTACCCTTTGTCTCCTCTGCGCATGCACCATGTGCTGCAGATCTCTCCCTCCTAGTGCTGTTCTGAGTCCACACTCACTAGTGATATCGGGGTGGGGAGTACGATTCTACAATAGTGGATTTTACTTATGGAAAGAGCTGTTTATCCAAACTCAATGTCACTCTTTTCAGTGTAATAAATACACTATATCTCATTACATATATACAAGCTATCCAAGGGGGGTGTATGTGGTATATGTGAAGTCTGTGTGTGTGGAGATATATATATATATATAGTACACACACAGATGCCAAGCACTCTTGCTTACTGAGCAAGAGTTGCCTGGTGCCTGCTGTCCAGCTAGATATTTTAAAACATGAAAAATGATAGCGGCACTCCAGTGCAAACAATTCCTTTATTCCATCGGTGTCAACATTTCAGCCCTGACCTAGGGCTTTCCTCAGATACGTCGTGAGGGAAGCCCTGGGTCAGGGCTGAAACGTTGACATCGATGGATTAAAGGAATTGTTTGCATTATAGTCCTGGAGTGCTGCTATCATTTTTCATGTTTTAAATATATATACCCACACACAGACCTCGGATATATATCTCTGAGGTCTATATGTGGGTACACATGTGTCTGAGGTCTGGTGTGGGTATAGATATACAGTATCTCACAGAAGCGAGTACACCCCTCACATTTTTGTAAATATTTTATTATCTTTTCATGTGACAACACTGAAGAAATAACACTTTGCTACAATGTAAAGCAGTGAGTGTACAGCTTGTATAACACTGTAAATTAGCTGTCCCCTCAAAATAACTCACACAGCCATTAATGTCTAACCCGAGAAAGAAATGTAGGGACAAGTGGCGCTATGGACGTGTCTGAAATGTTATACTAATGTTCCATGCAGCCCAATGAATATGTCTGACACCAACGACACAAAGAAGAAATGTTTAGGGATTAAACCTATAGGCGCGTAGGACAAGGATTTATGTCTATACGATATACTAGTAGTATCTGTCGATATGGTCACCTTGAACCAAAGACATAGATCGAAATATTCACCATATATATCAACATTTGAAGATAAGAGAGGTGAAAGAAATACATAAATTTCCAATTATTTGCAACACAGTCAATAAAAGTCGGAAGTAGGAATGTCTTCTTGAGTATTCGGATGTTTTATGTTGAATGGTTCTAAGGGGCCGGTTCAGACGGGTCTCTCGAATATCCTGCAAGTGCATAAAGGAAAGACACGATTGCGCAGTACGCTATGGCTGTGGCCCCTGTGGTTCCCCTAGGGGGTACTTACAGTGCTGAGAGCCCTGATCCTGGCTCTGAGGAACTTTCGCCTGTAGGGTATTTATCAGGCAACCCTTAGCCCTCTTGCAGATACTCTGCTGGCCCGGAACAATTCAGCAGCAATGAAGGAAAAATAAAAAAATAAAAAAGGGGGATAAAAACATAAAATGAAATAAAAATCCACCTCTGATGGGTATAGAGGTATTTATTGTGAATTAAAATTCAATAAAAGGCACTGGTGGTGCCACTGAAACGCGTTTCGCCTAATAGGCTTCATCAGTCAGTAAATTCAAGTTTATACATTTCCTTTTTTTTATACACAAAATCGTCAATGGATCCGCCCCGCTGTTGAATTGGCGTGCGTTCCATCGTGCTCACTTCCGCGTGCCACCGAGGCTTCCCATGCGTTCCTTTATCGACGGGTGCTGGCAATGCCCAATTTTGTAAAGGAACCGATGTCTTTTTTCTGTAGATGCTTGGAAGTCGGCGTATACTATATTCACATATTCAACTGAACATGTAGTTTAAAAGGTATATATTGAAAGGTGTATTGAAAAACGATCAAGAGGCATTCTTGCTTCAATATATTACTGTGAATCAGTAATATCGTATGTAACACCGCACATTTACAACGTACATTTGCAATATCAATTTGCCATGTAGGATACTTAAAGTGCTCGACATGCAACTATAATGAGCTGACATTTATATCTTTATGTACATAAAGTCTAGTGCATTCTATATTGATGCATAGGGAGCAAAATTCGTATCGAGCACAAAGTAGGTGATCAAAGGGGAACATTCATTACCCTCTAATCGAGAAAAGGTGGAGGTCAAAGTGTCAGCGAGATGAAGTATATCTCTTCCATTTAGGGGATCTTTCTATACAACAGAATGATGTTTAATCTTATGTATCCTCATTAGTTTTTTAAAAAATTAGTCATTTCAAAGTCGGCATTGAGACCATGGGGGGCTAAGGTGTTAAGCTCATAAATAGATCTCATTTCTTCCGCCCCTATCTTTCTCTCATAGTCTCCTCCTCTCCAATTCTTATATACTTTTTTGATTCCCATAAATTTAAGGCCTACTGGATTTTTATTATGGATGTTTTTAAAATGTAACGAGACACTATGATTTTCTACACCGTTCTTTATATTCCTTATATGTTCTTGAATTCTTTTATTTAAGGGACGTATTGTGCGTCCCACATATCTTAGACCACATGGACAGGTTAGTACATATATCACGTGACTTGTAAAGCACGTGATCATATCGTTAATTTTGTGAATTCTTTTATTAGCCTCAAATTCTTTAATAGTGTGTTTATGATTATTAGTATTTTTGCAATAAAGACAATTCCCACAAGCATGAAACCCGTTAGGTATGCCGAAAGTGTTCAGCGCATCAGTATTGCAAAACACTAGAATTCAATTGAAACATTTGCATATGCATGTATATATAATGAAATAAAGTACATCAACAGTAGGCACAATAGTGAAATAAAGTGCAACAAAACAGTAAAGTGCAGCGGTGCCTTAAAAGAATAAAAATAACAGGGCTTAGTGCAATAGTGCATATAAGAGGATACGTAGATACCTGTAGATAATAATCAATAAAGTGCACAAATTAAATGTCCAATGCTAATCCGATAGACAAGTGCAAAAAGTGTCCAATATTTCAATTGAGTGCAATAGTGTGTATAGAAGTCCGTGAAAATGGAAGATAAAATACTAAGGAGTCCCAATGTTTGTGGTGCTCCTTCTTATTCCGGTGGAAAGTTTGTCACGTCCTCGATTTCATAAAAGAGAAGGGAGAAGCACACAGAGAAATCTTAGGTGCAGGAGATCTTATGATCTTATACATGGCCATAGGCAATTAAACCTAGAGCCGGGAAACCTTTAGGCTCATTTAAATGTGAGTGGTATATACCTCTATCAGTAATAATCTTTGTCCAATTTGTCATAAAATCTCCTGCACCAAAGATTTCCCCGTGTGCTTCTCCCTTCTCTTTTATGAAATCGAGGACGTGACAAACTTTCCACTGGAATAAGAAGGAGCACCACAAACATTGGGACTCCTTAGTATTTCATCTTCCATTTTCACGGACTGCTATACGCATTATTGCACTCAATTGAAATATTGGACACTTTTTGCACTTTTTGTGCATGTCTATCGGATTAGCATTGGACATTTAATTTGTGCAATTTATTGATTATTATCTACAGGTATCTACGTATCCTCTTATATGCACTATTGCACTAAGCCCTGTTGTTTTTATTTTTATAAGGCACCGCTGCACTTTACTGTTTTGTTGCACTTTATTTCACTATTGTGCCTACTGTTGATGCACTTTATTTCATTATATATATATGCATATGCAAATGTTTCAGTTGCATTCTAGTGTTTTGCACTAGACATGTGCACAGCACAAAATTTCGTTTTGAACTAATGGATTAGTCCTAAAATGCAATTTATTTAGTTACTAAAGAAATTCGTTTTCAGTTCTTTAGTATGAAAACTAATTTCATTCATCCGAGAACCAATGGATACAATTACTATTGTAGTGGTGGCTCCTCAGAGGGCTGAGATCGCTGCTTGTTACAGTATCTCTCACTCAGCACAATGTGGGCCATATTACATAGTTGGTGCTAACTTAACCAGAGCTGTTGTAAACTTACCAGAGCCATTATAGCCTATGGAGGTTTTCAGTTTACAACAGCTCTGGTTAAGTTAGCACCAACATTGTAATACTGCCCCGTGTCAGGCAAAGCTGTTACAGTAACTGACTGCTGCTCATCACAGCGCTCAGAGTTTCAGTAAAACTAGTAAATAATATTTTTATATATAAGAGGTTAGAACAATATTATTTCCTTGTTTTTCTGAAACTCTGAGCGCTGTTACAGTCAGTTACTGTAACAACTGAGCCTGATACATTGTACTGAGAGATAATGTAACAAGCAGCCGATCTCAGCGCTCACATCCACTGGATTTAAAGGGCTGAAAAAAAGGATCCTCTCTGTATAATGTTTAGAACATCCTCCTGCATTAATTAATACCCCTCTCTGTATAATGTATACAACATCCACCTGCATTAATTAATACCCCTCTCTGTATAATATATAGAACATCCTCCTGAATTAATTAATGTCCCTCTCTGTATAGAACATCCTACTGCATTGGCATGTGGAGGGTGCAGAACTTCAGATGTTGCGATGTTGCGCTCTTCATTGCTGGTCTCCTTCACTCATCAATGTAATATCACAAAAAGGACTGAAACTAAAATGTAGTGCATTTTATTTTAGTTTCTTTCGTTTTTTGTACTGAGCAGTTTCGTTTCTCTTGAGTCATACGAAAACTAAATTATCCCAAAATTCGGACTAAATCGTTTTAGTACTAAAACGAATGCACATGTCTATTTTGCACTACTGATGTGCTGTCAGGGATACCTGCCACACCTCGCTCATATAGATATATCTATCTATCTATCTATCTCAATCTTTGTGAAGGCCGCACATGTGCATAAAACAATACATTTTATTTCAGTTTAAAAATGATCCGACGTTTCGGCCCTTGTACGATCCATTATCAAAGTTGAGACTGAGAGGCTGAGGCGAAGTAAAGTGTCGTATGCACACTGTAGTGAAATAAGAAAGATATGTAAGGCTTTTGATACTGTTCCGCATAGAAGGCTTATCAATAAATTGCAATCTTTGAGCTTGGATTCCAATATTGTTGAATGGATTAGGCAGTGGCTGAGTGACAGACAACAGAGGGTTGTGGTAAATGGAGTTTATTCGGCGCAAGGTCTTGTTACCAGTGGGGTACCTCAGGGGTCAGTACTTGGACCCATTCTCTTTAATATTTTTATTAGTGATATTGCAGAAGGTATTAATGGAAAAGTATGTCTTTTTGCTGATGACACAAAGATTTGCAACAGGGTTGACGTTCCTGGAGGGATCAGCCAAATGACAAATGATTTAGGTAAGCTAAAAAAATGGTCGGAGTTGTGGCAATTGAGTTTTAATGTGGATAAGTGCAAGATAATGCACCTGGGACGTAAAAACCCAAGGGCTGAATATAGAATATTTGATACAGTCCTAACCTCAACATCTGAGGAAAGGGATTTAGGGGTTATTATTTCAGAGGATCTAAGGGTAAGTAGTCAATGTAATAGAGCAGCAGGAAATGCTAGCAGAATGCTTGGTTGTGTAGGGAGAGGTATTAGCAGTAGGAAAAGGGAAGTGCTCATGCCACTGTACAGAGCACTGGTGAGACCTCACTTGGAGTACTGTGTGCAGTACTGGAGACCGTATCTCCAGAAGGATATAGACATCTTGGAGAGAGTTCAGAGAAGGGCTACTAAAATGGTGTACGGCTTGAAGGAGAAAAGTTACCAAGAAAGGCTTAATGATCTTAACATGTACAGCTTGGAAAAAAGACGAGACAGAGGAGATATGATAGAAACATTTAAATACGTAAAGGGAATCCACAAGGTAGAGGAAGGGAGTATATTTAAAAGGAAACAAAATAGCAAAACAAGAGGACATAGTCTTAGATTAGAGGGGCAAAGGTTTAAAAGTAACATCAGGAAGCATTATTTTACTGAGCGGGTGGTGGATACATGGAACAGTCTTCCAGTAGAAGTGGTAGAGGCCAAAACAGTAATTGAATTTAAGCAAGCATGGGATAGGCATAAGGCTATCCTAAACAAAAGATAAATCCAGGTAAAGTATCCATGTAATTGGGCAGACTAGATGGGCCGAAAGGTTCTTATCTGCCGACATTTTTTCTATGTTTCTATGTAAAAGCTTCATACACTGACATATCCCAATGCAGTTTTTCATCTTTTTTTTCTTAAAAGAAATTCATTTCATAACATAAACATGTAATTTCAGGTGCATGTCTTCGTAGGGATAAAGAGTAGTATGAAGCATGTTCTGCCACTATGTGTTAAGCAAGCTCATTTAGTTCAGTAAAAAAAACAACCCAGTTATAATTCACAGGAAACCACATGTGCACATTAATCTCCCTCTGTGTTATATTGAGTATGTTTATCTATCATACTTTATCAGGCTTCCAGCTCTACTGCTTTAAATCTTTTTCATTGATGCTAATTTTACTTTAGTTGCTATGGTACAGAAATCAAAGAAGCAAAAGAAATCCAAGAAAAGAAGCTTGCAAGTAGTTTCTGAAGGATGGGGGTTAGCGCATAAAGGAATATATAGTGAACGCCCAGGAGTCTGAACTTATTTAGGAAATTCAAAATCGAAAGGGTGATAGTTATTTGGCCTATCTAGAAACAATACTTGCTCAGTCTTTGCCCAGTAAATATAAATACTCATTCTGTCAAAGCTATTTTATATTTATGCTAATTATGGCCAATTCACAATAATTTTTTCGACTTGTAGATCAAAAAAGATCAGAAGAGGAAATACGGATTAAGGGCTTTCATTAATTGGGTCCTTCCATGATGGAACAGATACAGGTCAAACTCCCTCCTACATTTGAATACATAAACAAAACAAGCCACACAAATACACAGATCCTCCAATCACAAAACGCGCATGAGCCTTATTTAATGCTTATTGGGTTTACTTCTGCATTTTTGTACTAACTCTAGAACTGTCTCTAGTTTCCCCCCAAGAAAACATATGTCAAACACAAAAGTGATTATTCACAAAGTGCCGATGTGGCAAATAAAAGGTTACATAGGCTGAAAAAAGACATGAGTCCATCGGGTTCAGCCTTTCACACATCACCTACTGCTGTTGATCCAGAAGAAGGCAAAAAACCCACAGGGTTATTCAAAGAGAATCGAAAAGCCACCACACGTTCAGTGACTTTTCATTCTCTTCAATTCAGTCCGATTTGGCGATCCCATTTCGGCCACTCTGCGGTGTATTCAGCAAGCACCACAGGGCCGCCAAAATGCAGGGAAAAGTCGCCGAAAACCCACCGCAAAACAAGGGCGCACACCGAAACCCGCAAAAACATCTGGATTAACCCAGCGAAAATGCCAGAAAAACCCGAGCAGGAGCCGATCACACGCAGCACAGCCGCCAACACCGCAGACGAAGGAGGTGACGAAAAAAAAAAGAGCAGTCCGCTTGAACCTTGTGTTACTGTAAAGAAGCTTCAGGGAGCAGCCCCCATCCTCATTTTATTTAAAAGATCAACAAGAATCCTGCAGCATTACAACAACCAGAGAGCGTAGTCAGAATACTCTTTGGATCACTGACTACTCTACAGGGATAAGATTCAGGGAGTTATAATGACTGATCAGTATAGAACATACAGAAGATGTTACTGTCATTTCCATATACAGATATTACTTTTATTTTCTATTGGTATTTTTTATGGTAGCTGCATTGCAAATAATCTTTATTATTGATCCAAAAAAGCTGCCTCCCTGCTGAACAGAACATCGACGAGCCATCGTAAAAAGCCGACAAGTTGACGAACGGGTAAAAAAACTATGCCTGGAATTAATGCCTGGAAATAATGTATAAGATCCTGTGAATAATAATAAAAATGGCCATTACAGAGAGAAAAACTGGCATTTAAAAAAAAAAAATGGGAAAAAAATTTCGCTGAAAAAATCCCGAAAAATGCCTAAGAAGTCCTAAAAAATAGACTTTTTTGCTGCAAGTGAAAAGAATAAAAGATTTAATAAAAAAGGGGAATTTTTTTGCATTGAAACCTATCCATTAAACCTGTCGAATGAAACCACTGAAAATCAGAGCATTTCACTTACGTTTCAATGCTGTTCGATGTTCTCTGAATAGATTAGACATGTGCATTCGTTTTAGTACTAAAACGATTTAGTCCGAATTTTGGGATAATTTAGTTTTCGTATGACTCAAGAGATACGAAACTGCTAACTCCAAAAAACGGAAGAAACTAAAAATAAAATGCACTACATTTTAGTTTCAGTCCTTTTTGTGATATTACATTGATGAGTGAAGGAGACCAGCAATGAAGAGAGCAACATTCTGCACCCTCCACATGCCAGTGCAGTAGGATGTTCTATACAGAGAGGGGCATTAATTAATGCAGGAGGATGTTCTATACATTATACAGAGAGGGGTATTAATGCAGGAGGATGTTATATACAATATACAGAGAAATGTATAACTTGAGGAGGATGTTCTATACAGAGCGGGACATTAATTAATTCAGGAGGATGTTCTATACATTATACAGAGAAGGGTATTAATTAATGCAGGTGGATGTTGTATACAATACATTATACAGAGAGGGGTATTAATTAATGCAGGAGGATGTTCTAAACATTATACAGAGAGGAGCCTTTTTTTTAGCCCTTTAAATCCAGTGGCTGTGAGCGCTGAGATCGGCTGCTTGTTATATTATCTCTCAGTACAATGTATCAGGCTCAGCTGTTACAGTAACTGACTGTAACAGCGCTCAGAGTTTCAGTAAAACAAGGAAATAATATTGTTCTAACCTCTTATATATAAAAATATTATTTACTAGTTTTACTGAAACTGTGCTGCACTGTGATGAGCAGCAGTCAGTTACTGTAACAGCTTTGCCTGACACGGGCAGTATTACAATGTTGGTGCTAACTTAACCCGAGCTGTTGTAAACCGAAAACCTCCACAGACTATAATGGCTGTGGGAAGTTTACAACAGCTCTGGTTAAGTTAGCACCAACTAAGTAATATGGCCCATATTGTGCTGAGAGTGAGAGATACTGTAACAAGCAGCGATCTCAGTCCTCTGAGGAGCCACTACAATAGTAATTGTGTCCACTGGTTTTTTGGATGAATGAAATTCGTTTTCATACTAAAGAACTGAAAACGAATTTCTTTAGCAACTAAATAAATTGCATTTTAGGACTAATCCATTAGTTCAAAACAAAATTTTGTGCTGTGCACATGTCTAGAATAGATTAACCATTAATTCTCTATGTGGAGGTCACTGCCGCCGAAGATCACAGAACTTCGCTGGCAATTCACCAATATTTGGCCAACTGCCAGCTTTTTGAATAGCTGAATGGACACGAAATTGCACCTTAGGGGAAAATTCACTGTCCGGCGCAATTTGGTGGCCAGTTCGGCTCTCTTTGAATAACCCTGATAATCTCTTATTAAATGCTCTGATCATGCAACCAGTTGTATGTTGGTTACAATTTCATGCACTTTCTTTAGATTAATTCTATACCACTCCTCCATCAAGCACCTTTGGGTCAAGCTGTGTCTTTTTTTTTGTACCTCCATAGCCTTGTATGTCAGAATTAGTTTTCTGTTATGAACACCACAAATGACAGCATAGATTAATAAACAAGCATAAAGATAGACATAGGCATTTATGGACTTGTCATATCTACTTAAGCGTAAGTCACTTTAGGGGAAGGACATGAAGACATGAGCAAATTACCTCTGGAGCTTAATGGATACAGGCATGGATGCAGGGATATATAACCAGTTCTCTTCTGGGACCACCAGCTACAGAGAAAGGTTAAAGGACTGAGAGCAATATCTTCCTCCAGGGTAAGATTGCTCAGGAGAGCTGCAGTCTGTCACCTCTGGACCTGTAAATGTCATTGCAACAAGATTACACTGCAACTGATGTATATTTTGCGACAGATGCAAACAAACAATGAGAATGTATTCATAAAATGATAAAATGAAACAATAACAGTGTACAATTGTCATGTAGTAGTAATTTTGAGAGAAAATCATTGTCTGTATTACTTTAACTCTCATTGAAAGGACTTTCTCTGAAAAATAACAAACCTAGAAAGATAAGCAGGACTTCCCAATTGTTTTCATTCACTCTATATCGCACAATTCTAGTGATAGAGTAGATAAAGAGATTCTTACAGATCGTTTGTCTCTCTCCTTTTCATCTTTTCCTCTTCTATTTGTGGTGCAAAAGAAGGGAAGTTATCCTAATTCAGATTATTAGTAAATATGCCATATATCAGATGTTGATAATTTCCTTTTGTCAGACATTGACACCCCCCCCCCCCCAGTGACATATTGGACAGCATTGCGGCCCAGACTGCTAATTGGATATTTTGGATTGAGTTAGTTCACAATAATAAGCATAATTTCTGCACATGTCCACAAATGAAATCTGTGTAGCAACCTCGTGGATTATTATGTGCTGTATGTGACAGAGAGGACACTTTGACCATTCATTCCCTTACATGGCAGCCATTTTGAATTACTGCCAGAAAGAAGTGGTGCTTGGAATTGTAGAAGGATCAGAATGGATATTAACCCATTCACTGATGAGCCATTTCACCCCTGTGTGCTGAGCACATTTTTACCGTTTTTGCTCAACATGTTTAAACGCGATTTGAAGTCACATTTTATTACACATCCCAGACAAATTATATATCGTTCTTTTCGGCAGATTCGGCAGATTCATAATATATCATTATTATATGTATACATCATGTCCTGCCAGAATGCTATAACAAAAAAATGTAAAATACAATGTGAATTTCCAATCATCGAAAGTGTGTAAAATTATTTTTTTCACATGTTATCATTGGCTCTGCTCCCTCCGCTGCCACCTCGCTCCCATCTGGCTCCGGCATTGCTGATTCTCTTCCGCCTCTCCCATGGCTCTTCAAGTTGCTCTTTATGCTACCACCAGCCCTGGGCATGATCACAACTAGGTCTTATTTTTGGGCTAGGTCTTATACTTTAGCTTTATACTAGTATAGTCTTTATACTTTTTGGGGAAACACGGTTGAACCACATAAGGATCGCAGTCAAAGACCAAGATCGGGATTGGGATAGAGGGAAAGTAGTCCTGTTTGCATTAGCATCTTGACTTTAAAATACGCTTTTCCTTTTTAGCCTCTGGTGTGTAGCACATGATTATGAGCATGCTATTTCCAACATATTCCTGCTAAAACGGCCTGCTGTTCTCTCGCACTACCAGAATACTACCTGACAGATTATTTTTTCCCATTATGGTGCATATCAAGATGTATATGGGGATTTGCACTCCTTCATTTACTGAACAGTATTCAGTGCAGCTAATTGAGCATGTGTGGTATTCCCCAGGTAACCTACAGGGTCCTAATTTTCACTTTGTGATTATATGATTTGAGAATAACAGCACAAGGACAGGATACTTCGAGCTCTCCCACAGGGGTCTGAACTTTAGAATTAATTGTGCACAGGTTAAAAGTCAAAGGATTTACATGATTAGTATTTAAATAATAATGTCTTCATCTGTTTAGGAAAGGGGTATCACAGTAATGGGGTTAAAATGTATTTATATTCTTAAAGTGGGAGTAAATCAAGACACAAAATGAATATATATTATCTATTCTGCTGCAAGTTCGTAATAAAAGCTGTTTAAGTTTTGTTAACTGTACTTTGCCAATAAATGGCATCAATTGCCATCCTCTTTTTTAAATAATGCAGCAAACATACCTAAACTACAATATCACATTTTAGGTACTGAATGACATTTGAGAAAAAAACGCTTACAGGTCTATTCAGTTAAAGGGTAATGCCTGGAGAATTGGCAGGGGAAAAGAACAATCTATCAGGGTTATTCAAAGAGAATCGAAAAGTCACCGCACGTTCGGTGACTTTTTCGTTCCCCGCACTTCGGGGCGATTCGGCGATCCTAGTTCGCCGATCCTGCGGTGTATTCAAAACTCGCCCCAAACACACGGAACACTCACCGCAAACCCATCAAACACTCACCGAACCCCGCAGAAACAGCTGGATTAACCACGCCGAACACGCCGGAGAAACCCGACTAGCCGCCGATCACCGCGCAGAGCAGCTCCCGGAAAAAGCCGACACGCAGACGAACGAGGTGAAAAAAAAAACCAGTACGCTTGAAAGTTTGAGAATTTAAACGCGGTTTGCAAAAAAAAACTACTGAATGAAAATGTCTGGAATTTACATATAAGATCCAGTGAATGATAATAAAAAGGTCTGTTACAGAAAAAAAGAAAAATCAATGGAAAAAAAAAAATGGAAAAAAAAATTTGCCAAGAAAATCCCAAAAATGCCTATAAGATCCTAAAAAATCTAGGAATAAAAAGACTTTTTACTGCAGAATCTCCAGGATGATGTAAGAGGTCTGAGTTTCATTTACGTATGTATTTTATTATGTATGGAAGGGTTGAGGGTTCTGTTTGTCATTGGGAGCACTGACACTGAGGAAGGGGCTTTGCCCCGAAACGTCTGTTTTCTTGGTCTAGCCATGTTCAAGTAAATTGGCTGCACGAGTGGGCCACAGCATGGCAGCTCCGGAGGTTGTGTTTTTTTTCATTACTTGCTTAAGGTACAACATTTTGATTTTATTGATTCAGTTATTATGCCGTGAATTGTCATTTGTTCAAGTGACCTGTTTGCTAGTAGCTTATACTTTCAAAAATCACTGTGCTGTTTTTTATTTGTAGAGTTATGGGGGAGTGTAATTTTTAAGAAACCTTTTTGCACTGTGTTACATAATTCATCCAGCGGTTGCAAACATGTCTAAATGTCACTTAGAGAATTAAAAATGCAAAACCTTGGCGTGAGTAAAAACCTTTGATGCAGGTGGAATAGCTTAGGTTCACAGCCGGGATCTCACATTGTGTCAGTTTTCACATGAAGTTCTGAGGCTTTAAAATTAATAGGCAAATAGAAGATTCTCATTTCCTACTCAACGACGGCGTTTGCATTAGACAAGGGGATACAAGAATGGGAAACAAAGAGTGGAAGATAGATGTAATGTCCAAGAAGAATTAGATTCTCACATGAATTTCTGAATATTTCTCTGTCCCCGTGCCCATGCTCTCTTATCTGCATTCTGCAGCATCCTCTAATGAGATATTTCAAGTTCATAGCCATTACTTGAAATATTTAACACCCCTCTTAAGGTGCATTTACACTTCAAAGGAATGAGTCACAGTAACCATTCCAGCATGCTACAGAGTGCAAAGAAAAATGACTTCCTTTACCATACTAGAATACGCATGAAAGGATGCTCACTGTACTGTTCCTGGCCTTGGTCTCCGCATATGTGCTCATGTAACCTTGTTTCGACATATACCATTATAAATAATACCCCCTTAATTAGAAAGAAAAAACGCTGCTGTGCCCGGCCCGCATTTTTGAACATGAATGCCACTGGCAAACAGGCCAGTATAGTTTATAACAATTCAAAATGTTTGACTGCTGTGTTTTTTGACACATAAAACACACATAATATATTTTTGTACCGTTACAGCATGTCAGGTTTTTTTTTTAAAATGATGCTCGGATTCCTTTATCATATTATAAACAAGTAAATGCAGTGGGAAAACCTATAAAAGGGAAAATTTTAAATTACACAAGTGTTAATACCATTAAAATTATACATTGAGCAAACAATGACGGGATGCAACTCTAGTACAGACGAAAAGAAAAATACTTGTGAACAGTATGCATAATGTTCACATCAGATGAAGCAGTTTTACAATTGTGTGGGGGAAGGTGAGTGGGTGCTCCCGGATCCAGGGTGTCCCTCCCAGTATACAATCTGAAAACAACACACAGACCACCAGGCAATTCAATGCTGGGTATTTGGGGCCCTATTACAAACGCTAGCGTTAGAGCTCAGATATGTGAGCATTAACGCTATCTTAAGTGACTTTAACGCATTTCCGCCTATTACAACCCTAGAGCTAAGGAAATAAAAAGAATCCATTAACGCAAAGGGGATTGCGCTCACTTCCGCGAGCTTACTGTACTTTGTGCTCCCCATGTTAAGTATAAGAAGTGCAATCAGTACTTAGCGTTAGGATTACAAAGTCCTGTCGCTAATTAATGCACTGCTGTGGTAACTAAAAAGTTACCCACAGCTAGGAAACTGGTGCTAGGAGCTTTAGCGCTGCCACGAGTATCCAGGATGTTAGTGCAGTGTAACGGGGCAGGGTAGTATCTTCATTCGGTCAACCACCTGATACATTTGGCTGCAGGTTGAGCAACAGAATGATGGGTGTTATTGGCACTGGACTGACTCCTGAGATGTTTATAAGTATGACAAGGCTAGATTTACAAGTAATGCACCTGGGACGTAAAAACCCAAGGGCTGAATATAGAATATTTGATACAGTCCTAACCTCAACATCTGAGGAACGGGATTTAGGGGTTATTATTTCAGAGGATCTAAGGGTAAGTAGTCAATGTAATAGAGTAGCAGGAAATGCTAGCAGAATGATTGGTTGTGTAGGGAGAGGTATTAGCAGTAGGAAAAGGGAAGTGCTCATGCCACTGTACAGAGCACTGGTGAGACCTCACTTGGAGTACTGTGTGCAGTACTGGAGACCGTATCTCCAGAAGGATATAGACATCTTAGAGAGAGTTCAGAGAAGGGCTACTAAAATGGTGTACGGCTTGAAGGAGAAAAGTTACCAGGAAAGGCTTAATGATCTTAACATGTACAGCTTGGAAAAAAGACGAGACTGAGGAGATATGATAGAAACATTTAAATGCGTAAAGGGAATCCACAAGGTAGAGGAAGGGAGTATATTTAAAAGGAAACAAAGTAGCAAAACAAGAGGACATAGTCTTAGATTAGAGGGGCAAAGGTTTAAAAGTAACATCAGGAAGCATTATTTTACTGAGAGGGTGGTGGATACATGGAACAGCCTTCCAGTTGAAGTGGTAGAGGCCAAAACAGTAATTGAATTTAAGCAGGCATGGGATAGGCATAAGGCTATCCTAAACAAAAGATAAATCCAGGTAAAGTATCCATGTAATTGGGCAGACTAGATGGTCCGAAAGGTTCTTATCTGTCGACATTTTTCTATGTTTCTATATGAAAACGTTAATTAGTTAGTTAATAAGACTGAGCTCAGTTGCTACAATGAAATATTTCATCATTACCATTGCTACTGGGGTGCAGAAAGATATCTGAGAGTTGATGCATGTTCCTGGGCCTGTTATCAAATTGACAGACAGATGGAATAGCACTCACAAAACTAGAGTATTTGAGATAGGCAGCAGTTTCATATCCATAGCATACTGAGAAAAGATCCTACAATATTGTAGGCTTGAACTTGGGGAGATGGAATACGATCCTTAATGTAATGATGTGTGCAATCCAGACAACGGGCTGACCGATTGAATGACTAAATTTGATAAAGAACTAAGGTAATATTGTAATTTTGGATGTTGGTGATCCTAAGAGCAACATTATGAAATCTCACTGCAGGGCAAAGAGCACAAATGAATAGATAAACAGTATGCTGGATCAGAAAACATAGCAAGCTGCCTGGTCATACCAGGGCCAAGGAAATGGAAAGTAAAAACTTGAACTCATCAGTTATTGAGTACATTATTGAAAAGACACTTAGGTGGGATAATTACCGATTAAGATAAAAAAAGATTTTTACATGGCATCCTGCCACTAGCCTGCCATCATGTGAAAATAAATGCACATAAAATACTTGGTTGCATTACTTAGGGCATTTCCTGGTAACATTCCTTATTACATTTTATATGTCATTAGCTATTGCAGGTACAGGGTATGTGTTGCTAGTGCTCTGTGTGACGGTAGTCACTTGATACTTAGGGTACATGGACCTAAAGATGCTTTAGGGAGGTGTGGGCCCGATATTTCATGTTATTCCCCAGCCCTCTCCTATGTTAAGGTCACCCTGTACTTACCATTCTAGTACAGGGCATTTGTGTTTTCTGTGCCCTATCCCCTGATGTCTGTGTTATTATTACTCCATGATGCATTTATTGTAATGCCATATTGGATGCACTGTGTGGTTTCTCTTCTTTCTATCTGTAAGTAATTGATTACTTCTTTTCCGCATGCTTCAATCCAACCAAACCCCACGCGATCTGGCTTAAACTAGATCTCTCTGCCCCTTTTCCCAGCCTTTGTCTGTAATGCTGTGGTGTGTGGGAGGGAAGAGGCTATTCAGTATAGAAATGCAAGGGCGTGTTTTACCATTGTATTCTACCCATCCCCCTGTCTCTGTAATTGTAATTGCTAAATAAAGTAATTTTAAGTTTTGTTTCCACCCTTTTATGAGCTCCGGCTATTGACTGGGTGGGTACGGGCCAGAATCAGTATTCTTTTGGGATACTGATGGTCGATGGGAGCCTTTCTACACTTGGAAACCAATCCTGAGTACTGATCCCCATGTTAGATTCTGTGTATATATAGTAGCACAGCCACAGAATGATGGCTGGTGGATTACATCCTTCTACACCAGGCTATTTGCATTACTTCTGCAAAATGCTGTATCAAAGCAAGAGGATAAAAACCACATTTGACGGCCTACTCAGATTATCAGTGCATGACTTGGACATAGATCAAATGAGAAGGAGGCACCAGGTACTCGCAGGGCATAACCCAAACAATTGAAAGAAAAAAGACAGTTTGCATGAAGTGCAACTAGAGTACCCAATATACGGTTAATTTATTAAATGACACCACAAACAACAATGTAATTGAATAACAAAACACAGATAGCGGTCATGTGCGTAATGGGTGAAGCGAGGCAACCCCAATGGAAATATACCTGGTTTGCAACAAGGGCATGAGTACAAGGTGGTAGCAAACTATACCTCGGCGGTTCAAGGCGCCTACGTAACCAGTCACTAAGAATTAAAGCCAGGGGAACCGAGCAACATATCAATGGACCCAACCGCTGACCAAACCAACCACAAAGCAGTTAAAAACAAACAAGAAGAGGCATGGCTCGACGCGTTTCGCCTTTGCGGGCTTAGTCTAGAGCTGACTTGCCAATAGCACTCACCCCAGTATAAATAGCCAAAACATAATGCAGCACAGCTGTACCCATGGACGGATGGACTCAACCATTGTGGTTACTTCCGGGTACATCAGCGATCACATAGGAACTGGAAGCCAGTAAAAAACCGGCAACCAATGCAACGGGAATGACCAATCGGGCGATTGCTAAGGTCACATGGGAACTATTGGCCAATGAAAATCCACTTGCGTCTCTAGTGATCAGTAGGTAAAGACGCCAAGGCGGAAAATCAATCCTTGATGTAAATAGGTCCGAGAACACACACCCGCAAATCAGAAAATGTATATTGATGTTAATCCGAGGTCATGCCAACCAAATTACCTGTACAGCAGAGAAAACAAAACATGAATAACCTAATGACAAAACAGAAAAAGAAAATAATCAAAGACGCTGTGGGTCAAAAAATACATACGTAGCCCCACCAAAAGCATATTAGGAACAACATAAATATATCATAGAAAAAATATATAAGGGTGAACATGAAAAGGCTTTGATTATGTACATAAATGATGTATTGGGTCCTGTATAATTACTAATGACCCAATAAAACTGGGGATGAGGGCAAGAGAATTAAAATTAATGAAAATAAGTAATGAAAATAGACATTAACCGAAATATCTACACCGAATTAATCTAAGACATTACAAAATATAAAGTGAATAATGATGATAGTTAAATAAATTAATTTAAATAATAGTCAAAGAAGAAAGGGCCAAGCAACTGTGATATTAGTACGAAAATTAATAATTAATATCTATATAAATGGAGTGAAGGTAAACCCTTCAATGAGACCAAAAGGCGACCAGGTGTTAAGTTGATAGATCCAGTAAGCTTCACGTTGGAGCAATTTAATGTCAAGATTGCCTTTCCTGGGGCCAAGTTTAATCTGTTCAATGCCCAAAAACATCATATTATTATGTGAGCAAACATTACAGACTTGGAAATGTCTAGCGACAGGAGTATCCTTGTGAAGTCTAATGGATCTGATGTGTTCCAATACACGGACCTTTAATGGGCGGATGGTTTTGCCAATATATTTTTTGCCACAATGGAATACGAGTTGGTACACCACACCAGCAGAATTACAATTCAAAAATTGGTGAACCAAAAAAGACTTGGCGTTATCAAAGTTAAAAAATTGCTTAGAGTCACGGGACACAAAAGGACGAGCGGTACATCTCCCACATTTGTACATCCCTTTAAGCCGATTAATTAACCAGGAGCTCGTAGAGCCACGGGAAGATTGAAAATGACTATGTACTAACCTATCGTGGAGATTAGTACATCTCCTTGCTTTAATAGAGGGCCGATTGGGTAAAACCCCTTTAAGATGTATATCCTGTGTCCGCAGCGGCCAATATCTCTCACATATACGTTTGACCACATGCCAGCCACGATCGTAACTGGCAATCATTCTAATAGGTTCAGATTGTTTGATGCATAGAGCATCTTGTAAAAGGCCATATCGATCAGAAAGTAATGCCCGTTTGTACGCAGCCTTTAGGACCCGATTAGGATAACCCTTTTCCTTGAACGCCAATCGAAGGGCCTAAGCTTTGATCTTAAATTCCGAAATTGAACTACATGTACGGCGTAGCCTTAAATATTGCCCAATGCGAATACCCTTACGCAATGAATGGGGATGATGGCTAGACCACAACAGTAAATTATTGGCGGAAGAGGGTTTCCGAAACAGAGTGGTGTTCAAGGTCCCTGCAGCGTCCTTATGAATTGAGATATCAAAAAAATTCAACACATCACTTTGAATCTCATACGTGAACCTTAGATTAAGGTCATTAACGTTTAAGCAATCAACGAACCTGCTGAATTCAAGTGTAGTGGAGGTCCAAACGATGATAACATCGTCGATATAACATCACCAACTAAAAATATGAGGTCTAAACAAAGCCATAGGGGGTCCATTGATGATAGTTTCCTCCCATAGGCCTAAGAATAGGTTGGCATATGACGGCACACAAGGGGAACCCATTGCCGCTCCAATGAGCTGGAGATAAAACTTCCCATCAAATATGAAGTACTTATGGCGGAGTACAAACTCAAGAAGATGAACCACAAACTTGGTGTGATCAGCATGCGAATCGCCTCTGCGTGTCAGAAAGATCTCCACACATTTCAAGCCCAAATCGTGCGGAATGCAACTATAAAGTGATTCGACATCAAGACTACATAACAGTGAATGAGGAGGCACTGTAGAATCCTCCAATTCTCTTAAGGTTTGCTTGGAGTCCCGAATGTAAGAGGGCAATTTACGTACAATCCCACAAAGGACACGGTCAATGTAAGTACTTGGATTCTGCTATAAAGAATTAGTACCAGACACAATGGGTCTTCCCGGTGGTAAAGTGCTGTTTTTATGAATCTTGGGGAGACCTTAGAATGTGGCAATCATGGGTCGAGATGGACGCATGAAGGTAAATTCATCCTGGGTGATAGAGCCATCACGTAAACCATCATTTAAGATGGACAAGAGGAGAGTCAAAAAATGCTCAGTTGGGTCCCTGGATAGAATCTTATATGTAACATCATCATTAAGCAAGGTCAACACCATGTCACGGTACTGGTCAACCTTCATGAGGACAACATTCCCCCCTTTGTCAGACATCTTGACCACAATTTGATCCATTTTCTGTAGTTCCACCCAGGTGAGCCGTTCCCGAGAATTCAAGTTATCGGCTTGTCCTGACCTAAGTTCATGGATATTTAACGAAGCAATTTCATTACACACAACCTTACAAAATTATCCAGGTTGGAGTATTCAGAAAAATAAGGAGTAAATCTACTCTTGGGTTTGAGATCAGTATATGTCACATTATCAAGAGGTGTATTCTCATCCAGAAGAGCGATTAAAGTAGACAAGCATTCAAGATCATTAGTAGTTAAACCATAATTGGTCGCAGCTCGTTCTAAGCGTATACGATGATACTTATGCAGAGCCAATTTCCTAATGAATAGATGAATATCTTTGATCCAATTAAATGAATCAAAGCCCGGTGTGAGAACAAATGATAGTTCTTTATTCAATAAGGTAATCTGGTCAGCAGACATTACAGTATCAGTCAAATTGATAATACGAAAAGAATCGTCTATACACGATAACCCCCTCGCCGAATTTGGCGACCCCTCATCTTGACGGAGCCCTTCCTCCTCCCGCGTGTCTGGGGGAGATTGAATGGTAGTTCTAAAAAAAGAGAACGATTTTTTTAAAATACTTCTAGTTTCCACTGAACTGGAAGAACTAGGATCGTCCCCATTTGGACCCATTTCATTGTCTGAAGATTCATACTCAGATGTAGAAGCTCTCATGTACTCATTAGAAGGATTGGTTTTCCGCCTTGGCGTCCTTACCTACTGATCACTAGGGACGTGAGTGGATTTTCATTGGCCAATAGTTCCCATGTGACCTTAGCAATCGCCCGATTGGTCATGCCCGTTGCATTGGTTGCCGTTTTTTTACTGGCTTCCAGTTCCTATGTGATCGCTGATGTACCTGGAAGTAACCACAACGGTTGAGTCCATCCGTCCATGGGTACAGCTGTGCTGCATTATGTTTTGGCTATTTATACTGGGGTGAGTGCTATTGGCAAGTCAGCTCTAGACTAAGCCCGCACAGGCGAAACGCGTCGAGCCATGCCTCTTCTTGTTTGTTTTTAACTGCTTTGTGGTTGGTTTGGTCAGCGGTTGGGTCCATTGATATGTTGCTCGGTTCCCCTGGCTTTAATTCTTAGTGACTGGTTACGTAGGCGCCTTGAACCGCCGAGGTATAGTTTGCTACCACCTTGTACTCATGCCCTTGTTGCAAACCAGGTATATTTCCATTGGGGTTGCCTTGCTTCACCCATTACCGCTATCTGTGTTTTGTTATTCAATTACATTGTTGTTTGTGGTGTCATTTAATAAATTAACCATATCTTGGGTACTCTAGTTGCACTTCGTGCAAATTGTCTTGTTTCCATGACTTGGACATATGCTTGCAGCAAGATACCAATTCAAGCTTGACTTTGTGTATTTTTATCCACTATATTATAATAGTACATACCATTTTTGGACTAGAATATTGCTTTAACATCATTGGTTAATTCATTGAATGAAAGAGGTCTTTCCCCTATTTTGGAGTTTGGGCGGGCTTGACTTTTTCAGTAATAGTTGACTGTCTTCTGGACATGGACATGTCTCTTTTCAAACTCTTCCCCATCTACATTTTATTTCCAGTCTTCAAATTAGAATGTCATCCTTTCAACATTTGTTTACTGATCGTTTGTCATGCAATTTTTTGCCTTTCGTCCAAATGTTCTCCAAGTTAGCACATTATTATTTTGCAAATCACCATTTGATGTATTAGTCTAATTATAATGCTATCTTAATCTCCCATGCTTCATATTAATGAATTCCCTGATATAATTTGCAGAAGATTTGAGAAATTGATTTCTGCAAGTGATTTATTGATAAGCCTGGTGCTTAAAAAGATTTAGGCTCTGCAAATTGTGTTAATTAATCTAAATAACAATGCACTTCTTCTGCCTAATGAATATCGCGTGTGTTTTAGTATATATGGTATACAGAATAAGGTGAAATTGAGTTGTGTTGTGTGGTCTTTAGAATATATACACTATTATTATAATGAACTACAGAAACAATAGTGAGATAAAATGTGGAACATATTGGAAGTGTTATAATTTATTTCATATAGTTACCGTAGATACTCGAGTATAGCGCGACCCGAATATAACGCGATTTCTTAGAGATTATGGAAATGAAAGAATACTCAAGACTCGAATATAACGCGAGGAACAAAATTTTACTTTACTGGTAAACAATTAAGATCCTTCCAGGTTCTCTTAACACAGTCAGGCGACCTCTCAGGCCAGGGTGTTCTGCTCTAGAATGATTGCAGTTGTTACTAAAGTATGAAGCCACCGGCCACCCATCTTCTTTACTAGCAATTAGATGGCCGGCGGAGGCATGGGAGGTTAATGATTGGCTTAAACCGAGCGTGCTCTCTGGCCGTGATAGATCCCACCTCTCCCGAATCCGGGAGTTCCAGAAGTGTTTGCAAGCATCAGGGAGCCCGCATTCACTTCAGCGAGACTACCGGAACTTCCAGGAGACTTGGGATCCAGAGCAGGCAAGTTTTTTTTTTATTATTATTTTTTTTACACGCGATGCAGATGTCTCGAATATAACGCGACCCCTCCAATTTTAAGGTAAATTTTTGTCACCAAAATCTAGCGGTATACTCGAGTATCTACAGTATTTCATATTTCCTCTGATTTTCCTGTGTTTACCTTTTCCTACACTAACACACATAGCTTACGCTGGCAATTTAAGGCGAAATTATATGAAAATGCTTGCTGAATATCTCTTCATTATTCAAGTACCATTAATCATTTATATTATTAGAGTTTCTAATGTACATGTGAAAACATTCTATTTTTTTGTTAAAATGTGCTTTTTACATAATTTGTATATTAATGATTCCCTGAGCACAAAAAGAAACATAAGCAATTGCAGTGGCCCATTGATATAGAAAACCTAAAACAGCCCTTTCAAAATGACATGGTCTTAGCCAGTGGTGGCTATTTACATTTTTAGATGGGCACAGGAATTTAAAGCTATACCCACCTGTTTAAATAAGGTCTTTTGTCTTGCGCAAGTACTGTATATAAACTGACACATAGCAAGTTCTTTATAAATCGTAAAATATAGTTCGTTCATCAGCAAAGGTTATTCAATATACCAAATGACAGGCTACATAGCAGGTACTTTATAATAAACAGTAAAATGAATTGTGGCACAAACAGAGAAGGATTCCCTAATGACCCCAATTAGGTGACTTTCTCTTCACCTTATAGCAATAAAGAACAAACGTGAAGTAGGAGGACAGTGCTTCCAAAAACACCAATAAAGTGGTGCTTATAGGATTAATACAGCAAAATGGAAATGAGGCTTACATCACGTGGGGATGATGTTGGCTACTCCGGATTTGTTATTAGCCGGTTTCTGACGTTTATCACACATGGGGATAACCCTCAAAAAAGAAACAAAATATTCATAGCGTAAGAACTTTTATATACATAGTGTGACCCAATTTTCAAGAGCATACATATACGAGTAGTATCTCACTCACCGACTCAAGAACGCAATCTGTATGCGGATATCCCTAGAGCAAGGATTGCGTTCTTGAGTTGGTGAGTGAGATACTACTCTTATATGTATGCTCTTGAGTATTGAATCGCACTATGTGAATCATCTCTTCTTCATTTTGAGATATATTCTGTATAAGAGGAACGTTGCGGTGGATGGGCGGCCCCTAATAGCCCGTAATAGCTGCCAGCTCTCATATACTGTGAGGGTATCAGCTCACATTTTTATTTTTTCTTGTGTATAAACACTATTACGCTATGAATATTTTGTTTCTTTGAGGGTTGTCCAAGTGTGCTAAACGTTGGAAACCAGCTAATTACAAATCAAGAATAGCCAATTTTATTTAGGCTAGGGTCAGACGAAAGCATTTTTCCCCGCGAATGTGAAAAAGTGCGTCCGAACGCTTTGACGTATTTTTTCACGGAATGCGCAAAAACGGTCAGACGACGCGCATTTTCGGGCGTGATTTTGTACGGATCGTCAATAAAACTCTTTTTGCATCTGGACGTTATGTAGGCTGGACATTAGCAGTGTCTGACATCTCCTAATCACGCACACACGCCGCTATGCCGCAGCTGCGCACTCAGTACGTCAGTACTAGCGGTTCAGCGTTCTCAGAAAAATGCGTTCAAATTCCACTTGCGTTGCACGGCCAGACTTTTGTGCGGCCGTACATCGTATATTGGCCGTCATTGCCTGTCATCTGCTGCTAGTGCGGCCGTAATTATGTGCGCCAGAACGCACGTTAAAAGTGCGTTGGTCTGACCCCAGCCGTAAGCCTCCATACCATTTTGCTGTATTATCCCTCTAAGCAGCACTGTATTGGTGTTTTTGGAAGCACTGTCCCCCTTCTTCACGTTTGTTCCTTAATACAATTAATTACACGTTAATATCTTACCAAACCCAATCTGATGGCTTTGATAAATTCGTAATGAAGAGTAATTCTATCAGATCTGGCTTTTCCTGCACATACAGGGTTACTGCACCTTTGGATGCCTGCCTTCTGCTAGACAACCAAAGTGCAGTTGGTGCGGCGACTGATTATCTCATTATGCACTGTACCTATCAAACTGCTAGTGAGTGAAGCCTAGAAAGAAGTGGCCCTATTCTAATTTTGGAATTAACGGCTGCAATTACTATTCCAACATGGCCACAAGCTTAGTTTGCAGCTTGGAAATAAACCGCTGCCTACTGTACTTTTACAGTACCAATATATTGTAAAGGAATTTAATTTGGGGCCAAAATGAGAAGAACAAGCTATTCCACGAAGCTCGTTCTTCTCCTCTGGATCTGGTGTAGCTCAAACAAATATTTTATCTCTGAATCTGGTGTCACGTGCTTTTGCTTTTGCAAAATCACATTGCACATTAAATAAACCCCCGCCCAATCACATGATCCTCTGGTCCCATGGTGAAGAGAGTGACACGATCTGCTGCTTTCTCTCTCCCTATGCAGCAGCAGACTTGGAACAAGGGGTTTCCAGTGTTCTTTAGCTGTACCTCTATGAACTTGCTCTCGCCGGACTTGCGACAAGGGTAATACCAGCAGTGGTGTGCAGCAGCACTGACAGTTATCCGTTTACAGCTCCCAATTATTCCAACTCAAGACGATTACACAAAAAGCCCAGTAACAGGGAATTGTAAAGGATAGTGGTATTGTTAACTAAATAGACCAGACTTCATATAGTAGATGCATGTCTGTTACATAGACTCGGTGTAGTTCTCAAATGTTATTTGCAGACAGAAATCATACTTTTTTGACAAGCTGGCAGATGTTGCTTAAGGTTGCGGTCACATGAGCGCAAAGGGTGCATCCATGTGACCAGTGGCGTCGTAACGTGGGGGCGGAGGGTGCGGCCCGCACCAGGTGACACCCGCCCTTAGGGTGACACCGTTACCCTAAGGGCGGGTGTCTCACCCTCCGCCGCGTATTCGCTCCTTGTGAGCGTCCGAAGCATGCAGCTTCAGCACTCGCCTGGAGGAAACACGTCACCAGCCAATCGCGACTGGTCACGTGGCTCCCCCAGGCGAGCGCCCAAGCTGCGCGCCGCCAGAAGCTCAGAGGGAGCGAACACGTGGCAGAGGTGAGTGGGGGGCATATCCATAATCCATGTGCTGCTGGGGCATATCCATGAGCTGGGGCATATCCATGAGCTAGGGCAAATCCATGAGCTGGGGCAAATCCCTGATCTGGGGCAAATCCATGAGCTGCTGGGGCATATCCATGAGCTGCTGGGGCAAATCCATGAGCTGCTGGGGCAAATCCATGAGCTGCTGGGGCAAATCAATGAGCTGCTGGGGCATATACATGAGCTGGGGCATATACATGAGCTGGGGCATATACATGAGCTGGGGCAAATACATGAGCTGCTGGGGCAAATCCATGAGCTGCTGGGGCAAATCCATGAGCTGCTGGGGCAAATCCATGAGCTGCTAAGGCAACTCCATGAGCTGCTGGGCCATTATCCATGAGGTGGGGCATATCCATGAGCTGGGGCATATCCATGAGCTGCTGGGGCATATCCATGAGCTGGGGCATATCCATGAGCTGGGGCATATCCATGAGCTGGGGAAAATCTGTGTGCTGGGGCAAATCCATGAGCTGGGGCAGTATCCATGAGCTGGGGCATATCCATGAGCTGGGGCATATCCATGAGAGCTGGGGCAATATCCATGAGCTGGGGCAAATCCATGAGCTGGGGCAGTATCCATGAGCTGGGGCATATCCATGAGCTGGGGCATATCCATGAGCTGGGGCAAATCCATGTGCTGGGGCAAATCCATGAGCTGGGGCAGTATCCATGAGCTGGGGCATATCCATGAGCTGGGGCATATCCATGAGCTGGGGCATATCCATGAGAGCTGGGGCAATATCCATGGGCTGGGGCAAATCCATGAGCTGGGGCAGTATCCATGAGCTGGGGCATATCCATGAGCTGGGGCATATCCATGAGCTGGGGCAGTATCCATGAGCTGGGGCAAATCCATGAGCTGGGGCATTATCCATGAGCTGGGGCAAATCCATGAGCTGGGGCATATCCATGAGCTGGGGCATATCCATGAGCTGGGGCATATCCATGAGCTGGGGCAGTATCCATGAGCTGGGGCATATCCATGAGCTGGGGCATATCCATGAGCTGCTGGGGCAGTATATCCATGAGCTGGGGCAGTATCCATGAGCTGGGGCATTATCCATGTGCTGGGGCATTATCCATGAGCTGGGGCAATATCAATGAGAGGAGTTGGGGACATAGCCATGAGAGGAGCTGGGGCAAAATCCATGAGAGGAGCTGGGGCAGTATATCCATGAGAGGAGCTGAGGCATTATCCATGAGAGCTGCTGGGGCAGTATATCCATGAGAGGAGCTGGGGCAAAATTCTTGAGGAGCTGGGGCTAAATCCATGAGAGGAGCTGGGGCTAAATCCATGAGAGGAGCTGGGGCAATATCCATGAGAGCAGTTGGGGCAGTATATCCATGAGAGCTGGTGGGGCATATCCATGTGAGCTGGGGCATTATCCATGTGTGCTGGGGGCAGTATCCATGTGTGCTTGGGGCTGTATCCATGTGTGCTTGGGGCAGTATCCATGTGTGCTTGGGGCAGTATCCATGTGTGTTGGGGGCATATCCATGAGAGCTGGGGCAATATCCATGTGTGAGCTGGTCTGGGGCAATATATCCATGTGTGAGCTGAGACGCAATATATCCATATGTGAGCTGAGGCGCAATATATCCATGCCTAAAAGATCCTTAAAAAATGCCTAAAAGATCCTAAAAAATCTATAAATGAAGAGACTTTATACTGCAGAATAGACGAAGCATTGTTTCTCTATGGGGATTTCACTGCCCTCGAACAGACACCGAACAGGCACCGTATGTGCAGGCAATTCGCCAATATTTGGTGAAATGTCTGCTCTCTGAATAGCCGAAAGGCCAGGAAAGGTAACCATACGCTGAATTTCAGCGTTCGGTTACCTTTCACCAGCAATTCGGAGCTCTTTGAATAATCCTGAAAGTGTTGGCTGGAATTCCTGGGAGCCTGTTAGATGATATGCCGCTAACATGTAAATCAGAGGAGGAATATAAGCAAGACGTGTAGCCAGTTTTGCAGAGACTTATGAAATATGGACTTTAGGTGAATTTGGATAAATGCGAATTTATGCAGGATCGTCTTGAATTTTGTGCTCATATGATTGACAAAAATGGACTGCATACAACAGATGAGAAGGTCAAGGACTTACCTGGAAAAGCAGATCATTGTTATCGGAAAGGTGATTCAGTTTGGATATGTGAAAATAATCAGGACAATCGTTGGCAAGCAGCAGTGATAAACGAAGTTCTGGGCTCAGCACACTTTGAAATTTTCACCTCAAATGAATGTTACACAAGGGAGCATACAAATCAACTTCAACCACAGAACAGACGACTTATCAAAGCTGTCTGAGTCAACCCTGCAACAGACATAGATATCTGTCATGGAGTTTGGCATGATGATTCTTTTGACGTCTGTAACATCGCTGCTCCTGAAGCTTCGGATATAAATAATATTCAAGATATCAAAGGAACATATTTGGAGGTGATACGGAATGAAACTCAAGAACAAGAAGTTCCAGGCCACAGTACAGGTGATGTAAGGTTTTGCAGCGTCGCCACCATAAAAAGGCCTGAACCAGTGCTGCATCCTGATCCAGGCAGCACCTTTTCTGTGAAATATTTATACCTCTAGTTTACCCTTGCCACAGATCAATACTATGACACACATGGCTAATTATGCATTGGCTGCACCTAATAAAAGACTTTGCCTCCCAACAGCCAATGCTCAATCATTGTAGTCCATCATCTCCTAGAATTACTCCACTTGTAATTAGTGTGTGTGTATAAAAGGTTTCTGGACTCCTGACAGATCCTTGCATCTTTCATCCAGTGCTGCACTGACGTTTCTGGATTCTGAGTCATGGGGGAAAGCAAAAGAATTGTCAAAGGATCTGCGGGAAAAGGTAGTTTAACTGTATAAAACCACAAAGGGATATAAAAAGATATCCAAGGAATTGAGAATGCTAATCAGCAGTGTTCAAACTCTAATTAAGAAGTGGAAAATGAGGGGTTCTGTTGAAACCAAACTACTAAAACTAAAATTTCAGCCACAACTGCCACCTTCAGGTGATATACAGGACTCTCTTAAAACATGTGGTGTGGCTGTTTCAAGATGCACAATAAGGAGACACTTGAAGAAAGATGGGCTGCATGGTTGAGTCACCGGAAGAAAGCCATTACTACGCAAATGGCACAAAGTATCCTGCTTACAATACACCAAACAGCACCAAGACCAGCCTCAAACCTTCTGGCACAAAGTCATTTGGAGTGATGAGACCAAAATTGAACTTTTTGGTCACAACCATAAACGCTATATTTGGAGAGGAGTCAACAAGGCCTATGATGAAAGGTACACCATTCCTACTGTGAAAGACTGAGGTGGATCACTGATGCTTTGGGGATGTGTGAGCTACAAAAGGAACAGGAAAGTTGGTCAAGATTGATGGCAGGATGAATGCAGTATGTTATCAAAAAATACTGGAGGAAAATTTGCATTCAACAGCCTGAAAGCTGTGCATGGGACGTACTGTAGTTGGACATTCCAACATGACAATGATCCAAAACACAATTCCAAGTCGACCTGTCATTGGCTACAGCAGCATAAAGTGAAGGTTCTGGAGTGGCCATCTCCGTTTCCTGACCTCAATATCATTGAGCCACTCTGGGGAGATCTCAAACGTGCAGTTCATGCAAGACAGCCCAAGAATTTACAGAAACTGGAGGCTTTTTACCAAGAATGGGCAGCTTTACCAACTGAGAAGATAAAGAGCCTCATCCACAAATACCACAAAAGACTTCAATCTGTCATTGATGTTAAAGGGGGCAGTACATGTTATTTAAGAACTGGGGTATGTAAACTTTTGATCAGAGTCATTTGGTAGTTTCTGTTGTCATGATTTAAAAAGAGTAAACACACTTGATTGATAATAAATGGCTTTAGCCAAACACTAACTATGAGTGAAAGAAATGTTTTTGTGTTATCATTCATATTCTCTGAATAATGGCCAAGAAATCATAAATTCCACCAGGGTATGTAAACTTATGAGCACAACTGTATATACAACACTGAAGTGGAACACACATGGAGATTATATATATATTGTGGTAGGGTCGTGGCCAAAGAGGGTCAGGACAGCCAGTAGGTTGCACTGCAAACAACGTTTATTTGGTGAACAGTAAATCTCTTGCGTTTTTTTTTGGGTGATTCCCCTTTTAATCACATGTTTTGCCACGCAGAAAAGAAAGTAACAACAAATGATAAACAAATGAACAGGCCTACTCCTGTCAGGAGACTAACTCACAGTAGTAGGTTCTGACTACAGGAGGCTGGAGCAGCTACTCTGCTTCCAGCACAAAAAAACATAAACCATACGTTTTGAACAGTAGGTAACCAAAAGTCAGTCCCTTACCAGACAACTTAGGAGACAACCTCTCTGGGCTTGGTTCAGCTCCACTCTGAACCATTTCCCTGTTCTCCAGACCTACTAAATAGGCCCGAGCTAATTAGGATGGAGAAAAGGTGTGCTAGCAGGACAAGAGCCTTTAACCTGTTAGTAACCTGGATACACAGCACGTTGCAACCTCAGGCTTATATACGCATGATCCTGTACTCTGTCACACATCCCCCTCCCCAGCTGAACACAGGAGTGAGAAGCGGCCGCTGCCGCAAGGCCATGCACTCTAGAGAGAGCATCAGCGCTCCCATGCAGCAGACCAGCCCGGTGCTGCACAACAAAGTGAAACGGTTGCAATGACAAAAACCACCGCAGGACCCTGGAGTTCCTGTCCCTGTTGGTGTGCATCCAACGCAAGGGAGCATGGTCAGTGACCAGTGTAAACCGTCATCCCAGCAAGTAATATTTGAGAGTGTCCATGGCCCACTTTATGGCCAAACACTCCTTTTCAACCACAGCATAGCGCCGCTCTCGGGGTAATAGCTTTCGGCTTAGGTATAACACGGGATGCTCTTCCTCATCTACGTACTGGGAAAGTACAGCCCCTAAGCCCACGTCAGAGGCATCAGTCTGTAAGAAAAACTCCTTCGTAAAGTCTGGCGCTACCAGGATCGGTTTCTGGCACAGTACAGAGCGAAGATCCAAGAAGGACTCCTCTGTTTTGCTGTCCCAGCACACCATGTCTGGTACTCTTGCCTTAATGAGGTCAGTGAGGGGAGCAGCTCTGGTAGCAAAATGGGGTATAAACCGGCGGTAGTACCCAACCATTCCAAGAAATGTTCTGACCTGTTTCTTTCTAAGTGGTCGAGGCCAATTCTGTATAGCTCCCACCTTGTCAATATGAGGTTTCACCAACCTCTCTCCCAACCACGTAGCCCAGGTATTTGGCTTCTGCTAAGCCGATAACACACTTAGAGGGGTTTTCTGTCAACCCAGCCTTCCTAAAGGTGTCCAGCACTGCATCTACTTTCGGCAGGTGCGAGTCCCAGTCTGTGCTATGAATAATAACGTCATCAAGATAGGCGGACGCATAATGGGCATGGGGCCTGAGTAACTTGTCCATCAGTCTCTGAAAGGTTGCCGGAGCACCATGTAGACCAAATGACATTATTGTATTTTGGAACAAGCCATCAGGTGTGGTAAACGCTGTCTTCTCCCTGGCGCGCTCAGATAGTGGTATCTGCCAATAACCCTTGGTCAGATCCAACACAGAGAGAAATCTAGCTTTTCCGAGTCTCTCCACCAACTGATCGACCCGTGGCATGGGATAGGTGTCAAACTTTGAGACTTCATTCAACTTTCTGAAGTCATTGCAGAACCTTATAGAGCCATCAGGTTTGGGCACCAAAACAATTGGGCTGGACCAGTTACTATGAGATGCTTCTATCACCCCGAGCTCAAGCATTTTCTTAACCTCAGCCCTTACCGCTTCCCTTCTGGCCTCGGGAATCCTGTAGGAATTAATTCTAACAGTAGCTCCAGGCTCCGTAAGAATGTCATGGGTAATCTCCCAGGTTCTGCCCGGTATTGGCGAGAAGACATCCCCATTTCTCTCAACCATGTCATTAGCCTGCTCTGCTTGCTCAGGAGTCAGCTCTGCTGAAATTGACACCGACTGTTCAAAGGCAAGGGAACCTATCGTTATGTCCCCCATGGCAACTGCACTGGCTTCTCTGTCCCTCCACTGCTTCAGAAGGTTTATATGAAACACGGCTTCCTTCTTACGGCGATTGGGCTGACTGAGCCTGTAATTTACAGGACTCACTTTCTCCAGAACTTCGTAAGGCCCCTGCCACTGGGCCAGAAGCTTACTCTCTGCCGTGGGAACAAGGACCATAACCCGGTCACCCCTTTTAAATTCTCTCACAGTGGCCCTTTGGTCATAGTGTAGTTTTTGGACACTTTGTGCCTGCTCCATGTGCTGGCGTACAAGAGGAACAATTCGGGCCATACGCCCTTGCATCTGTTCCACATGCTGTACCACATTTGTCCCAGGGACACCTTGTTCCTCCCAGGTTTCCCGTAGAACATCTAGTATCCCCCTGGGGTGCCTCCCATACAGGAGTTCAAATGGTGAGAAACCTGTAGAGCTCTGTGGAACCTCTCTGACAGCAAAAAGCAGGTACAGGAGCAGTAGGTCCCAGTCTTTCCCATCCCGACTAACAACTTTTCGTAACATCCCTTTCAGGGTGCGATTGAACCTCTCTACCAGCCCATCTGTCTGGGGATGGTACACTGAGGTCCTCAAAGTACGTATACTCAATGACTTACATAAATCCCTCATAAGCCGGGAAACAAACGGGGTACCTTGATCGGTTAGTATTTCCTTTGGAATGCCAACACGTGCAAACACATGGACCAATTCCTTTGCGATGTTTTGGGAATTGGCCTTCCGCATTGGAATGGCCTCGGGATATCGGGTGGCATAATCGAGGATCACTAAGATGTACTGGTGACTCCTAGCAGATTTATCCAACGGACCCACTAGGTCCATACCAATTCTTTCAAAGGGCACATCAACAATCGGAAGAGGTATGAGGGGTGCTTTTAGCTTAGGTTTGGGGGAGGAGAGTTGGCATTTGGGACAAGAAGCACAATACCTCTTAATTTCCTCATATACCCCTGGCCAAAAGAACTGTCTTAGAACCCGTTCTTGAGTTTTCTCCACTCCCAAGTGTCCCCCCAAGAGATGAGAGTGGGAAAAATCCAGCACCTTCCGGGTGTAGGAAGAAGGCACCACTAGCTGCTCAGTTTCTTGGCCCTCATCTAAAGTTATTCTGTAGAGTAGGTCATTTCTGAGGATAAAATAGGGACATGTAGCTTTTGTACTACCTTCAACAGGTACCCCATTCACCTCCACCACAGTACTCCTAGCATTCTGTAACAGAGGGTCATTTACCTGTGCTCTCCCAAAGCTAACACTGGAAGTATCCAAAGCTCTGGGGTCATTCGCCCCAACCTCTATGTCTTGCTCGGTGTGGGGTTCCTTTTGTTCACCCACCATCCTTCTTCAGTACACTGAGTGCCAACACCTTTCCCTGACCGTTTCCCATGGTCACCCAGCAAAACCCCGTTAATGGCTTTATTAAACCTCCGTCTGCTTTCTCTGCATTGCCTCCTGGTTTTGTGACTTTTTGGATTGGTAACATACAAGTCAGGGTGAGAAAAAGGGAATATGTCGAGAAGACCATCACCTTGTTTTAACAGTGTTGGGGACTGCAAGAGGGAGTAAAAGTCAGGGAAGTTCCTTCCTATGACAAAGGAATAGGGTAACCGTGGCACAACTACCGCTGATATCTTTACCAGCCTGTCTTGTACATAAACCTCTATATCGGCGGTAGGATATCTCACAGTACTTCCGTGAATACAAAGCACACCCACTGTGTGGTGCTCCTGTATATGTGTCGGCTTGACTAAGCCACCAGCCACTAGAGTCAAGGCACTTCCAGAGTCAACTAGTGCCACTGTATGTTGATTATTCAACTGGACTGGTACTCAGAAAGTATGCAAATCTTCTACCAGGCCGGCTAAGCAGAGTAGTCCACAAAAGATTTGGGGGTTCTCCCCAAGTCCACACTGCATTGGCTCCGGGAGGTTAGGGCACCGTGCCCTGACATGGCCTTTACCCCCACACTCGAAGCAGGTTATGGAGTTTCCACCAAAGTGGTCATTTTTCAAAGGAAGGGGGGTCCTGGAGTCTGTTTTGCGCAGATGCACTCCTTCTCTGGAAGTAGCTTCAGGTTCACTCCGCTGGACTTTTGGTCTCTGGTTCGGCCCCGATACCTAGAGGACTTTTCCAAGTCTTTTGCAGACAAGTATCTTTCTACTTGGGCTATCATGGCGTCATAATTAGTGGGGTTTCCTTGGCTGACCCACTCACGAAGACCACTGGGAAGTTCTCTTAAATATCGATCCAGTACTAGGGATTCCACCATCTGGGCAGGACTCTGGGACTCCGGTCTGAGCCATTTCCGGGCCAGGTGGATTAGGTCAAACATCTGGGATCTAGGAGCCTGTCTCTCATTGAATCGCCATTTGTAAAAACGCTGGGCCCTTACAGTAGTGGTGACGCCCATCCGGGCCATTATTTCCACCTTTAACTGTGGATAATCTGCAGCGGCTTCCTCTTCTAGGTCAAAATACGCTTTTTGTGCTTCTCCCAGGAGAAAAGGAGCAATAATTCCTGCCCACTGTTCTGGAGGCCAGGCTTCATGGGTGGCTGTTCGCTCAAAAGCCAGCAGATAGCTCTCCACATCATCTTCGGGAGTCATTTTCTGCAAACAATTGCTTGCCCGTATTTTGCTAACCCCTCCTGTTTGCACAAGCTCTCCCGGGTTAGCGATATATTCCAGGATACCTTTAAGCAGCGCATGGTCAGACTTCTGTGCCTCCGCCAGGGCTCCAATTTGTTGGGCTAAGAGTCTGTTGCCCTCCTGCTGCGCTACTACAGCTTGCCGGTTTGTTTCTTGTTGGGCTGCAGCTTGCCTGTTTGTTTCTTGCTGCACCGCCGTGGCCTGCACCAGGGCCTTCACAACGTCCTCCATTTTCTATGGGTCCTGTACCTTTAAGGTTCTTGTGGCAACTGAACCGGCACGACACACATCCCACCGCTGCCACCACTTGTGGTAGGGTCGTGGCCAAAGAGGGTCAGGACAGCCAGGAGGTTGCACTGCAAACAACGTTTATTTGGTGAACAGTAAATCTCTTGCGGGTTTTTTGGGTGATTCCCCTTTTAATCACATGTTTTGCCACGCAGAAAAGAAAGTAACAACAAATGATAAACAAATGAACAGGCCTACTCCTGTCAGGAGACTAACTCACAGTAGTAGGTTCTGACTACAGGAGGCTGGAGCAGCTACTCTGCTTCCAGCACAAAAAAAACATAAACCATACGTTTTGAACAGTAGGTAACCAAAAGTCAGTCCCTTACCAGACAACTTAGGAGACAACCTCTCTGGGCTTGGTTCAGCTCCACTCTGAACCATTTCCCTGTTCTCCCAGACCTACTAAATAGGCCCGAGCTAATTAGGATGGAGAAAAGGTGTGCTAGCAGGACAAGAGCCTTTAACCTGTTAGTAACCTGGATACACAGCACGTTGCAACCTCAGGCTTATATACGCATGATCCTGTACTCTGTCACAATATATATATATATATACACACTGACATACCATAGTGCTATCTAAGTAAATGTATTGAACAGCATAGGAGGCAACACATAAGGCGATAGTGGGTCCAGTCTGAGAGTCACTTTGCTGCGTGAAGTTGCTTGGGGGAAGTAGCCATGGAGTGAATGTCCATCCGAAGTCAAGGGAGTGGGGTTTGCAGGGCTCAGGTTGAAAAAGACTGTTGAAACAGCTGAAACGTTGCTGGTGATTAGGGATGAGCTGTTCGGTTCGATCAGTTCGGAGTTCGAACCGAACTTTGGTTGTTCGAAAGTTCGCGAACTTTGAACTTTTTGGGTGTGTTCGGTTCGAGTTCGCGAAAAAAAGAAATTTTGAAAAAAGGATTGAAAATGCTTAAAAAAATACTTAAAAATCTAGAAATAAAGAGACTCTTTACTGCAGAATATTATAAGCAACGGTTTATTAGATATTGAATTAAAAACTAATGTGTACGTGCAAAGATTCTCAACTCTAAATGACCTGTGTTTTTCAAATGGCATAACAGGTGTTTTTAGTCTGGTCTAATCAATTTGATACATTGTAGACTATACTGAGGGGGTGGGGTGGTGTCTGCTTCTGATTGAGATTTGAGAAGTGTTAATTTCCCTCCTAAAACTTCTAATATGCTATATTTCACCGCTGTGTGCTCAGCTCATTTTTACCGCTTTCGCTCATCATGTTTAAACGTGATTTTGAAGCCACATTTTGTTAAATGACCGACATGTTAGATATCTTTCTTTTCGGCAGACTCCGCAGATTCATAATATATCATTTTTATATGTATACGTCATGTCCTGGCTGTATATTATGAAAAAAATGCAATAAAAATTTAATTTTTAATCCTCTGTAGTGTGTAAAGTGTTGTTTTTTTCACATTTTAGCACATGAGCGTTTGCGGTTATGTTTTCTATGCTTGTACAAAAATTAGAAATGGGGACTTGTTACATTTTCTGGGGGGAATTACGTGATTTATAGCAAACACACCCCATAGAAAAAAATCATTAGTGCATCATCGTTCACATTATAATTGCAA
This sequence comes from Leptobrachium leishanense, assembly GCA_009667805.1. Classification (NCBI taxonomy): domain Eukaryota; kingdom Metazoa; phylum Chordata; class Amphibia; order Anura; family Megophryidae; genus Leptobrachium; species Leptobrachium leishanense. The sequence continues at coordinate 173,621,417 of CM019067.1, read as the reverse complement.
TGTGAACAATATTGCTGCATTAATAAAAATAACACACAAAAAAAATACATGTTTTTATTTTATTTTTTATTTTTTTTACTTTATACCTGGTCATGTTGGGTATCATTCAAAAGGCCATGCTCAGGCCTTTCGATTGACACCCTCCATGACCCACTAGATGCCTGGAGATATTGGGGTTCAAATGAACCCCCTATCTCCTCCAGGGGATTGGCCTGGGCAATATATATACGCATGATGTGAGCTGGTCTGGGCAATATATATATATATATATATACGCATGATGAAAATTTCAAAGGATAGGGCACACAAAGTGAAATTTTGATGTGTCTGAAATTGAAACTTACGTGACAACTCTTATTTTTTTTTCGTTAATTTATATTTGTTCAATACAGTTAATTTTAATTTGTTTAATAGAGTTAATTTAAAATGGTTTAATACAGTTTATTTATATTTATTTTACCTTTACTATTGGTGCTTTTCAAACTTTATTCTTAAGTAAAAAGAAATTTAGCAGTTTCATGTTGTGTCGTTTTTTTTGGGGGGGTGCAAGTAGCTGGTCTTGCCTAGGGCGCAAAATAGTCTAGCACCGGCCCTGACCGCATGGTCCACCCCTGCACTCTTCCACAATACCACAGAGGGATTACTGTATGATGGCACTTGCTGGCCTGGCACCAAAGGCACAATATTTGGCTGCACTGCCACTGACGCCTGTATCAGATTCATATCCTCAGAGGGGTGAGACTGTGTGATGGCACTGTTGCCGACGCTAAAGACCCAATTTTAGGCTAGGGTAAAAGGAACGCATTTTTCGCAGCGAACGTCAAAAAGTGCGTCCGAACGCATTGAGGTGTTTTTTCACGGAAAGCGCTTAAACAGTCATACAATGCGCATTTTTGTGCGTGATTTTTTACAGATCCAAACCAGGAAACTTTGGGTGTCTGGATGTTATGTTGGCCGGACATGAGCAGCGTCTGATGTCTCCTAATCACGCACACACACCGCTATGCGGACGCAGCACACTCTGTACGTCAGTACTAGCGGTTCAGCGTTCTCGAAAAAATGCGTTCATTTTCCACTTGCATTGCGCGGCTGGACGTTCCTGCGGCCGTACTTCGTATATTGGCCGTCATTGCGTGTCATTTGCTGCTAGTGCGGCCGTGATTAAGTGCGCCTAAACGCACGTTAAAAGTGCGCTAGTCTGACCCCAGCCTTAAAGCACCTATTGTTACTTTCATCCAAAGCCTGCATAAGTTTCACAATAATTTAGCCAAAAAAAATCACTAAACATTTTCTGCGTGTCCGAAAATGTCTCCTCTTTTCATACAGACTGCCGCCCCAAGCAGTTGTTTATGGATAGATTAAAGGAAAAGCATTTACCGTTATTTGAAACATAATTTTTTTGTTTTTAAGTGTTTCTATACATCCTACAAATCCGCCACTTCACGGGCAGGTTATGGGGACCTCCTAGGCACGATATTTGAAGGAATTTTTCGTTTTTATTTTTAATCCTTATTTCATGGAACACTCACTGTCCCTTTTAAAAACGTTTTTTTTTTAAATTTTGTCCTTGTTTCCTGTCCCCCAGGGCACTACCCGGACCCCCATACACCTTTTATGGCAAATATCTAGCATATATGCCCTCTTGGAGGGCACTCTAACATCCGAATTTTCAGCCCCATTGACTTGTATTGAGTTCGAGTTCGGGTTCGGATTCGGATTCAAACATTTTGAAAGTTCGGGTTCGGATCCGAACCGAACTCGGGGGGTGTTCGGGTCATCCCTACTGGTGATGTCATATTAAAGGTGTTACCCTCTGAAGATTAGAGTGCATGGAATCCTCCTCTATTATTTCTTCTTAAATATTATGTAATTCCCTTCCTCTGCAAAACATCTATGAGCTGAGTTAAAGGGATACTCTAGGCAACATGACCACCTAAGCTATTTTAGGTGGTCATGATGCCCGGAGTATGCTGCCCTTTGTCCCCCCTCCCTCCGCTCAGCGGTTCAGCTGAAAATGCTGAAAACAGCTGAGAGAGGCAGAGAAGTTTACTCCGCCCTCCCAGCTGTCAGTCAGCAGAGCGGGAATCATATTTCCCGCTTCTGCCGACTTTTGCCGAGTAGGAGACGTCATCGCGCTTTCAGCGCGATGACGTCTCCAACTCCCCACAGAAGCTGGCGGCTCCCTCTGAGGGTTAGTGTTGCGCGCATCCTCTTGCGCGCAACACTAATCCTCAGAGGGAGCCGGGTGGAAGCCTGCCGATTGGCTGGCTTATGTGAGAGGTGCGCATGCGCGCTTCTCACGTAAACCAGAAGCCGAGACGCAGCAAGAAGGACGGGAGCGGAGAGGAGGGAGGTGAGTATAAAAAAAAAAAAACGCCGCTGGAAACAAGAGGATTTTAGGGTAAGTATTGCAGTTACAAGAAAAAAAACAGAAACAAAAGTTTTATTAAGGGAATAGGGATAGGTTAGGAAAAAAAACGGGGGGTGATTTTTTTGTTAGAGTGTTCCTTTAAGCTTTGTCTAATTAACATTTAGACATGACAGTTTGGTTACTAGTTATTAGTATATGTAATGCAATGTGTTCCTATTTCACTAACTTTATAGCAGTTTGCATTTAGCTAACCTCATTTAGGTTTTATAAGTGGGTTAAATGCTTCTTCAGCTGCCTAGATAGAAATAAATGTCATAATATGTGATGCTCTGCATTTTTTAACCGCTTTTATTCTTGAAATGTATCATGTAGGCAATATGTGTGAAGTAGAGATTACATTGCAGTTAGGTCAAAATGTGCTGAGCAGTTCAGCTCTTTTATAACCATGAAATTCTTAAGTGACACCCAACAACATATAAATCTGCTATTTCTCTTTCGATGTGAGATACTAAAACTATTACGGCTTGTACTTTTACTTTTCTAAATAAAAAAAAATGTATTGCCTAAAACTAATATACATATAGTAATTATAGGATAACATTAATTTGTTACCATTAAATTAAAATAGTGCATGCAAATATTTTTAATATCTTTGAATAAATTATATGTGTATTTTAATTGATTTAATAGATTAAGAATTGCATCATTTCTGGAATGATTTACTGTCAAAAAATAATTTTATTTATATCTTGGAAAGTCTTACCAAATCCAGTCTGATAAACAAAAGGGTCTATTCACAAAGCACTGAAATTCCAGTGAAATTTCAGTGCTTTTCACTTTTGGCACACTTCAGCGATTCCATTGCACTGTTTAGCGAATGGTCACCGTAGTGCACCAAAGATGGAGTCGCCGAAACCCCATGTAGGAGTTGGAGAACGTCGCTGAAGTGGCCTTGGTGAATTCCACTGAACTGCAGAAAAAAAAAAAACAACCAGAACTCTCTTATGCTCCAAATAGGTGATTAAACCAATAAAAAATGTATTAAAATGTATCTAAATAATAAAAAAGATTCTGTAAAAAAATAATAAAAAGGTCTGTTACATAATTTAAAAAAAGTCTTTTTAAAAAAATGGGCTATCAAATATTTCACCAAAAAAATACAAAAGGCGTTCTAAAGAATTAAAAGGCTTTTTGCTGAAAATTAAAAGAATAAACAATCTTTTTTTAAAAGAATATATATATATATATATATATATATAGCAGTATTACACAGCTGGTGCTAACTTAACCAGAGCTGTTGTAAACTTACCAGAGCCATTATAGTCTATGGAGCTGTTAAGATTACAACAACTCTGGCTAAATTAGCACCAGCTTTGTAATACTACCCATTAAGGGCTCTATTACGATGTTCGCGTTAAAACGCGGGCGCAAGGGAGGAAAAACTGCACCCGTAGTTTTCCCCCTTGCGCCCGCATTTTAACGCTGGATTACAATGCAGGCGCAAAAAGTGCTGCCTGCATTGTGATCGCGCGTTAAAATCAGGGATGCGCGCGGCAGCGCAGAGTGCAGCCGCGAGCATCCACTCAATGGAGTCCATAGGATTCCATTGAGTTTCCCCCTGCCGGTCACATGACCAGCCAGATCTCGCCTCGCGAGATCCGGCCGGTCGGCATAGTGATACACAGGGAGCGACTGGGTGGGGGGACTTTTTCCCCCAGTCTTTCCCTGCTCCCGCTGGCCGGAGGAGGCGGTTGGAGCCGCGGTCCTCGCTGCGGGACAAGAGGTGAGTATAGGATGCTTTTTTAATTTTTTTAGCCTGGTGTTAACGGATTCTGCAGAAGCGGAATCCGTTAACACAAAGTCCTGGCTCTGGTTAACTTTTCGCTGACCAGAGCAAGGTGTTAATCAGCGCTGGAACTTTGTAATCCAGCGCTGATTAACACTTTGCGCTCTCCATGTTAAGCATAGGGAGCACAAAGTACAGTAACCTCGCGCAGAGGAGCGCAAGGTACCAAACACAAACTGTTTTTTTTAACCCGTTTGCATTTGGATTGTAATATGCGGTAAACACCGCAGCAAGCGTTAATGCTCACGCAGGCTGAGCGTTAACGTTTGCGTGAAGAGTGTAATAGGGCCCTAAGTTTTACATTGAATCCTATGAAGCCTTTTTAAACCCGTCAAACTGAAACACCGAAAATCCGGTTATTTCACCGACGGTTCATTTCTTTAAATAGACGAATCATTACTTCTCTATGGGACAATGTTGCTGCCTCCGAAGACTGCCAAACTGTGGCAAACTGCACCATATTTTGCCGTTAATTCGCCTTTACCTGGGATATTGACAGCTTAGTGAACAGACAAACTGACCCGAAATTGCAAGAAATGCTGAAATTGATTGTTCGTTCAGTGCAATTTGGTGGCAAATTTGGTGTTTATTGAATAGACCCCCTAAGTATTTTAGCAATTGAAACTATTTTCTGCCTACTAGTAGTTGACCTTATACAGTCAGGTCCAGAAATATTGGGACATCGACACAATTCTAACATCTTTGGCTCTATACACCACCACAATGGAGTTGGAATGAAACAAACACAATGTGCTTTAACTGCAGACTGTCAGCTTTAATTTGAGGGTATGTACATCCAACTCAGGTGAATGGTGTAGGACTTACAGCAGTTTGCAGATGTGCCTCCCACTTGTTAACGGGACCAAAAGTAATGGGACAATTGGCTTCTCAGCTGTTCCATGGCCAGGTGTGTAATATTCCCTCATTACCTCAATTACAGTGTGCAGATAAAAGGCCCAGAGTTCCTTTCAAGTGTGCTATTTGCATTTGGAATCTGTTGCTGTCAACTCTCAAGATGAGATCCAAAGAGCTGTCACTATCAGTGAAGCAAGCCATCAATAGGCTGAAGAAACAAAACAAACCCATCAGAGAGATAGCAAGAATATTAGGCGTGTCCAAAACAACTGTTTGGAACATTCTCAAAAAGAAGGAACGCACCGGTGAGCTCAGCAACACCAAAAGACCTGGGAGACCACGGAAAACAACTGTGGTGGATGACCGAAGAATTCTTTCCCTGGTGAAGAAAACACCCTTCACAACAGTTGGCCAGATCAAGAACACTCTCCAGGAGGTAGGTGTATGTGTGTCAAAGTCAACAATCAAGAGAAGACTTCACCAGAGTGAATACAGAGGGTTCACCACAAGATGTAAACCATTGGTGAGCCTCAAAAACAGGAAGGCCAGATTAGAGTTTGCCAAACAACACCTAACAAAGCCTTCACAGTTCTGGAACAAGATCCTATGGACAGATGAGACCAAGATCAACTTGTACCAGAGTGATGGGAAGAGAAGAGTATGGAGAAGGAAAGGAACTGCTCATGATCCTAAGCATAACACCTCATCAGTGAAGCATGGTGGTGGTAGTGTCATGGCGTGGGCATGTATGGCTGCCAATGGAACTGGTTCTCTTGTATTTATTGATGATGTGACTGCTGACAAAAGCAGCAGGATGAATTCTGAAGTGTTTCGGGCAATATTATCTGCTCACATTCAGCCAAATGCTGCAGAACTCATTGGACGGCGCTTCACAGTGCAGATGGACAATGACCCAAAGCATAATGCAAAAGCAACCAAAGAGTTTTTGAAGGGACAGAAGTGGAATTTTATGCAATGGCCAAGTCAATCACCTGACCTGAATTCCATTGAGCATGCACTTCAATTGCTGAAGTCAAAACTGAAGGGAAAATGCCCCAAGAACAAGCAGGAACTGAAGACCGTTGCAGTAGAGGCCTGGCAGAGCATCACCAGGGATGAAACCCAGTGTCTGGTGATGTCTATGCGTTCCAGACTTCAGGCTGTGATTGACTGCAAAGGATTTGCATCCAAGTATTAAGAAGGGAAAGTTTGGTTTATGATTATTATTCTGTCCCATTACTTTTAGTCCCTTAACAAGTGGGAGGCACATCTGCAAACTGCTGTAAGTCCTATACCGTTCACCTGAGTTGGATGTACATACCCTCAAATTAAAGCTGACAGTCTGCAGTTAAAGCACATTGTGTTTGTTTCATTCCATTGTGGTGGTGTATAGAGCCAAAGATGTTAGAATTGTGTCGATGTCGCAATATTTCTGGACCTGACTGTATATCCATCAGTCTTCAGGATACTCAACTTTGTGCCCATTATCTCTCTTGTGCACAGGAGAAGGAGTGAGTTTCTGCTGATATCAGGTTACAGGCTGATGATATAGGAATTCTGAAACCTCAGCTGTAAAATATAAAAGCTTCAACCACTTCTTTTTTGTAAGCAATGTTATTCTTTATCAAGCTCTATTAAATAAGAGAATCACAGTGCACTTAATAGTAGACAGAATGTAGTTGGGGTTCATCTGATGACTACAAGAGTACATATTAAGTAGTCATAGAAACATATTAGTTATACTGAGTTTTAGAGTATTACCCCCTGTTTACTGATTGGCAGTCCTAGCCTGGGGCTTCAGTTGTCTAAATTAAAAAGGATTCAAAGTTGATCTGCCTTCATTGAATGATATATTTTAATCAAAGCTGTGCTGCTCATAGTCATTACAGCACAGCATTCTATTTGAAGCTTTTGTGTGTCAATAATGTACTTTTATTCATCAAACACTTTATACTGTATATAGATAGGGTAAGGCAAAGGGGATACTAACATATCCAATAAGCAGCAGTTCCAGGCTACTGTATTTATTTGTAATTGGATTGTGCAGAACAAATTTTGGAAAACTAAATAAAAGGGTCCCTATTCCAGCTCAGCCAGAAAGTATTGGTGGTTACTTAGAACTGGCCCAATTAAAAGTAAGCTGTTTTATTAGTGACATGACTCATAATTGAGAGCCTCAATAGATCAGCAGCCTAGGCATTATGCAACACCATTAATATTCTCTCCTGGAGTCCATATGACTCTAAGGAATGTTGTGAGAGACCGACAAAGAGCATGCATTGGGGAACTATTTGTTCTCAATGTTTTTCACTTTACAGATTCGAGGCATCAGAACCCTTCTTCTTCTTCACCAAAGGAAGAACTTCACATCAGTTCTGGAATTATTACTGAGAAAGGATTTTACCAAGATGGATACATTGAAATTTCTTTCGTTTTCAAGTATATCCCAGGTGGCGAGTATGCACCGTTAGGTGTCTTTCCCAAGGACACTTACTGGAGAGGTGCTCTTGCTGGGATTGAACCCATGTCTCCACAGGCTCTCTCCACGCAGAGCAGTGATGTTACCTCTACTCCCCCGGAATTTCTTGCTGTTCAATGGTTTCACTTCCTATACAAAGTATAGGAAGGATAAATGCACAGCAACCTTAAAGAGGCCTTTTTATACCTAAAAATACAACGTTAATGACATTAGGGAAGTTGGGAACAAAAATGTTAACACATCCTAGGATCCAAACAAACGCATTAATTCTGCTTCATGATTCTCACAGCAGACACTCTAGGAAGAACACTTGCTTCACATACTGTTTCCTTTCTCCAGTACTTTGCTTATTGGTGAATTCTTCTGTGTTACTACAATCTTACTACACCACCAGCAGTGACTGTTACTGCGACGCATATTAGTATTTTGCATAAAAAAATTGTAGAGCTTGCTAGCATTACCACGGTAACAGTAATATTCTATGGCTAATGATGTTTCCAAAGGACACCTCTTGCGGTTAACTGCTAGTCATAGAACAGAGTCCCAGGTTTACTCATACCAGATTTCCATGCTCAATTTAGGCTGGGGTCAGACCAGCGCATTTTTAACGTGCGTTCTGGCGCACTTAATCACAGCCGCACTAGCAGCAAATGACGGGCAATGACAGCCAATATACGAAGTACGGTCGCACGAAAGTCCGGCCGCGCAACGCAAGTGGAAAATGAACGCATTTTTTCGAGAACGCAGAACCTCTAGTACGGACGTACAGAGTGCGCTGCGCCCGCTAGCGGTGTGTGTGTGTGATTTGGAGACGTCAGACCCTGCTCATGTCCGGCCAACATAACGTCCAGACGCAAAAAGTTTCCTGGTTTGGATTTGTAAAACATCACGCACGAAAATGCGCATCGTATGACCGTTTTCGCATATTCCGTGAAAAAATACATCAATGCGTTCGGACGCACTTTTTTACGTTCGCGTGTAAAAATGCTTTCGTTTGACCCTAGCCTTAGTCCACTAAACACTTTGGGCACTATCACCTGGTGTGAGCTAATACTATTGTTGGTATGGTTTTGCGTTATCGCTGGGTTAAATGAGTCTACCGCCTGACCAACAGATTGTTTTCCTCTCGCTAGAAACAAGAAAAATCACTTGCGCAGTGCTATTAGTAATTTGTAGCGTGAGCTTACTGTGCTTTCCACGTCCTATATTTAACATGGGGAGTGCTAGAGATCTCTGGTAGACATGTGCATTTGTTTTAGTACTAAAACGATTTAGTCAGAATTTTGGGATAATTTAATTTTCGTATGACTCGAGATACGAAACTGCTCAGTACAAAAAACGAAAGAAACTAAAATAAAATGCACTACATTTAGTTTCAGTCCATTTTGTGATATTACATTGATTGAAGGAGACCAGCAATGAAGAACACAACATCGCAAAGCTACAGAAAAGGTTTGTATGCGTAATCCTTCCCGACCCCTACCTGAAAATCTGACAGTGATAGAACTCCAGAATACTCACTCGCAGCACAGACAGCCAGCACAGGAGAGGAAACCTTTACTTAACCCTTGCATGTCTAGGAGGCAGACAAGATGATAAAAGCAGCTGGAGAAGGACACATTCAAATAAATTACACTGAAAGCTAATGATAGGAGGGCTGGATAGTAAAAACCCCTTTATAACAAGCAGTGCTGGGAGAAGAGAGGGACTTTATAAAATGTGTGTTATCTCCCCTCCCGCTCTGCATAATAGGGGCTTAGGTCTGATACATTTTATATTATCCAGGAGCACTATCCCCCTTTCTTCATCTATAATACACGTTTTATATAAAGTCCCTCTCCTCTCCCAGTGCTGCTTGTTATAAAAGAGTTTTTTTATGTCTGATACATTTAGTATCCAGCTCTCACAGTTACTCTGTCATTATGAGCCTTCAGTGTTACTTATTTGAATGTTTTCCCTGGATTTAAAGTGCTTTATTTTATTATAAAAATTAATTTGCACCAGTCATCTCTTCTCTGAGCTTTCAGACCGATTTACGTTAATATTTTCCCTCTCCCCTGCTTTTATTTTGCTGTGTCTCCCTCACAGAGATACAAAGTTTAAGTAAAAGTTCCCTCTCCTGTGGTGGATAAGCATTTCCTTCCGAAGTTCTGCACCCTCCACATGCCAATGCAGTAGGATGTTCTATACAGAGAGGGGCATTAATTACTGCAGTAGGATGTTCTATACATTATACAGAGAAGGGTATTAATGCAGGAGGATGTTATATACATTATACAGAAAAAGGTATAAATTGAGGAAGATGTTCTATACAGAGAGGGACATTAATTAATTCAGGACAATGTTCTATACATTATACAGAGAAGGGTATTAATGCAGGAGGATGTTATATACATTATACAGAGAAAGGTATAAATTGAGGAAGATGTTCTATACAGAGAGGGACATTAATTAATTCAGGAGGATGTTCTATACATTATACAGAGAGGGGTATTAATTAATGCAGGTGGATGTTGTATACATTATACAGAGAGGGGTATTAATTAATGCAGGAGGATGTTATCTACATTATACAGAGAGGGGTATTAATTAATGCAGGGGGATGTTCTATACATTATACAGAGAGGAGCCTTTTTTTTAGCCCTTTAAATCCAGTGGCTGTGAGCGCTGAGATCGGCTGCTTGTTAAGTTATCTTTCAGTACAATGTATCAGGCTCAGCTGTTACAGTAACTGACTGCTGCTCATCACAGCGCTCAGAGTTTCAGTAAAACAAAGAAATAATATTGTTCTAAACTCTTATATATAAAAATATTATTTACTAGTTTTACTGAAACTCTGAGCGCTGTGATGAGCAACAGTCAGTTACTGTAACAGCTTTGCCTGACACATTGTGCTGAGAGTCAGTGGCGTAGCGTAGGTTGTCAGCGCCCGAGGCCAGCCAAGAATTGTTCGCCCCCCAACCTGTGGACACGTTATCGATATTGCCCCAGCCAGCTCTCACCTGGATATTGCCCCAGCTCACACATGGATATGCCCCAGCTCTCACCTGGATATTGCGCCAGCTCACACATGGATATTGCCCCAGCTCTCACATGGATATTGCCCCAGCTCTCACCTGGATATTGCCCCAGCTCATGGATATGCCCCAGCTCACACATGGATATGCCCCAGCTCTCACCTGGATATTGCCCCAGCTCATGGTTATGCCCCAGCTCACACATGGATATGCCCCAGCTCTCACCTGGATATTGCCCCAGCTCTCACCTGGATATTGCCCCAGCTCACACATGGATATTGCCCCAGCTCTCACCTGGATATTGCCCCAGCTCTCACCTGGATATTGCCCCAGCTCTCACGTGGATATTGCCCCAGCTCACACATGGATATTGCCCCAGCTCTCACCTGGATATTGCCCCAGCTCAAACATGGATATTGCCCCAGCTCTCACCTGGATATTGCCCCAGCTCTCACATGGATATTGCCCCAGCTCTCACATGGATATTGCCCCAGGTCTCACATGGATATTGCCCCAGCTCTCACATGAATATTGCCCCAGCTCTCACATGGATACTGCCCAACTCTCACATGAATATTGCCCCAGCTGCCAGCTCTCACATGGATATTGCCCCAGCTCACACATGGATATGCCCCAGCTCTCACATGGATATTGCCCCAGCTGCCAGCTCTCACATGGATTTCCCCCAGCTCTCACATGAATATTGCCCCAGCTCTCACATGAATATTGCCCCAGCTGCCAGCTCTCACATGGATTTGTCCCAGCTCTCACATGGATACTTGCCCCAGCTCTCACATGGATATTGCCCCAGCTCAAACATGGATATTGCCCCAGCTCTCACCTGGATATTGCCCCAGCTCTCACATGGATATTGCCCCAGCTCTCACATGGATATTGCCCCAGGTCTCACATGGATATTGCCCCAGCTCTCACATGAATATTGCCCCAGCTCTCACATGGATACTGCCCAACTCTCACATGAATATTGCCCCAGCTGCCAGCTCTCACATGGATTTGCCCCAGCTCTCACATGAATATTGCCCCAGCTCTCACATGGATATTGCCCCAGCTGCCAGCTCTCACATGGATTTCCCCCAGCTCTCACATGAATATTGCCCCAGCTCTCACATGAATATTGCCCCAGCTGCCAGCTCTCACATGGATTTGTCCCAGCTCTCACATGGATACTTGCCCCAGCTCTCACATGGATTTGCCCCAGCTCTTACATGGATACTTGCCCCAGCTCTCACATGAATATTGCCCCAGCTCTCACATGGATACTTGCCCCAGCTTTCACATGAATATTTCCCCAGCTGCCAGCTCTCACATGGATTTGCCCCAGCTCTCACATGAATATTGCCGCAGCTGCCAGCTCTCACATGGATTTGCCCCAGCTCTCACATGGATGCTTGCACCAGCTCTCACATGAATATTGCCCCAGCTGCCAGCTCTAACATGGATTTGCCCCAGCTCTCACATGAATATTGCCCCAGCTGCCAGCTCTCACATGGATTTGCCCCAGCTCTCACATGGATTTGCCCCAGCTCTCACATGGATACTTGCTCCAGCTCTTACATGGATACTTGCCCCAGTTCTCACATGAATATTGCCCCAGCTTCCAGCTCTCACATGGATATTGCCCCAGCTCTCACCTGGATATTGCCCCAGCTCAAACATGGATATTGCCCCAGCTCTCACCTGGATATTGCCCCAGCTCTCACCTGGATATTGCCCCAGCTCTCACATGGATATTGCCCCAGCTCTCACATGGATATTGCCCCAGGTCTCACATGGATATTGCCCCAGCTCTCACATGAATATTGCCCCAGCTCTCACATGGATACTGCCCAACTCTCACATGAATATTGCCCCAGCTGCCAGCTCTCACATGGATTTGCCCCAGCTCTCACATGAATATTGCCCCAGCTCTCACATGGATATTGCCCCAGCTGCCAGCTCTCACATGGATTTGCCCCAGCTCTCACATGAATATTGCCCCAGCTCTCACATGAATATTGCCCCAGCTGCCAGCTCTCACATGGATTTGTCCCAGCTCTCACATGGATACTTGCCCCAGCTCTCACATGGATTTGCCCCAGCTCTCACATGGATACTTGCCCCAGCTCTCACATGGATACTTGCCCCAGCTTTCACATGGATACTTGCCCCAGCTTTCACATGAATATTGCCCCAGCTGCCAGCTCTCACATGGATTTGCCCCAGCTCTCACATGCATATTGCCGCAGCTGCCAGCTCTCACATGGATTTGCCCCAGCTCTCACATGGATACTTGCCCCAGCTCTCACATGGATACTTGCCCCAGCTTTCACATGAATATTGCCCCAGCTGCCAGCTCTCACATGGATTTGCCCCAGCTCTCACATGAATATTGCCCCAGCTGCCAGCTCTCACATGGATTTGCCCCAGCTCTCACATGGATACTTGCCCCAGCTCTCACATGAATATTGCCCCAGCTGCCAGCTCTCACATGGATTTGCCCCAGCTCTCACATGAATATTGCCCCAGCTGCCAGCTCTCACATGGATTTGCCCCAGCTCTCACATGGATTTGCCCCAGCTCTCACATGGATACTTGCTCCAGCTCTTACATGGATACTTGCCCCAGTTCTCACATGAATATTACCCCAGCTTCCAGCTCTCACATGGATATTGCCCCAGCTCTCACCTGGATATTGCCCCAGCGGCAGCCAGCTCATACATGGATATTGCCCCAGCTCCGGATCCAGCAGGGGTTGAGGGGGCCCAGATGCCGGGCAACGGGAGTGCCTGCCCAGTCCTGAACAGCGTGTGAGTCCGTGTTGAAGGGGAGGCGGCTGCGTGCGTGCGCAGGTCACTCGCTCCGGCCAGTCAGGTGGTACAGAGACTCAGTACCACCTGATTAGCCAGACCACGTGACCTGCGCCTGCACGCAGCCGCCTCCCCTTCAACACGGACGGACTCACTGTTCAGGACTGGGCAGGCACTCCCGCTGCCCGGCATCTGGGCCCCCTCAACCCGCGGGCCCTTGGGCGGCGCCCGAGGGCCCGGCGGGTCAGTCCGGGCCTCAACTTTTAGGGGCGCAAATTTCTTTTGAAATTATGCGCCCCTAAGAAAACTGCGCCCGGGGCCACGGCCCCCCCAGCCCCCCCCCCCACGCTACGCCACTGCTGAGAGTGAGCGATACTGTAACAAGCAGCAATCTCAGCCCTCTGAGGAGCCACTAGAAATAGTAATTGTATCCACTGGTTTTCGAATGAATGAAATTAGTTTTCATACTAAATAACTGAAAACTAATTTCTTTAGCAACTAAATAAATTGCATTTTAGGACTAATACATTAGTTCAAAACGAAATTTTGTGCTGTGCACATGTCTAATCTCTGGTGCTTTTGTAACTGACATATCACTTGGTGCCTGCGATAATTTCTGGACGGACGTTTATCGCAAAATTTTACCTACTGCTCAACCCTGGTGTTTACTCAAAAAACACAAAAAACAGGTCCTTGTCCAAAATTAACAGACAATTGAAAGGAATGCAGCACAGGTGTTCTCTTGGCTCCATACACCAGAGTAATGTATGTCAGCAATGTCGTTTCTTTTACAGTAGGCTCTATTATAATATATATGTATCTTTTATCAACATTTATTGTAATTCTAATATATTGCCTAATTTTAAACATTTTATGCTGGGGGTTATTTATAGTATGTAAGCGGTTGATTATTAGGATGACTGTGTGGACCTTATTTAAAGGGAAACATGGATAAGTCTTGCCCTGAAACATGTATTATTTATATGCTGCAGCAGGAAATTATTGTCGCTCACCTGGCCTTCCTTTTGGATCTATTAAATGCAATGTATTAATTTTACATGCTGTTGGGTGGCATTTATCATGCAATGCCCATCAGCCTTAATTAATATATATGTGTGCATATAAACATCGATAATACGGCCACCGTGGAGGATTTTAATAATGCAGGGTGTGAGGGCTCTTCACTGGATGTGTTCATGCTTATACAAGCTTGTGAGGGCAGAGGATAGGTATGGCCGGGCACTCTGCACTGGAAAAAACACTTTTATCCTGTACACAACCTCATTAGCGCTGGGTCTCAGCCCGGGTCTTAGCGCTTCCCTAGTGTGCGCTAAACGACCTTGTACACTGACAACCGCGAACAAGGTGATCTATTAGTATGTCATCAGGTGCTAAGTTTTAGCGACTCTCGCTAAATTTTTTCATTTAGGGATGGCATTTTAGCTCACACCAGGTGAAAAGGCCCTTTATGTTTATTGTCCACGTTATCGCAAGTCCTCATTATTTGTCCAGACCTCAATTGCTCTTTCAAAAATTTTACGACAAATACGTTTTTGCACACACATACATACAATTAGTTTAGAACAGATGGGACTTCGTATAACCAAATGCATTATTCTCAACCTAATATAATAATGTGCCAGACCATCTTTGCCCATTACTTATTATGGGACGTCTATAGATCTTTACAATTTATTCTTGCAATCATCTTAGTTTGTTTATTTATAGCTTAATAAAGCTCCATCACATCAAGCAGTGTCTAGGGAGGCAGTGCTCAGCTGTCTAATTTGCATGCATGGGTAAATGTAGCATGTTGGTTTTGGAAATGTGTGCACAATAATAAATTGTGGTCATATGTGATGAAAAAAATAGCATTATTAGATTTCAGCTGCACAAATTAATATATCGACCTGATTAGATATCTAACTATTGACCTTTTAGAATATGTTTTCATGTAAAACATGTGAGTACTGACTGTCGAATGGAACATTTTGTCCTGTTCTGCTCCAGTGTAAAATTGTAATAGACATAGTAGTTTGGAAGCATGACACACATTATTTTAGATGTCATTATTCATAATTTCCTTTCAATAAAGAATACAAGTAAAATATTTCAGCTTCCAGCATTTCCTATACATGATATGTGAACATTGCTTTCTGCGTTGAAGCGCGTAGGTGTAGGGATAACTAATAATTTATTGGTGCACTAACAAATAAAAAAATACTTAGTAATAACAATATTAATAGTAAAAAAAAATTATTCTCGGATACATGTAATGAAATCTACTTACACATTTTGTCAGTGTGTTTCATGGAGGGGATTGTCTTCTTTAATTTTACATTACATAGATTATATTGTATTACCTGCTTTCAGCAACCCATTTGTGGCTGACAGGTTCAATTAAAGCATTATTTTACATACAAATTCTAGTTTTCAACCCTTTCACTAGTAATCTTATTAGTCTCATAACATATGAAACATGGAATAGACAGTTTACACTGAACTCAACTCCTCCCTACATTTCTTCATTACTCCGCAAGCACGTCCCATCCAGCCAACTCCGGTCAGCAGACGAGCTAGCCTTGTTATCTGTCTAAATGCTCACGGCCAACTCTCGCCTCCAAGACGTCTCACGGGCAGCACCAGTCCTGTGGAATGACTTGCCTCGCCCTATCAAAAGATCCCCTAATCTTCAGGCCTTCAAGAAATCCCTCAAAACCCATCTCTTCAGATTAGCATACCACATCAATGACGCAACTCATCCCTCTGCTCATCCACTCACTCATGATTGACGCTGCTTCTATGGCCCACCATTCCCAAACCACTGGCACTCATGATCCTGCTATCTAGTGAAATTCCTATTGTCTTATTCAACCCCAATCCCTCTAGATTGTAAACTCCTATGAGCAGGGCCCTCTACACCTCGTTTACATCCTATGTCCGTTTATCTTGTTCCCTTTGGTTATTGTAAAGTGCTGCGGAAACTGTTGGCGCTATATAAATGATGACATAATAATAATAATAACTAGAGCTTAAAATCACAATTATCATATAAGGTAATATTCTGGGATGATCAAAATCTTGAAATAATATTAGAGGACTTACAATATTTCATTTATTTGGTCATCCTAGAAATATTTTGAGATGTTCTAGACTCCAGATGGTGTATTTTAACTTGCACGGTCTCAAATGCATTCTAAGCATGAAAACAGAAAGGTCCAGTAATTCAAATATAGCAAATGTAATAAAGACAGAAATTAATCAAATGGTCACATACCCTGTGACCCCAGATCTTCCCTCCATTCTGTCATCTCCCTGGATGCTGTACTGCAATAATACATTTTGTTGGACTACTTTTTGCAGAAGGAATGAGGGCATTTCCTCCTCTACTGGGCATGGAAGTAAGGGTTCATGGTACATAACCCCTTCCTGATGAGTAGAATATGTTCTTTGTCCAACAAACATTGTTTTGTTACTTGTTTTGAGTTTATGGTTAACTTCTCTTGAATCTTTAAATACACTTCTATAGCTCTATTAAAAAACAGAAAAAAGGGTGCCTGCACAAACATTGCCATTGCTTCTTAGTTTTTTAAAAAACTTTGGGGTCTATCACAATGTTGGCGCTACAACTGGGACTCTAACAAGGAAAACCTGCACTTGTAGCTTTCCTAGCACTGACCTGTCTTAGCACCATATTCCGGGGCAGGTGCTAATTCAACAGCCTGCCCCGTAACGCAGCACTAACCTCCCTGATACTTGCAGCAACGTTTCCGCACCACAGCGAGTTTCACCCCTTGGAGTCCATAGGTCTCCATGGAGGGTTGTTCTCCTGGGCCGCGAGCTCTGCGCAGGATCGTGCAGGCCACGGAGTGATTCATGGAGGGAGATTGGGGTCCATTTGTACTCAGTCTCACTCTGCTCCTGACAGACAAAAGCGGTGGATTGGGCCACCGTTCGCAACGCGGGATGAGAAGTGAGTATCTGATTTTTTTGGGGGGTTTAGCTTGTGCTTACTAAATCTGCAAAAGCGTAATCAGTTAGTACCAACGTCTAGCTGTGGTTTACTTTTTTGTTACCACATCGGTGCGGTAATTAGCGTTAGGGCTGTGTAATCTGAACGCTAATTACTGATTGCTTGCGCTCTCCATGTTAGGTATAGGGAAAGCAAAGTACAATAAGCTCGCACAAGCTAGCACAATCACAGATGCAGTAACAGATTTAACCCGTTAGCCTTAGAGATGTAATATGGGGGGGGCATGCATTAAAGTCACTTAACCTAGCGTTAACGCTTATATACCTTAGCACTAACGCTAGCATGAAGATTGTAATAGGGCCCTTAGTTTTTGTGCTATATTTATCTTATACAGTACTTGCCATTATGTATCTCATTAAGAAAGTACGGGTGTTTGACTCATGTGCATGATTATACCCTAATGTGATTGTTGCAACAACAAAAGAATATTTTTAATGTTTTTCATTGCAACAACTTTTATATACTTTTTTGGGATGTAAAGTGAGTTAAGTCACAGGGTGTAAATAGGTTGAACATTTTCAGTTACAATTTCATTTACATTTTTTAAATTTTATCATTGCTTCATTGTACTTACCAATCACAAAACATTTTGAATTATTGACGAGATTTCCCCCCAAAAGAATTACTATGGTATGCTACGATATAAGGATTTATCATTAATTGAGAATAAAAGGGATTTCTAATTGATAGGTCAAAATATTCTATCTGAAGGCATACCATATGTGTAAAATAGTTTCTAGTTCAGCTACTTTGGTTCAAAACACGCAATATCTTTGCAATTTTTTTCATAAATTCATTGTTTACTAAATAAACAAATGAAACTCTGTAAGTGATTTCATTCATTACATGTTAATGCCATCCTGTGGTTTAATGAAGAACCATGACTTTATACATGGTGTGAGCACTATCAGCATGTCTCCAGGGCAGCTGTATAGTAGCACCTGCTTCCTTTTTAAACCAGCCTGTTACAGCTATTCAGCAGGAAAATTCCAGGCTGACAAAGCATATGTTTACAATGTAATAATTCCAAACACAAAATGATTTCCTTTTTTTTGTTTTACTCCCCTTTAGTTTAGTAACCATTCTCTCCACATGTAAAACTCTATTTATATATTTTATTTATGCATAGCCAGGAATGAACCACATGTAACCCAAAATAATATCGGGGTACTTTACGATTGTTTACTTCCAATTAGTTCTTTATCATTTGGAGAAATATTGGAATGTATTTTATATATGCAGGACCCGATCCCAGCCAAGCTAATAGCATTAATAAGAGAGCCATCAGGTATATTATCCCCAATCATTAATACCAATGGCTGCCATCATAAGTCAGCAGAGTCTCAAACTTCCACTATGGCTGCCTACTGCTCATCAATGCTTTCTCTATGACCGTGTTTCTCAACTCCAGTTCTCTTGACCCAATACAGGCCATGTTTGCTAGATATCTGAAGCACAGCACAGGTGATATGATTTGCTGCTCAGTGATTGTAGGATACAGTCTGCATTTCCCAAGGTGATCCTTAAAATCTGGCCCGGTAGTGGGTCCTGAGGACTGGAGTTGAGAAACCCTGCTCTATGAGGTATGTGGAGGCAACTGAAGAATAACAATCTATTCCAAGGTCGCTCTTAGTAAAGATAAATTTCATGGGGTGTTGCCGACTGCCGTTTGAGCTGGACACTTGAGCAAGGAGCTCCTTATGGGGGTTGAGGAAAAAATATTTTGGCACCTCAGTTTTACACCTAAGACCTTGATTTGGGCATTACGCAACAAGATGTGCCAGCATCAAACACAACTCAAGCAAGTCGCAAATCAGAAAAAAAAGACCAACAACACCAAGATGGTGGAAATGCTTTCAGTCCTTATAAAAATAAATTACCTGATGCTAAAATCTGGCATAGTGAAAAATTACTTAACACAAAAAACTAACATTACCTATCCTCACCCTGTGACTGAGAGTATTTTATGGCAATCAAAGGACACTGAAAACATATAGTTCCCAGTGTTCTTCCACTGACCTTGCACAATCACGCTAAATGTTTTACATTTAGGACTTGCAAAGTACCGCTGTCAGTATTACTTGGCGTCCCCCAAGCATTGTGCGATGAATCACTACCACCCTGACTTTCTGGTAATAGAAAGCCAACGGTTAATGGCTTACAGTGCCTTGGCCACAGTGTCCCCTTTAGATGAGTATAAAAGTGGTACAGAAAGACAAATATACTTTTTTTAAAACAAATTATGTACTGTATGTGTAATAGTAAAAAATGGAAATAAATTCATTCCCCATACATACTGAAATTGTTGGTCAGTTTGAGAATGAAAGTTTCCAAAGTGAGCATAATACTGTTAACCAGTTCACAACCAAGTGATTTTTCAAAAAACATTGTCAGAAAACAGTGTTTTTTGTAAAATCATTTTTAATCAATTTTAAAGTAAAAAATATTTGAGCTTATATCCATTGTATTTCTTACTGCAAATAACCTATTTTTAGCCAGTAGATGGCACTGTCTACTTCCAAATTGAGTTAGGCTGGGGTCAGACGAGCGTAGTGTTCACGTCCGTGATTGCGCCTAAAAGTACGTCCGTGATAGCATGACAAAAAGCTCATTGGAGCCTGACACATGAAGTACGTCCGCACTGAACTGCGGACGCACAACGGCCGCGGCACACGGACGCAAGGCAGGCAAGAACGTACATCCCCTAGAACGGCCGCACAAAGTGCGCTGCGTCCGCAACGTCTGCATAGCTTTGTGTGTGAGTGATGGAACGTGGTCAGACGGACTGCATTTATACGTCCAGCATTTTTGACGGACAAAATGGTTTTGCTTTTTAATTTATTTTCCCTCCTACATCCGTCAAAATATACGTCAGTGAAAAAACGGACTGTGTGGCCACTACTGTGTCTTCCGTACTGACGTACGTTCGTGTGCACGGACGTACAGACCATAGAAATCACGCTCGTCTGACCCTAGCCTTAGAGTTAGAAGTTTGAGCGGCCGGTTTATTTTCTCTTTTTTTTCCCCTACATTGGCTGCTGAAAGCCTGATTTTCTGAGGTTTGAGCAGCTGATTTTACAGTTTTAGCTCTTTGGGCATTATGCTCACAGGACTAAAACTTTGGGGGCGCCTTCTGCAGCCCAAAAGCAAATTAAGTTTGTTTGCAGCAAACTAATTTCATTTGCTTTTGGGCTGCAGATCAGCATATCGAGATATCTCGATATTGGGGCACCACATGGTGCCTTTGAAGCCCAAGATATCTCAATATCGGTAGTGAAGAGGTTAATACATCTGCTTGATAAAAATATGAGTCACACAAAGCATCTTTGCAAAAGCAATGACGTCTGCCTGCATCACAGACAACAACTGTAACATGGTCAAGTGATGGTGGTTTTCAGAAATCAAGGCAGTTTCTTTTTCTAAAACGTATATATTAAATTAGTAAGGGCGGTAATAAAAAAATACCTCAGCCAAGATCAACGCAAGATACAATACCATTTTATAGCAATGAAAGGCTAACAGGGTTATTCAAAGAGAATCAAAAAGCCACTGCACGTTCGGTGACTTTTTGTTCTCTTCAATTCGGTTCGATTTGGCGATCCCATTTCGGCGACCCTGCGGTGTATTCAGCAAACACCACAGTGTCCCCGAATTGCAGGGAAAGGTCGCTGCAAACCCGCCGAAAACTCACCGCAAAACGAGGGCGAACGCATACCAAAACCCGCAAAAACATCCGGATTAACCCGCCGAAAACACCTGAAAAACCCGAGCAGGAGCCGATCACACGCAGCGCAGCCGACGGAAAAAGCTCACACCAAAGACAAATGCAGTGAATAAATTAGAAAAACAGTTTGCTTGAATGTTTGAAAAGTGAAACGCTGTTTGCAAAGAAACTACTGAGCGCAAATGTCTGAAATTTACATATGAGGTCCAGGGAATGATAATAAAAAGGGCTGTTACAGAAAAAATAAGTAAAGTTAAAAAAAATAATTTAAAAATCTGAATTTGTTTTTAAAAAAATCCCGAAAAATGCTTAAAATATCCTAAAAATTCTATAAATAAAGAGACGTTTTACTGCAGAATATTATAATGAATGGTTTATTAGAACGGCAATATTTTGGAACCTTTCACTGCTGGTTTGTGTTCTCTGAATAGACTAAGCATTGCTTCTCTATGGGGATTTCACTGCCCTTGAACAGGCACCGTATGTGCAGGCAATTTGCCAAGATTTGGCAAATTGCCTGCTCTCTGAATAGCAGAATGGCCAGGAAAGGTAACCGAACGCTGAATTTCAGCGTTCGGTTACCTTTCTCCAGCAATTCGGATCTCTTTGAATAATCCTGAAAGTATCAAAGCACATCAATAACAGGATTAACTAAAATGTCCTTCTAAAGCAGTATGAACGCACTGTATTGTCAAAAATGCAGTCAATTAAGGACTGGCGTTTATTGTCAAAATTGAGTCTTACATCATCCTGAAAAAAGAATTTCCTGGTTCGTTCATACAATGTTTCTTTCCCCCTATGTTTAAGGTACTTTAAATGTTTTATTTAGTTAAACCTCTTTGTGAAGAACCACCAAAAGCCAGCGTGAGGGAATAATTATTCTGGTTTATTACTGTTTTTGCAAATCTTTAGTTGATTTATAAATCGAGGAAAAAAATATAATCACATAATCTTGTCGCTCCTCTCCTGCAAACCCTTTGCTTTCGGCAGACCGGTTTGACAATTGTATCTTTTTCCCAGATGAAAACTCTATCCGTCAGGCCTGCTACTTCTCTGACTAAAATGAAATCGCAGATGTTGCATGTATGGTACAAATTCTCCTATTCCCTTTCCTTTGACCAGCAGTGCATCTGTTCGCCTTGATATCATTAGCACGCTGTAGACACATTTTCAAATGCATCAGCAGCTTTAATATGTGCCACTACCTAGCCCTCCATGGAAACAGCATATTTTTTCATAATTGCTCTCAAGCTGTTTCGGAATTTTTAGTAGAAGGATACAATTGTGTCAGCTGTAAAAACACGATCGTTACTTGATTAAGAGTAACAAAATGAAAAAGGAGAAAAAAAGAGAAAGACATGACTTTAAAAGCGAACTCATGAGTGTGCCCGGTTCCATGTTTCATGCTTTACTGCAGGGGGTATACAAGATGATTAAAAATGGGATCACAGAAAAACTAAATAAGGTAGAACTATAAATTTATATATTTTCAGTCAAAATTAATTTGTAGAGTGTGATAAAAACAAGGCCGTACAGATTGCAAATTATTTTAGAATGTGCACCCGAGGAACATTTATTTAAAAAAAAAAAAGAGTAGATAAGTAGCTGAGAGTGAAAAGGCAACATAAATAGATGCCATATTGGTTTGTGTCTGGATACACACGCCAACCTGTGTTTGCACGCCTATACTTGTGGTTTGACAGGAACTAGGTCACTTGTGCTATTGATTTGGCTTTTCGTATTATTAGAATGGAAGCTCAGAAGTCAACACCTACAGATTCCCTGTTCTAAAAATGGATTAGGAATGTTTAAACTGTTCTGTTCATGATAAAGCTATTTTTTCTGACTATATGGAACCGTTCATCTACATTTTTTTTTGAGAAAGGATTTTACCAGGAAGGATACGTTGAGATTTCTCTCGTTTTCAAGTATGTCATGGGTGGCGAGTATGTACCGTTGGGTGTCTTGCCCAAGGACACTTACTGGAGAGGTGCTCTTGCCGGTATCGAACCTGTGTCTCCACAGTCTCTCTCCACGCAGAGCAGTGATGTTACCTCTACTCCACCCAGCCGGTATTTACCATAATATATCAGGTTATGTGCGGTAAGGTGGTGGTGGGGTGCAGGCTACTAGGCTCTTGACCTTTTAAAAGTAATAGCATACAAATGTGAGCATTTATCTACATATGAAATCATGTAAAAAGAAATAGAAAGAATTCTGGTGCACACAAAGTCTTTAGTAGAAACTACAAGTAGAAATTTATTGCATGAATCATGTACAGTTGCAAGAAAAAGTATGTGAACCCTTTGGGATTACGTGGAGTTTTGCATGAATTGGTCATAAAATGTGCTCTGATCTTCATCTAAGTCACAAGAATTTGAAAACACAGTCTGCTTAAAATAATACAACACAAACATTATATGTTTTCATGTGTTTATTGAACATAACATGTAAACATTCACAGTGCAGGGTGGAAAAAGTATGTGAACCCCTAGCCTAATGACTTCTCCAAGAGCTAATTGGAGCCAGGAGTGAGCCAACCTTGAGTCCAATCAGTGTGATGTTATTGGATGTGTTGCTGAAAGCTGTCCTGCCCTTTAAAAACACACACCAGTTTTGGGTTTACTGGTTTCAAGAAGCACTGCCTGATGTGAACCATGCCTTGAGGAAAAGAGCTCTCAGAAGACCTACGATCATGAATTGTTGACTTGCATGAAGCTGGAAAGGGTTACAAAAGTATCTCCAAAAGCCTTGATGTTCATGTGTCCACGGTAAGACAGACTGTCTACAAATGGAGAAAGTTCAGCACTGTTGCTACTCTCCCTAGGCGTGGTCGTCCTGTAAAGATGACTGCAAGAATGCTTAATGAGGTAAAGTAGAATCCTAGAGTGTCAGCTAAAGCCTTACAGAAATCTCTGGCACATGCTAACATTTTTGTTGACACATCTACAATAAGGAAAACATTAAACAAGAATGGAGTACATGGGAGGACACCACGGAGGAAGTCAATGCTGTACAAAAAGAATATTGCAGCACGTTTGAAGTTTGCAAAAGAGCACCTGGATGTTCCACAGCACTATTGGCAAAATATTCTGTGAACAGATGAAACCAAAATTGAGTTGTTTGGAAAAAAAACACACAACACTATGTGTGGAGAAAAAAAGGCACAGCACACCAACATCTAAACCTCATCCCCACTGTAAAACATGGAGGAGGGAGCATCATGGTTTGGGGCTGCTTTGCTGCCTCAGGGCCTGGACGGATTGTTGTCATTGATGGAAAAATGAAGTTTATCAAGACATTTTGCAGGAAAACGTAAGACCATCTGTCCGCCAACTGAAGCTCCGCAGAGGATGGGTGATGCAACAGGACAATGACCCAAAGCATACAAGTAATTCAACAAAAGAATGGCTTCAACAAAACAAAATACGCCTTCTGGAGTGGCCCAGAGTCCTGACCGCAACCCGATTGAAATGCTGTGGCATGACCTTAAGAGAGAGATTCACACCAGACATCCCAAGAATACTGCTACACTGAAACAGTTTTGTGAAGAGGAGTGGTCCGAAATTACTCCAGATCGTTGTGCAGGTCTGATCTGCAACTACAGGAAACGTTTGGTTGAGGTTATTGCTGCCAAAGGAGGTTCAACCAGTTATTAACAGGGTTATTCAAAGAGATTCGAATTGCTTGAGAAAGGTAACCGAACGCTGAAAATCAGGGTTCGGTTACCTTTCCTGGCCATTCGGCTATCCAGAGAGCAGGCAATTCGCCAAATCCTGTCGAATTGCCTGCACATACGGTGCCTGTTCGGTCCCTGTTCGAGGGCAGTGAAATCCCCATGAAAAAGCACTGCTTCGGCTATTCAGAGAACACAACCAGCAGTGAAAGGTTCCCCTAATGTCCTGCCATTCGGTGGTTTAATTCGGCAAGTTAATTCAGGAGAATCCATAGACTTCAATGTTAAAAATATTCCTGTTTTAATTCAATCTAAAAAACTGTTCATTATAAAATTCTGCAGCAAAAAGTCTCTTTATTTATAGATTTTTTAGGATACTTTAAGCTTTTCTGAATTTTTAAAAAAAAATTAAAAGTCCGATTTTTTTTTTTTTTTTTCAGTTTACTTATTTTTTTTGTAACAGCCCTCTTTATTATCATTCTGGACCTCCTGTGAAAATTTCAACATTTTCGCTCAGTAGTTTCTTTGCAAACAGCGTTTCATTTTCCCAGATTCATACAAATGGTTTTTCTAATTTATTCACCTCCCTAGTCTACGTCACAGCTGCTTCGGCTCTGTGTGATTCGGCTCATGTTCGGCTCCTGTTCGGCTTCTTCGAAGGTTAATCCAGATGTTTTGCTTGTTTTCAGCGTGCATTCGGTGAGTTTTCGTCAGGTTTGCGGCAGCTTTTCCCTGCAATTCGGGGACCCTGTGGTGTTTGCTGAATACACCGCAGGGTCGCCGAAATGGGATCGGCAAAAGGAACCGAATTGAAGAGAACGAAAAGTCACCGAACGTGCGGTGACTTTTCGAATCTCTTTGGATAACCCTGTATGTCCAAAGGTTCACATACTTTTCCACCCTGCACTGTGAATGTTTACATGTTCTGTTCAATAAAAACATGAAAACATATAATGTTTGTGCTGTATTATTTTAAGCAGACTGTGTTTTTCAAATTGTTGTGACTTAGATGAAGATCAGAGCACATTTTATGACCAATTCATGCAAAACTCCACGTAATCCCAAAGGGTTCACATACTTTTTCTTGCCACTGTAGATAGAGTCTTAAGGAATGAGGAATATGATATTCATTTCCCGCAAACTACAGAGGAAGAATATCACGTAACGATAAAAATAACATAAAAGTATTAATTTGGCAAGTCGTTTAGCTTAATAACTGTCCAACCCAATTAATAAACAAAGGGTCATATTACATAGTGCCCGCTAAAACGAGGACGCTAAGGTGTAAAACCTACACCTGCAGGTTTCCCCTTACCGTCTCCATTTTAGTTCCATTTTACATGGCAGGTGTTTATTCAGCAGCCTGCCCCATAATGCAGCGCTAAGACACTGGATACTCGAGGCAGCGCTAACGCGCCACACGAGTATCCCCTCTATGGACTTGTGCTTCCTGGTCAGCTAACCTGCAGGATCTCGCCTCTTCACTTTTCACCCTATGAAAAATTATAAAAAATATTACTTAAACTTCATTCACAGTGAATAGAAGGGTGCAATATGCTGCCATGTCCCTCTACACAGCAAAGCACACAAAGAACAAATAGTTCTCTGGTGTCCTTCTGCCTGCACAATGCTAGCTTGTGCATTTTTTGCAGTTTTTAGATCAAGATTTGCCTGACCACATTAAATTAAAACTTGAAGCATAGAAGGGTTAGTGGAAGCACATGTCAGTGAATCAATCACAGCAGGGGTTCACACACCAGGTTACGAATATTAGTCCCCAGAAATTTGCAGTGAAAGAAAAGAAATGCCAGTCACACTGCAGGACTTGATATGGCTGCTTTAATAAGCAAAGGAAATACAACGTTTTGGCTTGATACACAAGCTTTTATCAAATATGATACTTGGTTAAGCCCATGCATCAAGCTGAAACATTCAGGGTTATTCAGAGAGCATGAAAATGACTCCTGCAGGAGAATGACTGGAGAATGACTGGAGAATGAAAAATTCTAGGTCAAAATAGTCAAACCAGAAAAATTCTCCCTTTCATCTCACTTTCCAAATCAGCTATTTTGACCTAGAATTTTTCATTCTCCAGTCATTTTCCTGCTTTTCACGCTCTCTGAATAACCCTGATTGTAATAACTTTGCTCCTATTAAAGCAGCCATATCAAATCTTACACTGTGAATGGCATTACTTTCTTTCACCACTTTAAATAAAACAACTTAAATTGTGGATTTTATACCTAGGATATGTTGTATATATTATATAAACCAATATTTTAAAACAACAAATGTGCAATGCACTCGGATATTCAAAATGCAAGCACAATATAAACTTAAAAAACCATACTTTAAATGTCTTTTTTTTTTACCTTTTTAAACAATTTTCATTTATCAGTTCTAGCTCCCTGAGAATATTGTGTTCTTTAAGGCTGGGGTCAGACCAGCGCACTTTTAACGTGCGTTCTGGCGCACATAATTACGGCCGCACTAGCAGCAGATGACGGGCAATGACGGCCAATATACGATGTACGGCCGCACAAAAGTCCGGCCGTGCAACGCAAGTGGAATTTGAATGCATTTTTCTGAGAACGCTGAACCGCTAGTACTGACGTACTGAGTGCGCAGCTGCGGCATAGCAGCGTGTGTGTGTGATTAGGAGATGTCAGACACTGCTAATGTCCAGCCTACATAACGTCCAGACGCAAAAAGAGTTTTATTGATGATCCGTACAAAATCACGCCCGAAAATGCGCGTCGTCTGACTGTTTTTGCGCATTCCGTGAAAAAATACGTCAATGCGTTCGGACGCACTTTTTCACGTTCGCGGGGAAAAATGCTTTCGTCTGACCCTAGCCTAAAGGCACAGCCTTCTAAAAAAAATTAAGGTGGAGAATATGAAATATTTAGATCTGATTTTCTAGAGAAAATTAAATGAAATGTTTTTTATTCTGATGATGAAATAACATTTTCTATCAACAACTGGTCTGTCATTATTATTGTTATGCCAACATATTATTGCAACTTCCACTGGACAAAAATTCAGCAATTTCAGAAAGTTAAAATACAGCTGACTGCTCTTTATTTGTTCGGAGCTGTAGTAAACCTTAATTTAAAATCAACCAGTTCCAGCTTTGATTCCAACAGATGTCATCTTTGATTAACATTTTAGACATTCAAAGCAGATGGGGTTAATAATGAACAGACATTGCCCATCTGACCATTTTAGAGCCAACTTCCTGCTCTACCAACTGATTGCCCACAACAATTACCCTTTAATGTGCATTTACATATTTTCCTTTTTAATTGTGATATACAGTATAGCAGACTGTATTAATAACATTTTTCATATAATTCTTTCTAGATGGCGTGGATAGTTTCGTAGGGCCATTTTGTAATTTTTCTTATTGTGTCAGCTTTATCTTAATGTTGCTATAAGTAGTGCTGAAACAACTAATCGATAATAAGAATAGTTGAAAACTATTCTCATTATCGATCAATCGGTTGTCGATTAATCGATTTGTGAACAGCACACTCTGTTTAGAGTTAATTAAACGTTATAACATCAGACCCTGCTTTGGAGCTGATTGCAGAATACATACTGGCTGCTTTACTAGGAATGATTTAGTTCATAGAATTATGTCAGACATAACCAGTTTGTTTTTATTTAGTTGATAACAGTAGCAGAAATATAGCACACATCATGAGGTACTGCCGCTGGATGTGCGCGCTGTACCGCTGGTGTTTTATCCTACCTTGGAGATGGAGTCCTGTGCCACCAACCTCCCTGCCTCTCCCTCTGTGATCTGGAGCTGCCATTCCCTCCCTTCCGTCCAGTCCCTTCCAACAAACTCCTTCCCACACTTAGTTCGAGTGTTTTGCCCAAACCCACTCCCTATAACATTCAGGTCAAGACCCCTGCCCAAACTCAATCCCTTCACATTCTAACCCTCCTCCTACTCCGTTTGTTCATGTAATTATTGTAAAGGGAGACTCTATTAACCCTGAAAACTTCGGCTTTTTAACCCCATAGTGACCAGGTGATTTTACCATTGTCAGTCTGAAAGTACCGACGGCTGTTTTGAAATTTCTGCACTGTTTCTGTTTAGGTCTAATTTTCCTCTTACTCATTTATGGAACCCGCACATATTATATACCATTTTTCTTGCCATTAAATGGACTTACTAAAGATACAATTATTTCCATCATATCTTGTAAATTACTATAAAAAGATTTAAGAAATATGATGAAAAAAATGGAAAAACACACTTTTTCGAACTGTAATCTCCAAAATCTAGAACCGCCAATAAAGACCTCAGCTAAATAGTTTCAAAATTTTGTCCTGAGGTTAGAAATATCCAGTTTTTGCATGTTTTTGCTTTTTAACCCCTTCACTGCTGAGCTATTTCACCTCTGTGGGCTGAGCTCATTTTGACCTTTGTATGCTCATCATGTTTAAAGTCCTATTGTAAGTAGGTCCTATTGTATTATATCCCCTGAACAATTTTTTTAAAAAACACTTTTTTAATTATTTTTATTTTTTTTATATTTTATTAATATTATTTTTTTCACCAAACCTAGTCATGGTTGGTATCATTGGAAAGGCCAGGATCAGGCCTTTCCAATGATACCATACATGATCCTCTGAGTGGAACCTGTCCTGTTAAACCATTGTATGGTCTTGGCCACCGTGCTACAGCTCAGTTTCAGGGTCTTGGCAATCTTCTTATAGCCTAAGCCATCTTTATTAAGAGCAAAAATTATTTTATTCAGCTCCTCAGAGAGTTCTTTGCCATGAGGTGCCATGTTGAACTCCAGTGACCAGTGAGAGAGTGAGAGTGATAACACCAAATTTAACACACCTACTCCCCATGCACATCTGAGACCTTATAACACTTACGAATCATATGACACCGGGGAGGGAAAATGGCTGATTGGGTGCCAATTTGGACATTTTTACTTAGGGGTGTACTCACTTTCATTGCCAGAGGTTTAGGCTAATGTCAGATGAACGCAATTATCACGTCCTTGTTGCCGCACAGTTTAACGTCCGTCGTAGCATAGAATCATGATCAATAGAGACCCACACACGAAGTGCGTGCGCACCGAACTGCGCACGCACAAAGCACGTGGCAAACAGATGCAAGTTAGGCAAGAACGTAAAACCACTACCACGGACACACAGAGTGCACCACGTCCGCGTTGCTGTACTGTGTGAGTGATGAGGTGTCAGATGCAGTTCATTTGCGACATCCAGCACCTTATTGTACAAAATTGCTTTTCATATCCTCTACAAATTTTTATCATTTTTCATATTAATTTTATTTCCCATAGTTCCCTTTTTTTTTCTATGTCCGACAAAAAAATACGGACCGTGTGGTGTCTACAGTATCTTCCATCAGTACGTCTGTCCGTTATGCAGGTACACAGAGTGCGCTCAGATTGCGTTCGTCTGACATTAGCCTTAGACATTAATGGCTGTGTGTCGAGTTATTTTGAGGGGGCAGCAAGTTTACACTGTTATACAAGCTGTACACTCACTACTTTACATTGTAGCAAAGTGTCATTTCTTCAGTGCTGTCACATGAAAAGATATAATAAAATATTTACAAAAATGTGAGGGGTGTACTCACTTCTGTGAGATACTGTATATATAGATATATATACACAGTATCAAAACAAATCTATTATACCCTGTCAAGAATATCTTTCAAACCTTCTTAGAAATACTAATAAGTAACAAAGATCCGTTCCTAAATTATAAGATTACTACCATTATACCAAATGCCACTCATAGATAACCTATGTTGTTTGGTATATGGCCTGGCCACGTGTATTTATAAGAATAATTTCTAATAAACCTAACCCAACTAAATGTAATACACTCAAACGTCAGCCAATGTTGACTAAAGCACAAGATAAAGTTGTGATATTTAAAGGGTTACTCTACTCCCCTCCCCTTTTTGCCCTTAAAGGGACACTACCACTTACATAAACTGTAACTAGATTACTTGTGCGTTACAAATAAAACCATCTTATAAAACACATACCGGGTTATTCAAAGAGCTCCGAATTCCTGGCGAAAGGTAACCGAACGCTGAAATTCAGCGTTCGGTTACCTTTCCTGAACATTCGGCTATTCAGAGAGCAGGCAGTTCGCCAAATGTTGGCAAATTGCCTGGACATACGGTGCCTGTTCGGTGCCTATTAGAGGGCAGTGAAATCCCCATAGAGAAGCAATGCTTCGGCTATTCATAGAGCAAAAACCAACAGTGAAAAGTTGCTGAATTGCCCTGCTGTTTAGTGGTTTAA
Source organism: Leptobrachium leishanense (assembly GCA_009667805.1). NCBI lineage: Eukaryota > Metazoa > Chordata > Amphibia > Anura > Megophryidae > Leptobrachium > Leptobrachium leishanense. Next base: position 173,590,298 of record CM019067.1, on the reverse strand, counting down.
TTCAACAGGTTTATTCAGGCGAATCCCATAGGCTTCAATGTTAAAAATATTCCTATTTTAATTCAATATCTAATAAACCGTTCATTATAATATTCTGCAGTAAAAAGTCTCTTTATTTTAAGATTTTTTTAGTATCTTTTAGGCATTTTTGGGGATTTTTTGCAAACATTTTTTTCCATTTGTTTTTTTTAAATCGTTTTTTCTTTTTTCTGTAACAGCCCTTTTTATTATCATTCATTGGATCTTATATGTAAATTTCAGACATTTTCGCTCAGTAGTTTCTTTGCAAACGGCGTTTCACTTTTCAAACATTCAAGCGTACTGTTTTTTTTTCTCACTCCATTCGCCTGCGGTGTCGGCTTTTTCCAGCGGCTGCTCTGCACTATGATCGACTCCTGCTCGGGTTTCTCCGGCGTGTTCGGCGGGGTTAATCCAGATTTTTTTGCGGGTTTCAGTGAGCCTTCGCCGGGTTTTGCGGTGAGTTTTCGGCGGGTTTGCGGCGACTTTTTCCTGTGTTACGAGGGCCCTGTGGTGCTTGCTGAATACACCGCAGGGTCGCCGAAATGGGATAGCCAAATCACGCCGAATCGAAGAGAACGAAAAGTCACCGAACGTGCGTTGACTTTTCGATTCTCTTTGAATAACCCTTATAATGCTGTTTTTTCTTTGTTTGAAGTAATTGCATGTAAAAAAGGAAAAATAAAGTTAGGTATTTTATCTATGGGTACCCATTTTCTGGATTTTTCCTATGGTGCAACATTTACCAAAACCTTTACATTGTTGCTCTTGTTTATTCTACAATATTTAGCCGTTAATTAGGTGGAGGAGAGAAAGTTTATATAAGGCAGCAGGGGTTGTTTTTGATCCAGGTTACTTGAGATAAGAGCTGGCAGCTGAATGAGATATCATCGGGAGCTTAAAAGACTTCTAATCTACCCCATGGTGAGATCCTTTGAATACATCCCACACAATACAATGAGGTGTGTTGGGTGCCTGACCCACAGACTCCATTATATGGCCAAAACCACAAAGTGAGGAGCAAGTGAGGTAAGGATACCCGGGGGGGGGGGAGCTTACAACACAAAAGATCACAAACTGGATGCACCCAGTGACACATATAGAGTAAAGTATTTTCTTAAATAAACATACAAGAGAAAAACAAAGCACATGTACGATATCAACAACATAACATAAACAAAATAAGAACATTTCATTTCTTGTTGGCAGTGGCCCTTTAAATAATCAGGTAGGTGCTGCTAATGGCATCTGCCCCAGTATTTTTAAATTATTATTTATTTTAGGTGAATCTACTCATCTTTTCTCCCTCGGCAAGTGCCTGCTCCTTCTCTTCAGCACAGCGACTTCCAATGAAATGTGTAATTGTACGCAACTTGTATAGTATAGGCAATGCAAATTGCACTTCACTTGGGGCATACACACTTTATGTACGCGAGATTCGTAGCACTAGTGCATGCTGGCAGCTCCGATCCATCAGCTGCGTCAATGAGGACCCTGGCTATCGCCAGATGTAGAATAAGAGTTTACACCAACATGCAGAGAGCGTGCAGATATAACTAATGATTGAATTGGTGACTGACAACAGGGAAATTTAAAATCCCAGCTGCTGGCGGCATGGGTGGGAGAAACTCCTCCAATTCACCCATTTCTTCATCAGATTAGGAGATGGGGGGGGGGGTATTTTGCCATTTAATCATGTCTCTCCACATCTGCACTGTATAAAAGCAGCTGTGCCTAGCTTTTATATCACAATTATTCTAGAAAATGCTTTGAAGTAAACAAAAATGAGCCCCGCGGAGCTGCTATCCATGGTGCATAATAGGTTTCAGCACCAGGAATAACTGCTGTCCTTGATACTGAATAGGTTTCAGCACCAAAGACAGGGAGATAAGGTTTTTTGTTTTTTTACCCTAATCTAAGTAAATGATTCATCTGTTTCACATTCTGAAAACAACTAATAGAAATTAAATAACTAATAAAAGCGAAAATTAAATAACTAATAAAAATTAAATCTGAATTGATCAAAAAATTAAATATGAATTGATCAAAAAATGAATTATGAATAAAAACAAAATAATGAATCAATCCGAAATATGAATCATGTTAACATAACAAATGCACCGAAACGAATTGAAAAACTAAACAAATCGATCCAAGATGAAAGAAAACAATTTTTTTCGTTGTGCACATGTTTAATTTATCCTGTGAAGAAGATTGTGAAGTCGACAACAACAACAAATTGTATTATCTGTTGGCTCCCTTATACTGTATTATAATCAACAACAAACCATAGCAATCTGCACCCCACTTTATTTATCAACATGATGTAAAACAAGTGCTTTGATATTTTCCTCCTTTTATATTTTAATAATCAGTTATGAAATTTCTATGTATTCATAAAGAAAACGTAAACCACCAGGAGTCTTCTGTTACCTACACATTAGCAAGGAACAGTTTACATTTGAAGTAATGGAAAATAGCATAGCATTGCATTGGCATTCATTCTCTCTTTGATTCCTGCTTGAGAATGATACATAATGATTAATACATATTCACACAAAGCAATGTGAATATAATAAGGATCTCTCCGTTATGTTGGGTGAGTCTCCAGAAGTAAATTGTATCTTCAAATGAACCTCTACTTATTTAATGTTGGTTGCTAACAAAAATAATTATCCATTCTTTCAAAAGGGCCCAATAAGGTGAGAGGTATTCTCTCGTTAGAAAAATGTTCATGGCCATTAACACCATGTAAACTCCATGAACAGTGCACCTGAGCAGAGGAAAAAAAAACCCTACAGGGTTATTCAGAGAAAGGTGAAACTATGGAGAACTTTGGAGAAGTGAAAATTATAGGTCGAAATAGCTGATTTGGAAAGTGAGATAAATGGGTGAATTTTACTGGTTTGGTTAATCTTACCTAAAATTTTCACTTCTCCAAAAGTTCTCCAGAGTTTCACCATTTAGTGAATAGACCCTCTAATGTTTTTAGCATTTTAGTAAACATTTAACAAAATGCATTTGTGAAAAAAAGTAAAGCAGCATTCTAGAAGAGGGTAAAGTGGGAAGGACATAAACTACATTTTTGCTGCGGTGTAGTATTGTCAGTGGACTAGGATAAATAAAGACGCATACTGGGCCACATTACACTCTTCCATTACCTAGAAAAGCTGCCTGCCTTGTAATGCGGCACTAAACCGCGGGATGCGCGCCACCACGAGCATCCATTCGATGGAGTTGAGTTTCTGCTCTGTGGACTTTTTTCCCCAAGTCTCTCCCTGCTCCCGCCAGACAGAGGAGGCGGTTGGAGCCGCAGTCCTCGCTGTGGGATAGAAGGTGAGTTCTGGCTGCTGCTGATGGATTCTGCAGAAGCGGAATCCGTTAGCACCAGGTCCAAGCTGTGGTTAACTGTCAGATTAACCACAGCCGGACGGTAATTATCGTCAGTATATTGTAATACTAATGCTAATTAACACTTTGCGCTCGACATGTTAACCACTTGGCTGCTAAGGATGCGCTCAGTGCATCCAGCCAAGTGGCTCTCCTGTGCTATGGATGTGCTGAGTGTGTCCTAGCACAGGAGGCAGCGATCGGCCGGTATTTCAGACGATCGCTGCAGCCCCCCGATGAGGGCTGACATCTTTGATGTTAGCCCAGCCTCCGGAACCCTGGCGGGCAGGAATAACGTCATCAGGCAGGGAAGGTGCCTGAAGGGGAGGAGGTCTTTTGGACCTCTCTCCCTCCCGATCTGCTTAGGGCACAGCACAGCCTGCCCTTTCAAGCGGTGGCTGCCTTTAACCCCTTGGGTGCTGGATCGCAATTCGGCGCTAGCAGGCACTGGTTCGCGGTCCCTTCCCGGAGCTGGCCGACATCTTGGATGTCGGCCAAGCTTCTGGGATCTCCCCCTGACTGCTGCCGACATCGTGGTATCAGATTGGCTGAGTGTTCACCAGTCACGCAGGTGTCAATTTTCAGAGCAATAGCTTCTTCTTCCTGCAGGAAACATTTTATCCCAAAGAAACACAGATGGAGACTTGCTAAGAGACTTGCTAAGAAATGACTCTTCTTCCCGCTTCCCACGCATGAGGGTTAAAGCAGTGTTTCCCAAACCTGTCCTCAGGACCCTCCGCCTCGCCAGATATCTGAAGCAGAGCAATGTGATATGATTTGCTGCTCAGTGATTGCAGGATTCAGTCTGCATTTCCCCAAGGTGATCTGCAAAATCTGTTCTGATTGGGGGTCCGGAGGAGAGGTTTGAGAAACACTGTGCTAGATCACTTTTTAACCAAGCTAATTATTTCTGCCCTGAGATAATTCAGATTGGCTGCCAAGTCAATATGTGATACATTTGCATACAGATCTTTTTGTGAGATAGTTGACAAATACAATAAATAACTTTAACCACAAATTTTTATTTCGGCTCCAGCTAAATTTATTCCTATTGGTTGCAGGATCAATGAACAGTAGGTCGACTTTTACTTATAGATTTTTCTGAAAGCTAGACCTTGTATACAGTACAGCGGCACAAAGGCATGATCTAAGAAACATTTGTGTTATTTTTGTCATTTTACTACATATTTTGTACTGTTTGTCACAATGCATATACAATATGGTGTAATTTGCAATTGCATCTGGCGGGGTGTTTTTCCTTCTGTTCATTTTTGGCATATTGGAAATAATGTCTAATAAACAAATCCTAAAATCCCAGTGGAACGGGGGCTTAAAGGTTAATCGCCTAGCAGGGATGCAAAAATGAAAATTCCTGCAGAGAATACCATTAGTTAAAGCTGTCCTAATAGAATGATCTAGATAGGGTGCCGTATTTGCCATTTGTAAGATGTTATATGCTCTCTGGCACTGTATTGTCAAAGTATTTAATTATTTAGCTACATAGCAGATTCTGAAACCCGGGGTTGATTCCTGGCAGAATTCATTTCTCGCTACTTTACATTATTCAGTAGACACGCAGGAGGGATTCCATCCAAGAATGAGATTGTATTGTAGTGAAAAGCCATTGTTAACTTCAACTATAAATAGTGAGGCACTTTATACATGATAAAAAGGGATACAATGGCATTTCCTTTCTTTTATTTGAATAGTTTAATACACAATGTGTTCAGCGGCTACATAATACATGCTGGATTCTGATGGATTTAAGTATTTTAGAAGGCTTCTATATGCTCAAAGAAAAATATGAACAGTAGTGGTCCAAAATAATATAAAAAGCAATAACGTCTGATTGCCTTCCACATGTAATGCAGTTACTAACATTTGACTCGCATAATATGCAATGCTACTTTTGAAGCATTGCTGGGTCCTGGAGGAGATCTTACATTTATTCATTTTTCTGCACTGGTAACTGGTGACAAATAAAGAAATATGCCTTTATTAAAGCTGACCTGCCAATATTTTAAGGTACGTACAACAGATCCTTAAATTGCCTCTGCAGTAATATTCTGTATCATTTAACATAATTCACAGTGAATATCCTGCTTTATTATCTCTTGTCTGTCTTTAACTTGCTCCGTGCTGATCTCATCTTTTCCTAATACCTCTTGAGTTCCCATTTGTGTTCGCTCTCTTATTTTGATGTACTGCAGCTTCAAGCTAGACATCATGTCCCTAGGAAATAGTGCCTTAAGCTGTCTGTTGAAATCTTACTATTCTTGCAAAGGGTGAAGCATTAGCAAGTATTTCAGCCATCCTGTATCATACTTTGCAGGACGCAAGGTAAAATAAATCCAACAGTAAGAAATGGCCGCACAAGGCCATAGTATGTCATTGAAAGAGTCCTTTATTCAACATAACAGCAAATGCAAGATAATAAACTCTGCAAAAAATTAAAGGTGTCCCCGTAAATTGTCAAATATACAGCTGAAAGGCAACACCATTGAAAATAGATAGCAGGGGGGGTCCGGTGCCCCACCAGGCGAACAACCGCAAGCCCAAAATTCAGTAGGCAGCGCAATAAAATCAATCAGGGGTACACGAAAAGGCGGGGTTGCAAAAACATTGGAAAGAAAGTCAACAAAATGACATAGTCCACCAAAAATAACATAGCAGAAGTACGTAAAAAAAGGGGAAATAAAAAGTGAAGGGGTCTCAGCAAATATCAGAGGTGTGCGGGGGGAGGGCAGGTGACAGCCAGGGGTCATAAGCCAGAAAAATAAAGCGGGCAACTTAAAGTCCCGGATCTTCAGCCAGTGTCCAAGAGCAGGAAGCCCACTGCAGCCCACAGCCCATCAGAGAAGAGGCACCGCATATCAAAAATACAGCCAGGACTGTCATAGGCCTCCCCCGCCTGGGCCAGTCTGCAGCTGCCGAAGGCCCTAAAAAATCAGGGGGGGGGGGCAGAACATCAGAAAGCCCCGCTGGACCATCTTGAACAACAGGCTGCCTGTCCACCACCACCACCTCCAGGTCTGCAGTGAAGACTGTTGAGCGCTGCATTCTTCCCAAACACCCAGCCTCTGCAGCAGGATCACAGTACAGCCGGGTTACGGTCACGGTGGGAGCAAAGCCGCCCCCTGACTCCTCGATATCCAACACCAGTGAACGGACGTCAGGAACCGAATAATGCAGAGCAACAGCTGCAGGTGCTCCAGACAACATAGCCAGCAGGTGACCCTGGGACTCCAGAGCAGGTACAGCAGGAGTAGATGGTGGACCACTCCTTCCAATGGCCACCCACTCAAGCGTGGGCGCCAATTCACCGCAGTGCCGCAATGTGTCCTCCGACTCCACATGCCCTCCAGCCACCGCCGCACACCTCCAGCCAGTCTCCCGCATAGCAGCATGCCATTCCCTCTGCATCTCCTCCAGCAGCTCCATGAGTATCCCTCGGGTAAGGGGGAACAAGTCATTCTCCAGTGTCAGCTTGGGGGAGGAAGGCGTCATCGCCAGACTCACAGGCATGGGCAGGCCAGGAAAATCCACAGGGCCGATGCGCATGAGCTCCTCCATCCGCTAGGCCCCAAGATGACGACGAAGAAAAACAGGGAGCCGGCGGTATCCGACCACGGATCCCGCGGCAGCAAAAATCCCGGGCCGGGACTGCACTCAGGGCTATAGCACTCCCGACAATAGCAGGGAACTGAGGAGGGTGGTCAGGTAGTCCTAATGAGCCTAAAAGTCTGCAGGCAGGAGCCCGATACACGGAGCTCCTAAGTGATACGTCTGTCCTCCTCTGCATCCAATCTCCCAGATCAAATGAATACTTTTTAACCACAGAATCCGGTGAAGTGATACATGGCCAGGTAAAAAAGTCACACCTGACAACACAACTTTCACTGTGAATAAAACAAACCAAAAACAATAGTGCCACCTTTGTGCTCAGAAATCGATACAATAAAATACAGTACGTATCTCAATATCTCTTGTATTGTCTCCTCCTTCGGACTTGGCAACAATATAACTTAGAGTAAAAACAAGAGTGTAAGTCTACAGAGATAGATGATGGACAGGCAGAGAGGATGCCGGGACTTGTAGTTTTGCCTGTGAGCTTTGGGAGATGGATGTACAGTACATTTCATGTCGCTGAATGGGATAATTTATCCCCACCTGGGGGAACAGGGAATTAATCCATTTGGGGACTATTTAAATGGGTGGTATAGGATATGCATGTAATATTATTTGTATCCCTGAGGAAGTTGGCACGTCCAATGATACACATCTGATTATATGATAAAATATTGCTAATTTTTTTATTTCTGGAGCCCTGCTGCAAGTTTATTTATGTGTGCCTCTATACCTGAATACTGGTGTTTCTCGTCCTGAAGGGGGTTTTGCTGCCTACACCAGCTTTCACTGGCTGATGTTAGATGCTACTGTTCCTGGTTCCTGGCGCCACCATATACTGAGGAGGGGTAACATTTTGATATATATTCTAAATTTATTGGTCTCGTGAGTGCATTTCTGCAGGGGACATTTTGATACACACGCTTGTGAAGCTGTATTATACTATGTTTGCAATATTTTTGTCTTTTTATAGATACACTCTTGTTTTTACTCTAACACAACTTGTTCACCACGAAGGAAGATATATATCCTGAGGAAAGTTCCTATGGGAATTGAAACGTCGAGCTATATGATGAATTTGTAATAAACTACAATTTTTTTTATATTCTATAAAGCCTCCGTGTGCATGTGAAACTTGGATTATATTGATTGCAGTTGGATTTTTGCACCGGAGCAGAAGAAACTTGTTTGTGGTGTGTGGGGTCACTTGGACTTTATATATACATATATATATAGAGATATATAGAGATATAGGAATATATATATATAGGAATAAGCTTGTACTTTAAATGTAACGTTAGTCCAATAAAAAAGGTATCACTACAGACTGCTATACTCATGATTTATATATATACTTTTTTTTTAAATAAAGTATTTTATCTGGATGGATACATTGAGATTTTTCTAATTTCCAAGTATGTCCTGGGTGGCAAGTATGTACTATTAGGTGTCTTGCCCAAGGACACTTACTGGAGATGTGCTCTTACCGGGATTTGAACCTGTGTCTCCACGGTTATAGAACAGTGATGAATATGAAGATATTCTAAGATGTCAAAATGTCTAAAATTTGTCTCCAAAACATTGGCTCCTATTTCTAGTAAGCCATTAATATTTTCAAGTAAGCCAGTAATGTTTATATTTCCCTTCATACCTTAACTTCTACTCCAAGATAAGTGGTAACTTCTGCCACCACCCAACTCTAATCATGGGCTACTGCACTGTCACACATCCTATACCAGGGATGGCAAACCTTTTTGAGCCCGAATGCCCAAACTGGATCGCTGAACCAACTTATGTGTCTCAAACTGCCAACCCCACAATTAGACCTGAATACTGATTTATTTTAGAAAAAACACTTCATATGACTGTTTGAATTAATTATGTGCTTAAGTCTTAAAAGAAAAATACAGTATAAGAAGATGAATATATTGCCCCCAGCTCACACATGGATCTATTTACCCCCAGCTCACACATGGATATCTTGCCCCCAGCAGCTCACCTATGGATATATATTGCCCCCAGCAGCTCACCCATGGATGTATATTGCCCCCAGCAGCTCACATATGAATGTATATTGCCCCCAGCAGCTCACACATGGATATATATTTCCCCCAGCAGCTCACGCATGGATATATATTGCCCCCAGCAGATCACACATGGATATATATATTGCCCCAGCTCACACATGGATATATTGCCCCCAGCTCACATATGGATCTATTACCCCCAGCTTGCATATGGATCTATTACCCCAGTTCGCATATGGATCTATTACCCCCAGCTCGCATATGGATCTATTACCCCAGCTCGCACATGGATATATTGGCCCCAGCAGCTCACTTGGTCCTCCCGTCTGCCAGGCGCCTCACAGCAAGCTTCTTCCTTCCAGCAGGCGCCGCCAAAGGATGTTGCCCGGCCCCTCGTTGAGATCCACCAGCCGCGGTCTCACGAGATCTCGGAGTTAAGTCTGCGATCTCGCGAGATCGCGGCTGGTGGACCTCAACGAGCGGCCGGGCAGCATCATTTGCCAGCGTGCGCTGGGAGGAAGAAGGTTGCTCAGAGTGGCAGTGAGGCAAGCCTATGGCTCGCTTGCCGACCCTGTCGGCCCCGCGTGCCAGGTGTGGCACGCGTGCCATAGGTTCGCCATCACTGTCCTATACTATGTAAATAAAAGTGAGAAAGAAAATAGATATCAAAAGGTTTGAGTAACTTTTATCTGCTGTGTTTATTTTAGCAATTGATTGAAAACCTGTCTGGCTCCAACAGACCATTTCTACCAAAAGCTTTCCTTTTAATACCACTAATGTATTTATTTATTATATGGAAAAGCTTTGTCATTAGAACCCTGAACTTTTCTTTTATGTTTTTTAGAAGTATATGATTCAATACTACAAAGGATACTTTGTACTGAAAATCTTTGACTTATTTTGCTTCTTGCGTCTACATACTGATTTAAACAAAAATGGGAAAAAAAAGAAAAAAATGAAAGATATGAAAGAATGTCTTCAGAAAGCAGTAACTTCAGATGAGATAAGACATCCTGGAATAATACAAAAGGCACTTCCTGATAATACAGTGTCTCTGAAAACCAGCCTGAAGTGTATTATATCGCAGCTTGGCATGCTAATAATTTAGATTGCAGAGCAACTATTCATATCCTGACGTTATCATTTATTTGATGAGTAGACAAATAAGAGAGAAGTGTATGACACTTCAAAGATGACCTCCATGCGCCAGGGTAAATTAGAATATTACTTGATGTTCTCCTGATATAGGTATAATGCACCTTTCTTAATGCAAATTTATAACACTGGCATCAGAAGAATGTTTAGCGTCACAACAGTATAGAGCAGCAAAGTGAAATGCATTCAGAAACAGAATGAGGGCCTGAAAGGGAAGGAAACTTTATGCTAGATTAAATACCAAACGCTAACATTAACGATCAGATATGTAAGGATAAGTTCGGATATGTCAGGATAAGTGACTTTAACGCATGCCCCCCTGATTACCTACCGAATGCTAGTCAGGGGGGAAAAATTGTTAGCGCATCGGTGATTGCTTACAGTACTTTGCACATCTTATACTTAATTTAGGGGGTGCAAACCGTAATTAGTGTTAGGATAAGTAAGGTATTACAAAGTCCTAATGCTAATTACCGCACCGATGCAGTAACAAAAATGTTACCGTCATCTAGAAGCTGGTGCTGACTGATTACTCTTTTGCAGAATCAGATAGCACCAGCTATACCCCCCAATAAATTAGATACTCCCCTCTCATCCCCCGGCGAGAACGGCGGCCAGATAAATAGTCCCCAGTCTCGCTCTATGATCATAACATGGGCCTGTCAATCTTGTGACAGTGAGGGCTAGTGGCTCAGCTGTGCAACCCTCCATGCAGTCCTATGGACTTTAGGAGGTGATACACGCAGTGGCGCTGAAGCCCTACCAAGTGTATCACTGTGGATAGCGTATGATTGCAAGGTAGCGCCTGCCCTGAAATCTCACGCTAAAACAGGGATTCTATGGGGAAACCTGCAGGCACGGGTTTTCCTCGTTAGCGTCCCCATTGTAGCGGGAGCAAGGAGAGACTGGTGGAAAAAGTTCCTCAGTCTCCCCTTGCGTATCACTACGCCGACTGGCCGGATCTCATAAGGCGAATCAGGCAGGTCATGTGACTGCCGGCGTCTGGCTCAATGGAGTCCTATGGACTCCATTGAGAGGATGGGCGCGGCGGCTCTCAGCGCTGTAAAGCCTGTGGTTTTAGTCACACTGACTGTGTTAAAGGAACACTGATAATTAAAAAGGTATTAACATGGCACATTAAGGATATGCCCTATAAAGTTAATGATGTATAAATTCACAAATTAAAGAGTGTATACAGTTCTCTCTTCTTGGGAAAGGAAATGTGATGTCTTTTTATTACATAATTTACAACTCATGGAACAAAACACTGTACTAAAGATAGTGAGGGATGTCATTGGTTAGTGCTCCAACTGAAACGATCAAGGTATGTTTTCTGTTCATCACCTAAAACTAGTTTTCATTTATTGAAACTTTAGCAGCATATTTATACCTCAAACATGTTGTTACAAAGGACATGGAGGCAAGAGATGGATTTGTTTAAATGGTTTTCTATGTACAAATACTCAAATAGTAACTTTTGGTGTGAACTGGTTTAGGTTAATTGACTTGGCTTACATGGTCGATTTTAGGTATTGCATGAGAAGTTGGCTGCAATGATTAAAATGGGAATCACCATCTTCCAAATTATACCCATGTTGCATCTGGTGTTGACACCTAACACTGGAACTGAGCATTTCCATGTGAGAAGCAGATTGTTTTAAAATTTATTCTAGAACCGATAAATCTTTTTCCATTGCTATAAAAACCCCTCATCATTTTAAGATGGAAAAGTGAAGGTGCAGGACTCCATTAATGCTCCATGCTGTTATTCCCCAGCTGTCTTATGCATGTTCTACATACTTATCTTCAGTGCAAGCAGATGCAGTTTTTCAAGAATGGGAATGGGGGTACGTCCACAACATCGTAGAGAATATGTGGTAACCAATCAGCAACACTGCTGTGCTACAGCTCCCTTTCCCATTTCAGACATAGGGGGTTGTTCACAAAGCACCATACTTTACCGCAGTTGCAATCATAATAATTATAGGTAATCCCAATAGGAAATTTAAACAGCAGCAGAAGAAACTTCATCGATGAAGCCTGTCCTTTTGCATTTTTGGGGAATGCCAGTATTTATCATGGTTGCAACAACAGCAAACTATGATGCCTTGTGCATAGCCCTCATGAAAGTTTCATTTTTTTTGTCCATGATGAATGAAAGTTTTCTTCCTAGGCACTGGACTCCATAAAGCCCCCTTCTTTCCTGTAAAGGGTCCAGGTGAGAGAATATCTCTACTTATCTGTATGTGCTGTTGTTAGCCTATAGGTTCTTTAGCATAGAGCCGCTGTTACACAGCTTTCAAATTCTGTTGTGTAGCTTTTTGTGTGCCCCCCTTGACTTATCACCATCTTTTTTCTCAGAACATAATGTTGTTCAGCATTGTTGTAACTTCTCCATCTTTCAAAATTTTGCCTTTCCTCCACCCCTTTACAATTTTTTACAAATGTTTGCCTACTTATTTGCTTTTTGCAATATTCTCTGCTTGGATTTTCACACCTTTATTTTTCTGCAGATGCCCGTGACTGCTGGCATATGTTTTATTCACCATTGTTATGTAAACATTGTTTTTGTACTCTTTTATACCATTAATAAAATGATTTAAAATAAAAAGGGAGATGACAAAGGGGTTTTTGCCGTTTCATCAGGTAATGTCACTTGTGCCTGAATTGCATGGCGCCAAACAAGATGCATGTGGTTATATCCCTGTTTTGACATTTGGTTGATTGTGACAAAGGTATAGGGTTTAACAAATACAGGGAGTAACAGATCTCAGTACCCCAACACGGTCACATCTGCCAATGCTGCTCCCTTGCTGGACCCCCGTGTTCTCCTTGTAACTCCCGTGCCTTTCTCCAGTACTTTAGCCGCACGTAGACAGGGGTGCACGTAAAGATCCCGGCTAGCATCCTCCAGAAATAACCCAAGGCTGTAGATCTGGAGCCTTTCGCTGGCACAGTGAGCAGAGTATAGCTGTTACCAAAACCATGAGTCGTGACTACATGTAGGGTCAGAATAGAACTGGTACATACAGTTATACAGTCACACATGGGTCATTTAAATACACAACCCCCCCCCCCCCCGAGAAACTGCTGGGAGACCCAACCAGATCAAAACAGATAAATGGACAAACATTTGACTTTTGGAAGGTGAAACTTAATTAGGTAGACAGTTTAAATTAAACATTACCTAACATTTCTAACGAGGCAGGACGATAGGAATCGGGATAACAGATTACAGTTGGCAGATTTACAACCTATTCAAATAGAAACAGATAAGCACATTCTTGAGACAGAGTAAACTGGGATGTTTATCTTTTCAACAGATAACATATAGACAATAGCATTCTTGCATACTCACAGAATATACCAACATTCTGCACACAGGAGGGCAATAGGCTAATATTAATTATGAGTCCTGCACCCTACAAATATGCCTCCATGCCCATGCACCCAAGTCCAAAATGACTTACATCACATAGGGGTTAAAGGAACTTCTGATCAAGGCAGAAAACCTAAAACAAGTCCAATGAATAGTTAACCATTTCTGCACCTAATAACTCTGAAATGTCAGTGAGGTACAGTAGACATGAGTAGAACTGAGCAATGTCGAGAAGGGAGAGTAAGAGGCACATGGGTTGTGGGAGGGATGAGGAAGATGTACAATTGGAGAGATTGGGATTGTGCAAATGCACAATGCGAGGAAGAAAGATTAGGCAAAGGTGAATCCTTTCCCTTTACAGACACATTTAAATCTTAATTTTGCAACGAAAGTGAGAATAAGTCAATGTACATGTTTATTGAAGAAACAAATTGATTAAAACATGCTTCCTTAGGACATAACATTTAAACCCAAATGGCCAATCATAATACGGTATGTCAATGCAGTTTTGATATGAAAAAATGGAAAATGTAGGTAAAGGCCCTGTATCATAAAATGTCATTGAATTGTTGCAGCAATATATCGAAGTTTTTTTACACGGTTTTTAGAAAACATATACACTATGAACATCCTTCTCTGAAGCGTCGCAGGTATAGTTTCAGCAAAATGAAAGTATCTACGTGGGCACTTCTAAAAATAGCCTTTTCTGGTTCTTTTGGCACATGAGCTGCTTCGTGTCCAGATTCCCGCAGATTTTATTGCAGTCATTCATTCTGATTTAGTTTCTATGGAAACTTTCATTGCGCAGCGTGCTATTACAGCAGTGTGTGCCACTTGTGTATAACTCGGGTGTATTCTTGCATAAACCATGGAGCAGCAGATTGGAGAAGGACAGCATTTGTTTACTAATGTCTTTTTTCCAGACCTGCAAATCAATAAAACTACAAAGAATATGTCTCTAAACTATAATAAATTTTGTTAGAAAGCACTTGGTGTAAAGAAAGCTTCCCTTTTACAAAAATAGCCCAGAAAGGTTGTGAATATTTGTCTTAATTAACTTTTTTTGTACCCGTTCACATTCAGTTGATATCGTGGTAGGGGCAGTGGAATGTTAAGTGCCTAAGGCAGCACCAAGCCTATATACAACTCTTGGAATAACTTGACACCCTGTCAGAAATAGTGAATATATACGTATGTGGAGGTCAGACTTTTAGAACATTTTGTCCAAAGCTAATTCCATCTCCGAAATTTGGATGGACGAAACAAATCATGTCATGAACAGAATTCACAAGAAAACAAATAATCTGATATTTTCTTGTGCACAAGTCTAAACCTATCACAAGGTGAAGGGGGGGTGTAACAGTCTACAGAATGATAGGCTCAGGGGCCAAGTTGTTTCAGAGGAGTGAATGTGTTTTTTAATGATATTCATGTATCCAAGCAGCATTGAATGTATTTATTAATGATACCCATGTATGCAGGAAGCAGTGACTTTGTTTATTAATGATGGGCATGTATCCGGGCAGCAATGATTGTGTTTATTAATGATACCTATGTATCCGGGCAGCAATGAATGTGTTTATTAATGATACCCACAAGGCCACCATCAGCGTGTGATATATACAGGGCAGTGGCGGAACTACCGCCATAGCAACCCACGTGTGCGCTATGGGGCCCAGCAGGGAAGGACTGACGCGGGTTGGTAGGGCCCCTACCGCGGGCCCGGTTTTCATATGCATAGTGCCGTGGGCCCTGCCTCCGTCCAGAAAGATCATTCAAGCCTGCTCAAGGGCCAGGCTGCGCGCCACGTGCTCTGAAACCACCTTGGCGGCAGCACCGCAGCATGCCTGTCACATTCTAAACGAGCAGAGCACGCTGACTTGTCTCCGCCCCCTCACTTGACCTGCAGCAGAAGGAGACGAAAGGGACGAAGGGTGCGGTCCAGGCCAGAGCTGCGTGCAACTGCAGCGTGTGCACAAAAGATTGCTGCCCTGACTGAGTGCCCACGGCCTCAAGTGTATGCCGGCGAGCGGGGAGCGAGGGAGGAAAAAAGATGTCAATTTCAATCAGACACCGATTAGACTATAGCCATACAGGTTGATGAGTTGGTTGAAAAAAATTATTTCCCACATTTTGCTGAGGCCCTTGATTTGTACTTGGTTGTCCTGTAGGCACAAAATGTGTCACTATTGGAGTTTGCATTCCCATGGCACATTGTATTGGTGCTGGAAATCTTACCATTCCATTAGTGGTTTCAATGCTTGGGGGGGATGTGCAAATTTCAATGCTTGGGGGGGATTGAGGAAGATGTGCAAAATTCAATGCTAAGTTGGGGCTGTGGGGGGGTGTCGAATTTCATTGCTTGGGGGAGATGTCAAATTTCAATGCTGGGGGGGTATCAGCATATACAACTGCATATGCCCCAAAATCACCCCAAACTAGGGTAACCCTAAACCCTAGTCCTAGGGGGGTTATTGAGTTTGGGGCATATGCAGTTGTATTTATAAATGCATATATATGTGGCGTGCCGAGAGACACTGCACCACGGTATTTGAACAGTTAACATTGGCGCACTGTCTTGCAGAGCATACAGCAAGATGGTGCAGTGCTGCCACAGTCAATTATCATGCGCGTTTCTGGTGGTTCTGGATTTTCTGGCATTCATTTGCATACAGTGACGTGTGTGCTTCGGCATTCTCTGCCGGATTGCACGCATGCGCAGTGTCCAGCGACTCGGAAACAGCTGATCCGAGTAACTGGAAGTGATGCGGGTTCGTTGATTTTTTTTCCCCTCAGTTTGCTCACTTATCCGAACACCGGTACTGCACATGGCAGTTGCTAATTAGTCCTTGATCCATAGGACTCCATGGTGTGTCACAAAAGTTTTATTGCTGTGGAGCTCTAATACGCTCATACACAGCACACATTACTGTGAAGCTCTGTGATACGCTCATACACACCGCACATTACTGTGAGTTTATTGCTGTGGAGCTCTAAGATACCCTCATACACACCGCACATTACTGTGAGTTTTATTGCTGTGGAGCTCTGTAATACGCTCATACACCACATTACTGTGAGGTTTATTGCTGTGGAGCTCTGTGATACGTTCATACACACCACACATTACTTTCAGTTTTAAAACTAATAAAGAGTTATCTCAGAAGCACTATATTTGAGCAAAGGCTTTCTGGGCTTGCTATCCTAAGCATTGAAAATGCTAGAGTAAAACGGCTGGACCTAAACAGCATTGTGGACACTTTTGCAGAATTGAAGGCACGCAGAAGTGTTTTCTAAGATGTGGGGTTTTGTGAGCATGCAAGTTGGAAGAGTTTTCAAGGTTCACGTGTGGTCTTGTTGCCATAGCCTTTCTTATTTGGGTTAAACCATGGGGTCTATTTATAACCTGTTTTGTGTGGGGGGTAGGTTGCGGGGGGTGTTAGGTTGCGGGGGGACATACAACATTTTGCTATGGGGCCCTGTGATTTATGTTCTGTCACTCACAAATTTCTAAGCATTTAGTTTATTAGAGTACTGTTTCTTTAATTGAGCGGCCATTACTGATGCCATGCAGTACAGTTACTTCCTGGTAGAGCCAGATTCAACCAGCATAGCTACCAGTGAGTCAAGCAGAAAGCAAGCTCCACAGTTCTGTTACACAGGCCTTCTGCTTATAAGTCTGTAAGTAGAACCTTCATGTTTTTAGTTATGTATATATTTTTAGCAACTCAAAGCACTGTTAGATTAGTTTAGTAGTGTTTGATTGTCTTCACATTAAGTTAAACTTCTGTTAGCCAGTAATTTACATCTAGGTAGCATGCCTGTCACTTATTTGTGTAGATTTGCATTCCTAGACTAATATATTGCCATAATTCCGTATTTTCCACAGTTTTACAAAGTTTAAAGATCTGAAAAGTAAAGATACAAATAAAGTTCAGTAAAGACTTTTCTTCAATCCTGCTTCCAGATTTTTATTATGTTAGCTGTCTGCCAAGCTTTGTGCCTCAGACACACTGTGAGGGCAGAACAGTAAAAAGACTTTATACACAGCAGACCTAATCAAAAGAAAAGTGGATTCTTTCTACACATCTATCTCTAACTTCCTCAAGCATCCTGCAAAGTAGTAATCTGTCTCACCATGCAGCACACAGAACAGCATGCTACTCCAGCCATTCCTCAGCTTTCAGATGCAGAGCAAAGCACACTCAGCACACCAAAGACCAGGTCACGGTGCACAAGCTCCACAGTCTCTAGTAAATCAGATCTGACATCAGCTAGTGCTAAAACTGCCAGGTCCAAACACACTAGTTCAAGACACTCAATCTGCTCCAACCTGTCGACGGCGAGTGCTGCTGCCATCAAGGCACGTGCAAAAGCAGAAAAAGCATATGCAATGGCTGCCTATGCAATACGCGAAGCTGAAATGATAAGAGAACAGGGCTACATAGAGGAAGAACAGCATAAGAATGAAGCTGAAACTACTAGAAGAAAAGCAGAGGTAAAAGCATCTCTACATATTCTTCAACACGAGAAAGCAGCTTCAGCAGCAGTAGCAGAAGCTGAAGTTCTCATGAAAGCAGTAGCAGAAGCTGAAGTTCTCATGAATGCGGCAGAAGAAGAGTATAAAGAAACATTCCCTGTCATAGAAGAACAGGTGACACCTCTCAGTGCAATTCATCGTACCAGGGAGTATGTTCAGTTACACACAACCGTGTACACCGATCAACAAACTGACAATGCATTAAAACTATCAAAAGCCCCTCTAGCAGACGGCTACCTAGAATCACCTAAAGTCTGCAAAGCCAAAACAGAGTTCCAACACGACAAGCCAAATGTTTACGAACCCAAAGACCAGTTAGCCAGCTCTTCCAGACATCAAATCAATAACGACACGATTCCTACCCAGGCACACACCAATGTGGGCTATAGGAGAGTTATTTACAATGAGGAAAACACACCATATAACCAGATCAAGCCTGACCTAACAACCCCACCGTCCTATCAGCCACAGCCAAGCCCGGGGTCTGTTCCCAGAGTACGTTCACCTGAGGCAGCTGGAATTTCAGATGTAACGAAGTACCTGATACGCCGTGAAATGGTGAGTTCCGGTCTCCTGAAGTTTGACGACCGTCCTGAAAATTATTGGGCCTGGAAGTCATCTTTCCTTAGCAGCACCCAAGACTTAAACATGACAGACAGAGAAAAACTAGATCTACTCTCTAAATGGCTCGGACCAGAATCTTCCGAACAAGCCAAAAGAATTAGGTCCGTACACGCTCACAACGCAACAACAGGACTCGCTATGGTGTGGCAGAGATTGGAGGAAGGTTATGGATCACCAGAAGTAATTGAAGATGCACTCCTGAAGAAAATTGAAAATTTCCCAAAAGTAACAAACAAAGACAATCAGAAGTTAAGAGAGCTTGGAGACATACTCCTGGAGATGGAATCAGCAAAAAATGGTGGACACCTACCAGGTCTCTCATATCTAGACACTGCACGTGGGGTCAACCCTATAATAGTGAAGCTTCCTTACAACTTGCAAGAAAGATGGGTTACAGCAGCGTCAAAATACAAAGAATGCTATCAGGTGGCATTTCCACCTTTCTCCTTCTTCACTAAGTTCATAACGAACCAAGCGAAAACCCGCAATGACCCAAGCTTTGCCTTTTTGAACCTGGGAAACCCAAACTATAGCAGAACAGAATCACTGCAGCCGAACAGGGAATCAAGGACAACGGTGTCTGTACGGAAGACAGGAGTACCACCTGAGTCTGAATACGTCAACAATAGAATCGCAGAAAAGAAAATTGAAGATCCAGACGATCAGTGTCCGATACACAACAAACCTCATCCTCTGAAAAAATGTCGCGGTTTCAGGACCAAGACAATCGAAGAACGTAAGTCCTATCTTAAAGACCATTACATCTGCTTCAGATGCTGTGCTTCAACTCAACATCTCGCAAAAGATTGTAGGACAGCAATACAATGCAGAGAATGCCACAGTGACAAGCATCTTTCTGCAATGCATCCAGGCCCAGCACCATGGGCAGAGGAGAACGTAACCACCCAAGAAGATCATGGTGGGGAGCAAAAAGAGGACGTAGCACCAGCAATAACGTCAACGTGTACAGAGATCTGCACAAAGACATTTAGTCCTAGATCATGCTCAAAGATATGTTTAGTAAAAGTATATCCTGAAGGTCACAGAGAGAAAACTGTGAGAATGTATGCAGTATTAGATGAGCAGAGCAACAGGTCTTTGGCCAGAACAGAGTTTTTCAACATCTTCAACGATAGTGGAAATCCGGTTTCATATACCTTGAAGACTTGCTCAGGTATTATAGAGACATCAGGGAGAAGAGCAACCAACTATATCATCGAGTCAATAGATGGAAAAACACAGTTGTCCCTCCCAACTCTCATAGAATGCGATACGATACCAGATGATAGATCAGAGATCCCCACGCCCGAAATTGCACGTCGACATCCTCATCTGAGACAAATAGCAGAAAAGATACCAATACTTGACCCAGACTCTGCAATCCTCCTCCTACTTGGAAGAGACATACTGAGAGTACACAAGGTTAGGGAACAGTACAATGGGCTACACAACGCACCATTTGCGCAACGTCTCGACCTTGGATGGGTTATCATTGGTGACGTGTGTCTGGACGGAGTTCACAAGCCAACAAAAGTGAATGTCTACAAAACGAACCTGTTGCAAAATGGACGCACGTCATGTTTGAGCCCTTGTACAAACAACATGCAAATCAAAGAGAGACTAGTCCTCTCGAAGCAACACCAGAAGCATCAGGTCTACATGGCGACTACAGCTTCAACAGAAGATACAGATAGATTAGGGTGCAAGGTGTTCGAAAGAACACAAATTGATGACAAACAAGCATTATCTGTGGAAGATAACCTCTTCCTTGAGATCATGAGCAAAGAAGTCTTCATAGATGAATCAAACAACTGGGTAGCTCCTTTACCTTTCCGTTTACCACGATGTCACCTCCCGAATAACAGAAGACAAGCAATGAAGCGTCTCCTTTCCATGCAATGCACTCTGAACAGAGTGACCCGCATTAGGAAGTCCACCCATCCAGAACAGTGGCATTACATCGGTACAGATAAAAATCCAGCTGACCACGGGACTAGACCTATAACAGCATCTGCCCTACAACACACTAACTGGTTCTCAGGTCCACCCTTTCTAAACAGGAGAGAGAAAGGAAGAGTGCTCAGTCAGAGACCTTTGAACTTATAGAACCAGATGATGACAAGGAAATACGACCACAAGTCACAGCGTTAATTACTAAATCTAC
Organism: Leptobrachium leishanense; assembly: GCA_009667805.1. Taxonomy (NCBI): domain Eukaryota; kingdom Metazoa; phylum Chordata; class Amphibia; order Anura; family Megophryidae; genus Leptobrachium; species Leptobrachium leishanense. The sequence goes on along the minus strand of CM019067.1, from coordinate 173,569,374 downwards.
CGGAGGTAGTCTAGGCACGTACAGGTTTGAAAGATTCTCAAGTTGGAAGTCACTTACTCGAGCAGTAGCAAAACTTATTACTTTAGCCAAATCTTTCTGCAGAGCTACAAACACTGACAAGTGTGATGACAATCATCTCGTACAAGCTAAAATCAACATTATCAGATGTGTACAACAAGAAGTTTTCAAAGAAGACATCAAGTGTCTTACTAAAAGAGAAGAGCTCCCCAACATAGTTCACTTAGAAAACTGAACCCTATCTTGGATGAAAACGGAGTCATGAAAATTGGAGGTCGTATGTCAGCAAGTGACATAACTATTGAGGAGAAACATCCCTACATAATACCCAAGAACCATCACCTTTCGTTGCTATTGATAAGACATTATCATGAACAAATTGGTCATCAGGGACGCCACTTCACTGAAGGAGCAGTCCGGTCATCTGTATTCTGGATTATAGGAGGTAAACAACTAATCTCCAATGTAATTCATAAATGTGTAATTTGTAGAAAAATTAGAGGAAAACTTGAAGAACAAAAGATGTCAGACTTACCCATAGATAGACTTACTTCGGAACCACCATTCACGCATGTTGGATTAGATGTCTTTGGTCCTTGGAACGTCTCCTTTCGTCGGACCAGAGGACACAGCACAGGGAGTAAGCGTTGGGCCGTTCTGTTTTCTTGTATGAGCACTAGAGCAGCACACATAGAAGTGATTGAGTCCTTGTCTACGTCAAGCTTCATCAATGCCCTGAGAAGATTTATTTCTATCCGAGGACCCGTAAAGCAACTTCGCTCTGACTGTGGTACGAACTTTGTAGGAGCTTGCAAGGAACTGAAGATTAACACGGAAGGCTCTGAGATGGATACTTACCTTCAAGAACAAGGATGTATTTGGACCTTTAATCCTCCGCATGCATCACATATGGGAGGAGCTTGGGAAAGGATGATCGGAGTCGCTCGTCGTATTCTAGATGCCTTGCTTCTAAAAGCTACCTCTACACGTCTTACACATGAAGTCCTGACCACACTCATGGCTGAAGTCATGGCCATCATGAACGCTCGACCTTTAGTTCCAGTATCCACAGATCCTGAAATGCCAGAAGTATTGACACCCGCGATGCTTCTGACTCTGAAAGTCAAAACAACAACGGCACCTCCTGGAGATTTTGAACTCAAAGATCTTCATACCAAGCAGTGGAAGCAAGTGCAGAGTCTTGCAGACACATTCTGGAGACGATGGAGACAGGAATATTTAGTGACGCTCCAGCCACGCAGGAAATGGCAAGCTGACAAGCCTAACTTACAAGTCGGAGACGTTGTCTTACTGAAAGACACTCAAGTTCATAGAAATGAATGGCCTGTTGGACTTATTATCAAAGTTGTACCTAGTGTTGACAACAAAGTTAGAAAGGTAGAAATTAAAGTCATGAAGGAAGGTACTCCAAAAGTTTATTTTAGGCCTGTTTCTGAAGTTGTCTTACTTCTCAAAAAGGATACATAGTTGCATAATGTTATTATCCAAAGTGGGGAGTGTTCTGTCACTCACAAATTTCTAAGCATTTCGTTTATTAGAGTACTGTTTCTTTAATTGAGCGGCCATTACTGATGCCATGCAGTACAGTTACTTCCTGGTAGAGCCAGATTCAACCAGCATAGCTACCAGTGAGTCAAGCAGAAAGCAAGCTCCACAGTTCTGTTACATAGGCCTTCTGCTTATAAGTCTGTAAGTAGAACCTTCATGTTTTTAGTTATGTATATATTTTTAGCAACTCAAAGCACTGTTAGATTAGTTTAGCAGTGTTTGATTGTCTTCACATTAAGTTAAACTTCTGTTAGCCAGTAATTTACATCTAGGTAGCATGCCTGTCACTTATTTGTGTAGATTTGCATTCCTAGACTAATATATATTGCCATAATTCCGTATTTTCCACAGTTTTACAAAGTTTAAAGATCTGAAAAGTAAAGATACAAATAAAGTTCAGTAAAGACTTTTCTTCAATCCTGCTTCCAGATTTTTAAACTTTGTAAAACTGTGGAAAATACGGAATTATGGCAATATATTAGTCTAGGAATGCAAATCTACACAAATAAGTGACAGGCATGCTACCTAGATGTAAATTACTGGCTAACAGAAGTTTAACTTAATGTGAAGACAATCAAACACTACTAAACTAATCTAACAGTGCTTTGAGTTGCTAAAAATATATACATAACTAAAAACATGAAGGTTCTACTTACAGACTTATAAACAGAAGGCCTGTGTAACAGAACTGTGGAGCTTGCTTTCTGCTTGACTCACTGGTAGCTATGCTGGTTGAATCTGGCTCTACCAGGAAGTAACTGTACTGCATGGCATCAGTAATGGCCGCTCAATTAAAGAAACAGTACTCTAATAAACTAAATGCTTAGAAATTTGTGAGTGACAGAACACTCCCCACTTTGGATAATAACATTATGCAACTATGTATCCTTTTTGAGAAGTAAGACAACTTCAGAAACAGGCCTAAAATAAACTTTTGGAGTACCTTCCTTCATGACTTTAATTTCTACCTTTCTAACTTTGTTGTCAACACTAGGTACAACTTTGATAATAAGTCCAACAGGCCATTCATTTCTATGAACTTGAGTGTCTTTCAGTAAGACAACGTCTCCGACTTGTAAGTTAGGCTTGTCAGCTTGCCATTTCCTGCGTGGCTGGAGCGTCACTAAATATTCCTGTCTCCATCGTCTCCAGAATGTGTCTGCAAGACTCTGCACTTGCTTCCACTGCTTGGTATGAAGATCTTTGAGTTCAAAATCTCCAGGAGGTGCCGCCCCTGATACAGGGAGTAATGCTGAGGAAGCCAGAGAATAACTAGCAATTCAAAAGTCACTTGTTACTCTTCTCACTTGCAGGCAGTATCAGAGGGGAAAAAATACAGGCTTCAAAAACTGATGTTAAGTTACTTTGCATCAACAAAATTCCTACACACAAAAATTTATAACTTCAAAAAATCAATATTTGCTACAGTCCCCTGGTGAAGGAGGGCACAATCCACTGCCTCCTCAAACTGCCAACTGAAGGCCATGGAGAACACAAAGTTGGATGTCCTTGTGCCAACCCTCTAAGATTGTGTACACACAGTAGCCATTAGCAGCCCCCTTAATATTATGAGCTGCTAAGATAGCAGCAGACTCATAATAGAGCTTGTAATGCTTAACAGCTCACAACATCTTTTGGCATTTGACGCTCTTTACACCTGCTCAGTCAGTACAGGGAACAGTAAGTCCACAAACTACAATTCTCATTTTACTAGTGGATTTAGAATAGTGTCGGAAGTGGGCAATTTCTAAGTTTTATTGTAGTAAGTTGTGCAGAATGCTGAAAATACACAGTTGCACATGCAGTAGTTAGTTTTTGATGCACGTATGAAATCTCTTAACCCCTTAACTCCCAAGACTGAGATAACTCGGGTCATCAAAGGCACCATCAGGTCCCTGATATCAAGTGATCTGCAGCTGAGCAGAGCAAAAGCAGATGAAGTTCATTTGTTGCAATTAAATTTCTTTGCTTTTGGGCTCCAGAACGTGCCCCCAAAGTTTTAGCTGTGTGGGCATAATGCCCAAGGTGCTAAAACTGTATAAAATTGGCTAGGGAATGTCTTGATATCTCAGGCTTTCCCCATGCCATACACGGGAGCCAGGGGCTGCAGTTTTAACTGCAGTATCTTCATTTTTCCTGCAGATGGTGATTTCTGCCTGCCACACACAGTTACAAGCATATTTAAAGCCCCAACAAGTTCCGAAGCGCTGCACAATGGGAGAGACAGAACAAATAAGCATACACATTACACACACAGAACAGTAGGAGAGAGGACCCTGCTTGAGAGCTTACAATCTAAGACTAATACACTGTAGGTCATTACACTAAGGAATACATTGGGAATGTTACCAAATATTTCTTACTACATACAGGGTTATTCAGAGAGCGTGAAAAGCAGGAGAATGACTGAAGAATGAAAAATTCTAGGTCAAAATAGCCGATTTGGAAAGTGAGATGAAAGGGAGAATTTTTCTGGTTTGGCTATTTTGACCTAGAATTTTTCATTCTCCAGTCATTCTCCTGCTTTTCACGCTCTCTGAATAACCCTGATAACTAAAATGATTTTTTTAAAAAAAAAAAGCATTCATGTGACGGACAGCTGAGCTTTAGCTCAGTTGCAAGATCCTGAGAGGTGTTCTATATATTGTGCTAGAAAATTTGCAAGCAAATACATTATATTAAATAAAACTGCCCCACCTCTCACATATAAGTTCCATTTATTTTACATAGAGGTCTATGCTGTCAGCAGACCTATATGATAAGGATTTAGTTACATGAGAAAACTGAACATACCTCTGACGATTGGCTTTCATCCTCCCCATGCTACCCACATCATTCATATTAATGCCACTTAAAGATAAACAAAATATTTACTGTTGAGCAGATCACATATATGGGTTTTATACTCAGATCATGTAAGAGTGCATGACAGATTTTGTTCCTTCCATGTACTTTTTTTTACAGGAGTCCTTTACTAAACATTGAAACATTGAAGTATTGGGTGAGACACAACACAGAAAAATATTACATTTTCTTAATTCATTGGGGCATCGGTCTCTGTATGAATTTTGTGTTGCATAACAGGGGACAGTATTTTTCCCATTGTCAATATTTTTTACAGAAAGCAAAAATAATACGTGTTTCTCAAAAAAAATTGGTAGTACAAGATAATTTCTATTAAAAATTGCACAGTTGAACATAAATAACACATTAAAGACATTAACCAGTGTGTGAGAAATGTATGCATATGGCTGGTTGGTGATCTATAGTATATGGATGCCCAGGTTGCAACTTTAAGGTATGCATTATTCAGGATCAGCTGATACAGAGTCTTGAACCTATACCATACAAAAAAGGAAATCCTGGGGCCTCAGCAAGCTTGGCGTCTTCCCTGACTGCTCCAAGGTTATGGAGCAAACAGAGAGTGAATGCAGAGACTCCTGGACTCAATGTCCACGGACCCCTACTGTCCACCTGTCCGGCTCTCCAGACACTCGCTCATCAAGATCGGCCCGGCCTTCGAATCACTCCAGATGCCATGAGCAGCCGATCCGTTCTTTTCGATCCAGCAGATGGATTTCGGATGGCCGCTAAGTGTTTTCCCAGGTTAGATGGTTGAGGCTCTGAATGAAACACCAGGCAAGCTGTACGTTCAAACAGGAGATCCTTTGTAGTGCAGAGAACAAACATCAGGCAGGCTGTATGTAGGTTCAAACAGGAGATCTCCAACTCGGGTGCTCGCTATTCAGTGACTGCCCTACCTCCACCAGGAGTCACTGCCAAGGCCATACCAGTGGGAGTTTCGCTGCTCAGCATGTTTCGGACTCGGGGTTCTGATCGACTTGAAAACGATAATCCCTGGAAAATGCAGAGCTCGGGTCACGATCCCAATCTTGATCCTAGGGACAGGATGAGGACATTGTTACTATAGATTTTTTTAACTTAATTCAATGAAGTGGTTGATCTATAGAATTACAATTATTTCTAAAACGCCAAGATATTCCGCAGTGCTGATTAAGCTGGACTATGCAATCTAACCTATCCACACATTTGTAGAAAAGATTGGATGGATTAGAAAATACAAGACAATTTATATAATTTCCTTCTGTACCTTTTATTAAATTATATTCATATAACCATAACCAGTCCTAACACATGACGCCTACCATACGAGTAGCTGTCATTGTATCTCCTACATTACCGTGAATTGAAGCTGACTGTGGAATATTCACATTGACATGCCTTTATTAGAACCACTTTCATTTTAATCATCCCTACCATTAAGGTTAAGTGTAGGGAATTGAGATGTAGCACAAATTGGACGATATACATGTGAAATTTTTACATACTGTAAATCAAAGTAGAAGCCAGATTAAGATACATTTTTATTAATTTCAAACACAAAAAGAGATTAATCAAGAGTAGATGGATAGAAATGGTATTTTTTTTCTTTATAATAAACATTTTGTTATCAGCACAAAGGGGTAATTATATTATAGAGGTGAGACACTAAGCACTGTTGTTTTATTGAAATAATGTTGGATTTACTTTGGCAAACTACAGTGAGTTCACCATTTAACCTCCCTGGCAGTCAAATGTTTTCAAAAATGTTGTGTCTAAAAGCGTCTAATTTTTTTTCGACAGAAAACGTGTTGTTTTATATAGTAAGTCTGTAATAATTAGGAATAGCTCACTGAAATCCGTGCAAATAAGATCTTCAAACCATATATCTATACAGTGAAGTCAAGTCTTAGAATGTGTACGGTCTGTTTCTGATCTGTTAGTGCCACCTAGTGGCCGTTCATGAGCAATTCATGCTGTAAGATATAAATCTCTTTTACAGTTTGCTAATTTGCTGCCTGGTCCCGCCCCCCTGCATCGTGTGACTCGCAGGGAGCCTTACCAGGAAGCATGTCACCGTGATCACACTGCGGGGGACAGCGAGGGAGCGCAGGAGGAGGTGAGTATGCAGCCCGAGTGTGGCTTGGGGTTACCGTTCTCGGTAGTGAAATTTAACCCCGAGTCACACTCGGGAATACCACCAGGGAGGTTAAGGAACTTCCGCCATGGTACGCCTTAGTATTCAAAGCTGCTACTGTGGTGGAAAGATCGTAAATGGACATAAGCCACCAATGACTCCCTTTATGAAACAATAACGGTAGTACCATTGTTTACTATTGTTCACCACTGTTTGCATCAACGTCGCCTACCATTGTTGACTTTTCCTTCTATGACTACCCAAGATCACCATAGTTGCAAAAAATGCAGAGAAACAACAGTACAGTGCTTAGTGAATAACCTCTTAAGACTGAACATCAGAGTGTAGTTGTTATCTCATCATAAAATATACCAAACAAAACTAAAAAATATACCTCTATGCTCTTAGTAGCTCCATATTACTGGCTCTTTTGTGAAGTTATGCCAAATTCAGTCAATATATTTGCTCTCCATTAATCAATAATGGCCTGTCCTTGGATCTCCAAAAATAAGCAGTTGTAGTTCTGTAGAATTGATACCATTCAATGTTAATTTTGGCAGGAAATTGTAATTTAGGTTTAGTCATATAGTCTTCTGACTAAAAAGCCATTTAGTTTTAGTGATATTTTAGTTGCCTGAATTGTTTTAGTTTTAGTCTAGTTTTAGTCGACTAAATGACACAAGATTTTAGTCGACTAAATATAAAGGATAGTTAGAAACTAAAATCTAATGTTTTTAAAGTGTATTCTGCATTATTTAGGCATGTATCTAGAATTTCCAAACTCGTTATATGCTCCTGGAGTAACATCTTATCTGAAAATATATAATTTGTCGTTTTTCTCTTACTGGAGATTAGTTCTGATTGGATCAGTTTGCAAATAGCCCCTCACTAACATTTTAGTTTAGTTTTTAATAGTCGACTAAAATGTCAATGGGATTTTGTCATAAATTTAGTCGTCATAACTTTTATTTTTATTACATTTATTACATTTCAGTCTAGTTTTAGTCACAAAAATAATTTTGTCAACTAAGTCTTTGACGAAAATTATTAGTCACCGAAATTAACACTGGTGGCACTAGTTATAGTAGTGAGTGTGGTCCATTTGACCACACATTTTAATTTGGTGCTTGTAGCAAACACATATTCTACACTTGAAGAACACACAGGTTATGCAATGAAATATCAATTTATTTAAAAATAAGGCAAGCGTTTCAATTCACATAAGCCTCATTAACCATGTTGTTTAAAAAAAAAAGACATCTTTCAAACCTGATATGTGACTAAACAGGAGATGTGTATATGTATAAATCAGGAGGGCTGCACTCAGCTGTTACTTACAGGGTTATTCAGTGAATATCGATATGGCCCCGACATGGCACCGAACAGTGAATTTCCCTGTACAGTGCATTTTCGTGGCCAAATTTTGGCAAATTGACAGCAAAATACAGTGCCTGTTTGACGGCAGTGAAATCCCCATAGAGAAGCAGTGGTTAATCTATTCACAGAACACCGAACAGCAGAGAAATGTCAGTGAAATGCCCTGATGTTTGGTGCTTTCATTCGGCAGGTATAATCATGCGAATCCCATAGGTTTCAATGTTAAAAATATTCCTGTTTTTATTCAATATCTTAGAAAAAGTTTTTTCTTTTAATCTGCAGCAAAAAAATTCTTTACTTATTTTTTTAGGCATTTTTTGTGATTTTTTTTTTTTCTTCAGCAATTTTTTTTTCGGTTTCTTTTTAAATAGCAGTTTTTCTTTTTTCTGTAACAGACCTTTTTATTATTATTATTCATAGGACCTTATATGTTAATTCCAGACATTTTCGTCCAGTAGTTTTTTTGCAAACTGCATTTCAAACTTGACACTTCCAATCGTGTCGTTTGTTTGTTTTTTTAACCCATCTGGCGGCTTTTCGGCTTTTTTTCTGCGGCTGGTCGGCTCTGTGTCTCTGGCGACTTGTAGGCTGCTTTTGGTGGCTGTCTGGCGGGTTTGAGGCGGTTGTCCGGCGGCGTGTTTGGGGCTCTGTGCCCCAAACACACAGAGAGGAGCTCTGTGCCCTGGGGACAGTCCATTCATCCAGTCATGGCCCTTCTGACCAGATAATGAGCTCTGCCCATAGAAAGCAATGAGAGAGTACATCCGAGATCTTCTTTGTGTGTGGTTTATAGGATCGGATCCAATCTGATAATTTATATAAAAACCAGAGCAGACTCACTGAAATTTATTGGATCTGATAATTTCGGTGGCTTTTCCACGCACTTCATGGACCCTTCGGTGAATGCTGATTCCCCGAAGTGCAACGAAATTTCGGTGCTCACTGACTAACCCCTTTAGTATAATGTGCGGGTGCGTCTCGTCGAGACAAACAGACACAGTACACCAAGGGGAGAGCACTCTATTCCACAAACTACACCATCACAAACTTCACAAAACTTAAAGACATTCATGCTTTTCATAGGTTTAACAAGATTTTACACTTTTATGCATTTTTCTACAAAAAACATTCAAAACCCAACTAGGTAATAAATTTTGGGCGTTTAGCTCACAAAATAGGATCATATCTTGAGTAAGCCTGTCACAGTGTCAGACTTAATCAAGATATAATAACATTTTATGAACTAAACTCCTATCATTTATTACCTAGTTACGGTGCGTAAAAATTTGTATAAAAATGTAAATCTTCTTAAACTTTGGAACATTGAAAACTGTGAATGTCTTTAAATTTTGTGAAGCTTTGTGATGGTGTAGCTTTAGTAATGGAGTGCTCTCACCTTGGTGTACTATATATATGTATATAATTATATAATTGTATATTAAGTATGTAGGTTTGATGTTAGATTGCGAAACATATGTGTTATCGATGCAATTTCTTGTAAAAGAGCTCTGTGTTAGTACAGAGTGTAAGTATGATCTACTCTCGATCCAGTCCATTAGTTGGGGAAAGACACAATGTTTTCCTTGTGCTGGCAAACCATCTATCTTGAAGTGAATGCAATCTCTCCAGGGTTATGGCTCAGTGTCTTTATTATCCCCTACAGAGTGTTTATGTTGAGCTGCTGAACAGTCTTGATATCAAGTGGGCTCATTAACTCCCCTTGTGAATTCATCGCAGGCCCCGTGTAGCCCGAGCAGACCTCATCCAACATTCTATTTTTTCTGCAGGTGTACACAGCATCTGCAGATGTGTGCCTCATTAATTGTACTTTAATATTTATAGCCCTCTCTGCACAAGATGAACGGAGCAGTTAATGTTACCTAGAGAATGTTCTTTTACATTGTGGACATTTGTAGAAAAAAAGTAAATGTTGCTGATTAATATAATTAACAAGACTTTTTTTTTTCCCCCACTCCAAAAAAAAGTCCATCATTTCCATGGATACATAACAGTAGAAGAAGGAGGAAAATGGCCTATTTTAATCAGATGGATTCCGTGAAAATAAACGGAGTCATTGAAGCTAGTGGTGCATTTCAATTGTAACTACCAGGCACCAGTTCCTCTAGGCTGATTAATCGACAGTGAAAGAGATTGGAATAATATCAAAATGATCTGATGTAGTCGAGCATTAGGCACAGTTTTTTTCTGTTAGTCACTTTTTCTCTAATGTTTTATTATTTACAACACTATTTTATTTATGCTTTTTTTTTGTTTTTTAACTAAATGTTGTGTAAGAACCTGATGCAAGTTAATACTTTTATTCTGTGTATCTGTGATAAAGGTTTTAGCACTATATAACTGTGTGGTCTCTGCCATAATTTAGAGGGACGATACTAGAATGATTGTGTATGTGCACTTGAATATTCTTTGTTGTATATTATATCTGCCGAACTGTTTTCATTGGTTCAGGTTGATTGCACACCACACACAGGGGAAAAAAAAATAAGCAAGCATTAAAAACAGAGCAAAACATTTAGACACATCCAGGGGTTATGTTACTTGTTGATGTATTAGGCCATCAAACACTGCAAGAAAAGGGATAACCTGCAGGATACAAGATCTGAAGGGTCAAGATCAACACACCGGAAAAAAATTTGATAAAATTAATGTAGTGGGGCTTTAGGGGTTGGGTTATGTCCTTGACACTGCGGATTTGACTCTTTTTTTTTTTTTAATGGAACTTGGAATATTTTCCCCAAATATGTCCGACACCATTAATTTCACATTAATATAGAAACATAGAAAACATAGAAACATAGAAAAATGTTAGCAGATAAGAACCTTTCGGCCCATCTAGTCTGCCCAATTACATGGATACTTTACCTGGATTTATCTTTTGTTTAGGATAGCCTTATGCCTATCCCATGCTTGCTTAAATTCAATCACTGTTTTGGCCTCTACCACTTCAACTGGAAGGCTGTTCCATGTATCCACCACCCTCTCAGTAAAATAATATAGCTGCATTCAAGGTTATTGTTTTTTCCCACTTCTGATAATTGCACGAAAGTTGCCGTCCGGGTCTACCCGCACATATTAAATCAGGGATTTGCAAAACAAGCTGTATATTGACAACTTCACTCCATCTTCCGACCTTAAAAGGGAGTGCACTTGCACTTACTCATTTGCACATGGACTCTTTGACTAGCACATACTTGTCAGTTTCCCAATTCTCTTATGCGCTTTGTGCTACAGACAGAACCACCGATTGTACGTAAGAACGATCTTTCTACTTTCAAGCACAATCCAATTCATAAAATCTTTCTAGATCATAGCTGGCCATAAGATGACAGTAGCTGTAAAGCAGTTTCCCTTGAGCGTATGTTATGATGGAAACTATTGCTAGCGGCCAGACTATTCTTAAAATGCAGAGGTGTTAAGGGATATATCTCAGCCTCCATGGAACAGATAGACTATCTTCCAAATGGTGAGATTGATCCTGGTCCAGGCAGAGCTCCTCGAAACTGTTGAAGCCTGGTAAATCATAATAACTACAGTAAACGTAAAGGAGAGCATACTTTTTTTTGCAATATCAGATTAATAATTCATTCATTCAAGACTATACATATGACTCTGCAGCAGTGGTTCCCAAACCTGTCCTTAAGTACCAATAATAGGGCAAAAAATTTTTTTGCGAGGGTTTACCCTTGTTCAGCGGCTGGTCAGCTTTTTTCGGCGGCGTCCAGCAGCCGGTCGGCTTTTTCTGGTGGCGTTCGGAGTCTTGTTTGGGGGATCGTCAGCTGGTTTCTGTGGTTTTTCAGTGGCGTTCAGTGGTTTATCAGAGGTGCTTGGCGGTTTTTCGGATACATTCAGCAGGTTTATCGGCGGCATTCGGCAGATCCATTCAGCGCATATCGGGGACCCTGTGGAGAATGCTGAATTCACTGCAAGGTTGGCGACTTGAGCTCATCGAAGTGTGCCAAAAGAAAGAGCACGAAGATTTTGGTTCTCCCGCAGGTGGAACGCTGCAGGAACGCTGGGGCTGCTAACAGCATGGTCGAGTCCTCAAGAGCGCGGTGCACCCGGCTCCGTATAACGCGATAGTGCCCTGTGCGAGGCCGCCTGTGTGCTTGAACGTAGCTCTCGTTGGACTTGCTGCTGCTGCAAGTCTCGCGAGACTCAGAGCCGCGTTGAAGCATGGGAGGCGGCCGCGTGCAGAACACGCGATAACGTGACATAGCATGGTGGTGAAGGAGATTGTGGCGCCTCTGTGACCGTTGCCTCAGGCGGCGCTGCAGATTGTCAGAGCCCAGTGCGGCCAGCCCACACAGAGAGGGAGTATAAACAGCAGCCTGCTGCCTGAGGAGGAGGATTTACACGGCGTCTGGGACAGAGAGAGACAACAGGGAGGAGAGACAGAATGGCTTCCTGCCCTCTGGAGCACGCAGGAGCTGCTCATAGGTAAGAAGCTGCTCTCTGGGGCCCTGACATGCGGACATGGACCCGCCACCCACCCGAAGCTGGGCTGCAAGGGGCTGTGAGGGGGCTAACACTGTACAGAGGGGGGGCTGTTAGGTGGCTAACACTGTACAGAGGGGGCTGTGAGTGAACCGAGTCTGACAAGGTACAGAGGGGGGGCTGTGAGGGAACCGAGTCTGACAAGGTACAGAGGGGGGGGCTGTGAGGGAGCGGAGTCTGACAATGTACAGAGGGGGGGCTGTGAGGGAGCGGAGTCTGACAATCTACAGGGGGGGATGTGAGGGAGCTGAGTCTGCCAATGTACAGAGGGGGGGCTGTGAGGGAGCTGACATTGAACAGAGCCTCCCCTCTGTAGAGGGTCAGCTCCCTCACAGCCCCCTCTGTTGGTATACACAATTCTGGGCTCTGCTGCTGCTGGTATACACAATTCTGGGCTCTGCTGCTGGTATATACAATTCTGGGCTCTGCTGCTGGTATACATAATTCTGGGCTCTGCTGCTGGTATACACAATTCTGGGCTCTGCTGCTGGTATACACAATTCTGGGCTCTGCTGCTGGTATATACAATTCTGGGCTCTGCTGCTGGTATACACAATTATGGGCTCTGCTGCTGGTATATACAATTCTGGGCTCTGCAGCTGGTATACACAATTCTGGGTTCTGCTGCCGGTGTATACATTCTGGGCTCTGCTGATACATATAATTCTGGGGTCTGCTTGTTATATACAATTCTGGGGTCTGTGCTGGATATATAATTCTGAGGGGTCTATGCCTGGTTACACATGATTCACGGGGGCGGGGCAGGTGTATATATACATCCTTTTTTTTCATCTTCAGGTAATGGGGGTTGTGGAATTCTTGGGTGAGTTCCCTCACTTTTTTCCCCAGGACTTGACCCCTGGGTGCATGCCTCAGACAATTGAGGTCAAAAGATAAGCCAAAGGTCACACACAGATAGAAGCAGTTGGGAACTCCAGATAGTTTATCAGAGAGAAACCACTATCGAGCACCTTTAACTCTGTGAAGGGGGTTTAAATAGGGCCACATGTCTGAGGACACACTCTGGCCCCATCCCTCTCTCTTCCCATACCTTTATATGGCAGAAGGGGAGTGATGGCCATGGGAGGGGCAAATCTACCGCTCCTAGTGCCAACCAGTCATGGCCCCTTGCCGAGGGCACCGGCCATCCTCTGGCACACCACTTGGCCCGCAGGATTCGAGGTGACCCTCGATGTGGGCCACATAGAGAGAGAGCACCGGGCGAGCGGCCCGGCCTACATGGCCTAGAGGAACGTGGCACAAGTCGTGAGGAGCCTCGACACGGCCAGCCGCTCAGCGGAGCAAGGGGGACCCGTGGCTGAATCCTGACAAATGTTAATGATGTTTACAACATCATGTGACAGGTTTATTTCTTTTTTTATAATTCAAAGTTTATTTAAATAAGTCAATACAATAACGACAGGCATAGCATATAAAAAGAGGATAATACAGCAATATAAGGAAAGATTGGCAATGTTCAGAGCCATAGGTGAAAGGAGCAAATTAATAGAACAAACCTCTCGGTGAACTGGAGCAAAAACATACATTTGTGACAGCTTTACTTTGAACAATCTCTTAGAAATCCATAGAGGATGCTGAATAAAGGTTAAGAAGCTTATATACACTATCAGAAAAATGGGACAATAGGTTTATTGTATTCCAAAATGACAACTGGACACTTTTTTTGTGTCATCTCTGATTTGAAATACAAGAAAAAAGAACATCTTAATGGAATGAAGTATTTTTTTCCCCTAGTTGTGTTTCTATGGGTGTTTAAACATTTATATTAATATTAATCTGTTGTGGAGGACAACGCATCCAGAATGAAACTACTTGGGGGTATAACCTCATTCTCTTATTCGTTGTATACTTACTGCATTGGGTGCAAAAGTAAATAATGTGAAAGTGGATGTTGCAAGACTCCATATTTCATGGTAAATAATAATTGATTGCAAATGAAATGGGTCCACAAGTTACAAAATACTCATCTCTGTAAACAATTCTTCTGATGATAATTATGTATAATGATTAAGGCTACATCTGCTTAAAGCGCTTGATTAACTCCTTGAAGTTATAAAATACATACAGGGTTATTCAAAGAGATCCGAATTGTGGCCGAAAGGTAACCGAACAGTGAAATTCAGCATACGGATACCTTTCCTGGCCATTCGGCTATTTAGAGAGCAGGCAGTTCGCCAAATCCTGGCGAATTGCCTGCACATACGGTGTCTGTTCGAGGGCAGTGAAACCCCCATAGTGAAGCAATGCTTCATCTATTCAGAGAACAAAAACCAGCAGTGAAAAGTTGCCGAATTTCCCTGCTGTTCGGTGGTTTCATGTGGCAGATTTATTCAGGCGAATCCTATAGGTTTCAATGTTAAAAATATTCCCGTTTTAATACAATATATAATAAACCGTTGATTATAATATTCTGCAGTAAAAAGTTTCTTTATTTTTATTTTTTTTAGGATCATTAGGCACTTTTCGGGATTTTTTTTCCCATTTTTTTTTTTAAATGTTCTTTTCTATTTTCTTTAACAGCCCTTTTTATTATGGAAAAAGAAAACCCAAAGGTTTTAGTGTGGAGGCGCTATATAATTTAGATCGTTAGCAAAGTAATATACTTTTAAGCAGCTCACTAGTTGACTGTATCCTTCACTCCAAAAATAGAATGCAGAAAAAATCACTATACAGTGAAATAGGAGAGCTAAAAGATTAGACAGAGATCACATGTATATTAATATATTAAACGGAAAGAAAAAACAAAAAAAGTCTATTTTTCTTTCTTTCCCTTGTTCTTATTTCTTTCAGTGGAATTATAGATCTGTTAAATGCCATCAAATTCTAAAAAAGACAAGGGGAGAATCTCATTGCATAGTATTATATATACACCAGATAAATCAGAAAGAAATGAGATTTCCACTCACAAACAGGGAGTCTGCGAGACTCCAAATGTATGCCTTTAAGCCTCTTCTGGGGGGCTCCACCCATCAACAGGAAAAGAGATTCACAATCCTTTTTCTTCCAGGCTTGATAGTAGCTTTAGACCGGAAGTGTATTATGATCTCAAGACAGAAATCAATAATAGCATAATACTGTAAATTAAATAAGGATAAGAAATCAAAAAAGGATTACACTCACGTGTTACAGAGCCTCTATTGAAAGTGGCTCTGTATAGGCGCCTGGGACCACTTATCAGAGGGGGTCCATCCTCGGTATTTGATTTCCGCTGGAACACAGCTCCGCCGCAAAACGGTGCAACCCAATGCACATGGATGTACCAGGTACAAAGGTGCGAGGATGTAGGATGTACAAGGTATAAAAATACAAAAAAAATATTAAAAATATTTTAAAATAATTTAAAATAAATATAGGGGGCCAAATGCAAAAAACAGTAAAATTTATTTAATAACAAAACACCAAAATAGAGTGTGTATAGTTCGAGACGCGTTTCACCTACTACTGTAGGCTTCCTCAGTCAAAAAAGGCCCCCAGGGGCCATCTTACCCCTTATATAGTCTGTGTCCATGTAAAAAACCGCATGTATTCGGCGTGCGGTTCACCTGCGTTCCACCTGTGATTGGTTGACTTCCGTATGACGTATTTCCGTTTTCGGATCTTCAGGCGGATGTTTACGAATTTTCATTTCGTTTTCATTATAAAATCGTTCGAATCTCCGATTATCCTATCACAGCGGCAATTTCTCTTTTAGACATGAAATCGTTCGGATCTTAACTTTCGACTATCAGAACGACCAATTCGAACGAAAAATCGGAAAAAACAAACATATATATAAAAAAGATATAATATTTATACCCAGCATATTACCTGAACATATAATATTCCCAGCTGGTCGAATCTCATAGCAGTCACCTCTAATAATCAAGATAGAAACTACATAATTAGATGGTCAGTAATCAGCATAGAATCATAGAAAGTCTATATTTATGCATAACCCAGGTTTTTTGACCAAAACAGGTCATATGACAGGGATAAACGTTAAACCTACAAAAGTAGGCTATGTCTAATGATATTATCTAAAATTAATCTCCAATTGGTTATCAGGAGGGTAAATATACGGACACACAGAGATCATAAAATATAAAAAACAAACAAATAGAATCATAAAAAATGGCAGACTTCGAAGTCTACATTCATTCCTCTAGGGACCATAGTGTCTAAAACAAAAATCCATCTCATCTCTGTTTTAATTAATTTCTCAATCAAATTATCTCCTCGCCAGTTCTTTCTAACTTTTTCAATTGCCCAGAATTTAATCCCTCTTGGATTGCATTGATGATTATCTCTAAAATGTACTGAAACATTATGTTTTGCGTATCCTCTCGTAATATTACATAAATGTTCATTAATTCTAATGTAGAGAGCTCTCGAGGTCTGACCTACGTACTGTAATCCACATGGGCATTCCAGTACATATATCACATGGGTGGACAGACAGGTAATAAATTCTTTGATTTTATATTGTATTTTTTCAGAAGATTCAAAGTTCTTAATTAATCTCTTATTATTGCCAGTTTTTCTACATGAAATACAATGTCCACAACCATAGAAACCTGGGAGTAGACCAAACAGATTCTTGTCTTTTATCACTTTATCATCTCTCTGATGATTATGAACCAACTCCATTTTAATTGGTTTGCTTCCTCTATAGATAATTCGAGGTTTCTCCGGTAAAATTTTACTAAGGATAGGATCTCTTTTTAGAATGGGCCAATATTTTACTATTGATTTTTTAATTTTCCTATTATTGGTATTGTAATCCAGAATGAGAGGAACGTCTTCTCCTAAATCTTTTTCTCGTTTTTTATATTTCAGGAGAGTTGTTCTATCCATATTTTGGATTTCTTTTCGAGTATTATTCAGGATATCCTCTCTATAGCCCTTTTCTTTAAAGTCCTCAATCAGTTTCTCTGATTGAATGAGAAATTGTTCAGTGTCAGTGCAATTTCTTATAACTCGCAACATCTGGCTTTTCGGTATCGCCTTTAGCCAAGGTGAATAATGGTCGCTTTCAATAGGTATATAGCTGTTTACATTAACCTCTTTAAAATAGGTCTTGGTCTTAATATTTCCTCCATCCACATAGATATTGAGGTCTAAAAAATTAACCTGTTGCTTACTGATAACTGAATCCAATTTTATTCCCAATAGGTTCTGATTAAGGTGAGCTATAAACTGTGAAAGACTATCCTCATCACCCTTCCACACAATCAGAATGTCATCTATATAGCGCCTATAGAGGACGAGGTTCCGCCCCCAGCCATGCCCCGCCCAGACCACACTGGATTCCCAGTGGGCCATAAAGAGGTTGGCATAGCTGGGGGCAAACCTCGTCCCCATGGCCATACCTTTTAACTGTAGGAAAAAATTCCCATCATACCAAAAGTAATTATTATTCAAAATTAATTGTATACCCTCTATTGTGAATTCTAATTGTTCCACTGAAAAATTGCCTGAATTGCGTAAAAAAATTCTACTGCTTCACACCCCTCTTTATAGGGAATGATAGTATACAGTGAATTAACATCACATGTCGCCAAGAGATAGTCATTCTCCCACTTAAGTTCTTGTAAAAGCTGGAGTACTGAAATAGTGTCTTTTAAGTGTGCCCTAGTTTGTACCACCAAAGGCTGCAACAAATGATTGTGTGGATGGGTGATGAGGATAGTCTTTCACAGTTTATAGCTCACCTTAATCAGAACCTATTGGGAATAAAACTGGATTCAGTTATCAGTAAGCAACAGGTTAATTTTTTAGACCTCAATATCTATGTGGATGGAGGAAATATTAAGACCAAGACCTATTTTAAAGAGGTTAATGTAAACAGCTATATACCTATTGAAAGCGACCATTATTCACCTTGGCTAAAGGCGATACCGAAAAGCCAGATGTTGCGAGTTATGAGAAATTGCACTGACACTGAACAATTTCTCATTCAATCAGAGAAACTGATTGAGGACTTTAAAGAAAAGGGCTATAGAGAGGATATCCTGAATAATACTCGAAAAGAAATCCAAAATATGGATAGAACAACTCTCCTGAAATATAAAAAACGAGAAAAAGATTTAGGAGAAGACGTTCCTCTCATTCTGGATTACAATACCAATAATAGGAAAATTAAAAAATCAATAGTAAAATATTGGCCCATTCTAAAAAGAGATCCTATCCTTAGTAAAATTTTACCGGAGAAACCTCGAATTATCTATAGAGGAAGCAAACCAATTAAAATGGAGTTGGTTCATAATCATCAGAGAGATGATAAAGTGATAAAAGACAAGAATCTGTTTGGTCTACTCCCAGGTTTCTATGGTTGTGGACATTGTATTTCATGTAGAAAAACTGGCAATAATAAGAGATTAATTAAGAACTTTGAATCTTCTGAAAAAATACAATATAAAATCAAAGAATTTATTACCTGTCTGTCCACCCATGTGATATATGTACTGGAATGCCCATGTGGATTACAGTACGTAGGTCAGACCTCGAGAGCTCTCTACATTAGAATTAATGAACATTTATGTAATATTACGAGAGGATACGCAAAACATAATGTTTCAGTACATTTTAGAGATAATCATCAATGCAATCCAAGAGGGATTAAATTCTGGGCAATTGAAAAAGTTAGAAAGAACTGGCGAGGAGATAATTTGATTGAGAAATTAATTAAAACAGAGATGAGATGGATTTTTGTTTTAGACACTATGGTTCCTAGAGGAATGAATGTAGACTTCGAAGTCTGCCATTTTTTATGATTCTATTTGTTTGTTTTTTATATTTTATGATCTCTGTGTGTCCGTATATTTACCCTCCTGATGACCAATTGGAGATTAATTTTAGATAATATCATTAGACATAGCCTACTTTTGTAGGTTTAACATTTATCCCTGTCATATGACCTGTTTTGGTCAAAAAACCTGGGTTATGCATAAATATAGACTTTCTATGATTCTATGCTGATTACTGACCATCTAATTATGTAGTTTCTATCTTGATTATTAGAGGTGACTGCTATGAGATTCGACCAGCTGGGAATATTATATGTTCAGGTTATATGCTGGGTATAAATATTATGTTTGTTTTTTCCGATTTTTCGTTCGAATTGGTCGTTCTGATAGTCGAAAGTTAAGATCCGAACGATTTCATGTCTAAAAGAGAAATTGCCGCTGTGATAGGATAATCGGAGATTCGAACGATTTTATAATGAAAACGAAATGAAAATTCGTAAACATCCGCCTGAAGATCCGAAAACGGAAATACGTCATACGGAAGTCAACCAATCACAGGTGGAACGCAGGTGAACCGCACGCCGAATACATGCGGTTTTTTACATGGACACAGACTATATAAGGGGTAAGATGGCCCCTGGGGCCTTTTTTGACTGAGGAAGCCTACAGTAGTAGGTGAAACGCGTCTCGAACTATACACACTCTATTTTGGTGTTTTGTTATTAAATAAATTTTACTGTTTTTTGCATTTGGCCCCCTATATTTATTTTAAATTATTTTAAAATATTTTTAATATTTTTTTTGTATTTTTATACCTTGTACATCCTACATCCTCACACCTTTGTACCTGGTACATCCATGTGCATTGGGTTGCACCGTTTTGCGGCGGAGCTGTGTTCCAGCGGAAATCAAATACCGAGGATGGACCCCCTCTGATAAGTGGTCCCAGGCGCCTATACAGAGCCACTTTCAATAGAGGCTCTGTAACACGTGAGTGTAATCCTTTTTTGATTTCTTATCCTTATTTAACTTACAGTATTATGCTATTATTGATTTCTGTCTCGAGATCATAATACACTTCCGGTCTAAAGCTACTATCAAGCCTGGAAGAAAAAGGATTGTGAATCTCTTTTCCTGTTGATGGGTGGAGCCCCCCAGAAGAGGCTTAAAGGCATACATTTGGAGTCTCGCAGACTCCCTGTTTGTGAGTGGAAATCTCATTTCTTTCTGATTTATCTGGTGTATATATAATACTATGCAATGAGATTCTCCCCTTGTCTTTTTTAGAATTTGATGGCATTTAACAGATCTATAATTCCACTGAAAGAAATAAGAACAAGGGAAAGAAAGAAAAATAGACTTTTTTTGTTTTTTCTTTCCGTTTAATATATTAATATACATGTGATCTCTGTCTAATCTTTTAGCGCTCCTATTTCACTGTATAGTGATTTTTTCTGCAGCCCTTTTTATTATCATTCATTGGATCTTATATGTAAATTTCAGACATTTTCGTTCCGTAGTTTCTTTGCAAACAACGTTTCACTTTTCAAACATTCAAGCAAACTATATATTTTTTCCCACTCCATTCGTCTGCGGTGTCGGCTTTTTCCGGCGGCTGTTCCTCGCTGTGATTGGTGGCTGCTCGGGTTTCTCCGACGTGTTCGGCGTGGTTAATCCAGATGTTTTTGTGGGTTTCGGTGTGCATTCGCTGTGTTTTGCGGTGAGTGTTCGAAGGGTTCCCGGCGGCTTTTCCCTGCACTACGACGTCCCTGTGGTGCTTGCTGAATACACTGCAGGGTCGCCGAAATGGGATTGCCAAATCGCACCGAATTGAAGAGAACGAAAAGTCACCGAAAATGCGGTGACTTTTCGATTCTCTTTGCATAACCCTGATAGTTACCAAAGTCTTTATTTTACTGGATTTATTAAGGCTTACTTTAACCCCTTAACTCCTGAGATTGAGATAACTCTGGTCTTCAAAGCACCTTCAGGTGCACGATATTGAGTTATCCTGATCTGCAGCTGTGCAGAATAAATGCAAATGAAATGTTTGTTTTTAGGCATAGAACATAATGCCCAAGGTGCTAAAAGTGTTTAAAATCTTCTAGAGAAGTGTCCAATAGACCTTTCCCAGCTGATAAAACACAGCCACGAGCTGCAGTTGTAAGTGCAGTAACTCCATTTGGCCAGCAGATAGCTGATATCTGCCTGCCAAATAGGTTATTACATAAGAAATAAATTGGGGCTATTCCTAACTATGTCTAACTGTATAACTAAAATGACTTTCCAAAAAAAAATACACTGTTTCCTGACAGTGTTTTGTTTTTTTAATCACTTGGTAGTGAAGGGGTTAAAAGGCACTAGAAAGAACCACAGATTTTTATTAGGGATGGAGTGACCTACTACAAAGTACTGTGGAAAATGTAATTAAAAGATAATGGTCCCTATTCCAAAGTTGGTGCTAACTTAACTTTAAGACTATACCAGCTCTGGTTAAGTTTACAACAGCTCTGGCTAAATTAGCACCAACTTTGGAATATTGCCCAATATGGACGCTATTCCCGAGCTAATGCTAAAATGGGGATGATAACGAGGAAAACCTGCGCCTGCACGTTTCTCTGTAGCGTCCCTATTTTAGTGTTGGATTCCAGGGCAGGTGCTACCTTGGCATTTTGCCCTGGAATGAAGCGCTATCCTCAGTGATACTCATGGAAGCACTTCCGTGCTGCTGCGGATATCACCTCCTAGAGTCCATAGGACTCCATGGAGGGTTCGCCCTTCTGGGCTGCAATCCCTGCGCGACCTTGCTCTCGTGAGATAGTGCAGCGTCGTGGAGGGAGACTAGGAACTATTTGTCCCCAGTCTCACTCTGCCCACGGGCAAGAGAAGCGGTCACTGTTTTCGCTGGAGGATGAGAGGTGAATATCTGATTTATTTGGTGGGTTTAGGGGCGTTAAATGATTCTGCAAAAGCAGAATCCGTTAGCGACAAATTAAAGCTGGTGCTAATATTTCTGTTTGCACATCAGTGTAGTAATTAGCACTAGGACTTACTGATTGTGCTCCCCATGTTATATATAGGATTTGCAAAGTACAGTACGCTCGCGCAATCACCAATGCAGATTTTTCATGGGTTTAGCTTTAGGGATGTAATATGGAGGTATGCGTTAAAGTCACTTATCCTAGCGTTAACCCTTACTCATCCGAATGCTACAGTTAGCGTTCACTAGGGAATAGGGTCACATATGTGTTCCCGAGATTTACATTAATGTGTGTGTGGTTCCTCATACTTACATTAATGCTTCCTATTTTGTCAAACAAGTCTTAAAATTCCTGATATTTTGCATGTGAAGAGCTGTGCATGAAAATAGCATTAAAGTAAGTTTGAGAGTTGAGATAAATGTGAATTTACCCCAGTATTAATTAAATGCTGTTTGGCTTCCATGATTAAATTACGTGTCCATTAGACTTTATAACCTGTGATTAAACCATTGAAGACTTCATAATGGGTATGTTGTCAGTCATATAAGCGCTGAATTGATTAAAATGTAGTAACTGAAATGCTCAAAAAAATCAGTTTGGCAGACGTTAACCCCATTCACTACCGAGATCGAGATATCTCGTTCTGCAAAGGTACCATCTGGTGCCCCGATATAGATATCTCAATCTGGTGATCTGCAGTCCAAAAGCAAATAATTTTTTTTTGCTGCAAACAAATTTCGTTTGCTTTTGGGCTGCAGAAGGTGCCCCCAAGGTTTTAGCCCTGACAGCATAATGCCCAAAGAGCTAAAACTGTAAAATCAGTTACTCAAAGCTCTGAAATATCGGGCTTTCTGCAGTCGATGCAGGAGAAATAGAAGAAAATAGACCAGCGCTCAAACCTCTGTAACTCAATTTGGTAGTACATGGTGCCATCTACTGGTCAAATAGGTTATTTACAGTAATAACTATTTATTACTGTATAATTAATTTAAAATGATTTACTAAAAAACACTGGTTTCTGACAATGTTTTTTTGGAAAAACACTTGGTAGTGATTGTGAAGGGGTTAAATACATACTCATATATCCTTACTGGAATGTGGAACGTGCTTGAGATATGCCCACTTTCTAGATGGGACATTAGTTTGTCCAGATATGTATTATTTTTATTAAATTTGCTAAATGTGGTAAGTGAATATTTTATGCAATGTATAGAGTAGATAAGAAGAAAAGAAAACTATATACATATATATATATATATATATATATATATATATATATATACATTCTGTACTGCCAATATAATCTGTTGTGGTCATGCCAATCAACATAAGTTTATTAACTATAATTCTGTTTTACTGAAGGTGAAATGTTAACTCCTTTTCAAATACTCTTAATTTTCCTATGGAACTTAAATATTTATTTTCTAAAAACCTAATAATCTGTAGGTCATTTAATAGTTACACAGGCTGAAAAAAAGATGTGCGTCCACCATTAATTAATACAGCATGAATCCAATATAAGCAAATGATTATCTTTCACCCAACCATGCATGTATCAAACCAGGTCTACTAAATATTCAACTCGTATGTGTTTAGAAAGAAAAGGCTTTGACTAGGTTTGTTTTTCCTAATAAAACATTACTCCTCGCATGTTAACCTCTTATTTAAGCAATACCATCACCAGTCATGCCCTGGAGAAGTGGTGCTCAACCATGGCTCTCCAGGGGCCCTAATATCTTATTAACGCTCGTGTTAGCGCTCACATAAATGAGCGTTAGCGCTAGGTTAATTGAGGTGATAGCATGACGCATAGATCACTTTCCGATCGTTAACGGGTTAAAAAATCCATTAGCGAATCAGTATCAGCACTTTTTAGCGCAAGCTTATTATACGTTGCTCCCCCTATACTTAACATGGGAAGCACAAAGTATAAGCAAGGAGTAATTAGCGTTAGGATCACATAGTCCTAACTGTCACATCCTCGGCACCTGCAGGCCTTCGGGGGGGGTCTGGGCACTCGGCGACATCGCTGGCTGGCCGGGTGCCAGAAGTGCCAGCCGTTCATGCGCCTGGAGGGGTGGGGCACAGCGGGATGACGCGGAGCCGCCGGCCTTAAATGTAGGGCGCGCGAGTCGACTCATCGCACTGATGTGGAGTTGGTTCCCGCATCGCCTGGTGTATTCTCTCATTGATTTACTGATTCTTTTGCTCTGTTGCTAACCGGATTGTATGAGGACCCTGATTGTTGCTGACTCGGACTGCCTTTCTGACCATTCTCTTTCTGACCAAGCCTGTATGTGTGTTGTGCCTAAAGCAGACTCAGAGTGCTTGTTGCGTTTGAACCACGCTGACCCAGAGTGTATAACTATCTTGCATGACATTGATACAGAGTATATGTCTGTCCTGCATAGCGCTGACTCAGTATAATCTATCGATCTGTCTTGTTGCCAAATCGGAGTGTATGACGACCTTGTTTGTTGCCAAATCTGCCTGGACGAAACCCTCTCTGTTGCCAACTCAGAACGTTTGTATGACCACGCTTCTGTTAACCACTGGTGTATGAGCACACTGCTTAAACCTATTCCTGACTGCTTTCCGCTTATCAGTGAAGTTAACCCTTTGTGACTCAGCGAAAACTTGATCTCTAAACCTGCTGTGACTAAACTATACTCATTATTGTTGATCTGTCTGTTCTCCCTGGCTGGGAGTGATAGGGTTAGTAGTCCCGACCATTCAAGGATCGGAGGGTCTAGGAGTCTGTCCAAAAGGATTCCCACCACGGTTGTGAGGGGTGAGCGGGACAGCGAACGTGACTCTAACACTAATCACTCACAGCTATCACTAACTAAAAAATTTGCTAGCATAGAGCTGCTGCAGAATCAGCTGCAGCTGGAACCCCCCCAAAAAAAATCAAATACTCACCTCTCATCCCGCAGTGAGAACGGCGGTACTATTCCCCGCTTCTGGCCGCCGGGAGCAGAGTGAGACTGGGGGAAAAAGTCCCCAGTCTCCCTGCACGATCACTCCGCCGACTTGCAAGATCTCACAAGAGGCGAGATGTTGCCCATCATGTGACCCGGCAGCAGAAGCCTCCATGGAGTCCTATGGAGTCCATGGAGGGGATAATTGCAAAGGCACTTTAGCACTGCCCCGAGCATCCTGGAGACTAGCAGCCGCTACAGACCAGTCTGCTGGACTGCACCTGCCCCATAATCTGCAGGTAAAATAGGGATGCTAAGGGGAGATTAGCGAACACAAATTTTTCCCCTCAGTGTCCTGTTTTAGCTGTAGGGAGGTAATAGGGCACCAGATGTTTTGGAACTTGCATAGTTCAAGAAATTGCTATGCACTTCAAAATGGTAGAGAAATCTTCTGTAGCAAAAATATGTGCTTATTTCTTGCTTTTTCATATCTAAAGGTAGATACGAATATTTACCTGTTCCCGGGACTTTTATATGACTAGTCCCAAGGTCGGAATGTTAATCCTTCCATAATGATGCAGTTTAAATAAAATATATTTGATTACATGTGTTAAGTGTTCTTTTGACAATTATTTATTATGTTTGAAACCGTGTATTCAGCATTTCTAAAGAAGTTTGTAATGTAGACTGTTTCTTCATTGGTCCACATCTCCATCTCTGAAAGACATATAAGCAGAAATAAACAAACTGCTCTTTTAGGCCCGTGTCAGAAGAACGCAGTGATCACGTCCGTGTTGCCGTACAGTTTAACGTCCGTCGTAGCATAGAATCATGAGCAAGAGACCCACACACTAAGTGCGTCCGCACCGAACTGTGCACGCACAATGCACGTGGCAAACGGACGCAAGTTAGGCAAGCACGTAAAACCGCTACCACGGACGCGTAGAGTGCGCCACATCTGTGTAGTGTTCTTTGCGAGTGATGAGGAGAGGTCAGACGCAGCGCATTTGCGACGTCCAGCACCTTGACGCACAGAATGGCTTTTCATATCCTTTTCATATTTTTATCATTTTTCATATTAATTTTACTTCCCATAGTTCCCTTTTTTTTTCTACGTCCGTCAAGAAAAACGGATCGTGCGGTGTCTACAGTATCTTCCGTCAGTACGTCTGTCCGTTATGCACGCACGCAGAGTGCGCTCAGACTGCATTCGTCTGACTCTAGCCTTAGGAGAGCTGTGAAGTAACCACAAGTTGAGTCTGTGTATCTTTCATGCAACTCCCTTGTGTTACTCCAGTTCTTCTCAGGTACCTGAGGGCGTGATCAGTCTCAGAAAGAGGAGGAGAAAGTTTGCAGCAGCTAACCAGCCACTCGGATGTAGAAATATCAGTCTTTCAGGAACTACATCTCCCATTATACTAAGCCACTTAAGTTGGCAGAGTCTTGTGGGAAATGTAGTTCCAACACATATGGAGGACCAAGTTTGAGCACCCCTACGTGGAATGTAATAAGGCTTCGAATAGCAATCTTGGAATTTGCGTAGGAAAATTAAAAATACATTACCAATTCTACCTGCCATCTTGTATGCCCAACCATTGGCCTCAATTTAATTTAGCCCGATAGCCAAAATTGAGATCTTGTTCGTATGGATTTCGGCCATTTTTCAGGTTGGAAGATTCAAATGTGGGTTTGCCAACATTTTGATTCCCAAAAAAAATTGCTCAATATCAGTTTGCACAGCTACTGTATATTTTTTAATGGAAATATTGCCTATATAGATTGATCAGTACACCAATTTCCAAAAAAATACATATTCTAAAAAGTGTTTATAAATGAATTTTGAGGCAGAAAACTAGAAGGAAAATGCCTAAAATCTTTTTTAAGCATTGGAATTTTCGAAGAGACATGTTTAAATCTAGATGATGCTTGTCAAAAATAAGCTTTTTACGTTTCTCCAGCCAATGTTCCTAAAGACAAGCATCATTTTTCAAATATTGGCTCTGTATGACGTTTTCGAATGAATAAACCGATTTTTCAAAAAAATATTGACTGTAAACAACAGTTTTTTTTTAAAAAAAAAATTGGCTGGTAGAATTATTTTGAACCCATTGTCTGAACATGATTTCATGCTTTCTAAAAATCCGCCTAATCTACCAGTACTTATTTACAGCCGCAGCAATCAACAAAAGTCTTGTATTTTAAGTACTTTAGCTGTGCTTTAGTATATAGTCTTCCTGCATTGTGAAGTCTGTGATTTGTGTGCAGGTGTAGATGTAAGGTTACTGTGTAATGTTACACATGTACATATTAGTAGTTACCATCGATCTACCCTTTTCAATAGTGGCCTTAATGATGTCTTCAGGAAGTATATTTCATGTGTCTTCCATTCCTTTCCAGCCCGATCCTGCAGGAAGAGATATTGCAATTCTGCCTTTTTTGGAACATTGTGAAAATACTCATATGACCATCTGGCTTGGGATTGTTTATGCCTACAAAGGCCTTCTGATGGTAAGTGGTTGGACTTATATGGTGAAGTGGTAATTATAAATCTTGTTTTTAAATCCAATATAATACTCGTAGGATAGCGCTTCCTTTCAGTGACTGATTTAGTTTGATTGGTGTGGCGTATGGGCCTATGGGGATGGTCTTCATTTCTATGGTCTGTATGTCCCCCAGTATAAAGTCAGCATCTTTCTTGTTACTCCAAAGAAAAGAGGAGGGAGGACATGTGAAGGATCATTAACCACCTTGGTAGCAGATGGAGAACAAATGGGTACTCACATTTTATTGTGCCTAATCCAGACACCAGGAGTATGTGCTGCCGGAGTTGCAAGGGGGCTCCGGATCCCCCGCCTCTTCTGATTGAAGGGATGACTGGAACAAAAGTGTCAGCAGTATAAAATAAATAAGATTCATTGATCTAAAATCTGCAATGAGGTACACTAAGACGCGTTTTGCGGCTTCAAACCGCTTCCTCAGTTAGTGTAATAAATCCTGCTTTGTTGCACCATTAAAATTTTAGGAGAGGATTAAAGGACCAATCTACAAAAAAGTCCCCTCTTGTCTTGCATAGTGCTCTCACCCGCCCCGTCCCCTTCTGTTTAGGCACCAGACACCCAGCAAATCAGGTGCTTCAAGAGGCATTTCAAGTTTGCTGGGTTTGCAGTTCGCAGCTACATTGTGCACTGATTTGGCCATTGGGAGGAGAAAGTAGGAGTCAGGCTCCTGTCATCGTGACCATTTAAATTTGCTTAAGTCGTGGTAGCTAGCTACAGTGTTTCTCTAGTATCTTTCAGATTAATATTTCACTTAATGGGCACACTATCACTTACATAATCTGTAACTAGATTACGTGTGTTTTACACACAAAACCACTTTATAAAACACATGCTGCTGTTTTTTCTCTATTTCTGAAGTAATTGCATTTAAAAAGAATTGCATTTTTTGTCTCCTGATTCCATTTTGTTAATTTTTGCCCATGATGCAACATTTACCAAAATCTTATGGTGAGTTTTACTTTGTGACTGTGCTTTATCTTATACAGGATTTAAAGGTTAATGAGGTGGAGGAGGGCATGTTCAGATAAGACAGCAGGAGGGCTACTGTCCTGCCTCTGAGCCTGAGATAAGAGATGGCAGCTGAATGAGATATGACAGAGAGCTTAAAAGACCTCTAATCTATCCCCTAGTGATGTCCTACGAATACATCCCACATAATATAATGATACAAGTAATACAGTTAGTGATTGACCCATAGACTCCATTATATGACAATTGCGACGGAGTGAGGAGCAAGTGATGTAAAGATACTGTGGGGGTGTGCAGTTTACA
This sequence comes from Leptobrachium leishanense, assembly GCA_009667805.1. Classification (NCBI taxonomy): domain Eukaryota; kingdom Metazoa; phylum Chordata; class Amphibia; order Anura; family Megophryidae; genus Leptobrachium; species Leptobrachium leishanense. The sequence continues at coordinate 173,540,439 of CM019067.1, read as the reverse complement.
GCACAGTAGATCACACACAAAGGATGCACCCAGTGATACATCTAAAGTGAAACATTTTCTTAACTATTAACTATATTTAACTTAACTATATTTTCTTATCTTACATGTGCTTTGTATGTTTAGTTATCAGCAACATAAAATAAACAAAATAAGGACATTTCATTTTTTGGTGGCAGTGTCCCTTTAATCATGTTCGCAGCCAATGTGTGAAAGATGGTCTGTTATTGTGTCTACTAAATATAATTGATTACCTCAAAAATACAAAATCTGTAGCCACATCAACCCTTGTAGCCAGAATGCTCAGAGAGAGTATATAATGTTTTTTAACTGTGCTGATTCAACTTGTATATATACTTATGTGTCTATGTGATATTTTCAGTTTGGTAGAAAAGTTTTCCAAGTTTGTTTTCTTTGTATTCAAAGAAATACCAATAAAAAAGTATTTCAAAGTGTTTTAATTATGGTTTGTTAAGAGATGCTCCAAAGCTATTAATTCCTTTGTATATTAGTGGTTGACCAATTATTTGTGTTTTGGTCATTTTATACGTTTTAATTAAATTACATAACGTTAAAAGTTCTGAATATGTTTTAACACATTTGTTACCGTGTTTGAATCTTGACTATCCAAAATGAACCAAAAGAGGCCTGTTGAACTTCCATTTTATATATTCTATATTATATATATATATATATATGGATGTCATTTTCAATACACGGTAGAATATAGAATATTCTATATATATATATATATATATATATATATAGAATATTCTATATTCTACCGTGTATTGAAAATGACATCCATAAAATGATTATGAGCAAACATTGATTTTTTTTTTAATAAAACATGAGCAAACACTGGGGAAAAAATAACTTTTGAACATTATAAACTGTCATTTTTCTTCCACTATACCAGTTATTTGGTTGTTTCTTGGCATGGGAGACTCGCAATGTGAGTATACCAGCACTGAATGACAGCAAGTATATAGGAATGAGTGTGTACAACGTGGGGATCATGTGCATCATAGGAGCTGCTGTCTCTTTCCTCACCAAAGACCAACCCAATGTCCAGTTCTGCATTGTGGCATTAGTCATCATATTCTGCAGTACAATAACCCTCTGTCTCGTCTTTGTGCCAAAGGTGAGTCGTTTTCTCATATCACTTCTGTCATCAAGTATGAAGTAAAATGCAGTAGGCTGTATTCCAACCCTGGTGTCAAATTAACCAGAACTGTAGTAAAATGTATCAACTCATAGTAATGGCTCTGGATGAAATGACACCAAGGTCTGAATAGGGCCTAATATGTTTATAAGTTTTATGCTCTACAGTATACAATGAGGGGAAAAATTATTTGATCCCCTGCTGATTTTGTACGTTTGCCCACTGACAAAGAAATCATCAGTCTATAATTTTAATGGTAGGTTTATTCTAACAGTGAAAGACAGAATAACAACAAAAATAAAATACAATAATAAAATATTATATAATGTTTTGTTAATTTTCTATTGCTACAAGACCACACCACTAAAGCAGTGGGACTCAACCTTAGCCCCCAGGTGTTTTGGAACTGCATCTCCAATTATACATAGCCACCTATTAGGTCAACAGAGCCTAGTGGGAAATGTAGTTCCAAAACACCTGGATAGCCAAGGTTGAGCACCTGTACCCTGAAGTGATGTATTTGCAAAAACAAAATAGGTGTGCAAAAGTGGGACCGTTTTATTAGGTATGTATGTGTGTATTGACACTTTGGGCCCAATTAGGTGTGTATGAATGCATTGTGTATTTAGATACGCTGTTCGGATTGGTAAAAATAGCAATGACATGGAGTACACTGTCAGAAATAATGTACTGTATATAGGAATTATTCATATGTTGTTTGGGGATAAGAAAATATATTGATTTAAATGTTGGTTGTTACACTGTATATAATTATGAGGGTTTATTTTGTATTGTATGTGTATGTGAATAAAGGGATGAATCTGTGTGTAACAATAGAGTTAGTAAATTCAGGAAGGTCCTGTAACCCAATTTTTACTTCCATTTAGCGATTCAATAAATGTTTTTGCATAGTGTGGCAGTATGTGTGAATGTCTGTGTGCTACAAATTTATGATTTTTAACCTCTTTTTTTACTCTTTCATTTTCTTTGTCTGCCCATTCTCTTCACTCTATTGGCTATATCCAACACCAAGAGGTGGCTCTTGAAATATCCCCCATCTTCTCTCACTTCTTCTGCCTCTATCTCCCTTTGGAATTGGACTATCCCCTCCCCCCATATATATCCTTTCACTTTCACCAGATGACCTACATATCCTCCTCATTCTGCAGCACTAAATGCATTATGAAGGTGATAAATGATCTTGGCACCCAGATGTTTCAGAACAAAATCTCCCATGATGCTTAGTTATCAGTAAAGCTAGATGATCACCATGGCGAAAAAGTTAGCTTTGATGTCACATTATGGGTGCTAAGCTTACCCATCACTTTACTCGTTTACTTTATTTTTCATAGTTCATGCAAGTATGTCAAGAGGATTGATTAACTCACCTACAGACTGTGGGTGATTTACCTGGGGACCTTGCCATGCTTTATATATATATATATATATATGGATATACACACATGCATAGTAATAAAAAAAAAGCACCAGTCCATGGTCTTCATCAAGTATCCAAAAAAACACACCAGCCACTTTATTAGGTACTCCTTACTAGTACCAGGTTGGACGCCTTTTGCCTTCAGCACTGCCTTAATTCTTCGTGGCATAAATTCAACAAGGTGTTGGAAACATTCCTCAGAGATTTTGGTCCATATTGTAATGATAGCATCACACAGTTCCTGCACTTCCATGACGCAAATCTCCCATTCCACCGCATCCCAAAGGTGCTCTATTGGATTGAGACGTGGTGACTGTGGAGGCCATTGGAGTACAGTGAACTCATTGTGATGTTCAAGAAACCAGTTTGAGATTATTTAAGCTTTGTGACATGGTGCTTTATCCTACTGAAACTAGCCATCAGAAGATGGTGGTCATAAAGGGATGGGCATGGTCAGCAACAATACCCAAGTAGGCCGTGGCGTTTAAACAATGCTCAATTGGTACTAAGGGGCCCAAAGTGTGTCAAGAAAATATCCATTACACCACCATCACCAGCCTAAACCGTTGATACAAGGCAGGATGTATCCATGCTTTCTTGTTGTTTACACAAAATTCTGACCCTGCCATCTGCATGTCACAGCTGAAATCAAGACTCATCAGACTAGGCAAAGTTTTTCCAGTCTCCTATTGTCCAATTTTGGTGAGCCTGTGCGAATTGTAGCCTCAGTTTCCTGTTATCTGACAGGAGTGGCACCGGATGTGGTCAAGTCATCTGCTGCTGTAGCCCAGCTGCTTTAAGGTTCAACGTGTTGCACTTTCAGAGATGTTATTCTGCATACCTTGTTGTAACAAGTGGTTATTTGAGTTAGTTTTGTCTTTTTATCTCAAACCAGTCTGCCGATTCTACTCTGACCTCTGACATCAACAAGGCATTTTCGTCCACATAACTGCCACTCACTGGATATTTTCGCTTTTTCGGTCCATTCTCTGTAAGCCCTACAGATGGTTGTGCATGAAAATCCCAGTAGATAAGCAGTTTTTGACATACTCAGACCAGTCCATCAGGAACCAACAGCCATACCACGTTCAAAGTCACTTACATCCCCTTTCTTCCCCACTCTGATGCTCAGTTTGAACTTCAGCAAGTCGTCTTCACCACGTCTAGATGCCTAAATGCATTGAGTTGCTGCCTTGTGATTGGCTGGTTAGCAATTTGTGTTAACAAACAATTGAACAGGTGTACCTAATAAAGTGGCCGGTGGCTGCATATTATTGGAAAGCACACATTATTTATGTTTCAGCTCAATACCTGTCGACATTCATGAGGACTGAAAAGTTGATGATGTGTGCTTTGCAATAATATACTTGGATATTTAACCAAGACCGTGGAGTTGTGCTTTTTATTGTTTTCTCTTTCAATTACTGTATTTTTGCCTAGGTGGCACCACTGTGTGTGTGTATGAGCTCTGTGGGTAAAGCAGTTCTCTGGTTTGCTGGGATGGGTAAATGTCTTCTACAACTATAAACACACATATATATATATATATACTGTATGTACATACATACATGGTCCTCACATACTTCATACACTACTTGCCCTGCTGATATATACTGTATATAATATATATAGTAAATATATATATATATATACTGTATATATTAGACACACAGGAAAATGCAGGCCAGTCTTAAGTTATACGTGGAGGTCTGTTGTTTTTGATTTAGATTAAATATAAAGCAACATCAATGCAGCATATATTTCACGTAGATTTATGCAATATGTGTAGATATCAAAACCTACATTTTCAAAGTATATTTATTTATACAATTGTGAATTAAAAGACATGCTTGGTTAATCTGAGAAGCATGCTTTTTTCATTCTACCATGTAGTTAAATATCACATTTGAATCCATTGCATTTTTGTGGGTGTTGTGAGTATTTATTTTTCTATACAGACTTGAATTTCCATCTTAGAATCTACAAAATGTGTTACAAAATCTAATTATAAAGCCAGCTCTGTGTTGGTCATAATAATATTTGAATTTCCATTTTACACCAACCTTTTCTTCTATCTTTTGCCTTATCTCTGGTTTTTCCTTCTCTATCCTTTGTGAACAAGGCTGTTTGCGGATTACGCATTTTGCAAGAGGATTATCATCATGTGATTTTGTAGTTAATAGTAGCTTCATAAACTGAGTGGACTTAATGTGAAAAAGCACACATGTCCCGTCCAGCTGTTTCCACACACGAGTCTGCTCGTCCTTGTTAGGGGAATGTGGATACCTAGCTGGCTGCATGTTTTTCTTTATGTTGCCATGTTTTCATTCGTATGGAAGGATGAAAACTGCCCATAACACTGAAGATTAATTAGCAACACTCCCTATTCATTATGTGGCACTAATCTAATAAAAACCAACCAATGTTCCACTAATTTACATGGTGAACTAGCACAGCTGCGAGCTGAGGTTGGCGCTGGTGCCTGATTAATGAGCCACAATTATTTTAAATATCCCCACCAGTGCCCCTCAATTTGCGGAGTCTATTTAAAGCAACAGGAAACACCAGTAATATACTGTATATAACATATACTTAGAGTAATATATATACACAATGTGTGTGTGTGTGCGTTATGTAAATATATGTATATATATATATATTTTTATATATATATTTATATATATATGTATTTTTGGTGTTTTTTATATATATATATATATATATATATATACATATACCTACAGTCAGGTCCAGAAATATTGGGACATCGACACAATTCTAACATCTTTGGCTCTATACACCACCACAATGGAATTGGAATGAAACAAACACAATGTGCTTTAACTGCAGACTGTCAGCTTTAATTTGAGGGTATGTACATCCAACTCAGGTGACTGTATGTATATATATATAAATATACATACTGCGTAAGATCCGGACACACGCTGAGACTTTTCAGTAGTTTTAAGAGATTCCAATTTTTATTAAAGCAAAAATTTGAATTTTAAACTACTGACAAGTCACCGTCTGCGTCCAGATCTTATACAGTATATTTTGATGGCAGTCGGATTCTCTGTACCGGAGCAAGCACAAAATCGGTACGTGGAATGTGGGAATTCTTGGATGATTATATATATATATTATACTCATTAAAGTTAAGGTGGATGATATCCTAGGCATCCACTGTCTACAAAGAATTATGGGAATTGTGGGCATTTAACATCTGGGTGAGAAACAAGGAGGGAGTCTGTGAGGGTCCTGAGAACGAGCAACAGCACAATGGCCTGCTCTACGATGGGTGCCCGCTCAGGTCTCACAAACAAGGTTTTAGCTTGATTGTGCCATTACAGGGATGAATGCTCCATATGCAAATCAGCCTGCTCTCACCCAGAAAGGGTGGCCAGTACTGATTGCCAAGGACGTCATCCCTGCACGAGAGGTGCAGCAACCCCCGACGATCGTTTCGGCCTTATTGGGCCTCGTCAGGAGGGTATAGCTAACACCCCTCTAGGCACATCAAGCAAGGGGTCCACGTCTGGATGACCCTTTACAATTGCAGTGAGAAACAAGGAGGGAGTCTGTGAGGGTCCTGAGAACGAACAACAGCACAATGGCCTGCTCTACGGTGGGTGCCCGCTCAGGTCTCACAAACAAGGTTTTAGCTTGATTGTGCCATTACAGGGATGAATTTTCCATATGCAAATCAGCCTGCTCTCACCCAGAAAGGGTGACCCTCACAAACACCCCCTTGTTTCTCACTGTAATTGTAAAGGGTCATCCAGACGTGGACCCCTTGCTTGATGTGCCTAGAGGGGTGTCAGCTATACCCTCCTGACGAGGGCACCCACCGTAGAGCAGGCTATTGTGCTGTTGCTCGTTCTCAGGACCCTCACAAACACCCCCTTGTTTCTCAATTTAACATCTGGGGCTGGAGTTTGAAATCCCTGCATTAATTTGTTTCCTAATGACCTTTGATGTTCTTTGAAATGGTAATGTTACTTGACACCACATAGTTTTGTGTAAGTCAACGTAGTCTGAACAAAAGGTTACTTTTCTATACAGGGATTTAAATATGATCCTACGTTGGCAGGTGAACGTCTATTTGGATACATGCATAGATATGTATTTTGAAATTAAAGATGGATTTTTAACTTATGAGCAAATATATTCCCAAATTCTTCATTATAAACAGACATGGCAGTAACCTGTGATCCTACAATACCAGTTAGTTGATGCAAAGTCATTGGGTGCTGTCATATATCAACTCCTTTACTACCCAAGGATTTTCCAGAAAATCGATGTCAGGAACCAGTGGTTTCTTTGAAAATTGTTTTTAATTGATTATACAATACGAAATATCTGGTAATATTCTCAATGCATTACTTACTGTAATAAACTATTTGGAATTGGCAGGCAGGTGTCTCCATCTCCTGGCCAAAAGGAGTTACTGCAGTTCTGGTCTTCGTGCATGATCAGCTGGGGAAGAGTCATTCAGAATCATTCTCTGCTGGTTTTAAAAAGGTGTTAGCACTGCGGGCATGAAGCCCAAGGTGCTAAAACATTAGGGACATGTTCTGGAGCCCAGTGCAAAGGAATGTCCTTGGCAATAAACAAATTTCCTTTGCATTGCTCCTGTGGAACACATCGTCAACTAAACTTGATAATAGGGCACCAGGAAGTGCCTTGCAAATTGAGTATAGACACTCCAGGTAGTGAAGGCCTTGAAGGGTATTGATCTGCTTGATGAAAATATGTTTATGGTAATAAACAATCTCAAGTATTTGTTTATAAGAAGGATTTTACAAAGTGCTATAAAGACATTTTAGAAAAGTGATTTGTGCACATTTAAAATCTCACATTGACTAAAAGTTGTCTCTCTGGTGACCTGTTTATTAGCCCCACCTCCTGCGCGCACACACACACACACACACACACACCCTGGCATTACAGACAAAGGCTTGGGAAGGGGATAGAGAGATCTGGTTTAAGCCAGATTCTGGAGTGTTGGATGGAAGCATGGGGAAACAGAGGAATAAATTACTTACATTCACATAAGGGAAACCACACATTGTATCCACATGTGTAGACAAATTGGTTAATAGTATTTTTCTCATTCCATTTAATTTTGTTGGTTTTATTTTTCACTCCTTAATTCACTTTAGCATTAGAAATAGTTAGGATTTCATCTCCTTTCTAAGAGGTGCTATATCGCAACTGTTCACTTATGCTTTGGTGCTCTTGGGCATTATCATATCGATATGAGTACGCATGTGTAACCTTGTTATTCAGTTCAATTCTATACACTACATTTATAGCATTGAATCCTCTCAGGCTGCAGTGGTTCATTATTATTTCTACTCTGCCCATCCCTCAGTTGGTTGCTACGGTGCAGAGTCTAATTCGATTACTCCTTGAGGACACTGTGAGCCACCGATTGGCCACTGATTCCATGCGACCTCCACTCTTTCCCTATTGGCCCATTGTGCACCTGTGATGTTTCTGTTGTCCCATTGGTCCTTATTGTCACGTGATTGCCGGCGTACCCGGAAGTGATTTCCTTATACCGATTTTTCGGTCCAGCTGACCGGCATTTGTTTAATACAGGAACCATATATATTGGGGTGAATATTAGAGGCACACTAGCTTTAGACTAAGCCCATACGGGCGAAACGCGTCAAGCTACGCTTCCTTTTTGTTTTTAACTGTTTTTGGTTGGTGAGGGTTGTGGTTGGCATGACTACATATTGCTTGGCACTCCTTACTATATTATCGGTCATGTAGGCGGTTTGAACCGCCGAGGTATAGTTTTTCTGCCTTCCTATTGCGTACTTTTTTGCAAATTCATTGGTGGTTCCTCGCTCTACCCTCCATACCCTCCATTACCAACCCTGCAATTCTCTAATTCATTGTTTGTTTATGTGTATTATTAAATTAACCTATTCTTGGTACTCTAGTTGCACTTTGTGCAAATTGATTTGTTTTCATAATTGTTTGGGTTATGCCCTATTGTTGAGTACCTGGTGCCCTCCTCGTTGTTCTAGTTATTTGTGTATCCAACATGACACTATAATAAATACATCAGGGAATAATAATATAGCACAGACATCAGAGGATGGGGCACAGAAAACAAAGCAAAGGAGAGGGCTGGGGAATAACATGAACCAGCATACCCACTCCTACTCAAATCTTTAGGTCCCCCCAAGTACCCCAAGTCTCAAGTTACTACCATCAAAGTTATAACCAATAACATCAATACTATTGAGTGCAATAATTCAGGGATGTTATTTCATGTTGAAAGTTTTCCTTCCTTGGCTGGACACCACCATGGTCTTGTTTTTAACCTTTATGATATAAATTCTAGCAATTTTAGATCTATGCATGACTTTCGTTCTGTTCTATTATATGAACATAGCAAACACAGCAATTAATATAGAACTATTTGAGAGATTGGGTATATAATACATTAAGGTGACAACGCTGTCTCATCACTGGACTGTTTTAATTAATTTGGTTGTGGTGGCTCGACTTAACTTAAAGGGGATGACTGCAGGACACCATACTACAGGATCCTGGGTAGCTTCCTAATTATAGATAAAATGATATCAGGATCCAGCATTAGTTTTGTTCAGCCTCAGTTTTATTGGAATTAAGCAACATTTCAGCCCCATTATTATGAATTTACAAGAGCCGTATATTGAGGCCGAAATCATTCTGAATCCTTTGTCCCAATGAAGTTTAGCTTTGATCCAAATGAGTGCAGGATCCCTTCACCTTTCAGTCATGGTGTGTGAGGTGTCCTTATTTCCTATTTTTCCCAGCCAAGCCAGGTGGTTCTATAGAGTAGGACAGACTTACAAAGAAGATAGACTTCCTGATGATGGGAAGCCATCAGTCAGCCTAAACTGGGACAGCCATCCAAGTTTATGACCCTCAGTACGCAGGAGATGCAGAGCAGATCATATTGCCTGAGTGCTTGAGACTGGGAAAGAGCTTGCTTCTTCCAAATATTCTTCAAAATAATCTGGTTCCACCCAACATGTTTACAATTCTGAAAAAATACACAATAGAGCATGGCTACTAAGGGGAGAGCCTCCACAAAGTCAGGGCATGTCCCTGGGTGCTTTTCGGGGGTATCCACAGTCCCCAAATCCAATGTCAAGCATCACCAGTCACTGGTCACAGAAAACAATTTATTCTGTGGACAGGCCAAGGGCTAAAATGAAGCATTTCAGCATAGTACTGTAATAATGTATGATTTACGCACTACGCCAAAACGTTGCATTTTAGCCCTCGGACCATCCACAAAATAAATTATTTTTTGTCAACACTACCTGGTGTCACCGGCTACTTTGTTTGGAGATATTTATAATTATAATCCAATGGAGAGCAGAAGTTGGTTGCAATTTAATTCAATTCATTCAAATGTTCCACAAGCCAGCCATATCAAATAGTGTATTTCTCTCTTCACAGTTAATTACACTAAGGACAAATCCTGATGCAGCAACTCAGAACAGAAGATTTCAATTCACACACAACCAGAAAAAAGAAGACTCCAAAACATCAACATCTGTTACTAGTGTGAATCAAGCAAGCACATCTCGGTTAGAAGGGCTGCAATCAGAGAACCATCGATTAAGAATGAAAATAACAGAGGTATTTAAATTTTTTTTTAAAAAAACAAATATTTTTCATTACCACACTTCTTCCCAAATGGACAGGATATGCATAAAGATATGAACATTCGCTGTGGCTGATAACCAGGAATCCCCTAAATCGATATCATGGAAAACAATTATAGTTATCTATATTTTCTCGTGTAAAAAATACTTCTATAGAGGAGGAAAACATAAACAGATACTTCAAGATTCTCCAGAGTCTTTGAAGAATGTCAGCTGACACCCTAATTAAGATCATTAGTCAGTCGGATGATGGGTTCAGATATTCACCTTGTCAAAATGGTAGTCGTACATATGGTACATTTCAATATTATTATCTTTGCATACAATTCACAGTACAGGTATGTGAGGAAAAGTTTTACTAAGTGATGTTAAAAATAAAACTTGACAAAATGAATTTGTCTGTGGCTCATTCATCACAGTGTCTGAGATACCACCACTTGATGAATGAGTTCCGTGGAATTTGGAATTTATTATAATCACATGGGAAGAAAAAATGATTGATAAATCTCTGAGATCTTCTGGTTTGGGGAAACATACTTAAGCAAAAATGTGGTATTAATCATCAGAGTCGTTTGATGATCTCACAGTTAATAATCCAGTTGCGGCATAATTCATGTCTACTTTTCAATGTTTTTTCTTGAGTGCAATGAAAAATTTATAATATCCATAGAGCTACTAATGAATCTTTGGGAAAATATTAGATATTATGCAAAAATTCAATGAGTAAGAGCGCAATTAGTATTTTTTTTATACATGAAGTGAATTACATTTAACTGGAATAATGTCTGTTGGGAGAGTGGGTATCAACCATCAACCATCACCCAAAAAAGTGGACCTGAAGTGAATAAACACTCATAAATTAAGATTAAATTGTCACAGGCACGAACAGTGTTTTTTTCGAAACTCCTGGTCCAAGTCGTATTTCGTTTCCTGCAGCTTAGCCCATGCATCTGTCTGATGACATTACAAATATTGGGTGTTATTCTGAGGACGATGTGCATTCCAGTTGCCATTGTAGTGATGCCACGTATGTTATGTCTTTTTTTGCCATTACTGACCTGACATTAGTGAATTTACAGATTCCTCGATTTTTAATGCATCATGCTGCATATTTTGGGTCAATATGGTACGCAAAGTTTTCGAGGCAGTCACATCTGTTGTAATTTTCATGTATCATACCGTTACCTTCTACCTGAGGGTATTTAATCCAACTTCATATTGTGTACTTTGCCCTTCGACTAGTTTATTTTAGTTACGGTGATTCTTCGTTGTAACCTTGGCTTTCCTCTTTGACCACGTAGATTACTTCAGTCCTCTATGTGCAAAATGCTACATATCTCTATATATAAAGGAGTTTGTAACACGTCCACTGCACGTGCACCCATCACAGCTGCTAACTCAGCCCTCCCTCTCGGCAGTTAGAAAAACTCCTTCCACCGGCAAGTGGAAACCGTCCCGCAAACCACACTCTACAACAATAGACTGCCCTCCGGGCAGGCTTAACACCTGGTTCTTTTATAAGTGACCAGGGCTTCCACTGTCCATTTATAGTGAGGAGAAATGTAATAACAGATGAGTGTGTCTCCCTGCCACCAGCAGCACTTTGGGCCTAGTTAACATATGGTATGTGGTACTAATGCATGAGAAGTTACCAAACTATCACTAAAGAACTCAAAGGTTTGTAAGATATTATAATACTCAGAACAAATACCATTAACGTGTACCATCCAATTTCTCAAGATGTTTAACCAGAAAATTCTATCAAAAACAGACATCGTGGTTTGGAGCTGCAGCCTAAGAAATAAAAGAACAGAATGTAACTGTGCAAATCAGAGAGTGATTAAAATCTTATATGACACATTTTGCAGTAATTAATGGAAAACTCAAGTCATGCATTATTGAATATTAAAATAATTCTGTCGGTATGAAAAATCAAAGTGCTGCTTTTACTACAGATACGATTTTATACGCATTTGTAGCTAGCGATGCTATTAACAAATGCTCTGTAAAAGAAAACTTGCAAGTATATTGTGGATTGGGTGTAAATATGTATGGCTCTCCGCCTGCTGTCAAGAAATGTCATTCTCTCAGGGTTACTCACTAATCAGGAACATAGTGGAGAATTGTCAGGGGAAATGCAAAGCTAAACTAGAATAGTTAATATTTCAAAAATCCTTCTACTCAGCTATTTTATTTTTTTCATCTCAGCTATTCTGACCTAAAATTGCAATTCAATTCCAGAAGGACAGGGGTCGTCAATAAATTATGTTTGGCAAGTTATACAAAGAGTATATGTGACTTAAAATCAATGTATGTATTTATAACAAAGTATATTATCACTAAAATAAATGAATCTGAAAGTAACGGTAAATAATGTGGTGTTTTTTTCTTTTTTTTCTATTATTTTTTTTATAGCTGGACAAAGATTTGGAAGAAGTGACAATGCAGCTTCAAGATACACCCGAGAAAACCACTTATATCAAGCAGAACCATTACCAGGACCTAAACGATATTCTCAGTGTACGAAATTTCACAGATAGTAAAGGTAGGAAGTTCAGTATTCGAGGAAATTTGTATCATAAAGATTAAATGCTTTCTTTCTAGTCTCGGGATTATTGAAAATAACTTTACTGGCCACGTATATTTTACATAAACCCTCTAAATAGTCATTTAAGTACACATAGTTAACAAAAGAAATGCTTGTATATATGATTCAGCATATACACCTGATGTGACATATCTTTTACAAAAATTTAAAATACTGCAGCCTAATTATCGTGCACTAATTACCTTAAAAGAACACTCTACATAAAATACAAAAGTCCCTGCAGCTTATCCACACAACTTATGTTCCTGAACAAATTGTGTAGCTAGGAAACGCAAATTGTGTATTGCTGTGGACTTGTGCATTTTATGCATGCAAGTTCTGTAGAGCCTGTGCAGATTGATGGAGTGGGACTGCACGTGCATGCGCAGAACCAATCCATCGCTCCCTCGTTCTCAGATGCTCGCTATTGCGGGTGGTCTAAGACAGGGTGACTTTGGCACGGACAGCGCTCTGATGTTACCAGCGACTGATCTGGTGACCAGCAGCAAGGAAATACAAAATTCCAATTTCTGGTGACACTGGGGGTGGGTACAGGAAATTCTTCCACTTTAACCTCTATTTTTTACTAAATGGGTCAGGAGAAGGGGGTACTCCTCACATCCTGTAATGGCTCATGCCTTGTGCCACAGCATATACCAGGAAGCACCATAACAGGTCTGATCCAGCTGTGCCCTGACTACTGGCAGCCTCTTTCTTGTCAAGGCAATATGTTCCAGACCAGGTGTTGATTTTGCTCCATATCCTGTTGCAGTCCTTAGTACACCAGCCCTGGTTTTTCCTGCTTCGGCACACACTCAAGTGACCAAATAGCACTGGATGATTTCTATAAAAGTTTAAGTTTCCCTTCAGCCAGTTCTTCAGCATTGTTGCCCACTAGATCACACACTCTCAAGTCCTGTGTGTTGCTGCTCTGTACCAGCTATTTACACTACTCCTCAAGCATTGCCGTGTTCCCCAGCTTCAAGTTCCTTCCAGGTTCCTTGGGTCTCCAGGTTTCTGTTGTGGTCCATTCCCAGCAACTACAGTCAGGTCCAGAAATATTGGGACATTGACACAATTCTAACATCTTTGGCTCTATACACCACCACAATGGAGTTGGAATTCCAACTCCATTGTGGAGTGTTCTTATCAGCAACATTGAATGGTTAGCCATGCTTGTTAGTTGACAGGATTTACCGCTTAATGACTTAATCCAGAAAAAAACCCATTAATAGATTGGCAAACTTTGAAGAACTGCAGTGAACCATCTATGGTTGACTATTCCTGTGGAACTATTTAAGGAAGTTCTACTTGATTTGTCAGTAGTTCTTACCATTTTTACCATTACTGCCAAAGTTGCCAAGTGTAGTTTTCAATGGGGTTTCTGACAAATTCTGTAATTTAATGTACAGTGCTGTTTTCACTTACAGGCAGGGCCGTAGGGAGGGTGAGGCCAGTGAGGCATTCGCCTCAGGCACAGCTGTAATGGGGCGCAGGGGCAGTCAGAAAGAAAATCACCTCTCTGACTGCCGGAGAGGAGCCGAGTGCAGGGGAGACTTGGGGCTGCTGTATGAGTCACTCGCTGAGAGCAGCGAGATGGGAGACGTGCAGGAGGATGGGAAGGAGCTGGCAGAAGGTGTCTCACTCAGCTGCTGAGGAGGCCCCTTCCGGCTGCTCCTCCCATCCTCCTGCAAGACTTCCTGTCCCCACGCCACGTGGAAGGGAGGGAGCAGGAAGAGAAGAAGCAGGAGAGCAGAGCACTGTAGCTGCAGCCAGGGGATACCTCTTAGGTAAGATCACCCCCAGCTGCTCTCCCCTCAAACATTCCCCTCTCCTGCAGCTCCCCCCTCCCAGCTCCCCCTCATTAGCTCTACATCCCCAGCTCTCTACCCCTATACGATCTCTACCCCCTCTTCAGCATCTTTCCCCCAGCTCTCTATGCCCCAGCCCCCAAAGCTCTACCCCACATCTCTACCCCCAGCTCTCTGCCCCCAGCCCCCCCCAGCTCTCTGCCCCCAGCCCCCCAGCTGTCTGCCCCAGCCCCCCAGCTCTCTAGCCCCAAAGCTCTACCCCACATCTCTACCTCCCAGCTCTCTGCCCCCAGCCCCCCCCCAGCTCTCTAGCCCCAGCCCCCCAGCTCTCTGCCCCCAGCCCCCCAGCTCTCTAGCCCCAAAGCTCTACCCCACATCTCTACCTCCCAGCTCTCTGCCCCCAGCCCCCCCAGCTCTCTAGCCCCAGCCCCCCAGCTCTCTGCCCCCAGCCCCCCAGCTCTCTAGCCCCAGCCCCCAAAGCTCTACCCCACATCTCTACCCCCCAGCTCTGACCCCAGCCCCCCCAGCTCTCTGCCCCCAGCCCCCCAGATCTCTAGCCCCAAAGCTCTACCCCACATCTCTACCTCCCAGCTCTCTGCCCCCAGCCCCCCAGCTCTCTAGCCCCAGCCCCCAGCTCTCTGCCCCCAGCCCCCCAGCTCTCTAGCCCCAGCCCCCAAAGCTCTACCCCACATCTCTACCCCCCAGCTCTGACCCCAGCCCCCCAGCTCTCTGCCCCCAGCCCCCCAGCTCTCTAGCCCCAGCCCCCAGCTCTCTAGCCTCAGCCCCCCAGCTCTCTGCCCCAGCTCTCTAGCCCCCAGCCCCCAAAGCTCTACCCCACATCTGTACCCCCAGCTCTCTGCCCCCAGCCCCCCAGCTCTCTAGCCCCAGCTCCCAAAGCTCTAGCCCACATCTCTACCCCCCAGCTCTCTGCCCCCAGTCCCCCAGCTCTCTGCCCCCAGCCCCCCATTCTCTAGCCCCAGCCCCCCAGCTCTCTGCCCCCAGCCCCCACTCTCTAGCCCCAGCCCTCAGCTCTCTGCCCCCAGCCCCCCAGCTCTCTAGCCCCAGCTCCCAAGGCTCTACCCCACATCTCTACCCCCCAGCTCTCTGCCCCAGCTCTCTAGCCCCAGTCCCAGCTCTCTATCCCTCAGCCCTCTACCCCCAGCCCCCCAAATCTCTACTTCCACATATCTACCCCAGTCCCCAGCTCTCTACCCCCACATCTCTACCCCCAGATCTCTACCCCATCTCTACCCCAGCCCTCCCAGCTCTTTACCCCCCAGCCCTCTACCCAATCTCTACCCCAGCCCCCAGCTCTATACCCCCAGATCTCTACTTCCACATCTGCCCCCCAGCTCTCTGCCTCTCAGCCCTCTAACCCCCCAGCCCCCCAAATCTCTACTTCCACATATCTACCCCCAGCACTCTACCCCCACCCACATCTCTCCCCCCAGCCCCCTATCCCCACATCTCTACCCACCAGCTCCCCCTATAAGCTCTCCTCCCCTCTGATTTTAAGTCAAATCAGTAATTTATTTTAAATAGGATTTATTTTTCTGCATCCCCCGCCATGTCCGTCCCGTCCCCCCCCCTCAGCATCACGAGGCGCACAGGGAAGGGGACCCGGAAGCAGTGTGCTGCAATCGGCTGTGGGACACAGCGGGAGGACATCGAGGGAACGTAGGGACAAGGTATGTACAATCCCGAGTGTGGCTCTGGGTTACTGCTTTTGGTACTGAAAATTAACCCCGAGCCACACTCGTGATTACTGCCAGGGAGGTTAATATACATATAATAATGCTCCTCTCATTGAATAAAACACAACGCTCTCATGTTCACTACCCAATCCACAATGATCTCATGTTCACTACCCAATCCACAACGCTCTCATGTTCAATACGCAATCCACAACGCTCTCATGTTCAATACACAATCCACAACGCTCTCATGTTCAATACGCAATCCACAACGCTCTCATGTTCAATACGCAATCCACAACACTCTCATGTTCAATACCCAATCCACAACGCTCTCGTGTTTACTACCCAATCCACAACGCTCTCATGTTCACTACCCAATCCACAACGCTCTCATGTTCAATACGCAATCCACAACGCTCTCATGTTCAATACGCAATCCACAACGCTCTCATGTTCAATACGCAATCCACAACGCTCTTGTTCACTACGCAATCCACAACGCTCTCATGTTCAATACGCAATCCACAACACTCTCATGTTCAATACGCAATCCACAACGCTCTCATGTTCAATACGCAATCCACAACACTCTCATGTTCAATACCCAATCCACAACGCTCTCATGTTCACTACGCAATCCACAACGCTCTCATGTTCAATACCCAATCCACAACGCTCTCATGTTCACTACGCAATCCACAACACTCTCATGTTCAATACCCAATCCACAACGCTCTCATGTTCACTACGCAATCCACAACGCTCTCATGTTCAATACCCAATCCACAACGCTCTCACGTTCAATACGCAATCCACAATGCTTTCATGTTCAATACCCAATCGATAACACATTACTGTGAGTTTTATTACTGTGGAGCTCTGTGATACGCTCATACACACCACACATTACTGTGAGTTTTATTGCTGTGGTGCTCTGATATACTATTACACACACGGTCCTCTAAAACATCTGGGAATAGCTTGGTCTCTAGCCCTGTGGGGCCTCATAACTGAGCTTCACCTAAGGTCTCACTAAAGCTCTGGAGCCGCCTCTGCTGACTAACACAAGGGAGACTAACGTTATTTAGTATTATTAATTTTGTTATTTATTACCTATTTTCCTCTAAATAACCTCTAAAAATATTGTGTTTCGGGGGGGCACAATTTTCTATTTTTGCCTCGGGTGCAAAAGGAGCTAGCTACGGCTCTGCTTACAGGTAATAGAGTTTGGTATATTTGGATTAGATATGTATAGACTATACCATTAGTCTCCTTGGCATATTTTACCTATCTAGTAGTGGATGTGGTTAGATTTATGCCCAGATACAGAATTAATTACCTTTACATCCATATAGATCCAGTACACCAAGATTAGCTGAGGTTATTGATTGATAGGCACACATATTACCTTATTGGATAGTCAGTTTACTACCTTGTCATTTACTGTCCCTTTTTTTTTTTCTACTCCCTGTACTTTCCTACGATTCTTAAGGGGTCAGGACATGACCCAAAATTGGAGGAACTATATAGTTATCATAGGATTAGTGACTTTTTCACATCTGTTTGTGTTTTTTTGTGAGCTATTTTCTTCTAGTATATTTATAATGATAAAGATTATGTTGCCTTTATAAAAGATATTTGTTGGTTCTCATCCCCTAGGCACAATTTGTGCGCTGACTAGTATACTGACAAACATGTATTCTAATCTTTTTATTAGATTTTTACGATTTTTACTATTCTAAAATCATAGGACAGTATGTAAGACGATTTCACTTCCCTGCTTTACCAGAGACCTTGTTATGCTGTGTATACGACCAGTTTGATAGCGTGACCCTTTTGACCCACTTTTTTTAAGCTTTTAGACATGACCTCCTCATTGGTTGACCGAAGACTAGACTTTTACATCTGCCGATATCAACCTCGGCCCAGCAATTAAGTATTTTTTAAAAGGACTATATTAATTTATAATAGTGGATTCACAGCAGATAACTAAATAAAAAAAGAAAGCACTAAATCTAAAACACACATCTTTCTTTATAAAACATTCATCCCCATCTAGTGGTCGGATAGAAGATCTACGCTTAAGTGAAGTAATCTTTTTACAGGACCTCTGCAGGATTCCAGCATTGCCCTGAGCAAAAAAAATGACAATCCACTCTGATGGATCAAAGCATGCATCTATACTGTTGTTACAAGACCTCTGCTGTGCCCTTTTTTATTTTAACTGATATATATATATATATCACTCTTAGGGCAGTATTACAAAGCTGGTGCTAACTTAACCAGAGCTGTTGTAAACGTACGAGAGCCATTATAGCCTATGGAGCTGTTAAGTTAACAACAGCTCTGGTTAAGTTAGCACCAACTATGTAATATGGCCCTTAGACTTGCACTCTAGGGCCAACAAATTATTCTTTCTCCATGCTCCATCTGGGATTGGCAACGCAGGAACCAAAAGGATGGCACTTGAGGTCTTTTGTGTTTTAATAAAGCTTACCTTTTATTCATGTCAAAGACTTGTTAAAATAAAAACATTCATACCAGGTAAAACAGGTAGCTCTGACTGGATGGGTGGGAGTTAAGTGGTGGACACATGCCCATCTGACACCTATGGGTGGGGGGACTAGAGTGGACAATCACTAGGTGTTGGGGGTGGAGTGGTGATAGACATGTACAATCCATTCTTGGCATGAGGGGGCTATATATAAAAATGCCAGTTGAGTGCACTCAACTGGCATTTTTATATATAGCCCCCTCATGCCAAGAATGGATTGTACATGTCTATCACCACTCCACCCCCAACACCTAGTGATTGAGGAGGGCAGAGAACAGCATGTCTCCTCCCCTGTTTTATTATTATCCCCATCCACACCACATAGGTTTGAGTTTGGGTTTCTAAACTCGCATGTCCACCATCTATGGACTGCAACCTCCACCTGACGCCCACAGGAGGAGGCAAAGCAGGATCACCGATAAGTCCCCTATTCCCCTTTGTTCTTAGCGACTGGGTAGCAATAGCAGGGCATAGGGTGTCATGGGCTGGGCCTAGGGTGAGACCTCGGACTCCCATATACTCCCTTTTATTATTAGTTTTTATGGAGGCGTCTGGCCAGCCACCACTACATTAGACCATAGGCCGCCAGGAAGATTTCATGCTGTGATTAATTTCATCCAAAATGATTCAATGGTCAAAATTTGGACAAACTGAATTTTGGCATGAAAAATATTCAGATGACCTGAACAGGACATACTTGAAAACGAGAGAAATCTATTACTATATACAGAAAGGCCATATTACAAAGTTGGTGCTAACTTAACCAGAGCTTTTGTTAACTTAACAGCTCCATAGGCTATAACGGCTCTGGTAAGTTTACAACAGCTCTGGTTAAGTTAACACCAACTTTGTAATATAGCCCTCAATGTATCCTTCCTGGTAAAATTCTTTGCAAATAAATATATTTACATATAGAAAAGATGGCGTCGCGCCTGTACTCACCAGAGCGGCTGCAACAGTCAGGAGTAACAGCCCAGTTCATGTATAAAACATAACAAGAGAAAAAAGATGTCATCTGCGCTCGATTCTATCAGGAGGTTTTAGTTTGTTTTAATGGCCATTGAAACGTAAGCTCACTCGACCCCGACAAGGCACCTCTTTGTAGAGTGAGTACCTAACCAATGTACCAAAAGCTGCTCTTCTGACAATCAATATATTGTCTGATATTTTTGGATGAATACATTTTATGTGAAACCAAATATTTCTGCCATGTGCAAGTCTAATATATACACAGGAAACATAGAAATACAGCATATACCTCATTCAATTTATCAGATTTACTGTGAACATTGTACACATAATGTATATGTTAGGGTTAAATACACATATTATAATGATATAACAGAAAGGCTGGGCTAGAGTCTTGCAATATTTATTTATTTGCCGGGAAGGATACATTGAGATTTCTCTTGCTTTCAAGTATGTCCTGGGTTCAAGAGCATTGAAATTGTTTAAGTTTAACAAGCAACTTTATTTAAATTTTGTTTAAAGTTACAATTTTCAAGGTTCCCTAAGCACCAAGTTGAGCTTTTTTGAAAATCGTCTTTGAATCTTCTTTTCCCCCATTATTACAGTAGTTATGTAGGACTGGCAACAGTGTTTCATACTTGGAAGCTGCATATTAGGGATGTGCGTTTCGGGTTTCGGAATTTCAGAGTTTTCACGAAATTTCCCGATTCGTGTCCTCGGATTCGGCCGAATTTCCGAATCGGGTCGGACCCGAAAACCGATAGATCCGAAAAGTTTTCCGAGCCGAAACGAAAAAAATTCAGATTTTTCGAATGGACTTGAAATGTGTCAAATCGAAATTTATTTTTGCTCTATTCATGATTTCGGTTCCATTCGTGATTTCGGTTCCATTTCGGTAATTCTGGAAATCGTATATTTAACTATTATTGGTTATATCGCTGATTCTGTAAATTTTGTATTTGTAAATGCGTATCACTTGTTTCTTGTGGCATTCGGGTCAGTTTAGCGGTTTTTAAATCATTTTGTTCATTTTTTTTGTTCCTTGGCTTTCATACCATTTTAATATGATTAAATAAAGTTGTGAAATGTATATTCAATTATTCATAAGAAAAAAAGGATCTTTATTTAATAAAAAAAAACACGATAGAATCGCCAGAATTATCGTAGACACTTTGAAACGAGGAGAACAGACGTTCCGAAAAAACGAAAATTTCCGAAATTTCCGAAAAGTCGATACAAAAAACGAGCAAAGTGACACGAAAATACGAAAAATGGTCGATATTCTGAAAAAAAATGTACACGACAAACGAGCCGAACCGAACCGAATCGAAACAGAAATCGGTCGAAACGAGCCGAATCTAAAAGTTTAAACATCCGAACAAATCGAACTGAATCGAACCGAAAAAAAATCGGTGCACAAGCCTACTGCATATAGCTGGTGTTTTTTGAGTATTCATTTACTGGAGAAAAAAAACCATCATTGGTTTGTGTCAAATATTAAGTCGTCAACCTGAAAAAGCAAAGTCTTTGCAAAATTTTAACTCCTAATAGTTGAGTGATTTAATATGCGTTTAACGTGTTAAATCACCAGGTATTAAATATTATGAGCATAAAATACAGTTTAACTCTCTGGTCTAATTCAATTATGCAGACTTCTTCAGGGTCAATATGATGAAGAAAGATAAATATATATATCCACAATATTAAGGTTTCCTCAATATATACCCAAGTCCACAGAGAGTTTTTTTTCTGTCTTGATTTCCAGTCTTGTCAGCAGGAGTGTAATTTTCAGTGCAATAAATATTGTGTTCTATCTTTTCCATGTTGCTACATTTAGTTTACTTTACATGCCGATACTGGACCATCTGAAGGAACAAGCAAACCTATAAATTGAAACGAAAATCCGTTCAAAACAATATCATTCCCATTTGGTTGTGAGTGGCCTTTGTCATGGTATATAACTGGTGTTATCACAGTTCAGTTCACACTGTTGTGTTGTTTTTCTTGTTTTAGATATGCTTCTTTATTGTGGTTCATATATACGCATACAGGTTTAATTGCTGAATAAGCTGATAGCAGTGATACCCAGTCCACCATCAGCTGGCAAAATAATTCGGTTTTGTAATGGGGCTTTTTTGCAATGTTCACTGGAGTCACAATTCAAACATGGCAACCTTTGAATACGGATTCAGTTAAAATAACATAAGGAGGATATACAGATCCTAACAAATAACCTTTATTTAAATCCAACGAATAATTATAAAACCATACATATAGAATGAAAACTGGTGGGGTATAAAACAGCTATTGTAAAATGAGTGGCATCTCAGGAGGACGTGACTGCTAAGATTAGCAGAGTATAATGGTATCAATTCAAACGCAGTGCCGGTCAGTAATAAGGCCATATCAATAAATGGCCACCTGGGTCATGGGAAATTACTCTAAGGTAACTCTACAGTGGAGTATACCGCATGTTAACAACAACAGATGTCCGTATACCATAGCAGGCTATTACCTCGGCAGTTCGTGCTGCCTACTATACCCACTGCTAGGCTATATAGCAATTATATTCAACATCTCACACCAGAGAAAATGCTAAAGATAAGCCCAGACTGCTCAAACCCAAAGAAGACAATCATGAAGACAGTAGTAATACATACTGTTAAAAATGCATGCCAACGCGTTTTGCCATTAAAACGGCTTTTTCGAGAGAGTTGCCGCTCAGTTTTCAATAGCTCTTTTATGCCCCACCAGTTTTCATTCTATATGTATGGTTTTATAATTATTCATTGGTTTTTCAATAAAGGTTATTTGTAAGGATCTGCATATCCTCCTTTAATACTTTATAGGGTTCAACCCCGTTTTTACAGTATCCAATAGTTCTGCCTCACCCTTGAGTTCTTAGTGACCCAAAATAGGCTTTCTATAATAACATAAAGCCCTGGTCTCTGTCATACATATTCACAAATCGTTTTTTTTTCTGAAATGTGTACATCTTTACACCTTCTCCGATGCTTGTACATGGATTTTGTGGAACAAGGATAGGTGTTAGTGGGTATTAATATATTCCAACACACTGTTATTGCCTTTTTATACAATGTGCACTTGTTAGAAGTAATGAAATTTATGTTTTCATTAATATAGCATTACACAGTCTAATAGATTACCTCCTATTAAGCTGTGAAAAGTATGAAACCAATATATGTGGAGGGCAATGTTAATGTTTTCATGCTAAGTTCTTGCATGTCCAGACATGGTGTCTTGAAAAATAACCAATATCATTAACATAATTTTCCATGCTGCAGAGCAAATAGATTAATAGCCAAGTCAATCATTCTGCACGACAGAGGAAACGTCCGCAAATTTATGACATTAGTCTTCAAGGTCTCTTCACATGAAAGAAAAGAAAAATAACTTGCTAAATCAAATAATTCTAAGAACAAATTACAACAACCATAGGTCTAAATTCCAGTTCAAATCCCCCAACGACTTTAACCACTTGGCTGCTAAGGACGCGCTCAGCGCGTCCAGCCAAGTGGTTCTCCTGTGCTATGGATGCGCTGAGCGCGTCCTAGCACAGGAGGCAGCAATGAGCCAGGATTCCAGCCGATTGCTGTGCCCCCATTTATTGATGATGTGAGTGCTGACAAAAGCCGCAGGATGAATTCTGAAGTGTTTCGGGCAATATTATCTGCTCACATACAGCCAAATGCTGCAGAACTCATTGGACGGCTCTTCACAGTGCAGATGGACAATGACCCAAAGCATACTGCAAAAGCAACCAAAGAGTTTTTGAAGGGACAGAAGTGGAATGTTATGCATTGGCCAAGTCAATCACCTGACCTGAATCCCATTGAGCACGCATTTCACTTGTTGAAGACAAAACTGAAGGGAAAATGCCCCAAGAACAAGCAGGAACTGAAGACAGTTGCAGTAGAGGCCTGGCAGAGCATCACCAGGGATGAAACCCAGCGTCTGGTGATGTCTATGCGTTCCAGACTTCAGGCTGTGATTGACTGCAAAGGATTTGCAACCAAGTATTAAGAAAGGAAAGTTTGATTTATGATTATTATTCTGTCCCATTACCTTTGGTCCCGTTAACAAGTGGAAGGCACATCTGCAAACTGCTGTAAATCCTACACCGTTCATCTGAGTTGGACGTGCATACCCTCAAATTAAAGCTGACAGTCTGCAGTTAAAGCACATTGTGTTTGTTTCATTCCAACTCCATTGTGGTGGTGGTGTATAGAGCCAAAGATGTTAGAATTGTGTTGATGTCCCAATATTTCTGGACCTGTCTGTATATATACATAAAATTAAAATGCTAAAGTAAATTAAACACTCTAGTTATTTCAAATCCAGTGCCTCTCAAAGCTCTTGACTAGTCTTCCAGTACAAAGCTCCAGAGATGTCTTATAGACTAGCTGCTGACCCTTCCACGGCTTACAAGGCTCTGAGACAACAAACCTGAGGTCTTGTCTAATGTAGTACACCAAAGGAGATAAAACTAGAGACATATTACTGAATACTGTTTCTTATAAAGGCAAAAAGTAAGGTTTTGTGCAAGAAAAACTATCCCAGCAAGAAATCAAACTAGTCCTTTAATTCTGTTATGGCAACATACAATTTATCGGTAAGGATATGGCAATTCGGTGGATATTTACGTCACTGCAAATATTTTTTTATTTCCTTGCAGATGGTGAAAAGGCCATATTAAAAAACCACCACGATCAAACCGCACCGCCTCAGTGGAACACAATAGAATCATCTAGAACTAATAAAGATTCTATAGAAGACATAAATTCTCCAGAGCAGTAAGTATTCGCAAACAACAAAACAATAGTATTTTTGCTTTGGGGTAGTATTTGCACAGATTCTTTGTTTTCTAGTGGAAAAACAACTCATACCGGGTTATTCAAAGAGCTCCGAATAGTGGCCGAAAGGTAACCGAACAGTGAAATTCAGCGTACAGTTACCTTTCCATTCGGCTATTCAAAGAGCACACAGTTCGCCAAATGTTGGCGAATTTCCTGCACATACGGTGCCTGTTCGTTGCCTGTTCGAGGGCAGTGAAATCCCCCATAGAGAAGCAATGCTTCATCTATTCAGAGAACAAAAACCAGCAGTGAAAGGTTCCCGAAATGTCCTGCTGTTTTGTGGTTTCATTCGACAGATTTATTCAGGCGAATGCGATAGGCTTCAATGTTAAAAATATTCCCGTTTTAAATGCAATATCTAATAAACCGTTGATTATAATATTCTACAGTAAAAAGTCTCTTTATGTATAGATTTTTTAGGATCTTATAGGCATTTTTCAGGTTTTTTTGGCGAAAATATTTTTTCGTTTTTTCTGTAACAGCCCTTTTTATTATCATTCATTGGATCTTATATGTAAATTTCAGACATTTTCGTTCTGTAGTTTCTTTGCAAACCGCGTTTCACTTTTCAAACATTCATGCGTACTGTTTTTTTTTTTCTCCATTCCTCTGCGGTGTCGGCTTTTTCCGGCGGCTGCGCTGTGATCGGCGGCTGCTCAGGTTTCTCCGGCGGGGTTAATCCAGATGTTTTTGCGAGTTTCGGTTTTGCAGTGAAGGTTCAGCGTGTTTGCGGTGGGTTTACCCTGCACTACAATGGCCTGTGGTGCTTTCTGAATACATCGCAGGGTCGCCGAAATGGGATTGCCAAATCGCACCGAATTGAACGAAAAGTCACCGAATGTGCGGTGACTTTTCGATTCTCTTTGAATAACCCTGATAATTATTACATTTTATTAAAAGTATAATTTGTAGTTATTTTACATGATTTTTTTATTGAACTTATTGCTGTATGAGCAACAATGACTACTGCCAATTGAAAACACCATGCATAGCACTCAATGTAGTGTAATGTCAAGGCCCAGGTAAGAGCAATTTCATTTAAGAAGTCATAGGAATAAATATTTTTTTACTATATATCCAGACTGTCTGTATAAAAGAGTCTGGATTTAGCCCCAATGTTCCTCCATAAATCCCAATGTTTACTTTTTGTTGTTGTTGTGGCAAACGTATTGCATACTCATGATATGACGAATGAGCTTCATTTACTGAATCCCTAAGATTTGCACTGAAATAACTACAGGTGTATGTCGAAATGTCTTAAGGTGCAGATGAGTTATGCACTTTGAGAATGAAACACATTGATCGTTAAAGAAAAACCTATAAAAAACACAAATTCAGCTCTGTTTTATTATTATTTTGATACACATTTGATACGAATAAAATTACAATCTATTTTTAATCATACTATTATTTTCTGTCAATAAATAGAATTCCACTTTCATTTTTTCCAGTCAGGTAACCAAAACATAGGTTAAGCATCTTACGTGAGATAAGTGATATTTTATTGTTTCCTGCGAGTAACAGACTGTACCAGCTGTTATTGTGATTTGTTTGACTGTTAAATTGCAATCGAAGTGAAACCAAGCACTTGGCAGACTTGGCCAATGCTGGTATTTTAGATACCTAGCCCGAACATACATGAGTGTTACTTGCTGTAATAGTAGAACTGTACGGGTTCAGCATTTAGTAAACCCTAGCCTATGTTTTTTATTCAAGATATATACTTGTTTTCTAAACTTCATACAAGGTAAACATTTACTCCTATCACTCTTACTATCCATTGGATATTTTAATTTGAGCCAGGTTTTGTTTTGACTAATTATATAATCACAAACAGTGGTTGGGAAACCTCAGAAGAAGGCAAAAAAAAGTAAGTACGATTGTAGCTAGGTGGATGGATGTTTGTATTTAACGGTGTCTGTATACACATTACCTATTCTGTTCTTCTTCTTTATTCGATCATTCACTTTTACTCTATGGGTGGTTTATAAAGGTTATCTAACTTAAATGACCTTTATTTTATGAAAGCAATTTTTCACACCAGTTGTGTAGAAGGGTTTATCCAATACAATAGATCATTCAATGGAGACTTTTGTATTTTATCTCTCCACAATTTGCCCAAAAGCTATAGAGATGCATATACAATACAAAAACATTGGCTAACAGATAAAACCCAAATATTAATGACAAACAGATTCAGCTTCATTTTAATTCCTGTTTTCAGTCTGACATTTCCATTCATACATCAAGTCATTGCTGCCCTGCTGAGCTCCAAAAGGTTGAAATGGCTGTACAAAGATAGACATCGACATAGAGAGACTGGGCAGAAATGCTGTTTGTCAGTTCTGCTAAAGTTGAGATGAAATGTAAAACAAGCAATACAAATGCTTTACATGATTTAACCCCTTTACTACTAAGTGATTTTCCACAAAACCAATGTCAAGAACCATAAACAGTAACGTGTGTGTGATGGTTGGCGCTAAAGAGAGAAGAAAAAATAATTTTTGGACGGGTGCTGCCAATAAACTCCTCCAGGTAGTCTGTCCAACTGCCCAAAAAAGAACAAATATAGAAAATAAATGGAGTTGGAGGAGGGCGCGCCCAAACTTCAAATGGAGTAATAAATAAGAGAACAGTCTGTGTAACTGATCTGTAGATAGTCTTTATCAGATGGGTGAAATGAGTCCAAAATAAAGGAGGTAGATTTAAATACCGTGTCTCTAAATAGCAGTCTATTCCAAAAAGTCTGTTATGTACCTCAAATACTGTTTATTTGAGGTACATAACAGACTTTTTGGAATAGACTGCTATTTAGAGACACGGTATTTAAATCTACCTCCTTTATTTTGGACTCATTTCACCCATCTGATAAAGACTCTCTAGAGATCAGTTACACAGACTGTTCTCTTATTTATTACTCCATTTGAAGTTTGGGCGCGCCCTCCTCCAACTCCAATGTCAAGAACCAGCCTGTATGAAAAACAACTTTGCAGTAGCCGTAGAGCAGAAATGGGAATGAGAAATCGCAAAAGCACGATTTCATACTTTATGCACTGGTGACATCTGCTGGCCAAAAAGTGCTACTACATCTTTATTATACAACTGGAGCATCGTTTTTTTCCTTGAATAAAAACTGATTTCTAAGCTGATAAACAGTTTTAACACCTCAGCTGTCATGACCAAGGTCCTCAAACTGTGGGAGCACATTCTGAGTACAAATTCCTTTGCCTTGCTCTAGAACTAAACCACATTGCGTATACCCTATCGAGGACACCAGCAGGTGCTTTTGAAGATGGAGTATACTCTATCTTGGTAGTGAAGGGGGTTAATATACAGAAGAGATAATATTGAGAGATTTTTTGCCACATTTTACTTGACCACATTGGCTGAATAATCCATTCCTCCCTAATATTTAACATATTTCTCTGCCTTTCTTTACAGTATACAGCGACGACTGTCTTTACAACTACCCATTCTACACCATGCATACTTGCCATCGATAGGTGGTGTAGATGCGAGCTGTGCCAGTCCCTGTGTAAGCCCCAGTGCCAGCCCACGTCACAGACACGTGCAGCCTTCTTTCCAAGTAATGGTCTCTGGCCTGTAGGAATAGAGGGAACATGCTTCGTGGACTACTACTCCTGTAATTTCTAAACAGACTCAACTGCACATTCTGATATGGAACGTTTGATGAACACACATAACATTTGCTCTTAATCAACAAGAAGGAAATTATATCGACTTCATTCTGGAAATCCAATTTTTTAACCAGTATGAGCTAGTTGGGAGGATAGAAGAGATGCAAAGAGTCATACCTGGAGCCTTATTTATGGAGTTCATGTTTCTTTACTCAGAGGACTGAAAAATAATTCTTCCCAAAACTTTACAAGCAACAGAACAAGAGAAGAGAGTTTGAAAAACATGCACAAATGTAGGAAGAAAAAAAATATTTAAAATAACAGAAGACGAACTTTTTAAATCCAAGTCCCAACGCTACGTATTCGGCTGCTATGAACATTGGTTAGTACACTTTATACACATATAAAGAAAAGATCTTAAAAAAAATAAATGGAAAAAAATTGACAGAAAAAAAAAAAAAAAGAGAAGATGGCACAGTTAGTAATAATTTGAAGAGCGTTATACACAAGTTTCAACAAATGTACCCAGCTGCTGAATGCATTCCTTACAGATTAGGCCCTGCTTGTGTGTCACACCTTCGACTATACATTGCAGGAAATTAAATAAAAAAAAAACTTTACAACAGATCCCTCAGGTGTAAGCGAGACATGCAGTATTACCAAGGTTTTTTTTTGTTCTGTAACTGGACAAAGATGTTTATACAATGGTAACCTGTAGTTGCAGAAACATTATGGATCTGCCGTGAAACCAAGGTTTTACTGTTCTGAGCCAGAACCATTTTGCAGCACAGATATTCAGAATATAGGAACTGCAGCGTTCCTGAACTCGCCATTCGGGACTATGTGTTACGTTTTCTGTAATTTATTCTTTTTTTTTTAAAGAATGATTCTTATTTTATTTTTTATTAGTAAAGCACAGAACTGAGCAACTTGCAGGTTTGAGGACTAGTAACTAGCTTGTATGTACCACTATGGAAGACATGTCACAGTTTGTGTTTGATTTGTTCCATTCAGTGCCACAGAGAAAAGTACAATAAAAAACAAAACAAAACTATGTTACAGTGAATTTTGGATTCTTCAGGCATATTTACAATTAAGACAGTCCTTTCTATCTGCATATATCATTGCGCCAGAACCGTGTTAACCTTTTGTGTAAACTGTGGTATCGGCTAACTCCCTAAAAGTATTTGTGGCTTTTTTTTTTTAAATATTACCATTAAAACTTTTTTTAAAACACAGGTTTGGGTACACGCCAGGCAGGAAGAGATATATCTTACTGCATCATTCCACTTTACATTTTGGCAGAAATATCAAAACTGATATTCGTGAAAATAATGTACATCTTTTTACAGCAATATAACATTTTGATTTTTAAAAAGAAAATCTGCTGTGAAACTATTTTCTCCAACGAACCAATTGATGCAACAGATATACATGGCTGTCCAAACTACTAATTCTCCACCCCTCCTTCCCAAAGCTCAACTTGCTAAGGGCTGCAAAACAGGATATGTCCCGAAAACATGCCGATAGCACATCACAGAGCTTGTCTTAGAAATAAATCCATAATTTGGCAGTCACTAACAAGTGTACAGCCTTTATGGCAGTGTCAAAATATCTTCATAGCTAGAAAGGCAATAAATGGCTTAAGTGTCATAATCTCATTTGTACAACATGATTATTTGATTTTAGACTAAAACTATGTTACTTCTACACACGTGTATGTAAGTAACTATATATATATATTGATTGTGCCTATACGTGTATAAATATATTGGGCCCTATTCCAGCTGAGCAGTTAAGCCAACTGCTCAAGATGCTATACCAACTGAGCCGTGGCTCCACAATGTATACTAACGGCTCCTATAGTTTCCAACATAGCTTGCTGTTCTCTGCTTGAGATGGTATACGTAAAAAAAATAACATTTGGCTCTGAGAGCCAGTATTTTGTAATTTTCAAAAACAAAATCACATGACACAACCGATTTAAATGCTCTTAAAATTCCCAAACTGACATCAGGTCGCACATTGCAAAGAGCAGCGAGATTCACTGCATGCTCGCACTTCAAGAAACAGAACACTGGAATTTTGTGTTCTTTCCTGGCTCCTCGTTGACCCTGCTCACAGGTCACACTTGGCTCCATTAAGTCCTAAGCAGCTGTTGGGATCTGTGAGCACCTTCTAAATATTCTGACTTGAGCCAATGATACAGCAGCTCAGTCAGAAGGCAGACATTAATGGAAAGCCGCAAATGGATTTTGGCTTTGACTAGATTTTTCCATTTCCGAGACACTATTAACGGCAAGGTTGGAATCATTCATTTGATCGAAATTATTATTGTATAAAAAATAAAAATCGATCAGTTTTCTTTGCAATTACACATATTTCCCAATGCTAGAGTCATAAGTCAACTAATTGACACAATTTGTATCTCTAACTCCTAGTCTGAAAGCCTTGGTTAAATCAGATTAATTTGATTATATATGGAACCAGATAGATTAGGTCTAGGCCAGAGGGAGATCCTTGCAGTGGAACACTTAGGATGACAGACATGTTTACCTCATTAAGTGGAATGTCTGTTTTGATTGCTCTACTTGTTTCACACAATATTCCCACCACTCCTAGTCTGAAAGCCTATCCTCCAATTGCTACAGACTGTTTATAAGAATTAATGGGATGGAATGATGATTACTTTATTAAAATAGACTTAGGTTAGTCCTTCCCTCTTGTTATGAGTGTTTACTTGAGAGATATATAACTGGACTTTAACAATATATTTAATAAAATATAAACAGCATACCCACCAATAATGAAGGGCTGAAAATAAAATGTCATGATAAACTTGGTGAACTGACTTCAAACAAAGTTTACAATAGTGGCGTTGACATTTTAAGTTCTTTAAATGAGATTTCCAACTTCACTGTGACGCATTAGTAACACAACAAATGTATGAACTTATACAGTTTTGCTTTCAATATTCAAAAGTCCAATGTTCTAAAACAGATGGGAATGATGCACAGTGCCCGGATCAACCAGATTTCCCGCAGTTTCTCACATAAGCATCAACTTGACTTGTCCCTTTGCTCACGTTCAATGACACAAGAAACGTACACTGTTTGATAAGAGAAATGTCAATAAGAATGCACGATCATAATTTTTTATGAAGTAATTTCAATTAACATCACGTTGAAGTGGTTTTTGAGCATTATATTTTACGGCTAATACCAAAACGTATAATAGCATTAGTTACATACTATAGGTTGAAAAAAGACATGCATCCATCAAGTTCAGCCCTTCACGCATCACCTACTGCTGTTGATAAAAAAGCCACAAAAGCTAAAGTTCAAAAGCCCCTTCTGTTAATCATCAGGATTGATATAAATGGACTGAAACATGAACCGATTATTTAAATAAGGAAATACTGTGATTAATCTCTATATATCATGCACAATACATAATATCCAAATGTTTGGGCATTTATCACATGATATCAAAATATAATACAACTTTCAATATACTCCTAGAATTAGAATGTTGCTTTCTTAACAGTTTTATTTATGCCGAAGCATAAGACTTCACTATGGGTAGATAATATTTGTTAAAAAGAACATAATGAAAATAAAGTTTTTACTAACAGTTTGTAGTTACCAAAATGATGTTAAAGTTAGAGAGGTGTCATTTTAGGCAGAGAATCAAATGAACATTTTCTAGATTTTTATTTTCCTTTGTTTTCTATCTGTACTTTATAAAAAGTTAATTTCAATTTACCCATTGGTTCAAGTTTAAAGCATCATTGAAACTTGCAATGTTAGAAAATGTCTTCAGCTACTAGATACTCTCACTTATGTACGTTGCGCATTTGCAGTATTCTCATGTTTAAATTTAATATGGAGCACTTAATAAAAAAAATGACACAGTTGTACATAATGTATACACAAATATAAGTAGAAATATTTTTACATAGTAGGAGGAAAAAAAAACAACAAAAACGTATTGGACTTTTGGAGGTGAGTTTTGCGTGTATGTGTGTGTCTGTGAATTATTTGTGAGTACTGATCGTGTGCAGTTTGTTAGGTCAAGAAACATACAATCCACTGTGTCTCAATGATACAATGTTAAACTCCTGAATTTGTTTTTTTATGGTCCAACACATAGCGAGAACCACTTAAGGTGACTAAAGCTAATTTCCATTTCCGGTCTTTAATACCGCAACAACAAATGTACTGTAATTGAATGAAGAGGCTGTGCCGTTTGGCAATTTCTAATTATGTTATTGCACAAATGCTTTATAAAACAGACTGGAACTTCCAGGTTTAGATGACAATGGATAACTTCTTGTACCCTTATACTGCATGATACCAGTTTTTAATAAAACCATTACAAATCTGTTTTTATGAATAAAATATTCAAAAATGTTCTACAATATTTTTCATTTTTCAATAAAATAACTGTTACAAAGATAAAGAATTCAGGGAATATATTAACAGTAGCGGGAGATGTTTTTGTATTGTAATTCCGGGATTGTGAAGTTGAATTTAAAAACAAATCAGGTATCTGAATTACAATGAAAGTATCTGCACTGCTTGGTTTTCAGTAAGAATTGTTGAAATTTTCCATCTAACAGAAGAAAAAAAAAACTTGTGTCTGCTACGGGACCTAATGCTAAACACGTGACTAGTGTTTATTCTTTCAACCCTTAGCACTCTCCGCATGAGATCATGAAAAACGGTAAGAGTGAAAATCATTTTCCACATGAAAAACAAGCAACTTGTAGGAATGTTCATCATTTTTTGTCCTGTAATTATCCATAAATGTACACCACCACGAATGGACGGCTTTTGTTTTGCCTACAGCATGTCGGACCAGGGATCCATTTGTAATTCGTTCCTCATGATACAGTATGTTTGTCCATTTGAATTCTCCAATTTTTGGACAGGAGGTTCGAATGCTAAATGCTCAGGGGCATAATGATATTTAGGAAGTAGCAGTTGCCAGACTACATCTCCATCACTCTCCCAGTTCAAACTACTATTACTACATACAGACTCCACCCACCAAATTTTAATGACATGGACAAAAAAACACATTGGTCAAGGATTGATCTTTTATAACCCCCCCCCAAAAAGGGAAACTTTACTGGCCAGAGTCAGTTTTAAAGGGTTTGCAAGGCATATGCATACGTGAAATGAGAACTTTATGAGCTGTCAAGGTTATGATCTAATTTATATGTGTATGCATAAAAGAAAAGCTAGGAGGATCACCTGTAATTTCTGACAAATGTGATGCAATAAAATCATCATGGGAAATTCTGATATCTTCATTTAGTTTCATTTAAAATACTTTGTGTTGGAATATTAACATTGTGGATACATGGTGCTTGGTGAATGTAAGGTGGTAACAGATGTAGTGGTCAGACTTAAAGGATTAGAGTTATGATTTAGAACAGCCATCCCAAAGTGGGTGGTATTGTCCTTTGGGGGGCAGTGGGAAGTTCTAGGGAAACTATAAGGAAAAAGAGGGCATGTAGTTACAGTATTAGTTTAGTAGTTGTTTTAGGCTAGGGTCATACGAACGCATTCTGTGCGTCCGTGCACAATGGACGTACTTTCTGACTGACGACAAGGTAGTGGCCACACAGTCCGTTTTTGTGACTGATGGTTTTTTTGACTGATGTAGATGGGAAACAAAATTAATATGAAAAACCATTTTGTCCGTCAAAAATGCTGGACGTCAAAAATGCAGTCCGTCTGACTACGTTCCATCACTCACACACAATGCGTTGCGGACGTTGCGGACGTGGCGCACTCCGCACGTCCATTCTAGCGGATTTACGTTCTTGCCTAACTTGCGTTGCATTTGCAGCGTCCGTTGTGCGTCCGCACTTCTGTGTGGACGTACTTCATGTGTGGGTCTCTACTGATCATAATTGTATGTTACCACGGACGTTAGAATGTGCGGCAACACAACGTAATCTGTGCGTTCGTCTGCCACGAGCCTTAAATTTGCAATACCGAAAAAGGGAGTGGTGTGTGTTTGGGGGTGCTAGGGATGTGGCCTGGGAGCCAAGGGGATGGCAGCCCAAAAATGTTTGGGAACCAATGGTTTAGAGGCATATAATGTAAAAGGGCTTGAGGCTTAGAATGTGGTTTTACAAGTGGATTTATGTTTAGGGAGTGCAATAAATAAAGTGTTATTGAGAAACAAATCTATATGATGCTGCCAAATAGCTGAATTAGCCACCGAATTACACCGAACAGTGAAATTCCCCATACGTTGCAATTTTGTGGCAATTTGGCTATTCATAAAGGTGGTGAATTGCCAAGTATTGGCGAATTGCCAGCAAAATATGGGGATTTCACTGCCGCCGAATTGTACCATAAGAAGTAATGGTTAATCTATTCAGAGAATGCCGAAAAGCTGTGAAACGTTGACAAAATGCCTGGATTTTCAGTGGTTTAAATCGACAGCTTTATTTTTTATTTTTTTATATTCTTTATTTTAGAATAGTTGCATAATCAAACAGAAAGCCAGCAAACTGAAATGGCCACATAGAGCCATAATACATCAAAGGGGAACATAATGAAGGAGGGGTGGTGGGATATTAACTCATCAGGAGGGCGGTGAAATCCGGTAGGAAGAGCACTGAGGGAACACACACACAAAAAAAAAGGGGGAGGGGTGGGGGGAAATGAAGATGGGGAGGGACTGCCGTTTAATTTGTGGCGTTCCTGGCTCACCTCGACGACCGTGCGGACACCGAGGGCCATGGAAGTAGCCACGTGGCCGGGGGACCTGGGGCCACGAGGGCAAACAGAGCCTAGGTAGTTGCCCTAGCGGCTCGCCCAGGTTTCCTCCCGATGCCCCTCACCAAAAAAAAAAAAAAAAAGGGGGGGAAGGGTCTCAGCGCTCCGGCAGAGAAACATCAGTAAGCCCTAAAAGTCAGCAGTAAATCGACAGCTTTAAACAAGCGAATCCCATAGGTTTTACTGTAACACAAATTCCCCATTTTTATAATTTTTTTATTCAACCATTATTCTTTTCATTTGCAGCAAAAAGTCCCATTTATTTTTTAGAATTGTTTTAAGCATTTTACCGGCAAAATTTTTGATTCCCATTTTTTTAACCTCCCTTGGGTTACGATTCTGACATATTTTATATGTCAGAATCGTTATACTTTATTTGGCCCTCTAGCGGTATATCGAGGGTGGTTCGGGGTGAAATGCATTGCTGAACGCGGTAACCCCGAGCCACACTCGGGCTGGATACATTACCTGGCCCTGTGCTCCCTCGCTGTCCCCCATAGTCGCACTCCGGACAATCGAGACATCATACTTCCTGGTTCCCTTCTCACTAGAAGGGAACCAGGAAGCAAAATGCCGCGATTGCCGGAGAATGCTATCGCAGAGGTCAGCGAGGGAGCACAGGTAAAGGTATGTATCCAGCCCGAGTGTGGCTCGGGGTTACCGCTTTCAGCATTTAAAGTTAACCTTGAGCCACACTCGGGGAAACCCTCAGGGGGGCTTAAACTGCGTTTTTTGTTCTGTAGCAGACCTTTTTATTGTTATTCATAAGACTTTATATATTATTTCCATGCATTATTTATTTATTTTAAATGCTTCTAAAAGCTGCAGGCTTTTTTTCTACCCCTGTTCGGCCACTGGTCGACTTTTTCGGGTGGCGTTTAGCAGTCTGTTCGGTGGGTTGTCAGCTGGGTTTTATCTGATCGATTCAGTGATTTTTTGGTGATTTATTGGATGCGTTCGGCAGCTTTGATTCATTCAGTGTTTTTTTAGTGGTTTGCAGCTGCATTCGGCAGGTTTATCAGCAGTGTTCGACGGATCGATTTTTAAGTACTTATTTGGCCCTACGGTAATGTTACGTCTCGACCCTGCCCCCTGGTGGTGGGAGCACGGATTTGCCAGTTTGTCTGGTTTTCTTGTTCAGGCTCTGCAGACCATTCCCACTGGACTGATGGTCTGCGGTCACATGATCTGCTTGGTCCTATATATAGGGCCAACCAGGCATTGGATCCTTGGATCAGGATAGACTAAGTCTGAGATCCTCAGAGTTCCTGTTCCACGTGTTAATTTGAGTTCTGAATCTTTGACAGGGAATAACTCCTTTTTTCTTTTATATCAGTATTGGTTTGCAGACATACAGTATGTAAGAGTGATTCCCTCAAATGAGCCCAACTTGTGTTTGGGCTTTAATACAACAAACTACACAAGGAGTATAATGACCTATAGTACTTGGACAGACCCTTTCACTCCAATACTGAAAAAGTTGTAAAGACACTTAAGATACAGCTATAGAAGTATTGCGAGACATACACCATTACACAAATATATAACAACATGCACAGACGCAATTATGTATATCACCAA
Organism: Leptobrachium leishanense; assembly: GCA_009667805.1. Taxonomy (NCBI): domain Eukaryota; kingdom Metazoa; phylum Chordata; class Amphibia; order Anura; family Megophryidae; genus Leptobrachium; species Leptobrachium leishanense. The sequence continues at coordinate 173,503,646 of CM019067.1, read as the reverse complement.
AATCTCCTTTGGTATTTAATCACTCTGCAAACCAATCAGATCAAAGGATAATATAGTGCAGTAATTTTATTACGACAATAAAAAGTTTAAAATACATAAAACAACTTACAAACAACTAGCACACACAAAATGTGCATATGCGTTTTTGCCACAGTGGCTCAAACCTCCCAATCGTACACTCTCCAACCGCAACAAGTTGTCCACCGGTCAGTCATAAGAGCTCACAATCACCCAGCTCAATGAATTTCATGGGATACATCCCACTTCCTCAGGAGGATAGAATAAATGAGCTCAGTCTCTCTTAAATGATAAAAAAAACAGTTCAATCAATTCTTGATGAATAATCGCTGTTTTCAATTCCCACCTTTCTTCTTCCCATCTTCCGGCCTCCAAAATGCCATTACTCCTTCTGCACATGCTTGAACAGTTCTATGATGTCAAATGACGATGTATGTTATTCTTCACACGCGTCCGGCCCCTTTCCTCTGCTAATGCATTTAAACAGTCTTTACTCTCTACAAACTCAGCGGGCCATATTACATACTTGGTGCTAACTTAACCAGAGCTGTTGTAAACTTCCCAGAGCCATTATAGCCTATGGAGGCTTTAAGTTTACAACAGCTCTGGTTAAGTTAGCACCAACTATGTAATATGGCCCTGCATGTCTATTGGTAGTATTGATCAAAAACTACTATAATAAAAGTGGCTCTCATTCATCACCATTTCCATAATTTATCATACATATGAACTGCAGTATGTATAAAAACTGCTATATATATATATATATATATAAATATATAAAAATACATTGTATATATAAAAATCTAGAATATAAGATCTTGGATAAAAAATCTTAGATAAAAAGTAAATTTGTTTGTAATATCATATAAGAAAGCTAAAAAATTCAAAATCACAGGAATACAGGAAGAACCGCTCTATGGTTGCATAGCATAACTATTTATATACCACAATGCCTAAATACACAAGAACCTGGAGAAATGGAAAGAAAAATATATGAGTCAAAGAAGAAAAACATTTTGATGCAAGAATTTTTATTCCATGAATGTCAGAATGTCTATCTCGTTATGCAATCCTTTACCACCAAAAGTCCCAACCTATAGATCCATTCTGTTTCTTTCCTAGTCAATCTTACAGCAATATTTCCTCTCCCCCCCCCAATCTGGCTGCACTATATCTATTCCAAAGCTTTTAAATTCCTCAAACTTGAACTCTCTACAACTATTACAGTGTAGAGGGACACTGTGTTTGACCTTCTTTGTGTGAATGCCTGAAAATTGTTCCATTAACTTCTCGTGTAAGGTCCTAGGCATTTGACCTACATATTGGGCGCCACATTTGCATTCCAACAGGTAAATGACATTTTTGCTCTTACTATTAATAAAATGTTTAATTGGAAACACCTGCCAAGTCTTAGTACTCTTAAATTCCAGTGTTCTTCTAGGCTGATATCTACAGGTTGAACACCCACTACACTTATAAAAACCATTCGGTTTCTTGAAAAATTAACTTTCTCTTTTAAATTTTTAGACCAATGGCAAGATGCAATTTTGGACTTCAAATTCTCTGCTGTTTTAAAAATAGTCACAGGTTGTTGCGTGAGAATATTCTTTAAGTGGGGATCTTGCTCTAAAATTGGCAAGTGCTTTTTAAAAACTTTCTTAATATGAGATAAACAAGATTAAGAGAGAGGTTTGAATCAGTGGCGTCACTAGGGTTGGTGTCACCCGGTGCGGTAACTTATGGTGTCACCCCCGAGTTTTACAGATTTTTTTTTAACTACCCTTACTCCTAAATCAGTACTCCATATAACACTGAATGCTCATACACACAGCGCACATTACTGTGAGGTTTATTGCTGTGGAGCTCTCTCATATGCTCACACAACTTTTTACCAACTGCCAGCAAGTACGTTGCCTGTTCGAAGGCAGTGAAAGCACACATGGATATATATTGCCCCCAGCAGCTCTGGATATATATTGCCCCCAGCAGCTCACCCATGGATATATATTGCCCCCAGCAGCTCACCCATGGATATATATTGCCCCCAGCTCACATATGGATATATTGCCCCAGTTCACAGTTATATATTGCCCCCAGCAGCTCACCCATGGATATATATTGCCCCAGCTCACATATGGATATATTGCGCCTCAGCTCACATATGGATATATTGCGCCTCAGCTCACACATGGATATATTGCCCCAGACCAGATGACACATGGATATATTGCCCCAGAAGAGCTCACACATGGATATTGCCCCAGCTCTCATGGATACTGCCCCCAGCATACATGGATATGCCCCAGCTCCTCTCATGGATATTGCCCCAGCTCCTCTCATGGATATACTGCCCCAGCTCCTCTTATGGATATACTGCCCCAGCTCCTCTCATGGATATACTGCCCCAGCTCCTCTTATGGATATACTGCCCCAGCTCCTCTCATGGATATACTGCCCCAGCTGCTCTCATGCATATACTGCCCCAGCTGCTCTCATTGATAATGCCCCAGCTCATGGATATGCCCCAGCTCATGGATATACTGCCCCAGCTCATGGATATACTGCCCCGGCACATGGATATACTGCCCCAGCTCATGGATATACTGCCCCAGCAGCTCATGGATATACTGCCCCAGCAGCTCATGGATATACTGCCCCAGCTCATGGATATACTGCCCCAGCTCATGGATAATGCCCCAGCTCATGGATTTTGCCCCAGCAGCTCATGGATACCGCCCCAGCTCATGGATACTGCCCCAGCTCATGGATAATGCCCCAGCTCATGGATAATGCCCCAGCACATGGAATGCCCCAGCACCTCATGGATATGCCCCAGCACCTCATGGATATGCCCCAGCAGCTGATGGATATGCCCCAGCAGCTGATGGATATGACCCAGCACCTCATGGATTTGCCCCAGCAGCTCATGGATTTGCCCCAGCACCTCATGGATATGCGCCAGCACCTCATGGATATGCCCCAGCACCTCATGGATTTGCCCCAGCAGCTCATGGATTTGCCCCAGCACCTCATGGATATGCCCCAGCACCTCATGTATATGCCCCAGCAGCTCATGGATTTGCCCCAGCACCTCATGTATATGCCCCAGCAGCTCATGGATATGCCCCAGCAGCTCATGGATATGCCCCAGCACCTCATGTATATGCCCCAGCAGCTCATATATATGCCCCAGCTCCTCATGGATATGCCCCAGCTCCTCATGGATATGCCCCAGCACATGGAATGCCCCAGCAGATGGATACTGCCCCAGCACCTCATGGATATGCCCAAGCAGATGGATACTGCCCCAGCAGATGGATACTGCCCCAGCAGATGGATAATGCCCCAGCAGCTCATGGATAATGGCCCCAGCTCACCTCCGCCGCGTGTTCGCTCCCTCTGAGCGTCGAGCGGCGCGCAGCTTGGGCGCTCGCCTGGGGGAGCCACGTGACCAGCCGCAATTGGCTGGTGACGTGTTTCCCCCAGGCGAGCGCCGAAGCTGCATGCTTCGGACACTCGCAGGGAGCAAATACGCGGCGGAGGGTGAGACACCTGCCCTTAGGGTGATGGTGTCACCCTAAAGGCGGGTGTCACCTGGTGCGGGCCTCACCCCCCGCCCCCACGTTACGACGCCACTGGTTTGAATATAGTGGTGTATATAAGAGAGGCTATAAAAGGGATTACAGAGGTGAACAGCCAACAATGCGACCCAATAGGAGGGAATACAATCAGCCAAAGACAAGGGATGGCAAATATCCCCCCATATGAGCGTACAGATAGAAAATTTGTAGAAAAAAGATCCAGTAGTAAAGAAGTTTTCTTGAGATCGAATGCAGGGATGTGAAGAACAGGTTGTAAGAAGAAAGGTCTACCCAAATCAAGGTCAAGAAAAAATTAGAGAAAAAAACAGTTCGGTTTTTTTAGGGAACCCTTGGCTCCATCCGAATGGATATCAGATATTAGGGATGGAAGATACCCCAAACAAAAGAAGGGAATCGAGGATGTAGAGAAAGGAGAATTAGAGGAGATAGAAGAAGAAAGATCAATTATTGAGCCCCTTAGGGTGAATGAAGTGTGGAATGGAATTTTTAATTTATCATCTGATTTAAGTAGTGAAGTTAAAATTTTATCCAAAGGTTTGAAATTTGCACCGAGTAAAAAATCTAAGGACTTTGATCTATTTATGGATGTTCAGAAGTTCGCATGGAAGGCAACTATAAAGAGTTTTGTTGAAAAAAAGAGAAGTGATGATAAAATAGAAGAGGGTGTTAAAGAAAAAGATCAATTTATACATACTAATTTGAAGCCACCATCAAAGTTTTATCCCAGCTTTTGCAAGGGGGAATTTATACCAGTATTTGTAAATATGGTTATGAGTGATTTTGAAAAAATGAAAAACAAGAAATTGAGAAATTCTAATACATTTAATGATAAAATAGCCATTGAAGCATTACAAGGAAGAAATTATATAATTGTGAGAGCAGCGGATAAAGGAAGGGGTATAGTGGTACAGGATAGGGAAATATATATGCTTGAAGCTTTGAATTTTGTGGGAGATGTAAAAACCTACGAGAGATTAGAAAAAGATCCAACTGAAATTTTCAAAAAAGACATCAAGTAGCTATTGGACAATGGTTAGGAATGGGGAATTAAGAGTGAGTTTGAATACCTCTTTGTAGAATATCCTAAAATCCCTATAATATATCACTTTCCAAAGAACCACAAGAGATTAGAAAACTCCCCGGGTAGACCTATTATAAGTGGGATAGGTTCTATTACTAGCAACATGTCTTGTTATGTTGATTGCTTTCTACAGAGGTATGTAGTTCTCTTGGCCTCTTATCTTAAGGATTCTGTGGAAATTATTGGAGAAATGTAAAAAATTAAATGATAAAAAAAGATTGCGGTGAAACAAGTGCTTCCTTCTTTATGAAATAGGATTCCCCTCGAGAGGGACAAAGTTCTTGTTCTTTGAATTCACTTTAGGTTGGGAAAATCTTCAACCGTGGTCTTGTGTCACCCCTCGGATACTAGATGAATAAGCAGCCGGTATAGTATGGAGATACCGACCCCCCCTCTGATGATTGCCAGAGATCTTTCCTTGATGTAGTGAAAGATACAGCAGCAGGACCATCAATAAGGGGTTTAAAAGGTTTATTCCATAAAATCAAATGCAGGTACAATCCCGGCGGGTATGTAGGAATCCCTGTAACATTGATTATTACTTCATTTGTTGTGATCTTTCAGGCCTACTATGACCTCCTAATTTTTTCTTAAAGAGAATGTGAGTCAATACAGGACAGCGTTGACTTTGAGGATCTCCCTAGAAAGGAAAAAGAAAACCGAACATCATTTTAAAGTGGAACGCACATCCATCTTGGAGGTGGAACGCAAGTCGAGATTCAGTGACGACACGCGCATGCGCGGAGGTACCGCCGAACGCCTTTCACTTTCATTTCCCCATTGAGTATAGGCGGTAATATATAAGGACACTGCAGGACTTTAAAAAATCATATTACTTGCTGACTGAGGAAGCAATTTAATCGCGAAACGCGTTTCAGCATTGTTTTGATTCGATTTTAATTTTATGGGATAAACCTTTTAAACTCCTCCTTGATGGTCCTGCTTCTGTACCTTTCACTACATCAAGGAAAGATCTCGGGCAATCATCAGAGAGGGGTCCGGTATCTCCATACTATACCAGCTGCTTATTCATCTAGTGTCAGAGGGGTGACACAAGACCACGGTTGAAGATTTTCCCAACCTAAAGTGAATTCAAAGAACAAGAACTTTGTCCCTCTCGAGGGGAATCCTATTTCATCAAGAAGGAAGCGCTTGTTTCACTGCAATATTTTTTTATCATTGTTATTTTGGTGGTTTGAGGTAGACCATTGTGCTGGTTGAATCTTGCTGCTGATTCATATGAACTGCATTTGATTGTTTGCACTAAGACTGCATTATTTCTCTGCAATGTTCAGTTTTTTCCACCAGGTGGCGCCAGATACTCACTCTGTATTGAAAAAAATTAAATGGAAGGTAAATTTAACCTTGGTGACGATGGATGTTACCTCACTTTATACAATAATCGACCATAGAAAGGGAATTAGGACATAAAGGAGAAAGATGGAGACTGATTTAGAACTTAATTCAACAAAGAGATTTTATATTGAAATGTGTCAAATACATTCTGACACACAATTATTTCTATCTCAATGGATCGTTTTACTTGCAGCTGTTGGGAACGGCCATGGGCACAAGGTTTGCTTCAAGTTAAACATTTTCGTAGCAGATTGGAAAGATAGATGTATATGGAATATGAGAGGAGCTGGGCCATTTCCATGAGAGGAGCTGGGGCATATCCATGAGAGCAGCTGGGGCATATCCATGAGAGCTGCTGGGGCATATCCATTATTACACTATTTGATTCAGAATATTTTTTTTCCTGTTTTCCTCCTCTAAAAACTAGGTGCGTCTTATGGTCAGGTGCGTCTTATGGAGCGGAAAAATACGGTATTTGTGTATTGTAGGGGGTTTTGGGGTGTCCCCCCAGCACTGGGCTGCAGTGACTTATAAGCTTAACATTGACAATTTTCTTTATACACCATTACACTACCAAATATATAATGAAAAGGAACAATGTAATTCATTTCAGTTGTATCAAAAGTATCAAGTCACATTGGTAAAACAAAAGAAAAATATGTAAATGGAAATTAACTTTAGCCAAATCTAGAGATACAGATCTAAAGCCTTTTTTTTAAAAAAACAAACTAAAAAAAACAAATTTACATAGAAAAGTTTTTTCCAGGTGCATGCACGCAGGGATGTAAAAACAGTATAAGCAAATAAAACAATATTCTTTATGTGGGGTAAGCTTGCCCTTATAGATAAATGTTCATTATATTTTGTGTAAATGGTGAGTCTTGCAAATCCACTATATCACACAAAATATAATGAACATCTATAAGGGCAAGCTTACCTCGCATAAAGAGTATTGTTTTATTTGCTTATACTGTTTAAAATGTAATTTACCTGTTGGAATGCAAATGTGGCGCCCAATATGTAGGTTGAACGGCTAGGACCTTACACGAGATCCATATGTGCATGCGCCTGGGAAAAACTGTTTTCTATGTACATTTTTGTATTTTAATGCCCTCTATGGTTGTCGGGCATATTTTCTTAGGCTAGCAGTGCAATTAAACATTCTTATTATTGTCATGTCTTCCACAATACTGTAGCACCAGAGTAACCCACCTTTTGGTTTTTAAAGCAACCTGAGAAATAGAAATCACAAACTGTTTAATGACTACATTTAACAATGCCAGAAGAGGTCTGTATGACAGATGCACATAAGTAATGTTATGTAACAATGCACTTTTGCTTTGAGCTGGAAGTATTCTATATGTAGTTAAAAAGCACCAAATGCCTACTGTACCCCTTTATTAACTTAGTGATATGTCTTATGGGAGCTATAAAACCTTGCTAATATGTTTACCACTTAAATTTCATGGCAGCAAAATTAAACAGAAGGGACTCCTAATGAATACTATAGTTCTCTATGCAACAGATGTGTTGAGTAAGCAAAGACGTCTGAAGTTACAAATTACATAAGATACATGAAAGAAATACCTTTTTAGGAAATTAAAACTTTTGTAACATTGAGCTCGTCATTGCATTTATTCTATGGGAAGGTTATATATAGTCAAGGATTACTGACCCTTTATTTAAAAAAGTGATGTGATTCACACACTATCTGCACTTAAAGGTACGCTCCCAGCAATAGAATTTTGGCTTATTATTATAATTAAAGCTAGGGATGCTCCAATATAATTATTTTTGTTTAAGCTCGCATACGAATACAGTATATTTTTATTCCCCAGTATGAGGGGTGGCACCTGGCGTATGCCGTGGTGGGACCCAGTTCAGGGGGTTTGAGCCTTTAGCGTGGGGATACGCGGATGGTACCATGGAGTAGGCTGGCAGATACAGGGAAGAATTCATTGCACGGTACATGAGGGTATTCAGAGAGAGCGGTCAGGACGGTCCATGGATCAATGGCTGGCGGGAAGTAGTCAAAGTCAGTGGGTAAAGCAGGGTCTGGTACACGGTTATACAACAAAATTGTGCTCCCAAGAGAGGACAAAAATGAATAAATAATACATATCTCAGACTTCTACAACGGCCTCCTCCTTAGGCTCGGTAAAACAGCAATAAAAGAGAAATGAAGTCTGTGAAGGAGAAAAATAGACAAACATAGCGTGATACTGCTATTATTAGTAGGGATCCAGGCCCCTGCTTACAAAGTGCAGAAAATATTCAAGCCCATCAGGTATATACGCCAACTTCTTATCCACACCAACCGGCAGCAGGCTTATTTCTTCTCTCCGGTGGGGCAGCTGATTCGACATGCAAAGACAATCACCATCCAGAAGTCTTACGTGGTGGACCCGGCAACCCTGGGTGGAGTATACACTTGGCCTCAGGACTGCGGCAGCGCCAGGATAAATCAGGACATATAACGCAATATTTGAAAAGTAAATTAAAATGAAACACATCCAACGCGTTTAGTTAGCCTAAGCCAACTTCATCAGGGACATGTGTACAGATAAAAACAAAAATACATTTATAATGTCCTTATTAGTCCAATCACCCAATCGATATCCTCCATTGGAAATGTCCATCTGTTCTTGATTATGTCCCGATTGCGATCACCGGTTTCTTTCAATCGTCATGTATCTACTTCCTTGATACACTCAAAGCAGGAAACAGGAAGCAGAATCCTTAGGAGCCATCTTTAAAAAGGGAAAATCAAAATCAAATACATCACAGAACTAAATACAATTAACCACATTGATCTCCATGTTTAAACCCCCAACACCCCAGGTTCCTAACTCATAAATCTACCGGCTTTCTTTTTTAGCCAAAAGTCTCCCCCCTCCAGTCTGGTTTAACTAGTTCTATACCTAACCATCTAAAGTTTACAAAATTGAATTGCGGGCAGCTTAAACAATAACTGGGGACGCTATGATCTTTACCATTCCTAAAGTTCCAAAAATGCTCCATGATGCGTACTTTTAGCGCTCTAGTAGTCCTGCCTACATACTGCTTCCCACAGGGGCATATTAAAAGATATATGACCCCCTTACTTTTACATCTAATGAAATCTTTAATAATAAATTCCTTCCCTGTTAACTGTGCATCTAAGGCTAGGGTCAGACTAACGCATTTTTCGCATTGTCCGTGAAAAAGTGCGTTCGAACGAATGGACGTATTTTTTCACGGAATACGCGATAGCGGTCATACGATGCGCATTTTCGTCCGTGACTTTGTACGGATCATCAATAAAACCCTTTTTGCGTCTGGACGTTATGTTGGCCGGACGTGTGCAGCGTCTGACGTCTCCCAATCACGCAAACACGCCGCTATGCGGACGCAGCGCACTCTGTACGTCAGTAGTAGCGGTTTGACGTTCTAGAAAAAATGCGTTCGTTTGCCACTTGCGTTGCGCGGACGGACTTTCGTGCGGCCGTTCTTCGTGTGTTACCCGGCATTGGACGTCATTTGCTGCTAGCACGGCCGTGATTTCGTGCGGTTAAACGCACGTTAAAAATGCTTTCGTTTGACCTTAGCCTAAAGGAGGTACTTTTTCTACCCAAATGTATGCAAGCCTTAGAGCTACCGCATCTATAAAAACCGGCATCTTTATCTAGAAAAGATATTTTAGAACCATCCTTTAGTTGTTTCTTAGGGAGTATTGTGGGAGCTAAAATACTCAATATTGTTGGCTTTTCTAAAAATAATAGATGGTCTATCTGGTAGAACATCATCTTTTAGAATGTCATCATTCTTCAGGACATGCCAGTGTTTATTAATAATCTTCCGAATACCATGGGCATGTGGATTGAATTGGGTGATAAAACATATATCTCTAGATCTATCGTTAACTGCTTTATGCTTATTCTTATCGACTAAAAGTCTACTTCTATCCGTCAATAACAGTTGTTCCCTATCTCTCTCACATCTTCCTTTATCGTAGCCCTTCTGTATATATTTATCTTTACATCCGAGCAATTTCTCTGGAGTCTCGTTAATTGGCCTTTCGGAACATTGGTCAACCAGCTTTTTGCATGTGAACTCTCTATATGAATAGCCGTATTCGAATCTGTCTGCTTGAAAAAAGTTTTGGTTTAAATTTCATTATTCTGAACATATATAGTAAGGTCCAAAAAATCTATAGTATTCCACTGATGGTGGAGGTGAATCTCAAACCGTACTGATTATCTTCCAGTGATGAAATAAATTCTGGAAGCTAATCAGTACGGTTTGAGATTCACCTCCACCATCAGTAGGAATACTATAGATTTTTTAGACCTTACTATATATATGTTCAGAATAATAAAATTGAAACCAAAGCTTTTTCAAGCAGTTTCTAATACGGCTATTCAAATAGAGAGTTCACATGCAATAAGCTGGTTATTTTTCATTACATGTAAAAGTATATTTTAATATGCCCCTGTGGGAAGCAGTATGTAGGCAGGACTACTAGGGAGCTAAAAGTACGCATCATGGAGCATTTTTGTAGCATTAGGAATGGTAAAGATCATAGCTTCCCCAATCATTGTTTAAGCTGCCCGTAATTCTATTTTGTAAACTTTAGATGGTTATGTATAGAACTAGTCAAACCAGACTGGAGGGGGGAGACTTTACGAGACTTTTGGCTAAAAAAGAAAGCAGGTAGATTTATGAGTTCGGAACCTGGGGCGTTGGGGGTTTAAATATGGAGATCGATGTGGTTAATTGTATGTAGTTCTGTGATGTATTTGATTTTCCCTTTTTCTGCCTCCGTTTTCTCTGTGGGCATGAGTTCCAATTTAAGGGCACAAAAGGACTTTTAAAGATGGCTCCTAAGGATTCTGCTTCCGGTTTCCTGCTTTGAGTGTATCAAGGAAGTAAATATACGGCGATTGAAAGAAACCGGCGATCGCAATCGGGACATAATCAAGAACAGATGGACATTTCCACCAGAGGATATCGATTGGTTGATTGGACTAATAAGGACATTATAAAAGTATTTTGTTTTTACCTGTACACATATCCCTGATGAAGTTGGCTTAGGCTAACGAAACGCGTTGGATGTGTTTCATTTTAATAAATTAACTTTTTAAATATTGCGTTATATGTCCTGATTTATGCTGACGCAGTCCTGAGGTCGCTGTATACTCCGCCCAGGGTTGCCGGGTGCACCACATAAGACATCTGGATGGTGATTGTCATTGCATGTCGAATCAGCTGCCCCACCGGAGAGAAGGAAATAAGCCTGCTGCCGGTTGGTGTGGATAAGAAGTTGGCGTATATACCTGATGGGCTTGAATATTTTCTGCACTTTAAGTGAGATCCTAGCAGGGGCCTGAATCCTTACTAATAATAGCAGTATCATGCTATGTTTGTCTGGTATACTGTTGTCAGCAGAATCACAGATGAAGGTCAGAACAGTACAAAGTATGACTTGTAATACAAAGCCATCTTGCTTTGGGGGGGGTTGACCTTTTATTAGCAGATGGGAGGGTGTGGTGTGTGTTTGGTGTTTCACTATGCTTTAACCCCGTTCAGTGCTGGAAGATAGGAATGAGGGCAGCACTATACAGGTATAGCACCCACGCAGGCACTGATCCCTGACACCCAGTATTCGCCAATACCATTTACCAATACTTTAATGTCAAGTGACAGCTTTCCAATCAATAAGATTTAGCTGAAAGCCTATTTTATGAAAGTATTGTAAGGTATGGCTAGACAACCCATTCACCCACCGGACATGCTTGTCACACAGGCATGGATTTTGGGGCACAGGGCGGCCCATGTGGGAAGCTGGTGGCCTATACAGTCAGTTATCTAGTGGTTTAATAATATTAGCAGGCATCACCTGAATTTATCATTGCCCCACTTTAGAATAAGTCAGGATAATGCCTGCCAGTATTATTAAACAACTAGTTAGCTGACTGTACAGGCTACCATCTTTCCAAGTGAGTCTCCTTGTACTCAAAGATTAATGCCTTGGTCAGCCAAGCCTCCTTCACTCACTGACCTCATCGCACATGGTGATGATGAGGTCTGTAATGGAATTAACCCCCTACCTGCCCAGGGATTCCCCTAAGGAAATCTCTAAGGGGGTCCTTTGAACCTCCTTATCTCCATCAATCTCCCAATTGGTGGCAGCTAGAGGATCATGGTTGGTGTCATTTGAAAGGCCTGAGCATGATACCAAACATGACCAGGTTACATAGTTACACAGGCTGAAAAAAAGACATGCGTCCATCGAGTTCAGCCTATCACACATCACCTACTGCTGTTGATCCAAAAGATAGTGAAAAACCCAGTCTGAAGCGCTCACCAATATGCAACACACTGGGGGAAAAATTCCTCTTGACCGCAGAATGGCAGCCAGATTTCTCCTTGGACAAGAAGCTTTTACCCACAATTTAAATATAAAACCTATAACATTCTGTTTTTGCAGGAAGTCATCCAGCCATTGTTTAAAAGTTTATATAGAGGGGAACATAACCCTTCCTATGCTTTAGGCTGAAATTCTTTTTATCCAGTCTAAATGGGTAACCTCGTGTCCTGTGTATAGTTCGAATAATGAATAGGTTTCTAGACAATGGTTTATAATGGCCCTGTATATTGTTGTATACAGTTATTAGATCCCCTCTACGGCGCCGTTTTTCTAAACTAAAACCGGTATAAGCTTGTTAGCCTTTCCTCATAACTTAAATCTTCTATTCCCCTTATTTAGTTGTCCGTCTCAGCACTTTTTCTAGCGCGATATGTTTTTAAAAACGGCTGTCCAAAATTGCACGTCATATTCAGGCCTGTAAGTGGCTTGTGTGTTCTTCACTCTAAAGTGCATAACCTTGCATTTATCTACATTCAATTTCATCTGCCATTTAAGTGCCCAGTCCCCAACCTACCCAAACTCCTCTGTAGCGAAGCGATATCCTGTTCACATTGTATCACCTATCCTAGTTTTGTGTCATCTGCAAACACTGACATTACTTTCAATGCCTATTTCAAGATCATTTATAAATAGATTGAATAGCATTGGTCCTAGAACAGCCCCGAGGAACACCACTTACCATTGGTATCCATACTGGAAATTTACCATTTTTGACAACTCTCTGTACCCTGTTTTCTATTCAAGACCTACAGGGTTATTCAATGAGATCCGAATTGCTTGAGAAAGGTAACCGAACACTGAAAATCAGCGTTCGGTTACCTTTCTTGGCAATTCGGCTATCCAGAGAGCAGGCAATTCACCAAATCCTGGTGAATTGCCTGAACATACGGTGCCTGTTCGAGGGCAGTGAAAACCCCATGAAAAAGCACTGCTTCGGCTATTCAGAGAACACAAACCAGCAGTGAAAGGTTCCCGAAATGCCCTGCCATTCGGTGGTTTAATTCGGCAAGTTAATTCAGGAGAATCCCATAGGCTTCAATGTTAAAAAATATTCCCGTTTTAATTCAATATCTAATAAACCGTTCATTATAAAATTCTGCAGTAAAGAGTCTCTTTATTTATAGATGTCTTAGGATATTTGAAGCCTTTTTCAGAATTTTTTTTAAGTTTACTTATTTTTTCTGTAACATCCTTCTTTATTATCATTCCCTGGACCTCATATGCAAATTTCAGACATTTTCGCTCAGTAGTTTCTTTGCAAACAGTGTTTCACTTTTCAATCATTCATGCAAACGGTTTTCCTAATTTATTCACTGCCTCTTCTGCTGTGTCGAAGGCTGCGATCGGCTCCTGTTCGGGTTTTTCTGTGGTTTTCGGCAGGTTAATCCAGATATTGTTGAGGGTTTCCGGCGTGCATTCGCTTGGTTTTGCGGTTAGTTTTCGTCAGGTTTGCGACAGCTTTTCCCTGCAATTCGGGGGCCCTGTGGTGCTTGCTGAATACACCGCAGGGTCGCCGAAATGGGATCGGCAAAACAAACCAAATTGAAGAGAACGAAAAGTCACCGAACAAATCTAGGCAAACTTTTCTTAATTTGAATAGTAATCTCTTGTGTGGGACTGTATCGAAGGCTTTGGAAGAAATCCACATAAATCACATCCACTGCGACCCCCTGATCTATACTTCTACATAGAATGCAATTAGGTTAGTCTGACATGATCTGTGTTTCATAAATCCATGCGGATTCCTGCAAATTACATTATACTGCCCAATGAATTCCTGAACATTATCCGTTATTAACACCTCAAATATTCAGCCACAGATGTTAAAGTAATTATATAAGATATATAATCACTGCACTACTTAACTTTATTATAGGTCCTTCCCCCTGAGAGTCATGGAACAATCACAAAACATATAAATGTATACAAAATGCAGAGGGAAGTCCTCTAATGACGGAAACCTAGCATAAGAAAAAAGTGTCCCGCAATATTAGGAAGTAAAATTGGTGTGCATATGTTCACAAAATATAAACTTCAGCAGACTCTGTCCCCTGCGATCACCATGTTGCCTCTACTCCTTCCATTTTCCCGGTGGTCAGCATAGGAACATCATATCCAGAAAGCAGACTTCGAAAATTGGTTAACATACTTCAAATTTATTGTAGCATAAAACAATATAAAAAAATGTGCGCTCAACACATTACGTGTAACCATTTAGACTTCCTCAGGAGCAAGCATGAGCGATACAGACACTCTTCAAATAAAAACCAAAATGAATAAACATACATTGCACTGGTTCCAATAAATACCCCATAGAGTTCAATGATTAATGAGTCTTGCTTTCCCGGTGTTTCGGTAATCATTTCCCCAAATCAGGTGGGTCTCTGTTCCTTGCCTCCACCGATATGGTTGTTTAGCATGTTTCTGGTCAAACCGGCTGCATGATATCCCCAGTTGTCCCAGCAACACAATGATCCAACATATTCCTCCATGTGTTGTCCTGATAACATAGCGTCCTTCTGGGCTTCCTCCCCTTTCCGTCTTGCAAATAATGACATCCGCCATCTGCAACCTCATGGACCCGAAGGCCGTTATGTACCCATATATTGCGCAGGTGTTTTGTTTCTCCTACACAATATTGAGGTAGGAGAAACAAAACGCATGCACAATATATGCGTACATTACCGCAGGTCACAGACTGTGGACGTCAAAAACAGTTTCACGACTATTCCCGATCATTTCCCAAATATTTGTTTTTAATCCCAAAGTGGAATTGTTCCTGGTGAGGATATAAATCCATCAGTTTGCCTCTTAGCTGATAAGCAACCACATATGTTCATGCTGCTTAGAAAAGCAGCTCTTCGTTTCATTAGGTAAGACCCACCTGATCCAGAGGTGCCGTGATGTGGCGTGTGGGCTTACACTTCAAAGGCCATTCATTTAAACCAAAACCTGTTTTCTTTCGCATGGAGCTACAGTGGTGAGCACAAATGACAACTTTTTTTCTTGTTATGTTTTATCTCAGGGGACAGAGTCTGCTGAAGTGGCAATATCCCATTTACAGTCAGGTCCAGAAATATTGGGACATCGACACAATTCTAACATATTTGGCTCTATACACCACCACAATGGAGTTGGAATGAAACAAACAGAATGTGCTTTAACTGCAGACTGTCAGCTTTAATTTGAGGGTATGTACATCCAAACTCAGGTGAACGGTGTAGGACTTACAACTTTGAGGCACATCTGCAAACTGCTGTGCCTCCAAGTTGTTAAGGGACCAAAGATAATGGGACAATTGGCTTCTCAGCTGTTCCATGACCAGGTGTGTGATATTCCCTCATTACCCCAATTACAATGTGCAGATAAAAAGGCCCAGAGTTCATTT
Organism: Leptobrachium leishanense; assembly: GCA_009667805.1. Taxonomy (NCBI): domain Eukaryota; kingdom Metazoa; phylum Chordata; class Amphibia; order Anura; family Megophryidae; genus Leptobrachium; species Leptobrachium leishanense. Next base: position 173,487,789 of record CM019067.1, on the reverse strand, counting down.
CAAGTGTGCTATTTGCATTTGGAATCTGTTGCTGTTAACTCTCAAGATGAGTTCCAAAGAGCTGTCACTATCAGTGAAGCAAGCTGAAGAAACAAAACAAACCCATCAGAGAGATAGCAAGAACATTAGGTGTGGCCAAAACAACTGTTTGGAACATTCTCAAAAAGAAGGAACGCACCGGTGAGCTCACCAAAAGACCCGGGAGACCATGGAAAACAACTGTGGTGGATGACCGAAGAATTCTTTCCCTGGTGAAGAAAACACCCTTCACAACAGTTTGCCAGATCAAGAACACTCTCCAGGAGGTAGGTGTATGTGTGTCAAAGTCAATAATCAAGAGAAGACTTCACCAGAGTGAATACAGAGGGTTCACCACAAGATGTAAACCATTGGTGAGCCTCAAAAACAGGAAGGCCAGATTAGAGTTTGTCAAACAACACCTAACAAAGCCTTCACTAATTCATTAGCCTTCATTAATGGAAAAGTAGGTCTTTTTGCTGATGACACAAAGATTTGCAACAGGGTTGACGTTCCTGGAGGGATCAGCCAAATGACAAATGATTTAGGTAAACTAAAAGAATGGTCAGAGCTGTGGCAATTGAGTTTTAATGTGGATAAGTGCAAGATAATGCACCTGGGACGTAAAAACCCAAGGGCTGAATATAGAATATTTGATACAGTCCTAACCTCAACATCTGAGGAAAGGGATTTAGGGGTTATTATTTCAGAGGATCTAAGGGTAAGTAGTCAATGTAATAGAGCAGCAGGAAATGCTAGCAGAATGCTTGGTTGTGTAGGGAGAGATATTAGCAGTAGGAAAAGGGAAGTGCTCATGCCACTGTACAGAGCACTGGTGAGACCTCACTTGGAGTACTGTGTGCAGTACTGGAGACCGTATCTCCAGAAGGATATAGACATCTTAGAGAGAGTTCAGAGAAGGGCTACTAAAATGGTGTACGGCTTGAAGGAGAAAAGTTACCAGGAAAGGCTTAATGATCTTAACATGTACAGCTTGGAAAAAAGACGAGACAGAGAAGATATGATAGAAACATTTAAATACGTAAAGGGAATCCACAAGGTAGAGAAAGGGAGTATATTTAAAAGGAAACAAAGTAGCAAAACAAGAGGACATAGTCTTAGATTAGAGGGGCAAAGGTTTAAAAGTAACATCAGGAAGCATTATTTTACTGAGAGGGTGGTGGATACATGGAACAGCCTTCCAGTTGAAGTGGTAGAGGCCAAAACAGTAATTGAATTTAAGCAAGCATGGGATAGGCATAAGGCTATCCTAAACAAAAGATAAATCCAGGTAAAGTATCCATGTAATTGGGGAGACTAGATGGGCCGAAAGGTTCTTATATGCAGACATTTTTCTATGTTTCACAGTTCTGAAACAAGATCCTATGGACAGATGAGACCAAGATCAACTTGTACCAGAGTGATGGGAAGAGAAGAGTATGGAGAAGGAAAGTAACTGCTCATGATCCTAAGCATACCACCTCATCAGTGAAGCATGGTGGTGGTAGTGTCATGGCGTGGGCATGTATGGCTGCCAATGGAACTGGTTCTCTTGTATTTATTGATGATGTGAGTGCTGACAAAAGCAGCAGGATGAATTCTGAAGTGTTTCGGGCAATATTATCTGCTCACATTCAGCCAAATGCTGCAGAACTCATTGGACGGCGCTTCACACTGCAGATTGACAATGACCCAAAGCATACTGCAAAAGCAACCAAAGAGTTTTTGAAGGGACAGAAGTGGAATGTTATGCAATGGCCAAGACAATCACCTGACCTGAATCCCATTGAGCATGCACTTCACTTGCTGAAGACAAAACTGAAGGGAAAATGCCCCAAGAACAAGCAGGAACTGAAGACAGTTGCAGTAGAGGCCTGGCAGAGCATCACCAGGGATGAAACCCAGCGTCTGGTGATGTCTATGCATTCCAGACTTCAGGCTGTGATTGACTGCAAAGGATTTGCAACCAAGTATTAAGAAGGGAAAGTTTGATTTATGATTATTATTCTGTCCCATTACCTTTGGTCCCTTAACAAGTGGGAGGCACATTTGCAAACTGCTGTAAATCCTACACCGTTCACCTGAGTTGGATGTACATACCCTCAAATTAAAGCTGACAGTCTGCAGTTAAAGCACATTCTGTTTGTTTCATTCCAACTCCATTGTGGTGGTGTTTAAAAGCCAAAGATGTTAGAATTGTGTCGATGTCCCAATATTTCTGGACCTGACTGTATATTTTGTGAACATATGCATGCCAATTTTACTTCCCAATATTGCAGGAATCTTTTTTCTTATGCTAGGTTTCCATCATTGGAGGACTTCCCTCTGCATTTTTTATACATTTACAGATGTTAAGCTCACAGGTCTTTAATTCCCAGGCAGAAATTTTGAAACTTTTTGAATATAGAAAACACAGCTTTTCTCCAATACTCTGGTACGATTCCTGAATGAAAAGAATCCGGAAGGATTAAAAACAGAGGTTTGATTATTTCCACACTTAGCTCCCTCAGTACTTGTGGATGAATTCCATCTGGGCCTGGGGCTTTGCTTAAAGCTTCAGCTATCACGCATATGGGGCTTCAGCTATCATGCAAACCTGACCTGTCAGCGAATCTTGAGGGCATGTTAGGTAAACACTAATCTATAAGATACAAGCGATTGGATATGATCACGAATGCTTTGTAGGTATCGAATCAGTGGACGAACCTGGTTATTCTGCAGTGGTATAAACGCAAGTTTTAAATCAATTTTTATTACCTTCTTTAAAAACAAACAAAGCAGGACTTCGCATTTTATCATAATGTTTTAATAATGGATTGAGGTAAAAAAAAAAGGAATATCTTTCTAGCCAGTTTAATGGGACAATGTCAGTTTGCAAAATTAGAAGGTGTAGGAAAACAGGGTTTAAAATTTTAAAGACATATTGGAATCCAAATGTGTATTCTAACTGGACGTGATTATGCTTTCAGATAATAAGAATACACTGGTATAACTTGCCTAAACTTTCTTTTCAACGCTGTTTGCATTAAAGGGACACTGTAGGCATTGATCACTCAATATAAATTCACTTGCTCCGACAGTCATTGGAATGGCTGGACACTAGCTGGAGCATATAGCCGCCCTGTGGTCATGTGACATGCTACATCTTGTAGAAAATCAGCACTATGTCATTTCCGGGGGATTGGAGAGGCAGCCCTGTGCTGGATACATGAAGGGCCATATTACATACTTAGTGCTAACTTAACCAGAGCTGTTGTAAACTTCCCAGAGCCATTATAGCCTATGGAGGTTTTCAGTTTACAACAGCTCTGGTTAAGTTAGCACCAACTATGTAATACTGCCCGAAGAGTTTTAAAAGTGTCTAAAGGGTTAATACCGGCGGAAGATGCAGAAGGGGGGTCATGTTTTTCTATAACCATATAGTCCCTTTGAGTGCTTTAATTGTTTTGTTGCTGCTTGAACATCAACTGCTACGTGATTGTAGATTGATCTAAGGCAACAGATAAGCAAATATTGAAAGTTTATATTTAGTTACCACTACATGTAACACTAGGATTGACCATTGGGATGAATTTGGGCCTTTTAATTCATTAACCAAAATACAGATATATAGCAGTACAAGGCGACCTAGATGCTGCTAAGAGGTGTTTGCTACAACATTGCTTTAATACATCTCCACCAGAGCATAGTATCCAATAATATCTAAATGGATGCATTACTTTTAAACTTTCATACATTTACACTAAAACAGAGATTTACAATGCCCTACTGTATACATTAAAAACAAGTTGACAGATTAGATTCCAAGAACACAAATAGATAATTATTTTATTCAGTCAAATTCAATATCTCTGTTTATAGTTTGTATATGGCACATACATTGGTATGCGAATACTCAAAAGAATATAAAACAACTAGATTGTATAAAGTATCTACAAAAACACCAACTTTGTGCATAATGAAATCTGGCTTCTTTGAAGTCATGTATTCAACATCAATGCTTTGTTTTCATATAAGGCAATAAAGCGAAACAAACAATTGGGCCACACTACATGACTGAGTGCAGAAAAAAAAGAAGCTACAGCCATATCCTGAAAGAGAAACATACAAATAATAAGTGGATAGAAGATTTAAGATTATTCCCTCTAAAAGCAGAAAAAGTAAGCCATCAGATTGATTATTTATGATGTGGATTTGACCGTGAGAATACAATGTTAAAAGGGCCACTTCCAACACCATGATCAACTAAATGAATTTAAATGGTCATGGCGCCTACAGCGTCCCTTTTGCGGTATCCCTGCCAATTTTAACAAACCTTGCAAGCGAAGGCTTCCACCTCCACCCTGAAAGGTGTCAATCAGCTCCTGCTTGGTAAACGGTCAGATATAAGCAGACTCTCTGATGCCTCTCGATACTACTGCAAAGAGATGCATCTGCTTGGCTGTAGGTGTACTAGTCAGCATCAAGCAGATTTCTGCACAATTTGGCTAATCTGGAAAAGCATTTTAGAAGGATACAATGTGGCATGCAAGGAGAGTTTTACTTTGTAGGTAAAAACAGTTGGTGGGGAAAAGAAAGCAAGTCGGTGTGAGGAGAGTGAATAATTAGCCCCTCCAATTTTCTTTCCCAAGCCATTTTATGCCTTTAATATGCATGTAAACATGTTTAACGCCAGTTCCTTGTGATCGTTAAGATGGGCTTTTGATATCATAAAGCACTCTTGTATATGTCGAATATTTTAACGCAATGGTCAGCTCCACAACTCGCAAGCTGTAACCACTCATCTTTGTCTCCTTCATGTCCAGCCCGACCAGGCAAACCTCTCCAGCAAAGTTGCTTGACGGCCAATGTGTGACTACAACTGCAAAAAGAAATGAAATAAGTTACACACACTCATTTATACGAAAACAAACACATGTATAAGAATGAGACGAGAGAGGAAGAATCTGTGTGACTAAAATGTCAAACTCAGCTGGGCTGCAAGGCACAAATGCCATCATTCACCTAATTAATGTACTTTATCTCACTGCTGCCAACTGCGAGAAATTGACTTGCCTCAAACTGCAGGTATTAAATATGCCGGAATTGCCAAGGTTATGAACAACACTAATGACATTTTATCCCCTCTCGTCAATAATTTAAACTGCAAACTCTTTATCAGTTTGAACTCTCAGCACATTAAAGCTGGGTCGCACATCTCAATTACAGACTAAATGATTTTTTTTTGTATTTGTGGATGTGCTGAAGGAGCTTATCTTTGTTAGAACTTATGTCAGTAACAAAAAAAAAAACAACCATTAATAAAGTCAAATGTTTAAAGATAGTTTGAAAGGAGATTGTAGTTTAACCCCAGGCGATTTTACCATTGTCTGTCCGAAAGTACCCACTGCTGTTTCTACATTTCTGCGCTGTTTGTGTTTAGGTCTAATTTTCCTCGTACTCGTTTATGGAACCACACACATATTATATACTGGTTTTCTCACCATTAAATTAACTTTCTAAAAAGATACCATTATTTTTATCATATCGTATAATTATAAAAAAATATGAAATATGATGGAAAAAAATGGGGGGGGGGGACTTTATTTTTTTTAAATTTTTGACCTCCAAAATCTACAACAACCAAAAAAAGACCCCGGCTAAATAGTTTTGAAATTCTGTATACCAAAAATCAGCAGGCCACACCAGGAGATTGACCATATAAAACTATTTATTTATAGTGGAACGGCCACAGGGGTACTGGATTCAAGCAAAGTTTCGGCGAAATGCTTTAGTCATGACTGCGGATCCCAGACAGTGGAGCACCCCGGCGCTGACCTGGCATTTGTTGAGTCCCTCTGTGTTAGCCATGCAGTGTTTGACCTTCCAAGCTTTTAACCCCTTCCATGCTGAGTCATTTCACCTCTGTGTGCTGAGATCATTTTGACCGTTTTAGGTTCATAATGTTTAAACATGATTTGAGGTCCTATTTTATTACTTCACTGCGGATGATGTGAGGGATGTCCTGGAGACTCCCAGCAACATGTGAAGGACGTCCCCCACATGTCACAGGGCCTATGCAGCGAAAGGGGCAACCCCAGCTGCTCCGCATGCAGCCCAGTGGCAGTCTGACTTCCTTGAAGACAGACCATTGCGTGGGACCCCACCCTCCACAATGATGTAATTTTCAGCCCCCCCACCCGGCAGAGCCGGGAGTGTATCTGAAGGGGACAGGGGTGGGGTCTTCTGGACCCCTCTATCTTCCCACTGGTAAGGGGCACAGAAAAAATAAGAGCATCAATGGAAAGGTGATTGTACACTTTTCAATTATAATCTGAATGATGATGCTGCACTAACTCACCTTCTCATTTTCCCCATGATACCAGCAAGCTTGAAGGCGATGGCACAATACGTTATTACGCATTGGTTCATCGAAAACCTGAACTGCTGCACCTTTGCTAGAAGCGACAGGGGTGCTTTAGAACCCTACTTCTTGGATTTTTACACCGCACTAGGTCAAGTGAGTGTCATCGGAAAGGTCAGACTCTGGCCTTTCCAACGACACCGAATATGACCATGTACGGTGTAAAAATAGAAGAAAAATTAATGCAAAATTTTACTTTTTTTCCTTCTCATTTCTAAGGCAGTGGCATTATGCAGGGACATTTAGTCAGGGGTGGCAGGGCCTCCCCTGCCATTGCAGTAAATTAATGTGCTGGTCTTTAATCTGTAAATTAATTTTTTTTTATTGAAAAAAGTTCTCATACTCACCTGCTCCATGCTCACTCGCCGTGCTTCTGTGTCCTCTGCTTTTTTTTTCTGCTTTCAGTTTGCCGGCTGCTGTGTGTGTGTGTGATTCACTACACAGACAGCAGGGGCAGCAGTGAGCCAGCCTAGCCTACGCAATTTGCCCAGCTGATTGCGTAGCTCAAGCTGGCTGAGTGATTCAGCCTGAAGCTGCTTCCTGATTCTACGCTGTTCAGTGCCTCTGAGAGGCACTGAGAGCAATTGAAGACTTGATTCAATGGGAAAGCTCCATTGGTCTCAAAAAAAAAAAAAAAAAAACGCCCCCCATGGAAGGCAGAGCCTCTCATGGATGATTGACGCAGGACAGTCATGTCTCGTCAGTCGTGGGGGGCGGGCAGGCAGAGCTCAGCACGTGTGTGTGCTGCTGGGGGTGTGGCCTCAACTACTGACACTGCTTGACTGTCTGAGTCAGGCAGTGTCAGAGAGGTGAGACGAGAGTCAGTCACGTGACTGACTACTCATCCATTGCGTGCAGGAGCGCAGAAGAGAGAGACAGACTGCGCAGCTGGAAGTGGGAACCAGATGCAGCACGCCTGCAGGTAATGTATTTGTAAACATGTAACTGTCAGGGTGGCACCAGGCGTGAGCCGAAGTGGGACCCAAAGTTCTGTAACTATCCCAGGCGCTGGGGTTGAACGGGTTAATAAAAGGCACTGTGTTCAAAATTATTCAACCCACACTGAAATTGAGTGTTTTGGCCAGTTTGACATTGATTTTGATCATTCAGTCATCTTGCTTACAATTAAATCAAAGAGGCACGTGTAGGTCAGACAAATATAACATAACATTTATAATGAAATAACCACAAAATCTTTTCTGTGCTCACATCATTATCAGTTTTATTCAACCCCAAGTGACATTCAATCTTAGTACTTAGCTTTTAAACGTGAAGCATAGCTTGACACAAGTGTCTTGCAGCGATCTACGGGTATCTTCGCCCATTCGTCATGGGCAAAAGCCTCCAGTTCAGTCACATTCTTAGGCTTGCGCACTGCAACTGCTTTCTTTAAGTCCCACCAGAGGTTCTCAATCGGATTTAAGTCAGGTGACTGCGATGGCCACTCCAAAATGTTCCAGCCTTTAATCTGCAACCATGCTCTAGTGGACTTGGAGGTATGCTTGGGATCATTGTCCTGTTGAAAGGTCCAACATCTCCCAAGCCTCAGGTTTGTGACGGACTGCATCACATTGTCATCCAATATCTCCTGGTACTGAAGAGAATTCATGGTACCTTGCACACGCTGAAGCTTCCCTGTACCTGCAGAAGCAAAACAGCCCCAAAGCATGATTGACCCCCCGCCATGCTTCACAGTAGGCAAGGTGTTCTTTTCTTCATAAGCCTTGTTCTTCCTCCTCCAAACATAGCGTTGATTCATGGGCCCAAACAGTTCTAATTTTGTTTCATCAGTCCACAGAACACTATCCCAAAACTTCTGTGGTTTGTCCACATGACTTTTGGCATACTGCAGTCGACTCATTCTTTGGAGACAGCAAGGGGGTACGCCTGGGAGTTCTGGCATGGAGGCCTTCATTACGCAGTGTGCGCCGTATTGTCTGAGCTGAAACTTCAGTACCCACATCTGACAAATCTTTTCCTCAGCAGTCACACGGGGACTTTTCTCCACTCTACGCTTCAGGTAGCGCACATCAATCGAAGTCAGCATCTTCTTTCTGCCACGACCAGGTAGCGTTTCAACAGTGCCTTGAATTTGCGAATGATGCTTCCTATGGTCTCTCTTGGTATGTTTAACATCTTTGCAATCTTCTTATAGCCATTGCCCTTCCTGTGAAGAGTAATCACCTCTTCTCTTGTCTTCCTGGACCATTCTCTTGACTTCACCATGTTTGTAACCACACCAGTAAATGTCTAGAAGGAGCTGAGTATCACGGTCATTTTAAAGCTGCCTAATTGGTGCTTATTATGCTTTATTGCTGCTCCGTGACATCCACAGGTGTTTTCAATACCTGATTGAAAACACTTGAATGAACCTCTGTTCTTCAGAGTGGTAGTCTTTAAGGGGTTGAATAATTGTGTCGAAGAATTCACAAAAGAAACATTTACTACTGTATTACAAAACCAATTGATGTCATTTTAGTTGCATATGGTTCTTTAAAAAAAGTCTTGTAGGATTTCATTCTGAATACAATTACAAATGTACAATAAATTCCCTAAAACCCTTTAAAGATTTGGGGGTTGAATAATTTTGAACACAACTGTATATTGCCCCCAGCAGATCACTCATGGATATATATTGCCCCCATCAGATCTATATTGCCCCCAGCAGATCACTCATGGATATATATTGCCCCATCAGATATATATTGCCCCCAGATCGCTCATGGATATATATTGCCCCATCAGATATATATTGCCCCCATCAGATCTCTCATGGATATATATTGTATCTTCAGATATATATTACCCCCTTCAGATATATGTTGCCCCCAGCAGATCACTCATGGATATATATTGCCCCCAGCAAATATATATTGCCCCAATCAGATATATATTGCCCGACCCCCCCCCGGTTCGCACTGGCTCTGTCTGAGGGCCCACGGGTCAATAGGGGCCCGGTTTGGGGGCGACACTGTGGGCGTTTTCCGAGTGCACCGCTGAATGCATTTTAATTTCTTCCTACAATCATCGGAGGAAACCGGCGGGGGCCCACAGTCTCGCCCCAAACCGGGCCCCTACTGACCCGCGGGCCCTCAGGCAGTGCCCAAGTGCCCGATGGGTCAGTCCACCCCTGGGTACAGCTGAATAACACACAGTTTCTGGTACAGCAGATATGGTGACTGTTGCAGCACGGTAATCCTGGAAATCTCTCCAGGTGCTGCAGAAAGGAGTGCGCAGCTGTTATGATCTCTGCTTGTTCAGATATGAGGCTGGGCTGTCAGGTTCACCATTGCTTTATTGCAGGACACTTACTGTTATATACAGGCTTGGATAACTACAGGAACACAGGATCCTGCATCTGCCTTCATAACTGCATCACACTAACTGACCCTGAAGATGGCTGCCGTGCCCTCTGACCTGTGTCATCCTGGGCGGAGCCACTAGTTAAAGTGATAGCACAGATTTAGTATAGTCAGCTATAACACCTTCCTCCCCACCCAAAAACAAAACCAGAACAACATAACAAAAACCAAGTAACAAATCAACAACCAGAACAATCGAACACAGTTCATCTGAGGAACTTGGAGAGTGTCACTGAAAAACTGATGACTAGTCTTCTGAAGAAAATTGTGGGGCCAAATCATCATCCACATCTTTCTGGGCCCTACGCGAGGACCGACGGAAGTCTCTTATCCGTTCTTGAAGAAGTAAGCGGTCAGGAGGGCGTCGGTGACGTTGGGACGTCCACCAGCAGGCGGGGTGTTGGAGGCGGTAGGATTGGATGAAAGATCAACTGGTGGGGTCAAGGAGGGTACAGAGGGGTCAGGGGGAACCTTTGAACCAGAGTCACAAATACCCACAGGAGACGAGTCCAAAGTTTCCGAGTCAACCCAGACACCATTCCAGATGTCCTCCGACGCATTAGATGTGGACACCGGACCCCGTAGGATTGGGGACGTTAAGGGTTCAGGCACCCGTGAACGAGACCGTAGCTGGTCTACATGTCGTCTGGTAATGGAACCATCTTCCAGGCGGACTCTGTACATCTTGGGTCCCAAAGATTCTGCAACGGTAGCAGGTAGCCACCGAGTGTTGGCAGATCCATACGATCGAGTCCAGACCTCCTGGTGGGTTGCAAAAACAGGAGACTCTTTGGACTTCACCATCTTTTCTTGGAATTGTAATACATGTTCATGAACGGTCTGAGGGCGAAGCATGTCAAAAGCAGTCCATGGCTGTCTTCCCAACATAAGCTCAGCTGGTGTTGTACCAGTGGTGGCATGTGGTGTAGTTCTGTAAGTAAACAGGAAAGAGTCTAACTGCTGAGGCGATATGGACCTCTGGCTAGTCACAGCTACTGAGGCCTTGAAATAGTTCTTGAAAGTTTGTACAAACCGCTCTGCCTGCCCATTGGTGGCTGGGTGATAGGGGGCGGTTAATTTGTGCTTGATATAATGCACCGTAACAAAACTCTGGAACTCCTGACTTGTGAATTGGGCACCATTATCTGTGACAATCTCCCTGGGATACCCAAACGAAGCAAAAAGATGCAATAATATGGCAACTGTTGCCTTTGTAGTCAGCTGGGTAACTGGAATGACCTCTGGCCATTTTGAGTGGGCATCAATTATAATCAAGAAGGTTTGTCCCCTTATGGGACCCGCAAAATCCAAGTGAAGGCGAAACCAGGGAACCGTGGGCCAAGTCCAGGGTTGAATGCATCCTCGAGGAGGGTCTCTGGCAGTTTGTGCACATCCTACACAAGCATTGACATATGCCGTGATATCTGCATCTATGTTCGGCCACCACACATAGCCCCGTGCTTTCTGTTTCATCCGCACAAGCATACGTGACGCTAACAGTTTCCGTTTAGAGGACTCAAAAGCATGTTGACATTTAGCTGACCAGTCCCACCTGGAGTGTTTCTCCAGGAGCTTATGCAGTGGAAACAATGTATGAGCAAGGTCTGGAAGAAATTTATTATAGTAGTTAAGCAGGCCAAGGTAGGATCGTAGTTGATGGACACTTGTTGGGCTGGAGCTTTGACTAAAGCATCGACCTTGTCTTCAACAGTATGAATGCCCTCTGCATCTACTAGGTGGCCACAAAACTCCAATTTAGGCACCATGAATTTACATTTTGTCAAATTTACCTTGAGACCTTGGTCCTGAAGTCTTTGTAAAACGAGCTCTACATTCTGCTTGTGTTCTTGGTCCGTGCGACCAGTGATGAGCATGTCGTCTAATAGACACTGAGTGAAGGAATGTCTGCTAAAATTTCATCCATCTTTCTTTGCCAGATGGCTGGTGCAGATGCAATGCCAAACACCATTCGATTGTATTCGTACAAACCCCTGTGAGTGTTAATGGTGAGGTATTTTCGAGAAGAGGGGTGGACCTCAAACTGTAAGTAAGCTTGTCGTAGATCAATCTTGGTGAACTTTTGTCCCCCAGCAAGTGAAGCGAAAATGTCATCTACTCTGGGTAGAGGATACTGGTCAACCTCCAGTTGGCTATTCAGTACCATGCGAAAATCCCCACAGATCCGCAATTCACCATTTGATTTCTTTACTGGAACAATAGGTGATGCCCAAGCACTGCGCTCTACCTTGGAAATTACACCCTGTTCTTCTAGCCGGATTAGTTCAGCGTCCACTCCTGCTCTAAGGGCAAACGGTACTGTCCGAGCCTTGAAGAATTTGGGATGAGCATCCGGTTTCAGCTTGAGCCTTACACAGTCATTTTTGATTTTCCCTAACTCGTCAACGAAAACCTCAGGGAAACGCTGTTTTAAGGATTCCACCCATCCATCATCATGTCCTGACGGAACTGTCAGGGTGTTGCAAGGATTCTTGATGATATCTGGCATTCCCAGATGAGTGATCCAATCTCTGCCAAAGAGAGGCGGTCCTCCGTTTCTCAGGATATATAGTGGTAGTCTCTTTGTCTGGCCCTTGTATGATACCTTTACCTTTGCACAACCAAGTGGATGGAGTACTTGCATTGAGTAGGTCTGCAGCTTTATTGGAGTGGGGCGGACAGTTGCCTGGATCTGAAGAGGTTTCCACTGTTTTTGTGTGATAACTGACACTGCAGCTCCTGTATCAACGTCCATCTTTAGTCTCTTCCCTTCAATGGTTACTTGTACTGTCATTGCAGGGTGTGACGAGTGTATACGATGTATAGATAAACTATGTAATGCCTCATCGTTGTCTGAGTCAGATGAAGATGATGTCAATTTCTGTACCTTGTAAGTCTTCTTCTTAGGGTACTGCGGCTTTTGTCCTTGTACATTCCTATTATGGCAAACCCGTTGGAGATGGCCCATTTTTCCACATTGATGACAAGGTTGATCCTTAAACCGACAGGTTTTGGAGTCGTGGTCTGTATTACCGCACCGGTAACAAGCTGGCGTGGGTTTGGGTCTGTATCTCCAGTTGGCTGTAGCAACTGCGGTTCTGAAAACGTCCTCTTTCACCCCTTCTTTGTGGATCTGAGGGTGCAATTCCTCCGTATCCCTGACAGCCATCTCCATGACTGATGCTATCTCAACTGCGCTTGTAAAGGTGAGTCCCTTTTCTGTCAGAAGTTTCCTTTGAATCGTTTCACTATGCAGTCCCAGGACAAACTTGTCTCTCAAAGCTGTCGGTAGGTACTCCCCAAATGAACAGGTGGAGCCAATTTGCGAAGGGCCACCACATAGGCTTTAATATCTTCGCCCGGCTGCTGCTGCCGTTGATAAAAACGAAATCTTTCTGCAATTTCCAGCGGTTTTGGCTGAAAGTGATCCTCTAATAGTTTCAGGAGTTCCTGTAGAGCCTTGCTTGCTGGTTTCTCAGGGAACAGAAGGTCTCTTAGAGTGTCATATGTGTTAGCCCCCACGGCTGTGAGAAACACTGCAACCTGTCTCTCAGGGGATATGGTGTTAGCACTGAAGTACTGCTCTAATCTCTCAGCCCAGGAGCTCCAGGAAGTTTTCTCTCCATCAAACTCAGTTAATGTGCCTATCAGTGCCATGATCTTGCTGCTGGATGGGAGTGTGTGCTTTATCTGGCTTTCAATCCCTGTTTTTTTTTCATTTTTTTTTCTTTTCTTCAGGCTGAGCAGACCTTTACAAATCTCACTCTCGTCGCCACTGTTATGATCTCTGCTTGTTCAGATATGAGGCTGGGCTGTCAGGTTCACCATTGCTTTATTGCAGGACACTTACTGTTATATACAGGCTTGGATAACTACAGGAACACAGGATCCTGCATCTGCCTTCATAACTGCATCACACTAACTGACCCTGAAGATGGCTGCCGTGCCCTCTGACCTGTGTCATCCTGGGCGGAGCCACTAGTTAAAGTGATAGCACAGATTTAGTATAGTCAGCTATAACAGCAGCGATACTGGAATAAGCACAGTCTCTATTAGCAGATATGGTACCTGGAACCACCGCAGTGGTTTACATAGAAACTGGAAACTTGGAGAAACAGTCCTGGAAATAAACAGCAAAACAGGACGAGTATTGCAGTGATGTGCAGGAGCTCAGGAGAGGGACCCTCTCAATAGCAATGCAGGATGAACAATGCCAGATCGTGGAGGAAAGGCCGTGTCCTGGTTTTAAACAAAGCACACCGGCTTCTAGAACAGAAGTTAACCCTTAGGTGGATACAGACATGGAGAAATGGAAAGCCAGATGTGCAAGTGGCTTCTGCAATAATAAAAACACTTTTTATATTGTGGAGGCTTTTTATCTCACTTTTAGTCCTCCACCACAACACTTATATATATAGATTTATTGCTCCGAAACCGGAAATTACTTTTTTCCCCTACAATTTAAGAGCGTTTTTTGTATAACTGTATTAATACTAGACTTTATTAAATTAATATCATGAATTTAAATTAATCCACATTAAAAAGTGTAAGATATTTGTGTCCTATTTTGGAGGAGTTATTTTGCATCTAGTGCATACATTCACGTATAACATTTTTACACACACATACACATTTTATACTTGCAGAAGACATTTACACATCCCAGCAATTCAGAGAACTCTGCAACTATAAAGTTTATTATTTGTTGTGTGGAGGCTTTTAACTTAAAGGAGTAGATATATATCTATAATATATAATGGCTCAGATGGAATCTAAACATCAGTCTGTTCCTCTTTATTATTTTTTTAAAGTGCTGAAAAACAACGCATTATAAAAGGGGCCTTTAAGATGAAAGCTAAAAGACAAACCATTGTAAAATTAATGTGTATACCTTCCATTAATTGGAATAAAGTTCTCGTTATTTAAGTTCACTTATATTGTGGTAACTGGTAAGGTCTTTAACCCTCAAAGAAAACAGAGACATAATACAGAACATAGTGACACCTGTCTGACAAGCAGAGCTCCCCAAGAAATATAGAGGTTGCACTCACGTAGGTAGTGGGTCACAACTCGGACACTATTAATGGTTGGATAAGTATATATGGGTAATTAATGGGATAGTTAATTAGTTTCCTCATAGATATGCGGAATTAGAATTCCGATATGCACTATAATTCACTGATATATGCATATTATCAATATACATTTTAATATAGAATTGTTAATTGATATATTTATTGTTATAATATGCACTTATTAATAAGCACTTTAATACAGGATTATGAATCGAAATACACTATATTGCCAAAAGTATTCGATCGCCCATCCAAATCAGGAGCTGGACAGGTGAGCGAATACTTTTGGCAATATAGTGTATCTTTTTAGTTGGGGCTAGATGATCAAAGGTATTATAAGTAGTTTTTACCCAGTTGTTTTTTAGGTAACGGTGTTTTTTAGGTAGAGTTGGGTTTCATAAAGATATCATTTGGATACACAAAAGAGCCCCCACAAGATTGGTGGATATTTGATGTTAATGTACTATATAAGTATGGTGTCACGGGATGTGACAACATATAATATGAGGAAATATAATACTACAATGGGCACTGAAATGTATTGATATAACACAACATGTACTCTATGATGAGGTATCTTAGATATATTGTGGAATAACGGTTTTATATTGGAATACCCCATAGTTAGATTTATATAATCAGAGTTTTTTTTGTTAACTATATATGCTGCTTCTTGGGTGGAATGAGTCTATATGTTATGATTCAGAGGTATACAAAAAAAGCCCCCATAATATTGATAAATGTGAAGTATTAATATAGAGATATGAGATATGAGATGTGAAAACATCCCGATTAAGATATATGAAGATTGTGCAAACTGAGATGGATTGATACCTCCTAGTAAGAAAAGAAAACCGGACGGCTTAATGAGGTGGAACGCATCGCCATCTTGGAGGCAGAACGCGAGTTGCGATTGGAGGACGACCTGCGTATGCGCAGATGCATTACTGAATGCCGGAAGTCTTTCACTTTCGTTTCGCCATGCTACTTGGACGATACAATATATAAGGACACTGCAGGACTGGAAATATTATTCATTTTGCTGACTGAGGAAGTGATTTATCACGAAACGCGTCTCAGCGTTGTTTTATTTATATTTTATTTTGATTTTATGGAATAAATCCCTCGTTTAAACAGTCCTGCTGCAGTACCTTTATTTCCTAAGAAGGCACACAGAACAAGACATCAAAGTGGGATCCGGTATCTCCATATTATACCGGTGGCTTATTTCATCTAGTGTCCGAGTTGTGGCACACTACCATGTGAGTGCAACCTCTATATTTCTTGGGGAGCTCTGCTGGTCAGACAGGTCTCACTATGTTCTGTATTATGTCTCTGTTTGCTTTGAGGGTTGAAGACCTTACCACAATATAAGTGAACTTAAAGAACAAAAACTTTATTCCACTTGAGGAAAACACCCTGCTCTATAGAAGGAAGCGCTTCAATTCTCCACAATCTTCTGTAATTCTGCTATTTCAGTGGTTGGAGATAGACCACTATGTGGGTTGAATTCTTGCTGCTGATTCATGAGAACTGCATTCAATATGAACTGCATTTGATATGAACTGCAATTTTCTGGCTGTTAACTTACATCAAACCATCTGATTTTAAGATTGCTGACAGACAGCCAAATCATTCTGTGCATTTTAAATTGTTTTGTGCACTGTTCAGTTTCGTACACCAGGTGGCGCCAGATACATATATTTTTTTCTATACCTTCCATTAACCCCCCCCCCCTCTTGTCCTCGGAGCAGACACCTCTGGCAGGAGGGCAGTGATAAATCACTTGTTCCTTTTCACTGAGAGGTCAGAGGTTACTGCTTGCTCTGATAGTGGCAGCAGCTCTGAGTAGGCAGTTAACCCTTTGTGTGCAGAAATAAATATGTGTAGCAGCTCCTGTCTCTTTCCAATTACAATTATCTCCAGCTAAGCAGCAATGAAAGAGTGCACGCTCAGTGTCAGAAATTTTCAGCTGACTTTTTCGGCTGGTGATTTACTTTCTGGGCCCCGATAACCCCATTATCGGCAGAATCTATCGGTGGCCGAAATTTCGGCCCATCCCTGCTTTTAAAGTCCCAATCTTGCCCTGATTCCCAAATCCTCATGCATGAAAAAATATCCAGTCAGGGATTAAGTAAAATAAGAACTGAAGGTGAGGGCACAGTGAGTTTAACAACCCTCTTTGGCCGGACCTTTGCTGAGGGGCGGCCATTTTGCGGCCTACGCTCGAGATCCGACTGCTTGTTCCCTTCGCTGAGGAGGCCTCTCAACCCCTGCCCCCATGGGGAAGAAGACCGTGAGGTCCGGGGAGGCTGTGGGACGGCGCATTCCGGACATTCGCACTTCGCTGGGAGCAGGACGTGCGGAGGAGGTTCAGTGCCACAGCCGTGATTCACTGGCTGAGTCTCCGACCAGGGCCACTCTGCCCTCACCGGTTGGGTCCCCAATGATCTTACCTGCGGTCCGGCCGATATCCATGGTGGATCTCCAAGGTGTCATGGAGGAGTTCCGGACTCTCTGGAGACAGGACTTACAGGAGGTACGTGCGGTGCTTGAGCCGTTGCAGTCTCAGCTCGCCGAGGTGCAGAACCGGGTCCAGCTCACGGAGACGATGCAGGCTGCTACTGCTTCCACTCTGGACGAACTCCAAACCCAGATCGCTCGTCTTAACTCTGCGGTCATATCGTTGGAGGATCGCCACCGCCGCAGAAATTTGAGAGTGAGAGGAATCCCTGAAGATGTGGGACCTGAGGGCCTCCTTACCTATATTTTGGAACTGTTTACTCACCTGCTCCCGACCGATGATGCCCCTTCGGACCCTCCAGTCCTGTCGGTGGTGCGACTTCGCAGGGCAGCTGCTGCCCCGGAGACTGCTCCCCGAGATGTCCTGGTGGTCACCCGCAGTGTGGCGGTCCACACCCGGGTCCTTGCAGCTGTGGGACCGTCATTCAGAGTAACGTACGCCTCCAGATGTCTCACCTTTTTTCGTGACCTTTCCTTTTTGGCATTAACTGCCCGACGGCGTTTTCGGGATATTACTGCTCTGCTGAGGGCCTGGGGTGTCCGCTATAGGTGGGGGGCCACTGGCTCTCTCCTGATGAATATAGGGGGCAAACTGCAGTCGGCGATGTCCCCTGAAGAAGCGGCGTCTCTGCTCCGCATGGTGGGGATCTTGCCGGTGTCTTTGACTCCTCCGGCGCCGCTGAGGGACCCTGGCTGAGTGCCCCACTGACTCCCCCATGTGCCTTCCCTTGGTTCCCCCCTTTGCCCATATTTGTGCTCTGATTTACCCTAACTACGAACCAAGCGACGCCAGATGACCCCCTGCTACCTCCCAATTTAATACCCCCCTCGCTGCGACTCCAGCGGACATTCTGCTTATTATGCAGCCCCCCCCCCCTCCTTTTTTTTTTTTTTTTTTTTTTTTTTGGTGGCTGTATGGCACTCCCTGCTGACCTTTCTGGGCATCACGATGCCCATCCCTCATTCCCCCACCACCCCACATGCTGAGAATACCTGTTTATTGTTGCGTTCCCCCCCTTATCCTCCCCCCTTTTCTACTGGGACACTTCCGACATTTTCTGAGGACGCTTTGAGTTTTCGTTCCATCCTCTCTCCTTCCCCTATATAAGCATTAGTTTGGTTGTTTTTCAGAGGACCCTTTTTTACTTTCCTACGGCAGTCGGTCTACCTGCAATTTTTGGGCTTAACGTTGTTCGTCCGATGAAGCACCGGACTTCTCACCTTTTTCCCCCCTTTTTTTTTTTTTTTTTTTTTTTTTTTTTGTTTTGTGGTGTGGGACATTGGGAAGTAACCTGGGCGAGCCGCTAGGATGGCGACCTAGGCTCTGGCTGTCCTCTTGGCCCAGGTCTCCCGGCCTTGTGGCCCCTTCCATGGCCCCCAGTCCCTCTGGGTTACCGGGGCGAGCCAGGAATGCCACTACATATCTGGCAGTCCCTCACCGCTCTTTTTATCTTTTTTTTTATCAGTTGTCCTGGTACCTTCTCGGCGACCTCCATCACTCTTTTGATATTTCTGGATTAGCCCTTCTGCATCCCCCCTTGTTACAGTACCCCCCCACATTTTTGACATTTTGCAGCTTCCTATGTGACCCCTTCCCTTATGATTTATGTGCTTTTCTGTGTGTTTTATTTGGCCCTGCGAGGTCACCTTGCTGGTCAGTCTGTGACATTTTGTTTATTGCAAAATAAAAATCTTGAAAAGAAAAAAAAAATAAGAACTGAAAACCTCAACTTTCATAAGAAGATGAAACAAGAGCTGCGTGTTTTAAAATGCATCTGTGTAATGAATTTACATAAAATCCACCCTCGTTTCATTATCACAGCTAATTTTATTGAAAGTCAACAGCTCTCAATGCACAACTGTACAGTTTGAAGATAGAAATGTAACAGAGCCTGCTCTGGATGCACCGACATACCTTTATATGCTCAGACTGTCTAATGCAGTGGTTCCCAACCCTCATACTCAAGTACCCCTAACAGTGGCAGATATCTGAAGCACAGCACAGGTGAAATGATTTGCTGCTCAGTGATTGCAGGATTCAGTCTGCATTTCCCCAAGGTGATCTTTAAAAATCTGCCCTGTTAAGGGTACCTGAGGACTGCGGTTGGGAAACACTGCTGTAATGGATCTCACACACTATCAGAATTATCCTCAAAGTTAAAGTTATGCCATTATACTCTCATGTGTTACAAGCACAAAACTCACCCTATCTTTCTTTGTCTCATTAAAAATATTCACACATTACAGTATACTTCAGTAAAGACATGTGTCTAAGTTGAGTTTGACACACAGATCCTACGGAATAGCAAAAAAACAAAAAAACAACAAACAATACAAACGAACAGGAACATTTCAATAGCATCAGATAATGCTAGATGTAAGAAAGAACCCCCCAAAAAGATAAACGTTGTAAGTGTTTATGAGCACAGCCATAGATATTACAAATAGCCATGTTAAGACAATTGTGGACATGGAGAGACAAAGGGAATATAGCATATGTGGGAAAAATCCAGATACATAATATAATAAACAGTACACCAACCTTCTGTTCATCTCAAAACATTTGGTCCAGTCATTTAGGTCTCGATGTTTCCATATGTACAATTGTATCTTTCCACATTCTAAGCCAATGGCAATAATATAACTGAAAAAGATCAAATGTGCAAGTAACATATACTACTTATATAAACACGCATCTTGCAGAAAATGAAAGAATAAAAAATATTACAATAAACATTAGAGAAACTAGTCACTTAGGACATCAGCACTACAACAGAGAAATTGCTGCATCTACCTTTTAGTTTACAAAGGGCCACAGAGAAAAAAAAAATCAGAGAGGTTAAATATTAACCCCCTGACTGTAACCTGGTTTTTCAGAGTTGTGGGATAGTTTTGCTAGTATTTTTTCCATCCAACACATCTTACTGGATTTAAAGGTTATTGTAATGGTGTTGCATTCTTTCGGTAATCAACGTAGAGAGTCACAAAGAAAGAGAAAGTGGTGACTTCTCATGTAAGCATAGGAGACAAAATATCACAGCAAATCTTGTATTATAATTGTGCTAGCAACAGTGTGGAGGGTCCATGATTACATTTCAGGAGGTGACTGGAAGAATTAAAGTATTTAATATTTGGGAGGATAATAAATGGATAAATTGGTAATAAATGAGCTACAGGGCCTCAGGGTCCAAACTGTAATGATACCCTTTTATGCACATCCTGACTAGTGGTTTAGAAGTATATGTAGTACTTTTAATGGTTGGTTTGTTTGTAATTGTACCCACAACATGTGGTCTCGACAAGAAACGATGTGGTGGAAAAGCTGCCAACTGAAAAAGTTTCCCTATTAATAGCCCTATTACATAGTTAACGTTAGCCCAAGTGGCCCTAGCGCGGGTCGACAATATTACATTCCGAATGCTAATGCTAAAAACACGTTAGCGATTTAGCCCAAGTGGCCCTAGCGCGGGTCGACAATATTACATTCCGAATGCTAATGCTAAAAACACGTTAGCGATTTAGCCCAAGTGGCCCTAGCGCGGGTCGACAATATTACATTCCGAATGCTAATGCTAAAAACACGTTAGCGATTTAGCCCAAGTGGCCCTAGCGCGGGTCGACAATATTACATTCCGAATGCTAATGCTAAAAACACGTTAGCGATTTAGCCCAAGTGGCCCTAGCGCGGGTCGACAATATTACATTCCGAATGCTAATGCTAAAAACACGTTAGCGATTCGGAGCTTGAGCTATTCAGCGCGAGTTTACTGTACTTTGTACTCCCTATGCTTAACATGCGGAGCGCAAAGAGTTAATTAGAATTAGGATTACAAAGTCCTAATGCTAATTACATTCCACTGTGGTTAACTCAAAAGTTAACCACAGCTAGGAGCTGGTGCCAACTGATTCCACTTCTGCAGAATCAGTTATCACCAGCTTCGAATCTCCACAAAAATCACTCAACTCTCATCCTGTGGTGAGAATGGCAGCCCAATCCGCCTCTTCTGGCCACCAGGAGCAGAGAAAGACTGGGTGGGAAAGTCCCCAGTCTCCCTTTTGGATCTCGCAAGAGGCATGTGATCGGCAGTCGAAGGCTCAATGGAGTCCTATGGACTCCATGAAGTGGATGCTCGCGGTAGCACTTAGCGCTACCTCGAGTATCCCGAGGCTTAGCGCTGCGATACAGGGCAGGCTGTTGATTTAGCACCTGCCCCATAATATGGAGCTAAAACGGGGACGCCAAGGAGAAACCTGCAGGTGCAGGTTTTCCTCCTTAGCGTCCCGGTTTTAACGGGCAGAATGTAATAGTGCCATAAGACTCCAGAAAAAAGAAATCCCTTATTATTTATGGGATGTGCACTTGTATATTTTTTTTCAGAGAAATCGCACCATTCTAACATCCTTCTAATGCCACTAGTACAAAACAAAGTCGATACTATTCATAATTTATGGGTTGAGGTTATAAATTAGAGTTTAGGTCACTATTTATGCTTGTTTTTGGGTTGAGGTTGCGGTTAGGGTTAGTTAGGTTCAAGTAAAAAGAAAAAGGAGCATAATTGGCTGTTTGAAAACTAAGTGAAATCCCATCAGACTATGTTAGTAAGGGTCAGGGAAATCCAACAGCACACGTGCAATATTACGTGACGGGAAATACAGTATTTTTTACCTAGCAAACATACCAATAAATCAGCACTAGCAGCAGGCGCTCCCTTCAAACAGCTGGCTGGACAGTTGGTGCACACTCCACATGTACCACATAGCTTGCAGCACAACAGAAGCAATGAACATGTGAAACGCACAACATTGCACCGGTGCAACATTTAATGCCTCATGTTCACAGCTTTTCTTTAACCTACAAGTCTATTCACTAAAGGTGAAACTCAGGAGAACTGGCAGATGAAGAGAACAATCTAGACCAAATAGATGTTTTGGAAAGCAAGATAAATGTGAGAATCTTTGTGGTTTGGCTATTGTGACCTAGATTGTTCACTTCTCCTGGCAATTCTCCAGAGTTTCACCTTTACTGAATAGACCTGCCAGTTTCTTAGTAATAGGAATTGTTTTTCAATGGAGGCTTTCTTCAACCAGGTAATTTCCTGCATCATCCACAAGGTGGCGAGAGCATGTGCGAGCCAATTGCTGTGGTTATTTTACTGCTCAAAACAATCCTCTTACACATGCAAGCAAACACACTTCTTATATATACACACAATCCAAGTGTTAGATCCTTCAGGATTTATTTTAAAATTACATATGCATAAAACCATTTGCTCAGACACTTTTTTATTTTCTACCAAGTGTTAAATAATTACACTGAAAAGTGCACACCAACCTTCCATCATGGGCAAGAACTCGGCTGACACTGACAGCTGTCACTGAGTCTCCGGAATCTAAAAGGCTTGACGAAGGCTTAATAGTTGCCAAGATATTATCTTCATTGTTGCAAGTCGACTGACAGTCACCCCAAACAATAACCTAAG
Source organism: Leptobrachium leishanense (assembly GCA_009667805.1). Classification (NCBI taxonomy): domain Eukaryota; kingdom Metazoa; phylum Chordata; class Amphibia; order Anura; family Megophryidae; genus Leptobrachium; species Leptobrachium leishanense. The sequence continues at coordinate 173,464,931 of CM019067.1, read as the reverse complement.
AAAGATTTCATGAAACAGCCAGTCTATACTTAACAACATATCAATGTTATCTGCTAGGAATCCATCTGCTTCATTCTAAATCCTCAGCCTTTGCCACGGTAACTACTAGCCAAGTATTGTTACGGTTACAAATATTTATAAAGTGCTATTAAGGTCCGTAGCGCTGTACAATGAGTGAGACAGTAACAAATATACATACAAGTTAAACACACAGACCAGTAGGAGGGAGGACCCTGCTCGAGAGCTTCCACTCTAAGAGGAGAGGGGTGACACACTAGATGAAGGTAATAATTGAGTATGAGAAGTAGTGCGGTGCGTGTGGGGGAGATGGAGTAAGAAATGTACAGTGTGACGATAGGCTTCTCAAAAGCAATGTGTTTTCAGAGACTTCTTGAAGTACTGGAGAGACAGGGAGAGTCTAATGTTGTAGGGGAGAGAGCTCCATAAAACGGGGGCAGCTCAGGAGAAGTCCTAAAGGTGAGAGTTGAGAGTGCAGGTACGAGGAGACAATAACATCAGCTCATTGGCAGAGCAAAATGGTCTTGACGGGATGTACCTACCAACAAGGAACAAGATGAAGGTAGGAGCATGGTTATGGAGAGCTTTGAACTTGAGCACCAATATTTTGAATTGGATTCATAAGGGAACAGGAAGCCAGTGCAGAAACTGACAAAGGAGCAAGGTGCAAGAGGTGAGGTTGATAAGCCTGGAGTATGCGTTCACTACAGACTGCAGAAGGAGAATCTTAAGGCCAGCGAGAAGGAGGTTACAGTAGTCAAGGCGGGAGATAAGAGCTTGGATGAGCATTTTAGCAGAGTTCTGATTAAGAAATGGGTGGACATGTGTAATTTATTTTAGGTGGAAGTAGCAGGATTTGGTTAGCGCCTAAATGTGAGGAGTGAAAGAGATCAGAGTCTAAGGACACTGAGGCAACAAGTCAGAGGTAGAAGTAATGGTGGCACCATTCACCTGAAGGGAAATGGGCACAGGAATGTTGGCTTTAGAGGGAGGGAAGATGAGAAGTTCGGTTTTATAGACGTTTAATTGTAGGAAACGGGAAATGTAGGAAATACGGAGACCGCTGACAAGCAGGCAGTAACACGGTCCAACACAGGAGGAGAGAGGGGAAAAGTAGATTTGTCGGTTGTCAGAATAGAGAAGATATTGGAATCAATAGGAAGAGATAAGGCGGCCAAGAGAGGCGTTCTAGACTGAGAAGAGTAGGGGACCTAGAAGAGAGCCTTGAGGTACTCCAACAGAGTGAGGAAATGGGGGGTTAAGAGGCACCAGAGAAGGAGCATTGCATGTTTATATCTAGTGGGGAAGACTCCAAAGTAGAGGGAGAGGTTGAAAATATGAGTCAAAGGAAGGACAATAACCAGTTAGACTAAACAAGGTGCAAGGGGATGGGGTCAAGCGAACAGGTGGTCAGGTAGAAGGACATGAGAAGTGCTGAGACGTCCTCCTCTGAGAATGGAGAAAAGGAAGTAGAAGAAGAGGGGGCATGATGTGAATAAGTGCGGTTGAATGATAAGGGGAGTAGGGCAGTGAAGAGATTTCTAGTCTACGTTTATTAATCTTATTGGTGAAGTAGTCAGCAAAGCTGAACACCGTAAAGTCCGTGGAATGTTGAGTGGAAGTGGGGCACAATAACAAATTGAAAGTATGAAACACACATCTGGAATCATGAGAAAAGGTGGAGATAAGGGATTAGAAATACTTTTGTTTGGCAAGAGATAAAGCGATACTGTAGAAACATAGCATTAATTTGTAGTACAGGAAGTCAGCAAAAATGCAAGACTTCCACCAGCCACGTTCAGCTTCCTCGGAACACCACCGAAGATATTGTGTGTATTTATTGAGCAAAAAAACAAAACAAAAAAAAAAAGCAACACATAAATCAGGTACAATGCAGAACGTTATGTGACCTTATGGTAGTGAGTTAAAAAACCTGAGTCTACATTGAGTCATTGAGTGCCTCCTTTATAGTGTTAAAATATGTGATCATTTTTATTTCATATTGTCCTCGCAGCTTGTCCTCTTCTGCTCAAGGGCTCTCAAGCCTAGGGATTTCCCTATGGAAATCCCTATGGTGGAGATAGGGGGGTCCCGAACGGTGGCAGCTAGTGGGTCATGATTGAGGTCATTGGAGAGGCAAGGCAAGAGCATAGCCTTTCCAATGATACCAAACATGACCAGGTTAAGGTTTTTTAAAAAAAAAAAAAAATAGATAGATATATATATATGTGTCTTTTTTTATCTATAAGGTATCGCTATTGTTTATGTTTCAATTATAATGTGAACAATGATGCTGCACTAACAAAAAATTTTGTTTTTCAGTTTAATTAAAATCACCAAGAAAAGGTAGTATATATTGAGAGTGAGCATAAAAGGTCTCTCTCAAATGACTGGAATAGGTTTCTAACGGATTAATGAAATCTACATGGCTGCCTATAATGAGATATGGTACTGTTAGGTACCGGTGTCGTTTTTGCATTTTACCAATTTCTAGGCTGCATTTAGCTATATGGTATTGGCCTAATTTATATTGGCTCTGTATAGGACCCACGCTGTTGTGGCCCTGGATGCATTGGTGCTGTGCCTCATTTATATACTACTAATTTATACTGGCCCTATATAGGACCCACACTGCTGTGGTCGTGGATACATTGGTGCTGTGCTTTATTTATATACTACTATGTAACTCAGTCTGCTTAGCAGATTGGTCTGACTGCAATTACTGTGCTGTGTTTTTCATCATTTATGTTGTGTACATATGGGCTTCTATGTGTGTGGCCTGCTGGTACAATGGCGTATTGTGGTTCTGTGAATTTTCACTCTGTATAAAGAGGTACTTTCAAGCCACTGTGGAAGTGTCCTATTTGAAGGTTTATTTCTGACCCATATGTACCTTTCTTTTAAGATTTTGTGTGTGGTTGTTTTTTGGATCATTTCTGTTTATTATTTTTCCTTCAATAAAGACTGTGGTCTATGGGTTTTACCTAATTCTGCGATTATTTTTGGCACCATGTCCCTGCCAGTTAGGGGGTGTGGGAGTAGTCTCGTTACTCTTCGTAGGTGTTGTGTGTTTTTTTAATTACAATCACGTATTTTCATAGAAAAACACAGTAACAGGTTTCCATTTCTGATTTTTTTTTAACAAGAGTACCCCATAGAGTATATAAACACAAAGGCTTGGACGATAAAATGTGAACCTTAAATTGCACACGTTAAGTATGCAAATTCTTCTGCGTTTGAGCAAAGTGTTGATTGGAGCTGCACACGCATGCGCAGATACGATCGATCACTGCCTCTCAGTGACTGCTTGCTAATGCAGGTGGTATCAGAGGGTAACAATAAATTAATTTAAACAGTGCCACTTCTTGTCAATGCATGTTTTGGGCTGCAATTCACAATTTGTTTTTCTTCACACAACAGATGGCATCACATACCTTTTTGTCTCGGCTTCCTGTGATGAAATATCTGCTGTCTGGAGTCCAGTCACAGGACCAAATGATCCGGCTGTGAACGGATGTATTCTTGTCCGTGTGCGCATGCAAAATAAATTCTGGTTCTGGTTTGGAAAAACAAAAGAGAAAGCGATAAAATTAATAACTAATAGAAGCAGCTCATCTAGCATCATATTCTATAATAATAGGGCTGGCATGGAAAAAAAAAAAACATATCAAAGCACTTTTGAATCACCAATCTGAAGTGTATTCATGAAAAGATACTACGTAAAACACTAACATTTTCAGGTTTCTCCTTCAATTACAAAAAAGGTCACTACCAACACATGTGCCGTATCAGGGAGCAACATTAATCACACATTTTGCATGAATCATCAGGTTGCAGAGCAGCACATTTCATGGCATCAAACTGGCAACAGATGACAGAAACATGGCGCACGCATCTGCATCAGTTCAGCATATGTAGAAACCCACGGGCAGAAATGGATAGAACTACCCATGTGCTACCATTATTTAGTAGTTCCATATCCATTCTGGACAATGATGCAAACATTTTTACTGCATGTCTGGCCTCTATATTACATAGCTACATAGGCTGAAAAAAGAAAGACCTGTGTCCATCGGGTTCAGCCTTTTACACATCACCTACTGCTGTTGATCCAAAAGAAGGCAAACAAAAACACCCAGTCTGAGGCGCTCGCCAATATGCAACATACTGGAGTAAACATTCCTTCTTGACCCCAGAATGGCGGTCAGATTTCTCCCTGGATCAAGAAGCTTTTACCCACATATTAAATATTATAACCCTCAATATTATGTTTTTGCAGGAAGTCATCCAGTCGTTGTTTAAAAGTCTGTACAGTCTCTGACCCAACCACCTCAACAGGCAGAGAATTCCACAACTTTATTGTTCTCCCCGTAAAATAACCCTTCTTATGCTTTAGACTTCATTTCCTATCATTCAGTCAAGCGCTATAATATCCTTTCTCGACAGGTGCCCAAAATTGCACGACATATTCATGGTGCGGCCTTACCATTGATTAATAAAGAGGCAAAATTATGTTTTCATCCCAAGAGTGAACTCCCCTTTTAATGCATGCCAATACCTTGCTGGCCTTGGCAGCTGCTGTTTGACATAGGGCATTGTTGCCAAGTTTGACGTCTATGATTATTCCCAAATCCATACCATACAGGTTATAAGTGGCTTGTGTGTTCTTTTCTCCAAAGTGCATAACTTTGCATTTATCTACATTAAATTTCATCTGCATTTAAGTTCCTTGTCCCCCCAATCTAACTAAATCCCTCTGCAGCGAAGTAATATCCTGCTCACATTGTATTACTTTTCCTAGTTTCGTGTCACCTGCAAACTCTGACACATGACTTTCGATGCCTATTTCAAGGTCATTTGTAAATTGAATAGACTTGATCCTATCCTATAACAGACCCCGAGGGACACCACTTATCACTGATGTCTATCTTGAAAATGTACCATTTATGACCACTCTCTGTACTCTATCTTTTAGCCACAAACAATTTTCACCCACCCAAAACTAGCTGACATTGAGTATCATGAGGACTGTAGGATGGTTGACCTTAATGGACGGTGTATTCTATAAATATCTTTTACAAACACTGACATTACCCAAGTGATCTCACTATATATGCCAGCTGTTTGAACCATTTATTCAGCCCGCACTTTATACACAAACCAGACCCAAAAAAGTGCAATCTGTGGGTTCCCAGTTCCCAACGTACAGTATAGTTTTGGGTACAACACACAGGTGACACAATTTTCAGTCTGTTTGAATAATATGTGCTGTGAAGGTTAAGTAAGCCATCACCTACATGATGCGGAAATGTAATGATCTTATGAAATTTACAACCGATTCTCCACACATGGCTATGCAAAGTCCTCCAAGTATACAAACGGATAAGAAAAACATTAAAATAGAATATAAGACAAAATATTGAAAGAATACAAATGAAGCCTTATGCGCAACAATTATTTCTACTATACACAAACATAAGATCTGTGCGGGGTGTTTTTTTTATTATTATTATTAGGCTTTTATTTAGAGACTCTGTTCTGTTTAAATTAAAGCCAATAAAAAAATCAGTTTTGAAAACTCGCTTTTTGCCTTTTCTTCTTTTTATCGAGTGGTAGAAACCCATCAGTTTCCTACTCCATAGTACCGCAAGATAAGACAACGAACATGTAAGAGAAGAACGACATGCTGATCAATGGCCGCAGAGAGGCCTGCGCCTGTCACTGCTGCTCTTCCCCAGCGCATTTCACATGGGGGAAGAAAAGAAAACAGAAATCCAGAATTCGTCAACATGTGCAGAAACACCGCTTTTTGTATGTGTTATTACAAATGCGTGACCTCCCTGTGTTCCCTGTTACGCTACGTTAGAGACCTTTGTTAGACAAATGATAATTAGAATACGTGTTACGGCTCTGGCAGAGCCAGACTTTGGCAGTAGTGGTTCCTTTAGGCCAAGAGAAGCAGAAACATGCATGTGGAGCTTTCTGAAGGAAAGGCTAGATATGGACAAAGGAAGATCTGTGTGGATTTAAAGCAAATTTCTATCTGGCTGCAGGTAAAGTGTTTTTTGCGGCTCATTGTGCCTCCTGTTGCCTGGGTTGTGTTATTGCTCTCAATCACTGTTGGCTACTGCTACCAGTTATTGAGTCTGGCAGTGATGATATATGAAGGCCATCATGCCACATCACATAAAACAATAGGATGCAAATTAACAACTGCGGTGCAATGTCTTAACTGTGCAGGGGTTCACTATATCCCTCACTACTCCAATATACATTTTTCCTTAATGAAAATAAAAGATTGTCCGATGTCAATTTTGCCGACTCGTGCAGCTAATGGAAGGAAACAAAACAAATGCGAAAAAGACATTTACAAACACACACACACACACACACACTGTATGTGTACACACATATTTCAGTTTATAAATTATAACTTAACCTGCCTGGCGGTATTCCCGAGTGTGACTCGGGGTTAAAGTTCGCTACTGCGATCGGTAACCCCGAGCCACACTCGGGCTGTATATACTCACCACATCCTTTGCTCCCTCGCTGTCTCAGCAGTCACCACAGTGTGATCGCGGCGACTTGCTTCCTGGTTTCGCTCCCTGCGAGCCACGCGACGCAGGGGGAGGCGGGACCAGGCGGCAAATTCAAAAACTGTAGAAAGAAAAAATTTACTGTAAAAAAGTAGCTGGGCAAGATGAAGCTGGACAAGCACCAGCGAAACTTGTATTGGAAAGCCCTATTACATTTTACAAACAATTTTTATTTGCCGTTTATTTCTGTAAAGCTGCTCTGATGAGAATAAATACTCTAAATTTTCTGGTACCCCCAGTGTCCTGTATTTCATTGGCAAAGGAGTCCACATCTGAACAGGAATCCCAGCACCCAGTGTTTTTGGTTTGATTATATTATTGAATATAATTTATTTCCATTATTTTGGATGATTATTTTTGGGATAATAAATTATTATTTCGTGTTTCAAACCTTCTCTGACTGTGTGTTTACTAGACTCTTGCTTGCACGGATTTCAGCGAGTTATTCCTACGGATTACAGGCCTACTATATAAAACAACACATTTCCTTTCCAAAAAAAAAATAAAACGCTTTTAGACTCAAGATTTTTAAAAAAAATCAGACCGCCAGGTTGGTTAAAACTATAAAAACTTGAATTTTATGCAATTGTCAGGTTTAAATCCACATAACGAACTGGAGCCACCACTGAAGCTTAATGGCCTAATGAAATAAAATGTATGAACAAGAAAATCTATAGACAAGTGATATGAACACTAAAAATACAGTTGAGGGGGAAAAAACTATTTTAAAAAGTTCATTGGCAGTAAATGTCAGCATGGTTACATGGAAAAAATAAACTCACAAGCCCCTATATGTGAAATATATGGATGAAGACGCACTGATTAAAAGGTAAGGTTTACTTCAACTGCAAATGTCAAACACAGGCTGAACCCCTGGGATACTGCAGCCCCTGGGACTTTGATGACAGAGAAGAATGCATGATAGGGACAGACAGGCCAAGGAACACAAGTACAGACGTCTATGACAGACATAAATGTGCGGAAAATAGAACTTGGCACTCTCAAGTATTTGTGCAACATAAGTTACTGTCCAAGTTAGCTCAAAATTACAAAATACATAATGCACAATAATAACTACAATTAGTTAAGGGGTTCTCTGTCAAGACTAATTATTGTTTGAAAAAGAAAAATCGAGCAAAACTGTTTTAAATAGACTTGTTATTCCAGTACAATGGGCTTAAACCATTAAGATTTTCCTATTTATATGGTACCAACATTTTTTCAGCACTATGCATATGAAGTTGCAGAGATAGAACATCCAAAATGACCAATAAAAGGAAAAAAAGTGTCGAGGGCTCTACTCAGATGATGTTACAGTCTACAGTAGTTGAGGTGAAGGTACACATTACAGCAACAACTTACAGGGGAAAAAAATAAAATCACCACCAGTTACAAGTTTTTGGAACACGCTAACAAGTTCCGTAGTGCTGTACAATGGGTAAGACAGAATAACAATATACATACAAGTTAGACACACACACCAGTAGGAGAGAAGATCCTGCTCGAGAGCTTACAATCTAAGAGGAGAGGGGTGACACGCTAGGTGACAGCATCTTGAAGAAAATTTAAAAAAGGAAGGGTGCTGGAGCTGCAGAGTGGAATGGTATTATGGTTGTCTGAGAGAGGAGGCTGAAGGGAAGGACTCCAAGCACCATGGCCAAGGCAAATTAGGAATTAACATGGAGCCTCATTTAGAAGTGAAGCAAGTAGAGAAGAAAATGTAAAGAGAGGCAAGATGGATACAAATGGGAAGAGAAACCTTTGCAAAAGGTAAGATGGATAAAGAAGAGGAAAAAAAGAAAAATATAATATGGGGAGAAAGACTGAAGTGAGGGAAAATAAGAGATTTAGATAGATTGAGATATTAAGGATGAGAGCGAGAGTGAATGAAATGGGACAGAAACATTAGATGTGGAGTAGATTGGTACTTGGAGAGTACTTGGTGGAAAAATACATTTTCTCTAAAGGTGCTTAACACCCTTGGTGAAAAAGAAGGATTTGAGATTGTGGGAGTGATGAGAAGACTAGCAATACATGTCCATTAGTTCCTAACAGAACAACTCTGTAAGCATGACAGCTTATTTTACAAACAGCTTTACACTGTACAGGTACATCCCTGGAGGTGCAAGTGAGTATTGTGCACCAGTTCCCAAGATACAGCCTAATTCAAAGAATACTGCAGGGTTAAAATGAGAGAGGGCTGACAGAAGGATTAAACAGTAACACACACACACCTCGGCCCTATTACATTCTTAAAGCTAATGTTAGAGCTCAGCTGTGTGAGCGTTAACGTTAGGTTAAGTGGCTCTAGGGTTAAAACCCTATTAAAACCCAAACAATAACGTGTTAAAAAAGAACGTTAGCGATTTGGGGCTTGAGCTTTTCATCGCGAGCTTACTATACTTTGCGCTCCCTATACTTAACATGGGAAGCGCAAGAGAGATAATTAACGTTAGGATTACAAAGTCCTAACGCTGAATACGTCCCATTGCGGTTAACTGAAAAGTTAACCACAGCTAGGACCTGGTGCAAACGGATTCCGCTTCTGCGAAATCAGTCAGCAGAGACGAGATCCTGCAGGTCATGTGACTGGCAGTGGAAGCCTCAATGGAGTCCTACGGACTCCATGGAGGGGATGCTCCTGGCGGCACTTAGCGCTGCCTCGAGCATCCTAAGGCTTACCGCTGCATTACGGGGCAGGCTACCGGATTAGCGCTTGCCTCGTAATATCTCGCTAAAACAGGGATGCTAAGGAGAAACCTACAGGCGCTGTTTTCCCTCCTTAGCATCCCCTTTTTAGTGTGATGAATGAAATATGGCCCCTCCTGTTTTAACCATAGGATGATCATCAAACTCTCCTTTATTCCATTTTAGGCTAGCTTGGTTCTGGTGCAGATGTGACCAGCTGTTAGGTGAACATGGGGAGGTCGGATGCTCGTGTGAGCAACCTGTCAATCCAATGGCTCTAAATGAGATCACCAATGTATTTTTAGCTAGATACCCATTACAAAACTGAGTATATCGCTCAAATACATCATAATACTTAACACCGTAAATCTACTTCTGCGGAATACAGGTGAATTTTTGTTTGTTCAAAAAACTCAAAAAGACCAGGTCAATCAATTTCTTTTACAAGAATTACATATAAAAATAAGATTTATAAAAAGTGAAATAGAGCAGATACAGCCTCAGTAGTAATAGTTTGTGTGCATAAACCTTGTTTGTGCCCTTTGCGGTCTTCTTCTGGTAAGATATCCAATTAAAAGAGCACAAACAATCATACTTGCTATTCACCTGTCTGTCCTGGGATCCCAACTCGCTGTTTCCACAGGGACCAGTTTCTATCTCTGGAAACTGCTAATAAGAATTTGTCATCGGGAGAAAATGCCAACTGAGTGACCGTAAGATTGTGAAAAGACAGCGTCTGGATTTGCTTCCAGCTTGAGGAGCTCCACAAAATAATTGACGCATGTTCCTTTTTAGATGCCTAGACCAAGGAAAATGGATTAATATACCATTAAATGTTGAATGAAAAAATATATATATATATATAAAAACTCAACTTGATTTTGATAGAATACCTTTAATGTACATTTTTGGTTAGAATTTCACATTTTGCTCAGATATATACTAATCCATAACAAGGCGTATTCAATTATCTGGAGAATCACTAAAAAACAAACACTGAATCAAACTATTTTATTACAGAGGCTCATATTAAACTTAATCTTATTTTACTTAACCATCAGCAGTAAAGGAAATATTAACAACCATAGTAACAGCAGGTATAATCATAATAAATAATCAGTACATTATATTTTCCAAACATTGAGCTGTTTGGAGTATATAACGACTGTGATGAACATCCTCTTTCTTTTGCTGCCCCATCGCAGATAAACACTCCAAAGGATACCAGCTTTATAATGCATCATATATTCTATATTACTTTAAATATTAATTTGCATATCTGTTTATCAGTTTTCTTTTCTAAACCTTAACTTCCTCTCCTCCTCCTTGTTACCCATCACTTTCTGTCAATACATTTAAAACGGACAGACTGAATATAATGTTGGGTTTCCACAGCTCTTTCAATGAGGCTTGTTATCCCTAGTAACCAATAGTTTCCACAGCCTTTATCCCAATTACTGAAGCAGGTCTCCATTCGGTCCCATGTCATGCAAAGTCATATCACTCTGCAGCTAGGGCAGACCAGATGTCAAAAACGAGCTAAGGAATATAAAGAGGTTTGCCGATGCATGCCCAGGCCCTAAAATCTACATTTTCGGTGAACTGGCCTACAGAGTTGGATGCAAAGGGCTCTTCATCTTCAACGCCAACCCAAATCCATGAGCAAACACAGGCAGTTTAATTTAACGTCTACCAACAATGGTGCATATGACATTATCTGAGCCTAAAGGCCTCCCACTACCGGTGACCTTAAGGATTCAGAGTCTGTTTCAGAGCCAGAAATATTGTAACATGTTTGGTTTTTTGTTTATCTAGGTCAAGCGGGTTGAGGTCTCATTATCCAACCCATTTTCATCCCCAAAAAATAAAAAAAGTAAAAAACATAAATCACCCTGGGTTGTCCAGTAAACACATTAGGGCTGAAAAAAACGAATCGATTAATTGACAACTAATCGATAATGAAAATAGCTTTCATTATCGATTCATCGGTCTGTTTACAGCACACACTGTTTAGAGTCAGACGGAGATACAGGTTAATAACCTCAGACACTACATTGGAGTTGATTGTATGATTTGGATCTAGGGTTAGACCAAACATAACCAGTTTGAGTGGTTGGAGCTGTAGTGGTGATATTTTATCCTTACTTTGAGCTGGAGTCCTGTGCCACCACCCCACCTCTCTCTCCCCTAGTCTGGTCCATTCCGCAAACGCTCTCACACACTCTGATTTAGTCCCTTGCCTAAACTCACTCCCTCTCTCCCAACTCTGGTCCCCCCACTCAGTTTGTTCATGACATTATTATAAAGGGACATGCTACGCACCTGACTATGTTTGCATATTAAAGTGGTAACGCTGTGTGGAGTGCCCCCCACTTCGCATGCGGACATCATCCTGTTTGAGAACTTGTAGCAACATTCGTTCGGGGAGAAAAGAGACATGGGCTAGTGCTGCACACACAAAATCAATCCATCACTTTGACTAGGTGCTTGTGTACCTTGTGTGCAAAAAGTATGCAAGTTATACGAGATGCACAATTTGCCTAATGTACGTCCGAAAGATATGCACACTGTACAAATTGCGTAAGAAAAAAGTGAGAAAAAAAGGTAGGAGGGATTGATTTTTACATAGTGTTCCTTTATGCAAAAACAGTTGTGTTTTTTTATCCAATGAATCAATTAAATCAAAAAAAATAAAATCGGCCAACTAATAGATTATGGGCTATATTACAATCTAAACGCAAACATTAACGCTCACTTGCGTGATCATTAACGTTAGCCGCGGTGTTTACTGCATATTACAATCCAAACGCAAACGGGTTAAGTAACCCGTTTGCGTTTGGTACCTTGCGCTTTTTAGCGCGAGGTTACTGTACTTTGTGCTCCCTATACTTAACATGGGGAGCGCAAAGTGTTAATCAACGTTCGGATTACAATCTACTAGCGCTGATTAACATCTGGCTGTGGTTAGCAAAAAGATAACCACAGCCAGGACTTGGTGTTCACGGATTCCGCTTCTGCAGAATCCGTTAACACAGCCTAAAAAATAAAAAAATTAATCGTATACTCACCCTCTGTCCCGCAGCTCCAACCACCTCCTCCATCCGGCAGGAGCAGGGAAAGACTGGGGGAAAAAGTCCCCCCAGTCTCTCCCTGCGTATCACTACGCTGACCGGCCGCTGGTCATTTAACCGGCAGGGGGAAACTCAATGGAGTCCTATGGACTCCATCGAGTGGATGCTCGTGGCTGCACTCAGCGCTGCTGCGAGCATCCTGAATTTTACCACGCGGTGACAATGCAGGCAGAATTTTTGCGCCTGCATTGTTATCCAGCATTAAAACGCAGGGCAAGGGGGAAAATTGCGGACGCAGTTTTTCCTCCCTTGTGCCCACGTTTTAACGCTAGGATTGTAATTTGGCCCTATGAAAATAATAGTCAGTTGCAGCCCTAAAACTTATAATTATCACTCCCAAACATCTACTGAATGTACACTATTAGGGTCATGCTGGGGAAAAAATGCAAGTACTGGTACTTCTCCAAAATCTTAAAATGTAGGCCTTTCACAAATCAGAGAGAGGGGGACATCAATTCCTGTGAGGTATATAGATCTAATATTAGAATACAAATTGTAATTTATTTGTAGTATTACTTTCTTTTACAATACTGGACATTAGGCTAAATCTGGATTTACCTTACACGCAGATGCCATGACAGTTCCTGCCTGGTTACAAGCCACAGAGAATATTTCATAACCATGTCCATACCTAGAAATAAAATAAATAAATGGAAGTCTAAACAGCACGGAGAATACATTTTAATAAAATAAATGAATGTTTGGAGCCCGAAAGAAAATGCCGATAATGTGGAATTTGATATGGCTGCTTTAATGCGAGCGAGGAATTATACCGTTTGGGCTTCATACAAAAGCCTTTTTCAAGTACTTAACGGCTTTGGTATCGGCCCGAAACATTGCATTTCCTTGCACGCATTAAAGCAGCCATATCAAATCATGCAGTGTGATCGGCATTTATTTTTCCTTTAAATTACTAACCGTACAGACCAAATCAACAGATGATCGGTTGTGAGAATCGCACACAGCATTACCCCAATTTAAGGACATTAAATACAATGTCTGTGCACTGCAGGGGTTTTGACAGAACTGACAGCCTTGCGTCTCCATGGTAGCTATCTTGCGGATACTCAGATTAATCCTGCTCACTTAGGTGAGCATGACCGAGCGTTCGGTGCTTTACCCAACAATCTCCTAAAGAATCAGTGCTGCTGGTATATACATTTGCAATGGGAACGAGTTTATAAAACTGCTTGAGTGTGAGAATAAGTGCGGATACATGCATGTAAGGGACAAAAAGATATACAGTATAACAAAACCGGCATATAAAAGTAGTTACATAGTTTAATTTCCATGTTTAAGTATGGATTGGTGGACAAGAGAGGTCAAGCAGGATGCTTAAACCAATTGTGTAAACAAGAAAAGCCAAATCAGCTGTCAGTTGCATTACTGATTTTTTGTGTAAACATATCCCTACACTTCTAGACTAGGTTTTGTAACCCTAAGGCTGCAGTCACACAAGCACAGAGGTAACATGAGTAAGAATGCTCATTCTCTCCGCTCGGACCCCCTCGTGGCCACCTCGCTGAGTGCACGCTAGTGCGCTCAGCCCTTCAAAGCGCGAGCCTCCTATGGAGGTTCGCACTTCGTACGGCCGTCGAACATCCGTCATAGCTTTTTGATGGTGAGCGTTTCAGCACATCCAATGTAATATGCAATACCATTACGCACATTACATTATAGAGCACTGTAAAATGTTGTTCTATTTTTTTTTTTTAAAGGATTTTACCAGGAAGGATACAATGAGATTTCTCTCGTTTTCAAGTATGTCCTGGATGGCGAGTATGTACCGTTAGGTGTCTTGCCAAAGGACACGTACTGGAGAGGTTGCTCGCTGGGATCGAACCCATGACTCCACAGGCTCTCTCCATTCAGAGCAGAGATGTTACCTCTACTCCACCCAGCCGGTACGTTGCATTAGAAAAGGACAGAGGGTTTCTTTGCAAATGTGCTTGGGATAGTTTGGATTTCAAGAATAGCTAAGGAAGATGTGCAGCACTTATCCTACCAAAGACAAAGCAGGTAATCACATGCCCGTGCAGATCCCGAATCTGACTCCATATGTGCAAACTTTGAGCATCTCAAAAATAGCTCTTGCCCATATCAGTCATTTTATGAACACCTGAGCTTGTGTCGAATGTTGTACTTCCAACCAAAGTCTGCTTCGGCATATATAACCACATACAGAACCCCCTCACATAATATTAACTAAAGAGACACTCTAGCCACCATAAACACTTAGGATTGTCATAGAAACAGGATCCTGTTATCCAAATATCACCCCCCCCCCAGTCACTGGCCACGATCAGACCACTTCATATTGAAGGCCTTAACTTTGCCCTGAAAGCAGTGATCGCTGGAATATCCTGAGTGAGGGCAGCAGGGGTTATTAGTTAACCCCTCCTTTTGTGGAGATTGTCCATAAATTATTTTATATTCTGTATTATAAAACATGAATAATGAGAAGCTCGATTCATTATCTGAAACCGGGTATAATGAATAATTTATGCTTAAACAAAAGAAATGCATTCTTTCATTCCAAATTGCGTTTCAAATGAGTAGTGGACAAAGTAGAAACTACTAATGTCCGTATAAATACTGTATACCAGGACAAGTTCACTCCAGAGATTATGCACCTTTATTTCTTCAACCACTGCAGGTCTGTATTTCACGGATTACAAAGTAAGTGATGGTAAGGGTCGACAAACTCTTTTCAGCAAGGATGTATTTCAAGAAGAAGAATTTATTTGAAAACAAAAGAGTTGTCCTTGAAAATGAGAGGTAACGGACATAAAACAAACAACAAAAAAAACTTACAGCTTTTGAACCTCTGGCCACAATGTATTCTGCAATAGATGGTCTTCTGTAGGAGGCTCTGCCGACAAAAGAATTCTATATAAATGCTAGATCTCTGGAGGTGCATGATAATCAGTCACATCTAACCATAGCAGTTAAGTGATGTCTATAGGTACAGTCATACATTGTGAGAATCAATAAAACAATGTCCTGTAAACGCCACTGCATATTCTAGTGTGAATATCTCATGTTACGTAAACTTTTAAACATGCTAAAGATGTACAGCAGTGTTTCCCAAATATGTCCTCAAGACCCTCAACCAGGCCAGATTTTGCAGATCACCTTGGAGAAATACAGACGGAATCCAGCAATCACTGAAAAGCAAATCATATCACCTGTGCTGTGCTTCAGATATCTGGAAAACATGGCGTGTTAGCGGGTCCTGAGGACAGATTTGGGAAACACTGATGTACAGTAAGGGCACTTTCACAACACCCACTTGCCTTCTCCTTATTTGTGAGTGGAAACGTTACCAAGACTAGCTCCTTCACTGAGGGTCATTTTGCTGAATGTATGCTGCATTCTGCCAAGGGCAGGAGAGGAGATGGTGGCATCACTCAAGTTCCTCGCAGAGCGGAGAAGCAGTCAATAGACATTAGAATAGCTGAATACGCAGCTTTACTTCCACTAATTTTGCACACACAGATGTATTTATGCACATGGCTCTGAGCAGTCCGCTGTATGATGGGTGATGCTACATCTTTGCATTTGCCTGGTTGGACAAAATCATTAGCTTAGCTTGCTGAAGGATTATAGCCAGTACATGGAAGGAGCTAGTGATATGGAAATTAAGTTGTGCATTTACATAGTAAGTGAAAGGGTTAACTTGCCTTTGTTCCTCATCTGTGTTGGACATGTATGCAAAAGTTGACAGGAATTTAAAGTAGGCTTGGCCAAGTTAAAAATGCAGACCTCGATGCTATGCACAGCTTGAACACACCTCAAAAATACGTGCCAGACACACTTAGTGACTAGTTAAACTTCCTCTACTGGATTTTACCTTAATTCGGGGAATTCAAGGATTATATATTAATAAGTGCCTTGTATGTGATTTCTGCTGTATGACTAAGCACACTTTCTCTATGGGCTGGGGTGTATCTGGTGATTAGTGAGGACAGGTAGTGGGGAGCCGAGTTAGTGAGGGTATTGTAGGTAAGGATAAGGATTTTGAACTTAATTCTGCAGTGGATGGGGAGCCAGTGAAGGGACTCGCAGAGGGGAGCGGCAGAGACAGAGCGGCGGGTGAGGTGATGATTGGCTTTAAAGTGTGTCGTGTAATCTGCTTGCTATATATTCTTCGTCTCTGCTTGTAGCCCTTCAATAGAATTCTTACTTCTCAGCTCGTGTTGGAATTTAATGGAGTTCTATTCCAGTAGTGTTATGAAACTAGTATGAGACAGTGATTGGCAGTCAAGGGTTAAAGTTTAAGTCCACATTCATAGCAAGTTAAAGAGTGATTACTCAAGGTAAAGCAGCAGACACTATCAGTTAGCAAGAGGAATAATGATATAGCGAAGAGATAAAGGGCATGAGACACTGAGAGGAGGGGGAGGACAGTAGCATGGAACAGAAGGGAGCAACTGACAATGGAGGGCAGTGGGTTCAGTGGGTTAGGGGCACAGAACAGAATTAAGGACAGCAGAGCAGGGCACAAATACACAAATTTACACAATCCAAATGGAAATATCACATTATGCACAAGTACTATTAGGACATGCAACTACACCTTGGCATTCATGTAAACAGTGATACTACGGTCTTCAGACACACTTTGAATCAGGTCAAAGCTCATGATCTTTTGAGAGCTTGTGAATTCTACAGTTTTTGCTCTCCAAGCTACCCACTATAACAAAGGGGTACCTCGCTCTGATACATGGCACTTTTGTAATCTCTACAATGTTTAGCATTAAAATAATAATATAAATATTATATACACAGACCCTTAGTGCCTCCATCTATTTTCGCACATATATATATATAGATTAGGTAGACCTTGTTAGTCCAGATGCCAAAATCACGAGTATAGCAGTCTGTAGTGATACCTTTTTTATTGGACTAACGTTACATTTAAAGTAAAAGCTTTCGAGAGGATTCCTCCCTAATATATATATATATATATATATATATTTATACACACGCCATGAAGCCCAGTGCAGATAATCTCCAAAATCTGTATATATACTCATCCACAAAGAGATGCACTCCAGGTTTTGTAGAATAAAATTTAGTAGAACATTAAAAAGTACATAATCCGACGTTACGGCTCCATCCGAGCCTTTATCAAGGTCATACCCTGATTAAGGTTCAGATGGAGCTGAAATGTCAGATTATGTACTCTTAGATGTTCTAATAAATTTTGTTATTTTATTCTACAAGAGCTGGAGTGGATGTTGTGCGTGTGTGTGTGTCACAAAACACACAAATTTAATTGTCATATAAACAAACGCGTGTGTGGAAGGTATATATACACTCAAACATGTTTTGTATGATATGTATAGCTCTAAGAGTTCTGCTAGATATGCAATTTCAGAGAGATTTTACAGAAACTGTAGAAAAGATCTTGGCATCTGACAAATGACCACAATGACCGCTGCTGCTGATTTGCAGGGACACAAACGGATGCTGTCAGCATGCACCTATTGTCTCATCATCTACAACAGAGAGGTCAGCACAAACTGCCATGTATCTGCCAGGAGCCGAGTCCCAGATCTTTCCAGCAACACATTCATAAAAGCAAAAAAGGGTTTAATAAAGAACAGAATAAAAATATTTCTCTGTACATTCCTTCTTACAAATTCATCAGTAAGTTAACTAACCTGTTAGAGTGAGGGGCTGAAAATAAAGCCGAGAGTACTGGTTGGAGACACTATTGAATTTGTCGTCTTCTTGGACAGGCTGTGCAGAAAGTTCTGTTTAAAAATAAGCTCCGCATTAAGACAAGTTTCCGTAACACAGATAGACGGCCCGAACCAATTAATATAGTAGACTGCCGATATATGCAAGTTACAATCCTACAGTATTACCTTTCTACATCTACTCTATAGCCCTGTCAAATGAAGATCAATTTTTCTTACATTAATTAATGAAGGATGACACATCATTTGGAAGCACCATGGAACTTTGGTTTTGCGCTTTTTAAGCTGCAAATTATGTGGACAAGTTAAAATCTGTATTGTATTTATGTCATCATATTGAGAACATTATATATATGAGGACTTGGCAAATCCAAAGGCCAAATAGAATTCTACTACTGGCTCTAGAATTTCTGCTTTAGGCTAGGGTCAGACGAGCGTGATTTCTACGGACTGTACGTCCGTGCACACGGACATACGTCAGTACGGAAGACACAGTAGTGGCCACACAGTTCGTTTTTTCACTGACGTATATTTTGATGGATGTAGGAGGGAAAATAAATTAAAAAGCAAAACCATTTTGTCCGTGAAAAATGCTGGACGTATAAATGCAGTCCGTCTGACCACGTTCCATCACTCACACACAAAGCTATGCAGACGTTGCGAACGCAGCTCACTTTGTGCGGCCGTTCTAGGAGTTGTACGTTCTTGCCTGCCTTGCGTCCGTGGGCCGCGGCCGTTGTGCGTCCGCAGTTCAGTGCGGACGTACTTCATGTGTCAGGCTCCAATGGGCTTTCTGTCATGCTATCACGGACGTACTTTTAGGCGCAATCACGGACGTGAACACTACGCTCGTCTGACCCCAGCCTTAATCTGAACAAATCTTAAAAGTGCGGCCTGGCTACTAAAAGTGGGTAGTTTTCTCGTAGGTTTTTGGAATTGGCACAAACAAAAATTGTGTTCACAACCACTTTTATCTTTGAAATCAACGTAATGATGAAATATTAAAATCACTAAACGTTATTAAATTTCATTAAAAGAATTGTCAAATCCCACCACAAATGTCACAAAAAGACCAAAAATTCAAGTAAGACACAAAAAAAGTCACATAACATCTTAACAGCCATATTTTCAACAAAGGAGTCCGCAAACGTGGTCTCCGAGGTGACCGTTAACAGATTACTCGTTAACCAATACGAATAATTAGGGTATTTCAAATATAATAAATCTGTGTCTGAGGAGCATTTAGCCCTTTACCTTGCTCCTTACCACATACTAGCTATTGGACAATAGGTCTGCTATTGGACTTTTTACTTTCCCTTACAATGCACTGTTTAAATGCAGTTGTGCACCTTATGTGACATTTTTTTAGTCTTACGTGAATTTATCTTTTGTCTTTTTTTGTTGCATCTGTAGGAGGATTTGAAAATTATTTTTTTAATTGGAATTTAATAAAGTCTAGTGATGTTAATATTTCTTACCTTGGCTTCAGAGATAAGAGTGGATGTGATCACTACTTTTTCTCGGATCAATTATTGTCTCGGGTTAAACCCAATAACGTGGCTCCTAAATACGAAAGAACTCTGTTACACCACAAGAAAACATTTCGAAAGTTGCACTAAAAGGTATTTACCATGTAAATTCAATCACGTTATTAATATTTCCATTGGCTAAAACATTACAATTTACAGAACATCGAAAAACATTGACACACAAGAAATAATTTGAGCAAACATTTCCCAAGCACAAAAAAAGAAGTGTACACCTGATCTTATATAGCATAATTACTTCCATGCCTGGAATCTAGTCAGTATATATGACAGAATTCATGCCTACTGCGTGACCCTTGGCAACCATGGCACAGCTAAAAATGTGGTTTGTGACCCGTGAGTCGACCACAACCTATGGTTTTTCCAGGCACGTATAAACGAATAGTCATTAGGGGAAGCCAATCATGTATATTCCTCTTGTGTTCCTTTTATATAATGATAGAGGGAAAGTAATGGGAAGTTAATGACACATTAAATTACATTCATGTGAGAGAAAGTCAAACCTTCCCGGTTTGTGCATTAAAGCTGGTTACCAACAGTATTGGTTGCTTAATGGCCATTTCACAATACGCGGATCTCATCCTCGGAATTTACACACTTTTGGTATGATTTAAATTGCTCGTCTTCTAATACCGCGAGAGCAGAAAATGAACTAAATGGCTGCTATACATTGTGTAGGAGGTAATTTTCCATCTTGTTGGGCCTCAAACATTATCTACAACTCTACAGACAAAGAACTAAACTAGACAGGGCTGCACATATAATTTACAGACTCCTGCATGCAGCATGTTAATCTGGAGGACATTGAAGAAGAAAGAAAAAAAAAAAGAAGCTCAAAACGGTGATCCGAGGTATTGCAAATGTAAATGCAGAAAGGCACACAAATCTATTTAATGAAAGCAATTTGTTTTGGTTTAGCTAGCCGCTCTCATTTAACAGAAGCCACTTTAATGAGATAAATAGGATAATGGGATGGTGGATGTAGACTACATTAATAACGTGCTTGTAATTGATGTGTACTGCTCGGCGAATACTATTTCATTAAGAATATAAAACTGTTGTCCATGGGCAAAATTCATAATGCTAATGACAGAGGATAAGAGAGAAGAGATGGGGAAGAGATAGAAAAATGATGGTTTTGACAATGTACAGGAGGAGTGAAGTCTATCATTGTTACTGTGTCCCGATAGAACTACAAGCTTCACAACTGCATCCTGTCCGTTAAATTAGCACCATCTGGGAATAAAAATCTCGTCTGCAGCCTCGCTTGTTTGTCATGAAGAAATCAGCTTCCAAAAGTAACACGTGCACGTCCCCAGCAGATTGAGACATCAATTTTACCTTGAAAGACGGCTTTATTCGACAGTCCTAAAGCCGGTACGGTAGCTCCTTCAGGAAGATTGGTGCCGTCCTACAAAAGGAACAGGAAATCAATTCATAGAACGAAAGGGGAATAAAAAACGAAACCATAAAAGTGGCACGACTACAATAGACATATTTTGCAACAGAAGTGGGATGGAAAATGAAAGGACGTTACACAGGCCTGTGAATTCGGGGCTCGTAAAATCTTTTTTTTTTTTAACATCTATGGTGGGTTGATATGAATTTGGGGTGCTGAATGCAAACATCACCTCAGGTTTTATGTTAGATTGTGAGGCTGAATGAAATTAGTGCAAAATTACCACATAACTCCTATTTTGCGGCCAGCTCTGAATGGATTTATGTACAAGAATTATACAAATTGGCAGGGCCGGTGCTTCCACTAGGCAAACTACGCAACCGCCTAGGGCGCACCTGGCTCCAACTCAGGTTACATTATTGTACCCCTTCCTGATTGTTTGCTTACATAGCTGGCAGTGGCGGCTCGCAAAGCAGACCCCCGCTAGCGATGTAGAAGGTGGGCATCTTATGGTGACACACAGGTGCCACCAGATGACGTGCGGGCACCACAAGAGGCAGATGAAAGAAAAAAAGAGGCACAGAAGAAACAGAGGGCAGAGGAAAGAAAGAGGCTGAGGAAAGAAAGATAAGAAACAAACAAACGAGCGAGGCACAGACCTATCCCGGGCCAGACCAGCGGAGGGGTAAGATGGGCACAGAACGACCGTGTGCGGCCCTCGTGCAAAGTGTGTGTGGTGTGTGTGTGTGTGTGTGTGTCCCGCATTTCAACAGTTGACAATTTTTTTTCCGGGGGGGGGGGCGCAAGTAGATAGTCTTGCCTAGGGTGCAATATAGTCTAGCACCGGCCCTGCAAATTGGTGATCTGGAGAAGCGACACATCCACAGCGAGCCATATGCATTATGCACATTATGTCTTAGACAAGAATCTCGCCTTTCAGAATGCAAAACAAAAGAGTAAAGGGTTAATGGCTTCTAATAAAGTACCAACCTTCTGACATAATCTACGGTTTTAACTTCAAGTAAGATCTTAAAAGGAATATTACCCACTGATCAGTCACAAAAATGTTTACTGTACAAAGATTTTTTTCTTCTATAAATAAAGTCAATTACTGTTATTTGAGTAAATCACTAAAGTGTCTAATCTACCGCTTTTTAAAAAAATATACAGTGTATATATATTACTCTGGTGATCTATAAAGTATATACACACACACTCTACATTGTGGGCCGACTTGACGCACTGAAAGAACCTTTATCAGGCGTCCTCCACTAGTTTGCAGTATCAGTCGGCAGGCACTCTTATGGCTGCCAGGGGTTTCATAGGCGAGACAAACTTTTTATATACATTTTGGTACTTTACAATTAAAACAAAAAGATAATGTGGATGCGGTCATGACTTGAAAACTAGGTGTATAAAACACTGCTGTCAGGTCTCCGCATGCAGGGGTGCGGTTGCGAGCCCAGGATGTAGTGAATAAGGAGTAGGACGGTATTTTTGGTAGAATAAAAAAGGTTTAATTAACAAGACACAGAAGGAACAAAACAAAGGCAATACAGGATAAAGTGTAATAAGTGGTTGAGTAAGACAGGAAATAAGGCAGACACTGGATATGTAATAATCACTGAATAAAAACAGAAGGGGCAGGGTCACAAATATGGTTAACTAATAACAGCGAAACGAACAGGGCAGGAAAGTGTTAGACTATAGACAGAACTAGGAAAGAACCAGAGGGAAACTACGAGGAACAGGATTGACTAGAGATACTGAGAAGAAACAAGAAGGGGTTAACTAAGGGAAACACAGAACACAACAGACAGATGGAACAGAAGTAGGGTTTAAATCTGGAGCACTGGTGTGCAGGGGTACGGTGAGAGTCCAAAAGGTGCGGAATGTGGGAATCCGGGGAAAGTTGAATGCCGAGGTTCCAGGTGGTCACATAGGATGTTGGGAATAACTGCAGGGTTCAGTGAAGTAAATGCAGGGTCTTTGTAACAAAAGGTAGTGCAGCAGAAGCAAAGCAGGGGTACTCAGGCACGCAGATAAAAGGGGCAAATCCATCAGGCAAGTCCAGGTACAATTCCCTGATCGAAGGTCAGTAGCAGGTAAACATGGTTTGTATAAACAATGCCAAAAAGGTCTGGTACACAGGTTTCATGACGACAGGCTGCTCTGGGATCAGGATGCACACTGAAGGCCAGTGCAATGCAGAAGCACTGCATTGTGAAGGATGCTGCCAGGGTGGAGGTCAGTATGAAGCAGCACCGGATCTGCCCTTCTTTTTAAAATTCTTTATTTTAAAAGGTTTTACAGTTCACAATAGGCAACAAGGCAAAAAACAGTAGACCACGCAGGGTCAGCACAAAAGTCAGATATAAAACAGAAACCGAACTGTCCACGGCAAATGGGTACCAGACTAAAAAGTCATAAAAATAATAATATATAAAAAAGGAAAAGGTGTGAATAACAGCAGTAAGTCAGAAGAGAAAAAGAGAAACATAGCTAACATCCCGCCAAAGGAAATAAGAGTAAAAAGGTAGGGAGGTCACGGGTAGAAAAACCCTCATCCCAGGGGAAGGACATAAGTAAATCGTGGTACACTCAAGTAACCTAGCCCGGATCCAATAAGCAAGGCGAGGAATCCCCACGAGCAGGGGCAGGCGACTCCCTGGGAGGGGAGAGACCCAAAGAGCGCAACAAGTGCCAGGCCGCTGCGGGGTTGGTAACTAAATGCGACAGATTGTCATGGCAAATATACATTGAACCTGCGACCCCCCAACGGTAGCGAACTCCACTACTCCTCAAAAATGCAGACACCTCACGGAATTGCCTCCGGGCGACGAGCGTCATAAATGGGAGATCATTAAAAAGTGTTAATGATATGTCCTCATATAAAATCGGGACTTGGCGATCGGGCTCGACATCAGCCAGCGTTTCTCTGCTTCCTCCACGGCCATCGCGAGTACATCGCGCAGCGACTCTGCTGGGGCCGTCGCTGCCTTCTGCAGCCGAATAACGTGCCGGAACACAGGTGAAGTCTCCGCTGGGGTCCCCAAAACATGCAAGGCAAATTTATTAACATAGGCCAACAGAGCGTCGGCAGCAACTGACTCCGGGATCCCCCTGATTCGCACATTTCTTCCGGCGGTGCCGAGTTTCTGCAGCCTCCACCGCTCCGGTAAGCTGCGTCACCTGGCTCTGTAAGGCCTCCACCTGTGGCGCAAAAAGGGCCTGCGTCGCCGTAGTCTCCTCCATGCGTGTCTCCACCACTGACAAACAGCCTTTAACGTTTACCATGTCCGTCTGCATAGCCGCAAAATCTGCCCTCCACATCGACCTCATCTCTTCCATTGTATCAACCAGTAAACGTCGCATAGCGCCCTCCGTGAGCGGCGCAGCATATTGGGCGGCGCCGCACGGTTCAGCCAAGCCACCTACTGCCATCAGTGTTGAGTTGCGAGGTTTGTCCTTCGGACGTTTCATTTTCCCCAGGTCTCGGGGCGATCCCCGTGCAGCGATGGAGGCCTCCGACCAATACGGATCCTCGTCTTCAGAGGAACTCGCCGTGGGGGAGAGGTATGCTCGGGGCGCCACCTGCTGCTTCTGTCGGCTCTCTCCCAAAGAGTCACGGATGTCCCTCTGCCGGGGGCTTTTCGGTACCTGGGATTTCTTGCCAGATTTTCTACCCATAGCTACAGAGGGGTCCCAAGCTGTTGTCCAAAGTGGAGCACTCCAAGAGGCTATAGTAGTGCTTCAAAGATGGCTGCCAGGCATAGGCCGCAGAATCAGGCCGCAAGCCACAAATCTCCCCGCAACTGTTCCAAAAAACTCACGGGCTGTAGTCCGTGGCCAAGGTGGCGTGCCAGCAAGGTTCCGTCGGTTTGAGGTACAAGTTTCACGTGGGTGAATCGCTGGGTACCGCCAATAAAGTCAGATAAAGCTGGAGAGCTCAGCAAAGTGCGACTGCACCCATCGGAAGTCAGCTCCGCCCCCCATCGGATCTGCCCTTCTTACGCCGTCGGCGGGGTGATACTTACAACTGCATTCCAGAAAACGTTACGAGTGCAAGTTCTGAAAATCTCCCTGACTACTTGAACACCATTGATGGTCACTGATCTACACACAGGGCCTTTTTAGTTAGGATTCTAATGAATACCTGTATACATTAAAACATAGCTGAAAAAGCAACAAGCATAAAAGAGATACAGTAATAGGTACTAACCGTATCCTCTCTAAACCTTGTGGTTTTGGGGATTTGACGGTCAATGATAAACAACATTAGTATTTTTGTATATTTATGTTCAGTTTATTCTCTTAATGTAATTCACCACTGTCATGGAGCTGATGTAACGCTCCATGCTTCAAACCCCAAGAGACTTTATGTTCATTTATATCGTGTTTTTAAATATATTTTACATAGTTTGGTTTTAGTTTAATTTAGTTTAGTGTAAAATGGCATAGCTTTGGTTTTAAAAATACTTATATTCCTGTAGCTAAATGTATTTTTGTGTATACAGTAAACAAGCTTTACTGCTGTGTAATTTATGCACCAGGGTTTTTCCCATTATCTAGCTGCATGTTTAATTCAAGGGATCTCTGATAGTGTGTGTTTAATCTGATGTGTTAGAACAATGGATATACAAATGTTGTGTGAGCTGAAAGGCTAAAGAATGTTTATTGTAAATAACTGACTTAATGTAATTAGTATGGGTATGGAAATTATGACTGTTGGACTTCAGCATAAATGGTGGCGTTTTGTTCATTAAAAAAGTCAGAGAACTCTCAGAGCTCAGAGAGAGAGGATCCTGTTTTAAAGCATACAGCCGCGCCTGGTGTCTTTATTACAAACTACGCTACACTCCACACTCCCCCTCAGAAGGCAGAGAGCAGCCTTCTGGAGATTCCTAACGGCTCCAGGGCAGAGGAACAGAAGCAGGCAGGTCAAGCCGCTCGAGGCGCTGAGGACAGCGCTCCCAGTAGCCGGGCTGACCGCAACGAAGGGGTGTCTGGAGAGCCAGGACAGACGGAAGGGAACGGTTCCTTCACAACCACTATGTCATTTTACTGCCTTGTTTATTTCAAAATGCCTCCTAAAAGAAGTCTTCTGGTCTTGGAGGTCAGGTGGGAGACTTAATATTCTGATGCGGTTTGGTATCCTCTGCTCGCTAAACCCGGTGAATTGGAGATGTAACGTTAGGCAATTTTAGCTGCTGGGGGCATTGTTTGATGACATATTCTAAATCATATTAAACTAATATGCATTAGATTAGTCAATCCTTCAAAAACTCATTTACTCAGAGAGTGGACCCATTACTAGGCATGTATCATATCGTCCTTATAACATCAGCTCTCAAACACATCCAGAAGAAAAAAAAAAACACATGTATATTCAATTTGTGAAAGGCTTAATCTAAATAAATGAAAATCGTTTGGCTAAGTAAATGCAGCAGATGTGACTTGAGGGTCAAACAGAAGCTACATGGGTAGGAAGCTTGAAGGTTAGAGTTTCACAAGGTGATTTAGGAATACCAAGCCTGAAAAGGAAATTAAATACTGGTGGTCCTCATTTTCATATTTACTTTTACCTACATTGGATTTTCCTGGAAATAGTGGAGTTTTTTAGGAGACACACTGAACATATTCCTTCTCTCAGTCTCCACCCAAGAAGCCCTCTTTATTGACCTGCAGTTAAATTTTCCATAATGATATACATTCATATGGTGAAAGGCACCCAGACCTCCAGAAAGGATAATATGTCCCAAAATGTTATGTCCCTTTTATTTACTCATTTAGGGCATGACAACAAAGTTTATAGATTTTGCAGAGTATATGCTCACCTGCAGATTGGGTCGTTAACTCTGACTAATGCCATATTAAGGAACATGCTTGGTTTAGGTCAGGAGGAGAGAAGACAGCATATTTCTTAAATAAGAGTAACGCACTAAACGTAGGAATAATTATTGGATGGAAATTAGGACATCAGTTGTTTGAACATGCTGACTTGCTCTAGCAATGGTAAAAAATGATTATATTAAGGCCTGTGTCAGACAAACGCAGGGATCACGTCTGTGTTGCCGCACATTTTAACGTCTGTCGTAGCATAAAATTATGATCAATAGAGATCCACACACGAAGTACATCCACACAGAAGTACGGACGCACAACGCACGTGGCACCGGACGCAATTTAGGCAAGAACGTCAAACCGCTAGGACGGACGCTCAGAGTGTGCCACGTCCACGTAGCTTCGTGTGTGAGTGATGGAACGTAGTCAGACGGACTGCATTTTTGACGGACAAAATGGTTTTTCATATCATGTATCAATTTTTTTTCATTTTACATATTAATTTTATTTCTCATTTACCTCAGTCAAAAAAAGTAAGTCAAAAAAAATAAATAACGGACCGTGTGGTGTCTACAGTATCATCAGTCAGAAAGTACGGCAGTTATGCACGCATGCACAGTGTGCTCAGAATGGATTCGTCTGACATTAGCCTAAGGCTGTGAGTCCACTGGGTCCGTATTTGTGCGATGATGCGATCATCCGATATTGTCTGAAGTCATCCAACGGATCCCACAACATGCAGGTGAATCAGCCCTCTTCCACTGTATCCGACTTCCACCGGTCGAATTTTTTGAGACTACAACAGACTAGCGATCTTTCCATTTCCAGATGCCAGGCCGATCTGGTACAAGTTACATGAAAAAGATGAATTGTAGAATTAAACCGCCGTGCCACAGCAGGGAAATTTCCCCTTAGAGAAGTGATTCAGTTCGAAAGCCCATAGGATTCAATGTAAAAATATATTTTCTATTTTATTCAACCTTTTATTTTTTTCATCCGCGGCAAAAAGCATTTTAGTTACTAATTTTTTTTGGTATTTTTCTGGAATTTTATATTTATTTTGTTCCCATTTCAAAAAAAAAATAAACGGCTACGCTTTTCTCTCTCTCACCAAACACTGCTTTTTTCTTTCTTCTTCAGGTCGCTGTGTTCGGGCATTGCGGTCCTTGGTGCTGAAAGCTATTTCATCACCAGGGACAGGGGGTGGGGGTTTATCCCACCTGCAGCCTTCGGCATGGTTTTATTTTTTTCTGCTATGGCTGCGCTGGACGGGGCTGTCCTTGGTGCTGAAACCCTGTTTCAGCACCAAGGATAGGGTTTTATTCCTCCCACAGCGGGTCTCTTCTACCCCCACCCAGGTTTTTTTTTTTTAGTTTGGCGGTCTGTCTGGTGGCCGACCTGGGTCGTCCACAGATGCTTCCAGTAGATGACCCTGATCAGCCGACATTGTCCGTAGGTGGACGACCAAGTCGGTCGCCCAACTACAGAACTAGTGGACACCCAGCCTAACTCCCAACATCCATGTACACCGATAAGAAGTTTATATTTTAAGTTCCTTTTTACCAGACTGGACTTATTATAGTTTTCTTTGTATAACACGAGAATGACCCTTTAAAGAAGTTTGATTTTGTGATTTAAGTACTTTACCACAGTCCACGGATCTCAAGGATGCAAAATCATAGGCGAGGAGTCAGAGGTTTGTTTCGCTTTAAATTAATTCATGGAGAAAAGTGAGAAGACCCTTTGAAAACTTTTGTTACAACTAATTTGTGATATATATACACACACACACACTGTATACACCGATCAGTCACAACATTAAAACCGCCTACCTAATATCATATACGTCCCCTCGTGCTGCCAAACCGCTCTAATTTGTAGAGTCATCGACTCCACAAGACCGCTGTAGGTGTCCTGTGGAAAGTCCTGCAAGCTGCGAGGTGGGGCCTTCATAGATGGGATTAATTGTTCAAGCACATTCCACAGATGCTCAATTTGAATGAGATCTGAGGAATTTGGAGGCCAAGGCAAGACCTTTTAAGGCTTTCAAGTTCTCAAACCATTCTTGAACAATGTTTGCAGTGTGCATTCTCCTGCTGAAAGAAGACACTGCCATCAGAGAACACCATTGTCATGAAGGGGTGTACGTCGTTTGTAGCAGTCTCTAGGTTACATGTCACGTCTATTCGGACACCTTTTTATCATGGCCAGCATTAAAGGAACACTACCACACACACACATAAATTGTAACTAGATTACTTGTGCATTACAAACAAAAAGCACATTATAAAACACATGCTTCTGGGTTTTTTTTTTCCCTTTGAAGTAATTGCATGTAAATTGTTGATTTTTGTTGATTTTTTTCCATGAGGCAACATTTACCAAAGGTTTTTCTTTACTTCTGTGGTATAGCTAATCTACAGTATTTAACAGTTAATGAGGTGGGGTGGGGAATGCTTAGATAAGGCAGCAGGGGGGTGTATTGTTCTCTCTACATACTCAAAATAAGAGATGGCAGCTGAATGATATAAAACAGGGATCTTAAAAGACTTCAAATGTACCCCCTGGTGATGTCCTTTGAATACATGCCGCACAATACAATGGGATTTGAGTCAGTGATCCACTCATGGACTCCATTATATGGCCATTTCCACAGAGAGAGGAGCAAGTGAGAAAGAAAAGAGGGGGAGGGGGCAGTTTACAACACAAAGATCACAAAATGGATGCACACAGTGACACATATAGAGTCAAATATTTTCTAAACTGGCTAAACATACCAGAGAAAAACAAAGCACATGTAAGATATCTGCAACAAACACAATAAGGGCATTTCATTTATTTGTTGTAGTGGCGCTTTAAGTTTTTTAGCTACAGTAGCTAATCTGCGTGATTGGACCAGAAGGGCTAGTCTTTACTCCCCACATTCATCATTGAGCGTCCATGACCCTGACACCGGTTCTTCGATTGTCCTTCTTTGCACCACTTTGGCTAGGAAACGACCATTGCATAACCAGGAAAAAACAATAAGACTTGCCATTTGGAGATGCATGCTCTGGCCCAGTTGTATAGCCATCTCTATTAGTCCCTTGTCAAAGTCACTCAGATGTTTTTGCTTGCAATTTTTCCTGCTTCCAACACATGAAATTCAAGGACTGTTCACTTGCTGCCTAATACATCCCCTTGACAGGTGCCATTGAAACACAATAATCAATGTTATTCACTTCGCCTATCAGTGGTGTTGATCTTGTGGCTGATCAGTTTATAAAATTTATTTTTTTAATTCTCAAACCACTATGCATGACATCTCTCACTGTTTAAAGAGACGAGTCAAACTCAATTTAATTAAACAGAAAAAAAATGCTTATGTTTTGTGGAAACTAATTGACATTTAAGGCAGCTCTGAGAGACAGAACTGAAAATATAATAATAATGTCGTGGTCAATGTAGAAGTAGGTTACAATTATCTTTGATTTCATGGCAACACTAAGTTTTCATCTTATTTTCTAAGCATATGGACTGAGGACAGCATGTAAATTTCATTAGCTACGGGCTTTAAGACAGAAATGAGATATGTCAAGTGTCTAGCAACATTTAGCCTGGCTGTTGCAGAAGTAGACTATATTGTGACCCTAGGTTCTATCTTCCCTTATGTTTATCGGATGAATGAAAAACAGTTGTCAACTGGGATTTGTAATGCACAGTAGAAATATTCAGACAGTTCCTAAAGAAAATAACTTAGGGGAACAAAAGAGATCAAGATGAAACTAAAATATGTTCTACTTGAGTGACTTGTGTGTGGTGCATAAATTATAAAAATTATTTTACCAAAACAGATAATATTTTTAAGAGCAACTTTTTCATTACAGCTGTGGTATGGTATGACATCTCTAATTTAGGGGCTTTATTTAATGCCTGTAAACAGATTGATCAACAGGATAATGGATGAGGTAAAAGACATTTTACTGAACATAATGTCAGTCAAAATGACCAGGTCCTGGTATCCATGCAAACAGTTATATCTACATCAGTTTTAGTAAAACATGAGTAATGCAATAACAGACCTGATAATATTTCCACAAAAGGCTGGATGGAGTAGAGAGGTAACATAACTGCCTTATATCCGTGGAGACACAGGTTCGATCTCGGCAAGAGCACCTCTCCAGTAAGTGTCCTTGGGCAAGACACCCAACGGTACATACTCGCCACCCAGGACATACTTGAAAATGAGAGAATTCTCAGTATATCCTTCCTGCTAAAATATTTTATAAAAAAAAGTGTATACAGTATATCTATATTAATCCCGCTTGATTAATTCTGGGCCCCTAAACTCACATTTTTTTCCCTTCAGGCCGGGGGCACACGAGCGCACTTCAGAGTGGAAGGAACGTCCGTGAGAGCGGACCTTCCTTCCACTCGACGTCCGCCTGCCCCCCCCCCAGCGCTGCAAAGCGCGATCCTCCAATGGAGGATCGCGCTTTGCAGCCTTGTCGACGCACATCCTAGCGCATCGACGGGGAGGCTTTCTAGGCGCCCGCTTGCTGCACGCGCACAAGCATGTGACTGGTCCCGTCGCAGCATCACATGGCTGCAACGGGTGCTGGTAAGTGCATGCGCACGGGCGCACTCGTGTGCACCCGGCCTTAGTACCCATTTTCTCCAGCACCTGGCACGGACTCCGTACTCTTCCTATTCTACAGGCTATGACACACATTGAGAAGAGGGAAAAGGGTTTGGACATTCCAGTCACCAGGTCGATAAAAATTACAATAAATTGTGGCTAGAGTGACCCAAACATTACCCACACCTCCGATGACATTTCACCTGACCTGTAGCAAATATGCTACTGTCACAGTTGACTCTGTACTGAAACTCAGGTGTTACATCAGAGTTCCATCTGTCAGACCAAGACTCTAACAAATGCTATAGCAGCCAAGCGTCGATACAGGTCATTAATGTAGACATTATAAGATCTTTTATAGAGCGCCTAAACCACAAATCTGTACCAGGCCAGCAAGAAAAATCTTGCCGTTCAGAAGGTAGAACAGTTATTTGTTATACATGAACATTTAACTGTATAGGAATTCAATTTCTCTTTCATGCTGACAGAAAAAGGTCAGTGTGATTGAACTATGTCATTAAAGTGGAATGTGTCAACGCCAGCCCAGTTACCACTAATTAGAAGGGCATCCTGTGACAGGGTAGGGTCACCAAGAAACTCAAATGTTTGACAGCATAATTTCTCCATACGTTTGATACATAACAGTGGCTGCAACGAAAGGTGTAAAAGCTTTTTTGACACCACAGAAAAGTCGGGTTTCGGTAAAGACATGTCCAGGATTAATTTTTGCGACATTTGAATAAGAAAAGGGAAATTTTGTTACTTACACTCAAACGTAGTTTCTCCATTGGTATTCCAGAAATGTTACTGAAGTTTTCAATAAAGTTCTTTGGGGCAGCAAACACTCTAAGAACCTTTTCGTCTGCTCCAGACACAAACTGAAATCTACCGGTCATGGCAATACACTGCATATCATAACCGTGTATTTGAGGTCTTGCTATTTCATGCCATGTTACCTGAAGGAAAAAAATGAGATCGCACCCATAAAAGATATATACAAAGAAATCCCTAGCAATGAAAGCTCAGTTACACTACACACCATAAACCCATATCACGGAACCAGATTCCTTATTTGTTTTACCCCTATTCTTTTACCTAGAATGGATTTGTCCACTCTCCCTGTCTAACGCACATATTTAGTTTGGCCCAGCCCCATTTCCTGTGCATCAAAGCTTCAATTCCTTCATTCTATTCATGGAGACTTGTGAGTAGCAGCATCCTGTATATACTGGCAGATGCATTCTGTTTTACACTACAGAGAAGCTCTCTCCACCCATCTTCCTCCCATACCAGAGCACACTAGCAAGAGAATCTCTATCCAACTTCTTCCCATACCAAAGCATAATACAGACTACAGAGAAGCTCTCCTTACCCACCTTCCTTCCATAAAAAACCACTTACCAGAGAAGCTCTTTTTACCCTAAGACACCTTTTATTTGCTGTTACTTTCTCAATAAAGTGAAGAAAAATACAAAAAGGACTTTCAGGGTTATTCAGAGAGGTGAAAACCAGGAGAATGCCTGGAGAAGTGAAAATTCTAGGTCGAAATAGCCAAACCAGAAAAATTCTCCCATTCATCTCACTTTCCAAATCGGCTATTTGGTCTAGATTGTTCATTCTCCAGGCAATTCTCCAGGTTTTCTTTTTTTTTTGTGAATATATGTTTATTTTGTTGCAGAAAAGAATGTAATACAGATGATCTTAAAATATCACACGACTCGGCACGCAGGCCAGTCCAAGAGCAGATTTACAATAATATATGCGAGGGGAAAGTAAAGAGGGGTATCAAGGGATGGGGGAGGTGATAGAAGGGTGTGTAGATAGGAGTGGGTTAGGGAGGGTGGGAGACACAGTCAGGGCCGGTGCAAGCATTTTTGTCTAGTCAGGCGAAGGTGCGTTTTGGTGCCCCCCCATCCGTGTCATGTCAAGCCAATCAGGATAGAGGTGCCATAATAATCTCTATATATGCACACATACATATACACACTCTAGTGTCGCACCGATACCACTTTAAGACCGAGTACAAGTACCAATACGTTTTTTCAGGTATTCACCAATATCATGCCCACTCAGATACATATATACAGACCAGAACATGTCCAGATAAATATATATATACACACAGAGACCTCAGACCAGAACATGTCCAGATATATATATATATTGCCCCCAGCTCACATGGATATATTTGCCCCCAGCTCACAAGGTATATATATTGCCCCCAGCTCACATGGATATATATATATAGCCCCAGCTCACAAGGGTATATTTGCCCCCAGCTCACATATGGGTATATTTGCCCCCATCTCACATATGGGTATATTTACCACAAATCACACATGGGTATATTTGTCCCCAGAGCTCACACATGGGTATATTTGCCCCCAGCTCACATATGGATATATTTTCCCCAACTCACATATGGGTATATTTGCCCCAACTCACATATGGGTATATTTGTCCCAGCTCACACATGGGTATATTTGCCCCCTGCTCACATATGGGTATATTTGCCCCCATCTCACATATGGGTATATTTACCACAGCTCACACATGGGTATATTTGTCCCCAGAGCTCACACATGGGTATATTTGCCCCAGCTCACATATGGATATATTTTCCCCAACTCACATATGGGTATATTGCCCCAACTCACATATGGGTATATTTGTCCCAGCTCACACATGGGTATATTTGCCCCCTGCTCACATATGGGTATATTTGCCCCCTGCTCACATATGGGTATATTTGCCCCCAGAGCTCACACATGGATATATTTGCCCCCAGAGCTCACACATGGATATATTTGCCCCCAGAGCTCACACATGGGTAAATTTGCCCCCAGCTCACATCATTCTTCCCCTCAATTAATTTCACCACCTCAATTCATTCTCCCCCTCAATTCCTCCACCCCTCAATTCATTCTCCCCTTTAATTATTTCATACCCCTGCTCACACGCGCACATCACCCCTCGATCACACATCACCCCTGCTCACACACACACATCACCCCTGCTCACACGCGCACATCACCCCTGATCAGACATCACCCCTGCTCACACACACACACATCACCCCTGCTCACACACACACACATCACCCCTGCTCACACACACACACACCACCCCTGCTCACACACACACACATCACCCCTGCTCACACACACACACATCACCCCTGCTCACACACACACACATCACCCCTGCTCACACACACACATCACCCCTGCTCTCACACACACACACACATCACCCCTGCTCACACACACACATCACCCCTGCTCACACACACACACACACACATCACCCCTGCTCACACACACACACACACACATCACCCCTGCTCACACACACACACACATCACCCCGCTCACACACACACAACACATCACCCCTGCTCACACACACATCACCCCTGCTCACACACACATCACCCCTGCTCACACATCACCCCTGCTCACACATCACCCCTGCTCACACATCACCCCTGCTCACACATCACCCCTGCTCACACATCACCCCTGCTCACACATCACCCCTGCTCACACGCACACATCACCCCTGCTCAGACATCACCCCTGCTCACACACACATCACCCCTGCTCACACACACATCACCCCTGCTCACACACACATCACCCCTGCTCACCACACACATCACCCCTGTTCACACATCACATCACCCCTGCTCACACATCACATCACCCCTGCTCACACGCACACATCACCCCTGCTCACACACATCACCCCCTGCTCACACACATCACCCCTGCTCACACACATCACCCCTGCTCACACACACACACACATCACCCCTGCTCAACACACACACACACATCACCCCTGCCACACACACACATCACCCCTGCTCACACACACACATCACCCCTGCTCACACACACATCACCCCTGCTCACACACACACATCACCCCTGCTCACACACACATCACCCCTGCTCACACACACACATCACCCCTGCTCACACACCACATCACCCCTGCTCACACACACATCACCCCTGCTCACACACACATCACCCTGCTCACAACAACATCACCCCTGCTCACACACACATCACCCCTGCTCACACACACATCACCCCTGCTCACACACACTTCACCCTGCTCACACACACACATCACCCCTGACTCACACACTTCACCCCTGCTCACACAATCACCCCTGTTCACACTCAAACATCACCCCTGCTCACACGCGCACATCACCCCTGCTCACATGCGCACATCACCCCTGCTCACACGCGCACATCACCCCTGCTCAGACATCACCCCTGCTCACACACACATCACCCCTGCTCACACACACATCACACCCTGCTCACACACACATCACCCCTGCTCACACACACATCACCCCTGCTCACACACACAACACATCACCCCTGCTCACACATCACCCCTGCTCACACATCACCCCTGCTCACACATCACCCTGCTCACACATCACCCCTGCTCACACATCACCCCTGCTCACACATCACCCCTGCTCACACGCACACATCACCCCTGCTCACACACACATCATCCCTGCTCACACATCATCCCTGCTCACACATCATCCCTGCTCACACATCATCCCTGCTCACACATCATCCCTGCTCACACATCATCCCTGCTCACACATCATCCCTGCTCACACATCACCCCTGCTCACACATCACCCCTGCTCACACATCACCCCTGCTCACACACACACACACCCCTGCTCATACATCACCCCTGCTCACACACACACACACCACCCCATCTCATACATCACCCCTGCTCACACACACACCACCCCTGCTCACACGCACACATCACCCCTGCTCACACATCACCCCTGCTCACACACACATCACCCCTGCTCACCACACACATCACCCCTCTCCACACACACATCACCCCTGCTCACACACACATCACCCCTGCTCACACACACATCACCCCTGCTCCACACGCACACATCACCCCTGCTCACACCGCCACATCACCCCTGCTCAGACATCACCCCTGCTCACACACACATCACCCCCTGCTCACACACACATCACCCCTGCTCACACACACATCACCCCTGCTCACACATCACATCACCCCTGCTCACACATCACCCCTGCTCACACATCACCCCTGCTCACACACATTCACCCCTGCTCACACACACATCACCCCTGCTCACACACACATCACCCCTGCTCACACACACATCACCCCTGCTAACACACACACATCACCCCTGCTAACACACACATCACCCCTGCTCACACACACATCACCCCTGCTCACACACACATCACCCCTGCTCACACACACATCACCCCTGCTCACACATCACCCCTGCTCACACGCGCACATCACCCCTGCTCAGACATCACCCCTGCTCACACACTTCACCCCTGCTCACACACTTCACCCCTGCTCACACACATCACCCCTGCTCACACATCACCCCTGCTCACACATCACCCCTGCTCACACATCACCCCTGCTCACACATCACCCTGCTCACACGCACACATCACCCCTGCTCACACACACATCATCCCTGCTCACAACATCATCCCTGCTCACACATCATCCCTGCTCACACATCATCCCTGCTCACACATCATCCCTGCTCACACATCATCCCTGCTCACACATCACCCCTGCTCACACATCACCCCTCTCACACATCACCCCTGCTCACACATCACCCCTGCTCACACACACACACACCCCTGCTCATACATCACCCTGCTCACACACACACACACACCACCCCATCTCATACATCACCCCTGCTCCACACACACACCACCCCTGCTCACACGCACACATCACCCCTGCTCACACACACATCACCCCTGCTCACACACACATCATCCCTGCTCACACACACATCACCCCTGCTCACACATCACCCCTGCTCACACGCACACATCACCCCTGCTCACACGCGCACATCACCCCTGCTGCTCAGACATCACCCCTGCTCACACACACATCACCCCTGCTCACACACACATCACCCCTGCTCACACATCACATCACCCCTGCTCACACATCACCCCTGCTCACACATCACCCCTGCCTCACACACAACATCACCCCTGCTCACACACACATCACCCCTGCTCACACACACATCACCCCTGCTCACACACACATCACCCCTGCTCACACACACATCACCCCTGCTCACACGCACACATCACCCCTGCTCACACGCGCACATCACCCCTGCTCACACGCGCACATCACCCCTGCTCACACGCGCACATCACCCCTGCTCACACGCGCACATCACCCCTGCTTCAGACATCACCCCTGCTCTCACACACATCACCCCTGCTCACACACACATCACCCCTGCTCACACATCACATCACCCCTGCTCACACACACACACATCACCCCTGCTCACACACACACACATCACCCCTGCTCACACACACACACATCACCCCTGCTCACACACACATCACCCCTGCTAACACACCATCCATCACCCCTGCTAACACCCACACATCACCCCTGCTCACACACACATCACCCCTGCTCACACACACATCACCCCTGCTCACACACACATCACCCCTGCTCACACACACATCACCCCTGCTCACACACATATCACCCCTGCTCACACATCACCCCTGCTCACACATCACCCCTGCTCACACGCGCACATCACCCCTGCTCAGACATCACCCCTGCTCACACACTTCACCCCTGCTCACACACTTCACCCCTGCTCACACACTTCACCCCTGCTCAACACACATCACCCCTGCTCACACACATCACCCCTGCTCACACCATCACCCCTGTTCACACATCACATCACCCCTGCTCACACGCACACATCACCCCTGCTCACACACATCACCCCTGCTACACACACACACACATCACCCCTGCTCAACACACACACATCACCCCTGCTCCACACACACACACATCACCCACTGCTCACACACACCAACACATCACCCCTGCTTCACACACCACCATCACCCTGAACATCACACCACACATCACCCCTGCTCACACATCATCCCTGCTCACACGCGCACATCACCCCTGCTCAGACATCACCCCTGCTCACACACTTCACCCCTGCTCACACATCACCCCTGTTCACACGCACACATCACCCCTGCTCACACATCACCCCTGCTCACACGCACACATCACCCCTGCTCACACGCACACATCACCCCTGCTCACACGCACACATCACCCCTGCTCACACGCACACATCACCCCTGCTCACAACGCACACATCACCCCTGCTCACACGCGCACATCACCCCTGCTCAGACATCACCCCTGCTCAGACACACATCACCCCTGCTCAAGACACACATCACCCCTGCTCACACACACATCACCCCTGCTCACACACACATCACCCCTGCTCACACACACATCACCCCTGCTCACACATCACCCCCTGCCTCACACATCACCCCTGCTCACACATCACCCCTGCTCACACATCACCCCTGCTCACACGCACACATTCACCCTGCCTCACACACACATCATCCCTGCTCACACACCACATTCATCCCTGCTCACACACACATCATCCCTGCTCACACATCATCCCTGCTCACACATCATCCCTGCTCACACATCATCCCTGCTCACACATCACCCCTGCTCACACGCACACATCACCCCTGCTCACACATCACCCCTGCTCACACACATCACCCCTGCTCAACACACATCACCCCTGCTCACACACATCACCCCTGCTCACACACATCACCCCTGCTCACACACACACACACCACCCCTGCTTCATACATCACCCCTGCTCACACACACACACCACCCCATCTCATACATCACCCCTCTTCACACACACCACCCCTGCTCACACGCACACATTCACCCCTGCTCACACGCACACATCCACCCCTGCTCACACGCACACATCACCCCTGCTCACACATCACCCCTGCTCACACCACACACATCACCCCTGCTCACACACACACATCACCCCTGCTCACACATCACCCCTGCTCACACGCACACATCACTCCTGCTCAGACATCACCCCTGCTCAGACACACATCACCCCTGCTCAGACACACATCACCCCTGCTCACACACACATCACTCCTGCTCACACACACATCACCCCTGCTCACACACAAATCACCCCTGCTCACACACAATCACCCCTGCTCACACACACATCACCCCTGCTCACACACACATCACCCCTGCTCACACACACATCACCCCTGCTCACACATCACCCCTGCTCACACATCACCCCTGCTCACACATCACCCCTGCTCACACGCACACATCACCCCTGCTCACACACACATCATCCCTGCTCACACATCATCCCTGCTCACACATCATCCCTGCTCACACATCACCCCTGCTCACACGCACACATCACCCCTGCTCACACATCACCCCTGCTCACACACATCACCCCTGCTCACACACATCACCCCTGCTCACACACATCACCCCTGCTCACACACATCACCCCTGCTCACACACACACACACCACCCCTGCTCATACATCACCCCTGCTCACACACACACACCACCCCATCTCATACATCACCCCTGCTCACACACACACCACCCCTGCTCACACGCACACATCACCCCTGCTCACACGCACACATCACCCCCTGCTCACACATCACCCCTGCTCACACACACACATCACCCCTGCTCACACACACACATCACCCCTGCTCACACACACACACATCACCCCTGCTCACACATCACCCCTGCTCACACGCACACATCACCCCTGCTCACACATCACCCCTGCTCACACGCACACATCACCCCTGCTCACACATCACCCCTGCTCACACACACACATCACCCCTGCTCACACATCACCCCTGCTCACACATCACCCCTGCTCACACACACACATCACCCCTGCTCACACGCACACATCACCCCTGCTCACACGCACACATCACCCCTGCTCACACACACACATCACCACTGCTCACACACACACATCACCCCTGCTCACACACATCACCCCTGCTCACACCACACATCACCCCTGCTCACACACATCACCCCTGCTCACACACACACACATAACCCCTGCTCACAACACATCACCCCTGCTCTCACACACACACACCACATAACCCCTGCTCACACAAACATCACCCCTGCTCACACACACATACATCACCCCTGCACACACACACCCACCCCCATACTCACACCACCCACCCCCATACTCACCACCCACCTCCCCATGCTCACACCCACCTCCCCATGCTCACACCCACCTCCCCATGCTCACACCCACCTCCCCATGCTCACACACACCCAATGCTCTCATTCACCCATGCTCACACACACAGACACACACTCCATGCTTACACACCACTCCCCCCATGCTCACCCCCCTGCTTGCTACTTACCCTAGGATTCAAATCCCTGGCTGCCTCCATGGTTACAGCTCAGCTGGTCTCTCTCCACTCCCCCCACCCTGCACGTGTTGGACACTTCCTGCACAGGAGCAGGGGAGGGAGGCTCTGCTAGCTGCTGTGAGGAGGAAGGGGGTGGATGGGCGGGGCCAGCATCTTCCCATGCGTTCTTCCTCCTCCTCTGCACCCCCCCCCCCGCAGGTCCTTTACTTCCGGTGCAGCGTGGGAGTGGGATCCCACACGCTCGAGTAAATGGGAAACCTTGTGCCCGATCCTTGCAAGGCCTCCGCTCGCTGGGTGGTCCAGATTTTTCCGCCCCTCAACTGGCAGAAAGCCAGAATAGTAAGGCAGCCGCCTGTGCTGCCTTACACTAGCGCCGGCCCTGGACACAGTATATGCTGTACACAAGGCAGTACAAGTGCGAGCGTTGGCACCACATAAAAATCGGCGTTAAGTTGACCGGAGAATGGGCATTACAGTGTCTGCGCCTTCTCCTCTACCTAGGAAGGACGGTAGACTCGTCGAGCAGTATCGCCTTAAAATCGGCCCTGAAGAAAGTAAGAGCCATCTGGACCATATGGTCAGGTAACGAGGGAGCATGTGATTGGCAGTGAAGAACAGATGTTCCGTAGTGTGTAAGTCTTCCATTCTGGACAGCCAAAGTGTGAGAGGAGGGCATTCGGGCGTCGCCAGAACAAGGGAATCAGACTTTTTGCCGTGTTAAGAAAACGGAGGCCAACGGAGTTTTTATATGCGTGCCTGGAATACGGGACGTGATGTAATAGCATAGATGCTGGCAGAAGGTCGGGGGGGGTCAAGAAAAAGGCCCAGCAGTCTGTGTATCTTTATCCAGTAAGGGCGTATTAAGGGACAGTCCCACCATATGTGTATGAGTGAACCTGGAGAGTCACCGCAGCGCCAACATTTATCATCAATCTCTGGGTACATTCGGCAAAGGACCTGCGGGGTTCTGTACCACATAGAAAGCAGCTTATAGGCCGACTCCTGTATTCTTGTGGAGACAGAGCAGTGATGTGTGAGATCGCATATGCTGCTCCAGTCCTCCTCAGACAAGCATATTCCCAACACCGTCTCCCATCTCCCTATGAATCCAGGGGGTTGAATCTTAGAAGCATGTATGAGAAGGGAGTAAAGGCGGGATACACCATGTGGCAATAAGCCTTGGCGTGAGCAGAGTACTTCAAACTCAGTGAGAGGTCTTTTCAGGTGGGACTGTTGTGGGATAGATTTGATGAAGCTCCGAATCTGTTGGAAGGGTAGATATAGGGCGAGGGAGACAACCTTCCCCCCCATCAGCTCCCCCAGGGTGATAAAGCGGCCATTCGGGAAAACATGATGAATGCGTGGTGTAGGTGCGCTAATTAGGTCTCGAAAGGCCAGGGGGTTAAGGCCGGGAGAAAAGTCAGGATGGTATATCAATGGGGTAAGAGGCGAGGGATCTGAGGAAAGCCCCAGTGTTTGTCTCAACCGATGCCAGATCCGCAAGGACGTCGAGGTGTATAGCAGGTGGCGCGTTAGGCGAAGTCCATGGCGTCTAGGTAACCATGGGAGTGCCGAGACCGAGACTCCCACCTCGATCCCCTCAATCTCCCCCCAGGCCCTTGTCTGGCCGAGTCTCGCCCACTCCACCACCCTAACCATATGGCACGATTTGTAGTATAGAAGAAAGTCTGGGACCGCCAGACCTCCCTCCAGTTTAGGCAGAGTTAAACAGGTAAAACTTTGTCGGGGACGGCTACCTCGCCATATGTATGTGGTCGTCAGGGAACGGAGGGCGCGAAAGAAGGTACTGGGGATGTGGGCAGGGATTGTCTGGAATAAGTAGAGAAGGCGTGGTAGTAAGTTCATTTTAAGTACTTGGACCCTCCCCAACCAAGAGATGTGTGGATAGTCCCACTGTCCAAGGTCATTAGCAAATGTGTCCAGGATGGGAAGGAAATTGTCACGATACATGTGGGCTGGGATTTGAGTAACCCATATCCCCAGATATTTGATACGTGAGGTGGCCCATTGAAAGGGGAAGTGTGGAGTGAGGGCTGAGGCCCGGCGTGTGGGTAGGGATACGTTAAGTATAAATGATTTAGCATAATTAATTTTCAGATTTGAGAGTAGGCCGTAACGGTGAAATGCCTGTAGAACGTTAGGCAATGTGGTCTCCGGGCGGGAAATAAAGAATAATAAATCGTCTGCGTATGCCGCGACTTTGTGTTCGGTAGGACCCACCTTCAGACCTCGGACATCTGGGGAACCCCGCACCGCTGCAAGGAAGGGTTCCAGGGCCAACGTGAATAATAGGGGCGAGAGGGGGCAACCCTGTCGGGTCCCGTTCCGAATCCTAAATGGAGCAGTGTACATGCCGTTAACGCAGACACGGGCCGTGGGGTTAATGTATAGAGCCCGAATCCAGGCACATAAATGTGGCCCGAGTCCTATGTGTTCGAGCGTTGCAAACAGAAAATCCCAGTTGACCCGGTCAAACGCCTTTTCGGCGTCTGTGGACAACAATAGCAGTTCCTCCCCCCGGCGTTGAGC
The DNA here is from genome assembly GCA_009667805.1 of Leptobrachium leishanense. Taxonomy (NCBI): domain Eukaryota; kingdom Metazoa; phylum Chordata; class Amphibia; order Anura; family Megophryidae; genus Leptobrachium; species Leptobrachium leishanense. The sequence goes on along the minus strand of CM019067.1, from coordinate 173,421,391 downwards.
TCTATGCGTGAGAGTTAAAGCTCGAATGGTATTATCTCTGGCTTCCCGGCCAGGAATAAAGCCGGTCTGGTCGGGGTGAATGAGGTCAGTAATGTGAGGTAATAGTCGGGACGCGAGTATTTTGGCAAATAATTTGAGGTCACAATTTAGGAGGGAGATGGGTCGGTAGCTTTCGCACAGTTCGGTGTCTTTCCCGTCTTTGGGTATCAAGGTAATGTTTGCGGCTAAGGTCTGCGGCGGGATGAGGCGCCCCTCCGGGACCGAGTTAAAGGCTAATAAGAAATGTGGGGAGAGTGTTTTCAGAAAACGTTTGTAATAATTTAGTGGGAGGCCGTCGGGACCCGGGCATTTACCAGTTTTTGAGGATTTCAGTGCTCCGGCCAGTTCCTCTGTCGAGAGGGGCGACTCAAGGAGTCGCGCGGTCGACCGTGGTAGCCGACATTTCAGGTGTGTTGTCAGATAGTCACGGATATCAGTCCTGTTAGTTGCCCCATCCGGCCCGGGGGGGAGGCCCGGTAGATTGTACAGCGATTCGTAATACGATCGAATGGTGGATTGAATGTCGCCGGGTAGGTAATGTAGGTTTTTATGTGAGTCTCTGATCTTGGCAATGTAGGAGGCGGCCCTCCGTTTCTGTAGCATGCGTGCCAAGAGGCGTCCGCTCTTGTCGCCGTGGGCAAAGAAAAACATTTTGGAGCGTTGGCATTGCCTATGATAGGAGGAGTTTAAAAGGGTGGTCAAGTCTCGTCTCGCTGTGGTCAGCTCAATCAGGTCGTCTGGGTCAAGGGATCCTTTGTGTAGGGTCTCTAGCGTCGCTATACGCGTTAACGCTTCGGCTATGGCGGTCGATCTCTGTCTTTTAAACTCTGCTGCTTTCTGGATGTAAAAGCCTCTCACCACACATTTGTGAGCTTCCCAGATCGTCAGTGGCGATAGGTCTGGGTTGGTGTTTTCTGTAAAGTAGTGCTCTAGAGCCTGTGTGCAGTCCTGTATAACGGTCGGGTCAGCGAGCAGAGAGTCATTGAGGCGCCAGGATGGGGCCGCGGTCCGGTAAAGTGGGGATGTGAGGGTCATCGTAATAGGTGCGTGGTTGGACCAGGTTAGGTTACCAATTGTTGCAGAATGAAGATCTTGTAGGTGATAATGGGGAAGAAAAAAATAGTCCAGTCTGGAATAAGTCTGGGCCGGATGGGAGAAAAAGGTATAGTCTTTGTCATCGGGATGGAGTGCCCTCCAGCAATCCACCAGTCGGTTCGAGTGGAGAAGCGAGCTAATACGGCGTAAGATATGTATGGGGACGGCAGAGCGTCCCGATGACGTATCGCGCAGGGGGTCCAGGGGGAGGTTAATGTCTCCGCCCAAAACCAGACAGCCTTCTGTAAAGTCGTTTAGTGTTGTGAGGAATTTAGCTAAGAATTTGTGCTGGCTCTTGTTTGGTGCATATATGTTAGCGAAGGTATACATGCGGTCTGAAATCGTACCCTTCACTACCACGTAGCGGCCGCCTCCGACTGTAAGCGTAGCTGTATGACAGAAGGGGACGGACTTAGCAAATAGTATTGTTGTACCTTTGGATTTGGCTAGGGTATTGTGGCTGGAGAAGCCCAGGGGGAACCTTGAGTCAGTTAGTTTGGGTGCAGACCCCTCTCGAAAGTGGGTTTCCTGAATGAACACTACGGAGGCCTTGGCTCTGTGAAAATCTCGTAAAGCAAAGGATCTTTTCTCTGGGGTATTGAGGCCTCTGGCGTTGATAGAGAAAAGTGTCAGGTGGGCTGGGGATATGGGTGCCATTCTTTACCTGCAGTGTAAGTGTTGTGGGTTGTTAAGCTGCAGTAGAGGTCTCCGGGGTGGGGGTGGTACTTAAGGGTAAGCGCCGAGGAGAATAAAGTGGGAATCAAGGAGGGGAAGGCCCAGAAAAGGGGGACGAGGAGAAAGAAACCTCGGGCCAAAGTGTATGAGGTGTGGGCAAGGGTGGGTATGAGGTCCGGGGGTCACAATGAGCGCCCCGAACCCCTCCCAACCGTTGCGTCGCCCTGTCCTCCGGGTGGGAGGCGAGTCCACAAGGTACCACGCGGGAGGTGTCGACCACTACTCCGCAAACCAGACGGGTACGCCCCAACAGAGAAGGGAGAACCCCTCCGACCCGGTGTAATCTAACTTAAAATGCTAAAATAAATGCGCAATAAACTGAAAACTTTGCTAAAACAGTGCAATTGTCGTGAACCCTAGAAAAAGATCTAAGAAAAAACATTTCTATGAAAAAGGAAAAAATCCGTCAGGCGGATAACTTCGTAATTGAGTGATAATCAATCATGCATGTGTATGTATAGCGATAAAGTCCCATTGTCCCAGGCAAAAAACGGAAACGAAAAGTCGGACTCATAGTTACCCGCCGCGACTCTTCTCCTGGAAGTTGATCGTGTCTCGGGACGGGGGCTCTGTCAACGGATCGCGGTGTCCTTTCAAGAATCCGTTTAAAAACAACGAGAGCAGGCTTGGAAGCTGGTGGGACCGCTAGGAGAGGTGGCGTGCGTAGGATTTGGGATAAAGGGTGCCGTATGAGAGCCGTAGGACCCTTGGGCGAGGGCCCGTGCAATAGCTCTTCAGAGCGGCGTAAGGGTTCGTGTGGACACGTAAAGCATCTTGTCCCGAAATCCCAGTCCACGAGATGGAGCCATAAACACCCGTCCGGTCTCTTCTCCACGAGGTTCATCGTGTCCCACGAGAACAGGTAAGAGGGCCGGTCTTGATTCCTGTCAGGAGTCCAACTATACCCAGTGGGAACAGTTTCGGAGCTGGTGGGACCATCAGGGGGATTGAGGAGCGTAGAGTTCTGATCTAGAGGTGGCGTGTGCGAACCGATGCACCCTCAGGAGAGGGTTTGTGTGTTAGTTCGTCGAGCCCCGGTGTCTTGGCGGGTCTTTGCAGCAGAGCGTCTGAAGCCAGGCCGGGGCGGTTGGAGGAGTAAAATTGCACTGGGTCCGGCCATGAGAGCCCCACCGGGGGAAGTTGAAGATCAGAGACCAGGGTGTCCACGTCAGCAGAGGAGCGTGCCAGGAATGGTCCCGGAGGAGTAGAAACTAGAAGCCCGGTGGGGAAGTGCCAGCGGTATCTTATCTTCTGCGCCTGCAGGTTCCTTGTGAGAGGGCGTAGAGCTCTGCGGAAAGCTAGGGTTGCAGGAGATAGGTCTGGAAAGAGCTGCAGTTCCACTCCGTCATGGGAAATCTGAGTGGGGGCGCGCGCGGCCCGTAATAGATCTTCCTTAAGGGGAAAGCTTTCCAGGCAGCAAATGACATCTCTTGGAGGCCCGGTCCCACGTGGGTGTAAGGCGCGATGGGCGCGCACAAAAGCAATCGGAGTGGAGTTTGGTCTGTCAAGTAGAGTATTAAAGATGGAAGTGAGGGTAGGAATAAGTTGGGTGGGAGAATCTTCCGTGTCAGGGAGGCCCCGAATCCGTAAATTATTACGTCTGCCACGATTGTCTAAATCTTCCATGTGGAGTGCCATACCTCTTAGTTGTTCTGTCTGTAAGTCCAGTTTGGTGGAGTTTGCAGTTTGCTGTAGATTTAAAGCATCACAGGTAGCTTCCACTGCGTGGATCTTAGTGTGCAGGCCTTGTAGATCTCCTCTGACCTGTTGCAGTTCCGCCATAATGATCGCGTTCGCTTCCTTCAAGTCCTCTTTTATGGGTAACCTGGCTAAAAGTGTAGCCCAGTCTGGGCCGTCCTCAGCGCGCTGCATTCCTGCGTTTCCCTCTGTGTCCGGCGCAGGGTAGTCAGGTGATCGCGGTGGTGAGGGCCTGTGCGGCTTGTGCGCCCTCTGACCGCGTGGTCGCGGTGGCCGTCAGCGGCACCAAAAAAGCCCGCAGTGATACAGCCGGATTTTGGCCAGTAGGTGCCTGGGGACGTTGGGCACTCGTGGCACGGTGCGTTTTCCCCATTTAGAGTGCTGGCGGGTCACGGTAGGCGCTAGTTCGGCGGGTCCGAGCGGAGCTCTCTGTCTAAGTGGCCATCTTGGTTGGCGCCGTGGACACGCCTCCATTCTCCAGGTTTTCATCGCTTTCTGAATAACCCTGTTTGTGTTCTTTCAAAAGAGGAGAAGTTAAGCTATCTGACTTTAATCATATCCTGCATGTGACATTCACTTCTGGCATGTGACCCTGGGGTTCCAGAATTACCCATATAGCAACCCAAAGATCCTACTATGGTCATGTTAAGTGAATCATCAAAATACACAAAGGTAAATATAGGGGGCTACCCACTTAGCGGCGTGTTGAAAATACCACAAAAAAAATCACAACCGCAGTGGTGACAAACTTTACTGTGCAGCTTTCTCCTGGTGGGGTTTGGGTTTTAGTTTTGCAAAATGCCAGCAATTTTTTTTGAGTCTTACTTGCAACCAGGGCCGGCCCAAGACATTGTGCTGCCTGGAGCAAAGGATGAAATGCTGCCCCCCCCAAAAAAAAAAAAACACGCAGCGTGTATGAGCGTATCACAGTGCGCCACAGCAATAAAATTCAAACACTCAAACACACTGTACATTAGAATTTTCTTGCTGTGGAGCTCTGTGATACAGTAAAGTGAGGTGTATATAACGGAGCCCAGCGTCACATACCCAGCAGTGCCCAGCGTCACATACCCAGCAGAGCCCAGCGTCACATACCCAGCAGAGCCCAGCGTCACATACCCAGCAGTGCCCACACATGGGTATATTGCCCCAGCTCACACATGGATATATTTGCCCCCAGGCTCACACATGGATATATTTGCCCCCAGGCTCACCTCTGCCAGGCCCAGGCTCCGACGGGCAGATTTGCGGCCGCTGCGTTCCTTCCTTCAACAAGCGGCAGCCTCGTGAGTATCTGCCGCTCGCCTGGGATCCACCTTCCAGCCTGCCGCGATCTCGCAAGATCACGTGATCTCGATCGCGGCAGGCTGGCGGATGGATCTCAGGCGAGCGGCAGATTCTCATGCGGCTGCCGCTCGTTGAAGGAACGAACACGGCGGCCGCACGATCTGCCACCGCCACAAAAAAAATAAATAGTGCAGAGCGCAGCAGCGGTGCCGGGAGCTGAAATTTGACGCCCCCGAATTTCTGCCGCCGCTGCTCCGCTCTGCACCACTGTCGGGCCGGCCCTGCTTGCAACATTAGAATGTAGTAGAGAACCCCTAAATGTAACTACATTTTGCTGGTCTCACCACCATACTACAATACAGTACAGAGCATTATCAAATGCAAACCATGTGGTACACAATAGTACTCAATGTGAAATAGATCTCCAGATTAACAACATGCAGCAGCTCCACCTTAAAAACGGTCACCTTAATCAGTGGTCATAAACCAGAGACATGTAAAAAAGATAAACCGAAGCAATCTACACCTCATCTTCGTGTTGTACACAATATTATATAACCTTGATATATATATATATATATACATATACACACACACACACGTTTAGTCCAAAAGGCCTAAAACAAAGATTGCATAGACATATGGATCACAGAAATAATGATAAAAATAGTAAAGCCTACTCACAAATTACTGAGCCGAATGTGAATCTGGCTCAGCATAGAGTGCACCTCTTCACACCCAGGGATATATGGTAGCTGTGTGGGAAGAGGTCCTCCCAATATGGAGACCATTTTTCGCTGTTTGGGAAGAGGTGCCCCAAATAAAACCCAGATGCACTCTATGGAGCCAAATGAACATTAGGCCCAGTAATTAGTGAGTATTACTATGGCACCCTAGCTTTTTAACACCCTATCTAACTGGATAATAGACAAAGATAAGTACATGGGGAGTGCACAGTTTCCCTTATTAGATAACATTTTACTTTTCAGGAATACCCAATAAATTTAGGATTTCAAGTACTTTAGCACAAAGAGGTGTTTTTTTCTTCTCTCAAAGATAAGCACTTATATTGCACTATATATAGTACATCTAGATATTCTGCGCAATGAATCCTGTTCTGTGCGCTGTTTTTGGTTGGTGAAGAAGAAGGGGAGATATTCGGAGTGTGGACTAAGTCACCTGGAAGCTGACCAGAAGACACCATTCTGGGTTCCTGAGCATGTGAGTGAGATTGGCCTGGTTTTTACTTATATATTTTTGCATAAATACTGCACTATGTAGTTTTTCTTTTTTTTCTTTTGAGGTCACCTTTACTGAGGACTAAATAACAGAAAAACTATTAATATAAGTATTATCTGTAAGATTATCTAACACATTCTGCATAGTATTGTACTATTCATGTGCTATGAGTGTCAAGGGTACTTTTATACAGAATTTGCTGCACGGGTGCATGTGTTTTAATTGGGGACTGCTCAGCATGTCACAGGTAAGGCTAGGGTCAGACGAATGCATTTTTCGCGTTGTCCGTGAAAAAGTGCGTTCGAACGAATGGACGTATTCGGTCATACGATGCGCATTTTCATCCGTGATTTTGTACGGATCATCAATAAAACACTTTTCGCGTCTGGACGTTATGTAGGCTGGACATTAGCAGCGTCTGACGTCTCCTAATCACGCACAGATGCCGCTAGCGGACGCAGCGCACTCTGTACGTCAGTACTAGCGGTTTCACAATCTTGAAAAAATGCATTTGTTTGCCGCTTGCGTTGCCCGGCCGAACTTTCATGCGGCCGTACTTCGTATATTGCCTGTCATTGGCCGTCATTTGCTGCTACTACGGCCGTGATAAAGTGCGGCTGCTCGCACGTTCGCATTGCGTTCCTCTGACCCCAGCCTGAAATAACCTCACAGACCTTTACTTTATTAAATAATTATCCACTTCGGCTGCTTTAAATCTCAATCAGCATGGGCAACCTTCCAGGGTTTCGGTTGGAAATACACAGCTCAGTATATTGCTGCACAGTCAATGCCTCTCCATGCATTCTGTGGTATTATTATTAACCTCACTGATCGCACTGCTTGCACCGAATACTGCTGTCAGAATGAAAGATCCCTGAGGAGACCCTGGAACTGGAAACAAAGCAAGTTTCTAATAATAATTTGCATATTTTATGGTTAAAATGGGAGGGTGGAAAAAAAAAGAGGGGTTAAATATTTTGTATTTTCAGGCGATTTGTAGTTTCAGACGGCTAGTATTTCGTATCACTTCATTTTTCTTTGAGTTATTTCATTTTTTATTAGTTATTTCGGAATGTGAAATGGATTACTACTACAACAATAAAATGAAAATACCAGCCATACAAAATAATCCCATAGGTTTTAATGTAAAATATATTTACCATTTTTATCACATATTTATTCAACCGTTTATTAATTTCACTTGCAGCAAAAAGTCTATTTTATAGGAAAAAAAATTAGGCATTTTTCAGGTTTTTTTGGGGTGAAATTTGGTGTTTTTCCCGATTTATTTTAAAGCAGCTGTATTATTTTGTTTCAGTCCGGCTGCGTCAGGCAATGAATACAATGTTTCAGCATCATAGCTAGCTCCGGAGCACTGCGGGGCTGCTGTCCATGGTGCTGAGTCAGAACTAAGGACCGCACCCCCAAGGGGCACCGGAGTCCAATCTATGTAATACTATGTACCACAAGTTGTATTATAAGTTAACCGTGAGTTTGAGATCCCGGATAGAGACATATTCTGGACTTAACAGGAAATGTATGAAAGCTTAAGTACTTGTCCAGCTCTATAGAGAGGTAATCTCCATATAGCTGAAGAAAAAGGCTTGAATGGACACCAAGGGCAAAGTTGGATATTGAAAGAAAAAAAGGATTCTCTCAGCCATCATTCCACCCCAGGTGCAGATTTAGATCAAATTGTATGGCACCATTACACTAAAATTAAATAGCACTTCACAGACATTGTATCAATTGTAAACTACAGACAGACTTGAAAATATTAGGCATCTCTTTTATGTAATGTGTTACCTGTGCTTGACTCTTCCTCGTCCATGGAGCAAAAAGTCTTGTAGTTTGATCTGATCCTACTGTGATGATGAAGTTTCCATCAGGGTCCCACCTCAGCCCCTGCACGCTGTTAAAATGCCCAGAGATGACTACCATGGGAATCCATTCACCCTGTTGAGAAAGAAGACAAATGTGTAAATAGTAGAAAGAATGACATAAGAAGTTAGTATGAACCTGATAGAAAGTCCGGTATGACGCTCATTGCTATAGTGTAACAATAAGGCATACTATTATAAAGTCACCTAGCCTGTATTTGTCACATTTTTTGGATTGCTTATATCAGTGGTTCCAAACCTGGTCCTCCGGTACCCCTAACATGCCAGGTTTGCCACATATCTAAATCACAGGTGATATGATTTTCTGCTCAGTGATTGCAGGTTTCAGTCTACATTTTTTAAGGTAATCCTTAAAATCTGGTTTATATATATATATTTTATTTTTTTTTGAGAAAGGATTTTACCAGGAAGGATACATTGAGATTTCTCTCGTTTTCAAGTATGTCCTGGATGGCGAGTATGTACCGTTAAGTTATACTGCAAAAAACTGGCCTTTTTGCAGTATTACACTAGGCTCGATTTGGGTCTGTTGTTTTCTCTCACCCACTTATGCAAGAGATTGGGAAAACATATCTATCTGGCTCCTGTGAATACCAGAAGAAATCCAACCAACTAAAGCTTGGATAAAGCCCAGTGGATTTGGCTTGGCTATTCCCATATATGACATGTGGAGATGAAGATACACTTAAATTCTTGTTATAGTAGTATGTGGTATTTACCCAAAAATCTTGAGTGCGCTGTACCCTTATCTTGTATTGTGATTTTTTGACTTTGTCAAAACTGTTATTTTGGGGAAACCACCATTGGGGTACTTGGCGACTGACATCGCAAGGTGTGAAGGGGACATTCTGGTGTGGCGCTCCACTGATCCTGGTTGTATGTACTGTTAGGTGTCTTGCCCAAGGACACTTAGGCCGGGGGCACACTAGGCGTTTTTTTTTAACGCACTAGCGTGCGTTAAAGAAAACGTTAATGCACCGGCCCCGTCTCGACGCCCACCTCCACAAGGCTGCAAAGTGCGATCCTCCTATGGAGGATCGCGCTTTGCAGCCCCGTCAACACGCATCCTAGCGCATCGACAGTGATGATCGCTAGGTGCACGCATGCTACACGCGCGCAAGCATGTGACCGGCTCCGTCCGCAGCATCACAACACTGCGACGGGCGCCGGTAACGCGCGCTAATGCGCACAAGAAGACGCCTAGTGTGCCCCCAGACTTAACGTGCGTTTAGCCGCACTTAATCACGGCCGTGCTAGCAGCAAATGACGTCCAATGCCAAGCAGCATACGAAGAACGGCCGCATGAAAGTGCGGCTGCGCAACGCAAGTGGCAAACGAACGCATTTTTTCGAGAACGTCAAACCGCTAGTACTGACGTACAGAGTGCGCTGCGTCCGCTAGAGGCATGTGTGCGTTATTAGGAGACGTCAGACGCTGCTAATGTCCAGCCAACATAACGTCCAGAAGTAAAAAGGGTTTTATTGATGATCCGTACAAAATCATGGACGAAAATGCGCATCGTATGACCGCTACCACGTATTCCGTGAAAAAATAAGTCCATTCGTTCGAACGCACTTTTTCACGGACGATGCGAAAAATGCGTTCGTCTGACCCTAGTCTTACTGGAGAGGAGCTCTTGCCGGGATCGAACCCATGTCTCCACAGGCTCTCTCCACACAGAGCAGTGATATTACCTCTACTCCACCCAGCCGGTATTTGAGAAAAGGGTTGGGAACCACTGGCCTATATGATTGCATAATGTATATGATATTATATCCCTCTTAATTTTAATCTCTGCCCATGCTTTCAATCTTTCAAAATGTCTCATTACTTTAGAGACGCCCATCAGCTCACTCCATACCCCCCATTGTACCTTTCCTCACCTATTTTCTCTACAGCCCATTGTATCCCATGACTTCTTATACTATTTACCCTCCCCTCAGAGTAGCTCCCTCTTGTCTTAGATTGTAAACTCCTAAACAGAGTCGTGTTTCAATATAGCTCTCTGTGTTTCACACTTAATGTTATGTATGTGTTGTCCTACCCATTGTACAGTGCTGCTCTATATGTTGGCGCTGTATACGTAATTATAATGTGTAGATAAGTGATAGCAAGAGACAATTTGCTTTGAAAGGTTTATAGGAGAGTTTTATTTAGTTGATCCTATTTGGAAAAGATCGGTGCCTCTTCCAGTTTTTTAAACATATTTTTTATTATTGGACCATGTACAGTACAGAAATACAAATCAGCAACAGAAGTCCCCTAAAAAACGACATATACAATAAGAGCAGTCACAGTAGACATACTATATTTTTTTAAATAAATGTTTTGAAAGAAAAAAAAAATTGCAAATAACATCAGGAAGATCCAATTAGCAATTTGCATTGTAAAATCCTTCCAGGCACGTTTCAGCAGGATACGTGCACTATTGTCAAATGTACCTGAACACCTAACCTATAGAGCAGTGTTAGTGACAACGCAATCAGTGAAGGAACAAAACCCTGAATATGTAGCATCTTAGTCTGAATCAAACCGAGTGAAATTTGAGCAGACGAGATCGCATCGAGGGCGCAGTAATCAAAGAGCTAATGGTCAGTTAGCGAGGTTAAAAAAAAAAGAATAAAAAAATGTAGATAACAGGAGCGTAGAATACCTATCCTAGAGTGAAACAAGAACGTGTTTACGGCAACAAAAAAAAAAAAATAAATCAACTCTGAACTTTGCATTTACAGAGAATGAATACACATTGCACTGGTGTCCATTAGCATATTAGGTCATCATTTCAAGCAAATGATGTGGTAATCAGCTTAAAGTGACCTACGATTTCAAACGCGAGGAGATGAAGACCGGCGTGTACGCCCGCACTGAAGATTTGCCTCTGTCAGATGAGCAGTATGGTGACAAGGTGCGAGGCGTACTTAATGAAATGAGCGGATGCTGTGCTGTATATCAGCACCACATAGCCTTGACAGCAGGCGTTTTGTAAGTTTTTATAAATAAAATAAAGAATTGCCAGTTGGACTTCTGCTGCAATCAGTTGTAATGTGCTGCAATTCTGATTGCCATCTGCCCTGCTCTGATTAGCATAGCATGCTCATAAATGGGAGATCATTTTAGCATAAAATAAATCACAACCGAGAGGAGATGCTGAAATGCCCCTTTTGTCTTTGGTAGGAATGATAAGAAGCTTGATGTCTGTTACACCCATGCTTATAGCTTCCTGTCCTAGACACATGGGTATTAAATGGAAACTACATTAAAACGGTAGAAAAAAGAAAAAAAAAAAAAAAAGAACGTGCATGGCTTGACCATTAACCTCTGCCGTCCCACTGCACTACTTTAAATAAGAAAAAAGAAGCAAGGGTAAAAATAAACCATTTAGCCCACCCATCATTTTCAAACATTCAGGGCCCTATTACACTCTTCACGCAAAAACGCACGCGTGAATTTTTGAGCGAAGCGTTAAACGTTAACGCGCATAAATCACCGCTGGTATTACAATCCTCGCGCATTTTTTCATCCGTCGAGCAATAATGCATGTAAAACGCACGCGCAGCAACGTTGCGCACAGAAATCAGTGTGCGGACTGTTTTTTTTCACGCGATTCAGCTAATCAGAATTAAGAACCACAATGGTCTCACGTTAAGTTTTTGCTCCTGTCAAAGTCGATCTGCGCATAGATGCTACATCAATAAAAAAAACACACACAACTTCTCAAATTTATTGGTTTGGTATGTGTAGAATGTAACTATACTTTGCTGCGTATTTTTTTTGGGCTGGTGTATTTGGTTTCGGCCAGGTTGATAGACTTTGTTATTAACACCAGCTTTTAGGAGTTGCTAAAATTATGCGCGCAAAGACTGTGCGTTACAAACAGCGCATAGATTGTAATACCATCCCCGTACCAGCGCACAAACGCATTTGCACTCACAATGTTAAGTATAGGACGTGCGAAGTACAGTAAGTTCGCGCAGGTTCACCCGCGGTAGACGTATACGCGCATTTGTTGCGCCGACATTGTAATATGACATTCTACGCAAAGGGTTTTGCCCCTCGCATTAATGTGTTTTTGCGCAGGCGCAAACGTATGCGCGAAGATTGTAATAGGGCCCTCAATCTTTTTGCTACACAGGAAGTACTTCATTCCCAGTGTCCGATACTCCATTGACATGCTTCATAGAAATGAACTGAGGACGATCAGCGCATGTACAGCAAGTGCGAACATAGCCTATACCAAGTATCAGCAACCTTGGCTCTCCAGGGGTTTTTGAACTACATTTCCCTTGATGCTCAGTCAACTTAATGAGTGGCTGAACGTGAAGTGATTTGTAATTCGAAAACATTTTGGAGGGCCAAGGTTACGGATCCCTGGCCTATACCAACCTACATGAAGTACTGTAATCGGTTTTATGATTTTTAGCATAAAATGAGCATTCTAGTTATTTTCAAAGTAAACTTTAATATATCCACGCTGGTAAAAGACGCATTTTAGATAGTGAAGCTATTGATGTAATTTCTGCATCCAAGGAGTTAATCCTTTATATTGCTCAGCTTTCAGGATACTGAACTCTGCTCTTAAATCCTTATCTTCCTTGATCCCAGCAAGGGGATGGGAATGTATTGAGTAGTTTTCAGTGTTAAGGAGGAGAGGTGGAAAGGATTGAGGTCAGTTTATGGATAGAAAGCAGGAGAAAACAAGCAGAAACTAAAGAGTATGCAAATAAAAACACAGTAATATCCCTTTAAAGGCATAATATGTTCTCAAAACCTGTTACGGTGAAAGCTGGATGAGAGGTGCATTGATTATACGCTGATAAAAGTACAGTGTGCTGGTCCATGAAAGTAAAACACTATTGTATATTTTCAGTATTTGGTTGTAACCAATACCGAATTTTGATAACATTATATGATGGTAAGAAAACATTTCCCAGACATGCTGTTGCATCTGTATTCCATATTACAGTATAAAAATTTGACAGTAAAGTATTTTGTAAAGCATGTATTTCTGCACATCCGGAATGTTCCTTACTTGTTTGTTGGGATTCTGGCTCCACATGTGCAGCGCTCCATGAAAGGCATGCGCAAGAATCACAGACTTGTCCGGACTGAATTGGCAGCCGAAAAATCCTAGAGTGTTGCCTCCAACCTCTCCAACACGGACCTTCAATTCACAGGAAACAAAGTAAATGAATAGAAAACGCAACAAAAAATATGTATGTGTACATAATAAGAAATGCAACTACAGTATTCTTATACCGAGTTATCAGTCATCGTCTCTTAAAATTGAAAGAATTCTAAGAATAAGGTCAGACACATATTGAGAATAACCTGGATGGAATAGCTCGTCCTCTATCTGGTAGCATCTCCCACACAAAGAAGAGCTTGTGCCCAGAATGGAATATGCCGTTAAAAAAATAAGCACAGAGCTGGAGCTGTACATAGTGCTTAACATCAACATTGGACTAGGGCTCCAGGATTGCCAGATACCTAAATCACAGGTCAGGTGATAGGATTCACTGCTCAGTGATTGCAGTATTCAGTTTGCATTTCCCCCAAGGGCAGCTTTAAAACCTGGCCTGTTACGGTTACTTGAGGATCTGGGTTGGGAAACACTGATACAGATGAAAATGAGATCCCTTCACAGTAAGAAATGACAAAGTAGAACAGGATCATACAGAATAGTAACATAGCTCTGTCCTTGGGGAGGCCAGGATTACAGGGGGGGGGGGTATAACACAGCTGATTACAACTCTTAAGGGGTTATTCAAAGAGCACCAAAATTTTACCAGAATTTCTGTGCTCTTTCATTCCGTTTCCGTTTATTTGGCAAATTCCAAGCTTTTGAACAGCTGAATGGCTCCGAAAATTGCACTGTATGGGAAATTCGGTGCAACTTCGGGGCAAGTTCGGTTCACTTTGAATAACCCTGTTAGTATTGAGCCTTACTTCATGCATGAAAGATTACAAAACTATAGGCACCATTATATAGAGGTAAAATGGAGACAGTACACAGGATAATGTGCGCATGCAGATTTTCCCTTACCATCTCCATTTAAACTTCATATTCTGGGGTAGGTGTTACCTTGGCACCTGACTCCGGAAAGCAGAGCATAACTACCGAATACCAGCAGCAGTGCTCCCCGCTGGACTCCATGGAGCTTTGCGTGTCCCGGCCGTGAGCTCGCTCAGAGCCGCTAAGTGATCGACGAAGGAGACTGGGAACTATGTGTTTCTAGTCTCTCGCTGCTCCCAGTGAAAAGAAGCACCGCTATTTTCAGCATGGGATGAGAGGAGAGTAAGGGATTTTTCGGGGGGTGGTTTTAGAGCACGTTAAATGAATTTGTATTTGCAGAATCATTTAAGGCCAGCTTTTAGGAGTTGTAAAAATTTGTCAATTCACGTTCCGTCATTAACTTGCACCTGCACCATGGAACACCTCCTGTCTCGAGACATTAAATTTTTTTACATATGTTAAGTATAGGAGACACAAAGTACAGTAAGCTCGCGCAAGCTCTGAAACGCAAACTGATTTCACCCCAGTGAAGCATCAACTATCGAATATCGATGGCAGAGGTTAAATTTACTAATCCCTGCGCCAACGCTTACATATCATGATGCTACAATAGCAACAACTATGGAATAGAGCCCATAGTCATCTGCACTTCATAACCCTAATATTCATGCTAAAAGATTTTAGTTTACTTATATGGACACTGATGTTTAGTCCAACTACCAAGGAAAACCTTAGTAGGAACCGAATGCCAATACAAAAGGCAAAATTACGGATTGGATTCCCACCTAACAGGGTCACACGAGCAAAGGAAAGTCTGTGAGAACGGAAGTTCTTCCCACTCGGATGCCTGTGCGGCCACCTCGATGAGTGCACGTCAGTGCACTTAGCCCTACAAAGCGCGAGCCTCCTATCGAGGCTCTCGCTTCGTAGACCCATCCAACGTCGTAGCAGGTCAACGTGGAGAAAAACTGCACACCCGTCATAATGCTACATCGGACACTGGGAGAGGGGGGTCACTATGGACACACTTAGTGCACTTGTGTGACCCCGACCTAAACCTTGACAAGTGGTCTAAAGGGCTGCGGGATACACTACACGGAATACACGTAAGAAATTGACTAGACTCTCAACGCGATTCTCTTCAAAATGTATAATAGGCAGCTGAAACTGACGTGTGGCCCTAGTGGACACCAAAAATCAATTATTCACTGCAGAATGACGAAAACCATTTACAAACAGGTACACACTGAATTTATCTTGCTTTTTACATTATTATTATATAAGTTATATAATAGTGAAAAGTGAGTTTGATCTATTGTTTTTTCAAACTAAAACAAATATAATACGGATTAAGAATTATCAAAAATAGGATATGGACCATTTATATATCCAACAAAAAATACAAATTACACAGTGTATCAAAGGAAAAAAAGGAAACTATTGTCAACCTCAGACAATACACTTATTAAGACATTGAAACTAAAAAGAGAATTCGAGCTACTTGCTATTTTTTTGTTTCTGTTCCCGTTGTAGCATGGTAATATTTCCTCTTTTGTTTGCTCCAATTAGTGCTTTGTAACAAATTGCATCCATAGGGATCTCAGTCATTCTCAGCTCAGTTGAAGTGGCAATATAATGTTGTTTTTGAGATCCCAGCAAAATGTTGATAGCTCTGTGCACAAAGGTAATTAAGCGCTATAAATAAATAAAAAAGCCACAGAGCAACAACGGACTTTATTTTTTTTCTCCCCTCACTATATCCAGTCAACCAAAGACTTAAATAGCTGAGCTCCAAAGGAAGGGGATAATAATGAACGTGCTTTCAGTATACAGACAATAAAGCCCTGGTTTTAGAGAAAATATGGTTTATCCACTCTGCATGAGAATTACCACACAGCAACGAAAATATAAAACACAGACGTAAGACGCCTTTAAAATATAAAACACTGTTAAAGGACGATAAACCAAGCCAAGTAAATAAGGATTTTCAGCGTAAAAGAAGAAATCCTGTCACACGGGGTTCATTTTCCTTAAAGGCCAATTCTATCTGGAGTCAAGTGTCAACGTTTCGACTCTAACCCAGAGTCTTTGTATATGCAAACATATACAGAGCACTGCAGGAGAAGACGTGATGGTCTGCGTGGCAGGGCAGCTGCCCACCTGCATTGGTATGACACGACCATTTTGAAGGCACGGCCATGAGAGCGATGATGTGTATATACAGACACACGTGCACATATTTTGTATCCGTATATACAAATACACGCACATTCTTAACTAGAGACCATATTCCGACCATACTGTTGCCCATAATGTCTCCCGCTGTTAACAACTTGCGCCACTATTCCAACGTGGCCACAAGCTTGGCCGGCTCCTTACTTTATATTACCATCTTACATACTTTGTATAGGAGCCAGTTAAAATGTTTCAGAATGAGAACGGTGAGCTTTTCCATGGTAATACGCTGATCTCATTTGGAGGCGGTATTCCAGAATTCCAGCTCTCTGAGCCTGTTGTTCAGTGATTTATACTGCCTCTAATCCTGTGGTGCAAACTGTGATGCGGTGCGCCATGTCCTCTAGCCAGAGGGCCATCTCCATCTGATTATGTGATTGGGTTCGCCGGACGGCCGCCAGCTTGGAGTCCCCAGGTCTTTGCACCCCAGTGGCGGTCCGCAGGGAGAAGAAGAGGGGGCGAAGACGGCACGGACCAGGGGTCCACCTTTCAGGCAAGATGACCCCAAAAAAAAAAAAAAAAAAAAAAATTTGCCCCACATCCTGAATAATAATTAAAAAAAATCATTTTGCCCCCAGTTATTAAGGAATGCATCCGCAACCCGCCAAACGCAACCACAAAACGACAATCTACCGAATGCACCCACAAACTGTAGAACGCAGCTGGCGAGCCAACGAACGCAGCCGACAACCCCCCGAATGCACGCGGCAAGCCACCGAACGCAGACGACAATCCACTGAATGCACCCGCAAGCCGCCGAACGCAGCTGATAATCCAAATGCACCCACAAACCGACAAACACAACGAACAGCCCCCCGAATGCAGCCAACAACCCCCTGAACGCAACCGATGACCTTCTCGAATGAACCGCCTACTACTGCCAGAAAAACACCAACTTTTAAAAGGCCGCCATGGCAGGCTTTCTGAATGAAACTTTTAAAAGGCATTTAAAAACAAAAACTACTGCATGAAGGTAAAAAAATATTTTGCTGCAAAAAATCCTAAAAAAATGCCTTAAAATATTAAAGAGTCTTTTTGCTGCAAACGAAAAAATAAACAGATGAATAAATATTTAAGAAAAAGGGGGATTATTTTGTACATTGAAACCTATGGGATTTGTCTGATTAAACCTGTCGAATGAAACCACCAAAAATCAGGGCATTTCACTGACATTTCTCTGCTGTTTGGTGTTCTCTGAATAGATTAACCATTGCTTCTATCTATAGGGATTTCACTGCCGCCGAACAGCACTGTATTTCACTTGCAATTCGCCAATATTTGGCAAATTGCCAGGTTTTTGAATGCCAAATGGCCACAAAATGGCATCGTACGGGGAAAAAAAAATCACTGTTGGGTGTAATTTTGTGGCCAAATCGATGCTCTTTGACCCACCCCTAAAGAGCACCAAATGGTGAATTCCATTGTATGGTGCAATTTTCTGGCCGTTCGGTTATTCAGAGAGCTGTATATTCTCCAAATATAGGCAAATTGACAGCGAAATACCATGCAGTTTGCCTCAGATCACTGCAAATCAGTGACCTTTGGCATCCCTTAGAGAAGTAATGGTTAATCTATTCAGAAACACTGAACAGCGTTGAAATATTGGCGAAACTCCCAATTTTTCCCCCACCGATTTTTCGGTGCTTCAGTGTGACAGATTTAAACAGTTGAATCTCATAGGATTCAATATTAAAAAAATATAGTTTTTATCATTTTTTTATTCAACAATTTGAATAAAAAATTAGCCCCTCAATTCCAGCTAACCATTCACCAAGTGCATCCGTTGTGACCCCCTACTAGTGTCTGATTGTAGCATTTTGATGGATTAACTGGGAGGTCCGCACGATGTACCATGCATACTTTTAAAGCATTTTACATTTGAAGTGGATTTTACCTCCCCGGAGTTGTACGACGGACACCAGATGGGTCAATAAAGCGCAAGTCTACATAGGAGGCTTGCACTTTGTAGAGCTGTGAACACATTGAGATAGCCACACAGGCATCTGAGTGAAAAGAACATCCATTCTTTCCATATTCCTGTATATCCATGTAGCCCCAGTGTTACAGTACACAAATTGGTACTCAATGCAAATGGTGTCAGGCTGACCTCCTTTACCACTAAACCGTTGCACTGGATGAGGTGCTTCCACAATTCAGTCAATGGTTCCCTATTCTCATTCAAATTATACATGAGGAAAGACATGGTTTTGTTCAGTTCAGCACAGTTCTTGTTTATTATATCCTTACTTTGTGAGTAAATATGTTCCCGGGTTTATTTGATTACATTATTGTTCTTTTACCAAGACAATTTGTTCGTATCACCATATGAGCTGAATTTAACTACTTTTACAATATCAATTATGTAGGATAATGCATTACCCCTAAAAACATCTAGGGCCTTATCAAAACCTGGACGCCAAGCACAGCGCTCAAGCTGAAAAGCATAATGGAATGGTTCGAGCACAGTGCTTATTTTTTTTACCCATCCTATTCCATTCGAGACGCTGGGTTTGCGTTTCGGATGGTGCACCAGATTGTATGGGAGGGTTACGCACCAGATCTAGGGAATCACAGGGTTTGGAAAAGAACCAATCAAGAAGCCAGTCCTGCTGTGGGTTGACTTGTGTCAGCACTTTTCATGCTGCACAATTGTTCCTGGTTTTCCACCTGACCTGAGGGAAACCTCCGGTACTTGTTAGTTAATTAGTTTAATTTCCTATTTAGTGGAGCCGTCCCTAGTCTGAGATGCCTTAACATTTTCACTCGCGGCTAGACCTGTGCCCCTTATGCGTATCCTGTCACACCTTGTTTTTGTTTAGTTTTCTCCCTCTGATTTGTGTAATTTACCCTGAACCTTGTAAATAAATCTACCCGTTCTTTTCATCGCAACCTCTCTGCCAGCATTGTGTCCCCAACGCTTGGGCTCTACCTGCACCCCAGCTCCATGAATGAGACATGTGGCCCCATCTAATGTGGCCCCAGCAGATGGAGAACGAGCTATTCTGTCCTGCACGTTCCCCACCAGCATCTGACATTTTTCTGAATAGACTAACATCTTTCAGACCCTGGTGTTATGTAAATGTGCTTCAGCACAACCACAAAACATACAGGACTACACCTGCCCAAAAATCCCATACTCCCCTCCGATTCCTCGAGAGTGGCTCGATCCACCACTTCCCCACTCTGCAGGAGGAGGTACACAGTGTTCCTCTGTGTAACCCACTGCTCCCGTGGCAGGGTATCATTCAGGAGATCTCCTCAGACTCCTGGAGCAGATAACAGGGCAGTGGCGTAGCGAGGGGGCAGGGGGGGCACTTGCCCCCAGGCGCCTGCCAGGGAGGGGGGCGCCACAAGGCACTCTAAATTATGGTAATTTAGCCACTGCACTGCTGCAGTTGCTCGGCTCTCCACTAGGCTGCACAAGCATCACATCCCCACTCCACCTCCAATCCACCACATGCTCCCACTCATTTGCAGGCTGGGAGAGGCAGGGCTGAGATGCAGGTGCAGCTGCTCCTATGGGCCTGGGATCTTGCCCAGAAGGAAAAAAAATGATTTTTAAAAAAATAAATTTTTATTAAGCATGATGCCATTGTCTTTCTTTATGAGGGGGAGGAGGGACACAAAATGATTAGTAGTAATCTGGTGGGGGCCTTTGCTAAGATCACAGAGCTTGCATGAGGTACAAGCCAGGGCAATATTCAATATTGGCAGTATACTGGTGCTCTAGGCAGGGTCTTGCCTGGGCAGTGGGGATGAGGACCCTGCTCCAGAGCTTACAATCTAAGAGGAGAGGGGACCCTGCTCCAGAGCTTACAATTTAAGAGAGGGGACCCTGCTCCGGCCCACACACATTTCTTCGGGCTGGCACACACGTGCTGGCAGCACTCCCTCCTCTTGCTGTCTCATGGGGGCTGGCATATTTGGCTTATGGTTGTGCCATTGAGCTAGAGATCATCCAAATAGTGTAACATTCTTTAATGTGATGATTTCTTCACAAAGCCAACCTCTTCTTTTGTTACTCTTCATGCTTTGTGTACATCGCTCTGGTATCTGTATCTGCTGTAATGTCCTCTAAATGTATGTAAAATTTAAATTAAAAAAAATGGATCAGGGCTGTGCGCACATACACAGATCTGATCCATTGCGGGCTCTCTGAGACCGATTGCTAACACGATTGGTCACTGCCAGAGAAAGTAATAAAATCTATATACAGGGTGACACACTCGTATACAACGCACATTACTGTGAGTTTTATTGCTGTGGAGCTCTGTAATACACTCATACACACGCACATTACTGTGAGTTTTATTGCTACATACCCCCAGGGTGTAGGGGGGATAAGGCTATGTATGTGAAAGTATGGCTGTGTGTATACGCATGCATTTGTCTTTAAACAGGCTGCTGTACGTAAAATTCTGCACCCGTGTCCTTGTGGCAGTCCGTCGTTGCCCCCTAGCTCTGCACCCTAAAGGCTGGTATTGCTCCTAGAATCGCCACATTATCTGCTACCTGCAATCCACAAAGTAAGAATGACAGCTGGCGTCTTGGCAGCATCGTGAGGTACAGGTAGGAGACTAAATATTGGGCAAGAGGTTAAATGGGCACCATGCTCAAATTTTACCCCCTTTTTTCCCTTTAACCTGTTTTTGCTGATGACGTGCTGAGCGCATCCTCTGGTTTCAGGTTTGTGTGCAGATGATGTACTCCGCACGTCGTTGAAGTCCTGCAGCTCCATGCCATTTCTTTCTACTTTTACAGCAGGCTGACATCTTTCCCTCATTGTAGGACTTCCCCTGGACATGGATATATTCGCTCAAGAGTGTGCTGATGTCAGAGTCTCTCCCACTTCCCCTTGTATATATTTTTATCTGAATAATCGATTAGGAAAATAACCGTCATTTGCAGCCCTACATAAGTTCTACAGGGTCAATGTGGGGCATCAGCAGAAAGGACAGTGTGTCACGTCTGCGGTCCCTGGTGCCCCCCAGCACCCGGCAGCGTCATCCGCGCTGCTCGCTGGCCAGGTGCCAAATGATATACAGGCTCAGAGCAACCACGTGACTGGCCCAGGGGTGGGGCTCGGCATGTTAATGAGGAGCCACAGGGTTTAAAAGCCAGCTTGCTGCAATACACATTGCGCTGTCCTGGAGTTTACCTCCCTCAGTGCTTACGTCTCCTGGCTGATCTCTCTGAGCTATCTCTTGTGTATATCTCCTGGCTAGTCTGAGAACCACCTCCGTGTACCAGTCGATTGCTTTGTCTGACCATTCTGTTTCCTACGGTTTTGGCTAGTTTCAGCCTTCTCCATTTTACCCTCTCCTCTGTATATCGTATACCAGTGATATGTGTTCCGTCTGGATATTCAGGTATACCTTGTCCTGTGTTGGTAAAACATTTCCCACTCGTTTTGTTTACTGTTTCTGCATACCTATACTTATATGTGTGTTTGTGTCCCTAAGCGGTAGTTAGTTTACCGATCACTTAAAAGGATCAGAGGGGTAGATAGGGACAGTCTTAAGGGACTTGCATCATGTTTGTAGAGTGATACGTGACACATGAATTATAACACATTTTACCTATAACAAAAGCAACTGTACTGGTGCAGGGAGAGTCTGAAATCCAATGGACCCCTGTATCTCCATTATGTACACCCCACAAGGTCAAGCGAAGTGTCACTGAAAAGGATAGAGTCTGGCCTTTCCGTTGAAACCAAACATGACCATATAATGTGTAAAAATAAAAAAGTGGAAAAAAAAAATTGCAAAACATTTTTTTTCTCTGTTCTAAGGCGGTGTCATTATTAGTTTATAATGCAGTGTCACTGCACTAATTCACTTTCTCATTTCCCACCCTGAGCAAATTTGAAAGTGATGGCATAATGCGTTACTATGCATTATTTCATCTAAAAATGGGGGGGGGGCACTAGGGGAGGACTTGCCCCCGGGCGCCTTATGACCTTGCTACGCCTCTGTAACAGGGTGTGCTCACTCTGCTACTTTTCAGTATTATGACTCCGGCTACAGGCAAAGTGTCTGGATTTTTACACTGACGTTAAAGGCGAGCTGCGAATTGAAAACGGCAGACGCAAAAAAAATTATTTGCATCTCGCCTTCAAAGTACTGGCTGGGTGGAGTAGAGGTAACATCAATGCTCTATAACCGTGGGGACTGTTGAGATACAGGTTCGAATTCCGGCAAGAGCACCTCTCCAGTATGTGTCCTTGGGCAAGACACCTAACGGTACATACTTGCCACCCAGGTGTAACGTGGGGAGTAGCGCCCACTAGAGAGTAGCGAAGTTGAGATCCTTAAGGACTGATAAATCTTCTTGACGTTTAAACACTGCTTGGTATATTCAGACTTATACGCTTGAGGCAGGGAGGATGAGCAAACCACTGAGTTGTTACTAAGCACTAAAGGTTTCGAGACCGATCGAGCACGTCCAGAAACACAAGATACGTCAGACAGTTGGTGAATTGCGCGGACTGCAGGGCAGTCAAGAAATGTGCCGCTTTAACGTTTTCTGATAAATCGGGAGCAGGTCAACGGTACTTTATGATATTCAGCGGCAACACATACACATCGGGGTCTATCGTTGGTACAGTATCGAGTATATTTGGCGGCGAGAGCACACTGAACATGAGCCGCATATAAACCGTACCTTTCGATTGCAGTTCTTCTATACATGTGTGGCAAGAAAACATGAGCCCTGGGTTGGGTATAGGAACCTAATGAGGCCACAGACGATACCCACAACTTAGAAGGGACAACACCCCAGTAACCGTAAACACCCCAGCGGCAAGCATGGGGTTACACCACCAAAGCACCACACAGGCGATCGTAATCGAGCAGCAATTAGAATGGTCAAAACAAGCCAGGTCAAAAGCAGGAGCAGGGATCGTATCCAGAAAACGGGTTGGCAACAAAAAAAATCAATGCACAGAATCAGTAGCGATGCGGGAACAGAACTCCACAGCAGGGCGACAAGGCAACTCCTCGCGCCTTGTTTAAAAGGCTCCTCGTGACCATGCCAGGCCCCGCCCCCTCAGACACCGCTCGGCCGTTCCCCAGTGCTGCCAGTCGGCCACCTCTTGGCACAGGACCTTGCCCAGACCCCCCCCCAGGCAGCGCCGCAGCAGGGGCTTCGGATATGACACCAGGATATACTTGAAAACGAGAGAAATCTCAATGTATCCTTCCTGGTAAAATCCTTTTTAAAAAAAAAAGTCCAGGTTGTGATCAGGCCCCTAGTTTCCTGCTCTGTTAATCAGATTCCTTAGTGATACTCTATACTTTTGGTAATGGTACTAGAGAATGATTTATTATAGGTCTGGTAAATTTTTTCTCAAGACTGTCAATTTCTGAATGACTACTGTGACATTGTACAACCATCAAATGCTTAATTCTCCAAACAAATTCCTAAAAAACACACCCACCTTTATGGAGATTGTAGCAGTAAAACTGATAGGGCTAAATTACAAATCTTCGCGTAAAGGTTTGCGCCGGCGCAAGAAACATTAACGCGAGGGGTAAATCCCTTTGCGCTGAAGGTCGTATTACATTGTCAGCGCAACAAACGCACGTAATAGTCTACCGCGGGTGAATCTGCACGAGTGTAATGTACTGCGCGCGTCCTATACTTAACATTGTGAGCGCAAACGCGATTGTACTATCCGCGTACCAGCGCACATTCTATGCGCAGAATTAACGCATAGACGTTGCGCGCATAATTTTAGCAACTCCTAAAAGCTGCTGTTAATGGCAAATTCTATCAACCTAGCCGAAACAAATTACACCACCCCAAAAAAATATATAGATACAGCAAAGTATAGTTACGCATTCTATTCATACCAAACCAATAAAACGGAGAAGTTGTGTGTGCATTTATTATTGCTGCAGCATATATGCTCAGATTGACTTTGACAGGTGCAAAAACATAACGTGAGATAATTGTGGTTCTTAATTTGGATTGGCTGAATTGCGTGAAAAAAACAAACAGTCTGCACACAGATTTCTGCGGGCAACGTTACTGCGCGAGCATTTGTGCCCATCCGTTGTACGCTCGACGGATGGAAAAAAGCGCAAGGATTGTAAATCCAGCGGTGATTTATGCGTGGTAATGTTTAACGCTTGGCACACAAATTCACGCGTTGCGTGTGCGTTTTTGCGTGAAGAATGTAGTTCGGGCCATAATGTTTTGCAAGCCTTAAAACATACCGTGAGTGGAAAAAAAAAAAAAAAAGCTTCTTTTGCACGTCCTAACAGTTCAAGCAGGTATTTTGCCAATACAACCACTTTTTATGTGGATCGCTCCTCCTTTGTACCAAGGGAAGGATTTTGCTTGGTTCATAAAAATAAATGCAATGAGAAATTGCAAGCTATAACTTGCTTCAGTCCAGCAGCCACAGTGAATAGAAGGCTGACGACTTGTGGCATTGGCAGACAAAAAAAAAGTTGCAGTAGAAATGCCCCCAGCTCCATCCTAATCCTGCTCAAGGTCTGCTCTATGCCAATGGTAGGGAACAACAAGCATTGTAGAAGGTGGCAGGGAGAGAAAGGGGGAGGGGGTCTGTCATAGGACAGGGGTCAGCAACCATTGTCCCCCCTAGATGTTTTGAGACTACATATCCTATAATGCCCACTCATTGTGCTGACTAGGCATCACAGGATACGCAGTTCCAAAACATCCGAGTGGGGCCACTTTGCTGAGCCCTGATCGGAGAGGTGAAGGTGGCAAAGCTTCAGACAGGTCAAGAGTTGGACATTATAAATGTTAGAATTTTCATATTGGTAGCCTTTCATTAATCAGGATGGTGATAAATTTGAGCACTTTCTACCACATGATATTATTAGCATTACGTACGGCCTGAAATCCAACAAAATAAATAAAATGGCGCGTTTTAGTAGAAACAGACAATACACCGCTGGCTGAAAAAGAAATATAAACAGTCACATTTTATGGTGGTTATAGAGTATAAGCTTCTCGTGGTTGAAACAACCATTTGCAGCATAGTTTGTGCTTTTGCAATATTGCCATTTTCCTCAATCTTCTATCACCATGGCAGCTTGATATGAAGGCTGATGTTACACAGCCTGGAAGTTACTGGGTTAACACTAATGCAATTAACTGCTTCACATCACATGTTAACATTGTATCCGAGTAATACAAAGAGGTCCTCATTTTCATTAACTGCTTTTGTTTTTTTATGTCTCCATAAAATGAACTGGCATCCAGCTTTAACACTGTTACCCAGAAACCTGGGCCCTGCAAACAACAAAAGACCTACAATAACAGAAGAAAAAAAACACCCAAATGTCCTATTAAATTGTGCAGGAATTGTCAGCCATTAGGACACATTCCTGGAGAGGTGTGTGTGTTTCTGTGTGTGTGTGTGTGTTTTTCTCTGTTTGTTTCTGTGTTTTTTCCTGTGTGTGTGTTTCTTCTGTGTGTGTGTGTTTGTTTTTGCGTGTGTGTTTGTGTTTTTTTCTGTGTGTGTGTGTGTGTTTGTGTGCTTTTTTCTGTGTGTGTGTGTTTGTTTTTTTCCTGTGTGTTTTTCTGTGTATGTTTGTTTTTTTCTGTGTGTGTGCTTTTTTCCTGTGTGTGTGTGTGGGTTTTTTTCTGTGTGTGTTTTTTCCTGTTTTTTTTTTTTTTACCTGTGTGTGTGTTTTTTCCTGTGTGTGTGTGTGTTTTTTCCTGTGTGTGTGTGTGTTTTTTTTCCTTTGTGTGTGTGTTTTTTTTCCTTGTGGTGTGTGTTTTTTCCTGTGTGTGTGTGTTGTTTTTTTTTTCGTGTGTTGGTTTTTTTTTCCTGTGTTGTTGTTTGTTCTGTGTGTGTTTCTTCTCTGTGGGTGTTTGTTTTTGCGTGTGTTTTTTTTCCTATGTGTGTGTGTTTTGTGTGTTTGTGTTTTTTTCTGTGTGTGTGTGTGTGTTTGTGTGCTTTTTTCTGTGTGTGTGTGTTTGTTTTTTTCCTGTGTGTTTTTCTGTGTATGTTTGTTTTTTCTGTGTGTGTGCTTTTTTCTGTGTGTGTGTGTGGGTTTTTTTCTGTGTGGTGGTTTTCCTGTTTTTTTTTTTTTTTTTTTACCTGTGGGTGTTTTTTCCTGTGTGTGTGTGTGTTTTTTCTGTGTGTGTGTGTGTTTTTTTTCCTTTGTGTGTGTGTTGTTTTTTTTTCTTGGTGTGGTGTGTTTTTTTCCTCCTGTGTGTGTGTTTTTTTTTCGTGTGTGGTTTTTTTTCCTGTGTGTTTGTGTGTTTTCTTCTGTGGGTGTTTTTTTTGCGTGTGTTTTTTTCCTATGTGTGTGTGTTTGTGTTTTTTTCTGTGTGTGTGTGTGTGTGTGTTTTTTCCTGTGTGTGTGTGTGTTTGTGTGCTTTTTTCTGTGTGTGTGTGTTTGTTTTTTTCCTGTGTGTTTTTCTGTGTATGTATGTTTGTTTTTTTCTGTGTGTGTGCTTTTTTCCTGTGTGTGTGTGTGTGGGTTTTTTCTTGTGTGTGGTTTTTTTTTCTGTGTGTGTTTTTTCCTGTTTTTTTTTTTTTACCTGTGTGTGTGTTTTTTCCTGTGTGTGTGTGTGTTTTTTTTTCCTTTGTGTGTGTGTTGTTTTTTCCTTGTGTGTGTGTGTTTTTTTCCTGTGTGTTTGTGTTTTTTTCGTCTGTGTGGTTTTTTTTCCTGTGTGTTTGTGTGTGTTTCTTCTGTGGTGTTTGTTTTTGCGTGTGTTTTTTTCCTATGTGTGTGTGTTTGTGTTTTTTTCTGTGTGTGTGTGTGTGTGTGTTTTTTCCTGTGTGTGTGTGTGTTTGTGGCTTTTTTTTGTGTGTGTTTGTGTTTTTTTCCTGTGTGTTTTTCTGTGTATGTTTGTTTTTTTCTGTGTGTGTGCTTTTTTCCTGTGTGTGTGTGTGGGTTTTTTTCTGTGTGTGGTTTTTTTTCTGTGTGTGTTTTTTCCTGTTTTTTTTTTTTTACCTGTGTGTGTGTTTTTTCCTGTGTGTGTGTGTGTTTTTTTTTCCTTTGTGTGTGTGTTGTTTTTTCCTTGTGTGTGTGTGTTTTTTTCCTGTGTGTTTGTGGTTTTTTTTCGTGTGTGGTTTTTTTTCCTGTGTGTTTGTGTGTGTTTCTTCTGTGGGTGTTTGTTTTTGCGTGTGTTTTTTTCCTATGTGTGTGTTTTTTCCTGTGTGTGTTTTTTTCCTCTGTGTGTGTTTTTTTTCCTGTGTGCGTTTTCCTGTGTGTGTGTGTTTTTGCGTGTGTTTTTTTCCTATGTGTGTGTTTGTGTTTTTTTCCTATGTGTGTGTGTTTTATTTCGTGTGTGTGTGTGTGTTTTATTTCCTGTGTGTGTGTTTTATTTTGTGTGTGTGTGTGTGTTTTTTCCTTGTGTGTGTGTTTTTTTCCTGTGTGGTTTTTCCTGTGTGTGTAGTTTGTTTTTTTTACCTGTGTGCGTTTTTTCTGTTGTTTGTGTGTTTTCTCCTGTGTGTGTGTGTGTTGTTTTTCCTGTGTGTTTTTTCCTTGTGTGTGTGTTTTTCTTCTGTGTGTGTGTTTTTGCGTGTTTTTTTTTCCTATGTGTGTGTGTGTGTGTTTTATTTCCTGTGTGTGTGTGTGTGTGTGTTTTTTCCTTGTGTGTTTTTTTCCTGTGTGGTTTTTCCTGTGTGTGTATGTTTGTTTTTTCCTGTGTGCGTGTTTTTTTCTGTGTGTGTGTGTTTTCTCCTGTGTGTGTGTGTGTTTTTTCCTGTGTGTGTTTTCCTGTGTGTGTGTGTTTTTCTTCTGTGTGTGTGTGTTTTTGCATGTTTTTTTTTCCTATGTGTGTGTGTGTGTGTTTTATTCCTGTGTGTGTGTGTGTGTGTGTGTGTGTTTTATTTCGTGTGTGTTGTTTTTTCCTTGTGTGTGTGTTTTTTTCCTGTGTGGTTTTTCCTGTGTGTGTATGTTTGTTTTTTCCTGTGTGTGTTTTTTTCCTGTGTGTGTGTGTGTGTTTTTTTCGTGTGTGTGTGTTTTTTTTCTGTGTTTTTTCCTGTGTGTGGTTTTTTTTTCTGTGTGTTTTTTCCTGTGTGTGTGTGTTTTCTCCTGTGTGTTTTTTCCTGTGTGTGTATGTTTTTTCCTGTGTGTTTTTGTTGTTTTTTTTTTCCCGTGTGGTTTTGTGTTTTTTTTTTCCTGTGTGTTTTTTTCGTGTGTGTGTGTGCTTCTCACAAAAAATAAAAAAACATTGGTGATTTTCTACTTGCACAACAGTGTTAATTTCGATTTAGTTGTAGTCTTGACTAAAATACCATTTAATATTAGTCATCTGAATTGTTTGAATTTTAGTCTAGTTTTAGTCAACTAAAATATCATTAGATTTTAGTCGACTAAGATCGAATGGGTTTAGTTAAATTGTAATTAATGCATTATTTCAGCATTTTTCATTCTGTACTCCTGGAGTAAACATCTATTAACCTGTTATTATTTATGGTATTAAGGTCTGAACATGCAATACAGTCGCAGATATAACTTACGTAATAAATAACATATTTATCTTAAAATCCAGTTTCCATTTTGACAGTAAATGGATTTAGTTTTAGTCAAAATCTTTTGACTAAAATGTGGTTTAATTTTAGTCCCATTTTAGTCATCAGATTTTAATTTTACTCAAAAAACATGTTATGTTAGAATATTAAAATAACACACAGTAACACCTTTTCATCCGAGGGCAATAGATAATTTGTATGGACAGATTAATAATGTATGGGTAAATTTAAAGTATTATTAGTCAGCAGATTCTTAACTGATCATATTGAACATTGAGCATTTGAAAGCCTAGTGCTTTAAACATGAATTCCTACAGTTACTGCTGCACACACCTTATATCATACATACCTGCTCAAGCCACACACCAGACTCCTCATCTGGTTCCCATAGAATCATAGTTTTATCCATGGATGCGGATAACAAACTCATTGGCTGTACGATGGCACCATCTGCAGGACACAAAACACCAAGCAGCTCTAAGCAACTATAATATGTAACACTTATATTGCCATTAATACATAGCATAGTTTACACTACCATACTTTTACACTAATAACTCTGTGCTTATTTGACATTTCAAGAGAGGAAATCATTTAACATGTACAACTAGGGGGAAATATTGCATAACAAAAAAAGAGAATGTCTTCATACATGCATAAGAACACACATTGTCATGCCGTTTCAAAGTTTCTGTTCACATTTCAGGCTGATTTGGCTACACCACCTGTAATCCAAACAACTTCCCAGTCACTGAATGATGTGCGGGTTGCATGGATTTGGTTTATGTATGGAAATCTTCATGGAAGCGCCAAGCACAAAGCACATCTTCCCTCCCTCTAAAACCTCTATTCCTGCGCCCATTTCCCTTCAGGTGAATGGTGCCACCATTACCTTTTCCTCTCAGGCTCGCTGCCTCGGGGTCCTGTAGGACTCCGATCTATCCTTTACTCCTCACATTCAGTCACTAACCAAATCTTGCTACTTCCACCTAAAAAACATTGCACGCATCCGCCCCTGTCTTAATCAGGACTCTACTAAAATGCTCAGCCAAGGTCTTATTATCTCCCACCTTAACTACTGTAACCTCCTTCTCTCTGGCCTTCAGAGATCCCAGATTCTCCCACTGCAGTCTAATGAATGTCGGTGCCAGACTCATCCACCTCACCTCCCGCACCTCGCCCCTCTATCAATCTCTACACTGGCTTCCTGGTTCCTTTAGAATCCATTTCAAAATACTGGTCCTCCTGTACAAAGCTCTCCATAACCACACCCCTGCCTACATCTCCTCCTTTAATAACAGGTACATCCCATCCCGACCACTCCGCCCTGCCAATGATCTGATGTTATCTGCTATCTGCTCCTCGTAACCGAACCCCCAACTCCTGCCTTCAGGACTTCTCCCAAGCTGCCCCCTTTCTATGGAACTCCCTCCCCCGCAAAATTAGACTCGCCCCGTCTCTCCAGTCCTTCAAGATGTCTCTGAACACACATTATTTTAGAGAAGTCTATCGGCTCACTCCATGATCCCCCTCACTGTACATCTCTTGCTCCATCTTCCCAATCAGCCCACATGCGCCCCACTACTACACATTCTCCAGGTACCCTCACCTACTGTGTCACCCCTTTTCTCTTAGATTGTAAGCTCTCAAGCAGGGTCCTCCCTCCTATTGTTCCATGTGTGTAACGTGTATGCATATTCGTTTTTCTGTCTCTCCCATTGTACAGCGCTAAGGAATTTGTTGGCGCTTTATAAATGCTTGTAACTGTGATGAGGACAATGTAAACAAAAGTTCATGTGAAATATTCTATTTTAGTACATTAACTGATTGATGGAATAATTTAGCATTTTCTAGAGGACGTAAAGGGGTCATTCACTAACCATCATTCTTACGTTGAAAGAATGGTGCTTTTACATCGGCGAACTACGATAGAGCAGGAATGGGCAAACTATGGTGAATTCTACCCCTGTAGTTCAAAGATTTCCCCACTTTTACACTGTAGTTTCTACCATGGACAGAACTACCAGCGGGTACAGAGGGAGCCACAGCACCCAGGCCCTTGAGTCTGGGTAGCCTACAAACACTGCCCCAGGGCCTCGGTTAGGCCGTGTGGCCCCCAGGAAGGCTGGGCAGCGCCAGGGCCTCGAGCAGGCCACCAGAGGCCTTGCGGCCTGTTCACCAGAGGCACGTTCAATACCTCAGCCGCTGCAAGTGCTAAGTTAGCACCTTGCCACTAACTTAGCACTTGCAGTGACCCGAGGAGATGCTGTGAGTAGCTGAGTGTGACGTAGTAAAGATGGCCACCGCCATGAAGCAAGTAACAATTCCGTACGGCAATGTTAATTTTGAGGTTTTTGTTCACCAAAGCACAAAATAATTATTTATTATTTACCCCATGCACAGACATATATTACAGTTCAATTATATTTTGTTTCAGAAGTAAACATAACGTTTATTCAATAAAAATTATCATTTGTGGTGTGCATACAAAACTGAATTGTGCTGACTGCTTTTCTTTATCATATATACCTCAACTGTTGTCCGAGTCATACGAAAAACAATCTGAATCTTTCATTAAGAAATCGCCGGCCATTTTACTTCGAAATTCGCATCCAAAGCGTTCAATGACACTGCTGCAGCAAACTGAATTGCTGTGCTGCAGTCATTCAGCAGCTGCTGAGGTATTGAACGGGGTTCAGGTCTCACAGCACCGCACACATTCCAGGCCAGCCTAACTAGGAGGGGGGTGGGGCTCTCTGTGGATGTGTGGGTATGTTTGTCCACCATATATTCAGAGTGTGTGTGTCTTTTCAGGGGCTCCTCCATATATTCAGGGTGGGTGTGTGTGTGCGCGTCTTTTCAGGGGCTCCTCCATATATTCAGGGTGTGTGTGTGTGTGTGTCTTTTCAGGGGCTCCTCCATATATTCAGGGTGGGTGTGCGTGCGTGTCTTTTCAGGGGCTCCTCCATATATTCAGGGTGTGTGTGTGTGTGTGTGTGTGTGTGTGTGTGGTGTGTGTGTGTGTGTGTGTGTGTGTGTGTGTGTGTGTGTGTGTGTGTCTTTTCAGGGGCTCCTCCATATATTCAGGGTGGGTGTGTGTGCGTCTTTTCATGGGCTCCTCCATATATTCAGGGGGTGTGTGTGTGTGTGTGTGTGTGTGTCTTTTCAGGGGCTCCTCCATATATTCAGGGTGGGTGTGTGTGCGTCTTTTCAGGGGCTCCTCCATATATTCAGGGTGGGTGTGTGTGCGTCTTTTCATGGGCTCCTCCATATATTCAGGGTGTGTGTGTGTGTGTGTGTGTGTGTGTTGTGTGTGTGTGTGTGGTGTGTGTGTGTGTGTGTGTGTGTGTGTGTGTCTTTTCAGCGGCTCCTCCATATACTCAGGGTGTGTGTGTTTGTTTTCAGCGGCTCCTCTATATAGTGTATCTTTTTAGGGGCTCCTACATACAGAGTGCTTCAAAAAGAAGTATAGTTTCCAGATGCTGTAAAACAGTAACAGTTGAAGACAGGGACCACAACTGCGAACTATTAGGTAGATGTACTCAAGTTTGTGTCCCGCTACTGAGGGAAGTGACGTAGGCGATCGCGCGAGAGTCACGTGACTTGTCAGTCAAAATGGCAGTGCCGCAGACTACAACATGCCACTAATCCAATGGCCACCCAGAAGTCCTGATTTAACACCTTGTGACTTTTTCCAGTGTGGTACGTAAAAGACAAGCTATTCTCCCTTCCCCTTCCTGTTGATCTAGCGGAGCTGAAACAGCGTATCACAACCACTATACCTGCACTTACCTTGTGTTTGGGTGGAAATGGATTACCGACTCAATGTGTGTCATGTAGACATGTGCACAGCACAAAATTTCGTTTTGAACTAATGGATTAGTCCTAAAATGCAATTTATTTAGTTGCTAAAGAAATTCGTTTTCAGTTCTTTAGTATGAAAACTAATTTCTTTCATCCGAAAACCAGTGGATACAATTACTATTGTAGTGGCGCCTATGGAGGTTTTCAGTTTACAACAGCTCTGGTTAAGTTAGCACCAACATTGTAATACTGTCCCGTGTCAGGCAAAGCTGTTACAGTAACTGACTGCTGCTCATCACAGCGCTCAGAGTTTCAGTAAAACTAATATATAAAAATATTATTTACAAGAGATTAGAAGAATATTATTTCCTTATTTTACTGAAACTCTGAGCACTGTTATAGTCAGTTACTGTAACAGCTGAGCCTGATACATTGTACTGAGAGATAATGTAACAAGCAGCTGATCTCAGTGCTCACAGCCACTGGATTTAAAGGGCTAAAAAAAAGGCTCCTCTCTGTATAATGTTTAGAACATCCTCCTGAATTAATTAATGTCCCTCTCTGTATAGAACATCCTCCTCAATTTATACCTTTCTCTGTATAATGTATATAACATCCTCCTGCATTAATACCCCATCTGTATAATGTGTAGAACATCCTCCTGCATTAATTAATGCCCCTCTCTGTATAGAACATCCTACTGCATTGGCATGTGGAGGGTGCAGAACTTCAGATGTTGCGATGTTGCGCTCTTCATTGCTGGTCTCCTTCACTTATCAATGTAATATCACAAAAAGGACTGAAACTAAAATGTAGTGCATTTTATTTTAGTTTCTTTCGTTTTTTGTACTGAGCAGTTTCGTTTCTCTTGAGTCATATGAAAACTAAATTATCCCAAAATTCGGACTAAATCGTTTTAGTACTAAAACGAATGCACATGTCTAGTGTCATGTGACTAGGGGTGCACACATAGAACATCTGTGACAGTCTCTAAAAAAACCTGAGACCTTCCCCGACAATTCTGTTACAGGTAACATAAAATATCTCACATTGTTTTTGTTTTATAGCCGTATACTTCTTTATGAATCACGCTGTATATTCATGGTAAGTGGTTCTCCTTTTAGGAGCTCCTCCAAATATTCAGGGTGTGTGGGTTTCTTTTTAGGGGTTTCTCCACTCTGTGATGACCCACTGCGACAGCCTCACACAACCACACGACGATCTGATCATGACCGGACATGAGCCAGCAGTGCCTGCTTTGTGGGCGAGTACAAAGTCAAAGTACAAGTCAAACGCTCAAACTTTTTTTTTGGGGTGGGGGGTCATGTATGCATTTATTTTATTTTCATGAATTCTTGCACTTGGGCCCTGAGGTTTCTAGTCACGCCTCTGGTTTCTGCCACTGTTGTCCAACTTGGTTTAGTTTAGTTTTTCCCTGGAGTGTCCGTGGAGGTTGTCAAGTGTTTTTTTCTACTGTTTATTTCACTGCAATTTGTATGGGAGATTCATGGAGGCCGAATCGAATACTGGCGAAATATATTCCTTGATGATGTAAACTTTTTTTTTTTTTAACAGAACAGCGATACCATTTTTACCAGTGAGCAAGATTGTGAGGGTCCTGAGAGCAGGCAACAATATCAAGAGAGGTCAATGCCGGAGGGCAACAGCATAAGCGGCTTAAGGTTTTAGCTCGATAGTGCCATTTCAGAGAAGACTGTACCATATGTAATTCAGAATGCCTTGACCCTTAAGGATGGCCAGTGCTGAAATGTCAAGTCAGTGTTCTCCTGAAAAGAAATACGGAACCCCCCCCCCCATGATCGTTTTGGCCTAGTAATGTCTCGTCAGGATGGTATAGCCCAGGGGTCAGCAAGCTTGGCTCCCTGATGGTTTGGTAACTACATTTCCCATTTGGCTCAGTCAGCCTAATTGGGTGAGTGTGCATCATGGGAGATGTAGTTCCCAAAACATCAGGGAGCCAAGCTTGCTGACCCCTGGTATAGCCAATACCCCTCTAGGCACCTCGAACAAGGGGTCCACGTCTGGTACTTTGCCAGCTGGTGTTGAATTTTCCTTCTCCGGGTAGCTGAATTTCACCATAGTTGCAACAATCGCGATTTTGAAACAACAGTGAACATTGGTGCTTAGTGAATAACCATTATAGTGTACATGGATTGCCAATTAATGTCAGATGGCAATTTTCAATTTATATAGTATATCAGTACATGGAAGAATTCTATATTTGTAGGGTAGCTACACTACATGTCACCAGTTTGCCATGGCTGCCTGGTGGCAATTCAAAATTACAGCATGCTTACCTTTGAGGAAAGGCGGCTGCCAGTGAACGGCAGAGACAGAACTTTCATGGCCAGCCAAGACGCTCTCCAAGGTAACTGCATATGTGGTTTTAAATCCTAGAAAAAAACAACTTCTTGTTAGTAAACATTTGTATAAATCAAAATCCAATGTAGTTGGTCAATAGCAGAAATGGTCTACAAGGTTTCTTCTGATTAAATATTTCAACCGACCTAAGGCTATCTTCAAACCTTGGTGCAAACTTAACCAGAGCTGTTGTAAACTTAGCAACTCCATAGACGTTAATGGCTCTGGGAAGTTTACAACAGCTCTGGTTAAGTTTACACCTGGGTTGGAATATAGCCCTCAGTCTGATAAATGGACAATATGCTGTCCTTATTTCTTGTTTTCAAACGCATCATATATTCAAAAGAATAGGGCCCTTTAATGACCGAGTCATTGACTAGGAACCGCTAGAGAAAATATTGACGGGGCAGATCTTTTAGCAGCTCCCCCTTAACCACTCTAGTCTGACAAAAGCGCATCATTATGCTCAAATTGGTACTCTCATGTATAACTCTACAGACTTTTTAAGCCTTTATTAAGGCTGTGCAACGCTGTATGTTGGCTTTGGATCAAGTATGTTAGTATTCACTAAATGCAGAGTATTAGATGTCATTAGTCAAGCTGATAAGTAGAAGCACACAGGTAACCAACCCGATAAGTACAACTCTGTGAAGTTAGCAGAGGTGCACTTCTCACAATCACTCATTTTCCATTCTGTCTAGTCTCTGTTCCCTCTTCTCTCCTGCATGATGTAGTATTTCCCATTAAGCCTCTTTCCTACATGAGGTGCCATGTGCCTCCTCTACCACCCATAGGGCCCTATCACCTAGTGCAAGCTAAAACGACATTGCTAATGGAAAAATCTAATGCGAGTAACTAAAAGGTAGCACCTGATGACCCAATCAACAGATCACCTTGTCCTCGTAGTCTGTGTACAAGGTCGTTTAGTGCACGCTAGGGAAACGCTACCACCCAGCGCTAATGCGGTTGTGTACAGGATAGAAGTGTTTTTTTCCAGTGCAGAGTGCCGGGCCATACCTATCCTCTGCCCTAACAAGCTTGTACAAGTACGAACACATCCAGTGAAGAGCCCTCACACCCTGCATTATTAAAATCCTCCAATGTGGCCGTACTATCCATGTTTATATGCACACAGTCAGGTCCAGAAATATTGGGACAGCGACACAATTCTAACATCTTTGGCTCTATACACCACCACAATGGAGTTGGAATGAAACAAACACAATGTGCTTTGACTGCAGACTGTCAGCTTTAATTTGAGGGTATGTATATCCAACTCAGGTGTAGGACTTACAACAGTGTAGGACTTACAGCAGTTTGCAGATGTGCCTCCCACTTGTTAAGGGACCAAAGGTAATGGGACAATTGGCTTCTCAGCTGTTCCATGGCCAGGTGTGTGATATTCCCTCATTACCCCAATTACAATGTGCAGATAAAAGGCCCAGAGTTCATTTCAAGTGTGCTATTTGCATTTGGAATCTGTTGCTGTCAACTCTCAAGATGAGATCCAAAGAGCTGTCACTATCAGTGAAGCAAGCCATCATTAGGCTGAAGAAACAAAACAAACCCATCAGAGAGATAGCAAGAACATAGGCGTGGCCAAAACAACTGTTTGGAACATTCTCAAAAAGAAGGAACGCACCGGTGAGCTCAGCAACACCAAAAGACCCGGGAGACCACGGAAAACAACTGTGGTGGATGACTGAAGAATTCTTTCCCTGGTAAAGAAAACACCCTTCACAACAGTTGGCCAGATCAAGAACACTCTCCAGGAGGTAGGTGTATGTGTGTCAAAGTCAACAATCAAGAAAAGACTTCACCAGAGTGAATACAGAGGGTTCACCACAAGATGTAAACCATTGGTGAGCCTCAAAAACAGGAAGGCCAGATTAGAGTTTGCCAAACAACACCTAACAAAGCCTTCACAGTTCTCAAACAAGATCCTATGGACAGATGAGACCAAGATCAACTTGTACCAGAGTGATGGGAAGAGAAGGAAAGGAACTGCTCATGATTCTAAGCATACCACCTCATCAGTGAAGCATGGTGGTGGTAGTGTCATGGCGTGGGCATGTATGGCTGCCAATGGAACTGGTTCTCTTGTATTTCTTGATGATGTGACTGCTGACAAAAGCAGCAGGATGAATTCTGAAGTGTTTCGGGCAATATTATCTGCTCACATTCAGCCAAATGCCGCAGAACTCATTGGACGGCGCTTCATAGTGCAGATGGACAATGACCCAAAGCATACTGCAAAAGCAACCAAAGAGTTTTTGAAGGGACAGAAGTGGAATGTTATGCAATGGCCAAGTCAATCACCTGACCTGAATCCCATTGAGCATGCATTTCACTTGCTGAAGACAAAACTGAAGGGAAAATACCCCAAGAACAAGCAGGAACTGAAGACAGTTGCAGTAGAGGCCTGGCAGAGCATCACCAGGGATGAAACCCAGCGTCTGGCGATGTCTATGCGTTCCAGACTTCAGGCTGTGATTGACTGCAAAGGATTTGCAACCAAGTATTAAGAAGGGAAAGTTTGATTTATGATTATTATTCTGTTCCATTACCTTTGTTCCCTTAGCAAGTGGGAGGCACATCTGCAAACTGCTGTAAGTCCTACACCATTCACCTGACTTGGATGTACATACCCTCAGATTAAAGCTGACAGTCTGCAGTTAAAGCACATGGTGTTTGTTTCATTCCAACTCCATTGTGGTGGTGTATAGAGCCATAGATGTTAGAATTGTGTCGATGTTCCAATAATTCTGGACCTGACTGTATATTAATTAAGGCTGATGGGCATTGCATGATAAATGCCACCCAACAGCATGTAGAAATATTACACTGCATTTAATAGATCCAAAAGAAAAGCCCAGGTGAGCGACAATAATTTCCCTGCTGCAGCATATAAATAGTACAGGTTTCAGGGCAAGACTTATTCACGTGTCCCTTTTACCATGGTCCACATGGTCACCCTAATAATCAACCGCTTACATACTGTGAATAACCCCAGCATAAATGGTTTAAATTTAGGCAATATATTAGAATTAGGATATATGTGGATAAAGGATACTTATATATCATAATAGAGCCTACTGCAACAGCAGCGACTTTGAGGACCAGATCCATTACTGTGGTGTATGGGGCCAAGAGAACACCTGTGCTGCATTCCTTTCAATTGCCTGTTAATTTTGGACAACAACCGGTTTGTGTTATTTTGGAGTTAGCACCAGGGTTGAGAAGTAGATAAATATTTGTGATTAGCGTACGTCTAAAAATTAGAGCAGGCACCAAATGATCTGTTGGTTACAATAGCACAAGTGATCTCTAGCGCTCCCCATGTTACATAAAGGACGCGGAAAGTACAGTAAGCTCACAGCACGAATCGCAAATAGTCACGCGCCAAGTGATTTATCCCGTTTCAAGCGGGAGGCAAACGATCTGTTGATCAGGGGCTAGACTCCTTTTACTTGGCGTTAACGCAAAAACATGCTGACGTTAGGGTTAGCTCACACCAGGTAATAGTGCCCATATTATCTAAACTATGCAACATACAGACACCATTCAGACATATAGCAAGGTAAGAGCTAAGATGGTTATGGTGGAAAGAGGAAATGGTAAATTACACTGTCACTTTTGTCAACATGAGAGTAGAGCTGAGCCATTCTCTTGATTAAATAGAGTCTGAGATTGACGGATTTTTTTTATTTGAAGGAAAATAGAGGGATCTGGATTTTTTAATTGACGGCGCATCTAAGAACTTTGGAAGAGCAGGCCCAACAGGTTCGACATACGAACTACCTTTCCCAAGTACTGAAACATTCTGATAAATCTGTGATCATACATGAAGGTGAATATTGTATAAATCCCATTTTAAAATACTAATATTAATGTCTGGAAATCAGTAACACATGTGCTCCGTGTGATGATCCAGAGTCATCAATTTAAGTGTAGAACAGAATGACAAATGAAGCGCGAAGGCCTGGCCAAGTAATAAAATAAAACCGTGTCCCTTCAGATAACTTCAAAGGAAAAAACTAAAACAAAATTGTCCTCTTGAATTCTAATCATTTCTTTGACAAAAAGGTGATCGTGCTGCTGCAGAATCAAAGCTGTCTGGAAGGGAATTGAATGTGTATTCATTATAATATACAGTGACACTTTCAGGAATTCAATCATCTTTCATATAACCAACACATGTTTTTTTTTTCCTCTGTTTGCATTCAACCTAGGATTCAAGACTCATTCAAAACCAGGAAAACGTGATGAGAAAAATATAAAAAGCACTTTAAATAACGTGTCATACAGATGTGTAAATGGTTCTCTTTTGCAGGGAAATTTTCAATGTCACAGCAGGAAAATGTACAGTTTCAAATTATGTGGGTTAAATAAAAATGTAAGGTGGAGAGGGGAGGTTAGTGTTAATATAGAAATTAATTTGGATTTTATAGAAATTAAATGCTATTGCAATATAGAAGGCAGTATCTAATCAAAGAATGGAATATTGCAACGATATTAATTAGGCATGCACCGATACTAGTAACGGTATTGGTGCCGATATCGCCATAAGTACGAGTACTTTGTACTCGTGCTAATGCCCCGATACCGCCTCCGACACCAGGAAGACAGCGCTGGGCCGGCTTGCCGGTACCCACAGGGCTGGGGCAGCTGGCCGTACGCATTAAAAGCATTTGGCCAGCGTTCCCCTCCAGCTGGCTGCATCAACGAACGGCTGCCGGGCTGTGACGCTGCTTCAGCCGAGATCTAGCGAGAGTCGCGAGATCTCGTCACTGCCCTGTGACCGCTCAGTAACGGACCAGCAGGAGGGGGAACACTGGGCAAATGCTTTTAAATGCATCTGGCCAGCTTCCCCAGCATCTGTCTGAGGTCTATATACATGTATCTGAATGGGTATATCTGGTCTGAGTTCTGCAAGTATACATGTATCGGAGTGGATATGCACATATGATGTCTGAGTGGGTATACATATATATCTGATTTGAGGTGTATGGTCAGGGTGTGTGCGGCCTGTGGATTGGGTAAATGGGACATCTGGACATACATTTCAATATTAACATAAACGGGACAGGCTTTCAGCAAAATCCTAATTTATTGAACAGCGGTCACATGTTAAATAAAAGTATCAGTACTCTGTATCAGGGAGTACCTGAAAAAGTCTTGGTACTTGAACTTGGTCCTAAAAAAGTGGTATCAGTGCATCCCTAATATTAACAAATTAACACCCATCACCCAGTAAGGCATTACAGGAAAGTAAAGGTTCATTTTAAAGGAACAATACCACTAACATCAGCTGCATCTACATAGATTACTTGTGCCTATAAAAACACATGCTACTTTTTTTCTCCTGTTTCCATTTTGAGGATTTTCCCATGATGCAACATTTACCAAAATATCACTACAAGGTTGCAGGGGATCTTTTTTGTCTATACAACTCGAGAGAAGAAATGGCAGCTGAATGAGATCTGATGGTACCTCCTGGTGATGTTA
Organism: Leptobrachium leishanense; assembly: GCA_009667805.1. Classification (NCBI taxonomy): domain Eukaryota; kingdom Metazoa; phylum Chordata; class Amphibia; order Anura; family Megophryidae; genus Leptobrachium; species Leptobrachium leishanense. The sequence goes on along the minus strand of CM019067.1, from coordinate 173,380,986 downwards.
TTTACATACATTCCACACAATGCAAGTCAATAGATTGGGTTAGAAGTCCAGAAAACTGTAGAGTGCATTCTATGCCCAATACTACACAGTGAGGAGCAAGTGCTGTAAAGATACTGGGGGGAGGGGAGTGGTTTATAACACAAAAAATAACAAAATCACCTAGCGACACAGTAAAAGATTTTCTTAACTAAACACACATGAGAAACCCAAAGTAAATGTAAGACATCAGCAACATATAACAAAGAATAAAAGGACAATTCATGTTTTTGGTGGTAGTGGTCCTTTAATTCTTTGGTACAACTAATGGGTTTACTATGGATTTGATGCCATCTCCTGGTTGCCAGCAAAAAAACATAAAAATTATCAATAATAAAAAAATAAAAAAAAGAGACCCTTACTGTCTCTACTGCAGCCCCTTTGGAGGAGCCGCAGGCTTTTATCAGGAGTTCACCTTAAAGATTTCACACGTATTGCAGAGGGACAAATTATACACAAAACGCTCCCCCTCAATCGCTGTAGACACCAGGGCGCCGGCAGGCTCCAGGGATGGTACAGCCGCTGTGACGCTCTCCCGCGGAGCTCCCACTTATCAGCACCCCAGAACACAGCCATCACTCTCCTCTGACGAGTGGCCTGTTGTCTCCCGCCGTCAGCTGCGCCAATTAGGCGTCCAGGCCTGCTAGCACGACATCCACACCGTCAGGGGGGAGGGGGAGGAGAGGCACCTCACCGCCAGACCCCTCGCCCGCATCTGTTGCATCATCATCTCGATCGGCCCGGAGACGGAGGTCCTCCACCTCCACAGCCCACACCGGGACCCCTTTCAGTAATGACATCCTACGCAGGAACAGATATACAGCCAGTCAGGGCTCCAAGCCTCGAGGTAGGCTGCAAGATGGCCACTGGAGAAACCACTAGCCAGGAATCATCCGCTGAATCCCGAGTCTCTGGTCTGGAGAGGGAGACAAATGGGCTCCAGACAAAGCTCCCCAGCCCAGATGGCCAGCCTCAGGGGACCCCAAATAAAGAGAAATGGCGGAGAATTGCAGCTGGAAAAAAACCTTAACAAGGCTCCAGACAGCAGAGTTCTGCCAGAAAACATCCACTCCCTTCCGCAGCCGGACAGTTTATTTTTATCCGATGAATCAATTAAATTAAATAAATCTGCCAACTAATCGATTATGCAAATAATCGTTAGTTGCAGCCCTGCGATAAATAATAATAAATATATCAACACTGCCTGCAAACTTTACCTGTCCATCAAGCAAGTGATTGTCCTTTTTGAGGACAACTGTAGGTACCAAACCGACTGCCTCAGTTTGGAGTCATTTGGCAATATCTTAAGACACACAATCCCATGCACAAACCGGTTTCATTTGATCCACATACAGTCTGCATCAGCGATCCCACGTCAAAGAATACATCAATAAGGGCACTGAAACATGCCTCACACCTAATGGCTTTGGAAATTGCCCAGAACACACCAGCATCTGACACAGACTCCCAGTGACCACTGCTGCTTGCCTATATTAGAGCAATTAGTGGCACAATACTTAAATTCAAATGATGCATTCGACATTACTGGATGCCTCATGAACAGATTATAACAGCACCAGCATTTATTTTACACAATACAAAACGAGAAGAATGTGTAGCGCTGATCGAATATGCAAGGAAAAATCGCTCAAACACTCAGAATGGTCCTTGTTGCTCAACCATCAACATAAAGATACAAAACAGAGGGGTAGTGTAGAGATAACAATGTCCTTCTTGAGATGTGATGAGTTTCAAGACTTTTCGTGGTCCTCTTCAGAATATCCCTCAAATGAGAATACAAAGAAAAGGAGACATCATAGTGCGACGCATATATCACTTGTATAGCGAGGGTAAATAAATCTCACTCACATAAGGTGGAACCCTCCTGGTTCTGGGTCAATCATTTTTAGGGTCGTTCACTGGCCACCCAAATGCCCCTTCTGGAATGGATCAGGTCTTCTAGCGAGGATAGATATTTCAGATGTCCGGGAGGTTACTGGATCCAAGAATCTGCTCAGAGGAGCCAATAATAACTCCAAAAGATGTTTGTAGGGTAAATGAAAACAATTAAAAATTGCTTTTAAATGAATAAAAATATTTAATAACAAATAAAAACAAAACAATTAGCCAGGACACATTTCGCCAAGATAGATAATGTATCAAAAGGCTTCCTCAGCTGGCTGCTGTTTAAAACTGATCATATACTGGTTTAAATAGCCATATTCATTTACCCTTAGCCAATCCCCTTACACTTTTTGGCAGGAAAATCGGTATATCCAATGAGAGTGAGAATTTCTTTTTCTTCTACCCAATCCAAATTCAGTATTTGAAAGCATAGAAGAAAGTAATGAAGATTACCTCCATTGAGGGTGTTATTGATATTAAACATCCTAATCAATATAAGAGTGCCCCTCTAAAGATGGTACACTCCCATGCATTTGGATCTTTATACCCCAAAAAGCAACAAAAACGAACGTTTTAAAAACCTTTTCTTCATACTCCTTCCCCCCCGTGAATCGAAAGTGCGCGCATGCGCAGTAGACTCGAGGCGGAGGATGGATCCCGTCCAGAGAACCTAGACCAGAAATGAAAACAATACCGCCAAATTGGGGGTCGCACACAGGCCTTAGGCAAAGTACCAACATGTGGGGGGCGTGGCTGGCTCTGCAAGGGAGAAGACGTGCCTGGGGAGAGCTCTGCTCAATTTGCTTGTTACTGGGGGTTTTAAGCTGGTGTCTCTCCCCAAATTACCCACTACTGAGGTCCCTGCACTGCTGGCCACAACGGGACAAGCTCCGGGGCCGTTTTTACCCCCCCTCCGGAGCACAGCTGAGAAGTTGCCGCAACTCCCCGGCAGGTCAGAGTACCCGTCGGCCATCTTGAGGCCTACAAGTCTGCTCCGGGACGATCGCTTCTCCTAATCTCCCCTGCAGAGAGCCTAATCTGGAAGGTCAGTGGTTGTAGGAATGGAGGGCCCCCATTTTCCGGCTGTACTGGCTGTCCCCTCGGAGATGATTTTGGGGGAAGGAGTGAGGTGGTGCAGTCTGGAGCGGACCCCCCCTGCCAGGGGCATGGAGGCTGCATTCGCGGCCCTCGAGGCCTGCCTGGAGCAGCTGCCAGGGGGAGAAGATAGCCCGATTTCTCGGGCCTCGTGGGGGCGTCTGATGGCCGCGTGGAAGACGGGCCGGGTGGAAGCGGACCTAGCAGAGGACGACGCGTGGGAGTCTACGTCTGTCGCCGACGAGGAGGAAGCTGCCCACCACTTGCAGAGTGATGGAGACGGGCTGGGGTGTGCTGAGTTGGAGGATGAGCTGACTTTTGTGGACCCTCGTCAGATGCATGCTGAGGAAGATCTCCCACGGCCGGCAGTAAAAATAAAACGGATGCGTTCCCCGACACTGCGTATGAACCGGCCCCGAGCGTTTGGCAAAGGAGACCACGGAGCAGCTCGGTTTCCGATGTGGCTAGGAGGTCGCACCTGTGGTCTCGGTCTTATTATTATGGTTGTATGCCTCAGCCTCTTGTGTGTTATGCTGCCTGTCCAGCGGTTGCGGCCGCATCTTGATACGGGCTGAAAGGGACTATTGAACCATGTTTCCGCTTTTCTGCGGCAACCCCTTGCTGTGCTCTTTCTGAGAGATCCCCATATTCCCCCCCGCTGCTTTCTACTTTTGCTGACATTTTGCCCTCCCCCTTGAATACCTGCCATACTTAGCTGACTTTTTGCTTTTTCTCTTTCATATGCTGTTTTTTTTTTTTCCTCCTATGCGGCCTACTCGCTGGACACAGGCTGAGGAGTTTGGGGTGCTATGTGTTTTTGCTGACCTGCCTGTTGCTGACCCATGCTTTCCTGAGATGACACCCCCATGCAGAGATTTTCCCCATTTTTATGCTGATTTATGCTGGCTACAAGCTGACAATATTATTATTTTTTTTTTTTATATTTTTATGACCCTCTCACCTCTAGTATACGCCTTGAGGACTCTTTTTGATTCATGCATGTGTTTTTCCCCTATTGTTCCCCCCCTTATTTTTTCCCTTTTACCCCCACACTCTTTGCATTGTTGGTTGAGGACTCTTTGAATATTATTTTCTGATGCTTAGTTCTTGCTACCTGACTCTAATATTTCTCTATGTGACTTATCAGAAGTTTTGTTGCTTCTCTATAGATGAGACCCCCCATCTGGGGATGTTTTTTGCTGTCCTATTGTTACTCTTTGATGACTTTATAGATGTCCATATATTGTTTTTCTTTATGCTGAGTTATTACAGATGACTATGTGCGGCCCTGACTTTACGTTTATTTGTATGATGACATATTTCAAAATAAAAAAAATTTGAATTAAAAAAATAAAAAAAAAAAAGTACCCACATGTGTACACCCCCAAAAAAACGGGTGCTGATATGTACGCACGAACGTGGTGAAAACCTTCTCTTCATACTCCTTCCCCGCCGCGAATCAAAAGTGCGCGCATGCGCAGTGGACTCGAGGCGGAGGAAGGATCCCGTCCAGAGAATTTAGACCAGAAATGGAAAGAACACCGCCGAATTGGGGGTCGCCCACAGGCTTTAGACAAGGCACCCACATGCGCACACCCCCAACACTCCGGTGCTGACAGGCGGGATTTATAAAGCGTAATGCAGGGGATAGCTGAACTCCACCCCCTGCAGAACGCGCATATGTATTAATCTCAAAGTAGGAGGAGGACGACTCATCCGCTAGAAGCTGAAAGAAGCCCCCAGATAAGGGGCTACAAGCCAAAGATGCACAACAAACACCGAACATATGTGCTACCAAAAGACTCGCACTCATAGCTCTATACAAATGTGCACCAAATCTCTGCAGATTACAGAAAGAATACGGGTAGAATGAAACATAGCTCCACCCGCACAAATGATCACTAAAAAGTACATACATGAGAAGTCCCAATTTGGACCATCAATATATCCACCATGCTAAAAAATAGTGTCAGACCATCTATGAACATGGATAGATCTATATATATATATATACCCTGCATGAAATAGTGGTGCATGTAGGAATTTACAGGAAATGGCACAGCTCAAAATCGCCATTTAGACCTGAGGGAATCAATGTGTTTAAAGTGTAAATCCACCTCATTTCCATACAGTGAATTTTTTTATTGAAATGCCCTCCTCTCCAATGTGGGATGACTTTTTGTATGGCAATGAAACACATACCCTCTGGAGATTGTCCATGTACATTTTTGAAGTGAGCTGAGACTGAATGAGTAGTTAGACCCCTCGAAATGTTATAGATGTGCTCCCTAATTCTAGTGGTTAGTGGCCTTTTTGTGTGGCCCACATAATGTAGGCCACAAGGACATGTAAGTTTCTAAATAACATTTTTTGTCCTACAGGTAATGACCCCCCTAATCTTATATGTATTACCATTACAAGTAAAATCGGAAGTAGTTACCTTATTTAGTTTCAAATTGGTACATGCTGGACATGACCCACAATGGTAGAAGCCTTCTTTCAGATTGAATAAATTACCGTTTATCTGTGAATTTTTATGGCTTTTAACCAAAACTTTTTTTATATTTGTGGCTCCCCTATTGACCAATTTAGGTGTATCTCCAATAAGGTCTTTCAATAATGGGTCACGTTTAAGCAGGGGCCAATTTTTCCTAATGATATGGTGAATTTCTTTCGTATGTATATTATTGGCTAAGAGGTGTCCCTAAAGGACAATTCAAGAGAATAAAGCGTAACTGCACAGAAGATGCCCAATACATACAGCAGGCTAACAAATTAAAGTTGGATTTTGTGGCCAAGGGATATAGGGAGGAAATCCTAGATTCCACAATTGAGGAGATTAAGGTACTAGATAGGAAGGCGATTCTACAGTATAAACCTATTGAGATGGGGAAGAATAACGCCATTATGTTCATTTCGGATTATAATATACATACGAAAGAAATTCACCATATCATTAGGAAAAATTGGCCCCTGCTTAAACGTGACCCATTATTGAAAGACCTTATTGGAGATACACCTAAATTGGTCAATAGGGGAGCCACAAATATAAAAAAAGTTTTGGTTAAAAGCCATAAAAATCCACAGATAAACGGTAATTTATTCAATCTGAAAGAAGGCTTCTACCGTTGTGGGTCATGTCCAGCATGTACCAATTTGAAACTAAATAAGGTAACTACTTCCGATTTTACTTGTAATGGTAATACATATAAGATTAGGGGGGTCATTACCTGTAGGACAAAAAATGTTATTTAGAAACTTACATGTCCTTGTGGCCTACATTATGTGGGCCACACAAAAAGGCCACTAACCACTAGAATTAGGGAGCACATCTATAACATTTCGAGGGGTCTAACTACTCATTCAGTCTCAGCTCACTTCAAAAATGTACATGGACAATCTCCAGAGGGTATGTGTTTCATTGCCATACAAAAAGTCATCCCACATTGGAGAGGAGGGGATTTCAATAAAAAAATTCACTGTATGGAAATGAGGTGGATTTACACTTTAAACACATTGATTCCCTCAGGTCTAAATGGTGATTTTGAGCTGTGCCATTTCCTGTAAATTCCTACATGCACCACTATTTCATGCAGGGTATATATATATAGATCTATCCATGTTCATAGATGGTCTGACACTATTTTTTAGCATGGTGAATATATTGATGGTCCAAATTGGGACTTCTCATGTATGTACTTTTTAGTGATCATTTGTGCGGGTGGAGCTATGTTTCATTCTACCCGTATTCTTTCTGTAATCTGCAGAGATTTGGTGCACATTTGTATAGAGCTATGTGTGCGAGTCTTTTGGTAGCACATATGTTCGGTGTTTGTTGTCCATCTTTGGCTTGTAGCCCCTTATCTGGGGGCTTCTTTCAGCTTGTAGGGGATGAGTCGTCCTCGTACTTTGAGATTAATACATATGCGCGTTCTGCAGGGGGTGGAGTTCAGTTATCCCCTGCATTACGCATTATAAGTCCCGCCTGTCAGCACCGGAGTGTTGGGGGTGTGTGCATGTGGCTGCCTTGTCTAAAGCCTGTGGGCGACCCCCAATTCGGCGGTGTTTTTTCCATTTCTGGTCTAAGTTCTCTGGATGGGATCCTTCCTCCGCCTCGAGTCTACTGCGCATGCGCGCACTATTGATTCGCGGCGGGGAAGGAGTATGAAGAGAAGGTTTTCACCACGGTCGTGCGCACATATCAGCACCCGTTTTTTTGGGGGTGTACACATGTGGGTACTTTGCCTAAGGCCTGTGTGCGACCCCCAATTTGGCAGTGTTTTCATTTCTGGTCTAGGTTCTCTCGACGGGATCCTTCCTCCGCCTCGAGTCTACTGCGCATGCGCGCACTTTCGATTCACGGCGGGGAAGGAGTATGAAGAAAAGGTTTTTAAAACGTTCGTTTTTGTTGCTTTTTGGGGTATAAAGATCCAAATGCATGGGAGTGTACCATCTTTAGAGGGGCACTCTTATATTGATTAGGATGTTTAATATCAATAACACCCTCAATGGAGGTAATCTTCATTACTTTCTTCTATGCTTTCAAATACTGAATTTGGATTGGGTAGAAGAAAAAGAAAGTCTCACTCTCATTGGATATACCGATTTTCCCGCCAAAAAGTGTAAGGGGGTTGGCGAAGGGTAAATGAATGTGGCTATTTAAACCAGTATATGATCAGTTTTAAACAGCAGCCAGCTGAGGAAGCCTTTTGATACATTATCTATCTTGGCGAAATGTGTCCTGGCTAATTGTTTTGTTTTTATTTGTTATTAAATATTTTTATTCATTTAAAAGCAATTTTTAATTGTTTTCATTTACCCTACAAACATCTTTTGGAGTTATTATTGGCTCCTCTGAGCAGATTCTTGGATCCAGTAACCTCCCGGACATCTGAAATATCTCTCCTCGCTAGGAGACCTGATCCATTCCAGAAGGGGCATTTGGGTGGCCAGTGAACGACCCTAAAAACGATTGACCCAGAACCAGGAGGGTTCCACCTTATGTGAGTGAGATTTATTTACCCTCGCTATACAAGTGATATATGCGTCGCACTATGATGTCTCCTTTTCTTTGTATTCTCATTTGAGGGATATTCTGAAGAGGATCATGAAAAGTCTTGAAACTCATCACATCTCAAGAAAGACATTGTTATCGCTACACTACCCCTCTGTTTTGTACCAGCATTTATTTACTTGACCTCCAAACTCAACTGGTGCTTGCCAAAGGGTATAAAAAGCCGACCAAGAGAGCACTGCAATATTACTAGGAAAACCATCAAAGTGTCATGATATGTCAAATAATTTACCTTCTTCTGTTACAGTGAACATGCTCTCTTTAAGTTTTATTGAGTCTTCTTCATCCTCCATTCTGGAAGGCTCTGCTGTAGACTTGGCAAATATCTTCCAGATACGGATAAGGCAGTCTTGGGCACAACTAGCCAGGAACAGATTTCCACCTGAGGGTAAAAAAAAAGGATATTGCATACTACACAATGCTAAATTTCATATAATAAAGTGGTCCTTTACAGACATTAGAATTAAACTTAATGGGGATTTTAATTACAGTCTTCTAAAACTATATTTTACATAAGCTTTAATTGCAAGGAAGGAAAAATGGAGCAGAATGTTAGGTTTAACCCTAATCCTAGAAATCAATTCAGGAGCAATTCAAAATTTTAGACTGTAGCTTTACTTTTAAACCTCAAAATTGGACACGAATCCGAGTGTCTTTTAGAACAACGCAACTTTGATTTGGTTTCTTTTTTAACACTATTTTTTTTATCAATGTCTTTCCTACAGGATGCCACTGTCATGCCGTTAAATTGCTTTCAAGGAGAGCATACAATGCTGGCAGCTGGTTCCTAGCAGTGCCTTCTCTATGACATGTAAGCAGCACCATAAAATATGTATTCCACATATCTACAGATCGGATAAGCATGTAACTAAAGCTAGTATTTATAAACACTTATACTTCCTATCTTAAACTGTATAGGACATGCGAGGGTGAAGTACAGTGGAGGCGCTAATGAAGTGCGTATATTCACGTAGTGCAGCCGACAGGGATTATAACACAAAACCGCGACAGAAATGTGCAAAGTACAATAGAGCAGAAGGGAAGGGGATCCTAGTGGCGCAGTCTCTTATAAGAGTGATCTATATATGATGTTCCTATTAATCCAATATGTGTACGGTCAAAATGACCACTGAGATGTTGCTTACAAAATAAAGGTGTGCGCAGTGGTTGCGATGTGCAAGATGAGACAGTAGATGTCCTATTCTATACAATGGTATACAACCTAATAACTGCACGGTCGAAATGACCACTAAGGTGCTGTTCACAAATAAGAGGGCTGTGTGTAATAGTAACAATGTGCAAGATGGGACAATCAATATCCTGTTCTATTGGAATGTCCTCATATGATCAAAAAAAGCAAGAAAATGCATAAAAGTGCATATAAAGTGCAAATGCAAAAATAAAAATAAAAGGAAGAGTGCATATATAAGTGCATGCGGAAAAGGTCTCTTTTTGTATCTGAGACAATCGAGTAAGCGTTAAGAAGAAAGACGAGGGTCACCTCAGAATAACTTTAAAGAAGGGCAGAGGCCACCCTCAATTAGGCCCAAGGCACTTCACACCAGAGGCGGTACGAGAGGCTCTATACTAGACATGTGCATTCGTTTTAGTACTAAAACGATTTAGTCCGAATTTTGGGATAATTTAGTTTTAGTATGACTCAAGAGAAACGAAACTGCTCAGTACAAAAAACGAAAGAAACTAAAATAAAATGCATTAAATTTTAGTTTCAGTCCTATTGGTGATATTATATTGATGAGTGAAGGAGACCAGCAATGAAGAGCGCAACATCGCAACATCCGAAGTTCTGCACCTCCACATGCCAATGCAGGAGGATGTTCTATACAGAGAGGGACATTAATTCAGGAGGATGTTCTATATATTATACAGAGAGGGGTATTAATTAATGCAGGTGGATGTTGTATACATTATACAGAGAGGGGTATTAATTAATGCAGGAGATGTTCTAAAACATTAAACAGAGAGGAGCCTTTTTTTTAGCCCTTTAAATCCAGTGGCTGTGAGCGCTGAGATCGGCTGCTTGTTACATTATCTCTCAGAAACAATGTATCAGGCTCAGCTGTTAAGTAACTGACTGCTGCTCATCACAGCGCTCAGAGTTTCAGTAAAACAAGGAAACAATATTGTTCTAACGTCTTTATATATAAAAAATTATTTACTAGTTTTTACTGAAACTCTGAGCGCTGTGATGAGCAGCAGTCAGTTACTGTAACAGCTTTGCCTGACACTGGGCAGTATTACAATGTTGGAGCTAACTTAACCAGAGCTGTTGTAACTGAAAACCTCCATAGGCTATAATAGCTCTCGGAAGTTTACAACAGCTCTGTTAAGTTAGCACCAGCTATATAATATGGCCCACATTGTGCTGAGAGTGAGAGATACTGTAACAAGCAGCGATCTCAGCCCTCTGAGGAGCCAGTACAATTGTAATTGTATCCACTGGTTTTCGGATGAATGAAATTAGTTTTCATACTAAAGAACTGAAAACGAATTTCTTTAGCAACTAAATAAATTGCATTTTAGTACTAATGCATTAGTTCAAAACGAAATTTTGTGCTGTGCACATGTCTACTCTATACACTGTAAGTGTCCCCTTGTCATTGGGCACCTAGACCCTTTTCCAATCAATATTGCACGATTTTCTATTTTTGTTTCCACTTTACCCCTCTCCTCCTCCTTCCCATTTTTTGGGAACTGGGAGTCTGTATAGGACCTAGGTGAGGACAGTACTTCAGGACTTCACTCAAAAACCTCTCGACTACCTCAGTAAAGACCCCACCGGACTATCTTTGTCTTCATCGTATAGCAGACGGTCTGAATTATTTCCTCTTTTTTCACAAACGAACTGGGAAACGTGCTTTTTGTAGAGACCTTTTCCGCATGCACTTATATATGCACTCTTCCTTTATTTTTATTTTTGCATTTGCACTTTATATGCACTTTTATGCATTTTATGCTTTTTTTGATCATATGAGGACATTCCAATAGAACAGGATATTGATTGTCCCATCTTGCACATTGTTACTATTACACACAGCCCTCTTATTTGTGAACAGCACCTTAGTGGTCATTTCGACCGTGCAGTTATTAGGTTGTATACCATTGTATAGAATAGGACATCTACTGTCTCATCTTGCACATCGCAACCACTGCGCACACCTTTATTTTGTAAGCAACATCTCAGTGGTCATTTTGACCGTACACATATTGGATTAATAGGAACATCATATATAGATCACTCTTATAAGAGACTGCGCCACTAGGATCCCCTTCCCTTCTGCTGTATAGGACATGCGGCTATTGATGGTTAATGTGCACATCTTCAAAAACACAAAACACAGGGTATAACAACGGGACTACACAAAGCACCAAAAGTTAAAACACAACTCTGCACCCAGTGAAAATACTTATGCGTCAGGAAAGTAATAGTGCCCTAAGACGGGGGACGCCAAGGAGAAAAACCTGCGCCTGCAGGTTTCTCCGTAGCATCCCCGTTTAGCATGATATTATGGGGCAGGCGCTAATCCAGCAGCCTGCACCGTAACACAGAGCTAAACTAAGAGATGCTCAAGGCAGCACTAAGCATCGCCATGAGCATCCCCTCCATAGCACTCCATTGAGGCTTCCGCTGCCGCCCACATGACCTGCAAGATCTCGCCTCACGAGATCCAGCAGGTCGGCAGAGTGATTCGCAGACGGAGACTGGGGGACTTTCCCCCCTTAGTCTCCCCCTGCTCCCTGCGGCAAGAAGAAACAGATCATGCTGCCGTTCTCGCTGCAGGATGGGAGGGGAGTATGTGATTTTTTTGGGGGGGGCTTCAGCTGGTCCTAACTGATTCCGCGGAAGCGAAATCAGTTAGCATCAGGTCCTAGCTGTGGTTAACTTTCGAGTTAACTGCAGCAGGATGGTAACGCTAATTAACACTCTGCGCTCCCCACATTAAGCATAGGGAGCACAAAGTACAAGAAACTTGCGCTGAAAAGCTTAAGATCCGAATCGCTAATGGGTTTTTTAACCCTGTAGCGCTCAGAACATTATATGGTCCGCCCGCGCTAGGGCACCCAAAGCTAATGTTAACACTCACACAGGTGGGCGCTAACATCAGCGTTAGGAACGTAATATAGCCCTTATAGTCTGTATTTATCTGTAGGGCTGAAACAACTAATCGATTAAAATCGACAACTAATCGATTTGTGTACAGGACACACTGTTCTAGAGTCATACTGAGTTAAACATTAATACCTCAGTCTCTGCTTCGGAGCTGATTGCAGAAGACGTGCCGATGTTTTATGCTGTATGAATTTGTTCTAGGGTTATGTCAGATATAACCAGGTTGTTTTTATTCTGTTTACAACAGTAGCAGTGTTATAGCACAAACCCTGGGATACTGCTACTAGGTATGGGTGTTGTATCACTGGTGTTTTATCCTTACTTGAAGCTTGAGTCCTGTGCCATCACCCCGCCACCCCCACTTTTGGTCTGGATCTGCCATTCTCTCACAGTGGTCCAATCCGTTCCCATAAAATCCCTCCCCACACTCCGGTCCAGTCTGTTGTCCAAACCCACTTCCTCGCACACTCGGGTCAAGTCCCTTGCCCAAACTCACGCCCTTCCACACCTCAGGACCCTAGTCCCGCTCAGGTTGTTCATGAAATTATTTTAAAAGGGACACTAATAAGCTAAAGTGGTCAGGGTGTTTATAGTGGTCAGGAAGCGTGCAGTGGCCCCTCCTTCTCACCCTGCTTTTTGTGCTGACAGCATCATGTCTATCAGAGCGCTTGTAGCAGCGTTCTATTTGTTCTATTGGGGAGGAAGCAGACATGGGCTTGAGCACTGCACGCAACATTAATCCATCATTCCGGCCAGGTGATCATATACTTTATGTGTGAAACGTACATCTACATATGTACGTATGAAAGTTACCTACACAACGCCAATTGCTAAAAAAATAAAAATTGAAGGGCTTGCCTGGAGGTTTCCACCATGCATTTCCCTACTTTTGACTTAAAAAATCCACAGACAGGCAGGCTATTGTTTCTCCTTTGTAAGTAATACCATCATGAATAAAATGTACACCACCAATCCAAGGCATTTGAAAATAAAAACCAGCAGTTTGCAGCTTGCGCAGTACACAAAAGCAAAAATGTACAATGAACTCAAAGTGATGTTTGAGGAGTTTTTTTCATTGATCTATTTCTATTATTTTAATTGGACCACCAGCCATATCAAGTAACCAAATGATCTATAGGTGAGGTTTGGAAACACAAATCGTAATAAGCTAGCATTTCTGCAGAGCACATTTCAATGGATTGCGGCAGTAAGTCGATAGAAAGCCAGCTGAAAGAAAAATCACTCAAGTGTGCCTAGACCTGGCAGCTTGTTTAAGAGGTGCAGCAGTAAAGCCAAGTGCATTAGTAGATATTTTACATTAATTTGATGAGTTCAGAAAACAAATGCTGCAGAAAAAAAGTAGCATATAAAGTAAAAACACAGTTACAGTCTAACATAAGGGACACTACAAGCAGCATAGCAACCAAAGCTTCCAGCATTAGTTATCGTGCAAAGCATTCCTTTAATGAAATCCGTAATTACAATTTAAAAAAAATTGAAAAGGGTATTTCCACCCTATATAGATTCACTCTTCCTCAATCGAATGTGGTTTGTGTACATTTATACATATTGTATCATCATGACCAAAACTGCTGTGTGGTGCTGAAACAGAAAATAAATATAAAAGGGTCATTCACAAAATGCCGTTGTTGCAAATACCAACTAAAATCACCAGTCTGAAAGCACAAACGCTGGCATCTCACAAAACTAAAATCCAAAGAACAACAGAAGTTTCACAGATTTTGTTGCTGCAGTTTAGATTTTAATTTTGTGAAATGCCAGCCTTTGCAACAGCGTTGTATTTCGTCTTGGTTTACAACACCAGTGCTTTGTGAACAACTCCTTTAGTCTGCTTTTCAAAGTTAAACAATGGGGAGTCCAGGACATATTGACAAGCAGTAGTCCGTTTCAATATTTTCAGAAGGCTCCTTGAAAACTGAAAATACTCAGGGCTTCCAATGTGAGACAACCCCCCCACCCCCAATTCTTTAAACAATTAAAATCACAGGATAATCAGACATTGGGTTTGCAATACCTTTTCACGTTTTGCTATGTTGTACTAATAAGCAGCTTTTACGTTTACGGAACATTTTAACCAAAAAGATGCAAGAATGCAAAAACTAACAACTATGGAAAAATCAGAACATTAGGTCAATATATGATCTACGTGTAATGTAAAGAGCTAATCTGCATAGAAGAAAGAAAAATGCTGCTGGACATAAAATAAAAATTATACAAAATTTTCTGTGGTAATTACACCAAGACCACCTACCACTAATGGCCCATTCCACACCTCTCAACCAATCTTCATGTCCATGAAGTACATGTGTCTTCTGAAACTAGAAGCAAAGCACACGCATGAGTGACATTTGACTACATCTGCCAACAGAGAATGTTATACATAAAATATATCACTATTGCTTGAAGACAACTTTATATATGGCATTACCAAGCAAACACACCCAATAAAGCAAAAGACACTGCCATCAGGAAGCTAATGGTGACCAGTCACGTTGTTCCTTGGGAAGCGGAAGCACAATTTCCTAAATGCATATGTATACATTTTGGTTATATACCACATAAAGGATATTCCACGCCACCCCACAACTTCCTTCACAGATAATTGCTTGTCAGAGTCCCTTAGTCTTTGAATCCCTGGGCAATTGCAATGAGAACTCTTATTCCAACTGCTCTGTTAAGCTACTGGCTTCAGTCCCTATTCCAGCTGAGCCACAAGCTTTGTTTGCAACAGGTTATTGTAAATTATAGGGAGGCATCAATGTGTCGATACAGGGCATTTGTACAAGCACTCATATGCATTACCTCAATATTATTACCAATATTGGAAGCCAGCACTCGTCTGGCTTTCCAGGCAGTATCCCAGGGCTGGGGCTGGCTGGCAGATTGCTTTTATAGGTATTCAGGTATGGGCAAGTTATATTGCAGCTACGCCAGGACCTCCTGCCGCGCTACCGCAAGATCTTAGAGCCTTGTAAGATCTTGCGAGAGTGCGGTGGCAGGTCCGGGAGTTGCATTAATGGGTTACTGGAACGTGGCTACTCAAGGAACCTGGCAGAATACAATTGGAGTATTCTGCCAACTGGCCCCATTGTGAGTGTCTGAGGTCGGTGTGCAAGTGTTGTGTGTGTGCCTGAGGCCCGATATGCATAGATTGGGTGGGAAGTTTCATAGCTCTAAAGATAAATTGGAAAAATTCAATTTTAACATTTTCATATACAGGGTAAGCACCCCTTTACACTGAATGCTCTGAACCATGAGCATAGCAGATTCTTCCAGATTTTGGAATCTGAGATTCCAAAGTTAGAGGGGATGGGGAACAAAGTAGGAGAGCCACAATCCACTACACGCTGCAGCACAAGCATGTATATGTGCTAGGAGATGCTGAGCAGCCCTTCCAAAAGGGTGAGTTTTGCAAATGTGTGGGACCCAGGTACACCCATCTACGGTCTGGAGAAGCGGTCTTCCTGGAAATATTGCAGCCAAAAAGCTATACCTCCGATGTGGAAACAAGGCTATGCGACTCAACTATGCAAGAAACCCTAGGAACTGGGATGCAGATAAATGGCAGCAGGTGCTATGAACTGAGGAGTCAAAATTTTAAATATTTGGCTATAGATGGAGGTAGTTTGGTCAACGAAGAGCTGGAGAGTGATACAATAATGAGTATCTGCAAGCAACAGTGATGCATGGTGGAGGTTCCTTGCAAGTTTGAGGCTGCATTTCTGCAAATGGAGGTGGAGATTTGGTCAGGATTAATGGTGTCCTCAATGCTGAGAAATACAGGCAGATACTTATCCATCATGCAATACCATCAGGGATACATGATTGGCCCCAAATTTATTCTTCAGCAGGACATTGACTTCAAACATACAGCCAATGACTTTAAAAACTATCTTCAGTGTAGAGAAGAACAAGGAGTCCTGGAAGGGATGGTTGACTCCCACAGAGCCCTCATCTCAACATCGAATCTATCTGGGATTACATGAAGAGACAGGGATTTGAGGCAGGCTACATCCACTGAAGATGTTTGAACAACTTAACTGTTGAGTTTGTTCAAAAAATGTGTGCAAGTGTACCTAAAAGAACTGATGCCGTTTTGTAGACAAAGGGCGGTCACACAAAATATCAATTTGATTTGGATTGGTCTTCTGGTCATTTACTTTGCATTTTGTCAATTTATAAAAATAAACCATTTACACTTCTATTTTTGAAAGCATTCTTAATTTGCAGCATTTTTTTCACACCTGCCTAAAATGTACGCACAGTGTTGTAAAGAACAAATTTTTAAGTTAAATAAAAAAAATATGCATACATAACACATTTCTCATTGGCACTTAATTATAGCAGCAGCAGTGAAAAGCTGGATTTTGAAAAGGATAGAAAAAAAACAAACAAACACAAATGGAACATCATTCAGGTTTACACTTTTGCCACATAAAAATGTTTTTCCATTTACAGAACTGCAGTTTTCCTTGTATTCAGTCTAAGGCTCACAGCCAACATAGCAACTGAAATAATAGAAAAAGAAAATTTTCACCTGTTATGGTAGAAGACAAAAAGACCAAATTAAGTATGTCCTAATTACCAAAAGCTTGAGTAGGCGGAATTTAAATGAGAATTGTTTTGTATGATGACTGTCTGGGGGGTACTGATGTAGTTATCCTACAAGTCAGGAATGACAGCAGAAGGCTATACATCAACGCAGATGACAAATAATGCAAATTTCATCAAGTAAATGACTGTCAATGGAGAAGGGAATAATTACCTGCCTGTTCTGTTGTACATACAAATGAATCCGACTGTCATCTCCACCACAAGCTAAAATAGGCACTGTAAAGCAAATAAAACAAACCACGTAAGCAGAGGTCTATAACGGAGGCATAAAGATAAAAAGAAATTAACGTTCTTCATACAAGTTGTGAATAGAGAGAAAACACTATTGGGCTTTTGTATCAATATACAGATTGGAAAAACAATAGATCAGTGTATATAATATATATTTATTTATTTACAAGGGTTGTCTTGGAGGACACCACAACCCTTGTAAGTACCGGATTTGCCCTACGGGTTCAAGCATCCACTGCAACAGGTCATGCCTAGCGCCTAGCTGACGAGGGTCCAAAAAACCCAAAACAGCGCTGTCCTAAAAGTGCCTTTGACCAGTTGCATAAACCTGATCTCTGCTAAAAAAAAGCCATCTAGTATGGCATGGCATTGATTTAAGGGTTCTGTGTAAAAACAGACCCAGGATGCATAGAGACAGATGTCATTTGCATGTCCTACCCAGAATTCCTTGCTGCATATAGGGAATGTAGCACAGGAGCTTTGGGATGCAGTTCTTTGAATTGCTGTGATGTGCAAATGGCTTCTGCAATAATAAACATATATATATATATATATATATATACACATCCATCCATCCATCCACCGGCACACTTTTTTTTTTTTTTTTTTTTTTTTCGAGAAAGGATTTTACCAGGAAGGATACATTGGGATTTCTCTCGATTTCAAATATGTCCTGGGTGGCGAGTATGTACCATTAGGTGTCTTGCCCAAGGACACTTACTGGAGGGGTGCTCTTGCACCTCAGACGCACACTCATTTTGTAGAATCAATTTCTAGATTTTAAGAAGTTGCAATATTTTACATTATAATTCAATTTTACTGTATGGCAGTATAAAAGTACAAATATCAATGACTGAAAGGGTTAATGCACCTACCCCCTTTTTATGAGAATGTAGAAGTTGGCGGGAATTTCAAGTAGGCTTGGCCAAGTTAAAAATGCAGACTTCTATGCAAAGCTTGGCCACAGTTCAAAAAGATATGTCCCTGTAACTCTATTGGCTAGTTAAGTTTCATTTACTGGATTTTACCTCATTTCTGGGAATTCTTTGATGTTATCCTTGTTACATATGCAGAAGTGTCTTGTATGTGATTTCCACTCTAGAACGATGCATGTTTTATCTCGAATATAATATCAGGTGTAAATGAAGGCATTGCAGGAAGATTTTACTTAATTATTTCGCTTGTTTTTATGTATCTCGATTTGGCCATATTTACAAAGTTAGTAGATGGAGTTTTTATTTTACTGGAAATGTTTTGTTTAATGATCAATAAACAAGAACAGGAGTGTATAGCACTATATTTTGGTGTTAAATTGTTGAGGGCGCACGTTGGCTGGTCTTCGGGCCAGAGTTGCTTATATACTTTTTCTGTAATGAATGGAGACAAATTTGTGACCCTGTGGGTTATATATATAAAAAAAAGGATGCATGTGGTCCATGACCGCGAGTGGGGATTGGGTTTTGATTTTTGAGTTGACCTCCGGCCTCCTTGGGAATTAATTAACATATAGTATCTGTGTTTCCTCTTGCACTATCAACATGCTTGTATTGGTCTCCGTTGCGATTTTGTGTATGCAAGATAAATTAATCTGTATAAGTACCTCTCCGTCTGTTCCCAAACACGTTTTCATTTGCTATGTTGGCAAGATCATCATTCTTATAGAGAGCCTGACATTCAAGTATCCAGTGACCGAGTCTGGAGGGGATTGTGGACATTTGATGTCCATGCCTGAATCACTGCTAACCGACCACATGCACGGCCAGAGCACAAAGACAACTCATTCCGAGAGAGTTCCAGAGAACTCGGGTCGTCTCGTTTGCTTGGCACAGAGGAGCACAGTGGTACTACTTGTGTACTCTGAGTGTAATGTTCCTGAGAGCTGATGGCAAAAGGGACATACTGTTGGTTTGATGTCACCCTTCCCTGACTGCCGAGTGTCCCCTCTGGATAATGACCTCATTCTGAGACTCAAATCACTTGCAATGGGAAACAATGTTTTTCTCCTTTGTTCATTAAGATGGTCCTGATTTTTGCAATATACATCAACTCCCTTAGAGGAGTCCGAAAGGATTGAGTTTAAGGCTAGGGACAGATGAGCGCATTTTCTGCGGCCACCGTCAAAATGTACGTCGATGCGTGCGCACGCATTTTTTCACGGAATACGCTTAAGTGGTCAGACGATGCGCAATTCTGGACGTATTTCATGACGATGGGGTGAAAAGAAGTCTAGGGAAATCCGGCTGTTTGAACGTTATGTTGGCCGCACACTAGCAGCGTCTGACATCTCCTAATCACGCACACACGCTGCTATGCGGACGCAGCGCACTCTGTACGTCAGTACCAGCGGTTTAACGTTCTCGAAAAAATGCGTTCATTTCCACTTGCGTTGCGCGGCCGGACTTTTGTGCGACCGTACTTCGTATATTGGCTGTCATTGCCCGTCATCTGCTGCTAGTGCGGCCGTGATTATGTGCGCCAGAACGCGCGTTCGCACTGCCTCAGTCTGACCCTAGCCTTAGAGAAGGATGTATCTTCTGAGAGCAGATGTGTGTATGAGGTTTGTGGAGTGAATCTGAGCACGAGGAAACACAAAGAAAAAGATCAACTCCTGCTAATTACTGGATAGATGCTTATTTTTTACTAACTTTAGAAGGTCATTTAAATCATTGTTTGGTGGAATTCATTTGGGAAATGGGACTTTGTGTTTATTCAGTAGCTTGATTAGGCATTTGGCCTAGGTTCCTAGTTGGGATAGAAGATCTTAATATGTTTATCATTATATTTTTATACGTAGTAGTTACAGTATCTCACAGAAGTGAGGAGACCCCTCACATTTTTGTAAATATATTATATCTTTTCATGAGACAACACTGCTACAATGTAAAGTGTCATTTTTTCAAAGTAGTGAGTGTACAGCTTGTATAACAGTATAATTTTGCTGCCCCCTCAAAATAACTCCACACACAGCCATTAATGTCTAAACCGCTTGCAAAAAAGTGAGTACACCCCTAAGTGAAAATGTGCAAATTGGGCCCAATAAGCCATTTTCCCTCCTCGGTGTCATGTCACTTGTTAGTGTTACAAGGTCTCATGTGTGAATGGGGAACAGGTGTGTTAACTTTGGTGTTATCGCTCTCACTCTCTCATACTGGTCACTGGAAGTTCACCTCATGGCAAATAACTCTGAGGCTCTGAAAAAAAGAATTGTTGCTCTACATAAAGATGGCCTAGGCTATAAGAAGATTGCAAAGACCCTGAAACTGAGCTGCAGCACAGTGGCCAAGATCATACAGTGGTTTAACAGGACAGGTTCCACTCAGAACAGGCCTCGCCATGGTTGACCAAAGAAGTTGAGTGCCCGTGCTCAGCGTCATATCCAGAGGTTATACAATAAAAAATAAAAGGTACACAATTGCAATCTATAGAGTACCCTACAATCATGATTGTACTACTAGTGTTTTAAATATCTATTAAACGGTGTACGACTACATTAACATTTCCCCCTATTCTAAAGCATTCTCTCATAACCACTCAATGTTCTCGAACCCAGGACATACTTGAAAACGAGAGAAATCTCAATGTATCCTTCCTGGTAAAATCCTTTTATAAATAAAAATAAATAACGCAGGGGTCAGCCACCTTGGCCCTCCAGATCCTGGCTGGGAGCATGGGGCATGCCAGCCTTCTTCGCCAGCAAGCTAGGTTCCTGTAGCTCTCCTCACGGGGCTGGCCGCAGTGTGGGAGCTAGAGTAGGACACCATGTCAGCACAAGGCGGAGAAACACAGACACAGTGCCGAACAGATTTACATCTCGTGTGTTTACATCTCCTGCAAGCACAGTGGTGGTGATGTAAATCTGTACAGCAATATGTGTCTCCCCTCCGTGCTGACAGAAGAGACAGTGTGAGCAGGGAGCAGTCTGTCAGCACAGGGGGAGAGACACATACAGATTTACTTCTCATATGGTCCCCGTGTGTAGCTCTTTACCCATGTGTTTGCAGAAGATGTAGACTCACAAGATGATAACCTGTATGGCATTGTGTCCGTGTCTCTTCCCCCTGTGTTGACAGGAGAGAGTGTAAGCAGGGAACAGCCTGTCAACCAGGGATTCTGCACGGACAGATGTGAAGACGAAAACGGACCATAGGGCTCGGGGCGGGGCAGCCGGAGGAGCCCTGGAATCTCTGGCACAGCCAACGCCAACGCCAACCCAGCCTGCATTTCGTTCCCTGAAAAGTATGAGGATGCCATCTCCTTCCCCAACTCTTTCAGCACACAGCCAGTGATAGCCCCTGTAATCGGCAGCCCTCTCCATCCATCCATCCAGCTGGCCTCCAGGTCTAGGTGGATGGATTTTCGGCAGATTTTTTTCCCAATGTTTTTCCTTTTTAGGCCGAAAACACTGTTTCAGCCGATATGTTGTTTCGGTGCATCCCTATTTAAGTACTCAGACACTCAGACAGGCCAAGTCTCATTGCAAGTGTAGTTCCTAACATCTGGAGGACCAAGGCTGCTGACCCCCTGCTCTAAGCTCTTCATTACCAAGTGATTATCCATAAAACCACAGTTTTATAAAACAGACATTTCAGATTTTAAAAAGGGACACTGCACGCAACATGGCCACTTTAGTTTAGCTGCATTGACTTGCCCCCCTCCACCCCTTATCCAGCCCCGTTTGGCTGGTACTGCTGTGTGAGGCCAGGGGCTTCCTATCCTACACAGCTGCCACTCAGCAGACGGGATTTTTAATAGTTGATGCCGATATCACCCGCATGAGCGATTGCTTTGGAAGACAGCAGCTGCTGGCTGGTGCTGTGTGCAACAATCCGTCTGCACAAGCATTCGCTGAAGTTAGTGCTTGCCAATCTAGGTGAACAAGGTGTGCGCATAGCACTGATCCTGTAACTTGCATGAGAAAGTGACGTACTTTATATAAGTTGCACAGCTTACATAATCAGCTACCAGGACTTCCGTATTGTGGAACCCCCTGGAGCGGATGAGAAGGAGGAGCCCGGCGCCCCTGAACAAGTATTTTTTTTTCCCACCTAAGAACTAAAAAAAAAAAAATAATTGTGCAGATGCCGTCAGCAACATCTACACTGTTATTAATGGGAATTGGGGGGAGAGAGAGGGTGGGTGTGTAAGTTTTTCATACAGGGTTATTCAGAGAGGTGAAAACCTTGAGAATTGCCAGGAGAATGAACAATCTAGACCAAATAGCCGATTTGGAAAGTGAGATAAATGGGAGAATTTTTCTGGTTTAGCTATTTTGACCTAGAATTTTCAATTCTCCAGTCATTCTCCTGGTTTTCACCTCTCTCTGAATAACCCTGATAGTGTTCCTTTAAAATGTGAACATTTTCTGTGTTCAGAATTTTCAAAGTTTGACATAATCACAACATTTGATTTTAACATTTCCGTTTCACGCGCATCTCTACCATCATTCACAAAATGCAAACAGGAGATTGGTAATTCTTGGCTGAAATGCCTACGGAACATGTTTTAATGTGGGAAACGTAAAGAGTCCAGTTAACGGGATTAAGCTTTTCAGTCAGATTTATGTATTGCAGAGATCCCATGGTAATTGCCTGTGATATCACTGGCAAGTACCTTTTGATGCAGAGGATTTCAGCTGAATCAATTCAGAATCTAATGAACTGTGAGAGCCAAAGCTAATACGAGAGCAGACAAAAAATGAAAAGTACAAACTAGTAATCTTTTTTTCTGGCTTACAAAAACAGAAAAAACCTATACAGTGTTAAAATTCAAAGCAGGTGACAGTACTTCCACTAGCAGATGGGAATTTGTCTAATCACTTAAATTCATTTAGAATTCCTTGCTGACACTTTATTGCTCCCTTCCCATGTGGTTAAAGCAATCTCCTAGATGTGATACAGTTAAAGCATTTGGAAACGTGTTTTATAGTCTAAATTACATGCATAATAGCCTTGTTTGTTTGTTATCTTCTAATGCAGGGGTGGGGAACCTTTTTTCTGCCAAGGGCCATTAGGAGAGTTATAAGATAATTCGAGGGCCATACAAAATTAACTTAAAATTTCGCCCGGTGCGGTAATTTATGGTGTCACCCCCCGAGTTTTACAGATTTATTTTTTTTAAACTACTCATACTCATAAATCAGTACTCCCATATAACACTGAATGCTCATACACGCATCGCACATTACTGTGAGGTTTATTGCTGTGGAGCTCTGTCCTATGCTCACACACAAATTTTTGCCAACTGCCAGCAAGTACAGTGCCTGTTCGAAGGCAGTGAAAGTAAAAGCACACATGGATATATATTGCCCCCAGCAGCTCACCCATGGATATATATTGCCCCTAGCTCACATATGGATATATTGCCCCAGCTCACAATTATATATTGCCCCCAGCAGCTCACCCATGGATATATTGCGCCCCATCTCACATATGGATATATTGCGCCCCATCTCACATATGGATATATTGCCCCAGCTCACATATGGATATATTGCCCCAGCTCACATATGGATATATTGCCCCAGCTCACATATGGATATATTGCCCCAGCTCACATATGGATATATTGCCCCAGCTCACATATGGATATATTGCCTCAGCTCACATATGGATATATTGCCTCAGCTCACATATGGATATATTGCCTCAGCTCACATATGGATATATTGCCTCAGCTCACATATGGATATATTGCCTCAGCCCACATATGGATATATTGCCCCAGACCAGCTCACATGGATATGCCCCAGCAGCTCTCATGGATATGCCCCAGCAGCTCTCATGGATATGCCCCAGCAGCTCTCATGGATATGCCCCAGCAGCTCTCATGGATATGCCCCAGCAGCTCTCATGGATATGCCCCAGCAGCTCTCATGGATATGCCCCAGCAGCTCTCATGGATATGCCCCAGCAGCTCTCATGGATATGCCCCAGCAGCTCTCATGGATATGCCCCAGCAGCTCTCATGGATATGCCCCAGCAGCTCTCATGGATATGCCCCAGCAGCTCTCATGGATATGCCCCAGCAGCTCTCATGGATATGCCCCAGCAGCTCTCATGGATATGCCCCAGCAGCTCTCATGGATATGCCCCAGCAGCTCTCATGGATATGCCCCACCAGCTCTCATGGATATGCCCCACCAGCTCTTATGGATATGCCCCAACAGCTCTCATGGATATGCCCCAACAGCTCTCATGGATATGCCCCAGCACACATGGATATACTGCCGCGGGCCGGACCCAGTCATTCAGCGGGCCGTATACGGCCTGCGGGCCGGACGTTCCCCACCCATGTTCTAATGGATACCTAAATCTCTCTTCCCAGTCTATCTCAATGCTTACCAATGGCTAGTGATTAATGCCATCTTTAAATTATTTTAACACCAAAACACTTATATTAACAAGGACTATAATAGTGTGCAAGAGGCAGGTATCTCAAACTAGTTCAGTTCTATAGATCGCACATGGTCTTCAGTTGGGTACACGCGGTTTTGACATCTTCAATACCAAGTGGTTTTCCATAAAACCACTGGCAGGACCCAGTGGTTTTTGAAAAAACAATTTTAAAGTAATGCAACAGTTAAACGGACACTTTCACATTAGCTGTAACTAGATTGCTTGTGCATTACAAATAAAACCATTTTATATACTGTCTTTTTTTCTTTGAGGTAATTGCATGTAAAAAATTGAAATTAAGTAAGGTTTTGATCTCGTTTACAGTATATGTATTTTTCCCATGTTCCGTTTACCGAAAACTTTGCTTTTCGGCTCTTGTTTATTTAATCTACAGTATTTGAAGAGTTAATGAGGTGGAGTAAATGATATGTTTAGATAAAGCAGCAGGAGCCTATTGTTCTTCAGGTTAACGGAGATAAGAGATGGCAGCTGAATTAGATATGACAGGGGGCTTACAAGACTTTGAATCTACCCCCAAGTGATGTCCTTTGAATACATCACACACAATAAAATGATTTGAGTCAGTGATCCACCAATAGACTCCATTATGTGGCCATTGTCACCCAGTGAGGAGCAAGTGATGTGAAGATCTGGGAGGGGGGGGGGGTAGATTCTGACACAAAAGATCACACAATGGATACACCCAGTGACACATATGGAGTAAAATATTTTCTTAACTAAGCAAACAAGAGAAAAACAAAGCACATGTAAGGCTAGGGTCAGAGTGGGGCAGTCGGAACGCGCGTGCAGGCGCACTAAATCACGGCGGCAGTAGCAGCACATAACGGCCAATGACGGCCAATATACGCAGTACGTGCGTACGAAAGTGCGCCGACACCACGCAACCAGCAAATGAACGCATTTTTATCAGAACGTGAAACCGCTGCTACTGACGTACAAAGTGCGCTGCGGCCGCATAGCAGCGTGTGTGCGTGATTAGGAGACGTCAGACGCTGCTAGTGTGCGGCCTACATAACGTTCAAACAGCCGGATTTCCCTAGACTTCTTTTTACCCCACCGTCATGAAATACGTCCAGAATTGCGCATCGTCTGACCACTTAAGCGTATTCCGTAAAAAATGCGTGCGCACGCATCGACGTACATTTTGACGGTGGCCGCAGAAAATGCGCTCATCTGTCCCTAGCCTAAGATGTCAGCAACATAAAACAAACAAAATAAGGACATTTAATTTTTTTAGCGGTAGTGTCCCTTTAAAAAAATCACTGTACGTCTGTACAATGTATTTTTCTCTCTTCATAAGCCGATTTGACAGGAGGAAACGTCATGAGCTGGCTAAACAGTGCTACTGCATTATAGCACTCTTGCACTCCTCTATCACAGCCTTAACTGTAGGTTTTAAAGTTAACCCCTTTGTGACACTACTGATGTAACACATTAAGATGTCACAATGTACTAATAATATGGAAAGACAGCACAATTTCAGCAATTTAAAGCTCCACGTTATCAATACATTCTTATGAACACTTGACACAGAGGTTCTAATTTACTATTGTGTCCAGGATAGGGTGACGCCAGTGTGCATGTCGGTAACCCGTAATATGCCATTGAGGACACAAAGGTATGACATCCCAGCAAAAGTGTGCTTGAAAGTCAGTAACGCCCAAGGCCTGCAATTGTGCTCTTTATGGTTTATTTGTTTGGTGCCTCCAGACATTAGACACTGGCAGAGGCAATATGGGGCAATGATTATTTGAGTAATGTGTGCACGCACTGGGAGCCTATAGAACAAGCCCATTCTGTAGAACACAACATGACAGGAGTCTTCAGGAAAAACTGGTAAATGCTACTAAGCTGGTTCACCTAGTCTAAAAGAATGAATTTTGGGAGGAAGAATATAAAGGAGATAATTTAAATAATAAAAAGGTGTGAACTAATTCACTGAAACATTTTAAAATATTTGCGGAGGAAAGGAGCTCTTTATGACAACCACACATTAATATTCATTGATGACCAAAAACATATACAAAAGGAGACTAAATTGTAAAAGTCTGATTTGGGTAAAGTACCAGGTACGTATAGCAACACAAGGTAACCAAAGGCATAAAACATTTTTGATCCAGTAAAATGTGCCCAAACTACAACAATGACATTTCCCTATCAACTTTGCTAGATGTAGCAAATGCCTATAACCTGTGATCCAGGACCAGCACCTTACTTGCAATACCCCAATACAAAAAGAAAGTGGCTCGATCCTCATTTAACTACAGAGCACCGCAATTATGGAATAACCTCCCAGACGCCATCAAATCTTCCCCAGTCTAAAGTCCCTTAAGAGCTCCCTATTAACATGCCTCAATTAGGAATGCACCTGTAAACATGTAACATAGTGACTATATTTCCTACATATTTATTTTCTGTTAATCTGTATATTTGTTTTGTGTTAATATCTTGCATTTAACTACTTTGTATTTCTGTAACCATATGCTTGAACCCAGGACATACTTGAAAACGAGAGAAATCTCAATGTATCCTTCCTGGTAAAATCCTTTATAAATAAATAAAATAAAGTGGCCCTCAAATATATTTTTTCCTTTTCTTGTTATGATTTATCATGTTACTGGGCTGGATACATCTCGTAGTTGCAGCCGCCCCGGTGGGGATGAGGCGTGACACCGGTTTTTCTGTATTATGCATATTTTGTTGGACAGGGTGTCCATAAAGTCTCTTTACAACTTCAAAAATTTATTACAAAAGGCAAATGAAAAAGATATACCCAATAACACCCCATAGAAAGTCGTTGAGGGGAGAGATATCTGGTGAACGAGGTGGCCAGGGAATTGGGCCACCCCTTCCAATCCACCGGCCTGGAAATGTTTCATTTAGGAACCCACGAACATGCAGTCCCCAATGTGGTGGTGCACCATCTTGCTGGAAAATGATGGTTGGTTGTAGGTCATGTAGTTGTGGTTAGGACTCGCCCTTTTAGAGGTGCCGTGACGTTGGCGGGCGAGCTAGTCTTATAATGGCCATTAATAAGAAACCAAACCTCTAATTGTGTTTAGTTTCACACAGTATAATTGGAGTAAGCGCAGATGACATTTTTTTCTTTGTTATGTTCTACACATGTTGTTGGGCTGGATGCATTTGATGGTTGCAGCCAACCCTTCAGGGAATAGGCGCGACCCCCACCCCTCCAGCACTATGTATGTTTCAATGTACTTCCAGCAAGGTCATCCCTGCAGCAAGACTCCGCTCCGTGTCTTTGTTTTGATCCCAAAGTGGATTTTGTTTCTGGGGGAGCATAAATAAAGGCCCACCAGTCTACCTCATGTTTGACAAGCAGCATGAGCAGGTATGGTTTGCTATGTAGCAGCCTGTGGTTTCATTTTGGTTAGGACTTGCCCTTTTAGAGGTGCCGTGACGTTGGCGGGTGAGCTAGTCTTATAATGGCCATTAATAAGAAACCAAACCTCCAATTGTGTTTAGTTTCACATGGTATAATTGGAGTAAGCGCAGATGACATTTTTTTCTTTGTTATGTTCTACACATGTTGTTGGGCTGGATGCATTTGGTGGTTGCAGCCAACCCTTTCTGGGAATAGGCGCGACCCCACCCCTCCTGCACTATGCATGTAGTTGTGGTGCCACATATTCAGTCAAAAGGACAAGGCAAACATTTTCAGTAATGATGCTTCGAAGAAAAACTACTTCTTTCTATGGTGTTATGTTAAAGATATTGTGTATCGAACAAAGGTATGGGACATCACTAATCTAAAGCAGAGGATCACTGATGCCATTGTCACCATTGATGAGGGTATGCTACAGTGAACATGGCAAGAAATCAAGTACCGTCTTGATGTGCTTCGTGCCCATATAGAGGTGTATTAAATGAGGCAAAAAAACTTAAATATATACGTCTCATTTTGTAATAATTTTCACTTGTCTTTCATTTGCCTTTGTAATAAATTTATGAAATTGTAAAGAGACTTTATGGACACCCTGTATTTCCAGCCAAGACGTCTTTGCCGCTATTCCGTTCTGTGGTTTGTTTTTGATCCCATGGTTGAATTGTTTCTGGGAGGGTATAACTGAAAGCCCACCAGTCTTTCTCATGACTCAAACGCAACATGAGCATATGTGGCTTGATAGAAAGCAGCCTTTGGTTTCATTAGGCAGGACTCACCTTTACTAGAGGTGCCTTGACGCGGCAGGTAAGCTTAAATCTTTAATGGCCATTCAAGTAAACCAAAACCTCTAATTGTGTTTTGTTTCACACGGTGTTATAAGGGTAAGCGCAGATTATACTTTTTTCTTGGTCTCAAATATTACTCACCCCTGCTGCTGGGTAGAAAAGATAAGCAGAGATCCAGCACAAATCCATTCTCAAATGACAGGGTCTGAATGCATTCAGCTTAAAAGAAAAAACAAGCACAGTGTAAAATGTTTGATAAAATAGCAACAATATGGCCTTTAAAGACAGGAACCCTAATTACTAATTGTACCACCAGCAAAACAAAATAAATATTGTGTTGCTGGGTAGTCTTCATGCATTAATAACAAGTATTAGCTCAGCGATGAATGCATCATAGTGAGAAAGTGACTGCCAAAACTTCAAGATTCATCCCTGTCATATACGCGCACGTTGTTTACATCACTGTTTATGGATTTTTTCATTCAAGAGCAACAAGAATATATTTCCAATGAAGTCTATGTGAATAAATTCCATCCCATAACTCCCTGTGGGTTCCTTTAACCATTTTTTTTCTCCAGTCATCACAGGCTCCCCCATGCATTAGTCATCCACATAGCACACCATTATATAGTATTTTTTTCTATTTGCTTATTTCCTGTCTGCCCACTCTTTAGTCACAGCATATTCCACGGCTTTAATTTGCATTACCAATGAGACAAACCTACTTGTTAAATTCTGACGAGACCACAGTCGAACAGTAGAGTCTGAGCCAGCTGAGGCAACAAGAAGATCACCCTCGGACCTGACATCGGTATACACAGCATGGACGGTACCTACAGCTTCTGTGTGACCCTCCAGTGCAAAAGAATGTGTAAACTACAAAAGACAAAATGTAAACATGTACTATGTTCCACTACAAAGTAACAAGACAGATTATAGAACAGGGCAGTCAAACTCATGACCCCCCCACCCCCCCAGAGGATGATGTTTATAATTCCCAGAATTGTTTCAATGCAACAGATGAGGGAGTCATGGTAAGTAGTAGCTCAGAAACAATGGATGGGGGCAGAGTTTAACAGCCCTGCGTTAAGAGGATAGGAATTGTTCTAAAGAAGAGTCACATATATGAGCCACAAAAAATACGCTACACAAGTTGCAAATAAAAGCTTCAGGGACTTCTGGATTCAGGAGTCACTGAGCTGAAGCTGGAGGAGCAACACGTGTGGAGGGACAAAAGCTGAGAAAAATCACTGAAGTAAATAATTGGGCAGAAGCTGTCAGCAACAAAAGGAACTCTAGATTATTAACCCTTTCACGACGGGCGGGTGTCGCCCATTGGGCAGGGGTTAACGCCAGCGAGGCGTACAGGTACACAAGGCTGTCAGGTGCTGCCGTGAGCCTCTAATCTGGCCCGACCCACACAGCGTATCATTGGCTGTAGGGGAACAGCCTGAATTCAGGATGTCTCTCTGCAGCCAATGACCAGTGGCGCGTGCTGGCTGCGAGGAGGGCCCGAGGCAGCCCATTGAAGACAGCGGGGCGTACCTATACGTCCTGCGTCTTCAAGGCCCCACCTGCCGCACGGACGGCATAGGATGTCCTGAAGCGGAAAAGGGCCAATAAAATATCCCTTTAAGGTGCAGATGGTGCCTTGCTATCGCGGCATGTCTGACTACTGAGGCATTCTGGCAACCGAGATAATCAGGTTAATGAGGCATCTAGTCAATATGGCACCTGGTCACAAAGGTCAGTGGCATTTTCCCCATGACATGTGGCCATGTGACATGAGATTTGTGGTACAAGCATTGATCCTAAAAAAGAACTAGGCAATTACTTTTTAAAAGGGACGTTCTACCCACCATGTTCATTTAAGGCATTTTATTTTGAAATGGTAAAATACAGCCGAGAGCCCCCGCTGCAGGGTTTTGGTCAGAAATGAACAGCTTTGCTATGCTGACCAAGCCACTGTCTCTCAATAAGGAAGCAGTGAGAGGAATCAGACTTACTGGTGGCTCAAGTGTGCATCTAGCCCCTGTCAGCACTGCTTCAAGCAAGCTGCCATAGATTAAGATGAAAGAGGGAGATCCCGGAAAGTAGGGAAACATTAGGATACTAAAAAGCAGTGCTTCGAAACCCAGACCTCGGGACCCACTAACAGGCCAGATTTTAACCCGTTAATGCCGCTGGGCATGCTCTGCCTTCCTAGCATCGGAAGCACAGATTTCTGGCAACTGGGATTTAGGACCCTATGCCTCTCTTTGACCTCGGTGGCAAGGAGTTAATGGGTTAAGGATTACTTTGAGAAAATGCAGACTGAATCCTGCAATCACTGAGCAGCAAATCATATCGCCTGTGCTGGGCTTCAAATATCTGAAAACCTGGCGTGTCAGCGGGTTCTAAAGACAGGACTGAGAAACACTGCTGTTTTTTTTTGTTTTTTTTTTACAACAGGGGGGAATGAGGCAAGGCTAATATTTAGCTCTGCAGATTCACACCTGTTTTATTACGTTTAATTTCTTGCCAGTTGCATGCACCTTACCTGGTTTTCTCTAACTCTCCATACGATCACTTGCTTATCAGATCCACATGAAACAAGCTCGGTCTCATCACCTAAAATAAAAATACCATAAATGTCATTCGTTGATGCAGCCTTTCCATTAATACCTCACTTGACCTTGTGTGGTGTACAAATCAGAAACGCAGGGTTCCAAAGTACCCCGAGCTCCTTCCTGCAGTGCAGATGTTTAGGCTTTTGCCAAAACAATGCGTAATAGTGTATTGTGCCATCACCTCCACACTTGCTGGCATCGTGGGAAATGAGAAAGTGAATTTAATAATGGAAACGTGAACAATAGTGCTGCATTAGAATAAAAAATATTTCTACATAAAATCTTGTCATGTTTGAAATCATGGTACCATGATCTGGCCTTTCCAATGAAACCTCACAACTATTTACCCATTATGGTTCAAGAGACACAGAGGTCCAAATAACCCCTGTATCTCCTCCATGGGGAATCCCCTGCCAGAAGTCCCATTTCTGAAGTCAGTAAGTGCAGGAAAGGTCCAGCAGGACCAGCTCCACTGCAGGAGAAATCCACGATTGGCACCAGTGTGTTGAGTCGCAGACCTTCGACATCACGTCCTCTGTATTCTAGTGGGAAAGAGGAGAACATGCACAGCATGTAGTCCACAGCCAAGGGGTTAAATTATTATTATTTTGAGTTTTGTAAAGATTCAATCCTACATAGGGTTGAACCAATACTAGTATGGGTATCTGTACCCATATCAAATATTTAACTTTAATTGTACTGTGCAGCCACCCTCCCCACACCTTGTCGGACCAAGCCAGGGCCGCCTGGAACTTATTGGCGGCACTGCCTGGCAGACGCGCTCTGCCTGTCCACCCGGGTGCTCCATCAGCCCAGGCCCTGCAGTGGTGCTCTTTTGCGGATTTGTCCACCACAGGGGGAGCTCCACCTGGAACACCCTCAACTGGCCTCCCTTTTACACACGGGGAGTGCAGCCACTCCTATGGAGCTACACTATATTGCCAAAAGTATTCGCTCACCCATCCAAATAATCAGAATCAGGTGTTCCAATCACTTCCATGGCCACAGGTGTAGCACCTAGGCATGCAGACTGTTTTTACAAACATTTGTGATAGAATTTGTCGCTCTCAGGAGCTCAGTGAATTCCAGCGTGGAACTGTGATAGGATGCCACCTGTGCAACAAATCCAGTCGTGAAATTTCCTCGCTCCTAAGTATTCTACAGTCAACTGACAGCTGTATTATAAGAACGTGGAAGTGTTTGAGAACGACAGCAACTCAGCCACGAAGTGGTAGGCCACGTAAACTGACGGAGCAGGGTCAGCGGATGCTGAGGCACATAGTGAGAAGAGTCAATCGCTACAGACCTCCAAACTTCATGTGGCCTTCAGATTAGCTCAAGCACAGTGCGCAGAGAGCTTCATGGAATGGGTTTCCATGGCCGAGCAGCTGCATCCAAGCCATACATCACCAAGTGCAATGCAAAGCGTCGGATGCAGTGGTGTAAAGCACGCCACCACGGGACTCTAGACTCTGGAGTGCCGAATCGCGCTTCTCCATCTGGTAATCTGATGGACGAGTCTGGGTTTGTCGGTTGCCAGGAGAACGGTACTTGTCTGACTGCATTGTGCCAAGTGTAAAGTTTGGTGGGGGGGGGGGATTATGGTGTGGGGATGTTTTTCAGGAGCTGAGCTTGGCCCCTTAGTTCCAGTGAAAGAAACTCTGAATGCTTCAGCATACCAAGACATTTTGGACAGTTCCATGCTCCCAACTTTGTGGGAACAGTTTGGAGCTGGCCCCTTCCTCTTCCAACATGACTGTGCACCAGTGCACAAAGCAAGTGCATGGCAAGGATGACAGAGTCTGGTGTGGATGAACTTGACTGGCCTGCACAGAGTCCTGCCCTCAACCCGATAGAACACCTTCGGAATGAATTAGAGCGGAGACGGAGAGCCAGGCCTTCTCGGTCAACATCAGTGTGTGACCTCACAAATGCGCTTCTGGAAGAATCGTCAAAAATTCCCATAAACACACTCCTAAACTTTGTGGACAAGCTTCCCAGAAGAGTTGAAGCTGTTATAGCTGCAAAGGGTGGACCGACATCATATTGAACCCTATGGATTAGGAATGGGATGTCACTTAAGTTCATATGCGAGTCAAGGCAGGCGAGAGAATATTTTTGGCAATATAGTGTATGTCCACTGGTACACGCAGAGGGCCGCAGGGTACATTGTCATTGGTGTTGCTCGGTCCCCCTTTCGTTGATTGTGGGGTTTTTTGGGCAGTGTTATAAGGAAGACCAGAACTTTCAAACGGTACCCTGGAAGTAACCCCGTTCCCCTGTGATCACCTCCAAAAATATAGCATCTTGTGTGGTGCGTAAGGCTAACTGGAGATTGTCTCAGGCTACCACGGTAACTGAAGACTGGAAATTGTTTCAGGCTGTCAGGCTAACTGAAGACTGGGGAATTGCACATGGCGCCAGGATGTCTGAGGAGGGCAGGGTGTAGGTGATAAAATGACAATGCTATCTGATTTTTGTTCTGTACAAAATGAGGGAAGTCCTATTAAAAAGATTCCATTCACCCTATACTGTGTCTCGACAAGTGACTGGGTGAGCTGAGAGCTATTCAACAACTCACCTTAGCATCTCTGGAGCAAGGAAGACTTCAGCAGCGGATCTAATTAGTCTGAGTAGCGGAATCCGTCACAATACAGATATTGGAAGCCTGTACCTGGCAGGCCTAATGGGTGATATTTGAGGGCTGGGAACGGTGTTCAGAATTATAAGATATCCTCCTGCAGATCTGTCACGTTTGCTGGCTGTCCATGTAGTAGCAAGCAGCCACTGGCATGTGTAAGTTCATGTATCTGGGACTGGCGATCGAGCACCCACAAAATTGTATGTAAGGACTTGAAGGAGTTTGGCCGCAAGTCCCGGAATTTCTACCTTATACAGGCTGGTGGCTGTCACTAGTACACAGCCAGCGAACTTGACAGATATGTAGGCGGATATCTTACAATTTTGAGAACACCGGTCATAGCGTACAATGTGTGTGTGGGTTACATGGCGGGGCTGTGGAGCACTGTGATATGGACATACACACTGTCCATTACTATGAATTTTATTGCTGTGGAGCTCTGTGATACCCTTTACGCACCACTAATTGTTGCGAGTTTTATTACACTGGATTTTGTGATATGTTCATACACACTAAACATTAACAGGGCTATTCAGAAAGAGGTGAAAACCTTGAGAATGACTGGAGAATTGAAAATTCTAGGTCAAAATGGTCAAACCAGAAAAATTCCACCAATTTATCTCGCTTTCCAAATTGGCTATTTGGTCTAGATTGTTCATTCTCCTGGCAATTCTCCAGGTTTTCACCAGGTTTTTAGCCCTGTATGTGAGTTTTATTGCTGTGGAACTCTGTGATACACTCATACACACTGAACAGAAATTAAATGAAGGCATCAACACATATTTAATGAGAACATCTGCACGGGCCTGACAGCCACCGTCCCATAGATTTCTGGGTAAAAGGTGAACTACGTGGGAAGCTGGTGGCCTATGTAATCTAAAAAATGACTGTTTAATAATAATAAATAGCAGGCATCACCCCGATTTATAATTGTCCACTTTAAATAAAGAAAAACCACATACATTTTTATGCTTGGTTATGGTTTGTTTATTTTTATGCAAATAGAGAGATGGTCAACTTTCAGGGCTGATGCAAGCCTTCCTGTGACCCCAGGAGTCATTAATTTGAGAAATTGAGTAACTGTACATTATAGGCAAAATATCTGAAAATTTCAGCCTAAAATTTGCAAACCCCCACTTAGATCAAGGCTTGACAAACGAATTTTCAACGTAAAAGGCAGTCAAATATTTCTACATTGTATTGTGCAGAATACGATATTTGGGATCCAGTGGTGAAATACTACTAGTTGATAATACAAAAATGATGTAACAGAGGAAAAGGATTAATAAGTTAGATGTGAAAGGATTTAATATAAGAAAAAATCCTGTAAACCAAAAATTGGGGGTAACCCATACTTAAGATTGTAAAATTTAAAGAGTAGTTTACAGGATGAGAATGCAGAAAATAATGGGTAGAAATGCAAAAAACAGGAGAAAAAAATCTTTTATTTTTATTACGTCCTAATAAGGACGGTTAAGGCTGGGGTCAGACCAGCGCACTTTTAACGTGCGTTCTGGCGCACATAATTACGGCCGCACTAGCAGCAGATGACGGGCAATGACGGCCAATATACGATGTACGGCAGCACAAATGTCCGGCCGTGCAACGCAAGTGGAATTTGAACGCATTTTTTCGAGAACGCCGAACCGCTAGTACTGACGTACTGAGTGCGCAGCTGCGGCATAGCGGCGTGTTTGCGTGATTAGGAGATGTCAGACGCTGCTAATGTCCAGCCTACATAACGTCCAGACGCAAAAAGAGTTTTATTGACGATCCGTACAAAATCACGCACGAAAAATGCGCATGTATGACCGTTTTCGCGCACTCCGTGAAAAAATACGTCAATTCGTTCGGACGCACTTTTTTACGTTCGCGTGTAAAAATGCTTTCGTTTGACCCTAGCCTAAAGAAAAGGTCAATGCTTGAATCTCTGCAAAGTGGTCAAAAAAGAGCCTAAACACACAAAATACATATATACGGCAAAAACAGAGAGAAAGAAAAGATACTTTAAAATTACTGCCAATAGACTTATTGGAAGTAAACCACTCTTGTCCTGCTGGTTGGAACGTGATTGGTGAATTTATCACAATAACATAAGTATATTCAGTTCCATAAGATAAATGCGGTATATCACATGCCAGCAAAATCTCAGATGTTGCCAGTAAATAGGTCTCTAGAATACAATGTAACTGGTCGGATAAAGTTAGCGTAATGTTTCCTATACAAAAATAGGGTAAACAGATCAAAAGGTGCCACGATTGCATGCACCAATATTTGAATTATTGGACCAATAATGTGTATTAAGAAGTCACAAGCTGCAGACACATATCATTGCAATAGCTAGCTGAGCTACAGGCAGGTGTGAGGTTCTCGCCCCACAAGCCACTGCTGTATGGTTAGAATGTTTAACCGTCAAACTGCCAGTAGATTAGCTCGCACAGGTCTCCTATGGGGAGGACAATGATATGAGAGAGAAAAGCATAACCAAAATTGTAGGTGGACCAAAGATTGCCCTGGGTAACCAACGCTAAAGTGGTTTTGGTTAACCGGCCTTTAGCCAGCAGGCTGTCGGTTAAATTGCCCACAGAGTTCCCTATACAGGGGACAATAATAAGAAAACCGGGGGGGTAAACCACAGAATAAGCGGGAATGAGGTTCTTGCCCCAAATATCCACCGCTGTATAACTGGAGTGCCAAAAAAAACGACAAAAAAAATATGATGTTTTAAATATACCAGACACTTTTATGCAATAGAAAGAGGCACACGTAGAAATGTCAAAATAATACCCAGTAAACGAGTGTGTGTTGGATTTGAGCGCCTCAAAAGGAAAGAAAAGCAAAAAAAACACAGCGGATAATGCAGATACAAAATATGTATATAGGGGGGCGTGGCCGTAAACCGAGGGGAGAGGCTGCAGATTACAGGAGCTCCGTCCTGCCTTATGACTTTTGGTGATTTTTCACCGTTTTTGAGCCGTTTTTTCCTCTCTCACCTTGGCCACGGTGAATTTACTTTACAGCTGGAGCTGAATTAGGTGCTTTCCTGAGACGCTTGTCTGCTCTACAGCCAGAGATCTGCTACGCACCCGGCGGGAACGAGTTGCTGGTGGCCATCTTGGGGCCTGTGCGGCGATCTTCTCTCCCCGGACCCTGCTGCTCTGCACCCGATGCTCCTGGCTACCCTGTGGTGCTCCCACCTACGAATCAGACCTTGCCGATTTCTGCCTCTATACCCGACATGGGAAAAAAAACTGGGAAGAAGTCTCTACTGCTGGAGGGCCCCCGGCAGCGGGACATACGTGAGACTCTCGGCGAGCCTCTGCAATGGTGCCATGGAGTCTTCTGAGGATTTCGAAGTAAGGCAGTAAGCTCCTCGGATGAAGGGGAATGTTCTTGGTCGGAGACCACCTCAGCCCCTTCGAAAACACCCAGGAAGGTGGGAAATATGGCAGGGAAGGCTGAGGTTTCCGGCGACGCTGGAGCTGCACGGTGCGCGGGCTTTATGCGACCTCAATTGAAGTGGATGGAGACACGGGGACCCCCCTGAACTCACCGGATGCTGGTGCCAGCGGTGGCCTCCTGCCCCCTCTGAAGGCTGATATTCAGCAAATGTTTGAGAAGATGCTTGGTGAGATGAGGGTGGTTTGGCGCGCTGATTTCGCTGGCGTGAAGTCGGAGATGACGGCTATTCAGGGGCAGCTGCTGACCACGGAGACACGTTTCGAAGGAGTTATGGCAGCACAGGCCCTCCTGGCACCGCAGTTAGAATCGTTGCAGGCCCAAGTGGAGCTGCTCACAGGGGAAGTGGAGAGAGCAGAGGCTCGTCACCGCCGGGAAAATGGCCGGATTAGGGGGATCCCAGAGACGGTTCCCGCAGATGGTTTGCTGACCTACGCCAACCGAATCGCCTCCCAAGTCTTGGGTTTACGAACTGGAGAATCCGCTGTTTTTCACGCTGTTATGCGATTGAGAAGGGCGGCTACGGGGGCGTGGCCTGACCGCCGACTGACATGGCCGCACACTGAGTGAGCTCCGTCTCACCCCTGGCGAAAACAAAGCACAACACCAGCGCAGAGCAACATGGTCAAGGGTAAAAAGGCCCCCCAGACCCCTGGAACAGCGACAGCTCGCCCGGACTCACCGGCACCCGGTATCCGCCAGTACTTTGCCCCGCAGCACGAGGAGGACGGAGCTCAAACGCCACCTAAAATGGCGCCGACTCTCACATGCGG
Source organism: Leptobrachium leishanense (assembly GCA_009667805.1). Taxonomy (NCBI): domain Eukaryota; kingdom Metazoa; phylum Chordata; class Amphibia; order Anura; family Megophryidae; genus Leptobrachium; species Leptobrachium leishanense. The sequence continues at coordinate 173,342,790 of CM019067.1, read as the reverse complement.
CCCGCCATCACCCACATCCTCGTCTACCGGCGCGTGGGACGCACCGGAGGACATACGCCAGCTCCTACGATCACTGCCTACGAAGGATGACCTGACGGCGGCCACAACATCACTCCGCCAGTCTCTGGCGGCAGACATCGAACGGCTCAGAGGTGACCTGGGAGGCCTACAGCGCCGCTTGGAACAGGTAGAGAAGGGGCAGAAGGAGAGTTCGGACCAGGCGGAGGCCACCATGGGTCGCACTGCACAGCACCATCACCTCCTCACCTCCTCACCCCCGACATGTTGAGGACCTGGAAAACAGAGGCCGCAGGCAGAATATTAGAGTAAGGGGTCTCCCCGAGGGGGAGAAAACGGCGGAGGAACTACATCATGCACTACTGCGTTTATTCAATAAGGTCCTGGGACGCCCCCAGATACCCCGATGGATATTGAACGCTTTCATAGAGCTCTTAGGCCCAGGGGACCCCCGGAAGCACCTCCGAGGGACGTCATCTGCTATCTTCTACATTTCAGTCTAAAAGAAGACATTATGAGACTAGCAAGGGACACCCGAGACTGGCGCTGGATGGTGCCCCGATCTCCCTGTTTAATGATGTCTCTCAGCTCACCCTGCAATCAAGGCGGGCACTACGGCCCCTCACGCTGGCCCTACAACAAGAAGGACTACAGTACCGATGGCTACACCCTTTTGGCCTACAGATCAGAACGCAACAAGGCCCGGTGACCGTCAGGTCGGGTGAAGACCTGGATGGAATCCTTCGCACGCTCCGATTGCCGGACGACGTACAGATAACGTGGCCGGACCCGTTGACGGTTTACACTACTGAACTACTCCCGCCGCAGCGCCCTGCCCGACGGAGGCGCCCACGAGGCTCACGGCCCTCCACGCGGGGAAACACCCCATCCAGCTCCCAGGAACTCTAACACGTTTTACACTGATCTTTCCACACGGCTGATTGCTTCCTAGAGCCGGACAGGTAGACCTACGGGACAACCCAAGCCTCTCCACAGGATGAGGAAAACTTGTCTCAGTGGTCCCGGCGGACTGGTACACCGAGACTGGGTCTGTTTGCTTGCTCCTTACAGCAGGCCTTAATGGCCTCGCCATGGGGTGGACACGCACACCCCTTGTTAATTGTTTAATTCCTGTTTTTTGGCGGTTGGTCACGTTTCCCTACTGAGTAGTAACGCGCCCGGCCGTGGGCACTTTTTGTGTGATAGGGTCCGACCTGCTCCACTAGGGGCGGTCCGACCGGAATTCGTCACACTCGTTACGATTACTCTGCCCAGAAGTTAATTTCTGGTTTTTTCCTTTTCCTTCTCTTACGATTTTCATTGTGATTGTTTTGCATATTCATACGTTTGTTTTTCTTTGTCAATTCGCGCAGGTCCGGTGGTAGTTACTCCTCTGCCGCACCCCTCACGTCAGATCCCGGTTATATCACCTGTTATACGTCAGGTCATATGTTCCTGATTCCTTGAGGGTCCTCTCCCTGAACGTGGGAGGTTTGAATGTTCCGGCAAAGCGCCACATCGCGTTACGGGAATTCCGTACTCAGAAGGTATCTGTTGCACTCTTACAAGAAACACACCTCACAGGGCCCCGGGCACCATCGCTCCGCAACCGGGACTACCCCACAGGGTTCTATAGCAACTACGCGCTAGGCAAGATGCGCGGCACAGCTATCCTATTGGCCAGGTCACTCCCATTCACCCTCAGGGACTCTGAATGCGACGTTGACGGCCGTTATACGTTAGTGAAAGGGACCATAGGCGAACAACTGTACACTTTTGCTTCAATATACCTACCTAACAAACGACAACACAGGGCGTTCAGGGAGATTCTCCGAGTGGTGGGGGCCTTTGCGGAGGGGATCCTTATTGTGGGTGGAGACATTAATATGGTCTTGGATCCTAAGCTAGACACGTCCAAGGGGACCTCAAGCCTGGCACAGTCAGTGCTCCGCCAGACTAGACTCCTCTTGCATGAACACAGGCTGGTCGACTGCTGGAGGGCCCAACACCCAACGGAGCGAGATTACACTTATTACAGCGCGCTTCACAGACGATACACCCGACTAGACTACATGTTTATCCCTTTTCAACATGCACACTTAATCCGCAACTCGACCATTGGCACCACGACTTGGACGGATCACTCGCCTGTTATAGTCACGTTGGCAACGGCCTTATACAGAGCCAAATCCTTACATTGGCGACTTAATGAAACTCCTAGCTGACGGGGAGGTACTTAAAGGGCTGACAGACACACTAGAGCACTACTTTGAAGATAATGTACGCCCGGACACTCCCTCCCCACTGGTATGGGAGGCGCACAAGGCGGTGGCGAGGGGCTACCTAATAGCACAAGGGGCGAGACTTAAGCGGGCACGAACACGTCAGTTTGAAGAACTCCACGCACGCATTACTATCTTGGAACAGACCCATAAGGCCCACCTACTGGACGAGACCTACACAGAACTGATGAAGCTTAAAGCGGAGCTTCACACACCTTCTTAACATTAGTGCCCTTCAAAAAATACGTAGGACTAAACAACGATACTTTGAACACGGCAATAAATGCGGTAGGCTCCTGGCCCACTCTCTTCGCAGGCAACGGAATGCCTCCTACATATCTAAGATACGTGCAGGCGCACAGGCCCCATCCTCTTTACCGCAGGACATTATGACACTCTTCCATAAACATTTTCAGGAAACGTACAACCTCCCCAGACAAACGGGCACACAAAATGCTGACACACATCGATGCTTACCTACGGCAACATCTCCGCACCACCTTGTCCAGTGACTCACGTCAGTCCCTAGAGAAACCCATAACCGGAGAGGAACTAGAGGAGGCAATTAAATTAACCCCCACGGGCAAGTCTCCCGGTCCTGATGGACTCCCCCTCCAGTATTATAAATCCCTGCACGGACATTTGGCACAACATTGGCTGAAGGCCTTCAACTCACTCACGGAAGGCACACAGTTACAAACATCGACTTTGACAGCTAACATCACACTTATCCCGAAACCGGGAAAGGACCCTGAGCTCTGCAGCAGCTACAGACCGATTTCTCTCCTTAACCAGGACCTCAAGCTGTTTGCGAAAATATTGGCCAACCGCTTGAGAGCACACGTTCCAATGTTGGTCCATTCAGACCAGACGGGTTTTATACCCGGGAGGGAGGGCAGGGCGAACACAGTGCGAGCGATAGACCTCATCCATGCAACCACCACTGGGGACCGTGAACCGACCTTACTGCTGTCCACGGACGCAGATAAGGCGTTTGACCGGGTCAGTTGGCTGTTCCTCTCACACACATTGCGCTTTATGGGCGTGGGCACGAACATGCTGACCTGGATCAATGCTCTATACACTAACCCCACGGCCAGGGTCAACATTAATGGCGCATTGTCGGCCCCCTTTCCGATCACAAACGGGACAAGACAGGGCTGTCCCCTGTCTCCACTCCTGTTTGCATTGACGTTGGAACCATTTTTGCAGGCAGTACGCTCAGATACTGATCTGCACGGCGTGGTGGTTGGGAACAGGGAGCACCGGGTGGCGGCATATGCTGATGATATGCTGTTTTTTCTCCGCCAGCCGAGGATCTCCCTTCCGAAACTGCTACACCTTTTTGCACAATATGGAGCCTTGTGCAATTTAAAGATTAACATGGACAAGTCTGAAATTTTGCCCCTTCATGTCCCCCGGACGTGAAGGAATCCCTGGTGACGGCCTTTCCCTTCCGTTGGTGCTCTACCGGACTGAAATACTTAGGCATTATACTAACACCAGACTGCGCGACACTATATGCAGCCAACTACCGACCGCTCCTGACGAACCTGACTAATGACCTCTCCACGTGGTCATACCCTCATATATCGTGGTTTGGCCGAGCCGGAGTAATTAAAATGAACATACTGCCCGCGCTCCTATACCTTTTTCAGACCATCCCAATACTCCTACCAGGAGTTTTTTTCACACAACTAACCCGCACGCTCACTAGATACATATGGGATTCTAAAAACCTAGAATATCTATGGCACTACTCACCACGCCTAAGGGCGCGGGTGGGGTGGCAGTGCCACACTTCTGGCACTATTATGGAGCGGCACATTTGCAGCGCATGCTGGAGTGGTTGACTGGCGCACAAAGACAAACAATGGGTGGAAATCGAACAGGCCTGTGCGAATTACCCCTGTCCGATATACCTTGGCTACCAGCCTCCATCTTACACAAAGAGATTAAAACACACCCTCTGATCTACGCTACACTTCGCACTTGGAAACGCCTCAATGCTAAATTTGACCTCGCACCGTTCCCATCTCCACTGTTACCGCTCCAACGGCTTCCGGAGTTTTCCCGATCTTTACAGCTGACAGGCCTTTCAGACCCCCCGCCGCCACCACGCCCCTGCCATTTTATAACTGCTGGACAACCAGTTGCGTGCAACCTGCTGCCCCTTTCCCACCCAGATGCCTTTTGACTAGGTTTCACCACCACAGATTGATTCAACGACTACGATCGCTTTCCACGCTCGACTCATACACGAGGTCACTCACACAGTTCGAGACGATAGTAGAACGGGGCAGGTTACCCTCCCATTGCCTCTCAGCGATGTACGAGCTCATACAGTCCAATGTTGCTTGTCCGTCCGCGGCCCGTACCGGTTGGGAGAGGGAATTGGGCATTCAATTTGAGGATCACCAATGGAGGTCGATATGCTCGTTGGCCCACACCAGCTCAATGTCCACTAGGGTACAGGAAGCTAACTACAAACTACTAAACAGATGGCACAGGACACCCAACACACTTAGACACATGCCGGGAGGGGATGACGCATCCTGCTGGCGTTGCAACGCCCCTGCTGCCAATCCACTTCACATTTGGTGGTCCTGCCCGAAACTGCAACACTTCTGGCACACATCCATGCCCAGGTTAGTGAGGTTATGGAGCCTCAACCCCCCTTTTCCCCAGAATTTTATTTATTGAGCCACACTGATATGATCCCAGAGGTATTTAGGAAATCAGTGGCTGTCCGCCTGTTACAGGCGGCGAGGCTGACGATACCTCAGTACTGGAAGCGCGCTGAACCCCCCCCACTCACGCTATGGCTCCACGAGGTGGAATTTATCCGCGCTTCTGAGGAAAGGTTGGCCTATGTTAAGGGGAGGGCCGCTGAAAATGCTTTAAAATGGTACTACTGGCTAATGACATGTCTGCCGAGAATGAGTCGATGCACGCAGACCCCGGGTTCTTAATTTACTGCTCGTTACTGTGACACCCTGAAACCTGACGTAAACCGGTTGCCACACGGACCTGATAACTACCACCGTATAAATGTCTACCTTTATTTTTCTTTTTTTTTTTTTCCTTATATGCAATGCTTATCTGAAAGAATTGACATGACTAACTACTTTTTCTCAACCTTAATTGGGCTACTATGTAGTAGCCACATTGAACTGTAATATTCCATGTGAATCTCAATAAACTTGAATATGTTAAAAAAAAAAAAGAGAAGGGCGGCTACGGCCCCAGAAGGGGCTCCGCGCGATGTGTTGGCGGTTGCCATGGAGGAGACCGGCAAACGTCACTTGATGTCCTCCCCTGTCACCCGTGCCCCATTTGTGTTTGAGGACCTATCTGTGACTCTTTTTAACAACCTACCATTCCTGACCCTGGCGGCTCGGAGGCGGTTTTGGGAGGTCTCCTCTTTTTTGCGAAGCAACGATATTCGATACAGATGGGGAGTGGTGGGTTCCATGAACATTTACTATGAGAACCTGAAGCATCTGGTGACCTCTCCTGAGGAGGCATGGCGTGTGCTACCTTCGCTGGGCTTATCGCCGACCCAGGCCCCTACCGCTGGGAGCTTATCGTCTGCTATCTCTGACTCGGGCTAAATGACTGGAGCCTAATTGTTGTTTCATATTTCACAGGGGCCACCTTCTTGTGGTCTTATTTTTAGCCTTCAGTTTGTATGTGGTGCCCCCCCCCCTTATGTTTCCTGCCTCTATGTGTTTGGGTATATATCTGCCCTTTTCGATGGACTGCTTTTGATGTCTCCCTATATACTGCGGTACCTCGGCCAAGGGTGTTGTATTTGGATTTTGTTTTAGGATTCTTTGCAGCGTTCTTTTTTTTTTTTTTTTTTTTTTTTTGGCACTACAGGGTTGCCTGAGGTGTGCCATCATGACTTCGAGTTATGATTGGCCCTCAGGATCCCGGGCCTCATGACATTGTCCCTCCATGGCCTCCTACGGGAGCGTGCCAGGAGCGTCACGGAGATGGTCTTTGCAAATCCCTGCACCACCCACCCACCTTTTTTTTTTTTTTTTGGGCTGCGCTGTGTATATAACCCCCTCTCCCCTATTATCTCACACATACTTATTTTCTGAGATGTTTTTTTTTTTTGCAATCAAATAGTTTTTATTATAGTAGAACAGTACAGATAATACAGAATGAAGACATTAATAAAGAATAATAATACAACAATACAACAAATATGAGTGGTAACCACAGTACCATCCTGTTAATATCGTTTGTCTGACTTAATTCGTCCGGATGAATCAGATCAGTTTTATTGATGATAGCTTGAATGTAGTTGCGTGAAGGTACCGGTGGCCACCAAGGGAGGAAAAAGAGGTTCCGAAGAGAGTGTTAAGGTATAGAAACAGATGTGAGAAAGGAGGAGTAAGAAGGAAGGTTTGACAGTGCGAGCCATAGATGTAAGGAGGGAGATAAGGAGGGGGACATGGAGGGAGGGAGAGAAAGAGAAACCAACAATAACAACGAAAGAAAAAAAAAAAAAAAGGGGGGGGGGAGGTAAGAGCAATAATAAAAAGAAGGGTATGATCTGACGAAATTACATGGAAATGAAGCTGGCAGGAGGAGTGTATCTCAGATGGCAAGACCCGATGGGGGGGGGGGGGGGGGGGGGGGAGTCTCCAGTAGCAGGGGCTCCGGCGTTCCGTCACCCTTCACTCTGGCGTCAGCCATCGTCCACAGTCGGCTGAGGATATGAATGAGTTCCAATGGAACCAGGTGGTATTATGCACTTCCGTCCAACCACCCGGAAGCAGGGACGCTGTTTCTAGAGATCTAATGTTTTCGACTTTCGATATCAAGTCCTGGGGTGAGGGCACCACAGACGAGTTCCAGTGAGTCGGGATGAGTGCTCGAGCTGCCAGTAAAATCCGAGTCAGCACAGATTTCTTCAGGGTTTTCACAGATAGGGCCATCTGCCCCAATAAAAAATATCTCGGTGTGAAGTCCAATTCTATCTCCGTCGTGTGTTTGATTAGAGCACTAGCAGAGCGCCAAAAGGGCTCCAAAAGGGGGCACTCCCACCACAGATGTAGAAAAGTTCCCTGGTCTTGCAGGCATCTCCAACACTCTGTAGAGTGAGTCGGACTAAAACGGGCTATCCAAATAGGAGTAGTATACCATAAGGACGCAATTTTGAACGACGTTTCCTTCAGTTTGGATATAGAAGTGCCGTGGTGAAGAAGTGTGAAAGTTTTCGTCCAATGCATCTCGGGAATCACTGTGCCTAGCATGGTATCCCATCTTCCCATGTAAGAGGGGGGATCTGAGTCAGAGGATTGGAGTGCGTGATATTGAGAGGAAAGGCTGTGTGATGGGACGGCGCCCGTAGCACATAGTGTTTCGAACGTCGTGAGTGGTCGCGTCAGATTCGTGGCTTTAGGTAGTGATAACAAATAATGCTTGATCTGCTGGAAGTTAAACCTGTCCAGATAGGTAAGTGGAGGGTCCGTGTCCGACGTTGGGATCTGTCGAAATTGTCCATCCTGTAGAACGTGCATGGCCATGAGGCCCGGATGGGTGGTAAAACGATTTCGTAAGGTTGGCCTGATGCCCGCTCGAAAAGCCGGATTGTGGGACAACGGGAGAAGTGGAGCTGGGAAGGTAGACAGGGAGTGGCGCACCCTGAGTTTGTGCCAGATATTAAATGGTACAGATCAGAGTTGGGATCTGTCGGCAAGAGGATGGAATATGATCCGGGAACAACCATGGCAAGACCCACAGTGGTTTCGATGCAAGACTAGCTTCAAGATCCAGCCATTTTTTAGTTGGGGGTACGACCATCCAATCAAGTATCCTGGTAAGGTGGGTGGCACGATAATATAACCGAACATCTGGTAAGGCAAGTCCACCCTGTGCCGTAGGTCTGCACAACGTAGAGAATTTGAGTCGGGGTCGTGCGCCCGCCCATACGAAGGAGAGGAAACATTGGCGAAGTGCCTGAAAAACTTCGTTTGAGATGGGGAGTGGAAGTGTTTGCATAAGGTAAAGTATGCGGGGTAAGATATTCATTTTCAACACCCCTATTCTACCCAACCAAGAAATATGTTTGTTGGACCATGCCGAAATGTCCTGCCTGATGTTAGTCAGGAGGGACTCAAAATTTAAATTGGAGATGTTCGCTACATTTGCCGACAACCATACTCCCAGATATTTTAGTCTGTCTGTACACCATTTAAACTGAAAGTGCGTTTGAAGCTGCTGAGCCACTTCTCCTTGAACAGAGATTCCTAAAATCTCTGACTTTTCCACATTGATGGCCAATCCCGCCACTGCACCATACTGTTGCAGTTCTCGCACCACCTCCGGCAAAGAGGTGAGTGGGTCCGTCAGTAGAAACATGAGGTCATCCGCATATGCTGCGACTTTATGCCTGTGTCTCCACCCCCGAAGTCCAGGAATGGCTGGGTTTGCCCTAATGGATGTCAGCAAGGGCTCCAAAGACAGGGCAAAAAGTAACGGGGACAGCGGGCAGCCTTGCCGCGTCCCGTTCAAGATGGGGAAACGGTCCGTCAACGCTCCATTGACTCGGACTCTGGCTGAAGGAGATGCATATAAAGCTGAAATCCATCTCAAGAACCCCTCCCCCAGTCCAAACTGTTGAAGTACTTGCATCAGATAGGGCCATAGCACCCTATCAAACGCTTTCTCAGCATCAGTAGAGAGTAACAGGAACGGAACTTTTTCGCGGTTGGCGAGCAAGATAGCGTTAATAACCCTAGATGTTGCGTCCCTTGCTTCTCTTCCTGGTATAAACCCTACTTGGTCTGAGTTTACCAGGCGGGGTAGGCATTGTTGCAGCCTAGATGCTAAAATGCGCGCCAAGAGTTTGACGTCCGCGTTGAGGAGAGAAATGGGGCGGTAGCTGGATGGCAGGAGCGGATCCTTACCCGGTTTGGGGATCAGAGTGATGGTCGCTGCAAGCGCTGATGTGTGCAGATGCCCCTCCGATAAGAGTGAGTTGAAAGTAGCTAATAAGTGAGGGAGTAGTTCCGGCTGGAGGAGCTTCAGGTATTCCACCGGGAGGCCATCAGGTCCGGGGCATTTGTGGGGCTTGATATGTTTAAGAGCTGACACCAGCTCTTCGACAGTAATCGGTGATCCTAAGTCCGTGGCCTCCTCAGGCAACAATCGTTTAAGGTTCTTGTTTGCAAGATAACCGTTAATGTCCTCGACAGTAAGGTCGGGGAATTGAGAGGTCTGTAATGAATATAAGGATTGAAAGTATGTGTAAAACTCCTCGGCCACAATATCTGGGTGTGTTGTAATCTCCATGGAGGGGAGACGAATGCGAGGGATGTAAGCTTTCGCAGTCTTCGATTTAAGTATCTGGGCCAGCAGCCGGCCTGGCTTGTTTTCGTGAAGAGCAAAAAAGGAGTTTGCTTTCGTGGCCAGGAATTTGAGGTCAGCCATGAGACGTGACGTAAGAGAAGTCCTGGCTTGTGTGAGCTGTTGGTAGGTCGAGGCGTCTCCTGAAGCAGCATGTAGAGTCTCCAAACGGGACACCTCCGCAAAGAGGTCAGCCTTTTGTGCTATACGTAGCTTTTTAGCTGCCTACCTTTGCTTATGAGAAAGCCCCGTAGTACTGCCTTATGGGCTTCCCAGACCGGGGTAATCGGGACTTCTGGGGTGAGGTTCTCCACAAAATAATCAGAGAGAAGTTGGCGAGTCTCCGCCAACACCACCGGGTCCTCCAGGAGGGAGAGGTTCAGTCGCCACGTGCGCTCCCTAGGGACAAAGATCGGGGAGATTAGACAGGCTGAGATCGGGGAGTGGTCCGACCACATTTTCGTATGTATGTCTGCGGCTCGAATTAAGTCAAATGTATGCTGCTGTATAAAAAAATAGTCTATTCTCGAGTATACAGCATGCACTGAGGAGTAATAGGAGTAGTCTTTCTCGCTCCCGTGCAGTGCCCTCCACACATCCACCAATTGATGGCTATCCAAGAGTCGTCGCATACGGCGCAGGATGTTTCGTGGGGTCGAGGACACCCCCGTTGATGTGTCCATCCGAGGGTCCATAGCGATATTAAAGTCCCCGGCCAGAACTAATGTGCCCTCTTGGAAATCTTGAAGGGAATGTAAGGTAGAGGCCAGACAGCGGTGTTGGGCCTTATTAGCCAAGTACACCGACGCCAGTGTGAAAAGCGTGCCCGCTATACAGCCCTTCACAAAAAGGAATCTACCCTCTGGGTCCCGCCGGACCCCTACCTCCTCAAACGGGAGTCCTCTCGCAAACACGATAGCCACCCCACGCGATTTACTCAGCCCGTAATTACTGTAATATCCAGTAGGGAAATGCCTGTCATGAAGTGTCGGTGCCGCCTCACCTCGAAGGTGTGTCTCCTGTAAGAAAGCTACTGACGCCCTCTGCGCCCAGAGCTCACGCAGTATTTTAGATCTCTTTTCCGGGGTATTTAGCCCACGGACATTGTAAGTTAGCATTCGGAGCGTTCCCGGGGAGAACAAAGTCGCCATCTGAGAGGATACAAACCAAACACCTAACAACAAAAACAAAACAAATCAACAAAGCAAAAGGAAAAGAAAAAAAAAAAAAGGGGGGGGAGGGGGAAGGTAAGTAGCAGGATACGAACAAAGAAGAAAGAAAGAGAAATAGAGTAGAGAGTTTGGTAAGTGCGCCAATAAGAGAGGGAGAAGATTGGCCAATGAGGCAAAAGGTGTGACCTGAGGATCAAAGTCAGGGGTAGGAGAAAGGCCTCCCCCGCAGAGTCCCCAGGGGGTAGTACACCAAGCCTCTCGGGGGTGAGTAGCCTGATTCACAGTTCAGTGAGAGTAAATCGGAATGAACGTAAACAATGAAGCAATAAAATCAACAGTTATTAATGAGGAGTGAGAAATTCAAACCACGAGTGAACCCGTTTGAGTTCGTTGTAGCGAAAATCGCCCGAGAAGGACAAATATAGAGCAAAAGTGAACTAAGAGCTAAAGAAAAAACATTGCGCAATCTTAATCAACAAAACAAATTTGAGAGTATATGAGGTGAGAGCGTCCCCTCACGTCGAAGGCATATGGAACAACAGCCTGAGGGTGAGAAAGATAGTTCTCCCGCAATAAAGTATATGTAACAGCAGTCTGGTTAGTTAAACACTATCACCTTTGTTAGTGCCAGTAGGCGTAAACTAAACCAACTTATTATTCTAGAAAACATAGTGGGGAAAGGAACCTCTCGTAGTAAGGTATACAACATGCTGAAGAGTTAAATAATAGCATCTATATTATATTATCGCCGCCTAATGCGAACTTAACCAACCTAACATATCGTAAAACACATGGAAAATATTCCTCCAACATTAAGTTATACTTAACAACAGTCTGGAAAGGTGAACAACATCTCCCCCCCCACTGCCGCCTGGTGCAGTCATACGCTAACATGGTATACTCAAAAAATACGCGAGGGAGGGAGTGGCACCATTCGTAGGAAGTTGTATGCAACAATATATTCTGGGGAATTAAACAACATCACTTTCCCGACAGTAACCGAAAGCGGTCTGGACCAATGGGTAGCATGGATAGTACCGCTTTGCAAACCCTCCCTCCCTCATCGTCCGCTGTTTTTCCCCCCCTAAGTAATTAAGTTTTCTTTCCCCTGGTTTTTCCCACCTCATCCATCAGTCAGCTCCAATCACACTTTCGTCGTGAACTTGTGCAGGTTCCCTTCGACGGCGCTGACGGCGCTGTGGTAATCCTCCCGTAGACGTCGGTGGTTGAAACTCAAACAATTCCCAAGTGGGTATTACCATCTCTGGAAGGTTTAGAGAGCGTAGAAATTCCGGGACATCCTCTGGGGTGCGGACGGTGATCCAATTGTTATCACAGCGGACCGATAGTGACAGGGGGAAGCCCCATCGATAGGGGATCCCGGCCTCCTGCAGGGTGCGAGTAAGCGGGCGAAGGATGCGTCGGGCTTGTAGCGTGGTGGGAGAGAGGTCATTGAAGATCTGTATTTTAGCCCCTCCAAAGTCCCACGTAGGTCGCGTTCTTGCCCGGAGCGAGATGCGGTCTTTGAGCGTGTAGCTTACGAGATTGCATATAATGTCCCTCGGTGGTGCAGTGGGCGAGGTAGGAGGGGTCGCAGCGCGCGATGGGCCGTGCCAGGTCCTCCGGGTTAACGACTTTGGCCCCCAAGATGTAATTGAAAAGTCCCGGTAAAAATCCGCGCAGAGCCGTCTCGCTCTCCGGGACCCCCCGAAGCCGCAAATTCTGGCGTCTGGAGCGATTGTCCAGGTCATCTAGGCGTCTCCAGATCGCCGACATTGCTGCGTCCCCAGCCGGGGCGTGCACCCCCACCTCCACAGCTCGCTCTGCTGCGTGCTCGAGATCGCGGACTCTGGCCTCCACGTGTCCTACCTCCGTCCGAAGCTCCAGTATGTCATGCTGCAGGGACTCCCTCACCTCCGCCACCATCTCCCTGATGTCCGATCTCGTAGGCATTTCAGCGAGGGAGCGTTCGATACGCTGCGAGGCCCCCCCCCAGCTCAGGCAGGGAAAAGTCAGCGCCGGCGGGAGAGGCCGCCATGACAGGCGACCGCGTGCTGGTATTAGTCTCGGAGACAGGGGCAAAATACCGCTCTAAACGTGCGGGAGCCGGTGTAATCGGAACTCCAGGAGTTGTGCAGGTTGCTGTGCGCTTCTTACCCTTCACCATATATCGGGTCAACTATGCATATAGTGCTTTAACTCTTAGGGTTCACTCGGAGCTCACCTAGCGTGCGTCCATCTTAGGCAGTCGTCAGGCCACGCCCCCCCTTCTGAGATGTTTTTATCTACATATGACTGTTGGATTTTTTATGTCTTCGGTTTTACATATGTGAGTTTTACTAGCCCTGCGCAGGGGATATAATTACCAGTTCCCGTATGATATTTCATTCTAAATATATACCCTATGTCATTATTTAAGTTTTCTCTTGGGTCCTGCGAGACCATTTCTGCTGGTCAGTTTGTGACCTTTCGTACAAAATAAAACTTTAAAAAAAATATGTACCGTATTTTTTGCTCCATAAAGACGCACTTTTCTCCCCCAAAAAGTGGGGGAAAAAGTGGGTGCGTCTTATGGAGCGATGCGCACCCACTGGAGGGATATGAGTCAGCTCACCTGTCGCCGCCGCGTTAGGCCCCTCTGAGCGTGCGCTCCGGGGCAGGAAGCTTGGGCACTCGCCTGGGGGAGCCACGTGACCGCGATCTCGCGAGATCGCGGTCACGTGGCTCCCCCAGGCGAGTGGCCCAAGCTTCCTGCCGCCGGACGCACGCTCAGAGGGAGCCTAACGCGGCGGCGCGACAGGTGAGCGGAGGCATATCCATGAGCAGCTGGGGCACATCCATGAGCGAGCTGGGGCACATCCATGAGCTGGGGGACAGTATCCATGAGCTGGGGCAGTATATCCATTATTACACTATTTGATTTCAGAATATTTATTTTCCGGTTTTCCTCCTCTAAAAACTAGGTGCGTCTTATGGTCAGGTGCGTCTTATGGAGCGAAAAATACGGTATATATTCAGCTATACAACATACCGCTGAATAGAATGGCGGGCAGTCCACCCAAAGTGGTTAGCTGATCTGTAGCAAAGTCTGCTCAATGCTTGACTCTATTTGAAGAACTTTAACCCCTTAACGCCGCAGGACGTACATTTATGCCCTGCATTAGGCGGGCTTTGGCGCCGCAGGACGTAAATGTACGTCCTCGGCGTTTTCAGCCCCCCCGGGAGATACTCACCTCCTCCGGCGGCTCCCTCGCTGATCTGAGTCCCACAGAGTCTGATCGGCAGGGTTTCCTCCTCCGGCGCACTGACATCATCGCCCCGGGGGTGCGATGACGTCAGTTTCAGGCGTCGTCCCCCCCCCCGCCGGAGCAGGGGAAGCGCCTGGAGGGGAGGGATCCTTCGGATCCCTCTATCTCCCCATCGCCGGGGGCTACAAGGCTGTGGCCAGCATCGCTGGAAGGGTCACAGCCTGACCTTTCCAGCGATGTATTGGGGTTAACCCATGAGTTGCCAGGTCGCGACCGGCACAAATTTGTGCCCGATCGCGGCCTATTTCCGGTGAGGGCCGCCATCTTGGATGGCAGCCCCCACCTCTGGATCCCCCCCCACGTCAACTGACTCATCGCGCCATGCGCGATGATGTCAGTTAACTGGGGAAGCCCCTGGCTGCAAAGGGATTTCCTATGGAAATCCCTTGCAGGAGATAGGGGTTCAAAGAACCACCCTGATCGGTGTCAGCTAGGGCGTCATGCCTGATATCGATGGAAAGGTCTGAGCATGGCCTTTCCAACGATATCAAACATGACAATGAAAAAAGTTAAATAAAAGTGTATAAAAATAAAAAAGCAATTAATTAAAAAAATAAAAACGTGCTTTTTTTTTGATGCAGCATTATTGTTCACATTTCAATTATAATGTGAACAATGATGCTTTACCAATGTTTTTTTTTTGGGGGGGGGGGGGTTAGCTAAAATCACATAATTTCCCCCCCACCCAAAAAAAAAAAAAAAAAAAAAAAAAAAGGGGTTCCCAAGTCTACCCCATAGAATATAACCGCAAAGGATCGGGATAATAAAATGTGGGAAAAAAAACACGTTATACACTGTGGATGATTGAAATTTCACATTTTTTTACATTTTTTGTTATAGCATTTTGGCAGGACATGACGTTTATATATAATTATGATATATTATTAATCTTCCGAGTCTGCCGGAAAGAACGATATATAATTTGTCTGGGTGGTATAATAATATGTGACTTAAAACCGCGTTTAAACATGATGAGCAAAAACTTCAGCAAACTTCACTTCCGAAAGAGTGCCAAAGTTGTAAAATTACTCCCGTCCTTAAGGGGTTAATCGTGGCAATAGGTGAGTGGAGAAATTAAAAGCACAGATTCCTTCAATAAGACATTTTAACTCCGCTCAATGCGTTTCCCTGCTAAATGCAGCGTCCTCAGGAGCGAATAGAGTTATATTGAAGCAGAAAAATACTGCTTAAGAAGGAGAAAGATTACCCTATTTTTGTATAGGAAACATTACGCTAACTTTAGCCGACCAGTTACAATGTATTCTAGAGACCTATTTACTGGCAACATCTGAGATTTTGCTGGCATGTGATATACCGCATTTATCTTATGGAATTGAATATACATGTTATTGTGATAAATTCACCAATTACGTTCCAACCAGCAGGACAAGAGTGGTTTACTTCCAATAAGTCTATTGGCAGTAATTTTAAAGTATCTTTTCTTTCTCTCTTTTTTTGCTGTATATATGTATTTTGTGTGTTTAGGCTCTTTTTTGACCACTTTGCCGCGATTCAAGCATTGACCTTTTCTTTAACCGTCCTTATTAGGACGCAATTAAAAAATAAAGATTTTTTCTCCTGTATTTTGCATTTCTACCCATTATTTTCTGCATTCTCATCCTGTAAACTACTCTTTAAACTTGGGAAATACTACTAGCCTGTTGGTACCCGACTCATGGATTTGTCAAGTCCTGACTTTGAGAATAAATAAAGTTCCACCTGCTTTGAAGAAGCTTGTTCTTTTACTTAAAACAGCAGACTTATTTAAAACTATCTGTAAATAAACCTTCCTCGTGTTTCCTGAAAGCTGGGGTTTAAAGGATTACATCTTATATTTGTTTGATCATGATGTGTGTGTTTCAAAGTAAATAACATTGACTATGTTTTTTTTAATGTCAGTATATTCTTATTAGAAGAAAAATAACACTTTACAAAACATAATCCACGTGCCTATTTATTGTACTTACTGCAGTCATGTCTCCGAATCCACGAGACACAGTTGACTCTACCAGTGTGTCCGTTCAGTAGAGTAATTACAGACTTTTTCTGCAAAAATAAAATGCACATGTAAACAAATACATATCGACACTGACACCAGTAAAGCCTCCCCTACACAAGGTTTACAGGGTCTGAGTACAAGCCGGATCAATTTGCTTGTCATTACAAAATGCCGGATCCTGACAGTTTTTTGATAAATCACACTGGATCTTTTCATATTTCAATAAAACACAATATTATCCTTCAGGATCCAAAACTTTTTCACAAAAAAAGAAAAATAGCTGGAATCTAATGGATCCATGTGCTTTTTCATTTAAAAAAAAAGTGCAGGATCCATGCATTTTTTGTTTTTTGAGAAACCACACCAGATCTTTGCATTGTTCAATAAAACACAATATTATCCTTCAGGAGCCACATCAGAAAAACTGCTGGATCTATAAAAAACCATTGCGGATTCTGAAGGATAATTTCGCGTTTTATTGAAATATGAAAAGATCTGCTGTGATTTCTCAAAACAATGCATGGATCTTGCACTTTTTAAATGAAGAAGTGCATGAACAATTTTGCAAAAAAGAAGCTGTGGATCCTGAAGAATAATATTGTGTTTTATTGAAAAACAGTAAAGAAACCGTCTATAAATGTGTGTTAGCTTGCCGCCTGTATCACCTCCCGATCGCGAACGGGTTAGAAAACCCGTTAGCAAATCGGTATTAGCACTTTTTAGTGCCAGTTTACTGTACTTTGCGCTCCCCATGTTAAGTATAAGGAGAGCAAAGTGTAAGCACAGAGTAATTAGCATTAGGATCACAAAGGCCTAATGCTAATTACACCTTGCTGTCGATAATTAAAAAAAAGCTAGCACCAGCTTACAGTTGTAGCTAACTGATTGCGCTTCTGCAGTATAAGCTGCAGCTGGAATCCCCCCCAAAAATCACATCCTCACCTCTCATCCCGCAGCGAGAAAGGTGGCCCGATCCGCTGCTTCTGGCCACCGGGAGCAGAGCAAGACTGGAGGGGAAAAGTCCCCAGTCTCACTCTGCAATCACTCCGCCTATCTGCAGCATCTCGCACGAGACGAGATCCTGCGGGTCATGTAACCCAGCAGCAAAAACCTCCACAGGGAGGGGGGGGTGCTCAGGACGGAGCTTTAGCGCTGCCCCGAGCATCCTAGAGCCTAGCGGCAGCTACAGGGCAGGCTGCTGGACTCAGTGCCTGCCCCGTAATCTACAGGTAAAATGGGAATGATAAGGGGAGATTAGCGAACACCACTTTTTCCCCTTAGCATCCCCATTTTAGCTGTAGGGATGTGATAGGGCCCCAAGTGTTTTATTATACACAAGATAAAGTGAGGTTCAATGAGAAGCACACGCTGTCCTCTTGGAAGTCATTTCTCGCTGTCAGACAGTTCCCTGCACAGTGACATCAAAGCAAGGACCAGCCAGCACTGGTAGAGGATGGAGGAGATCATGTACCCCTCTAATGCCCTATATCAGTGGTTCCCAACAGCGGTCCTCAAGTACTCCTCAAGTAGAAATGCAGACTGAATCCTGCAATCACCGAGCAGCAAATCATATCACCTGTGCTGTGCTTCAGATATCTGGAAAACCTGACCTGTCGGGGGTACATGAGGAACGTGGTTGGGAACCACTGCACTATATTATTAGTAGGGATGCACCGATACCACTTTTTTAAGACCGAGTACGAGTACCGATACATTTTAAAAGTACTCACCGATACCGAGTACCGACACTTTTATTTTATGTCATGTGACCGCTTTTCAAGAAGAACAGACCTCATATAAAAATGCCCCCAGCTCACATGTATATATCCCCCCCCGAGATATATATATATACACACACACACAGAATACCCCCAGCTCACATGTCGATTGCCCCTCAGCTCACATGTAGCTTGCCCCCAGCACTCATGGATATTGCCCACAGCTCGAGCGCTGGGGAAGCTGGCCGCGTGCATGAAAAGCACGCGGCCAGCGTTCCCCTCCGGCGCGCCGCATACTCACCCATCCTGAAGGTCCAGTCGCATGGCAGTGATGCGATCACGTGGCTGCCGGGCGCATCTGTGACGCTGCCTCCAGCCAAGAAGCAGCATCACAGGAGCGCCCAGTGGCCGCGTGAACGCATCACTGCCTTGCGACCGGACCTTCAGGATGGGCGAGTATGCGGCACGCTGGAGGGGGAACGCTGGCACGCGGACAGCTTCCCCAGCCCCGCGGATACCGGCAAGCTGGCCCAGCGCCGGCTTCCAGTATCGGCGGGGTGTATTGGGCCGTTTGCATGAGTACCAAGTACTCGTGCAAACGGCAATATCGGCACCGATACCAGTGCATCCCTAATAATTAGGTATCACTGGATTAGGTTTTTGTTTTAATGCAATGTCATTGTCCGCTTGAACCAGGAAGCAGAACGCCACGATCGGCCGGAGGTGAATGTGATTGCGGGGAGGTCAGTGAGGGAGCGCAGGTAAGTATCCAGCCCTAGTGTGGCTCGGGGTTACAGTTTTCAGCATTGAAATTTAACCCCGAGCCACACTCGGGAAAACTGCCAGGGAGGTTAAAAGAAACACTCTACTCATCCTGACCACTTTATAATTTTAGGCTGGCCGTCCACTGGGTCCCTATTTGAGCGAATGATAAGTCGTCTGTAGTCATCAGACTAATCCCACAACACAGAGGAGAATAAACCCTCTTCCACTGCCTCAGACTTCCATCAGGAAACTTTGTGTGCCTACAACAGACTAGTGATCTTTACCATTTGAATGGAATTTGTCGGACGAAGGCAAACGACCTGGTACAGAAAACATGAAAAAAAAAATGCCCTGCTTTTCGGTGGTTCAGTTTGACAGGTAAAACAGGCGAATCCCTGTTCAATGCAAGATAACATTTTCAGCAAAAAGTCTTTATTTTTTTGAACATCTTTTTGACAAAATTTTTTGATTCCTGATTTTTAAAAAGGTGGGTTTTTTCTTCTTCAGTTCGGTCTTCAGCAGCGCTGTAGAGTGAGGAACGCGTGGAAAGGACCTAATACTTTGCACACTCTACAGCACCGAACACCGCTGGACTGAAAAGAAAAAAAAAAAACACAGTTGAACGCTGCCGGACTGCAGAAAACTCTGGCTGCTGTCCCTGGTGCTGAAAGGGCTTTAACATATATAGTACGATAAAGCTCTTTCAGCACCATGGACAGAAGCCAGAGTTTCCTTCAGTCCAGCGGTCTGCCCATCAGTCGATCTGGGTCGTTCATAGTCGCTTGCAGTAGACGACCCAGATCATTCAAATAAGTTGTCCATAGACGGATAGCCGAGTCGGTCGCCTGACTACGGACCCAGTGGACTGCCAGCCTTAAAATGGTTAGAATGTGAGGAGTGCCCAACCCCCAATCCACTATCTGCCCCAATGGGGCAGAAACACTGGGTGAAGTGGAGAAGTATCCTCCATCGCACCCAGCGTCACCAGCAGTGGTGATTTTTGAATTTCCTGGCTCCTGATCACCAGTTCACTAGTGGCATCAGCACCAAAAGTTGCATAGGAGCACAAATTAGGCAGCAAAGCTTCATGGACTTCCAGGTTCAGGAGTCCCTGAGAGGAAGAAAAGGATCTGCATGCGGCGAGGGGAAAAAGGTACGTAAATTCACCCAAAATTAGGAGTGGGGGTGGCCAGAGGCTGTCATCAGCGTCTGCCCAATTATTTAAGAGCAATAAGGGAAGTCTACTCTTCAATAATCCTCTGCTAAAGGAATGGAATGTGAGATATGAATGCATTTACAATAAGAACTCAAAACACTAGTGGTGGAGCATGGGAGTGAATGGATTTTAAGAGCCTCTGCTACTGCTCACCGTGATAAAAACATCTCTGCTCAGAACCGTCAGCACCTCTGAACGAATGGTGCGCGGTGAATAACCCTAAATAAAAAAAGAGGATGGCGAAGATAATCAGAATGCTCAGGCAGGTACTTTCACAGAGACCAGAGGGAGATGATGCTTCCAGGCTCTGGAAAGCTGCAATGTTTCAGCCTAGGTCTTGAGGCTACCGGTGCATGGGACAGCACCTCTGTAAACCACATCCCTGAGCCAAAATAGCACCCTGAGAATTTTTGTTTTGGGATGCCCAGCCTGTATATTAAACAATGTACAAAAATCAATAAAACCTAGGTGCCAGAAGCCAGTGGGAACCTGCCCGGTCCACTTCCTGCAGCCACTATGACAACTGTCAGTCATTTGCCCATCTTCAAAGAGGAGATCCTTCCTCTGCATTGAAAGCTGTCAATTAGCATCTGATTAGCTGCAGGAGCAAAGCCTCCCATGCACCATCCAAACGTCTAGATATCATTGGATGACAGGCACCCAGATACTTCCTGGTGAGGGAAAGGCAGTTTTTATCCCATCTTCAGGGTAACTTTACTGTTCTCCCCACTCTCCTGTCCCATCATCACACACTGCTGAAGTGAATGACGGGCGGTGCTGAAGTTATGAATGGGCATACAGACACATCATGCACCAATGTGGTGGTCCCCCGCCGCCGCAGCGCCTGCTGGGAAGCTCCGTTACCTTTGGATCATACAGCACTATAGAGTGACAGGAGGCGCAGGCTAACAGCCCGGCCCTGCCCCAGCTCACGGTGCGCGGACAGCGGTTGACGGAGAATGCAGCATGGGTAAGTTGCACTGTGGGAGCAGCCATGTTCAGACACAGTGACGTCATCCTGGGAGAAGGGAGTCACGTGACTCGAGTTTGCACTTAGTCTTGCGAGAGTAGAAACGAAGATCGCAGACCAGATCTATTGGCACGGCGCTGCGGAGGCCATCTTTGATTTGGGTACAGTTCGCTGTGCACAATCTACTGTAGTGAAGTCCCTCCACCGCTGCACAGGCGTTGATTTATGTACATTGAAATAATGTAATAACTTTACATTAAAATGGCCATCCGCCAGGCAGGAAGTGATCAGGGATTTTTAAACCTGATCTTGATGTGACCCAAAGTAGTACAAACTTCTCCTGTCGCCAACCCAGCCTCCTGCTTCTACACCCACTCCTCTTCTACTTAGTAGAAGGCACCTTGTCCTTGGTGCCCCAATCCTAAACTACTCTCCACCGCTATCCATCCTCGTCTTCAGATCTCATATCCAACTGCACAAAGTCACTGGTATCTACAATTCTCCACATCACTTGACAAACTCCTACCTCTCTCCGTGCTAAATGCAGGCCTAACCGCCAACCGTGGCACAATATTTACACATGCTATGTGGTGTTCCAGGGCAGTTGAATGTGATTGAGGAAGTTTCACACTTCGGACTTCCTGCACTACAAATTCATGCTCTGTTCCTACAATTTTAATACAAGGACTCAGAGGCTCCTATTGCAGTCTCTTTTCTTGCTTTTAATAATAGTCGCAAGTGAAATGTCGAAAAAATACAACAGACATAAACTAAAACATTTTTCTAACAGTGGTATCTTCTAACCCCCCCCCCTTTCCCAGAGGTATAGTCCGTAGTTCCTCCAAATCTATAGATAGGACTGCCTTCCCGCCTTTTCTCCCTCTTTTCTTGCGACTAGGAAAGATAAGTATTCAATTTATTACTCTGAGAGTCAAATTGCTTTATTTATTGTAAATCAGTGTTTGTTCATTTTCCGTTCGCCTGGCTTTAACCAAGGCGTTCGGAGTGGTGTGCGGGGGTTTGGCTGCTGGCTCGCGGTGATAGGCGGGCCGCCAATCCCTCTTAGGTTACATTTACTTTATGCGTGAGGTGATTTTTTCACTCAGGACGGCTTAGAGCGGCTGCGGCCATTTCGGAGGGCAGGGCGCATGCGCAAGACCTCCGCGCGCTTTCACCCGCCATCTCACGAGCTCTCACGCTGCCTCAGATATGCCGCGCGGCCAGAACGAACAGTGTGCGGATTCAAAGAGCTCCTCGCCAGCAAGGGATTCCGAATCAGACGATAGCTCCATTCACATGGCAGATATGTATCAAAAAGCGGACACTACCCCTCCAGGTTCTGTTATTACTGGCCCTGATTCCCTGGCTGCCCCCAAATCCCTGGAACCTCAGATACAAAAATCTATTGAATCTGCTGTAATTAAAGCGGTTTCTGCCCTATCCGATTCCTTTGCCAAATCTATAAAAGATGCTTTAGTGGAGGTTAAACGTAGCTCTATCCCGGAAAAAACGGGTGATGATTCGGGCACATCCCTCACTACTGTGACGCCCGTCGATCCTCCCTTGGTCACCGCCATGGGAAAACAGCCCACTGATTCAAAAAAGCGCAGGGCTGGAGGGGCTGGCATCCCCGCAACACTGCCCGGGACTGTCATGCCGGAGGCACAAGCTTCTAAAAAGCGCACCAAAAAGACGCATCATATTGAGAATGAACCCCCTAAAAGGGCTAAGTCCCCTGACTCCTCTAGAGCGGTTGCTCGTCAAAGCTCTTCCAGTGCTCATAATATTCTATCAGATGAGGAAGATCAGAGAGATGATGCTATTGACGTATACGCCTCAGATGAGGACTTTAATGACACCGTTGCAATTCCCAAATCAGACCCTTCTGGTAATATTTACGATCCATTAGGTAATCCTATGTTTTCACCTGAGGATTTATCCCATCCCAGATCGTCCGAGTGGACGCCTATTCCTCACGTGGAAGCGTGGGTAGATGCTAGTGTGCGCACAGCTCTAGATAAAGCCACTAGAAATAAAATGAAGTCTGAGTGCCCCCGACCCTCTATGGTGGGGAAAACATGCATGACGCCCGAAGTTGATCCCAAATTTATTAAATTTGTAGAAAATAAGGGATGGTCCCAAAAACGGGGTATCGACTTGGCTTTTAGGACATGCCAAGATAAACTATTGGACACTACGGGTCCGTTAATTAAATTATTAGATGTAGCAGAACAAGCTAAGCTAGCTGATGCAACTTTAGATCCCTACGACGTTTCCAACTGGGCTCAAAGGGCCCTTAGCTTTTTAGGAAACACTAACACAGCTTTAGCCTCCGAGCGGAGGAAATGTATTTTATTTAAAATGGATACACAACTCGCTGGGGTGGCAGACAATGAATTGGGGGCCAAGGCCCAAGGTTCCTTATTCGGAAAAGGATTTCTTAGAGATATGTCCGAATATTCGGGAGCGTTCACGACTATGGAAAAAGTCACTACGTCAATCAAAAAAGTGTTTACCACCGGAGTTTTTGCAAGGGCTGGCAGGGTCAGGGGTCGCGCTGCCGGCCGTACACGAGCAGGTTTATCCCGCCCGTTTGCAGGCTCCGTTTCCTATGATGCTTCCCAATCTGAAACAAGAGTGGCTCAATTCTACCCGACTAGAGCACGTCCCTGGCGTAACAGGGGATACAGAAGTTACCGTGGAGGTCGAGGATTCCGATATTTCAGAGCTCCAGGTACGGGATCTTGTTATTCCTCATACATCAATCCCGGTTGGGGGTCGATTGTCTGCTTGTCTTCCTCAGTGGCGCGAAATCACTTCGGATTTATGGGTACTACGCACGATCCAAGGTTTTCTTATAGATTTCGTTTCAGAACCCAGTCACATATCTCTTCCTCCACCGCTGGTATTTTCAGCGGACGATGCAGCGTTGGTGGAAGAGGAGATAACAGATCTATTGAGAAAGGAAGCCATAGAACAGGCTCCTCCAGGGGACATGACGTTCATGGGCAACCTCTTCCTAGTTCCCAAGAAGGGAGGTGCCCGGTCCTCAATTTGAAAAGTTTAAATCTACATATAATGTACAATCATTTTCAGATGGAGGGCTTACATCTCCTGAAAGATGTGCTCAAACCAGAAGACTGGTTGGCGAAAATAGATCTGAAAGATGCCTCCTTGACAGTTCCAATGACAGAGGAGTCCAGGGGGTTCATCTGCTTCCGTTGGAACTCGATAATCTGGCGCTTTCGTTCCCTACCATTCGGCCTCTCTTCAGCGCCTTGGTGCTTCACCAAGTTGCTGAAGCCGGTTGTCAGTCGTCTTCGGTCACAGGGTGTGCGGATGATTATATATCTGGACGACATCCTGTTGTTGGCCGAGTCAGAGTCGCTTCTGAAGAATCACATAAATCAGACGATACTCTTACTTCAGGATCTAGGTTTCCTAATAAATTTGGAAAAATCCATCCTTCATCCAGTGCGTTCTCTAGAATTCCTGGGTTTTATACTTTGCCCACAAGCGATGACCTTGTTCCTTCCGAATCAGAAATGCAAGTCCATCCTAAAAGAGGTTCAGGCTATTCTGTCCAGTGTATTACCGACGTTGAGGGATTTATCCCGTATAATCGGGGTACTGGCAGCCACGAGGCTAGCTATTCACCCTGCTCCTCTGCATTATCGGGCCCTCCAACACCTGATGGCCCATTCCCTAAGGCAGGGGCTCGATTATGCAGATCAAGTGACTCTATCGATAGGGATCGATAGATCTCCGATGGTGGATTACGAACCTCCGATTCTACAACGGCAAACCTATAGTGGCGCCTCCTCCTACGATGGTGATAGATTCAGATGTGTGTCTGACGGGTTGGGGCGCCAGGTGCGGAGATATGATGACCGGTGGCCCCTGGTCCGAGCAAGAGGCTCTCATTCATATAAACGGACTAGAGCTATTAACGGGATTATTCGCTATTCAGAGTTTCCTCAAAGGGGAAACTTGTTCATCGGTGCTTCTCCGCATGGCCAATTTTCCCGCCGTCCATTATATCAATTCTCTAGGGGGTCCCCGATCCGCTCTTCTGACGGCAATGGTGACCCGTCTATGGGATTGGTGTTTTCTACACGAGTTATCAGTTCAGGCGCAGTTCATTCCGGGTGTCTCGAATCTCCTAGCAGATTGGAGCTCGAGGCACATGGAGGACTCAGGAGATTGGCATTTGCAATCGTCGATCTTTTGGATCATTGCAGACCTTTGGGGTCCCTTCCAGATCGACCTGTTTGCATCTCGCCTGACCAGCCAGCTGCCCAACTTTTACAGTTGGCTTACGGATCCCATGGCTCTCGCCACGGATGCGTTTCTGCAGAATTGGGCAATGTCTCGTCTTTATGCGTTTCCCCCGTTTCAGTTACTGCTACGGACGTTACACCAAGTTCGAGTTCAGGAGGCAGAGCTGGTTCTCGTGGCACCATTATGGCCCAACCAGCCATGGTTTCCCCTGTTCTTGGAATTACTGGCAGATGTCCGCGGTTGCTTCCGGATCTCCCGGATTTGATGGTGGACATACGAGGTTGTCCTCACCTGTTGTTGACACAAGGAACCTGCCCGCTCTTGGTCTCCCTGGTCTTGGGACGTCAGGGGCGGCCGGAGGCATTTCGGTCAGGGCTGGTGTCCTCCTTCGGGCGGCATGGGCTCCAGGCACTTTGTCCGGTTACGACTCGGCCTGGGCCCAATGGTCACGTTGGTGTGGTACACGGGATCTGGATCCCTTTCAAGCCCCTCTGAATACTATAATTAATTTTCTATCGGAATGTTTCGATAGTGGTAAAGCTTATAGAACCATTAACGTGTTCCGTTCCACTTTATCGGCTTATCATATAGGTTTCCAAGGGATTCCGGTGGGTAAACATCCCTTAGTCTGTCGTTTACTGAGGGGCATCCGACTTTCACGTCCTCCGCTCCCTAAGTATTCGGAGACGTGGGATGTTGCCATCCTGTTACGTTTTCTAGTTTCATGGCCTTCTAATGAGAATTTGTCTCTCAAACAGCTGTCAGCTAAATTGGTAACTCTCCTCTGCCTCGTCTCATGTAAAAGGGTAGAGGATGTCAGGGCTCTAGATTTCCAGGTTCGATCATTTGTCCCTGAAGGGGTGCGCTTCGATGTGTCTCGTCGAACTAAGACCTCGCTTACATCTGTTTTTTACCCAGCGTTCCCTTCTCAACCTGCTCTTTGCCCAGTGCAATGTCTTCAGGTTTACGAGGCGCATACAGTTTCGCTGCGCGGTGACGAGGTGTCTCCTCTGTTTATTTCATTCAGGTCCCCCCATAACGCGGTCGGTTCCACGACTTTGGCGCGTTGGCTGAAATGGTTGATAGAATTGGCTGGGGTGGACGTGTCGATATTCGGAGCTCATTCCATGCGCAGTGCGTCAGCTTCGTCGGCTATGAGGGCGGGCTGTCGTTTGGAGGATCTGCTCAGATCCGCGGATTGGTCTCGCGAGACCACTTTTCGGACCTTTTACTTCAAACTGATAGTTCATTGGTCGTCCGCTCTCATGGACAAGCTTTGAACTTGCAATAGGAGCCTCTGAGTCCTTGTATTAAAATTATTGAATTTAGCTAAGTTATGAAGATAAGTTAGAATTTTAATAAAGGACTCAGAGGCGAGTATTGCCCACCCTGCCCTCCCGGGGCGGACTCCAGGGTTCTTTGTATGCATGTTATACTTCATGCACCGGTATCTCACCCTCTGCTTTGATTTCAGCTCAGTGACATGTGTTCCTGTCTTTTCATCTGGATGTCTCGGTTTGATTTAAGTCATGACCGGATCGCATCCTGTTTCATGTTCTTCGTTTGGTTCCAGTTCGTTTGCAAGAAAGAGGGAGAAAAGGCAGGAAGGCAGTCCTATCTATAGACTTGGAGGAACTATGGACTATACCTCTGGGAAAGGGGGGGTTAGAAGATACCACTGTTAGAAAAATGTTTTAGTTTATGTCTGTTGTATTTTTTCGACATTTCACTTGCGACTATTATTAAAAGCAAGAAAAGAGACTGCAATACTCGCCTCTGAGTCCTTTATTAAAATTCTAACTTATCTTCATAACTTAGCTAAATTCAATAATTTTGCTTTATCCATCTCTAAACAAACTTATTACTCGTCCCGTATCTCATAATTCTATCTTTTCTCATGATTCCAGGCGTCAGTTTCATGCTTTCAATCTAAATGTGCCCCACTTCTACTCAACCTTCCACAGACCTCACTGCTGTCAGCTTTGCTGACTACTTCACCGATAAGATTACCAGACTGAGACTAGATATTTCTTCACTGCCCTCTTCCATTAACCTTTCTACCTCATTGACTCCCTCACTTCCTACCCCCTTTTCTATTATGTCTTCCTTTTCTCCGGTCTCAGAGGAGGATGTCTCAGAAGTTCTCATGTCCTCCTGCACGACTATCTGTCCGCTTGACTCCATCCCCTCGCACCTTATTCGGTCTGTTCTACCAGTCATTGGCTTTGACTCATATTTTTAACATCACCCTCTCCTCTGGAGTCTTCCCCTCTGCATTCAAACATGCTCTGATCACCCCCATTCTGAAGAAACCATCTCTTGATCCTACCTCCCTCTCAAACTCCCGTCCCATCTCTTTGCCTCCAAAATCTTGGAACGCCTGGTCTATAAACAGCTCACCAGTTTTCTTGCTGTTAACACTATTTGACCTGCACCACTCTGGATTTTATTACCAGTACTCTACTGAGACTGCTCTGACCAAGGTGACTAATGGTTTAGTTGCTGCTAAAACCAAAGGTCACTTCTCCATGCTTATTCTTCTTGACCTTTCCGCTGCATTCGACACTGTTGACGACCCTCTCCTGCTCCTCACCCTGTGTCAACTTGGCCTCTGTGACTCCACTCTCTCCTGGTTCACTTCCTATCTCTCTCTTCGCTCCTTCAGTGTCTCCTTTGCTGGTGCCTCTTAAACACCAGTTCCTCTCTTGGTCGTGGTGCCTCAAGGCTCTGTTTTGGGTCCCCTGCTCTTCTCAATCTATACTGCCTCTCTGGGCAACCTCATTTCTTCCTATGGACTCCAATATCATCTCTATACTGACGACACCCAAGGCTACCTTTCCTCTCCCGATCTTTCTCCTCCTGTGTTGGACGTGTTACAGCCTGTCTGACAGCTGTCTCTGACTGGATGACTTCCCATTTCCTAAAGCTCAACCTCTAAAACTGAACTTCTCCTCTTCCCTCCCTCTAAAACTTTTTTGCACCCATTTCCCTTCCTGTGAATGGTGGCACCATTACCTCTACCTCACAGGCTCTTTGCCTAGGGTCCTCTTGGACTCCAATCTATCCTTTACTCCTCACATTCAGTCACTAACCAAATCCTTCTACTTACACCTAAAAAACATTGCATGCATCCATCCCTTTCCTAATCAGGACTCGTATTATCTCCCGCCTTGACTACTGTAACCTCCTTCTCACTGGCCTTAAGAGTTCCCAGATTCTCCCTCTGCAGTCTGTTATGAATGCCTGTGCCAGACTCATACACCTCACATCCCGAACCTCTCACACCTCACCCCTTTGGCAATCTCTACACTGGCTCCCTGTTTCCTTTATAATCCATTTCAAAATATTGGTGCTCGCATACATAGCTCCATAACCGTGCCCCTGCCTACATCTCCTCCCTTATTAGCAGGTATACCCCATCCGACCACTTCGCTCTGCCAATGATCTGATGCTATTAGTTCCTCTAACCCACACCCTCAACTCTCACCTCCAGGACTTCTTGCGAGCTGCCCCCTTTCTATACAACTCCCTCCCGCAACATCAGACTCTCCCATCTTTCCAGTCATTCAAGAAGTCTCTATCCGCTCACGCCATAATTCCCCACTGTGCATTTCTTGCTCCATCTTCCCATTCAGCCCACATGCACCCCTCTACTTCACATACTGTGCTATATACCCTCACCTAGTATGTCACCCCTCTCCTCTATTAAAGGGCAGACTCTGCCCTCTCCAGCAGTGCCTCCCTTTTTTTTCTATGTGCAGCCGTTCAGGAGGGAGAGGGGTCCAAAGGACCTCGCCCCTTGCAGGTTCTCCCCAGCAGGCACCGGGGGGGCGTGCCTGAAAATTACGTCATCGCCCCCAGGATGATGTTGTCTTTGGAACAGCTGGGGCCCATAAAACCGTCAGGTCGGCTTCAAGGAAGACAGACTGGCGATGGACCCAGGGCAGAGAGGTTAGTATATGGAGGGAGGGGGGGTTAAAGGACCATAACGTACATTGAACGTCCTTGCTCCTTAAAGCAAATTTTCCCCAGGACGTACTATGTACTTCAGTGGTCCTTATGGGGTTAAATAGGTGAATTCCATAGGTTTCAATGTAATATCTGTTTTAAAAAAATCTTGAAGACCGTTTATTCTTTTTGTTGCAAAACTATTTTTTATTTTAACCACTTCGCTGCGGCGGACGCGCTCAGCGCGTCCAACCGCATGTCACGTTCCATGCGGTGGACGCGCTGAGCGCATCCTGCCTTTTGGGGTCAGCGTTCGGCCAGGTTCCGGCCGATCGCTGGCCCCCCCGGTGCGGGCTGACATCCTCGATATCAGCCCAGCATCCGGAACCGCCGCCGGAGTAATTAGGTGTCATCGCGGCGGCGCGATGACACCTAATTCAGGCGCCCCCACCGCATGTGCGGAGGAGGTGCCTGAAAGGGAGGGGGGAGGTCCTTCGGACCTCTCTCCCTCCCGATCGGCGGCGTTGCGGGGGTTAACCCAGGCACCGTTTGGAAGGGCACAGCCTGCCCTTCCAAATGGTACCTGGTATTAACCCCTGGGGAGCCGGATCACGAATCGGCGCTGAAAAGCGCCGGTTTCTTGATCCTTTCCCGGAGCTGGCCGACATCTTGGATGTCGACCAAGCCTCCGGGAACTCCCCCTGAGGACTGGCGTCATCGTGCATAGCACGATGATGCCAGTCCTGGAGTTAACCCCTAGCTGCCACCAATGGTGGAGATAGGGGGTTCATTGGAACCCCCTATCTCCCGATCCGTGGCAGCTAGGGGTTAATGTTTGGTATTGTTGGATCGGCCAGAGCATGGCCGTTCCAACGATACCAAACACGAATGTGAAAAAGTTTGTAAAAAAAAAAATTAAAAAAAAAAAATATTAAAAAAAAAATAAACAAGTTGGTTTGTTAATGCAGCAATATTGTTCCCATTTCAATTATAATGTGAACAATGATGCTGCACTAACAATTTTTGTATGCGGTGCGTTTGTTAAATATTGCGTAATTTTCCCCAAAACAAAAAAAATGTAACGAGACCCCATCTCTAATTTTTTTAACAAGCGCACCCCATACAAAATATAACCGCAATTGCTCGCATGTTAAAATGTGAAAAAAAAACAATTTACACATTGTAAATTATTGAAAAATCATATTTTATTGCATTTTTTGTTATAATATACAGACAGGTCATGACGTATACATATAATAATGACATATTATGAATCTGCCGGGTCTGACGGAAAGAACGATATATAATATGTCTGGGTCATATACTAAAATAAGCCTTCAAAACACGTTTAAACATGATGAGCAAAACCGGTAAAAATGACCTCAGCACAGGGGCGGGAAAAGCCTCAGCAGCGAGAGGGTTAAAGACATTTTTGTTCTTACTTTTTTAAAATATATTTTTTTTAATTCTGTAACAGACCTTGTTATTTTGTAAAGGACCTTTTTTATTATTATTTAGACACATTTTCATTGATATAACCTCATATTAGGAAAAAAGGAAACTTCGTTTTTTGTGTGTTCCAGTTCAGTGGAATTCACCAATTTCAATTCGACAGTGATCAGCACAATTTGGCAGTTTTCACCGATGTCCAAGAAGTGCTTCAGGGACTCCAATATCACCAAATCCATCACCATTTCCAGCTCCTGCATTTTCACTCTGAAACAAGGTATCCTGCTATCAACATGTTGTCCACCACGCTGCTCCACAACCTCCGCTCTAATCCTATTATCCATATTTTTCTTGCATTTATGTATTAATTTGTAGCTGGCTAGTTTTATTTTTGAATTTATCCCTTTGTTTTTGTTAAACTCTCACTCAATTTTCCTCGCCAACCCCTCCACATGACGTAAATACCTCTCATACACAGCCGACTGTCTTTAATTTTGTGTCTCTTTCTTCATACAGCATGACCCGGTGTTCTGCCATACTTGCGAACTTGCCATAATGGCGAACCGCATCACTTCCGGTGCACCTACGTCACCAAAAGTGAGGCGGATCAGCTGGATACAGCATCGGCAATGGCAGTGTAACCTCTGATCAGCTGCAGATAGGAAGGAATTAGTTCCTCATACACCAATCTGTTACTCACGAACATCCAACCCTGCACTCTGTATAACACACAACCCCCCCCCCCCCTCCCACGGCTGTGTATAGCACACAAGCCTACTGACTGTCACCCGCACACCCTGAATATATAGAGAAATCTCTAAATACACACTGGCTATTTCAGGATTCCTCTATATATTCAGCGTGTGCGGGTGACAGTCAGTAGGCTTGTGCACTATACAGAGCCGTGGGAGGGGGGGTCGTGTGTTATACAGAGTGCAGGGTTGGATGTTCGTGAGTAACAGATTGGTGTATGAGGAACTATCTGCAGCTGATCAGAGGTTACACTGCCATTGCCGATGCTGTATCCAGCTGATCCGCCTCACTTTTGGTGACGTAGGTGCACCGGAAGTGATGCGGTTCGCCATTATGGCAAGTTCGCTCGATTGGCAGAACACCGGGCCTAAACTTATAGCTCTCGCTTCCAGCTGCTTCCACTTTTCTTTCTAATTATCCTTTTCAAGCCCAAGATTCCAGTCCTTCCCATGCAATCCGTTCTATTTTCTTTCTGGCCACCAGTTTTATGCTCCCTCTTTCTTCACATACCTCTGTCCCGTCCAGCTACTTTCACTTTGTTAATTACCCTAAGAAGCCCAGGCTTCTGGCCCTTTGCATGCAATCCCAGCTATCTTATGAATCTGGCCACCAGCTCCACACCCCCCCCCCGCTCCCTCTTGCTTCACATACCTCTAGCCCTTGAATTGTAAGCTCACAGGATGTCTGGCTGAGCACTTGTTTAAAGTGTTGTATTAGCAGGACAATTATCCTACGGGCAGGGCTGTCTGTTCCTAATGTATCATTATTCATTATGTCTCACGTTTGACTTCCTCATTTTAAAGCGTTGCGGAATCTGTTGGCGCTATATAAGCAGGGGCGGACTAACCAGTCGGGCAAATCGGACCTTGGCCGAGGGCCTGGGCCTAGACTGCCTGCTGGTAGTCTACCCAACTTCGCGATCGCCCTGCCGCAGCTCCCGGGCCGGTGCCTCGACCCATAGTTTCCCCAGGCTCCGCTGGCCGGTGTCACTGGGATTCATCAGGCTGCGCGCTTGCTCTGGGTGCAGCGTGATGATGGAAGACATTGGTGGCTGTCCAATAGAGTGAGGGGAGCGAGGATAACCCTGCCCCCTCAGCATGGACAGCCACTGCGTGCCAGAAATTATGAGAATGCAAACGAGGTACTGGGGCTTATTCATACTGAGGGCCCTGGGGGTTATTAATTCATACTGGGGTTTATTAATTCGTACTGGGGGGCCGTGGGGGTTATTAATTCATACTGGGGGACCTGGGGGGGTATTAATTCATACTGGGGGTTATTAATTCATACATGGGGGCTGGGGGTTATTAATTCATACATGGGGGACTGGGGTTATTAATTCATGCTGGGGGTTATTAATTCATACTGGGGGGCCTTGGGGTTAATAATTCATACTGAGGGTCTGGGGGTTATTAATTCATACATGGGGGGACTGGGGTTATTAATTCATGGGGGCCTGGGGGCTATTAATTTATACATGGGGGGCCTGGGGATTAGATTCATACATGGGGGACCTGAGGGTTATTAATTAATACATTGGGGAGACTTGTGGGTTATTAATTTATACATGGGGGGCCTGGGGATTATAAATGTATACATGGGGGGCCTGGGGGTTATTCATTTATACATGGGGGCTGGGGGTTATTATGTATGGGGGACCTGGGTAAGAACTATATATGTGGGGACTTGGAGTATTATATATGGGGGACCTGGGGAGTATTATATATGTGGGGACTTGGAGTATTATATATGGGGGACCTGGGAGAGTATTATATATGTGGGGACCTGGGGATTATTATATATGTGGGGACTGGAGGGGTAAATTATATATATGGGAAGAAGCAATGTAATAATTATAAATAAATGGCATGGCTGCATTAAGCTCTCGAACAGGGTCCTCTCTCCTGCTATTCTGTGTGTTTTGTGTATGTATATATGTTCTGTCTCTCCCATTGTACAGCGCTACCGAACTTGTTGGCACTTTATAAATGCTTGGAACTGTAATGAATTGAATTTTTTTTAATATATGCCATCACATTCTGCAATATTCTATCATCGCAATTTTATTTTGTGTCTGCATTTATTAATTTCTGGCTGATTATCCTCTAAATTCCTGCATTTTTAGATAGAATATGTAGCTAGTCTTTCACTAGTGCCCCTCCCCCCCATTACAAAGGCCTCTGACACCTAGACACTTACCTGAACTAATTTCCTTTTCACACAAAATAAGTGGCACACTAGGACAAACTTATGTGCAAATACGAATGTTAAACAATCAGTCCACAGATACCGTCTTATTCCTGCAGGATCCTGGAACCAGTCTATTAGGATCGAAGTCCTGAATCTCCAATACAGAGTCTGTGGTGAAGTCCAGGATCGCAACGGGATCACAGCGAAAAGATGAACCCCACAAGGGGGAATACGCTCAACGCGTTTCGTCCTCTAAAATCAAACGACTTTTTCAAGAGCTGTATAGAAATGAAAGCTTACCTCTCTTAAATAGTCCTCTAAATGAGGAGTATCCAGGAGATCAGCTGTACACAATTAGAAAATTGATGTACCGGAGGTAATCGGCAAGAAAGACCGGGATATAGATCCCATATACCCCGCAGCCGGAAATGACGTAACGCACAAGTCCACATCCGGTCAAAACTGAAGACCGGAAGCAGGGCAGCGGGTCACCTAACAAAGGAATCGCCATATACAGTGGCAAGAAAAAGTATGTGAACCCTTTGGGATTACGTGGAGTTTTGCATGAATTGGTCATAAAAGGTCATCTTCATCTAAGTCACAACAA
This sequence comes from Leptobrachium leishanense, assembly GCA_009667805.1. NCBI lineage: Eukaryota > Metazoa > Chordata > Amphibia > Anura > Megophryidae > Leptobrachium > Leptobrachium leishanense. The sequence continues at coordinate 173,308,749 of CM019067.1, read as the reverse complement.
TTTGAAAAACAGTCTGCTTAAAATAATACAACACAAACATTATATGTTTTCATGTTTTTATTGAACAGAACATGTAAACATTCACAGTGCAGGGTGGAAAAAGTATGGGAACCTTTGGACTTAATAACTGGTTGACCCTCCTTTGGCAGCAATAACCTCAACCAAACGTTTCCTGTAGTTGCAGATCAGACCTGCACAATGATGTGGAGTAATTTTGGACCACTCCTCTTCACAAAACTGTTTCAGTGTAGCAATATTCTTGGGATGTCTGGTGTGAATCGCTCTCTTAAGGTCATGCCACAGCATTTCAATCGGGTTGAGGTCAGGAGTCTGACTGGGCCACTCCAGAAGGCGTATTTTGTTTTGTTGAAGCCATTCTTTTGTTGAATTACTTGTATGCTTTGGGTCACTGGCGTCACTAGGTGGGGGTGGGGGGTGCGGTCCGCAATGGGTGACACCACCCCCTAGGGTGACACCCTAAAAAAAAAATCTTTTTTTTTTTTTTACACAAAACTATTTTACCAGGAAGGATACATTGAGAATTCTCTCATTTTCAAGTATGTCCTGGGTAGGCAAGATCTAGGCTGGCACTTTCCAGGGGGCAGCAAAAAAAAAACACCACTAAAGGAGATATTCCCAGAGCACTGAAATGACGCAGACATTTCAGTATTCTGTTGTTCCCTGCACTCCAGGGAATCAATTTTCCCTGTTGAATTCACCGCAGGGTCCCTGAAGTGCAGGGAATCAGCCACCGAATGCCACCACGAACCCATCCCCCGCTGTTTTCAAAAAAACTACTGAACGAAAATGTCTGGAATTAACATACAAGATCCTATGAATGATAATAAAAAGGGCTGTTACAGAAAGAAAAACGCTATTAGAAAGAAAAAAAAATAGATTTTTTTTTTAAAAATGCCTAATAGATACTAAGAAAAAAAAATCGACTAGGGATGTAAATAAAGAGACTAGGGATGTGCACCAATTTTTTTTTCGTTTCGGCTCGTTTCGTTCATAATTCGACAATTTTCATTTCGGATCGTTTCGGCCAATTTCCGTTTCGGTTCGTTTTGTCTCGGCTCGTTTTTCGGATCGACTTTTTTTTTCGTGAAATTGGAAATTTTCGTGTTTTCGGATCGGCTCGTTTTTCGTATCGACTTTTTTTCCGTGATTTCGGACATTTTCGTGTATTCTGTGTGGGAAATGTTTTGCCCCATAGACTTCAATGTTAAAATATTGCCGTTTTAATTCAATATCTAATAAACCGTTTATTATTATATTCTGTAGTAAAGAGTCTCTTTGTTTCTAGATTTTTTAGGATATTTTAAGCATTTTTTGAAAAAAAATTCTGCGCCACAGGGTTTGGGAAATGTTTTGCCCCATAGACTTCAATTTTAAAAATATTCCCGTTTTTAATTCAATATCTAATAAACCATTTATTATTATATTCTGTAGTAAAGAGTCTCTTTATTTTTAGATTTTTTAGGATCTTTTTTTTTTTTTTTAGATTCAAAATTTTATTTTGTAAGAAAATCAGCGATACAATAGACCACTCCATAAAGTAAAAATACGTAGTAGAGATACTCATAAAACGAAATAATAAAAAATAAAGTAAATATACAAGGCCAACGTCGCCTAGATGAGAGACCATGGTAGTACAGCATCTAAATTACACGTCAACAAGTATGACATGTGGGCCTCTATAATGCTTGGGCGGAGGGTGATAAAAAAAATTAAAATAAAAGAGGGGATGGGGGTAGGACTATATCAGAAAAAGGAGCAACCCGTTTTCAGAAAAACACGTGGCGCTCACCAAACACAACAACAACAAAAAAAAACATGTCATCCCCCGCCAGCTAGGAGAGCCCCGCAATATCCACATCAAAAACAATAAATAAAATGCCATAAAATATTTATAGTGACAGAGATCCATCAACCAAGGGATCATGACTTAAATCCTGAAAAAGTAAGGCCACTCAGTCAGGAGCCCCGTGGGGTAGGGGAGAACCATCAGACAATCCCTCTTTGGCACCGCTTGGAGAGTCATAGGGTAAACCCAAAGAATGCAGGTGGGCTTCAGCTTCTTCTACTGTGGAAGCCATAAGTGATCGGCCATCTTCTCGTCGAATTATCAGGGTACTCTGGACACCCCATTGATAACGAACGCTCTTGGTACGTAGGAGGGTCGACACTGGTCGAAAGCGACACCGGGCAGCGAGTGTCAGGTAAGAAAGTTCCCTATATACACCGCAATGTGAGCCCCCTCAAAGGCTACTGCATGGATATTCCGTGTCGCCCGAAGCAACGCAGCGTGGAGAGATACATCCCGGAGCGTCACAATGACATCCCGTGGAGTGTCAGCAGGAGCCATAGCGGCCTTCCTCACCCGAAGGGAGTGTAAAACAGGATCTCCAAGGGTGTCTGAGGGGAGGATTGCTGCCACAAATCGTGCGGTGTAAAGTAGTAAATCCAGGTCTTTCACTGCTTCTGGTACCCCCCGGAGTTTCACATTCCTACATCGATGCCTTGATTCCAACGCCACAACAGCAGCTTGGAGACCATCTAGTTGTTTCTGGATCGCCTGTAAGTGGGAAGAGGATGCAACCTGCACCTCCTCTACCACTATCTGGACGTCCACTAGCTGGGCCTGGGCTGCCTTCAAGTCAGCTCCAAGGGTCTGCACATCCTCCTGCCAAGAGCTACGCGCCTCGGCCAACAGTTTGCAAATGTCTCGCTTAGTAGCAGGGAGATCATCTTCCTCCGCACCAGATTGTAGAACGTGCAAGGCATGCTGAGCAGTAGCAGGCTGGAAGATCTGGGTTCAGGCAGGTCAGATGGCAGCTGCCGTCTACCCTGACCTCCTCGTAGCGAGATTCGAATATCTGGGGTATGGGAGCTTTCAGATGCCCCTCCACTCTTGGTCTTCTTACCCATCCTAGGGCCGTGTGGTGGTACGCAAGTCCGTGGTTGAATGTGTGCCGAAGGCAGTGAAAATGGCCGCCGTTCAGCAACGAGGAGAGCTCAGTGTACTCTGGACTGTGTTGCAGGTATGGAGGGGTTTTAGGATCTTTTAAGCATTTTTTGAAAATTACCGAAGTGGAACCGAAATTATGAATTGAATGAAAATGCTTTCCGATTCCAAAAATTTTTTGTTTCGGATCGGAAATCGTTACGTTTCAGACGTTTTCGGATCCGATCCGATTCGGAAAATCGTCCGAATCACCGAATCGGGCCGATTCATGAAAAAAATGAATCGGTCTGAAACGAAATGCACATCCCTAAAAGAGACTATTTACTACAGATTAATGGAATAAACGTTTTATTAGATATTGGGTAAAAACGGGAATATTTTTAACATTGAAACCTATGCAGGATTATTCAGAGAAGGGTGAAAACCTTGAGAATGACTGTAGAATTGAAAATTCTAGGGCAAAATAGTCAAACCAGAAAAATTCTCCCAATTTTCTCGCTTTCTAGATTGGCTATTTGGTCTAGATTGTTCATTCTCCTGGCAATTCTCAGGTTTTCACCTCTCTCTGAATAGCCCTGATGGTGTTCGCCTGAATAAACCTGTCTAATGAAACCACCGAACATCAGGACATTTCTCTGCTGTTCGATGTCTCTGAACAGATTTACCTTTACTTCTCTGTGGGGACTTTCACTGCCGTACTTGTTGGCATTTCACCAAAATTTGTGTGTGAGCATATGAGAGAGCTGCATAGCAATAAACCTCACAGTAATGTGCGCCGTGTATTATGAGCATTCAGTATTATATGGGAGTACTGCTTTATGAGTAAGCGTAGTTTAAAAAAAATAAAAAATAAACGTAAAACTCGGGGGGGTGACACCATGAGTTACCGCACCGGGTGACACCAACCCTATTGACGCCACTCCTTTGGGTCATTGTCCTGCAGCATCACCCATCCTATGCGGAGCTTCAGTTGGCGGACAGATGGTCTTGCGTTTTCCTGCAAAATTTCTTGATAAACTCTGGAATTCATTTTTCCATCAATGACAACAATCCGTCCAGGCCCTGAGGCAGCAAAGCAGCCCCAAACCATGATGCTCCCTCCGCCATGTTTTACAGTGGGGATGAGGTTTTGATGTTGGTGTGCTGTGCCTTTTTTTCTCCACACATAGTGTTGTTTGTTTTTCCCAAACAACTCAATTTTGGTTTCATCTGTCCACAGACTATTTTGCCAGTAGTGCTGTGGAACATCCAGGTGCTCTTTTGCAAACTTCAAACGTGCTGCAATATTCTTTTTGGACAGCAATGGCTTCCTCCGTGGTGTCCTCCCATGTACTCCATTCTTGTTTAATGTTTTACTTATTGTAGATGTGTCAACAAAAATGTTAGCATGTGCCAGAGATTTCTGAAAGTCTTTAGCTGACACTCTAGGATTCTTCTTTACCTCATTAAGCAATCAATCCCTGGCCAAATAAAGGTTGTAAAATTAAAAGCGGGGCATTTAATACAATTTCTAGATACAGATGTTTTTCACTATGAGTTCTAATATTATAGAAATGCTCATAAATCCGCTCCCTCAATCTCCGCTTGGCCTTACCAACATATTGTGCTCCACAACCACACTGTAGAAGATACACCGCATTAGTGGTGTTACAATTAATAAAGTCACGAATTCTATAATCCCTTTTAGTTTTTGTGCAAATAAAGGTTTCTGTTTTTCTCTTAAGGTCCTTACAGTACATAAATGCGCCACATTTAAAAAAATCTTGGGATTTTTTTTTTCCTAAGAAATTCTTAGTCTCGCAGACCTTAATTTGAGTTAAAGCGCTTGGGGCCAATATACTTTTAACTGAATTGACCTTTTTAAAAATGAGTCTCGGAAAATCTGGTAGAACTGTACTAAGAATTTGATCATGTTTCAGAATCGGCCAACACCTCTTCAGGGCCCTTCCAATTTTTAAAAAGGCCATGCGCTGGCCTTTCCAACAATTCCAAACATAACCCTCTATTTGCCACCGATTGGGAGATAAGGGGTCCTTTTTGTTCCCAGTCTCACACTGCTCCTGGCGACCAGAAGTGGCAGATCGGCACACCGTTCTCGCCGCGGGTTGAGAGGTGAGTATCTGATTTTTGGGGGGGTTTGGGGGGTGATAAATGATTCTGCAGAAGTGGTATCAGTTATCACCAGCTTCTAGCCTGTCGTTAAGTTCTTCGTTGTCACATCAGTGCGGTAATTAGCATTAGGACTTTAACGGAATCACTGATGCTGTAATGGGTTTAGCGTTAGTGATGTAATATGGGGGGGACATGTGCCAAAGTCACTTATCCTGATGTTAACGCTTACTCACTGAACACCACAGCTGATGTTCTCTATGGAATAGGGCAGCCCATGCTCTACTCTCTCATCATATCTCCATGTCACCTGTGCAGGAGCCATGTATTTAAGATTCAAGTTCTCACTAGCAATACACAGGGCCATGCAACCTGCATGACTAATTATTAATTATCTAGACCTTGATGGCCCCCACGATGTTAAAACAACTGTTAACCCTTTCGCTGCTGAGGCTTTTCCCGCCCCTGTGCTGAGGTAATTTTTACCGGTTTTGCTCATCATGTTTAAACGTGTTTTGAAGGCTTATTTTAGTATATGACCCAGACATATTATATATCGTTCTTTCCGTCAGACTCGGTAGATTCATAATATGTCATTATTATATGTATACGTTATGTCATGTCTGTATATTATAACAAAAAATGCAATAAAATATGTATTTTCAATAATTTACAATGTGTAAAGTGTTTTTTTTCACATTTTAACATGCGAGCAATTGCGGTTATATTTTGTATGGGGTGCGCTTGTTAAAAAAATTAGAGATGGGGTCTCGTTACATTTTTTTTGGGGAAAATTACACTATTTTTAACAAACGCACCGCATACAAAAATCGTTAGTGCAGCATCATTGTTCACATTATAATTGAAATGGGAACAATATTGCTGCATTAACAAACCAAAAAAAATAAAAAAAAGTGTTTATTTTTTTTTTATAATTTTTTTTTTTTTTAATTTTTTTTATTTTTATTTTTCATTTTCTTTTTTTTTTACAACATTTTTCACTTTCATGTTTGGTATCGTTGGAACGGCCATGCTCTGGCCGATCCAACCATACCAAAATTTAACCCCTAGCTGCCACGGATCGGGAGATAGGGAGTTCATTGGAACTCCCTATCTCCACCGTTGGTGGCAGTTAAGGGTTAAGTCCAGGACTGGCGTCATCGTGCTACGCACGATGACGCCAGTCCTCAGGGGAGTTCCCGTAGGCTTGGCCGACATCCAAGATGTCGGCCAGCTCCGGGAAAGGATCGCGAATCGGCGCTTTTCAGCGCCGATTCGCGATCCAGCTCCCCAGGGGTTAATGCCAGGCATCATTTGGAAGGCAGGCTGTGCCCTTCCAAATGATGCCTGGGTTAACCCCCGCAGAGCCGCCGATCGGGAGGGAGAGAGGTCCGAAGGACCTCCCCCCCTCCCTTTCAGGCGCCTCCTCCGCACATGCGGGGGGGCGCCTGAATTAGGTGTCATCGCGCTGCCGCGATGACACCTAATTCCGGCGGCTGTGGTCCCGATGCCGGGCTGACATCGAGGATGTCAGCCCGCACCGGGGGGGCCAGCGATCGTCCGGAACCCGGCCGAACGCTGACCCCAATGGGAGGACGCGCTCAGCGCGTCCTCCGCATACCAGCGGGAATGCTGAGGACGCGCTGAGCGCGTCCTCAGCATCGAAGTGGTTAATTAATGTTTGTACACACCGCACAGTACTGTGAGTTTTATGTCCGCGGAGCTCTGTGAAGCACTTATACACACTGCACATTACTGTGGGTTTTATTGCTGTGAAGCTCTGAAATAATATTACAATTATACACTGCACATTACTGTGGAACTCTGTGATACAGCAATGTGTATGAGTGTATCACAGAGCTCCTCAATAATGTGCAGTAGGGCTGTGCAATTAATTGCAATCGCAATTGAATCGCGATTTCCGACCATGCAATTTCTAAATCGCATAAGGCTGCAATTTTCGGCTCCCTGTTAACTTCCGGCGGCATGGTGCTTTGGGCGCTCGCAGGGGGAACCACGTGATGAGCCACGTTCTCGCGGCTCGTCACATGGTTCCCCCAGGCGAGCGCCCAAGCTCCATGCCGCCAGAAGTTAACAGGGAGCCGAACACGTGGCGCACAGAGGTGAGCTGGGGCAGTATCCACGTGCTGGGGCAGTATATCCATGAGCTGGGGCAGTATATCCATGAGCTGGGGCAGTATATCCCTTACTAATAGTACATTCCTATTTAGGGAAGCCTACCACCCAACTCACTGACGCAACCATCAATCACTCTCACCTTACAGTCCTCTCCTCCTGTTTCCAACCCCAACCCTCCCAGATTGTGAGTTCCTACGGGAATAGGGCCTCATCTCCTCCTGTACTGTTTGTCAAATGTTGTTCAATGTATTGTAACCCTGTCTATACTGTGCTTATTGTACAGCGCTGCGGAATATGCTGGCGCTTTATAAATAAAGAATAATAATAATAATAATAATATATCCATGAGCTGGGGCAGTATATCCATGAGCTGGGGCAGTATTTCCATGTGCTGGGGCAGTATATCCATGTGCTGGGGCAGTGTATCCATGTGCTGGGGCAGCGTATCCATGTGCTGGGGCAGCGTTTCCATGTGCTGGGGCAGCGTATCCATGTGCTGGGGCAGCGTTTCCATGTGCTGGGGCAGTATATCCATGTGCTGGGGCAGTATATCCATGTGCTGGGGCAGTATATCCATGTGCTGAATACTGAATACATTTAGAATGTATGTAGCATGTTTGAAAAAGCAAAAACAATTGGCTAAATCGCAAATAAAATCGCAATCGCAATATTCATTCAAGAAATCGCAATATGATTATTTTGTCAATATTGCACAGCCCTAATGTGCAGGGTATAAATGTAATACTATTTCATATCAATCTAAGGACTTGTTTATTTGCCAGTTCTATATGTTTACATTATTATTTTTTTGGGATGTTGGGGGCAGAGAGCAAAATTATGTATTGAGCGGGCTTTCGGGGGGGCCCAAGAAAATGTTTGCCCAGGGTCCAATCAATATTAAAGACGAGCCTGGTTGGATATATTACGACATTGGACCAGAAAGGGTTAAAAATGTGCAATACCTTTTGAATGAGCCAGTAGTCTCATTCAGCAGGCATAAAAAACAAGTAAATATATATATATTTTTTTTAGATTTACCCGCTTTTCTTTCTCAGCATTTTCCACACCTACCTCAGGAGGCACACTGATCTAACCAATCCGTATTTATTCTGTGGAATACATATAAAACTCGCTGCGCATGTGAGACTGAGTTGCTCTACCTCCGTCCTGTACTGTGAGCTGAGGGGAGGGCGGGGCTGAGTGCCATTCCAAGCTGTAACTCTTTCACCCCCAGCTACTGCAGAGACAGGGAAGGAAAGAAATCAACACGCACAGGGAGAAAAAGAGACAAAAAAACACAGAGACACAGCAAAAAAAGATAAAGAGAGTGTAGCGCTCACTCCCGGAGCAGCCGCTGAATTTGAACCTCAGGTCAGTCTCCCCGCACTAGGGAATAAATATACTCCAGCACCGTCGTGGATTTTATAAATTATATAGTTTACTGAATAAACTGGCATATAATGAGTAACACGGTATACGTATATTGTATATATTTACAGTACTTCGTAATGCGAGAAACACCGAAAAGGAAAAAAGGTATTTTTAACCCCTTAGTGGTTGGAGTGTGAGTCCCGTACAGGTTATGTCCCAAGGAATGTATGTGTATGTGTGTATTGGTACCCGGGTACAATATTCAACTGGCCAGTGAATTATTTAGGAGGTATCTTCGACTAGTCACGTTGGGGCCCTGTAGGTTTTGAACAAACTGCAGCGTGCTTTAGTGTTTTACAATGGCCTGGAAGACCTCTCACCCATCCGCCAGATACTCTGCGTTCCGCTCGACCCAGGACGTCTCTCCACTCGATTTTGTCTGGGATTTTCTGTGTCACCAGATCCGCTGTCTTGCTTTTCTGTATCGGCCACAAGATATCCAGCTCACCGCCTGCACTCCCTGTTAGATCGTCTGCGGTTCTCCTAACTCGGGGTCCTTCAGCTTACTATGTATCAGCGTGAGATTAATAGCGGTGGATCACTGGGTCTTCGATTTAATAATAAGGAAAATCCCGATCTCCAGCTCGGCTAGGCCGCACCTGCGCTCTGGCCGGGTTGTAATCACTCTCTGCTCTCTTGCGTCTTGCTCCTCTCACTCCTCTGCGCGCTCTGCCGGCTCTTTCCACGAGGCTGCGGATGTCACTCTCTCCCACCCACTTCCTGTTCCCGCCCGCAAAGCATGCTGGAAAATGTAGTCCCAATGTCCAGTGTCTTACATTGTGCTTGTCTCCCTCCGGTGGCCAAAAACAAGTACTACAACGACAGGGAATTACAACCAGCGCTACACTCTCCCCCTCCTAGAACTCTTGGGTCTCTCCAAGGAGGTACAACAGTTGCATTACATTTCAACACATATTAGGCAACATATACAGGCTCAGCAGCAAGCATACAATGGGTTAGGTACACTTCCTCAAGTTGACTCATGTTTTTGGCTATCTCAGCTAACATAGCAGACACTTCGGGCAACCTTCGCACTGTGGTGACGGCCTCTTCAGTGCTATGTCCTGGTGAGTCATAGGTGAGTCTCTGGGGCGGTCGAATAGAGCGTTTTGGTTCCGGTTCAATCAGTTCCTCTTCAGGTGGAAGTACTATAGGTGCGGGTTCAATTCTTCTTTCTATTACTGGAGCAGACATCTCTTCGGAGTATGATCCCTCCAGTGAAGGCATAGAACTGTAGTCATAAGATTCAGCTTCAGGAGCTACAGGGATTTCAATAGTCTCGGGGACTTCTAACTGAAACTCAGGAGCCTCAGGCCTCAAATTACTTTCCCACCGATCAGGAACCGAGATAACCTCTTCAGGCTCTGGTGAGCGCATCCAGTCCAGACAAAAACTTTCTTCCTCACTGTCCCTTTCGCTCCCTTCGATAGCCTGGGTCTGCTGAGACCGAGTAATGGGAGTCAAACGTGGAGCAGGCGGATTCGGCAGAGAAAGTTCATCCCCAACTGGTATCCTCACAGCCTCTCTCAAAGGTAATAAATGAATCCGGTGCCAGTTCTTAAGAGGCCCAGCCTTTCCATCCGGCCGGATTTGATACACTGGCAGTTGCTTGCAGACAATGTAGACCTGAGAACTCATCTATCTGCTAACTTGTGCCTTGCAGCAGCACCCAAGTTCTTCAACAAAACCCTATCACCGGGTTGTAGATCCTGTATCCGAACTTTCAAGTCATAGTTCCGTTTATTCCTTTGTTTCCTGAGGTCAAACGGGCCTGTTCAAACGCAGAGGCCAGATTCTTTCGAAGTCTATCCACATAATTTCTATGAGAAGCTACCGACGTCTGGTCCAGAGATAGCCCAAACGCCAAATCAACCGGCAGTCGAGCTTCTCTTCCGAACATAAGACGGTACGGTGAGTATCCAGTGGCGTCACTCTCCGTACTGTTATATGCATGTACTAGCGTAGCTATGTGACGACTCCAGCTCTGCTTCTCTGTGTTGGACAGTGTCCCCAGCATATTTAGCAGCGTGCGATTGAACCTTTTGGGCTGAGCATCACCTTGAGGGTGATATGGTGTAGTTCGGGTCTTTTGGATTCCCAGCAGTTCCAGCAATTGCCCAACAAGCCGGCTTTCAAAGTCTCTACCCTGATCAGAGTGTATTCTCCTTGGTAGGCTGTAGTGAACAAAGAACTTTTCCATCAGAACCTTCTCCACTGTCGGGGCGCGTTGGTCTTTTGTAGAAAAGGCTTGGGCGTAACATGTGAAGTGATCAGTCACTATTCAAATATTTCCCTGCCCACTAGCATCCGGCTCTAAGCACAGGAAATCAATGCACACCAAATCCATGGGTCCTTGACTTTGCAGATGGCTCATTGGAGCGGTTCGGGTCGGTAGGGTCTTCCTTTGAATACACCTCAGACATGAATGGCAGTAACTTTCCACTTCAGCTCTCATGCAAGGCCAATAGAATCTGTCTCGCACCAGCTTAAAAGTCCTTTCTGCGCCCAAATGTCCATGCTCATCATGTAGCAATCGCAGTACACTCTCCCTATGTTTTGTGGGAAGGAACAACTGTTGGGTCTCTTCAGCATTGGTTGAGGGGCCCCTTCGGTAGACCACCCCATCCAACATCTTCAACCGTTCCCACTCTTTGTAGACCAATCTGGCTCCATCTGGGGAATTGGTCAGCAGAATTTCCCGTTGGTTCGTAGTTAGGGCCTTTACGGTTAACGCAATTAAGGGGTCTCTAGCCTGATCAGCTTTCAGGTCCTGTTTTGAAAAGGTAGGCAGACTTTCATCCCTCAACTGCGTAGGGTTGCAGTAGAACGCCGGAACAGCCGCAGCCATGACTCCTATGGCCTCTGCTTCAATCCCTCCCTTGACCCGGCACTCTGCTCCTTGACACAAAGCTTGTACCCCGTCTGGAGTTAACTGAGTCCATTCTGTAGTGTAGGGTCTTCTCGACAAAGCATCAGCATCTCGATTATTCACCCCAGGGCGATACTTCAGGCTGAACCGAAACCCTGACAGAGCGGCCAACCATCGATGTCCCGTTGCGTCCAGCTTCGCAGTAGTAAGGACATAGGTAAGAGGATTGTTATCCGTCTTTATCACAAACTCGGCCCCATACAGATAGTCCTTTAGCTTGTCTACCTCCGCCCACTTCAAGGCTAGGAACTCCAACTTGTGGGTAGGATAGTTCTTTTCAGAAGGCGTAAGGCTCCGGCTCACATACGCTACAGGCCTCAGCAATCCACCATACTCTTGATACAGGACTCCTCCTAGATCTTCTCTGCTGGCATCCACATGTAACTCGTACGGCTTGTGAGGGTCCGCATAGGCCAAGACAGGAGCTCGAGTTAAGCTCTCTTTTAGCTTCATAAAAGCACCCTCACATTGACTAGTCCATTCTCCCTGGATGGACTCTCGAGCTTTCCTTGGCCCTGGAGCTGACGGATTTCAGTCAGAGACCTTGCAGCCTTCTTCTGTGCTTTCCTTCTGTAGGAGTTTGTTCAGTGGTTGAGCTATTTTTGCGAATCCTCCTACAAATCTTCGATAATAGGAACAGAACCCCAAGAAAGATCTAAGTTCAGTGATGTTTCGGGGTCTAGGCCAAGAAGCTACGGCCTCCAACTTCCGAGGGTCTGTTGAAACGCCTTCTGCTGAGACCACATGTCCCAGATACGTAACAGACGGTAAACAGAATTGACATTTCTCCAGAGACAGTTTCAATCCCTCTTCATGGAGCCTCTTCAAGACCTTCTCCAAACGTTGTTCATGTTCTTCCAGAGTCTTCCTGAACACAGTTATGTCATCCAGGTACACTAATACTTCGATCAGGTTCATGTCCCCGACTGTCTTCTCCATTAACCATTGGAACGTGGCTGGAGCCCCAGTAAGGTCTTGAGGCATTCTGTTGAATTTGAAGAACCCCAATGGGCAGATGAACGCAGTCTTCTCTTTGTCTTCAGGATGCATCGGTATCTGGTGATACCCACTTCGCAGGTCTAGTACACTAAACCATTTTGCTCCCAACAAACACTGTAAGGCATCTTCTATCCGAGGAGTAGCATATTGATCTGGGATGGTTCTCCGATTCAGCGTGCGATAGTCTATGCATAGGCGGACAGAACCATTCTTCTTCCGGACCATTACTATTGGAGATGCATATGGACTCCTGGACTCTTGGATCACCTTGGTTCTTTGCAGTTCATTCAGCTGTTCTCGTAGATCATCCAAGTCTCCCAGCGGAACTCGTCTTGACCTTTCCCGAAACGGCTTGTCCTCTTGTAATCGAATGCGGTGCTCAGTACTTTTAGCTAGGCCTACGTCGAACTCATCTTTCGAGAACAAGTCTCTCCACTTTAGAACTTGGGACTGAAGACGTTTCTTCCATTCAGGTGAAATGGGAGCGTCCTTGGGGTAGAACCTTTCATCTGGAATCTCTTTATCCACTCCCCCTCCTAAATCGGTAGGAGAGAGGGGCGTAGCGGACGCTACTTGCCCGATAGGCATTCGTGCTTTAAGGACTACTGGAGAATCAGACACATTGCACACGCTGACTGAGACTCTTCCTCGTGTTCTTTTCAGAGCTTTAGTGGAGATTATTTCAGGGATTACTTCTACTCCGGCTTCACTCCCATGATTAAAATCGGTTTCCAGTACCACATAGGGACCTGGTTGCGATCTGTTCAACTTGACTGCTTGCAGAACCTTATCTGTTCCTTTCAATCTCCACAGGCGCCCCACTTCAGCAGGTGCCTTCTGTTCTTCGACCATTCTCTGATAGACTGGACGTAACATTGGGTGTACTCCTTTAGTAGAACCTTCTTCCAGCGCGATAGGTGTCAGGAGACGTTGCACCAAATCAGTATTTGTCCCCACTATCATGGAACTCCTGTTTGCCCCTGAAGGCCGATGACACACAATTGCCAATGCATCACAACCTCCGGGCTGTCCGATGACTTCGGATCCGATCTCCAACTTCACCTGTAGATACCCGTCATAAGGGAGTTTCTCAGTTCTGATACCCCAGATTTCCAGATCCTTCAATTTCTGTAGAGGTATGTGCTTCAAGTGTTTCTCATAGAAATCTCTGTAAATCAATGTCACTTGAGCCCCTGAGTCCAACAGAGCTTTAGTGTAGACTCCCTCCACTTGGATCGGCACAATAGGGGAAGGACCTATCAGCTGGTCAGGAAACTTGGTGGTGGCAACAGGACATTTAGACCCAGTTTGTTGTACCCTGGCCTTCTTCTTGGCGCGTGTAGGTTTTGGGTATGCATTGCTTCCCCATGACGTAGGACCGGATGCTAAGGGAGTGACTCTTTCAGTCCTGGCAGACACAGTATTTGGCACGGATCTGAGCCCTCTCTGCCTTTCATTTGGGACTTGAAAATTGGAGCGTTTCTTTTCAGTCGGGCGCCTAATTTGCTCCCTCACCAGGGCCCTCTGGAGTTTCCCGCTTGCAAGGTGGACATCAGTTTTTCCACGGCCTTCAGGAGTTCTTTGACCGGTTTCTTTCCGGCCCTCCCTTTTGGGCACTGGGCTCTGAAATGACCGATTTCCCCGCATCCAAAACATTTCTTCCTCGGGAGTGTGGGTATATTTCCTTCTTGCGGCTCACTTGGAGACCCTCTGTTCGAAGCTGCAGCAACCCCCCCCCCAGTTCTGGTGTCCTTAGCCGCCAGCAATGTCATCAACTCTATCATTTGCGACATCTGAGTTTTCAAAGCCAGCACTTCAGTCTGTATGTCTGCTACACAGAGAGTTCCTACTTCTGCGGTGAAAACTGTGTGTGAAGCATTAGCAACCCTTTTAGCCTTGATTAAAGCCTCTTCTTCTCGGATAGCTTTTACCAGTTTGGAATAGGTCAGTCTCTTGCTCTGGTATCTAGTCTGAAATTTCAACATTATGGGATACAGTGGGAGTGCTCCTTTAAAAATTTGATCCATCAAAGCTTTGCTTGCATGACTCGATTCCATGCCCCCTTTGAGAATGACCTAATGGATGATTTTATCCAACCACCAGACATAGGTGGACAATTCTTCTCCTTCCTTTTGATAGGTGTGAGAGAACTTGTGGATAAGCTCGGCACAATCCTCTACTCCCCCGAAAATTTCCTGTAAAGCTTCTAGATACTCGATACTCCACAGCAGTGCAGCCTGGCTTGTCCCTTTTTAGATTTCAGATGACATCTGAAGCAGGACCTCTTAGGCTCTCGATCAACCTTTGTCTCTTCACGGTGTCAGCAACTTCCCATTCTTCCACTGCCTGCACTGCCTGATCTATCCAAGTCTCAAAGTCCTCTTCTCCAGTTGGCACAGGGACCTTACCAGAATAAAACCGTAACTTGCGATATCCATAATTGGGAGACGCAGCAGAGTTTTGGGCTAATGTTTCCACCAGTTTTCCCATTGTGGTAAAGAATGCAACAGGAGGGAACCCTGCCACCGGGTTTGAAGTAGTATCCGGTACCCTGTCACCGGATGTTGTCGGGCTATCCGTGGGAACATTCGCGGGATCACCACGTGGCGCGCTGGGCTGGACCAGTCGAACTTCCACATCGTCGGCCAGCATCACACTCGCGCCCTGAAAACACGCCGGAACATCATTTCTCCATTCAAAAACAACATATGTGTGAGAAGTCTCTGGGTTCGCCTTAATGTCCAGTATTGCCCCCCTATGATCTGGTGTCAGCGCTGCCACGGCCTGGCGGATTTTGTCTTCGGCCCAAGTGTCTGCAGGAATATCCATGACTATGCATAATTCTATCTGACTACTGTGCTCCTCACACCATTTGGCAGCAGTGTCTGGATCCATATTTAACCCTTTAAATGCGCTTTTTCCAGAGACTGGATCCCGGAAACGAGCCCCCACGTGTAGCGCTCACTCCTGGAGGAGCCGCTGAATTTGAACCTCGGGTCAGTCTCCCCACACTAGGGAATAAATATACTCCAGCACCGTCGTGGATTTTATAAATTATATAGTTTACTGAATAAACTGACATATAATGAGTAACACGGTATATGTATATATATTTACAGTACTTCGTAATGCGAGAAACGCGCAGCGGAAAAGGAAAAAAGTATTTTTAACCCCTTAGTGGTTGGAGTGTGAGTCCCGTACAGGTTATGTCCCAAGGAATGTATGTGTATGTGTGTATTGGTACCCGGGTACAATATTCAACTGGCCAGTGAATTATTTAGGAGGTATCTTCGACTAGTCACGTTGGGGCCCTGTAGGTTTTGAACAAACTGCAGCGTGCTTTAGTGTTTTACAATGGCCTGGAAGGCCTCTCACCCATCCGCCAGATACTCTGCGTTCCGCTCGACCCAGGACGTCTCTCCGCTCGATTTTGTCTGGGATTTTCTGTGTCACCGGATCCGCTGTCTTGCTTTTCTGTATCGGCCACAAGATATCCAGCTCACCGCCTGCACTCCCTGTTAGATCGTCTGCGGTTCTCCTAACTCGGGTTCCTTCAGCTTACTATGTATCAGCGTGAGATTAATAGCGGTGGATCACTGGGTCTTCGATTAATAATAAGGAAAATCCCGATCTCCAGCTCGGCTAGGCCGCACCTGCGCTCTGGCCGGGTTGTAATCACTCTCTGCTCTCTTGCGTCTTGCTCCTCTCACTCCTCTGCGCACTCTGTCGGCTCTTTCCACGAGGCTGCGGATGTCACTCTCTCTCTCCCACCCACTTCCTGTTCCCGCCCGCAAAGCATGCTGGAAAATGTAGTCCCAATGTCCAGTGTCTTACATTGCGCTTGTCTCCCTCCGGTGACCAAAAACAAGTACTACAACGACAGGGAATTAAAACCAGCGCTACAAGAGAAAGAAAGCACGATAAAGCAGTGGGCCAGCAAGAAAAGGCAGAGAGAGTGCAAGAAAAGGCACAGCGATAGAGACAAACTGCACAAGAAAGAGTGAGTGACTGTGTGAGGGACCTTTGAGTGAGACAGTGAGTATGTAAACCATGATGAGTGCAAGTGAGCGTGTCAGTGGGTGAGCAAGCCAGTGGGTGCGTGTTGCTTTCACAGTTGCAGAGATAGCTGATATTCAGTTTCCCCAGTCTGAGGTCCTGAGAGTGCACAGGGATTCACATGCACAGCTTGTGCTAGTTCATGTGACGCTTTGATGGGAGGAGAAGTGAGCAGGGAGGAGGCGGGAAATATTCAGGAAGTGGGAAATGAAGAAACCCCCCTAGCTGAGGGGCGTGGCCAGAGAAGATGCAATGAGATTCAAGGAAGAAAATTTTAAAAAATTACACATTTTTAAAACTTTTTTTTTAGTTTGTCTATTGGTATTAACTGTCAGTTTAAAAAAAATCCTACACATGCATGTCCCTTTTTAAGTCATAATTTTATGGTTTTGAATTGGATTTTCTGAAGCAGTTCATTTCTAAGAGCTCAGAATTAAACAGGTCCTTCGCTATTTCCGATTCTTTTTGTGAAGGACACTTCATTTGTGAATTTTCAGTGCTTTGCTTCGGTTGGGGAGGAGATGGGGAATGTGACATCAGTATTTCATAAAAGAATTGCTGCTGGTTAGTGATAGGATTTTAAACCTTTTCCGAGGTAATTTTAAACTCACTCTAATATAACCCAGGGATGACCGGAAAGTGCGGTTTAATTTTTTAAAGCATTATCACGAGATGTGTAGTTGGCAGAAAACCTGTAATAGAGTGCTGAGGGTGAATGCTTTGCCTACAGAAAGAACTTCATTTTTTTGCCTCCTGGTCGTCTCCGGGAAATTGCATTTTATTTTTCAAGACTATTTATTATAGAATGGACCAGTTATGCCATGGAATGAATGAAAAGAGGAAATTATTCACTTCCCAGACACTTCAGGGTGGAAAGGATTTTAATGTGTAATGCTTTGGCACACTACCACAACAGTTGTTTATAAGCAAGAATGCTTTGAGACCTTAAGGCTAGGGTCGGACGAACGCATTTTTCACGTCTACCGTCAGTGCGTTGATGCGTTCAAATGCATTTTTTCACGGAAGATGCGATAGCGGTCATACGATGCGCAATTTCGGCCGTGATTTTTTTTTACAGATCCAAACCAGGAAACTTTGGGTGTCTGGACATTATATTGGCCGGACATGAGCAGCGTCTGATGTCTCTTAATCATGCACACACGCCTCTATGCGGACGCAGCGCACTCTGTACATCAGTACTAGCGATTCGACGTTCTTGCAAAAATGCGTTCGTTTGCCGCTTGGGTTGCGCGGCTGAACTTTCGTGTGACCGTTCTTCGTGTGTGGGCCTGCGTTGTACGTCATTTGCTGCTACCATGACCATAATAAAGTGCGGCTAAACGCATGCTCGCACTACGTTCATCTGACCCCAGCCTTAAACTTTTTTTTCTTCTGCTATGGTCTCCCTTGGCATTCTGGGCTGACAGTTTCCACCGCTGTAAGCACGGAGGATGCTTCTGCATTGAGAGGCACTGGATGATAAGCTCTTAAAAGGCAGCTGAAAGGAAGATTGAAAGATCTCCCATATCAGCATTGCAAAAACTAATGCCAGGGTCACACGAGCACACTAAGTAGTGACCCCCTCCTCCCAGCGTCCGTAGCATTATGACAGCCCGACTGAGAGGGCCACATGGTGTAACGTGCGTTCTAGTAATGCACGTTACAACAGGCGAGCATTTTTTCTCCCCATTGACCCGCTACAGCGTACATTGGACGTGTCTACAAAGTGCGATCCTCCATAGAGGCTCATGCTTTGTAGGGCTGAGAGCACTAACGTGCACTCAGCGAGATGGCCTCACGGGCATCCGAGCGGAAAGAAAGTTCGTTATCATGCATGTTCCCTCCATGCTCGTGTAACCCCGGCCTAAAGGGATACTCTAAGGTTAAAATGGGAGTAAGAAATGGAATTAAACGTTAATACCCTGGCAGTGCCCTCTCGCTTTATTTTTTTATAAAACTTGTGCCCGATTCCTCTGAGGTCTTCCAGACGTGACATGCTGACGGCTTCCTGCAAACCACAGTATGTCAAGTGACTGCTTGGTAGCTGGATCCTTGATCAACCATCCAGACAATCCAATGGCTGTCAATGCCAGTGCATTGAGAGCCATTAGAGGGAGTTGGTTCCTGAACTGGTTCATGCTTTTATGAACTCATCCTGAAGCTTAGATCAAGTTGATTTTGACCAGTTGGTATAATTGGTTATCATGCCTTTTCCCTGAAATACAGCACAAAATACATTATTTATGCCGACATGTAAATGAGACTTTAAACAAAATAATGGAAAAAAACTGCTGTTTTAAAGATGTTATTTTTAAGATGTGTTAAAAGTATATGTTCCATGCCACAGATAGTCCTGGTTTAATTCCATATTGTTGTTTTACTTACACTACTTATCACTAAAGAATGATGAGAGACAAGGGAATCCCTTTCTATTAATGCTGATATCACTTTTATCAAAAGAACTGCTGTCTCACAAAGTTTCAAAATGTTAGCATTCAGGTCCACATCAAGGTCTCGTTGTGTTTTATGTGTATATATATATATATATATACATATACATACAGGCATATCTACTATTACTCATCACAACTGACAAAATCATGCTTCTGTTCCAGTTCTTTAAAAAGCAATTCTAATGGTGGGAAGAAAATAGTGAAATTCCAATTGTACAGTACCTAGGATTTTATTAAATAACATACATAAATTTGTAACTATTCTGTCAGTGTCTTCTTAAATAACTGGACTTGTATTCATATCTTTACATCAACCATATTCCATTACATCTAATTTGTTACTTGCATATTATGACTGTATCATCCAACCAGAATTCTTTAATATATTATTATTATGTTAATTGTGCTTCATTTTACAAAGCCTCCTGTGGTATAATTTTAACCTGTACATATTGGTGTGCACACATTGCAGTATGTATACATAGACTATATACAGCCTTTTCCTCTACACATTTCACTGAACCATAAGAGACACTATAAGGGTATTCACAAAGTTGCCATATTTTTAACAGTTACATGTATTTATTTTCAACTCCATTTGCCCTGGGCTTGCCATCCTACCCCCCGGTCATGATTCACTGCACTAGAGAATTTATAGCCCCTCAATGATGCTATGTAACCATGTTTTCCTTTCTTGCAGCACTCACATTTTAATTCAGATTCCCGGGCCAGGCTCCATAACTGTGTGCTTTTTGATCCCAGCTGGACTTAGACTTTACAAACCTAAAGTCATTGTGCTGACAGAATCATGGCTAACCCCTAAAGTACCAGACCCTGCCATATCAATACAAGGGTATTCATGTTATAGAAAGGACAGAGCAAAGAGAGGAAAAGGAATTGTTATTTATGTTGACGAGTCCACAAAGTCCACCCCTCTGCAGAACTCTAGCTCCCCAGCCACTTTTGCTTTCCTTTCTGGTATTATTGAGATCCCATTCAGTAAACCAATTATTGTTGCTGGATTCTATCGCCCACCATGCTCCCCAGTGCACTCCCTTTCTGACATAACCCAAATCCTTAGTAATTTGGTAGCTCAAAACCAAAAAAGTGAACTGCTTGTCCTCGGCGATTTTAATGTTGACTGGCTGAATCCTAAAAACAATAAACACTGCTCCCAGTTTAAGGCTTTCCAGTTAACACAATTAATCTCCTCCCCCACTCACATTAATATGAAAAGCCTTAACCATACCTTGCTGGACTGGATTCTCTCCTCATGTCCTGATAGAATACAGGAGGCAGGCGTTCTCACTAATAGCTTCAGTGATCACTGTCTAGTGTACTGTGTGCACAAAATAAAGGACACAAAATCTCCCCCAAAGGTAATAATCACCAGGTCCTTCAAGAAATTTAATCTTGAATCCTTCCTAAATGATCTCAAACGGCTCACGTGGTACAGGCTAAACCTAATCCCAGACCTGGACTGTGCAATTGAATACTTTCAGTCAGAGCTCCTGCAAGTCTGGAATGCCCATGCTCCGCTGTGTAAAGTGCGAGTCAAAGGGGCACATCTCCCCTGGGTTACAGCTGACCTCACACACTTGTACCAGTTTAGAGATTCACTCTGGTCAAATTTCAAGAGTACTGGATCCATGAACGATCACTGTGAATACCGAAAATGGCAGAATGCATGCACAAAGCAAACAAAAATGGCCAAAGCCCAATACTTCAATGAAAATCTAAACAATAACATATCAAACCCGAGAAATTTTTGGAAAATCTTAAATAACATACAATCGCCCCCTGTCCAGTCCCAACCAGCTGCTGTCAAAGTAAACAACCAAACCCTGCAACACCCCCTAGATGTAGCAAATGCCTTTAACAACTATTTTGTTGGATGCGCCAACACCCTGATTGCTAAGCTAGCAATTGAAACACATTCAGAAAGGCAGCACACAAGTCAGATCCTTCCAACTGTGCAAAAATCCTGTATCAAAGAGAAATTCAGTTTTAGACCGGTGCCTATCAGTGCCATTACTAAACTTCTCTGTAACCAAAAAATGAAACACCAGTCAGTACCTGAACAAATCCCAGCAATGCTGCTGAAAATCAGCGCCCCGGCAATTGCAAAACCTGTCGCAACCCTAATCAATGAATCACTGGCGACTGGATATATACCCGAACTCTGGAAGACTGCGAGAGTGGTACCTATCCATAAAAGTGGAGACAATACTTTGGTATCCAACTACCGTCCAATATCAGTGCTTCCTGTAATGTCAAAAATCCTGGAAAAATGTGTTTACACTCAATTACGCAATTACTATCAATATTGGAACTATTTAATCCCAGATCAATCCGGCTTCCGTCCAAATCATTCAACCACAACTGCACTTTTAAAAGTTTCCAATGATATCCAGGCTGGCATGGAACAAGGAAACCTAACTGGAGCCATCTTCCTTGATTTTGCCAAGGCCTTTGACACAGTAGACCATGGCATCTTATTACAAAAACTTAAAAACTCTGGTATTGGTGATCGCACGCTAACCTGGTTTCAATCATATGTGTCTGATCGGTCGCAATATGTGTCCATTTCTGACAGCACTTCCCTCCCCCTCCCAGTCACATGCGGTGTAACCCAAGGCTCGATACTCGGCCCCCTGCTTTTCACAATATTCATAAATGATCTGCCCAATGTCTGCAAAGCCTCAACTGTACACATGTATGCAGACGACACTGTAATCTATACCAGCAAACCAGATCTCCCACAGCTGGAGGCCGTGCTGCAAGACCAATTCACAGAGGTAGAAAAGTGGATCAAAGATAACAAACTTTTTCTAAATGCTGACAAAACTGTTACAATGCTCTTTGGAACAGCACCTAAACTACACAAATTGCAAACACCCCATCTATGTGTCAGGACATAATCAAATGGCACGCTGACCACATTCACTTCTCTCAAATATCTAGGTAAGTGGTTAGACCCAAATCTATCCTTTGGCCCCCACATTGAAAAACTTTCATCTAAAATTTACCCCAAACTAGGTGCCCTGTACAGAAACAAATCCTGCCTGAGCCCCGCAGTAAGAAAGCAGATTGTACAACAAATGCTTATGCCAGCTTTTGAATACGGAGATGTAGTGTATGCAGCCGCCCCGCAAACGCACCTCCAGAAACTTACTACATTGTATAACTCATTCTGTCGCTTTGTGCTACAATGTAACTACATGACCCACCATTGTCACATGTTAAAAGAACTAAACTGGCTGTCGCTGGAATCTAGACTGTTAGAGATTATTGACTTCTTTAATAGGTCAGGGATATATTAATTATGACGTATATTTTTCTATTGTAGATATATATAGATATATATATATTATTGACAGTGCCTCCAATACCAGTGGTATAAATTGGTATTTAACCCCTAAAATAGGGATTAATAACCAATCAATGAATATACGTCTTAACAAATATATGGCGCGTTATCCCGAGTTCTTTTGATGCTATCTAGATATTTTTAAACACAATAAAATCAATAAAGATGATATGAGACTGCGTAACGGTAAAACAATTCAAACCAAAATGTATTCACACGTCAAGTTTCATACAATCATATGTTATCAACGGATTAGCAAGATACGATTTACAAGTGATTATAGATCGTGATTAGTAGCGATACTGCGACACGCAATAATCTAATGGACAGATATTTTAGGTTTATAGACCGCACCACAGATATACATGCCTCAATTCTTAACCACCAAGCTCTATTCTATTCACTTAAACCTTTCCCCTTATAAACCAATCCTCCACCTGGCTAAGATAAACACTCAGTTACTGGGCATCACCTGCAGCACAATTTATTATTGTGGGGGCCTATTCACTAAATGCAGCTTCCTTCAGGGAGATACATAACACACTCTATAGGGAGACTATCTCTTCCACAGATCAATCACAGCACTTCATTCGATATATGTTTACCCAACGCTTCTTATTGACTTACGGTACATGCATTCAATCGAAAGGGCTGCAAGATGGATATGGAAGGAGTTATGCTAGGTTATGAGTGGGGCGGACGGCACTTGACATCTAAAAGCTATTCACGGTCCCAGCGTATCTCACTATAGGTATATAATTGATATTTTTAGATGTCCACAAACAGTATTCTCGGAATATAAATAATTTCACTAAAGTGTGGCTCAAGTATGCAGCCGGTAATAGTTTCTCCCTTAGCAGTCCTCTGCAGGGGACTGGAAGGTGGAATTTACTATTCTGATTATTAGGCTCAAACAGCAAAATAATTCATTTATATTCCTTTAGTTTGTGATGGACATCTAAAATCAGGACTATGCAATTAGAAAATAGATATCATATTATTCAGGCATACTTTACCATCTGGTTAGTGAAGATAGAGTGGTGGAAGATTAGGGTGTGGTCGGTCTTAAAGGGGCAGCCGATGATAATTGCCTTTCTTCCCTCCAAGCGTCCCTCAGGTCTCTCCCAAGCTTTTCTCAGTGTGTGTTCCCCCTTCTGCTCTGGAGTGTCCTCTCTATATAGTGGTCTTCCGCCCAGTTTTAGATCTAGCCCATCACTATGTGGCCTCATTTGATTGGAGGATATATATATTCATCAACTCCAGGGGTCTGTCCAGGTGTTATATTACCTGGCCAGCAGATGGCGCTCTCAGATCATCCATCAACCTTCTGCAGGAATTAATTTATGTGTTTGGCCAATCTTTTACTGGTTTGGGGTCTTTTATTCCTATATCCCGGGACTCCATAGATTTTATTAACAAATCAAAATTTATTTCTATTGTGGCATCGCCAGCATACTTCGCCACGGCGTGTGTGCATCTCATCCCCCTTTACTTATATCCACAGGGATGTGTATGTGAGGGGACATACATTCATTCATTCGTGGTATCGTTTTTAACATTCACACTATACCCGACTTAATCGGCTTCATGCGGGTTAGTACACCAGACATTTGTAATAATCAACTGAATGTGGTAGGGCCTCTGTTTTTATAAGATGCCAAGGTTATCTATTCTAACTGACCACATAAATGAAATATTCAAATACCATATAGTGTTAGATCATATCGACGACTAGCATAGCATTACAAGCTGGTTTACCCAAGCCATTTAACCTTCTTTGGGTTTTTTTCTTTATTGGGCAACCCATTGTTCCATGTTTACGTGGCTTTCAGAGTTTCGATCTGACGAAATAAACACAATACTGAGATTTCTATCTTAGTTGTCCTTGTGTTCCCTTACTTTTAAACCATTTGATCTAACATCTGTTTGTTTCTCACAACCAGAATTAATTAAGGACAATGGATGTTTGCTGATAGATAAGGAGTCTTGCTTGTTACATTGTCTTTAGAACACATATTCTTGTTATATATTAACGACGCAGACAAGTTGTTTGCGTGACGCAATTCCTGGCCCCAAATTTAAACATTCCTGCGTTATAGAAATTTCATATCTAAAAAGGTCTGACAAATCCCCCTTTTCAATATCTACTCATCCAGATTCATGAGTAGGAATTGACATGGACCAATTGGATAGGAAATTTTACATCTGTATGGTAGCCTTAGTCTTTAACAAGTTGTTAGGCATCGACTCCATGCGATAATTGGTGCAGAAGAAAAAAAAATTGGTAAATGCATGATGGGTTCTCACGACCATCCCCCTTTTGTGGTTCCCCCATTTCTTTTACGAACGGGGTAATCTGAGGGTGAATCAATGAACTCCAGTTGATGAAAAATGGATTTGAATCAAGCAGTGTTTTCCCCGGGTAAAGACCTTTCAAGCGAAACATCTTGTGGCTTGTTGATCTTCTCATCTATGGAGGTTGATTTTCAAATAACCAATAATGCACTTGTCGTCATCCTTCCGTTTCTTTGGGTATCCTTTATGACAGGGTGCTCCCATGACTTTCTGTCACTTCCAGCATGGCTGCTCCTGACATCTGAGTCTTTAGGACACGTCTCCATGCGAGTGACCAATTGTCACTTTACTCATCTTATCTTTCTAAAATGAGATGAACTTCATAAGAATTGATATACACAACATGTAAATATTTAGGTTAACACTTCATCTATGTGACTTTAGGATCATGGTAAATGGAAACGGGTAATCTTCCCCATTTCTGATTTATTCCATGCTTTCCCTTAGATGCAGCGCAGCATTTATTTTAATTTTAATGCATTTCATCAAGACAGTGACACATAGATTATTAACCCTTTCAATTCTTGTGAGCCGTTAAGTATATCATCCCCCTTTTGTGGGCTTGCTTTCCTAATAGGGGACTGAATAGGATATCGCCCTGTAGAGATATATATATATAAATAGGTGTATATATATATATATATTTCCTACAAATTCAATTTCTTTGACCGTATTAACGGTTTAAAACCAGTGATTGGATTCGTCCTTCCCACGAGGTTTACTCCTGCAATCATGCAGTTATCGTAGGGATTTATTATAACAGACCCTGTTAATACCTGTTTCTAACCTCCGAGGGCAACTCCATGAACTGGTGTTGAAAATCACTTTACCTGGGGTAGGGAGATTCTCATCCTTACCCACCGTACAGAGAACCTTAGGTTTCTTGTAGGCTAATGCGCAATGGGTAGCTGGCTCTCCATCGGGGCATCTGGCTACGACGATCTCCTGAGAGTCGATTGCGGTTAATGGCCTGTTTATATCAGAGGGACTAGAAGTAGGCTGAAAAATAGGAAAGTGGTTAGCATCCAACAGCAGAAATCCCCCTTTACATACTTTTAGATTCCTTATTAATATGTAGACCTGGGGATTCAATGGTGTCAGGTTGTGCCACCTATGCTGTTTCATTCAGTTGTTCCCTCTGATTCAATAACATCTGAGTTGTTATTGATCCTGTGGCCCTTGGGTGGCCACTGGATTTATCCCTAAAGAGTTATCAGGCCGCTGTGCCCATACATACTCGGTGATCTTCACCAATTGTTCAGCTAATTGATATAACCGGTATTCTAATTGGTTTATTCGGTCATTCTGATCATTTCGTTTAAGGTATCTATTTCTGCGGATCCTATTACGCTCGGGCCTAGAATTATTTGATGTGTCAGAATCAGCATTACTACTTCTGTTCTGACGGTGTGATCTGGGCCTGGGGTCTCCTGTCTGACCTCCCCTTCTATTTTCAGGGACCCTAATGCGAGGGGGTGACCTATTTATTTGAGGGGGATCATCACTTTGAGGAGAATCACTAGATTGGGGATACCTATTTCTTTGGGCAGGCCTAGGCCCTTGGGCATATTCCCTGTGACTATTGTGCGGTCGTGGCCATTGCTCATACCTTCTGCAGTCATTGGGTGACCTCTGCTCCCCACTTCTTGGTGGGTGCGGGGCAGGCGTGACCCTGGGGTTCCTATCTGGATTATTCCCTCTTACCACCTCAGCGTATGATTTCCTC
Organism: Leptobrachium leishanense; assembly: GCA_009667805.1. Classification (NCBI taxonomy): domain Eukaryota; kingdom Metazoa; phylum Chordata; class Amphibia; order Anura; family Megophryidae; genus Leptobrachium; species Leptobrachium leishanense. The sequence goes on along the minus strand of CM019067.1, from coordinate 173,282,214 downwards.
CTGGCAACATATACCTGGGAGGCATCCTGATATTGCTTAGGGGCAACTTGGCTTGTGGTATGGGCCCTTTTATTTGACCTATGACTCCCATGACTGGTCTCATTAGATGGCTGGACCTGCACTTTTATAGGCCTTGAAGGGATCCCCCTTTCGCCCTGTTTAACATCATCTGCGGGGCTACTTCCAGAATCTACCCCACTGTCCTTGGCATGCTCTTTTAAATGAGGGCCAGCATCAGGCTTATGGTCAGAGGAAACCGTTTCTGTTTGTCTACTCTTTACCTGGGATATGGAGTCTATCCGGGCTTTTAGTACCTTCAAGGTTTCCAGTGAGCATTGAATTTCATCTGTGTCAGTTTCAACACTTTCATCACTGCTTGACACCTCGGACTCACTTGAAAGCATTATTTCCTGCATATAGCCATACAGTTTCTGTTCTAAATTAGAACATTTCTCTTTAAAACTGTTTAATTCAACACAACTCTCTTTATATACAGCTTGTAAGCTTTGGAGTTGTTCTTGCAGTTTCTGGCTCTGTTCATTTAAAGTAATTATTTCTGTTGTGGCATTCTCAAGTCTGTCTGTTAAATCATTAACATTTTCTACTTTTGCATTTAAGTTAGCGATGGTCTCCATCATGACAACCTTTTGTTTTGTGTTTTGTTTATCCAATGCACAACACAAATACATTATGGAGGGCCATGAATCCATTATAATGCAATTCCTTGTTTCCTTGTCTTTTGTGTTTGTAAACACATCCAAGAATTTACACACATCCCCTTCTTTGTCCCACATATCGTGTACAACACTTTGGGCGCGGTCTTTGATAGTATCAACAAGCACCATCAGACTGGATTTAATATGCAATGACTCTCTGATATGTTCTACCACTTTACATATTTCAAAACGTCTTGTTACTTTTTTAAGTCTCGATTGAGAGATTGCCTTCTGGCTACCAGTATCTGAATCAGACATGTTTCTGCGCTACAGCAATCAGATAACAATAATTCAAAACAAAGTATCCACAGCCAACAACAAATGTTAGTTGATTACCACTGTTTTAATCCAATAGTTTAATCTGCTACTTGACGACCAGCAAGTTTATGTTACTTTCACAAATACTTGATCTGGCGCTCACAACCACTAACTTGCTCTCTTACTTGATAGATAAACTTGATTTTATTGTGAAAAATTCATTTAGCATCTCAACAGTGCAGCCTCCAATATGTTAGAGATTGACTTCTTTAATAGGTCAGGGATATATTAATTATGACGTATATTTTTCTATTGTAGATATATATAGATATATATATATTATTGACAGTGCCTCCAATACCAGTGGTATAAATTGGTATTTAACCCCTAAAATAGGGATTAATAACCAATCAATGAATATACGTCTTAACAAATATATGGCGCGTTATCCCGAGTTCTTTTGATGCTATCTAGATATTTTTAAACACAATAAAATCAATAAAGATGATATGAGACTGCGTAACGGTAAAACAATTCAAACCAAAATTTATTCACACGTCAAGTTTCATACAATCATATGTTATCAACGGATTAGCAAGATACGATTTACAAGTGATTATAGATCGTGATTAGTAGCGATACTGCGACACGCAATAATCTAATGGACAGATATTTTAGGTTTATAGACCGCACCACAGATATACATGCCTCAATTCTTAACCACCAAGCTCTATTCTATTCACTTAAACCTTTCCCCTTATAAACCAATCCTCCACCTGGCTAAGATAAACACTCAGTTACTGGGCATCACCTGCAGCACAATTTATTATTGTGGGGGCCTATTCACTAAATGCAGCTTCCTTCAGGGAGATACATAACACACTCTATAGGGAGACTATCTCTTCCACAGATCAATCACAGCACTTCATTCGATATATGTTTACCCAACGCTTCTTATTGACTTACGGTACATGCATTCAATCGAAAGGGCTGCAAGATGGATATGGAAGGAGTTATGCTAGGTTATGAGTGGGGCGGACGGCACTTGACATCTAAAAGCTATTCACGGTCCCAGCGTATCTCACTATAGGTATATAATTGATATTTTTAGATGTCCACAAACAGTATTCTCGGAATATAAATAATTTCACTAAAGTGTGGCTCAAGTATGCAGCCGGTAATAGTTTCTCCCTTAGCAGTCCTCTGCAGGGGACTGGAAGGTGGAATTTACTATTCTGATTATTAGGCTCAAACAGCAAAATAATTCATTTATATTCCTTTAGTTTGTGATGGACATCTAAAATCAGGACTATGCAATTAGAAAATAGATATCATATTATTCAGGCATACTTTACCATCTGGTTAGTGAAGATAGAGTGGTGGAAGATTAGGGTGTGGTCGGTCTTAAAGGGGCGGCCGATGATAATTGCCTTTCTTCCCTCCAAGCGTCCCTCAGGTCTCTCCCCAAGCTTTTCTCAGTGTGTGTTCCCCCTTCTGCTCTGGAGTGTCCTCTCTATATAGTGGTCTTCCGCCCAGTTTTAGATCTAGCCCATCACTATGTGGCCTCATTTGATTGGAGGATATATATATTCATCAACTCCAGGGGTCTGTCCAGGTGTTATATTACCTGGCCAGCAGATGGCGCTCTCAGATCATCCATCAACCTTCTGCAGGAATTAATTTATGTGTTTGGCCAATCTTTTACTGGTTTGGGGTCTTTTATTCCTATATCCCGGGACTCCATAGATTTTATTAACAAATCAAAATTTAATTCTATTGTGGCATCGCCAGCATACTTCGCCACGGCGTGTGTGCATCTCATCCCCCTTTACTTATATCCACAGGGATGTGTATGTGAGGGGACATACATTCATTCATTCGTGGTATCGTTTTTAACATTCACACTATACCCGACTTAATCGGCTTCATGCGGGTTAGTACACCAGACATTTGTAATAATCAACTGAATGTGGTAGGGCCTCTGTTTTTATAAGATGCCAAGGTTATCTATTCTAACTGACCACATAAATGAAATATTCAAATACCATATAGTGTTAGATCATATCGACGACTAGCATAGCATTACAAGCTGGTTTACCCAAGCCATTTAACCTTCTTTGGGTTTTTTTCTTTATTGGGCAACCCATTGTTCCATGTTTACGTGGCTTTCAGAGTTTCGATCTGACGAAATAAACACAATACTGAGATTTCTATCTTAGTTGTCCTTGTGTTCCCTTACTTTTAAACCATTTGATCTAACATCTGTTTGTTTCTCACAACCAGAATTAATTAAGGACAATGGATGTTTGCTGATAGATAACGAGTCTTGCTTGTTACATTGTCTTTAGAACACATATTCTTGTTATATATTAACGACGCAGACAAGTTGTTTGCGTGACGCAATTCCTGGCCCCAAATTTAAACATTCCTGCGTTATAGAAATTTCATATCTAAAAAGGTCTGACAAGACGCACCCTTCACCTTTCCAACCTGGTGTTTAAGAGCTGTTCTGGGAAGCTACCACCCTACCTGAATAGGCTGCTTCCCTCAGCAGTTCCCTCATCCTGTAACCTCCAATCCAGGACCAGCACCTTACTTGCAATACCACAATACAAAAAGCAAGTGGCTCAATCCTCATTTTCCTACAGAGCACCAGACTTATGGAATAACCTCCCAGACGCCATCAAATCTTCCCCCAGTCTAAAGTCCCTTAAGAGCTCCATATTAACATACCTCAATAAGGAATGCACCTTTAAACATGTAACATAGTGACTATATTTCCTACATATTTATTTTCTTTTAATCTGTATATTTGTTTTGTGTAAATTTCTTGCATTTTACTACTTTTGTATTTCTGTAACCATGTTCTTGAACCCAGGACATACTTGAAAACGAGAGAAATCTCAATGTAAATCTCCTGGTAAAATCCTTTATAAATAAATAAAGTGCCGGTGTTACAACACTGGCGAAAATCACTGGTATTGCAGCACAGACAAACCCTGACATTTCCCAAAACTAAAATCCAAAGAGCAACACTGTGAGCTTCTCCGGTCACTTTTTCTATATGGTGAAATGCTGACATTTGTCATTGCTACAATACCTGTGATTTTTACCAGTGTTTGCAACACCGGCACTTTGTGAATAACCTCTTATGTCTGGTTTGCATTCCATTCTTTCAAATACCGTTGTACAGATTTTAGTTATTCAAGGTAGATCCAGAGTTAGTTTTAGTCTTATAAATATCATTGTATTCATTTGACAGATTAGACACTGTTGTAATTTTTCATGTCATCCTCATGACCTTCGGTCTTAAGAGATCTTTTCTTTTTTGTCCCTTTACTCAGCACTATGACTTGCCTGCATACTCAGATCCATGGGGATGTAGTCTAAATGTTAAGACATTTAATTATAGATTTGCATTCTTTGTCAAAGACCTCTAGAGAGAAAACGTCTCTTTCCATTCAAAGGAAGTGTCCCAAAGGGGTCCCTGAAAAAACGTGGGTTGAACGATTGCCAGCAATGAGAGGTAATGAATTCCCTGACACAGGCTTTCTATAATTATTACTGTTGACATTATGAATAATAGAACTACATTCCTATGCAAAACCTCTATAAAGCTATCAGTTTTAGAGCCATGGTGGTCATGTGTGCCAGGTTAAAAATTTAAACATTCTGGTTATCTACAACGACCTTGGGGGTTTTCTGTTTCTAAAAGGTATCTCTATTCAATACCATACAATGTGGTTGCAGGCAACATATGATTCTTATACTTGTATACAAACTTTCTTTGTTCTACAGGCATGTTCGGGAAACTGCATTGCAGAAAAGAGCCAATAGGTTCCTTGCAAATGATCAGAGAAGGGTATCTGACTATTGTATTCACCATTTCTCTCACCCCTACTTTATAGTATAAGTAGAATTAGATTTTTGCTCAACAGATGCATTTCATACATTTCAAAACCATGTGTGAAACCATGGTATATTATGGGAAATGATACTGTTTAATATGTAATATATTTTCTGTCACTGCTCGATAAGTAACAAAATAATAAGTAATAATTGTATGCATTTATATAATTGAATTCATGAAGAGAAAATGTAATTTATACACAAACCTACTATTAAATATGAATTATTGGTACAGATGTCTTAACAATTATACGCTTTTTATGAAAATGCAATCAGTGTGATTGTGTTAGTTTGAATAGAGCAATAAATAATTGAATACACGTACATCATTAAAACATTGCCTTGTCAAATATTACTGACATGTACACTTTATATAAAAATCACAACCCTAAAATATGACTGCATTGCAAAATTAAATGAGAGAAAGACAAGAGTTATTCCTTTTTTTTTAATATATATATAAATATAGATATGAAATTTATTCACTTTATCAAAATTTCACATCACTAAAAAGAAATTAGGATGGGTACATAACACCAGTTGGCAACAACTCCGAAAATACATCAGGCAGACATACACCGAATGTGACTTCATTTCCTCATTTGAACATATGTTGGTAAGGAACCTGGAACAACCTGAATCACAATGTTACTCCAAAATGTCCGATATATATACTAATAATCCTTTTTAGGAGGACCGTCTCCCCAGTTAGTACTTAGCATAACCTCAAATTGCCTTATATCCGTTATCGTTTCCTAATACCCAAGACCTCCGGGACGAGGCTGGTTTTCCATTGCGCTGCCAAAAAAGAGGCAGCTGTCGTTAGAATGCGTGAAAGGACTTTTCCCTGAGATCTAGAGAAAGTGGTCGGATAGATTTGTAATAGGAATAATTCCGGTATGGGGTCCACTTGTGAACCCAGGACCTTGGTACAAAAACAAACAATATCGTGCCAATAGGGAACCACTTTCGGACACGACCACCATATGTGTAGAAAATAACTAACTGCATTCAAACATCTCCAGCATAAGTTGGGAGAAACCGCGGAGTTCATATGATGTTCCTTATTTGGGGTGATGTACATTCTATTAACTAGGTTCCTGCACGCCTCCAGCAGAAGGATGTCACGATTCTTAAGGAAAGAGGCAGATCATTATGCGACTGAGACATTAAGGTCCTGTTCCCAGAATTTTTGATAAGCCCATTTACCCTTAACTTCCGGAACCAACAAGCTTTGATAACATAACAACAATTTAGTAGAGGACTCTGGTCTTGTGCAATAAGATTCATAACTGGAAATCAAAGGAGTGGAAAGCTAAGACACCCTTGTCATGCCCAGCTTAGTAAGATAGGATGGTAATTGCAGATAGGAGAGGCAAGTACTGCCATCAAAAGGGAGCATGGTTCGCAAATGAGAAACATGCAGGAGACCGATCGGGGAGTACAGCTGATGAAGATGATGAATGGATGCTAGGAACCTTTTCGAGGCATGGAAGGTGGCGATCATACATTCAAAAACAACTAGAGGTGTTGCCATGGTCAGAGGATGTGTATTGCATAGGCAGGAAGCTGCCAGTTTCCAAACTCTGCAGCAAGGCTGGGAAGGCTGGGAACCGAAGTAGGTGAGGCCAACGGGGATGCTGGGCCCTGGGTAAACAGAATATCTCCCCAGGAGCAAAATGAACAAATTGGGGCATTATTACTCGTACCCATTGTGGCATGTTAAATCCCGAAAGCAGGACCCCCACCGCTAAAAGAATCACTGCCCTATAATACAGAACTATCTTCAGGAGACTCAGATCTTCCTTGTGAAGTGGTTGGTGCAATACAGGCGCTTTCACTCTAGCTTTTCTGCCCGCCCAAATAAAATTAATACGTTTCTAAATATTCGCAAAAAGACTCATCGAGGAAGGTAGTGGTAGAGCCTGAAACACATATAGGAGCTAGGGCAACAGTGTCATTTTAACCACAGCCATCCTTCCCACCCAAGAACTCTCCAACTTGGACCAACAATGTAGATAAATTTAGTGGACTCTATGAGGAGTTTGTAATTCAGTTGATACATTTTTGATTTGGAAAAACTAATTTTACTCCCAAATAGTTCAGGTGAGACTATGTCCAGTCATAAGGGTAGGCCATTTGGAGGGCTGTAAGCAGGTCCCGTGGGATCGCATATGGCAGGGCTTGTGTCTTGGCTATGTCCAGTTTATGAAAAGATGCCACACTGTATTCCCTAAGTAATGCATGAAGAGACGACACAGGGGTTGGTTAAGGTTAAGAGGATATTGTCAGCATACATGCTAATTTTACATTTAGATGGTCCAACAGCTATAACCTCTACCCCCGGAGATTGGCAAATGGCTTGTGATAAAGGTTCTAACACAAATGCATACAACAGAGCCAAAAAAAGACAACCGTACTTCATACCTGTCACGTTCGCAATGGCGTTCACTGCAGATCAGCGTGGTTTGGATCTTTATGGACAGATTTCTGTGAGACTCGACTGGACAGCAGTTAGAACTGCCACACCTAGCACTCCCAGCCAGGGAGGTGATATAGAATACTAGATACCACTCAGCAGCAAATGATTTCGTGACCAAGTGTCTACTGAGTGAAGGAAAGTTAACTATACATAGACAGAGATAGTGCAGCAAGATATAAACACAAATTGGTTTATCAAAAGCGTGGTCAAAAGTACATTCCGAGTTGGCACCAGAGAGGGTAGTCATACAGGCAGGGTTGGCAACAGAGAGGACTCCCATATACTTGTTCTCAACAACGTAGAATGCACGTACACTGAATTCAGCAACCTGCAGGGCAGACCCACAATCAGTGACAATGTAGTATGATGTGTACTTAGGCTTAGTACCAGACAGGTAACAGGAGGGGTTGATGGATTCAGCAACCTGCAGGGCAGACCCACAATCAGTGACAATGTAGTATGATGTGTACTTAGGCTTAGTACCAGACAGGTAACAGGAGGGGTTGATGGATTCAGCAACCTGCAGGGCAGACCCACAATCCGAGACCATGCAGTATGCTCTGTACATACACTCTGTATATACAGAGTTCAACATACACACATATATGGGATAAGAGTAAGAATCGTCAAGCAGGCAGTCTGGGTCAATCACAAGCAGGGTCCTCATACAAACAGAATTGGCAACTAGTCAGAAATAACTGAGACAGTAACTGAGATCAGCTGGCAATGTGGGAATAACTCCACGTCAGGGCGACGAGCAGATCCTCGCGCCCTGCATTTAAGGCTGGCAGCTCCACGTCACCACGCCAAGCCCCGTCCCCTCAGACACGATCTGTCAGCTCTAACTCCTAGCACCCGGTCAGCCAGCGATGCCGCCAGGCGCCCTGACCCCCCAGGAAGCGCCACGGGGGCTGAAAACATCACAGAAGCCCCCTCTACAGACGGCCCCAGGTCGACCCCCAGGCGCAGAAGGATGGGCCGCATGAAATCGGCGACCCAAACGAGGATCATGGACTTCATTGGCTGGCAACCAATCCCTATCCTCGGGGCCATAACCATCCCAATCCATCAGGTACTGGACAACTCCTCGGACCACACAGGACTTTAGGATGGCACGAACCTCGTACTCCTCCTCACCTTGGGACTGAACAGGTGGAGGAGGAGGAACATTGACCCTTGTGTACCTGTTACACGTGACAGGCTTGAGGAGGCTTACATGAAATACATTGTGGATGTGCAAGTATGGGGGCAATGCCAAAGCATAAGACACAGGGTTTACTCTGCGTAGGACCTTTATAGGGAACTATGTATCTTGGAGCCATTTACATGGAAGGAACTAGGAGTTTGATGTTCCTAGTGGAAAGCCAGACTCTATCCCCCACAGTATATACTGGGGCAGGCTTTCTCCGTCTGTCTGCTTTTTCCTTCTGCTTCTTGATACTGGCTTCCATGATTTCTTTCACCTTCTCCCATGTCTCTTTCAATGAGGCCAAATGCTCATCAGTAGCGGGCCATGCGGTCCCCTGAAAATCAGAGCGGAGCATGGGAGGATCAAATCCATACACAGTATGAAAAGGTGAGTGTTGTTTAAAGTGACCTCTGCCCATGGCAGAAGATCTGACCATTCGTTCTGTTTTTCAGAGACAAAACAACTCTCAGGTATTGTTCAACATTCTGGTTAGCTCTCTCAGCTGCGTCATTAGTCTGAGAGTGGTAGGCAGAGGAGAAGCTTAATTCTATGCCCAGGTTTTCGCTAAAGCCTCTCCAAAATCGAGACACAAACTGAGTCCCTCTGTCAGACACAATTCTCAGAGGGACCCCATGAAGCCTGACAATGTTCTGGACAAAGACTGGCACCAGTTCACTTGCGGATGGCAGCTTGGCAAGCGGCACAAAATGGACCATTTTGGAGAACCTGTCCACAACGTTAAGGATGACTGTGTTACCTTGGGACACCAGCAAATCAGTAATGAAGTCCATAGATAGGTGGGCCCATGGTCTTTTAGGAACCGGCAATGGTTGTAACAAGCCAATAGGTAAGGTCTTAGGATTTTTGCTTCTACAGCATACCTCACAGGTAGCTATAAATTCCTTAACATCCTTTCGCATACCTGCCCACCAGAACTTGTTTTCGAGAGTAGCTAGGGGTTTGGTTATACCCATGAGCCCAAAGGGCTTCGTATCGTGATAGACCGTCATAATCTGTATTCTCTCTCCTTCAGGAATAAAGAGTTTACCAGGAGCTCTCTCAGCGGGAGCGGTACCCTGAATAGACTGTAGTCTCTCCAAGAGTGGAGAAGACACAGTGAGGAGAGTGGTACCTAGGATCCTCTCTTGAGGAATAATAGGGCTTTGATCAAACGTGTGTTGTTCATAAGACTCATAGTCTCGACAGAGCGTCTACCTTGGTGTTTTTGGAACCAGGACGATAAGTCAACAAGAAGTTAAAGCTAGACAGGAACAAAGACCACTTTGCCTGTCTAGCATTTAGGCGTTTAGCATCACCCATATATACAAGATTCTTAAGATCTGTGATTATGATTACAGGATCTTTGGTACCCTCCAACAAGTAGCGCTACTCTTTAAGAGCTGCTATAACTGCGAGCAATTCTCGGTTGCCTATATTGTAATTTTTTCTCTGCAGGTGTCATCTTCCTGGAGAAGAACCCACATGGGTGCAATGGTCTCTCAGGACTTCCTCTCAGGACAGCACCTGTCCCAATCTCGGATGCGTCCACTTCCAGCTGAAACAGCAAACCTGTCTCTGGATGTCTCAGGACTGGTGCCGTGATGAACGCCTCTTTGAGCAACTCAAAAGCCTGCATGGCCTGAGTGCTCCATACTTGGTTCTGAGCACCCTTCTTGGTCATGGCTGTAATGGGGGACCCTATCGATGAGAAACCTTTTATGAATCTCCCATAGTAATTTGTGAACCCCAGAAATCTTTGGCTTTCAACCCTTGGGGCAGTGGCCATTCCTTGATGGCGGAGAGCTTCTGAGGGTCCATCTCAAAGCCTTCCGCGTGATTATATAACCCAGGAAGTGGACAGATGTTATGTCAAACAGACATTTTTCTAATTTGCAGTACAATCTGTTCTCAAGCAATCTTTGCAAGACTGTACGCACATGAACATGGTGTGTCTCCACACCAGGAGAGTAGATTAGAATATCATCTAGGTAGACGATGACAAAGATTTGTAAAAAGTCCCTCAATACATCATTGATGAAGTCTTGGAAGACTGCTGGCGCATTACACAACCCAAATGGCATAACAGGTATTCGTAGTGGCCACTTCTCATGTTGACCCCAAATCAGTATATTTAAAAGGAAACAAAGTAGCAAAACAAGAGGACATAGTCTTAGATTAGAGGGGCAAAGGTTTAAAAGTAACATCAGAAAGCATTATGTTACTGAGAGGGTGGTGGATACATGGAACAGGCTTCCAGTTGAAGTGGTAGAGGCCAAAACAGTAATTGAATTTAAGCAGGCATGGGATAGGGATAAGGCTATCCTAAACAAAAGATAAATCCAGGTAAAGTATCCATGTAATTTAGCAGACTAGATGGGCCGAAAGGTTCTTATCTGCCGACTTTTTCTATGTTTCTATGAAAGCAATCTTCCACTCATGATCCTTCTTGACTCAGACTAGATTTTAAGCACCACGTAGGTCCAACTTCGTATAGATTTTAGCACCTTTCAGGCGGTCAAATAATTCGGATATCAGAGGAATAGGGTATGCATTTCGCACAGTAATTCTGTTTAACTCTCTGTAAACAATGCATGGTCTCAAATCACCCTCTTTTTTAGATACAAAGAAAAACCCTGCTCCCGCAGGAGAGGAAGAACGGCGAATGAACCCACGAGCCAGGTTTTAACGTATATATTCCTCCATTATGTCATTCTCTTTCTGAGAGAGGGGATAGACATGCCCCCTTGGAGGCATAGTACCTGGCAACAGATCAATGGTGCAGTCATATGGTCTGTGTGGAGGCAAGATCTCAGTCTTCCCTTTGTCAAAGACTTCCTTGAGGTCAGTCTACCACTTGGGTACCTCGGTAGACAATGGAGGTGCTGTGGCTATGTTCAGACTGCCAACCACAGTGCCTATTCCCAGACACTTGACCCAACATTTAGAACCCCATGAGTCCAATTCCCCTTGAGTCCAGTTCATGACTGGGTTATGTTTGGCTACCCATGGATAGCCCAAGACAATAGGTACTGTGGGAAATTCTATTATTTGAAATTGTATCTTTTCTTTATGTAAGATACCTGTTCAAAAAGAGAGAGGGATGGTTTCATGGGTTACATGTGGTCTGAGTAATTGCCTGCCATCAATACTCTCAATGAGGAGAGGAATCTCCCTCTCAACCAAAGGCACTTGATGTATGGTGGCAAAACCAGAATCCAGGAAATTTCCTGCAGACCCAGAATCAACGAGTGCCTCTGTGTCAAGCTTGATATTTTCACAAGCAACTGACACGGGAACCACCACACGAGATCTCTTTTTATTTTTCTTACTAGACACGAGAGACACTACAGTAGTACCTAGAACCTGTCTCTCAGGGGATTCTAGGCATGCTCGTTTCCCGATACCGCAGACCTTTTAGGTCGTTTGGGACATTGTAATCGGAAATGTCCCCTGTCTGCACAGTAAAAACACAGGCCTTCTCTGAGGCAATGTTGTCTCTCTTCTCCTGAAATGATGGACTGACCTAGCTGCATTGGATCGGGTTCAGCTAAGACCACCCTAGGAGATGAGATATTGTGAACCATCCTAGGAGTGGAAGAAGTACCTTGGGAAGGTTTCCGAGACTTGCTACGGCCAGACCTCCTATCGCAAATTTGATCGTCGAGGGCTATGCAATAGTCAACCAGGTCATCTAGTTCCTTGGGTAGCGACATAGGAGCTAATTCATACATAAGAGTATCAGAGATTCCCTCCAGGAAGGCCGTAGTAAGTGCATCATTAGGCCATTGCAGTTCTGCTGCCACAGTCTTGAAATCTATGGCAAAATAAGCAACTCTGCAGTTGCCCTGAGTTATACGCCAAAGTGTCCTGGCAGCACCAGTTAGTGCCCCTAAGATCTTTCATAAACTCTGTATAATTATACACAACTGGTTTCTTTAATTCCCATAAAGGAGTCGCCAAGAGCAGAGCCTTCTCAGTGAGGTGGTTAATAACATATCCCACCTTGGCTCTGTCTGTGGGGCACATCCCTGGATTGAGTTCAAAAATAATGTCGATTTGGGTAACGAGCCCTCTGCAAGAACTAGAATTCCCATTGAAACATATGGGTGTTTTCAAACTCACATGGGATACCTCAGCAGCAATCATGGAGGAAACAGTTACTGCTTGAGAGGCCATGTTAATCGCAGGAGAAGAAGGTCTAAGATTCATCAGTAAACCCAAAGCCTGAGCAAACTGGTCCGTGCGATGGTCCTGCTCCTCCTGTTTTGTGATAATATCAACAAGTCTAGACATAAGTACCTTTAAATCTGTCTGATCCATGTTTGGCCCTGACGTAATGTCACGTTCGCAATGGCGCTCACCCCAGATTAGTGTGGTTTGGATCCTTATGGACAGATTTCCATGATACTCGACTGGACAGCAGTTAGAACTGCCACACCTAGCACTCCCAGCCAGGGAGGTAATATAGAATACTAGATAGCACTCAGCAGCAAATGATTTTGTGACCAAGTGTCCACTGCATGAAGGCAAGTTAACTATACATAGTGCAGCAAGATATGAACACTAGGGTTGCACCGATACCGAAACTAGTATCGGTGCCGATACCGGGTGCTGCAGGAGTACTTGGTACTCGTGCAGTGCCCCAGATATTTCCCCCGATACTGGAAGCCGGCATTGAGCTGGCTTGCTGGCATCCCAGGGGCTGGGGCGGCTGTCTGAATGCTCTATCGGCATTCGGACAGCCACGTGATCGTGGCTGGGGGCCTTCCAACGAGCGCACGCACGAAGACTTTGCTGGTGTCGCTCAGGAAGGTAAGTATGAAAGAACGCGGAGAGCTCCAGGTGCCTGTCCGAATGTCGATAGAGCATTCGGACAGCCACCCTATGTCTGGTCTTGGGTCGGTCTGTGTGTGTGTGTGTAATATATACACATACACACAGAGCTGGGGGCATAATCCATGAGAGCTGGGGGGCATATCCATGAGCTGGGGGGCATATCCATGAGCTGGGGGGCATATTCCATGAGCTGGGGGGCATATTCCATGAGCTGGGGCATATCCATGAGCTGGGGGGCATATCCATGAGCTGGGGCATATCCATGAGCTGGGGGGGCATATCCATGATAAAATAAAAGTATCGGTACTCGGTATCGGTGAGTACTTGAAAAAAGTATCGGTACTCGTACTCGGTCTTAAAAAAGTGGTATCGGTGCATCCCTAATAAACACAACTTGGTTTATCAAAAGCGTGGTCAAAAGTACGTTCCGAGTTGGCACTAGAGAGGGTAGTCATACAGGCAGGGTTGGCAAAAGAGAGGACTCCCATATACTTGTTCTCAGCAATGTAGAATGCACGTACAATGAATTCAGCAACCTGCAGGACAGACCCACAATCAGTGACAATGCAGTATGATGTGTACTTAGGCTTAGTACCAGACAGGTGACCTGAGATGTTGACGGATTCAGCAACCTGCAGTGCAGACCCACAATCAGAGACCATGTGGTAGGATCTGTACAGAGGCTCAGTACCAAACAGGTAACAGGAGGGGTTGATGGATTCAGCAACCGTCAGGGCAGACCCACAATCTGAGACCATGCGGTATGATCTGTACATACACTCTGTATATACAGAGTTGAACATACACACATATATGGGATAAGAGTAAGAATCATCAAGCAGGCAGTCTGGGTCAATCACAAGTAGGGTCCTCATACAAACAGAATTGGAAACTAGGCAGAAATAACTGAAACAGTAAACTGAGATCAGCTGGCGATGCGGGAATAACTCCATGTCAGGGCGACGAGCAGATCCTCGCGCCCTGCATTTAAGGCCGGCGCCTCCGTGTCACCATGCCAAGCCCTTTCCCCTCAGACACCGATCTGCCAGCTCTAACTCCTGACACCCGGCTAGCCAGCGATGCCGCCGGGTGCCCTGACCCCTCCAGGAAGCGCGGCGGGGGCTGAAGACGTCACAATACCATTGGTTATAGGAATGGTAGTAGAAAGGAATCTATCATGTAAAATCCGGTCTGACGGGGAGGAGTAGAAGGCTAAAATATCCATACTAAGGGCAGGAGAGAAAATAAATTTAAGGAGTACGTCATGGAGAAATAGCCAGTGAAGACAGTCAAACACCTTCTCGGCGTCAAGGGAAAGCAGGAGAGCACATGGGGTCATGAGTCACTATGTCCGTAAAATTAAGTACTTTGATCATACTGTCGGTACTTTGTCTATGGGGAATAAACCCCACTTGATCATCTGCTATTAGGGACTGTTGGGTATTTTATATTGACCAGAAAATCAAAATGGAGGATTGTAGCTAAAAGTCCATCTTGCATATTCATATATATTTGTCACATCTCGACCCTGCCCCCTGGTGGTGGGAGCAGGGATTTGCCAGTTTGCTGGTTTTCATGCTCAGGCTCTGCAGACCATCCCTATTGGGCTGATGGTCTTTGGTCACATGACCTGCTCAGCCCTATATATAGGGCCAGTAGTACTCTTGATCCTTGGATCAGGATAGACTTATTTCTATTGAGAACCTGCGCCTTTGATTATTGTTCTGTATTTCTGTGTATGACTCCTTGGCTTTGGTTCCCTGTTTATGCTCTAGTGTGTTCCCTAAATTCTGATCCTGCATTCTGATATATCGTGTATGACCTGGCTTGGCTTCTCGGACCTCTCTTAAGTATGTACCTTGTCTGTTTAAGGATTTCTCTGCCTGTTTGTAGTTAAGTCTGTTTCACTCAGCAGGCATTTGGCCACGAAGCCATTTGTTGTTGAGTGCTACTCAGGGCTTTGTCTGATCTCCCTGGCTGGGAGTGTTAGGATCAGCAGTCTTTATTGTTGTGTTTTTTTAGTACCGAGTTCTGCCCTGCAGGCTGCTGAATACATTCGTCTTGTTTTCGAGTTCTGCAAGTGTGTGCTGGATTCTGCTATAAGCAGCAAACCATATACCTGCCCTAAAGGCTTCAAACTACACAGCCTAAAGGCTCCCCATCACCCTATAGGGGGCCTATTGTTACAATATTTATATAGAGCAAGAGATTCAATTGTAGCTGAAGTCTCAATATATACTCTTTCGTTTCATTCAAGGCTTCTTAAACATTCCATAATTGTTACTAAGAGGGCCATATGGTCAATCGTGATTGGTTGTGGTATCATATTTATTTAGATAAAGTTTTTTTTTAAAAAACATAATAATATTTCTGTGTTTCATCCGTACATATGATCTTCTGGGGTTTTATGACTCACCGTGATATTGAAGGTAATTTACATATATAGAACACTATGTAAAAATAGTCTTTTACTTAACAGAAGAGGTAAAAAGGTGTCATCTTACGATGTACAGACAGGTGGTCAGTTGCAACAATAAATCTTAAATGCAGCAATACTGGACATGACAAACTTGCCTTCATCGAATGTTGCAGTTTGTGTGTGAATGTGAAAGTATGTGTGACAATGTGTGTCAGTGTGTTACACAAATTGCAAATACAGAGAATCTAAATGGCACTCAAAACACTGAAAAGCAATATGTAAATAGTAGTGATAATGACATACAGGGTTATTCAAGGAGCTCCGAATTGCTTGAGAAAGGTAACCGAACGCTGAAAATCAGCATTCGGTTACCTTTCCTAGCCATTCGGCTATCCAGAGAGCAGGCAATTCGCCAAATCCTAGCGAATTGCCTGAACATACGGTGCCTGTTCGAGGGCAGTGAAAACCCCATGAAAAAGCACTGCTTCGGCTATTCAGAGAACACAAACCAGCAGTGAAAGGTTCCCCTAATGCCCTGTCATTCGGTGGATTCATGCGGCAAATTTATTCAGGAGAATCCCATAGGCTTCAATGTTAAAAATATTCCCATTTTAATTCAATATCTAATAAACCGTTCATTATAAAATTCTGCAGTAAAGAGTCTCTTTATTTATAGATTTTTTAGGATATTTTAAGCATTTTTCTGATTTTTTTGTTTTTTAAAAAAGTCAGATTTTTTTTTTAAGTTTACTTATTTTTTCTGTACCAGCCCTCTTTATTATCATTCCCTGGACCTCATATGTAAATTTCAGACATTTTCGCTCAGTAGTTTCTTTGCAAACAGCGTTTCATTTTCAATCATTCACACAAACGGTTTTGCTAATTTATTCACTGCCTCGTCTGCGGTCTCGGCTGCTTCGCTGTGGGTGATCGGCTCCTGCTCGGGTTTTTCGACGGGTTAATCCAGATGTTTTTGAGGGTTTTCGGCGTGCATTCGTGGGTTTTGCGGTTCGTTTTTGAGGGTTTGCGGCAGCTTTTCCCTGCAATTCGGGGATCCTGTGGTGCTTGCTGAATACACCGCAGGGTCACCGAAATGGGATCGCCAAAAGGAACCGAATTGAGGAGAACGAAAAGTCACCAAATGTGCGGTGACTTTTCGAATCTCTTTGAATTACCGTGATAGAGTATTTTCGAATACTTATGTATCTAATGTCAGTCTTCCTGAGTAGCGGGAAAACCTAAAAAGCAAAACAAAATTGGACACAATGGTACAGTATTGCAAAAAGTAGGTAAAAGTATCAGAAAAGGAGCACAATCACATGTGGTAAGTATTAAACTCCCATTTTACAGAGCCTCCGTAAACGTCTCTGGTGAAAGTGCAGGCAGTCAAATATTGAGTGACACTCCCCTCTCTGTAATGGTTCCGTAGTACACTTGTTCCTTTAAAATGCAAGCAGAGTTAAAGGTTCCTTCATAGGGTGGTGTATTATGTATGGATATAAAACTATGCAAAAGCTAAGATTGCACTCAACAGAGTGGGAGCAAAGGGTAGGGATTAAGCTCATGTAACACACATTTAGCACCCTCACTGGCGACACTACACCTCTTTCTCAGTGGTGCCTGGAGGAGATATCATGTTGTCCTTAGCTGTCTGGCTCCTAGTATAAAGTCCTGTCGCTTGTTAACTTATTAGGGTAGGACAAGAAGGCATTTTAAGACCCCTAAAATGTAATAATAAAGTCATAGAGGCCTAGAATGGTTTGACATCTAATTGGTTTGAAAGATTTTATTTAAAGTAATGTAGAAAACATTTTATGCATATTCTAGGGCAATAAAAACACTAATTGGATTCTACAGTTTGAGATCAGACATTGATTTACTAATTGTCATCTTTCCTGCGTTAATATTGTATGTCAAATTACATGACAACACATAGACAACAAATCAATATACTCCAAATGTAAAAATAGACTACCATCAAGAAATCTTGACTATCTGAATTAGACTCTATTAAAATTCTATAAATGAATGAATGTACTAAATTGAACAATGTACATTGACAATTGCTAACACCACACACACAGCCATTACGCACATTTAGCACTGTAACTCAATTTAGAAGATTGCAAAGGGATATATATTTATATTTTATGCACATATAATTCTACAGGAATTGGCAGTTACACAAAGGCAATGTAATTATCATTTAATTAAATCAAAATATGAACGTTTTTACAAATATCTACATCTCTCGAGGTAACTCGACAAAGATTAAAAGACGCACAACCTGGAAACTTAGTTACACTTTCAGCAGTAATCTTATTTTTCTCATTTAATTGAAATTAAAGTAGTTTGATAGGACACATACCAGCAGTACATAAATGATCAGGCAAGCAGTTATTTTTTGTTTCTTTTTCAGTGATAACAGTTTTAAAACATTGCAGCGGCTGTCTTTTCAATACAAAATATAATTACATAATCAACATCTGAAAAGAATTGATAAGAGCAGAATACATTTTTTAATTAATCTACAAACCCATAAGATGGTGTCTTTAGATATATAGATATAGAACATTCTTTACAACTATACCACTGTGATTCATACCCATATTATTTGATTACACTTTATTAAGAATCCTACTTAAGTAATCATGAAAACACATATCTGACCATCTCTTCTCCTGCACTTTTTCTACCGTACTCTCTTTACTTTTTTAACCACATTAGCTCATTTTAACTCTTCATAGGTTTTATTTTCTTGAGCCTGAGCTGTAATACTCTTAACAAAAACAAATATTTATAGTCATGACTAGATTTACAGTGTACCAATAAAAATTAAACATACAGTGTAACAGGAAAAAAAATAAAATGTAACACATTTCAAACTAAAAGAAACACTCTAGGTTTAAAACGGGGAGGGACAAAGCTGTTAAATATTTACCCTTCTTGAACCTTCCCCTGGCCATCAATATCTTACCACCTCCTGGTTTAACTCTCTAGTGTTTACTCTCCTTTCATCCAGCTCCCTTGACAGTGCTCAGGTTCTGGCAGCCGCTGTTACTTCCTGTAAGAGCAGAGTGCCGACAGGAAGTGGTATGTTCATTCAAGCCAAAGGCCAATCCAACGGCTCTTAATGCAAGTACATTGAGAGCCACTGGCTGATAGGGAATTCACATCTCTGTACTTTTCTGAACTTAAGGCTGGGGTCAGACTAACGTATTTTGAACGTGCGTTGAGCCGCACTTTATCACGGCCGTAGTAGCAGCAAATGGCGGCCAGTGATGGGCAATTTACGAAGTACGGCCGCATGAAAGTTCGGCTGCGCAACGCAAGCGGCAAACGAACGCATATTTGCAAGAATGTCGAACCGCTAGTACTGACGTTCAGAGTGCGCTGCGTCCGCATAGCGGCGTGTGTGCGTGATTAGGAGATGTCAGACGCTGCTAATGTCCGGCCTACATAATGTCCAGACACAAGTGTTTTATTGACGATCCGTAAAAAAACACGCACGAAAATGCGCATCGTTTGACCGCTTTCGCGTCCACCGTAAAAAAATACGTCAATGCGTTCGGACGCACTTTTTGATGGTCGATGCGAAAAGTGCGTTTGTTTGACCCTAGCCTAAAACCCCAAAGACACACGCTGATTTGACAACTTTCCAACAAATTGATAGTAAATATAGTATTTTGCCCCTTCAGTACCCAAAACATCATTATCAGAGAAGGAATTATTCTTTTGAACCATGGTAGTTTTGATAAATAAATCTCAGTCTTGGAAATTATATGAAATATGTGAACTAAGTACAAGTTTCTTAAATTTAACATGCATGTGAAGAATTTTATTTTTAAACTGACAGTTAAACACTTTTATACCAATAGACAAACTGAAGTAAATCAATAAAGGTTCTAAGAATGTGTAAAAAACGATTATTTTCTTACTTTAAACTCTGTCATTTTATCTTCTCTGGCCAGCAGTGGCGTAGCGTGGGGAGGGCTGGGGGGGCCGTGGCCCCGGGCGCAGTTTTCTTAGGGGGCGCATAATTTCTAAAGAAATTTGCGCACCTAAAAGTTCCCAGCCAGCAGCCGATCAGGAAGAGAGGAGCAGGATGCAGGATGATGCTGACAGCACTCAGCAGCTGACTGGGCGAGTCACAGGAGTATGATGCGGCACGTCGGGGACACGCTTCACTGATGTGTGGTGTGAGAGGGAGTAGCCTGCCGAGCAGAAGGCTGAACGCGGCAGAAGGTGTTTGTCCCGGTGGTCATCTATCTAGGTCAGGACGGGTGAGTGAATCTGCTCATGAGGCGCAGGGTCTTTTCAAAAGTTAAAAAAATAGTTTACATTCTTTAAAAGTCAGAGACTCTGGACATCTGTGTTACCCCAGTACAGCTCTATGCTCTGTATTCAGGGCTGCCTGCCTTTCACAGCTTGTTGCTAATTAGCTTGTGTGACGCAGCATGTGAGAAGCAGGGAAACCAGGCTCAGATACCAGTGTGAAGCAGCCAGGTGTGACCTAATGGACCCTGCCCCCCCTCTCCCCAACTACATCTAAGCACAGATTCAACAGGCAGAAATGTGTGTGTGTGGGGGGGGGGCATGGAGGGCCTTCTACTGTGAGTTATTGCTGTGGAGCTCTGTAATACACTCATACACACCACACATTACTCTGAGTTAGTCTATTTATTTTAATATTTAAATTCTTTATATATTTTTATATTGTAATTGTTATACAAGCTAAATAAGTTAAAATAAATATATTATATTTTAATAAACTATTTTGGTACTTTTAGTATATTTTAATATTCTTCATTTTACTATATTTATTTTAATAATATTTAATTTAATATTTATTTTAATAATTAATTTAAAGGGACACTATGCACCTTAACCACTTTGGCTCTTTTAAGTGGTCAGGCAGTGGGTCTGATTTATGCATTAAAGGAGTGCTGTCCACAAACACAATGCAACATGATGTGAAGCGGTTGCTTTGCGCCACATCACAGGCAAAGCTGGCTATTTCCAACTCTGGGTGCTCACCCACGTGGCCCAATGCTGGCTGAACGCACAGAGTAGATAGGCTTGTATAAACTGAGCACGTCTCCATGTGCAGCGCTGCCTACAGGCGCTGTGCGTAGTTTTGCATTTGCTGTATCTCCGGCTTTAAGGGTGAGTACCCCCCCCCCCCGTAAGATACCTGGAAACTGGAACCTGCAGCATCAGGGGTGTTGCTAGCCCTAGTATATGTCCTGTTAAAATTATTTTCTTTAAAAAGATCTACACAAGTTTACAAACATTTTAAGGGATTATTCACTAAGTGCCGAAATTGCCAACAAATTGCACCAAATGGTGAATTTCACCATATGCTGCAATTTCAGGGCAATTTATCTATTCACCACACTAAGGGGGGTGCAATTTTTGTCTTGCCCCGGGCGCTGACAACCCACGCTATGCCACTGCTGGCCAGGCCCCTCAGCTAGGGGTGTTTCATTTGCTCCCACTTCCTATATATGCCACATCTCCTCCCTTCCCACTACTCCACCGATCAAAGCTTCACATGAACTAGCACACGTAAAACCCTGTGCACGCTCAGGACCTCAGACTGGGGAAAGTGAGTGTCACGGCTCACTGCAGGGGTTAAGGATTCGAGCCCAATATGCGGTTACTCAGATGAAGAGGCAGAAAGGGAAGGTTGTAATCCAGAACATAGGTTTATTAAATAAACAGAAGTAAACCAAGGAGGGGAATCTGAATAACTAATAACAATAGATAGGAGCTGGATGGGCAGGATAATGTATACAGGGGACAGGATATACTTAGCAGAAGGGGTAGTCAGGACAGGACACTGAATAGCACAATAGGGCTAACAGAACAGATACTGGACTCTGAATAAAGAATAAGCACAGGTGG
This sequence comes from Leptobrachium leishanense, assembly GCA_009667805.1. Classification (NCBI taxonomy): domain Eukaryota; kingdom Metazoa; phylum Chordata; class Amphibia; order Anura; family Megophryidae; genus Leptobrachium; species Leptobrachium leishanense. The sequence continues at coordinate 173,260,498 of CM019067.1, read as the reverse complement.
ACAGGAACTGAACACTAAATAAAGAAGGAAATACAAATCAGGGCTGACTGAACAAAAATGGAAACAGATACAAAAGAACACACTTACTGGTACAGAGGGTAGAGGATCAAAAGATACAGAAGGCAAAAGACAACATAAGATCAGGCTTGGTATCAGAAGGGTTATGACTGGAGAGTGGTTAAATCAGGCTTAGGTCGGTGGCAGGCGGCTGGCATAGAAGTAGTCAGAGTCCAGAATCCAAGGTCATACACGGGTTGATCAATAGATAGGATGATGGGAGTTGCAAAGGGATCCAGAAAATGGGGAATGCAAGAAATGTCCAGGAAGGAGGGTAGCAGAGATAAGGGAGTCCTCAGGATACCAGAAGGAGGGGTTTCTCAGGATACCAGATGGAGGGGTTTCTCAGGATACCAGATGGAGGGGTTTCTCAGGATACCAGATGGAGGGGTTTCTCAGGATACCAGATGGAGGGGTTTCTCAGGATACCAGATGGAGGGGTTTCTCAGGATACCAGATGGAGGGGTTTCTCAGGATACCAGATGGAGGGGTTTCTCAGGATACCAGATGGAGGGGTTTCTCAGGATACCAGATGGAGGGGTTTCTCAGGATACCAGATGGATGGGTTCTCAGGGTGCCAGTTGAGCATCAGGCAGGTCAGTGCATAGCACACAGGTCAGGCTTGCAATGAGTCGTTCTATGGATAGAAAAGATGATGCAGAAGCCCTGATTCAGAGGTGAGGCTGGATTAAATTGGCAATGCAGGCCCAGCCCACACCTGAGGCTGGAGAGGTGAAGGAAAATCAGGAACAGATCCCTTGGTATTTAGACACCAGTCCAGGTAATGGCAAAATCAGGACTGGAACTGCACTTCATTTGCCTTTTTTACCGCGTCTGCGGCGCGAATCGTGACAGTGAGGAACTGAATATTAGCTACCTCTGCAAATGTGAACGCAAGACTCACTCACCCGCTGACTCGCTCACACATGATCACTCACTTGTGCTATTTCATGGCTTACATACTCAGTGCCTCATTCAAACTCCCACACAGATCACTCATTCACACTCTTGTGATGTCTGTCTCTTGTGTGCGCTCTCTCATTGCTTCTCTTTGTGCGATCTCTTGCTGCGATTTTTTTTCACACTTTCGCTGCTTTATCTTGCTGTCTCTGTGTTGTTTTTTTGTTGTTGTTGCTGTACCTCTTTCTGTTGTCTCTTTTTCTCCCTGTGTGTATTGATTTGTTTCCTTCCCTGTCTCGGCAGTAGCTGGGGGTGAAAGAGTTACAGATTGGAAGGGCAATCAGCCCCTCTCTCCCCTAAGCTCACAGTACAGGAGGGAGGAGGAGCAACTCAGACGCACATGCTCAGTGTGGTTTTTATGCCACATAGTACACACTGATTGGTTAGATCAGTGTGCTTCTTGAGGTGGGCGTGCAAAATGCCAAGAAAGAAAAGCAGATACAGTAAATATGAAAAAGTATCACATTTGCTTGCTTTTTTTACCTGCTGAATGAGACTATTGGGCCATCTAAAAAGGCACAGCATGTTTTTAAAGTCACATAGGCAAAACATGCATGTCCCTTTAAGGTTGAAACTAGCTACAGTTTTTTTTATTAAGGTGTTCTCCCATCTATTTTTTTGTGTATTTTTCTTGTAGGTTTGCTTTTATTGTTGCAGTTCAATGGGGGGATTTTGACAAGATGATAGTTAAAAAACCTCATAAAATGACTCATCCCGTCACTATATAATAACCAACTATGTCCCCAGATGAACTCAGCATTTCAAGCAAGTGCTGTCGGCAAATGGATCTGCTAAGTCGGATTGTCCTGAGAAAATATAACTCTTTTGTATAGTAACTATCTGAACATATAAAAATAAAAAAAAAGGAATTGCAATATATGAATTTTCATAATATTTTATATATATTACATCATATTCTTATATATGTAGATGGGGAATGTTTTATACAGTTGTGTTCAAAATTATTCAACCCCCACTGAAATTGAGTGTTTTGGCCAGTTTGACATTGATTTTGATCATTCAGTCATCTTGCTTACAATTAAATCAAAGAGGCACGTGTAGGTCAGATAAATATAACATAACATTTATAATGAAATAACCACAAATGTCTTTTCTGTGCTCACATCATTATCAGTTTTATTCAACCCCCAAGTGACATTCAATCTTAGTACTTAGTACAACATCCTTTTACAGTTATAACAGCTTTTAAACGTGAAGCATAGCTTGACACAAGTGTCTTGCAGCGATCTACGGGTATCTTCGCCCATTCGTCATGGGCAAAAGCCTCCAGTTCAGTCACATTCTTAGGCTTGCGCACTGCAACTGCTTTCTTTAAGTCCCACCAGAGGTTCTCAATCGGATTTAAGTCAGATGACTGCGATGGCCACTCCAAAATGTTCCAGCCTTTAATCTGCAACCATGCTCTAGTGGACTTGGAGGTATGCTTGGGATCATTGTCCTGTTGAAAGGTCCAACGTCTCCCAAGCCTCAGGTTTGTGATGGACTGCATCACATTGACATCCAATATCTCCTGGTACTGAAGAGAATTCATGGTACCTTGCACACGCTGAAGCTTCCCTGTACCTGCAGAAGCAAAACAGCCCCAAAGCATGATTGACCCCCCCGCCATGCTTCACAGTAGGCAAGGTGTTCTTTTCTTCATAGGCCTTGTTCTTCCTCCTCCAAACATAGCGTTGATCCATGGGCCCAAACAGTTCTAATTTTGTTTCATCAGTCCACAGAACACTATCCCAAAACTTCTGTGGTTTGTCCACATGTCTTTTGGCATACTGCAGTCGTCTCTTCTTATTCTTTGGAGACAGCAAGGGGGTGCGCCTGGGAGTTCTGGCATGGAGGCCTTCATTACGCAGTGTGCGCCGTATTGTCTGAGCTGAAACTTCAGTACCCACATCTGACAAATCTTTTCTCAGTTCCTCAGCAGTCACACGGGGACTTTTCTCCACTCTACGCTTCAGGTAGCGCACAGCAGTCGAAGTCAGCATCTTCTTTCTGCCACGACCAGGTAGCGTTTCAACAGTGCCCTTTGCCTTGAATTTGCGAATGATGCTTCCTATGGTCTCTCTTGGTATGTTTAACATCTTTGCAATCTTCTTATAGCCATTGCCCTTCCTGTGAAGAGTAATCACCTCTTCTCTTGTCTTCCTGGACCATTCTCTTGACTTCACCATGTTTGTAGCCACACCAGTAAATGTCTAGAAGGAGCTGAGTATCACAGTCATTTTAAAGCTGCCTAATTGGTGCTTATTATGCTTTATTGCTGCTCCGTGACATCCACAGGTGTTTTTCAATACCTGATTGAAAACACTTGAATGAACCTCTGTTCTTCAGAGTGGTAGTCTTTAAGGGGTTGAATAATTGTGTCAATGAAGAATTCACAAAAGAAACATTTACTACTGTATTACAAAACCAATTGATGTCATTTTAGTTGCATATGGTTCTTTAAAAAGTCCTTGTAGGATTTCATTCTGAATACAATTACAAATGTACACTAAATTCCCTAAAACCCTTTACAGCATTGGGGGTTGAATAATTTTGAACACAACTGTATATTTTTTATTAGGGGGACTATATACACGCACCTTCTTCACAATAATTTTATATTAAGCCCCCCATTAAAGACCGCACTTAAAGGCTGATATTTCTGTGTAGTTTTTGGGTGTTATTGAAGATACCCGGTATGTAGTATTGGTTATAGGAGCTAAGGGAGCTAAGAGAGTTATTATAAGATATAAAATCATATTTGCCCTAATCCACGATGGCCGCTGGGAGGCCTTCGCCCACACAACAGCTGATCCATAAATGCAGTGGCCGCCATCGAGAGATACGTCAGTTATAACCGGAACTCACGTCACACGCGGCCGCCATTTTGAAGTCCGGAACACAAGCAGTCACGATATTGAAGACCACGAACGGACGGTAAGGTGGTTTCTCCTGTGCCGTCCAAGCCTCCTTCTTGAATAAGACTAAAAACTACAAAATAGACACTAGCGCCATATTGGGACTCCATTTTTGAAGGTGGAAAAGTGCGCAGCAATACACCGCCGCCATGTACAAATGAGTTATTTAGTATATAAGTAAAGCCTGACTAGGAGGAACTCTTACTGACTGAAGAAGCTGACATTTTACAGTGAAACGCATAACCGTGGTATATTTGTTTTATAGAGTGTTTGCTTAAGCATTTTATGTGTAAATTTATAATAAATATATTTTTTAAACTGAGAAAGGAGTCTGGACACCAATATCTTCCACTAATATCTTAAAATCTGTAAATAGTTGTCAGTGATTATTTTTGTGCAGAACATGTAATCATACACATAATATTGATTTATCAACACAGTCACCAAGTTACATCTTGGTCTTTAGGTATTTTGAGCTTTGAAAGTTTGTATTCTACTTATTACATTCCTGGAAAAGCATGTAATTGTAATCTTTACTCCTTCCATTTCTACCTCTGTAATACTCCTGTTTGGACTCTTTGTATTTCGGCAATTCAAACTATTACTGCAAACATGGAAACCTGGTTTAATTCCAGAAAAATACTTCTTGCTTTGTCGCTGTGGGGGATGATGGCGATGTGTTAATTTTTCTCTTAAATTCTTTACTCTTCTACATACCAACTGAGGGCCCTATTCCCTCTCTAACACTTTTTAATAGTGACTATTCACTGAGTGATTCTAAAGCAAGAAACTGTAGCTTCCTTGCTGATAACATGTAGTCTGCATTTCGAAACATTTGTAGAAAAAAATATGTCCTTCTGAAGAGCTCAGTGAATTCAAGTGTGGTGCTGTGATAGGATACTGCCTTAAAAGCGAGTTCATGAAATTTTATCTTTACTAGATATTTCAAGGTCACCTGCAAGTGGTATTTTTGGAAAGTGGAAGCATTTAGAAAAGCAGCAACTCCGTCACGAAGTGGAAGACCACGTGAAGTCACAAAGTGGGGTCACCGAATGCCGAGGTGCATGGTGCATAAAAGTCACCAACGCTCTGCTGATTCCATAGCTGAAGAGTTCCAAACTTCCATCGGCATTAATATCAGCATCAAAACTGTTGTTATAAAGTAAATTCCTTCTCATATTTACCAAGACATGCAATTTAGATTTCTGTATTCTCTTTTTCCATCATGTAAGGCGTGGTGCAGCCCAACGCTAGCTAGCGGAGATAATTGAAGAATACACACGCAGAGTTCGTTCTTCAAATATCTGGTATTCCTTTGTTAGGTCAGTTCTTTTATAGAAGATAGGACATACAAAAAATCTCAGATTACAAGCCAATAAAATATTCAGAATATTCTCAACGTCTCAGATAATTAGCATGGTCAACACTCTTACCATATATGGTTTACATTTAACTTTTTAGGTTTAGACAAAGACATTCTTATGCCCAGAGTCACATATCGTAGTATGGTCATAGAATGGGGAGGGGGAGACTTTCTACAGCAAGTAGTCTACAATTACATTTATTTAAGAAAAGGTCTTATTAACTAAGTGGTATATTTCGATAACTTTTATATGTATAGAACAGGGAAATTATTATTTATCAACTGTGTGACAGGAGCTTCATGAAATGCATGCAAGCCTCAGATCACCAAGTACAATGCCAAGTGTCAGTTGGAGTGGTGTAAAGCATTCTGCCAAAGGACTGACTATGTATTTCGTATGCAATGCCAGAAAAGTCCCTGTTGGTGTAATGGTCAGGTATCCCAATACTTTTGTCTATATAGTGTATTTCTTTTCAATAGATACTGTGAACGGTGGACCAGTCTCTAGTTGCATAATTATGTTGGCATGCTAGTTCATTTTACAAATATGCTGCATCAGGGGCGGATCCAGGGGGTAGCGGGGCAATTCCCTCCCCCCCCCAGAAGTGCAGTTACCAGGCTGACCTCCAAATTACTTCAAATCACGATCTGAGCAGGCTGAGCTTCTCTGGCGGCAAAAATCACGACACTTTGCCTGCCTTCCCCTGCTCGAGTGCTGCAGTGAGAGAGGCTCCGCCCACCTACAGCCTGCTCTGTGTGTGTGAAGGAAGGAGACGAGAGAAACTGCGGCCCAGCAGCCCTGAATGATCTGGTGTCTGGTGAGTGTCTGATGGCAGCCAGCTGTCACATTCCTCCCTCCCTGCAGAGCTGGGAAGTTGTAACCCAATCCCCCCATCCATGCAGAAAGGAGAGTATTTAACACCCTGATCCACGCATCAAATGGGAAGATGTGACTCCCTCCCCTCTCTGCAAAGCTGGGGTGATTTAACCCCCTCCCTATAAAAATTGGAGAATTTAACCCTCTTTTCTCCTTGCAGAGCTAGGGGGATTTAACCCCCTCCTCAGAGAAATGGAAGGAGTTAACTCCATCCCTGCTCCTGCAGAGCTGGAAGGCATTATCATTTTCCCCAATTCTCCTTTCCCTACAAAAATGGAAGTATTTAACCCCTTCCCCGCAGAGCTGGGAGGATTTAACCCCCTCCCAAGCCTCCTGTCCCTACAGAAATGGCATGATTTGGCCCCTTTCCCTCCCTGCAGAGCTGGGAGGATTTAACCCCCCCCCCCAATTATCTCCTCTACACAGAGATGGCAACTGTTCCCACTGGGCTCCTTAGTATCTAACCCCCACCCCTCCATGCAGAACTGACAACTCCGTTACCACTTGGCCCTTTGGGATCTAACTCCTCGCTTCAAAAAATGCAAGCATGAGAAGGGGCAACATGCATATTTTAATATATAATTAATGTTTGAATATATAATTCCAATATTTTAATATTTATCTTTATTTTGAATGATTTTTATATATAGTTAATTTTACAAATTATATATATTATATATAAATATATATATAGACAAAGCTCCGCATAGCAGCACTTCTGTGTCATATATAATATATTATCCACTGTGAATATCCTACACTTTCCGACACTGCAACACCTGAACTACCATCTGATTCTTTAATTGATGATCTGTACAACACCACAGTATAGTAACACCCCTGGGTATTTGTCTCCTGCTCAGTACGAGCAGACTGTCAGCTTTATAGTCAAGGTTTTAATTTATTAATAAACTTTCATCAGGATCTGTGAAGCCTACAGTCTGCTGTACTAGATATGAGACAGAGGATTTCTGCATAATATGTGAGTATTTTGCTATATCCACAGCACGTTTGGCGACTCTGACCATCCATTACTTCGTTAAATTCTTATCACAGTCAACACAAAAGCCTGTTCTGCATCGCTTTCCTAATGTCCCTCATTTTAGGGGCTCCTCCATATACTCAGTCTTTGTGGGTATCTTTTTAGGGGCTCCTCCATATATTCAGGGTGTGTGGGTGTCTTTATAGGGGCTCCTCCATATATTCAGGGTGTGTGGGTGTCTTTTTAGGGGCTCCTCCATATATTCATGGTGTGTGGGTGTCTTTTTAGGGGCTCCTCCATATATTCAGGGTGTGGGTGTCTTTTTAGGGGCTCCTCCATATATTCAGGGTGTGTGGGTGTCTTTTTAGGGGCTCCTCCATATATTCAGGGTGTGCAGGTATCTTTTAGGGGCTCCTCTATATATTCAGGGTGAGCGCAGGGGCGTCGCTACGTGGCGGCGGCCCGCACCAGGTGACACCCACCTTTAGGGTGACACCGTCACCCTAAGGGCGGGTGTCTCACCCTGCGCCGCGTGTTGCTCCCTGCGAGCGTCCAAAGCCATGCAGCTTCAGCGCTTGCCTGGGGGAAGCACATGACCAGCCAATCGCGGCCGGTCACGTGGCTCCCCCAGGCGAGCGCCCAAGCTGCACGCCGTCGGACGCTCAAAGGGAGCGAACACGCGGCGCAGGAGGTGAGCTGGGGCCATTATCCATGAGCTTCTGGGGCATATCCATGAGCTGGGGCATATCCATTAGGGATGAGCCGAACACCCCCCGAGTTCGGTTCGAGGCCGAACACGAACTTCCCATATGTTCGGGTCCGAACCCGAACTCAAACCCAATGCAAGTCAATGGGGCTGAAAATTCGGTTTTTAGAGTGCCCTCCAAGAGGGCATATATGCTACATATTTGCCATAAAAGGTGTATGGGGGTCCGGGTAGTGCCCTGGGGGACAGGAAACAAGGACAAAAAGTTTTAAAAAAACGTTTTTAAAGGGACAGTGAGTTTTCCATGAAATAAGGGTTAAAAATAAAAACCAAAAATTCCTTCAAATATCGTGCCTAGGAGGTCCCCATAACCTGCCCGTGAAGTGGCGGATTTCTAGGATGTATAGAAACACTTAAAAACAAAAAAATGACGTTTCATATGACGGTAAATGCTTTTCCTTTAATCTATCCATAAACAACTGCTTGGGGCGGCAGTCTGTATGAAAAGAGGAGACCTTTTCGTACACGCAGAAAAAGTTTACAGATTTTTTTGGCTAAATTATTGTGAAACTTATGCAGGCTTTGGATGAAAGTAACAATAGGTGCTTCAAAATTGGTCCTTTAGCGTCCCCAACAGTGCCGTCACACCGTAACCCCTCTGAGGATATGAATCTGATACAGGCGTCAGTGGCAGTGCACCCAAATATTGTGCTGCCAGGCCTGCAAGTACTATCATACAGTGGTATTGTGGAAGAATGCAGGGGTGGACCTTGCGGTCCTATATTAAAAAGATATGCATCTGGTTAAGGCGTCAGTGCACCCAGATATTCTGCCTTTGGTGCAAGACTGCCAGGCCAGGCCAGCAAGTATCATCATACAGTAACCCCTCTGTGGTATTGTGGAAGAGTGCAGGGGTGGACCATGTGGTCCTATATTGAAAATATATGATTCTGGTCAATGCGTCAGTGCACCCAGATATTCTGCCTTTGGTGCAAGACTGCCAGGCCAGCACGTATCATCATACAGTAACCCCTCTGTAGTATTGTGGAAGAATGCAGGTGTGGACCATGTGGTCCTATATTGAAAAGTTTTTTATCTGGTAATGGGCGTCAGTGCACCCAGATATTGTGCCTTTAATGCCAGGCCAGCAAGTATCATCATACAGTAACCCCTCTGTGGTATTGTGGAAGAGTGCAGGGTTGGACCCTGCGGTTCAAAAAATTAAAATGATATAAATCTGGCACAGGCGTCAGTGCGGCCAAATATTGTGCCTTTCATGGCAGCAAGTGCCTTCACACCGTAACACTTTTTTGGTATTGTGGAAGAGTTCAGTGCTGGAGGTTTTGTGAATGCAGAAGAGGACATCCCCGATCTATTCCATTACTTCAGCATCAGGGGATTGATAGCTGCTGATCCAGGACTGATTCATTTTTATAAATGTCAGCCGGTCTACAGAGTCAGTGGACAGACGCACTCTTTTGTCTGTGACAAAACCTCCAGTGGCACTGAACGTCCTTTCGGAAAGCACGCTAGATGAAGGGCAACCTAGTAGCTGCATAGCATATTGGCTAAATTCTGGCCAGTGATCCAATCTCAACACCCAGTAAGCCAGTGGATCATCTGCTGGAAAGGTATCCAGGTCTGCCCTTGCCCCTAGGTAGTCCTGCACCATATGGTGAAGACGCTGGCAATGGGTGCCTACATTTGACGTCCCTGGGCGTCGAGGAGTAAAAAAATTTAAAAAGGCATCAGTCAAGCGGCCCTGGCCTTCACCACTATTCCTCTGATCACCCGCAGCCTCAGAAGCATGTGTGTCAGCACTTGGTAATCTACCAGTGCCTGGAAAGGTGTTACACAAGTGTCGCTTTAGAGCGTCCTCAAGTTTTTTCATCCTGTGCTCCCTCTGTGCGGGCAGGATGAGCTCTGCAACTTTACCCTTGTATCGTGGATCAAGAAGGGTTGCCAACCAGTAATGATCCCTCTCCTTGATAGCACGAATCCTGGGGTCCTTTAGCATGCTTTGCATCATTAGGGATGACACCATGCAGTGTAGGTTGGAGGTGGCATTAGCTTCCGAGTCTTCCTGGTCAATGAGGATGACCGTATCGTGCACTTCCTCCTCCCAGCCACGCACTAGCCCTTCTGTTTCTGGGCACACAAAACCATCCCTTGAGGAATCCCCACCTTCAATGCCCCCACTACTTAAATATTCTGCCTCCTCCTCATCCTCCTCCTGTCTGATCTGAGTAGGACCCGCTGGAATGCTGTCTGCGGAAAGACTGGGGCCTTGAGAGCTAGGGAAGGCCTCCTCTTCCTCCCGCTGCTCTGCCTCTAGAGCCACATCTATAATTCCCTGCAAAGTGTGCTCCAGCAGGAACACTAAAGGAATTGTGTCACTGATGCATGCACTGTCCCTGCTCACCATCCTCGTTGCCTCCTCAAATGGTGACAGTACAGTGCATGCATCCTTGATCATTAGCCAATGCGGGGGGGGAAAACCAAGTTGACCTGAACCTGTCCTTGTGCCATACTCACACAGGTACTCGTTGATGGCCCTCTGCTGCTTGTGCAGACGCTGCAGTGTTGCTAATGTTAAGTTCCACCTGCCATTGCGTAGACCCTGTCAGGCGTCGGTTTAACTGCCACTTCGCCAGAGAAGGAGGAGGAGGAGGAGGAGGAAGAGGTGGTGGTGGTGGAGCAGACAGACCTCATACAAGCAGCTTTCTGGAGGCGTGGTGGATGAACAAGCTCCAGCACAGAGCCCCGTCTTGGATCCCTCCCAGCTGCAATCAGAGTTACCCAGTGTGCCGTGAAGGAAATGTAACGACCCTGTCCATGCTTGCTGGACCACATGTCCAAAGTCACATGCACCTTGCTGCTGACTGCCTTTCCCAATGACTGGATAACATTGTCTTCCACGTGCTGGTATAGTGCTGGAATGTCCTTGCGTGAAAAGTAATGGCGTTTTGGAACCTGCCACTGTGGTACAGCACATTCAGCAAATTCATGGAAGGGAGCAGAGTCCACCAGCTGGAAAGGCAGCAGCTGCAATGCGAGTCATTTGGCTAAGCTGGCATTTAGACGCTGTGCTTGGGGATGGTTGGGACTATTTTTTTCTTTCGCTGCAGCAGCTGCGGCAACGTAATCTGACTGCGTAAATCTTCAGCTACTGGGATGATGTCACATTGTGAGGAAGGACCTGGTACATCCATTACTGTAGCATCATCCCTGTCGGTGGAGGTTGTAGGCAATGACATGGCAGGACATACAGTGGGGGTAGAGACAGATGAGGAGGAGGAGGACCTACGCAAAGTTTTGCGCCAACAGGATGTGTGGCACTTGTTCATATGTCGCCTCAAGCACGTGGTACCCAAGTGTCCGGTATCTTTCCCACGCTTAAGCCTCATCTGACATAGATTACAAATAGCAACGCTGTGCTCTACTGCACATTTCTTAAAGAACACCCAGACAACAGAGTTCCTGCATGTGTTCTTTGAGACAACAGCACTCTGCATCGGAGCAGCTCTGACATGTGATGTCTTGGACTGGCTAGTGTTACGGTTGGTCACAGAGGATGTTGTGCCTTGTGTTTGCTGTGCCTCCTCCTCCCCCTCTTCCTCACTTAATTCCTCTGTTCGATCAGGCACCCAGGTGGAGTCAGTCACCTCATCATCATTGTCATCATCACCCCCTATCTCCTCGTCACTGGGGCCAACTTGGCAGTATGCTGCAGCTGCTGGGGCAACATGAGTGCCAGTTATTTGTGTGTCATCACTGGCACCCCCTTGCTCTAGGTTGATTATACTCCCTTCCTTAACCTCAGAGATTGAATCAGAGCACTGTACTTGCTGCGCATCCTCAAGCAGCATGTCACTCTCATTGTAGTCAAACAATTCAGCTGACTCCTCCGTGTGTGATAGAGCGGCTACGGCAGGAGTAGCTGTGGACATGGAGGCTGCATTAGATGCTTTGGCAGCTGAGGTGGACTGTAAAGCACTAGAAGCCTGGCTGGCAGAAGACTCGGAGGATGAGGATGGCCTGGTTAGCCAATCCACCAAGTCCTCTGTATGTTGCTGCTGCTTAAGACGGCCAGCACCAGTTAGAAAGGACAAGCGTGCCCCTGCAGAGGTTGCACCACGTCCACCACCACCAGAGGCACAGCCTCCCGACACAGGGGCTGTTTGCCCTCTTATCTGTGTCTGGGAGCGTCTGCCTGTCCTTTTTGTTCTTTCAGACACGGTGAGTGATATATAGATTAATATATACAGAAATCTGATTCAACTCTGGTATAAAGATTTAAAGAACTCTGGTATAACTCAGTGAGACACACTGATAGCTGGCAGCCAGTGACAAGAGACAGATCACCTCAATTCACAAATGTTTTAAAGAAATTAGTGAGCCCCAAAATACTGCATGGTACTGGATGTGTGACGAGACACAGATCACCTCAATTCACAAATGTTTTAAAGAAATTAGTGAGCCCCAAAATACTGCGTGGTACTGGATGTGTGACGAGACACAGATCACCTCAATTCACAAATGTTTTGTAGAAATTAGTGAGCCCCAAAATACTGCGTGGTACTGGATGTGTGACGAGACACAGATCACCTCAATTCACAAATGTTTTGTAGAAATTAGTGAGCCCCAAAATACTGCGTGGTACTGGATGTGTGACGAGACACAGATCACCTCAATTCACAAATGTTTTAAAGAAATTAGTGAGCCCCAAAATACTGCGTGGTACTGGATGTGTGACGAGACAAAGATCACCTCAATTCACAAATGTTTTGCAGAAATTAGTGAGCCCCAAAATACTGCGTGGTACTGGATGTGTGACGAGACACAGATCACCTCAATTCACAAATGTTTTGCAGAAATTAGTGAGCCCCAAAATACTGCGTGGTACTGGATGTGTGACGAGACACAGATCACCTCAATTCACAAATGTTTTAAATAAATTAGTGAGCCCCAAAATACTGTGTGGTACTGGATGTGTGACGAGACACAGATCACCTCAATTCACAAATGTTTTAAAGAAATTAGTGAGCCCCAAAATACTGCGTGGTACTGGATGTGTAACGAGACACAGATCACCTCAATTCACAAATGTTTTAAAGAAATTAGTGTGCCCCAAACAAAATTGCTGGCTGTGTGACAAGACACAGAAGATCACCTCAATTCACAAATGTTTTAAAGAAATTAGTGAGCCCCAAAAAAACTTGCTGGCTGTGTGACAAGACACAGAAGATCACCTCAATTCACAAATGTTTTAACCCTTTCGCTGCTGAGGCTTTTCCCGCCCCTGTGCTGAGGTCATTTTTACCGGTTTTGCTCATCATGTTTAAACGTATTTTGAAGGCTTATTTTAGTATATGACCCAGACATATTATATAGCGTTCTTTCCGTCAGACTCGGTAGATTCATAATATGTCATTATTATATGTATACGTTATGTCATGTCTGTATATTATAACAAAAAATGCAATAAAATATGTATTTTCAATCATTTACAATGTGTAAAGTGTTTTTTTTCACATTTTAACATGCGAGCAATTGCGGTTATATTTTGTATGGGGTGCGCTTGTTAAAAAAATTAGAGATGGGGTCTCGTTACATTTTTTTTTGGGGAAAATTACACTATTTTTAACAAACGCACCGCATACAAAAATCGTTAGTGCAGCATCATTGTTCACATTATAATTGAAATGGGAACAATATTGCTGCATTAACAAACCAAAAAAAAGAAAAAAAAAGTGTTTATTTTTTTTTTTATAATTTTTTTTATTTTTATTTTTCATTTTTTTTTTTTTTTGACAAAATTTTTCAGAGTAGTGTTTGGTATCGTTGCCACGGATCGGGAGATAGGGAGTTCATTGGAACTCCCTATCTCCACCGTTGGTGGCAGTTAGGGGTAATTATTCCTCCCTCTAATGCCTCCCCACCTCCTGACTTCTCTATCACGGTGGAGGGTATCACCATCTCCCCATCAAACCAAGTTCGCTGTCTTGGAGTTACACTGGACTCTGCTCTTTCCTTCATCCCCCACATCAAGTCTCTTTCCTCCTCCTGCCGATACCAACTGCGTAATATTTCCAGAATTCGGCCATTTCTTACCGCTGTCACCACAAAACAACTCATACACGCCCTGGTAATCTCCCGACTCGACTATTGCAATAATCTCTTATCTGGCCTCCCTCTGTCCCGCCTCTCCCCCCTACAATCCATCCTGAATGCCTCCGCCAGGCTAATTCACCTCACCCGCCGCTCTGTCTCTGCCGCTCCCCTCTGCGAGTCCCTTCACTGGCTCAGAATTAAGTTCAAAATCCTTATCCTTACCTACAAAACCCTCACTAACTCAGCGCCCCACTACCTGTCCTCACTAATAACCAAATACACCCCAGCCCGCTCCCTAAGGTCAAACAGTGACCTGCGCCTAGCTTCTCCCCGCATCACCTCTTCCCATGATAGACTGCAGGATTTCTCACGCGCAGCCCCCACTCTCTGGAACGCTCTCCCTCGTGCTGTCAGACTTTCCCCTAACTTCTCTTCCTTCAAACGCTCCCTGAAAACATTCCTATTTAGGGAAGCCTACCACCCAACTCACTGACGCAACCATCAATCACTCTCACCTTACAGTCCTCTCCTCCTGTTTCCAACCCCAACCCTCCTAGATTGTGAGTTCCTACGGGAATAGGGCCCTCATCTCCTCCTGTACTGTTTGTCAAATGTTGTTCAATGTATTGTAACCCTGTCTGTACTGTGCTTATTGTACAGCGCTGCGGAATATGCTGGCGCTTTATAAATAAATAATAATAATAATAATAAAAATAATAAAAAAAGTCCAGGACTGGCGTCATCGTGCTAAGCACGATGACGCCAGTCCTCAGGGGGAGTTCCCGGAGGCTTGGCCGACATCCAAGATGTCGGCCAGCTCCGGGAAAGGATCGCGAACCGGCGCTTTTCAGCGCCGATTCGCGATCCAGCTCCCCAGGGGTTAATGCCAGGCACCATTTGGAAGGGCAGGCTGTGCCCTTCCAAATGATGCCTGGGTTAACCCCCGCAGAGCCGCCGATCGGGAGGGAGAGAGGTCCGAAGGACCTCCCCCCCTCCCTTTCAGGCGCCTCCTCCGCACATGTGGGGGGGGGCGCCTGAATTAGGTGTCATTGCGCCGCCGCGATGACACCTAATACCAGCGGCTGGGGTTCCGGATGCGCGGCTGACATCAAGGATGTCAGCCCGCACCGGAGGGGCCAGCGATCGGCCGGAACCCGGCCGAACGCTGACCCCAATGGGAGGACGCGCTCAGCGCGTCCTCCGCATACCAGCGGTAATGCGGAGGACGCGCTCAGCGCGTCCTCCGCATTGAAGTGGTTAAAGAAATTAGTGAGCCCCAAAATACTGCGTGGTACTGGATGTGTGACAAGACACAGATCACCTCAATTCACAAATGTTTTAAAGAAATTAGTGAGCCCCAAAAAGACTTGCTGGCTGTGTGACAAGACACAGAAGATCACCTCAATTCACAAATGTTTTAAAGAAAGTTGTAAACCCCAAAAAAACTTGCTGGCACAGTGACAAGACACACATTTCGGGGACACAGCCCCTTCCTCAGTGTATAGTGCCTTCTGTTTATTTAAAATAAATGTGGTAGCACCAGTGCACCATTCCTTGCAGCGCTGGAGGTATCTTTTTTCCATACTTGCTTAAGATTCATTACCCTCTTGGTTGGATGTACAAGAGTGAATTGCCTCTCCAGCAGCAGCTGAGTATATTTTCATAAATTTTCTTAAAGAACTTTCTTTTGGGTATTGTGGATACCCAACTCCATACATAATTTTTGTGTTCCTACAAGACACACATCATCTAAATTTCCTGATATTTGGTAGAAATTAGACCCCCCCAGACCCCCCCAGTAGTGTGGCAGACCGGCAGTAACAAGACACAACTATCTCCTCTGAAATCTCCTCTGAAATGCGTACAGAAACGGCACGTGGAAACGTTATATAGTGTGCTGCGGGACTTAGCTCTGTGATCCCATGATTGGGCAAAATTTGCCCAATGAGGACTCTGAGCGGTGATTGTCATAGTGTTGAACCTGTCTTGCACCAGACCTGTGGTCAGGTGCAAGGCTGTAGCCAAATAGGAGCTTCAGGCCAGTGGGAAAATGCATTGTGGTCCATTGTGGTCGAACATGCAGTGAACACCCGGAAATGTTTGGTGTTCGCGATCTAATCGAACAGGCTAAGTTCGGGTCGAACTCCGAACCGTCCGAACCGAACAGCTCATCCCTAATATCCATGAGCGGGGGCATTATCCATGAGCTGGGGCAAATCCATGAGCTGGGGCATATCCATGAGCTGGGGGCATTATGCATGAGCTGGGGGCATTATCCATGAGCTGGGGCATTATCCATGAGCTGGGGCATATCCATGAGCTGGGGGCAGTATCCATGAGCTGGGGCAATATCCATGAGCTGGGGCAGTATCCATGTGCTGGGGCATATCCGTGAGCTGGGGGCATTATCCATGTGCTGGGGCATATCCATGAGCTGGGGCATATATCCATGAGCTGGGGCATATCCATGAGCTGGGGCATTATCCATGAGCTGCTGGGGCAGTATATCCATGAGCTGGGGCATTATCCATGAGCTGGGGCATTATCCATGAGCTGGGGGCAGTATCCATGAGCTGGGGGCAGTATCCATGAGCTGGGGGCAGTATCCATGAGCTGGGGCAATATCCATGAGCTGCTGGGGCAGTATATCCATGAGCTGGGGCAGTATCCATGAGCTGGGGCAGTATATCCATGAGCTGGGGCAGTATATCCATGAGCTGGGGCAGTATATCCATGAGCTGGGGCAATATCCATGAGCTGCTGGGGCAGTATATCCATGAGCTGGGGCAGTATATCCATGAGCTGGGGCATCTCCATGAGCTGGGGCAGTATCCATGAGCTGGGGCAGTATATCCATGAGCTGGGGCATATCCATGAGCTGGGGCATTATCCATGAGCTGCTGGGGCAGTATATCCATGAGCTGGGGCAGTATATCCATGAGCTGGGGCATTATCCATGAGCTGGGGCAATATCCATGAGCTGGGGCATATCCATGAGCTGGGGCCATTATCCATGAGCTGGGGCATATCCATGAGCTGGGGCATTATCCATGAGATGGGGCATATCCATGAGCTGGGGCATTATCCATGAGTTGGGGCAATATCCATGAGCTGCTGGGGCAGTATATCCATGAGCTGGGGCAGTATATCCATGAGCTGGGGCATATCCATGAGCTGGGGCAATATCCATGAGCTGTGGCATATCCATGAGCTGGGGCATATCCATGAGCTGGGGCAATATCCACGAGCTGCTGGGGCAGTATATCCATGAGCTGGGGCGGTATATCCATGCTGCTGGGGCAGTATATCCACGAGAGGAGCTGGGGCAGTATATCCATGAGAGGAGCTGGGGCAAAATCCATGAGAGGAGCTGGGCAAAATCCATGAGAGGAGCTGGGGCAATATCCATGAGAGGAGCTGGGGCAAAATCCATGAGAGGAGCTGGGGCAATATCCATGAGAGGAGCTGGGGCAATATCCATGAGAGCTGCTGGGGCAATATCCATGAGAGCTGCTGGGGCATATCCATGAGAGCTGCTGGGGAATATCCATGAGAGCTGCTGGGGCATATCCATGAGAGCTGCTGGGGCATATCCATGTGAGCTGGGGCAGTATCCATGTGAGCTGGGGCAGTATCCATGTGTGCTGGGGGCAGTATCCATGTGTGCTGGGGGCATATCCATGTGTGAGCTGGTCTGGGGCAATATATCCATGTGTGAGCTGAGGCGCAATATATTCATATGTGAGCTAGGGCAATATATATCCATGGGTGAGCTGCAGGGGGCAATATATAATTGTGAACTGGGGCAATATATCCATATGTGAGCTGGGGGCAATATATATCCATGGGTGAGCTGCTGGGGACAATATATCCAGAGCTGCTGGGGGCAATATATATCCACGTGTGCTTTCACTGCCTTCGAACAGGCACCGTACTTTCTGGCAGTTGGCAAAAATTTGTGTGAGCATATGAGAGAGCTCCACAGCAATAAACCTCACAGTAATATGTGCTGTGTGTATGAGCATTCAGCGTTATATGGGAGTACTGATTTAGGAGTAAGAGTAGTTAAAAAGAAAATCCGTAAAGGGCGGAGCTAGCAGCCGACAAGAGAGGTCGTGTCTGGAGAAGCTCTCCGGCTCCTATCGTTTTGCTGACCCTTTTTGTGTGACCCTAGGTCGGCTGGAGCAGACTACTCAGTGGAGGACTGTCTTTGAGCACTAAGGGTGTTTGCCGAGTGCTCGGATTGTGTTTGGGATGGGTGTTGGTGAGATTTACGGATCTGGGCCTCCTCACCTGACCTCCGGCCGCCATCTTGGGCCTCGTGTCTTAGGGCTCCGGGTCCCCCCCTTTCACAGAGGACATCCCAGCTCTTCAACTTTCAGATGGGGAAGAGAACGGGGAAGAAACAGACCCCAGCACGGGGACCCGCCAGGAGGACATACGCATCTCCCTTTGCGGGGTCTCGGGCCAGCGCCATGATGGGGCTCTGTCTCAATCCCCGTCCTCTCCTCATTTTACAGAGAGGACGGAGCTGCCATGGACAGAGGAGATGCTGCACGCTCGGACCAAAGAGACCACCTTGAGCAGGGAGTTGGAACAGACCTGCCCAGAACTGACACCGGTGCATCTCTCCCCCGCGCCGCCGGTCTCTTCCGGTGAGGTGTCTGTGAGAGGTGGAGGTGTCACAGACGACCACCTGCCTTCCACTAAGGGTGACATCCGCGCTATGATGGCTGACTTTACGAATATGTGGCGGACCGATTTAGCTGTCTTACGGGCGGAGGTGATTGGAGTCCAGACCCAGGTGGATGCAGTCAGCGACCGTACTGGAGAGTTGGAAGTAACTCATGGCCATATTACTAAGAGAGTTGACTCCCTGCAGACCCAGGTGACACTTCTTTTGCAGACGGTGGAGCGATTGGAGACTCGCCATCGACAACGAAATCTTAGGATCCGGGGATCCCGGATTCGATGCCGCTTCCGGCGGCTCTGGGGCTGGCAAACCGATTCGCGGCCTCCCTTCTCCCGCAGACGCCAAACAGCCAGGAGATTTTCGGATCCGTGCTGCGTCTTCGGAAATCACCATTGGCACCTAGTATGGCTTCCCAGGATATACTGGTGGTGGCGAAAGATGTCCCGCTGAAGCATCGGCTTATGGCAGTCCCGGCAGCACGCGGCCCTCTTTTCTTTGAGTCGTTACAGCTTTCCCTGTTTACTGATCTCCCCTTTGCTACACTGTTGGCCCGAAGACGCTTCAGGGAGGTGACGACTCGTCTGCAGGCTGAAGGAGTTTGCTACAGGTGGGGAACGGCTGGCTCCCTTATTGTGTCGGTCAATGGCACCATGCAAGTGGCTTCGACACCAGAGGAGGCTTGGCTGCTAGTGGCCCCTCTGGGTATCTTTCTGATGCCCCGACTGAATGATCCAGGATGAAGCGGCACTCCGATACCGGCAAACTTCCCACCGGACTTCGTACCTAAGTCCTCCCCACCCTCCCCCCTGGAATTAGGCTGGATTTCTCTTCCCCTCTGGGCTGCTGACTCTCCTTGCCATGGCGAACATTTCCCCCCGCCTCATCTTTTATTTACTTTAATTTCCCCCCCCTTTTTTTTTTTCTCCTATGACGTTTTGTACCCCCCTCCATGCAAAGCACTTCTGATTTATTTTTGGTTCTAGTTTTTCTTCCCTCCCCCATTGTTTTAGTTGTTGCTGTGCTTTGTTTTGCTGAGACTGGCGAGTTCCCCCCACCCCTTCCCTCCCCTTTCTTTGAATCCGAGATGCTTCGACCACCATTTTATTTTCTTTTTTCCCTCTGTCATTCCCCAGCTGGGAATGCATTTGAGACTTAGCCACGAGGACTTATGTTTCACACCGATGTTACCTTGCTCCTTCTGGGCCTCTGCCATGCCAGTGATGGTGTTTCTTTCTTTCCCCCACCCCCTTTTTTTTTTTTTTCTTTTTGGCACGTGTCGGGATGTCCGGAGGCGCGCCACTGTGGCACCTTCTCTGGTTGCCATACTTGGCCCACGGGCTCCTGGGCCTCGTGACAATACCCTTCCGCGGCCTCCCCCGGGAGTGAGCCGGGAAAGTCACAATGCAGGCAGTTGCCGTTCTCCCTCCATCATCCTTATTTTGTTTTTCGCTATCCCCCCCTATTTTTTTTTTTTATTATTATTATTTTTTTTCTTTATTTCTTTTTTCTTTCTCTCCCTCCCCCTCTCTCCTTACACCATTGCTGGCATGCGGTTGGTGTAGTTCGCGTCCCCTTACCTTCATTCTTTTTATTTCTTTTCCTAAGTCGTTGTACTGCTGACCCCTTTTTGACTATTAATTTTTATTTAGATGAGACCCCACTATTTTGGAAGTTTATTGATACTCTCCTGATGTACTTATGCTGACTGTTTATATACTGGCTGTCTTATTGCTGATGCCTTTTCAAAATAAAAGATTTGAATTGGAAAATAAAATAAAATAAAAAATTTCCGTAAAACTCGGGGGGGGGGGGGTGATACCACACCGTTACCGCACCGGGTGACACCAACCCTAGAGACGCACTGGGTGTGCGGGTATCTTTTTGAGGTTCCTCCATATATTCGGGGTGTGCGGGTATCTTTTTGGGGCTTCTCCATATATTCAGGGTGTGCGGGTGTCTTTTTAGGGACTCCTCCATATATTCAGGGTGTATGGGTGTCTTTTTAGGGGCTCCTCCATATATTCAGGGTGTGTGGGTGTCTTTTTAGGGGCTCCTCCATATATTCAGGGTGTGCGGGTATCTTTTTGGGGCTCCTCCATATATTCAGGTTGTGTAAAAATAACATTATAGGAGTGGCACCAGTTCACTTAATGATTTGTTTACCTGGTATATGCCAGCAGCGTTTTTTCCCTTTCCCTTTCCCTTTCAATGGCTGCACAGAGATTCAATCTAGATAATACAGGCATACAAGCTTGGTGATAACGGGCCCACTGGTGCAACCCTTTTATTTCTACAATGAGCATATATAGAGGGTTATTCAAAGAGATTCGAAAAGTCACCGCACGTTCGGTGACTTTTCGTTCTCTTCAATTCGGTTTGTTTTGCCGATCCCATTTCGGTGACCCTGCGGTGTATTCAGCAAGCACCAAAAGGGTCCCCGAATTGCAGGGAAAAGCTGCCGCAAACCCTCAAAAACTCACTGCAAAACCCAGCGAATGCACGCCGAAAACCCTCAAAAACATCTGGATTAACCTGCCGAAAGCCACAGAAAAACCCGAACAGGAGCCGATCGCAGCCTTCGACACAGCAGAAGAGGCACTGAATAAATTTGCAAAACGGTTTGTATGAATGTGTGAAAGTGAAACGCTGTTTGCAAAGAAACTACTGAGCGAAAATGTCTGAAATTTACATATGAGGTCCAGGGAATGATAATAAAAAGGGCTGTTACAGAAAAAAGAAAACTTTAAAAAAAAAAAAAAAAATGAAAAATGCTTAAAATATCCTAAAAAATCTATAAATAAAGAGACTCTTTACTGCAGAATTTTATAATGAACGGTTTATTAGATATTGTATTAAAACGGGAATATTTTTAACATTGAAGCCTATGGGATTCTCCTGAATAAATTTGCCGAATTAAACCACCGAATGGCAGGGCATTAGGGGAACCTTTCACTGCTGGTTTGTGTTCTCTGAATAGCCGAAGCAGTGCTTTTTCATGGAGATTTCACTGCCCTCGAACAGGCACCAAACAGGCACCGTATGTTCAGGCAATTCGCTAGGATTTGGCGAATTGCCTGCTCTCTGGATAGCCGAATGGCCAGGACAGGTAACCGAACGCTGATTTTCAGCGTTCGGTTATGAAGAGAAATAATGGTCTCCAATTGTCCGTCCTTAACCCCTAAGACCCTGTCTTAGGCACACCTTGAGTTAACTCTCCTTCTGCGCAGGGAGAGAGAAAATCCTTTAAAAAACACACGAGGCATGTAATTTTGTCTGGCAATTTCTCTCTGCCTTCCAACGGTTCTTGACACATATTTATACCCTGTGTCAAGGCGCTGGCTCTTTATTTCATTAGTTAACATTTTCAAAACATAACATAGTTCATTGGCCAGTTTCAATACAGGTCTGGTGACACATTTCTAGACCTTCCGTGGCCTCGGCATGTGATTTCTTGAGATATCAGCATTTCTTCAGGCATCAGCACTTTTCCAGACATCACTTCAAAGAAATTTGTAAACATCAGCATCTAAAGACATTTGCAAACATCAGTGTCCTTGTTATTTCCTAAAGACATTTGCAAACATCTTGAGAAGTGAACCTTAGTCCTATAATACTGCTGACTATCAATTTTATCTAAAACTATTATAATTCATGGGGTGTCATTTAACTACTTATAGGGTCCTTCTTATAGGTCAGCAGATGGTGGTCTGAGTATTCCTTTTCCTTCAATCCCCTCTTAGAATCATAGTATGATCATACTATTTGATTCTTTCTTTGTTTCATCTATCTACTGTAAGTTAGTATGGGTTGGGGAGCGAGACCCTCAATACCCATGTGGATCAATATAGAACCAGGGGGAGCTGTACCTGCCACGGAACTGGTAACACATGGCAGTCTCCTAGTGCCTATTTATCTTCCTAACCTACAGTATATTTTACTTCCTATTAGCTATTCGGCGGAGTTGGACATATTCTGCATAATCATTTGGAGTGGACGGTAGAGGTGTACTGTACATCATGGTGGTGGGGTTACCCTTGGCCATTTGGCCTACATTATCAGGGATGTAGGTACAGCATGTACCTGTCCCCTCTATCATTTTGCATACACCTCTTTTTCAGCCAATATCATGTCCAGAGCCATCCGGTTCTGGAACGTCATAATGGATGTGGATTGTAGTTGGTCAGCGAGGCCCTGTAAAGCTTCGCGAGTATAATTAACAAATCTCTGCTGGTTATAATATAAATAGTTAATCCAATCTATATTCTTATTAATAGTAACAAGAGGTGCTAGGAATGACTCAAACCCTGCCTTTACCTGATCCCTTGCTTTAAATTCACAGGGACCCCTCTTGGTACCCCTATAACATCAATATTGACACACATAACAATTTGTACGGTTATTGTTTAGGGCACTAAATTTTACCCATTCTAGTCAAACATTTACATCTGAAAATCCTGTTTCCATTACTATGCTGTCTTCATAGGTGGGATTGGCTATTGATTTGGTGTTAGGTAGGAGAGGAGGAGGTCTCACTACCTCTCCATATTTCCTGGGTAGGAATGGGTTCTCTTCCTTCTTATAAATGGCCATATCTTGGAGTTTGAACTTGTATCGAGGGAATTTGGTTGTGGCAGTTACGTATATTCCCATTACATAGACACCCGTGTCGGCCTGGGAAGGGTGTTGTATAGTCAGCGTCAATTGTACTGACTGAGCTCCGCTTCTTATTGAGCACCGCCACCCCACCTCTCCCAATCAAAGTCATACGATTTAATAGGCTTTGTCCCTTGGAACTGCGTCGTCGTGCGGCGCTATCTGGTTTATATCCCCATCTGTTAACTACGGCATCAGAGGTACCATATCCCATATTGCCCGTGTCCCACCCCACTGCGCCCCAATAATCACAATTATGTCCCCAGTACTCATCGGTTACACATATATATACAGTTGCCTTGTACCGTATCATACTGCAGTATGGTGGACAAAATAAAGAAACAACAGTGGCCAGACAGTGATGGTTTGGTTGGGGTTCTTTCTGGTAGGGGGTGTGGACAATAGGGGTTGTGATATATGTTCCGAAGGGGGGGGGTAAACATTATTTCAGTCTTTTTCTTCCCCCACATGCGTCTCCATACTCTTCGAAAAGGATCATTGGTTGTCATCTTCTCTTTGTTGGAAACCAGGGCTATCTGCCCTCACATTTCTTGGTCCGGGTCCTCTTCCTGATGGAGGCCAAGGCTATTAGCTGCCCCCGTTAGTACCCCTTGTTGAGTCCTTTGTTGAATCCGCTTGACTCGAGAGGGTCCCTTGTTGAATCCAGACTGGGCTGTCCTCTGTCAGTATAGCTGTGCGGGTTACAGCTACCACCGTGGTCTCTGGTCCATAGGCGAAATCCTCTGGTCTTTTTCCTTTCTGTAGCCGCTTTACCAGCACCTTGTCTCCTGGATTAAATAGGTGGGTAGATTTGTCATCCTCCCGGCAGGCCTCCTCTGATGAACTGCATACGAGGAGATCATCCACGTATTGCAGCAGGACAGAACCATGGCTGGGGTGCCAGAATTTCAGAGTGGCCTGCAGTACAATACTGTAGACCACTGGGGCGTCAACGTACCCCTGAGATAACCTTTTCCATGTAAATTGGGTGCCTTCAAATGTGAATGCGAACAGCAATGCCGTTTCCGGATGTACAGGGATGCTAAAAAAAAAAAATGCATTCTTCAGGTCAATTACAGAAAAATGTGTATGTGTCGCTGATATTGATGACAGAAGTGACGTGACATCTGGGACAATTGGCGCAATTAGAATCACTAGGGAATTAACTGCGCGCAAGTCTTGAACGAACCTGACAGTCCCGTCAGCTTTGTTCACGGGGTTAATTGGGGTACTGAAGGGGAAGACTACAGGTTCCAGGATACCATCCTGTAGAAACTGGTCAATCATAGGACGTAGTCCGTCCTCTTTCTCTTTTTGACAATGTTTAAAAATTCTATTAATATCTTCTATTTCTATCGCCTTTTTAAGTAACTTATTCCCCACGGTCATAAACGGAAAGTGATTTTGTTTCTCAGCGCAAAATGTGTAAAAGTCAGGAGGTTTTATCTCTGTTCCTGTTTGTGTGCGTGTATTGATCTTAGGGATCGGACTTTTTGTTATCTTCCTCTTTTTCTTCTGCTCTTATCTCGTCTATCATTTTTATGTCCCTAGTATCTTCTATTTGTGGTTTACTAGGGGCTGACGATGTACATTCGATTGCTGCAACAGCACCGAGTATTTCGGTGTCTTGGAATCCAGCAAGTGAAGGATACATTGAATATTTGTAAGAGGGCGGGGGCGAGGGCCCCAGTCCGCTCGTGGACTTCCTGTTTTCTCCGTAATATGCTTAATTCTATTTGATGTAATCTTTCGCTATTTAGACCATCTGGACTTAGTTTCTTGCATTGTTTATTGACTCTATTAAACCAATATCCTGCAGATATTAATCACTGCTCTCCTCCAAACGCATATATGTCATATCCCATTGAGGGTCTCCTGCATAGTGGGGCCATGCCTCGGTGTCAACAAGACATAATCCTTTTCACTATATCCATATAGAATGGGCTGTGGTCTCCCTGTCTGAGGAAAAGATCACAACTCCCACTGCTTCTGTCCATCCCGCTAGATTATCTATCCATGGGTTAATTAAATAGCAATCTGTACCCCCTACTCGTGCTACATAATCTTTACAAAACTCTCCTATTTTCAGTAAGGGATATTCTTTAACCTTGCTACTTTAAATACCCATGGCTAGTTGTACAATTGAATAATCAGGCAGGTAAAATAGAGAAAGAAAGAAAAAGAGAGGCTCTTCACAGTGCTCGAAAAGAAAAAACAATTTAAATTCTTACTATATATATATCTATATATATATCTCTCTATGCCACATGGATCAACAAAAAATGAGCTAATTTAAGGATAAGTAATAAAAACTTATTTAGTGAATCCTCCCCTAATCTCGAGAATCAAACTTCTAATCTTTTGCTTTTTATTTTGTAGTTCTATAATTCCTTCATATCATAAACAAAAATTTATAAACCACAATCCAATAGTATATAAAAACTAGCTTCACAATATATGTATCTCCGGTTAGTAACTGCATATATGACCAACATCATCCACCCCATCAGTCAGCAACTAACACACAAATGGCCAACAAACACCTCTGCTTAATACAACATACACCTCACAGCAAACAATGTCCAACCAGTCAGCTCTTATATATATACATATATATATATATACAATACCATCAGTATACAAAAGGGGCAAAAGTCTGCATACTTTACAGATTTTCCTGCCACCCAATTAACTTATCACTCTAATAATATATACTTTAACAATATATACATATATATATATACATATACATAACGACTTTTCCGCCTCACCTTGCGGATTGTTCGTTATTTTAACTTATAACTCTATTATCACAACTGATGGACGTCTGTTTTACCTTACAGATCGTTCAGCAGTGAATCTTAACACTCTAATATTCTTATACTGTAATATTCTTATACTGTAATATTCTTATACTGTAATATTCTTATACTCTATACATTTTATGAGGGTTAACGCAAGGTGTGATCAATTGGACATATAATGTCCCTTCTATTGAGTGTGGTCCCTGACCCACTCCATCTTTAAATAAACGGCCCCTGGCAACGTTTTTCTTTTAATTTGTATTAAACGGCCCCTGGCAACGTTTCCTTTTAATTCTATAATAAACGGCCCCTGGCAACGTTTTTCTTTTAACTTCTATAGGACATGGACAACTAACTTTAGTTCGAGATAAACGCTGTCATTGCCCTCATCCAGACAAGACAATATACTCACCAGGACGAGGGGTGACGGTTCATCTCAGCAGTACCTCCAGATTGAAGAGAAATAATGGTCTCCAATTGTCCGTCCTTAACCCCTAAGACCCTGTCTTAGGCACACCTTGAGTTAACTCTCCTTCTGCGCAGGGAGAGAGAAAATCCTTTAAAAAACACACGAGGCATGTAATTTTGTCTGGCAATTTCTCTCTGCCTTCCAACGGTTCTTGACACATATTTATACCCTGTGTCAAGGCGCTGGCTCTTTATTTCATTAGTTAACATTTTCAAAACATAACATAGTTCATTGGCCAGTTTCAATACAGGTCTGGTGACACATTTCTAGACCTTCCCGTGGCCTCGGCATGTGATTTCTTGAGATATCAGCATTTCTTCAGGCATCAGCACTTTTCCAGACATCACTTCAAAGAAATTTGTAAACATCAGCATCTAAAGACATTTGCAAACATCAGTGTCCTTGTTATTCCTAAAGACATTTGCAAACATCTTGAGAAGTGAACCTTAGTCCTATAATACTGCTGACTATCAATTTATCTTAAAACTATTATAATTCATGGGGTGTCATTTAACTACTTATAGGGTCCTTCTTATAGGTCAGCAGATGGTGGTCTGAGTATTCCTTTTCCTTCAGGTTACCTTTCTCAAGCAATTCGGAGCTCTTTGAATAACCCTGATAGTATTGAGAAAGGAGGTCACCCTGAAATGTTTGCGTTTGCTCCATTGCAGAAATAAAAAAAGGGTTGCACCAGTGGACCCTTTTTCACGGATCTCGTATGTCTGTCTTTCCTATATTGTATCCATATATTGAGGGTGTGTAGGTATTTTTAGGGGCTCTCCCACATATTCAGGGTGTGCGGGCATATAATGGATACAAAACAATTAAACTCCTAGTAATGAGTCTGTTTACATGACCTGGTTATTTCCTGAATACTCAAAATGTAAACCTGTACACTGTATGTCCAAGCCAGTGTGTGTCTCTGGTGTACAAAGCTATGTGTGTGTCTGTATGCAGCTGTGTATGAGTTTGTACCTGGCCTCGTATCTCCCTAATGTCCCTGTTTTTGAGGGACAGTCCCAATTTTGGCCCCAAATCCCTTTCCCTCTTTTTTTTTTTTTCTAATGCTCCTCCTTTTAGAAACTCCTCAATATATCCGGACAGTGTCGTGTTATTGCTCTTGGTGCTTTATTTTCAGTGGCCGAGCATATGCAGTGCATTGCTGTGTGGTGTCAGTCAGGTGTCACCTGAGCCGCATGAGGACAGACCCTGTGAGACAATGTTCTAGGGAGAGTGAGTGACAAGCAAAGCCTGAGATTAGGCACTTCTCTGCCTGTCACTGCGAACCCAACACCAGCTCTTAGCCAAAACCGGTAGAGTGCCCCCCCCCCGAAACTTGTGTCTGGATCCACCCCTGTGCTGCATACTAGAGTTTGCTTGGTAAACAAGTTAAACCTTCATGTGGTTTTGCCATGGTGGTCTTTGTGAATGTAAATTTTACAAGAGGAAATGAGTAAAACAATCACAGGTCATTTATATAAAGTGAAAACATCATAAGAAATACTAACTCACATCAAGGGTGTTCTCTTTAGTGAACTAATGTGTTCACAGCAGATGGCTTAATTTATTGCTCCTGACAAGATTATCTTCCCTACAAACTTAATTTGATGATAAACATTATACATAATTACACAAAATGTCAGATAAATGCTGAGTGCTTGTTTGGAAAATGAAAATTGAGCCTGTAAAACAATCTTAATTAAGTTTCTCAGGGACAATAAATTATATCAACCGATTGATTCGCTTTAAATTTTTTTGTGTTACTTAACAAAGCAAGTGTATTTGTTGGGCAACACTTCTAAAGTTATAAACGAACACTCCAACCTTATTTACAGATGCGTCATTATGTGATTTATGTGCTTTCTTCTTTTTGCTCTCAAGAAATCAGCTAGCCAATCAAATGCTGAGAACCTTTTTACTAAAGTGCCTCAGATTCTGTTGTCTGTTGAGAGATAAATAGTCCTATGTATTTGGACTATAGTAACACCAAATATTGATTTGATTTAGATTTTTCTTTAGTTCGCTCACTTTGCATGTTGCAAATTGACAAAAATAAACAATCATTATTTATATTTCTGAAAGCATTCATTGTTTACAGCATTTTTTCACAACTGCCTAAAACGTTTGCACAGTACTGTATATATAAATATAAAACAAACCATGAAGAGAGCACTCCATTAACACAAAAACTTCAATAGCAGCTTTATACATTTAAACATTTTACCAAATTTTAACCCTTCAAAGCTTCCAACCAAACTTTTGGGGAATACAGCCCCTTCCTCAGTTTGTGATTCTGTGGTTCTGTGAAATAAATTGTGAGGCACGAGTGCACCAGAACAGCAGCACTGGAAGTGGTTTTTCGTATTTTTCCTGTGGGTCATTCGAGTCCCTGAAGGATGCAGAAGGGGACTCTCACTTCCTCGCACCAGCAAGGAAACGGAGGTATTAGTTTTACAGATTCCTGACCCCCATTTTTATTTCAATCTGTGTATTTCATATCAAATAGTACATCTCCACAAAGAATTCTAGTGGGAAAAATGAGGAGAGCACTAAGCACCACTTCACTGTATCAGTGTAAGCAGGTGTTAAGAAGGGGGAGGTCGTATATGATCTCTATGCCATGCCTTGAGATATGCTAAGTGAAGAAACAGGATTTACAAGGCTGTTGACCCTCAGCTCTGTTGAAAAATGGTGGAAATTTAGTTCACAATATATGGCCATAAATTGCTTAAGCTTGCCAACAGCGCCAATGTATTCCACCTTTTGGCAGGTCCTATCCTTCTAACCTAATGACTGCTCTTATGGGATTAACTCACTTATCGAGGACTTATTCCTTTCTGGAGCTCCCTGCAGTTCAAGGTTAAATAGATCCTGTGGGTGGTACACCTGTGACAGGGATGGGTGCTTGCCCAAGGGGTGTCAGCCCTTTCCATACAAAATACCCCCTACTATTACGGCCTGAATCAAGTGGGCTTTAACGCCGCAGGATGGAATAGTACGTCTCAGAGGTGTAACTAGAAACCTCAGGGCCCCGGTGCCAGAATCCATGAAGGGCCCCCCCTCATCGGCTGTGGGGAGGGGCCGTAGCAGGCCACTGAAGTCAGCAGGGCATACCAGTACGCCCCGCGCCTTCAAGACACACCCTCCATGTGAGCCCCAGATATCAGACCCCCAGTATCAGGCCCCAGTAATTAGACAGCCAGTATCAGACCCCCAGTAATTAGCCAATATCAGACCCCCAGTAATTAGCCAGTATCAGACCCCTAGTAATAAGGGATGAGCTGTTCGGTTCGATCTGTTCGGAGTTCGCTTCGAACATCGGCCGTTCGGCTGTTCGCGAACTCCGAACATTTCCGCATGTTCGCCCACAATGCACCACAATGGACCACAATGCACTTTTCCACTGGCCTGAAGCTTGTAATTGGCTACAGCCGTAAACACCTGACCACAGGTCAGGTGCAAGACAGGTGCAAGACTATGCCAATCACGGCTCAGAGTCCTGATTGGGCAAATTTTTCCCAATCATGGGCTCACAGAGCTAAGTCCCGCAGCACACTATATAAGGCATCCCTCGCAGCCCCAGCACATGTTTTTTGAGTGGAGATTGTTCTGTTAGTGTGTGTTCTCACTGCCAGCAGCTATTGTGGGGGTCTCACTTCTACAAGATATCTGGGAATTGTTGTAATCTGTGTGTTCTCACTGCCAGCAGCTATTGGGGGGTCTCACTTCTACAAGATATCTGGGAATTGTTGTAATCTGTGTGTTCTCACTGCCAGCAGCTATTGGGGGGGGTCTCACTTCTACAAAATATCTGGGAATTGTAATCTGTGTCGTCACTGCCACCCATTAGGGGGGTCTCACTGATTTATAGGAGGTTCCTGGGAATTGTAATTTGTGTCTTGTCACTGCCACCCATTAGGGGGTCTCACTGATTTATAGGAGGCTCATGGGAATTGTAATTTGTGTCTTGTCACTGCCACCCATCAGGGGGTCTCACTGATTTATAGGAGGTACCTGGGAATTGTAATTTGTGTCTTGTCACTGCCACCCATCAGGGGGTCTCACTGATTTATAGGAGGCTCCTGGGAATTGTATTTTGTGTCTTGCCAGCTATCAGGGTGTTTTACTGAGTTATACCAGAATTCGGGAAATCTTTAATCTAGATAACACAGTTGAATCAGAGTTCTGCATATCTCAAATTTTTATAACAGAGTTGAATCAGAGTTCTGTATATCTTTAATCTATATATCACTCACAATGTCAGAAAGACCAAAAAGGACAGGCAGACGCTCCCAGAGACAGATAAGAGGGCAAGCAGCCTCTGTGTCGGGAGGCTGTGCCTCTGGTCGTCGTGGACGTGGTGCATTCTCTGCAGGGGCACGCTTGTCCTTTCTAACTGGTGCTGGCCATCTTAAGCAGCAGCAACATACAGAGGATTTGGTGGATTGGCTAACCAGGCCATCCTCATCTTCCGAGTCCCCTGCCAACCAGGCTTGTAGTGGTTTACAGTCCACCTCAGCTGCCAAAACATCTAATTCAGCCTACATGTCCACAGCTACTCCTGCCGTAGCCTCACCAACATACATGGAGGAGTCAGCTGAATTGTTTGACTACAATGACAGTGACATGCTGCTTGAGGATGCGCAGCAACTACAGTGCTCTGATTCAATCTCTGAGGTTGAGGAAGGGAGTATAATCAACCTAGAGGAAGGGGGTGCCAGTGACACACAAATAACTGGCACTCATGTTCCCCCAGCAGCTGCAGCATATTGCGAGGTTGGCTCCAGTGACGAGGAGATAGGGGGTGATGACGATGATGAGGTCACTGACTCCACCTGGGTGCCTGATTGAACAGAGGAATCAAGTGAGGAGGAGGAGGCACAACAAACAGGAGGCACAACGTCCTCTATGACCAAATGTAGCCAGTCCAAGGCATCAGAAGTCACAGCTGCTCAGGTGCAGAGCGCTGTTGTCTCAAAGCACATGTACAAGAAGTCTGCTGTCTGGGAGTTCTTTAAGAAATGTGCAGCAGACCCCACCATTGCTATTTGTAATCTATGTCAGATGAGGATCAAGCGTGGGAAAGACATCCCACGCTTGGGTACCACATGCTTGAGGCGACATATGACCACCTGCCACACATCCCGTTGGCACAACACTTTGCATAGGTCCTCCTCATCTGTCTCGACCCCCACGATATGTCCTGCCATGTCATTGCCTACAACCTCCACTGACAGGGATGATGCTACAGTAATGGGTGTACCAGGTCCTTCCTCAGAATGTGACAGCATCCCATCAGCTGAAGATTTACGCAGTCAGATTACGTTGCCCCAGCTGCTGCAGCGTAAGAAAAAATATAGTCCCAACCATCCCCAAGCACAGCGTCTAAATGCCAGCTTAGCAAAATTACTCGCATTACAGCTGCTGCTTTTCCAGCTGGTGGACTCTGCTTCCTTCCGTGAATTTGCTGAATGTGCTGTACCACAGTGGCAGGTTCCAAAACGCCATTTCTTTTCACGGAAGGCCATTCCAGCACTATACCAGCACGTGGAAGACAATGTTATGGAGTCATTGGGAAAGGCAGTCAGCAGCAAGGTGCACATGACGTTAGACACGTGGTCCAGCAAGCATGGACAGGGCCATTACATTTCCTTTACGGCACACTGGGTAACTGCTTGCAGCTGGGAGGGATCCAGGACGGGGCTCTGTGCTGGAGCTTGTTCACCACACCTCCAGAAAGCTGATTGTATGAGGTCTGTCTGCTCCACCACCTCTTCCTTCTCCTCCTTCTCTGTCTCTGGCGAAGTGGCCGTTAAACCGACGCGTGGCAGGGGCTACACAATGGCTCAAGCAAAAAGATGCCATTCTGTGCTTGAGCTGGTTTGTTTAGGGAACAGGAGCCACACCGGGCCAGAAATTCTGTCAGCTCTGCAGGGACAGGTGCAGAGATGGTTAACACCATGCCAGCTTCAGCTGGGAATGGTCGTCTGTGATAATGGCAGCAACCTTCTCTCCGCCCTACGCCAGGGTAAGTTGACGCATGTACCATGTCTAGCACACATCCTAAATCTGGTGGTACAGCGTTTCCTAACCAGGTACCCAGGACTGGCACAGCTTCTCAGCCAGGTCAGAAAAGTCTGCAGCCACTTCAGATGGTCATTCCCAGCAAGTGTTCGCCTGGCAGAAATTCAAAGCGAATTTCACCTTCCCACAAACCGTCTGATCTGTGACATGCCCACCAGGTGGAACTCCACATTAGCAATGCTGCAGCGTCTGCACAAGCAGCAGAGGGCCATCAATGAGTACCTGTGTGAGTATGGCAGAAGGACTGGTTCAGGTCAACTTGGTTTCCCTCCCCCCCCGCAGTGGCTGATGATCAAGGATCATGCACTGTACTGTCGCCATTTGAGGAGGCAACGAGGATGGGGAGCAGGGACAGTGCATGCATCAGTGACACAATTCCTTTAGTGTTCCTGCTGGAGCGCACTCTGCAGGGAATTATAGATGTGACACTAGAGGCAGAGCAGCGGGAGGAAGAGGAGGCCTTCCCTAGCTCTCAAGGCCCCAGTCTTTACGCAGGTAGCATTCCTGCGGGTCCTCAGATCAGACAGGAGGAGGATGAGGATGTCATGCCACCTGGGTGTTGTCACGGTCCTGACCCTCTGACGCACCTTTTTGTTTTTCTTTTTGCCGTGTCCTGCCTGATTCTTGCAGATTCGGACTTTGTTTTGGTTTTTCTGTTTTTTTTTCCCCACGTTCAGTTCAGGACTTGATTACTGGCATTCTAATCTATCATCACCTGCAGATCATCCTGCCCAGCCTCCTTGTGTATATAAGGAGGCCTCTCCCTTTAGCTTCACTTCCCCATTGAAGTTTGGACTTTGCTGATCTATGTTTTGGATACTCCTTGTGCTGACCATAGCCTCTGAATACCCATCTGGAACCCATCTGTGAACCTTCCTCCCTCTGCATACCGGTAACTCTCTTCTATTGTCTCAAGAACCCCCTTTTTTTGGATTTCCGTGTATGACCCCCTGGCTATGGACTTTTGACTATCCTGATTTCTGTACCCCTCGATATCTGCTTGCCACCCTGACCACGAGTTTGCCTCATCCTTAACGGATACCTTGCCTTGGACTTTATCTTTTCTGTTCAGAATTATTCCTCCATTTTGTGCTCAGCGAAGCAGATTCATTTGTTTTTTGCTGTTTAGTATATTAATAAATATTTTTGTTTTGACCCCTCAACTTGCATATTTCATCACTGCTCACTGCACACTGGGCTCACACATGCGACCCACGCAAAGTCCGCATGACAGAATGGGGAAGTCTTTAAACCGTGAGCCCGCAGTGAGCCAAGCAGTAAAAGAGTATGTGACGGGGTTAATGGAGGAAATCTTGCAGCAAGTAGATCTGTTATTTGTTGACCTGCATAAAGGCTTAAGGGGCATCTCAGCTAAGGTGCGAGTTCCAGTTTCTGAAAAGGGGCCCAGAGAACCCCTAACCCTGGAGGAGCGTGCGAGAAGGTCAAACAACTTGTGCTTCTACTGCGGGAGTGACCAGCACAGATTGTCAACCTGCCCTCTGCGCCCCCACAAGCCATCCAGCACCCCACCTGAGTCAGCGTCAACCAAAAGGACTTTGGTTGCCAGGTCTTCCCCCACTAAGTCGAAAAGGTCAGCTTCCGTCAAAGCAGTGCCCTTGAGTCCTCCTGAAGCACTGCCCATCAAGCCGAAGAAGACATGGCCTGTCAGAGACAAGACATCCTTGAAATCAAGGAAAGAAAATTTGTCTGCCAATTCCATGCCCCCAAAGCCTAGAAAGGCTTTGCCTGCCAAGTCCTGGCCCGAGAGGTCCATCGCTGAATCATTGGACGCAAATCCTGAAACCGTGCAGCAAGATTCCTACCAAACTGAACCTATGGATTCCCAATCCACCCTGCCCACAGAACATGTTCCAGCCGTACCGATGGAGGAAGAGCCCAGCGTGCCTACAGAGCCTGACCCCGTGGTGCCCATGGAGATAGCGTCTGTCCTACCCTCCGGTATGACACCCACCACTCCAAGCCGGCACCTCACGGCTAACTGTGTTACCGCTCCAGTGCCTTCCAGTCGGCGTATCTCATGTTACTCATCGGCTTCTGAGAACTACTCGTCAAACGAGTGGGATTCTGTGGATTCAGAAGAGGAATTCCCTAAAGAGACTGCACGTCACTCTCGAGGGCAACCTGGCCGGTTCATTGGGTGCATGAGGACCACCTATATAGGAACAACGTTCACTTCTCCGGCCTATGTTTCTGAGCCTTCCCAGGCCTCTGTCCGTAAGCCTTTTCAGGCTCCTGTCACTAAGCCTTCACAGGCTTCTGTCACCAAGCCAACTCAGGCTTCTGTCTCTGAGTCTTCTCAGGCCTCTGTATCCAAGCCTTCTCAGGCTTCTGTCCGTAAGCCTTCTCAGGCTCCTGTCACTAAGCCTTCACAGGCTTCTGTCACCAAGCCAACTCAGGCTTCTGTCTCTGAGTCTTCTCAGGCCTCTGTATCCAAGCCGTCTCAGGCTTCTGTCCGTCAGCCTTCTCAGGCCTATGTCTCTGAGCCTTCTCAGGCTCCTGTCACTAAGCCTTCTCAGGCTCCTGTCTGTAAGCCTTCTCAGGCCCCTGTCTGTAAGCCTTCTCAGGCCCCTGTCTGTAAGCCTTCTCAGGCCCCTGTCTGTAAGCCTTCTCAGGCCCCTGTCTGTAAGCCTTCTCAGGCCTCCGTCTCTAAGCCTTCTCAGGCTTCTGTCCGTGAGCCATCTCAGGCTTCTGTCCGTGAGCCATCTCAGGCTTCTGTCCGTGAGCCATCTCAGGCTTCTGTCCGTGAGCCATCTCAGGCTTCTGTCCGTGAGCCATCTCAGGCTTCTGTCCTTGAGCCATCTCAGGCTTCTGTCCGTGAGCCATCTCAGGCTTCTGTCCGTGAGCCATCTCAGGCTTCTGTCCGTGAGCCATCTCAGGCTTCTGTCCGTGAGCCATCTCAGGCTTCTGTCCGTGAGCCATCTCAGGCTTCTGTCCGTGAGCCATCTCAGGCTTCTGTCCGTGAGCCATCTCAGGCTTCTGTCCGTGAGCCTCCTCAGGCTTCTGTCCCCGAGCCTTCCCAGGCTTCTGTCCCTATGCCTTCCCAGGCTTCTGTCCCTATGCCTTCCCAGGCTTCTGTCCCTATGCCTTCCCAGGCTTCTGTCCCTATGCCTTCCCAGGCTTCTGTCCCTATGCCTTCCCAGGCTTCTGTCCCTATGCCTTCTCAGGCTTCTATTTCCGAGCCTTCTCAGGCCTCCATCTCTAAGCCTTCTCAGGCCCCTGGTACCGAGTCGTCGCAGAGCCCAGCTGTTGCTTCCACGCTGTCGTCGCAGAGCCCAGCTGTTGCTTCCACGCTGTCGTCGCAGAGCCCAGCTGTTGCTTCCACAGTGTCTTCGCAGAGCCCAGCTGTCGCTTCCACAGTGTCTTCGCAGAGCCAGCTGTCGCTTCCACAGTGTCTTCGCAGAGCCCAGCTGTCGCTTCCACAGTGTCTTCGCAGAGCCCAGCTGTCGCTTCCACAGTGTCTTCGCAGAGCCCAGCTGTCGCTTCCACAGTGTCTTCGCAGAGCCCAGCTGTCGCTTCCACAGTGTCTTCGCCGAGCCCAGCTGTCGCTTCCACAGTGTCTTCGCCGAGCCCAGCTGTCGCTTCCAGTGAGTCGTCGCAGAGCCCAGCAGTGGTCCCCAAGTCGTCACCGCCAAAGGGTCGTAGCCGCCGCCGTCGAGCCAAACTTCTGAGAAACCAGCAAAGCCTCACCAAGGACGCTGGCCCTCCGAGCCCTGCAACTATAGAGTCTCCGCCGAGTTGTGCCGTGACTTTGTTCCCGATACTGGGTCTGAAAGGGCTATACTAGTGGCCCTGTATGAGGACTTCCAAGATCCGAGTAGTTATATTCTCACGAAATACCCTACGTCGGAACCTGTCCCTACAGGCTACTCCAGGACGCCCTCTGGCTTGCTGGTCCGGGAGGAGTACTTAGAAGTGGTCAGGCACTACCCTGAACTCTGGAGGAGTCTTGATGTCTCGTCTGACTCCAGTTGACTACTTCTTGAAAGAAAATTTCTGGGCGCTACTGGCACGTTGGTCCGCTAAACCGCCCTGGACATTTTGAGCGGGCTCTACGTGCTTCTAAGTACGATCTGGACTCCATATCCCCTGTTCTGGCTTCGGTGCCCGGAGTGCACCCGTCAGGAGGGGGTGATGTCATGCCACCTGGGTGTTGTCACGGTCCTGACCCTCTGACGCACCTTTTTGTTTCTTTTTGCCGTGTCCTGCTGATTCTTGCAGATTCCGGGACTTTGTTTTGGTTTTTTCTTTTTTTTTTCCCCACGTTCAGTTCAGGACTTGATTACTGGCATTCTAATCTATCATCACCTGCAGATCATCCTGCCCAGCCTCCTTGTGTATATAAGGAGGCCTCTCCCCTTTAGCTTCACTTCCCCATTGAAGTTTGGACTTTGCTGATCTATGTTTTGGATACTCCTTGTGCTGACCATAGCCTCTGAATACCCATCTGGAACCCATCTGTGAACCTTCCTCCCTCTGCATACCGGTAACTCTCGTCTATTGTCTCAAGAACCCCCTTTTTTGGATTTCCGTGTATGACCCCCTGGCTATGGACTTTTGACTATCCTGATTTCCGTGTATGACCCCCTGGCTATGGACTTTTGACTATCCTGATTTCTGTACCCCTCGATATCTGCTTGCCACCCTGACCACGAGTTTGCCTCATCCTTAACGGATACCTTGCCTTGGACTTTATCTTTTCTGTTCAGAATTATTCCTCCATTTTGTGCTCAGCGAAGCAGATTCATTTGTTTTTTGCTGTTTTGTATATTAATAAATATTTTTGTTTTTGACCCCTCAACTTGCATATTTCATCACTGCTCACTGCACACTGGGCTCACACATGCGACCCACGCAAAGTCCGCATGACAGAGGAGGAGGAGGAATATTTAAGTATTGGGGCATTGAAGGTGGGGATTCCTCAAGGGAGGGTTTTGTGTGCCCAGAAACCCAAGGACTAGTACGTGGCTGGGAGGAGGAAGTGCACGATGGGGTCATCCTCCTCATTGACTAGGAAGACTCGGAAGCTAATGCCACCTCCAACCTATGCTGCATGGGCTCCCTTATCCTGCAAAGCCTGCTAAAGGACCCCAGGATTCGTGTCTATCAAGGAGAGGGGTCATTACTGGTTGGCAAGCCTTCTTGATCCACGATACAAGGTTAAAGTTGCAGAGCTCATCCTGCCCGCACAGAGGGAGGACAGGATGAAACAACTTGGACACTCTAAAGCGACACTTCTGTAACACCTTTCCAGGCACTGGTAGGTTACCAAGTGATGACACAGGTGCTTCTGAGGCTGCGGTTGATCAGAGGAAGAGCGGTGAAGGCTGGGGGCCGCTTGACTGATGCCTTTTTAAATTTTTTTAGTCCACGACGCCCAGGGACATCAAATGTAGGCACCCATTGCCAGCTTCTTCACTGTGGTTGCAGGACTACCTAGGGCAAGGCAGACCTGGATACCTTTACAGCAGATGATCCACTGGCTTACTGGGTGTTGAGATTGGATCACTGGCCAGAATTTAGCCAATATGCTATGCAGCTACTAGGTTGCCCTTCATCCAGCGTGCTTTCTGAAAGGACGTTCAGTGCCGCTGAAGGTTTTGTCAGACAAAAGAGTGCATCTGTCCACCGACTCTGTAGACCGGCTGACATTTATAAAAATTAATCAGTCCTGGATGAGCAACTATCAATCCCCTGATGCTGACGTAACTGAATAGATTGGGGATCTCTTCTGCATTCCCAAAACCTCCACCACTGCACTCTTACACAATACCTCAAAGGGGTTATGGTGTGACGGCACTTGCTGCCACCAAAATGTAAAATATTTGGGTGCACTGCCACTGACGCCTATACCAGATTCATATCATTTTAATATTTGACCGCAGGGTCCAACCCTGTACTCTACCACAATACCACAGAGGAGTTACTTACGGTGTGAAGGCACTTGCTGCCACCAAAGGCACAATATTTGGGTGCACTGCCACTGACGCCTATACCAGATTCATATAATTTTAATATTGGACCGCAGGGTCCACCACTGCACTCTTCCACAGGACGTTCAGTGCCGCTGGAGGTTTTGTCAGACAAAAGAGTGCATCTGTCCACTG
The DNA here is from genome assembly GCA_009667805.1 of Leptobrachium leishanense. NCBI lineage: Eukaryota > Metazoa > Chordata > Amphibia > Anura > Megophryidae > Leptobrachium > Leptobrachium leishanense. Next base: position 173,221,693 of record CM019067.1, on the reverse strand, counting down.
ACTCTGTAGACCGGCTGACATTTATAAAAATTAATCAGTCCTGGATGAGCAACTATCAATCCCCTGATGCTGACGTAACTGAATAGATTGGGGATCTCTTCTGCATTCCCAAAATCTCCACCACTGCACTCTTCCACAATACCTCAAAGGGGTTATGGTGTGACGGCACTTGCTGCCACCAAAAGGTAAAATATTTGGGTGCACTGCCACTGACGCCTATACCAGATTCATATCATTTTAATATTAGACCGCAGGGTCCAACCCTGCACTCTTCCACAATACCACAGAGGAGTTACTTACGGTGTGAAGGCACTTGCTGCCACCAAAGGCACAATATTTGGGTGCACTGCCACTGACGCCTATACCAGATTCATATAATTTTAATATTGGACCGCAGGGTCCACCACTGCACTCTTCCACAATACCACAGAGGGCTTACGGTGTGAAGGCACTTGCTGCCACCAAAGGCACAATATTTGGGTGCACTGCCACTGACGACTATACCCGATTCATATCATTTTAATATTGGACCGCAGGGTACAACCCTGCACTCTTCCACAATACCACAAAAGGGTTACGGTGTGACGGCACTGTTGCCGACACTAAAGGCCCAATTTTAAAGCACCTACTGTTACTTTCATCCAAAGCCTGCGTAAGTATCACCATAATTTAGCCAAAGAAATCACTAAACTTGTTCTGCGTGTCCTAAAATGTCTCCTCTTTTCATACAGGCTGCCGCTCCAAGCAGTTGTTTATAAATAGATTAAAGGAAAACCATTTACCGCCATTTGAGATGACTTTTTTTTCATTTTTAAATGTTTCTATACATCCTACAAATCCACCACTTCACGGGCAGGTTATGGGGACCTCCTAGGCACGATATTTGAAGGAATTTTTCGGTTTTATTCTTAACCTTTATTTCATGGAAAACTCACTGTTCCTTTTAAAAACGTTTTTTTAAAAACTTTTTGTCCTTGTTTCCTGTCCCCCAGGGCACTACCCGGACTCCCATACACCTTTTATGGCAAATATCTTGCATATATGCCCTCTTGGAGGGCACTCTAAAAATCGACCTTTCGAGTCCCATTGACTTGCATTGAGTTCGGTTCGTGTTCGAGTTCGAACTCGAACTTTTGAAATTGTTCGAATGCGCACTGAACACGGGGGTGTTCGGCTCATCACTAATAGTAATTAGCCAGTATCAGACCCCAGTAATTAACCAGTATCAGACCCCAGTAATTATTAGCCAGTATCAGACCCCAGTAATTAGCCAGTATCAGACTAACAGTAATTATTAGCCAGTATCAGACCCCCAGTAATTAGCCAGTATCAGACTAACAGTAATTATTAGCCAGTATGAGAACCCCAGTAATTAGCCAGTAGCAGAATCCCAGTAATTAGCCAGTATAGAAACATAGAAATATAGAAAAATGTCGGCAGATAAGAACCTTTCGGCCCATCTAGTCTGCCCAATTACATGGATACTTTACCTGGATTTATCTTTTGTTTAGGATAGCCTTATGCCTATCCCATGCTTGCTTAAATTCAATTACTGTTTTAGCCTCTACCACTTCAACTGGAAGACTGTTCCATGTATCCACCACCCTCTCAGTAAAATAATGCTTTCTGATGTTACTTTTAAACCTTTGCCCCTCTAATCTAAGACTATGTCCTCTTGTTTTGCTACTTTGTTTCCTTTTAAATATACTCCCTTCCTCTACCTTGTGGATTCCCTTTACGTATTTAAATGTTTCTATCATATCTCCTCTGTCTCGTCTTTTTTCCAAGCTGTACATGTTAAGATCATTAAGCCTTTTAAGTATCAGACCCACAGTGATTAGCCAGCCAGGGACGCCCCCTCCACAGGGCCCCATACCGGATTAATGCTTGTACCCCCTGATGTTGGCCCTGCAAACACACACACACACCACCCTCTGCTCACTCACACACACACAAACACCCCACCCCAGCTTGTTACATACTTACGATAGGTAAGCATGGTCTCCACTTCCCCTCCCTGCACTTGCTGGACACTTCCAGCACAGCAGGGAAGGCTCTGCTATGGGTGTCTGTGGAGGAGGAAGGGACGGGGCCAGCACGTCCCCATGTGAGCTGTCCTCTCCTTCCTCCTCCTCTCCCCCTGTCAGGGCCTTTTCTTCTGGCGCAGCGTGTGGGAGTTTGATCCCACACGTTGCCGATCAAACGGGAGACCAGATGCCTGACCCCTGCCTGGACTGTGGGGCAAGCAAGGCCAGTCCAGGCCCCCACCCATCCAGTTGTGGGCCCCCGGACTCAGGGGCCCGGGTGCAGTGTCACCCGCTGCACCCCTGGTAGTTACGCCCCTGGACTACGTCCTGTGCAACTGCAGCCCGCCTCCTGCCGATACTCACCTCTCTCAGCGGGTCCAATGCAGATCTGACTTCCATGAAGTCAGACCAGCGGTTTTATACCCTCCCGGCGCAATGATGTCATCGAGACAATAGATTGCAGTCTATTTCCGGTGGGGGCCGTCATCTTGGATGGCAGCCTCACCATAGGGTCCCCCCTTGTCATCTGACTCATCACGCATGGCACAATGACGTCAGTTAACTGGGTAACCCATAGCTGTCCAGGGATTTGCAAAGGAAATCCTATGGTGGAGATAGAGGATCATAGCATGGCCTTTCCAATGATACCAAACATGACCATGTTAAAAGTAAAAATAAAATTAAAATAAAGACCTACAATATTAAAAAATAAGTAAATAAATGCGTGTTTTTTTTGTTATTAATGTAGCACTATTGTGATGCTGCACTAACAATTTTTTGGTGGTTATTTTTTAGCTAAAATCACGTAATTTCTCAGAACAATAAAGTAACGGGTTCCCAGTTCTAATTTTTTTAACAAGCGTACCCCATAGAATATATAACCGCAAAGGCTCGGATGATATGTGAAAAAAATTACTTTACACACTGTGGATGATTGAAATTTTATTAAGAATTCTCATTTTTTTACATTTTTGTTATAGCATTCTGGCAAGGCATGACATATACATATAACATTGATATATTATGAATCTGCAGAGTCTGCAAAAAAAAAAAGGATATGTAATTTGTCTGGGTTGTACAATGAAACGTGACTTCAAAACGCGTTTAAACATGATGAGCAAAAACGGTCAAAATGAGCTCCGCACACTTCTACTTTTAGAAGAGTGCCGAACTTCTACAATTGCACCCGTCCTTAGGTACGCCCCGCTGTGTTCAATGGGCCACCTCGGCCCTTCCCTGTAGCCTGGCGCGTGACGCGTGCCTTTGGCTACAGAGAGATGGCCTGCACTCAGGCCATCTCCCCATAGCCAGTGACGCGCATTGGCTGCGGGGTGGGCCGAAATCATCGATTTTTTTTGGTTTCAACACCAAGGAGCGCACCAGTGAATACAGCCGGCCTGAAGAAAAAAAAATGCCGCGTTCGGCAAGGGAAAAAAAAGCTTTATCTTTTTCTGTAATAAAGGGGACAATACTTGCATTTATAGTTAAAATAACTGCTTCCAAATGCCTTGTATATTGCTCTGCCACTACACAACTGTAATGTATTTTTTATAGCAAAAAAGCATATATTAATGATATCATACAAGTTGATTGGTAAAGACGTAGGAAATGCACAAATGCAGAAACAATACTTTCAAAGGAGCAAAAAATGTTACTGAAGACTATAAATTATTCTACAGCCAAACATGCCTGCATATTGAAATGTACTTAGACCAAACAAATCAAAATAGTCTACATTCAATCACTGCTTAGCATTAATAGTAAATAAATAGTCATGAATTTACTATTCAAGGAAATAGTCTGAACATTATCTTAGAGGAGTGGATTCACTAAAGGTCTTTGTGATATATCGCAGCTAAATCACCACGAGAAAAATCATAAAATTCACTAAGCGGCAAGCCTGCCCAATGTAGTTGCGATATATATGGTCTATTATATGTACAGGAACTTGCAAAGGTGGACTATGCGAGCTACTATACATAGCAGGTAAAATGTCAGTGCCGGGAACCCCCTGCCCAAAAAATCTTCATGCATAATAAAATAAAACTTTTAAAAATTAGAAAAAAACTTTAAAGTGTGCCAAACTCGTTAGGCAACAGCTGCAATATTTTAACAATTTTTATTCTTTTTTAACATTTTCTTTTAATATTGCATGTGACCAAATAAAAGCCTTGCTCACCACCTTCTAGTTTGCAAGGCTCAGCAAAGGGAAAAACCCTTTCCCAGCCCACAGCAACTTTAGTAACTGAAGAGAGTTCTCGGTCGACAGTCATGATATATCATCAAAACTCCGCTGTAACACCTAACGGCGAATTATCAAGTGTGGAGATAGAGTGTTGTGATATACCAAGGGCATTATATACATATATATATGTGAATATATTATTTATTTACATACAAGTATATCAACCTGGAGGGCATCACGCATAACAGGCTGGTGCTGCTCAGACAGATAGACAAACCATGGGGTGAGCACTCCATTACACAAATAACACCATCTCAAAGCTCACAAAAGATAAGATTCTTAACTGATTTTTGACCTTTACTTGGATAATAAATGATGGGAATTTAATTCACAAAATATGGTGATATCTTGCTTGAGGCTTAAGCCTGTCACATCGTCAATGTATCCCACCTTTGACAGGTCCTATACTAAACACCTAATGACCACAGTTATGCGATTAACTCACTGAGAACAAAATCCTTTGCTGGGAGCCCCATGATGGATTCTGTCCTCAGTGAGTTACTTTATAGTTTTCAAGTGGTCAGGATGGGAGCGATCAGTGCCTGCCCCCACTGCCCCAATGTGCCAGAATCACTTGGTCACCAGCAGCCGGGATATTTGAATTTGAAGTGTACTAAATTTATTTTAATGTGTGTTTGTGTTATTTAGGATTTTTTTGAGCACTATGGTTGAATTTATGTTATGGACCTTATTTCGTTTTAACTATATAGTCATACCAGCTTAGCCTTGTTTTAAGGCTAATTAAGGAATTCTTTTTACTACTGTTCCACATGAAAAAGGATTAGAAGCCTCTCGGTAATTCCTGGAAGAATTGGAAACTTTCTTGCAAAAACAAGTGGAGTTTATTCTGGGGGGGAATAAATTAATACTGGAAAATAACTTTGTCTTGTTTAAAGGATAATTTTATCTACAGAAATTCAGGACAACAATGGGCACACATTTTGCCCTGAGGTACAGGATTTTATGGCTCATTGGGAGGCAGAATGTTTAAAACGATGGGAACAAGACCTAGTTTTGTATAAGTGGTATATAGATCAGGCCTCAAAATTTCCACTCGCCTGCTCGCATTTGGCTAGTGGAAATTACATGAGGGTAAGTGGGAATGCAGACGCAGGCAGGGCAGGATAGTGGTTAGGTGGGGCAACTAGTGGCGAGTAACTCTAAAGGAATGGCTAGTAGCTTGGGACTTGAAACTTTGAGCCATGATATAGATGATGTATTAATTATATGGAAACGGAGAGAAGAACATTTGATACAATTTATAGAAGCTTTACATTTGTAATGATGGAGGAATATACTTAGAAACAACCTGGAGTAAAGAGATGATAAAATTTTTGGATTTAACAATATATGTGGAGGACCGAAAATGAAAACAAAAACACTGTTTAAAAAAGTGGACAGTAACCGTTTGTCACGCTGACCCATTGCTTGGGCCATGCAGACTTGGTTCATGGAGGGATGTAGCTTTTGAGGCCGGGTAGCTGCTGGCTGAAGAGGTGGATACAGTATATATAACAATACAGATTCCAGTCAGGAACACAAGACTGTAACACGAGGGGCAGGAGGGAATAGAAGAAATCTAAAGGAATCCCTATGCTGGGGAAGATTTCTATCTATGGAAACCTCACAAAGAATACCAGAGTCAGGAAAACAGGAAGAGCGTGGGTTAAACGAAACAAAACACACAAACTCTAATACTGGAAAGAGGTCCTTAGACTGGCCTCTATGCTAAGACAAACTATACACATAGAACAAGAATGGTCAGAACTAGAGCCAAGGAATAAGAAACAGGAAAGAAGGTCCGACTAGCAGACAAATAGTGTAGTCAAGCAAGCTGAGATCAATACCAGAGAAACACAAGAATGCTTTGCAGCAACACATGAACCAGAATACAGAATTCACAGGAGCAGGTGTTACAAGTAGCACACTCAGAACAGAACTCATGCCAGAGCCATGAGCCTCTCTGCTGCTGGCATTTAAATAGAGAACAGGTCTGGGTAATAATTAGGACATGTGATCCCAGACCTGAACAGTACAGTGAAACCCAGGAGTGGCACAGGGTGGAATAGCTAGACACAGACAGGGAAAAGCTGCCTGGATTGCTCCCACCACCAGGAGGCATGGCTGAAATCGGTGGAAACGTTAGCAACGATAGCTACCATATGGCACAGTGGTTAGATAACATACCAAAAACCCAACTCCTTAGGATAGAAGAAATTGTACAGAGATTGAGAAATATGAAAAACAAGCAAATCTACTACAGAATTATGACGAAATAGGATACGAAAAGATTGGTTTTGGAAACAAATAGAGAGGAAGTAAATAATTTGGAAAGCGGAACACTTTTGAGATATGGAGAGAAGGAACGAAGTAAGATGGAGTTACATTTCATCTTGTTTCCATCATATGTCCGTTTATCTGTATCTCGTTCCCTTTGGTTATTGTAAAGTGCTGTTGAAACTGTTAGCGCTATAAAAATGATAACAATAATGATAATATATGGTTATAGCCAACCGAGCAGACATGTTAGGAGAACTATTCGGAAATTTTGGCCAATATTATATATAGGTTCAATACTAAAAGAAATACTTCCAGAAAATCCTCAGGGCTTTATTCCCCAGTGAACACTAACTGTAACGTTCGGTTGAGTAAGCATCATGCCAGGATAAGTGACTTTAATGCATGCCACCCATATTACCTATGAGACGCTAAACCCCTGAAAAATCAGTGCATCAGTGATTGTGCTAGCTCGTGTGAACTTACTGTACTTTACGCTCCCCATGTTAAGTATAGGATGTGCAATCAGAAATTAGCATTAGGATAAGTAAGGTATTACAAAGTTTTAGCGCTAACCAAAAATTTAGCTACACTTAAATTTAGGTACACCTAAAAGCTGATGCTAACTGATTCTGCTTTTGCAGAATCATTTAGCACACATTTAACCCCCCCCCCCAATAAATCAGATTCTTACCTCTTATCCCACGCTGAGAAGGGTGGTCCAATCCGTCGCTTCTCCTGGCCATGGGCAGAGTGAGACTGGGGATAAATAGTCTACCGCTGGTGAACCTGCGCGAACCCTATGCGAGCGTAATGTACATTGCACGTCCTATACTTAACATTGTGAGCGCAAATGCGTTTGTGCGCTGGTACGTGGATGGTATTAAAATCAATGCGCAAATTTTAACGGACAACGTTTGCGCGCATAATTTTAATGTCTTTTAAAAGCTGGTGTTAATGGCAAATCTGAACGTCCTGGCCAAAACCAAATACACCAGCCCGAAAAAAAAAATACAGCAAATGTATAGTTACACATTCTACGCATACCCAAACAATAAAATTGAGAGGTTGTGCGTGTTTTTATTATTGCTGCAGCATATATACTCAGATTGATTTTTACAGGTGCAAAAACTGAACGAGAGACTATTGTGGTTCTTAATTCAGATTGGCTGAATCGCTTGAAAAAACAGTCCGCCCACCGATTTCTGCACGCAGCGTTAATGCGTGCGCGTTTTTGCTCGTCTTTTTTACGCGTGTTATTTTTTGATGGATGAAAAAATGCGCTCAGATTGTAATACCAGCGTTAATTTACGCGTGTTAACGTTTAACGCTGCGCACAAAAAAAATAGCGCTGTGCGTGTACTTTTGCGCGAAGAAGTTAATAGAGCCATTAGTGGCTCCCTGACAATAGGGGTACACCTGTGAAAAAATATGAATGTACAATATATTGGCAATGTCATTTTTCTGGCAAAAAGAAAAAAGAATTCCCAGGCGCTTAGTTGCCCCTAGATTCGCTTCCACCCCAGTGGACACTTCCCAATATCCACTGTAGAAATATCGTGAAAGGGATGGTGGGTGTGGGTTTAGCGGTTCATAGAAGTCCGCAGAGGAAAGGCACAAGATTGGAAGTGTCCCTTATAGAAAAAGTGGCCCCACTTTGGCAGGTGGCTTTAAGCAGAATACCAGGTGAAGTCTTCTTACACGTAGGACCTAAAAAAAAAACACAGAAAAGAGCATATGGTGCAATATTGTCTGATAAGGGAAAGCTTAGTAATATACGTAATTGCTCATACTCACACAGAGTGAGAGCTGCCAGCCCTCAAATGGAGACGTATCGGGTATTATTGGGTTACCTGCTTACCCCAAAAACGGTCCTCCTGGATACCTTTACAATATAGTCACCAGATAAATAAGTGTAGATTTTCGTCAGAAGAAAAAAATAAATGAAAAAAAAATATTAAATGAAAATTAAGACAAAATTAATTTAATCAAAGTCCTCTGGGGACTTCTATGAAATGTCATTTTTCTTACTATAATATAGAAATTTAAGAAAAAAACTTAAGTATACTATATCTATATATAATAAAAAAGGAAAAGTCATGACTGACTGACTCATCAACGCTCAAACCGTTTATTCTAGGAACGTGAAATTTTGAAGATAATGTTTTTATGACATAGGTGCCCACTAAGGAAGGATTTTGGAAATTCTGCCCCTAAGGGCATGAAAAAGTTGGGGGGGTGAATATTTTAAACAGGGTACCTATATCTCAAAAACTGTAGATGTTACAGGTGTGAAAATTGGTATTTACAAATTTCTTGAAAAATAAAAAAACACGTGCTCTACCATTTTTCAAAAATCCAAATAAGGAGTGAGAAAAGACGGGTGAATACTTTTATCAGTATACCTATATGTCAAAAACCAAATATGTTACAGGCGTGAAAATTGGTATTTCCAATCATCGTGAAAAATAAAAGAATGTGTTTTTCTGGAAATCCAGTTAAGGGTGCGTGAGAAAGGGGGTTAATGCTTTTATCAGTATACCTACTGTCAGGGTCCTCGCCGAAGGCGCCGGAGGAAAGGCCAGTAAGGAGCCATTCCAGTCCAGATCTTACCTCTGCCTGGTCTGGTGTCCAGGCACTCAGGGATCCATTCCAGGTTTCATCTCACCTCTCCAGCCTCAGATGTGGGCTAGGCCTGGACTGCCATATAATCATGCCTCTTCACTCAGTCAATGCTTCTGCATCTTCCTTAGAAGTCTCATTGCTTGTCTGACCTGTGTGCTAAGCACATCACCTGTCTGCTACCTGCATCTTGTTGTGACCCCTCTTCACTGCATCTTTTGGTACCCCTCATTGCTGTATCCTGTCTGAGACCCTTCATAGCTACAGTACCCATCGTGACCCTCCATTGCCTCCTGTCTACAGTACCCATTGTGACCCTCCATTGCCTTCCTTCCTGGACTCTCCGTGCAACCCTTATTTGCTACTCCTATCACAGCTCCAGATCTGTATATTGATTGACCTCCCGTGTATGACCTTCTGCTCTGGACTTTGACCACCCTCTGCCTGCTGCCTGCCAAGACCTCTGCTTGATCTGACCATTCTCCTGTTATAGTCCTTCTGATACCACGCTTGTTATTGTTTCTTTTGCCCTCTGTGTCTCCTGGTCATCCGCCCTCTTGTTATCCAGTAAGTGTCGTCTTTAGTTATTCTGTATTCAGTGTCCAGTCCAGTATTGTCACATCTCGGCCCTGCCCCTGCTGGTGGTAGCAGGGATTCATGTTTATTTTGGTTTTCAGGCTTTGCAGACCATCTTTTGGGCTAATTGGTCTGCGGTCACATAACCTGTTCAGCCCTATATGTAGGGCCAGGATTTCCCTTGATCCTTGGATCAGGATAGACCAAATTCTACCTAGTTCCTGCTTGCAATATTATTGTTATGCTTGTTCTGATATCTCTGTGTATGACACCCTGGCTCTAGTCTTTGGCTTACCCTCTTGTCTGGCCCCTGAAGTTATTATTCTGATATTCCATGTATGACCCTCTGGCTCTTGTGTTTGGATCTCTCTCTCGTCTGTTCCCTGAAGTTATTTCTGATATTCTGTGTATGACCTTCTGGCTTGGATTCTTGGACCTCTCTCTAGTATTAACCTTGTCTGTTTCAGGTATTATTCTGTCTGTTTATAATTTAAGCTGTTTCACTCAGCAGGCATTTGGCCACAAAGCCAATTTGCTGTTGAGTGGTTCTCAGGGCTTTATCTGTACTCCCTGGCTGGGAGTGTCTGGATCATCCAGATCCAGTGTCTGGATCATCAGTCTGTATCTGTTTGTATTTAGTGCTGCCCTGCAGCTTGCACAATTCATTGCTTGTCATACAAAATACCTTAGTACTGAAGCTCAAGTCTTGCTATCCGCTGTATTGTGGGTGCTCTAAATTGTCCTTTGGTCTCAAAACCTTTGGAGCTTAGTAGCAGTTCAGTTGTCCTGTCATACTCCTTGGCCTAGGAGTATAAATCTGAAAGTACAGTACTTGATTCTGTTACTGGCAGCTATATATATATATATACCTGCCCTAAAGGCTTCAACCTCCGCAGCTTAAAGGCACCCCATCACCCTATAGGGGGCTCACCGTCACAAGTACCTGTCCTGTTAGCCCTATTGTGCTATTCAGTGTCCTGTCCTGTCCACCCATTCCTATCCCATCTGCTCAGTATACCCTGTCCTGTGTATACAGTATCTCACCCAGCCAGCTCCTATACCTGTTGATATTATTTATCCAGTGTCCCCTTCCTGGTTTACTTCTGTTTCCTTATTTAATAAACCTTTATTTCTGGTTAAACCCCACATACCTGCCTTTCTCCGTTTTTGTAACCACACTCTGGGCTCGAATCCGCAACCCCGCACAATGAGACGTGACACCTATATATATATTTCAAAAACCAAAGATGTTACAGGCATGAAAATTGGTATTTACACTCTTTGAAAAAACAGCCGAATATGTATTTTACCATATTCTGAAACTCCAGTTAAGGGGGATGGTGAAAAAGGTGTGAATACTGTTATCAGTATACCTATATTTAAAAAAACCAAAGATGTTACAGGTGTAAAAATTTGTATTTATAATCCTCTTTGAAACCAAAAAAAGCGTGTTTTACCATTTTCCAAAAATCCAAGGAGACAATCAAAATTCATGGATGCATATGAATTAAACAACTTTGTTTTGTAGCCAATATGCCCTGACTAACGTCTGCAATTAAAATGACTTATTACTTTAAGACATCAAACTGTAAATTATATTTCGCACAGTTTGGACAAAAAACTCATGTTTCTTTAAAAAACAAAAAAACAAATCCAAAGTCCATGCGAGCGAAGCCGCGGGCAAAAGCTGATTTGATATAAATATCAAATATTGAGGATTAGTAGAAATGCACTGTATGCTGATGTCTCTTTCTCTGAAGTCCAAATTAGTTACTGGCTGAACAATTTATGGGGCATTGTGCCAGTGTTACAGGGAATCTAAAGGAACACTGTAATATCCTTAAAAGGCAATTAAACACATTGGAAAATGCATGTAGACCTTGAACACTCACACTCAGAGCCAATTGCAACAAAAGTGCCAGCCAGAAACATGTTAAAAACTGAAAGACGGATCATTTCCACCTGTTTTTGTTTTAAAATGTTTATCCCAATAAGCCATTTCTTCCAGAAAGCATTTTAGTTGGCCATGTCGAAACTGCCAGTATGTTAAAACCATAGTATGCTGTAACCTGAATATTACATCAGTGGACAACTGTCAGATTGTTGATTCTGTTACATTTGCCAAATATATTTTGATCCCAAAACCTTACCTAAGCTTATGACTAACTCAGACAGCTCACATTAGCATTACGATATGTCTGATTAAGTATGTTAAATTTATTATTCAGCACAGATGGTATTATTTGCTTTATGTCAACACTAATAAATGTGCCACCAGTTTTTGAAACATGGAAAAATAGTATGTTTCAATCAACACATTTGTTCTCTTACTTACGGTCCGAAAAGAAGGTTTAAAAGGGACGCTACCAATTACATAAGCTGTAACTAAATTACTTGTAAAAGATTTGAGCTATTTTAGTTACAAATAAACATATAAAACATAATGTAATCCAGAAAAAATGTTCCACAGATCACTTGGCCCCCTAAGGGTTAAACTCACTAAATACAGGTGATTTTCAGGCACATCACAATGATCTTGTTACCCCACTTCACTCAAGCCAAACTTAGGAGTCGCCACGTCGAATACTTTGCTGTACCTGTATTTTACTTGTTGTATTAAAGTTCCGATTATACTAACAAGTCAGTATTTTTGCTTCTTTTACTGACTGGGAACTTTATTGGATCTATACAATCCTTATTGGTGGTATAAGCCTAAACCATTAGGGCTCTATTAAATTCTCCGCGCAAAAATGTGCGCGTGCGCAAAAAACACATTAACGCGAGGGGCAAAACCCTTCGCGCTGAACGTCGTATAATGACGAACTTGCGCTCGCGTTAGACTTTAACGCGCATCGTTTGCGCGAATGTCGTTATACGACGTTCAGTGCGAAGGGTTTTGCCCCTCGTGTTAATGCGTTTTTGCGCACGCGCACATTTTTGCGCGGAGAATGTAATAGAGCCCTAATGGTTTAGGCTTATACCACCAATAAGGATTGTATAGATCCAATAAAGTTCCCAGTCAGTAAAAGAAGCAAAAATACTGACTTGTTAGTATAATCGGAACTTTAATACAACAAGTAAAAAACAGGTACAGCAAAGTATTCGACGTGGCGACTCCTAAGTTTGGCTTGAGTGAAGTGGGGTAACAAGATCATTGTGATGTGCCTGAAAATCACATGTATTTGGTGAGTTTAATCCTTAGGGGGCTAAGTGATCTGTGGAACATTTTTTCTGTATTACGATATGTTTTTTATGTTTAATTGTATCCAGGGCTGGCGCTGCCGCTAGGCGACCTAGGCGGCCGCCTAGAGCGCAGCACCGCCTAGGGCGCTGCCGAGCTCTACAGGCAGGGCTGGCCCATCCATGCAGCACCGGCGGCTGTTTGTCAGGAGCGGCATTTTGCCACCCTGTCAAAGGCCGTGGCATGAAGCACCCCTGCCCGGACAGCAAGGCCCTGAAGCACGCTGCAAAACCCCGCCCCTAAACCTCTGCTGCCCGTGCCCGCCCCTTCACCTCAGCAGCCCACCCCCTTTACCAGGAGATCCCCCCCACGGCCTGAAGGAGGAGGAGGAGACCGAGCACCTAAAGGCCTGGGGAGAAGCAACAGGCCTGAGGCATGAGGAAAAGCACCAGGCCCGAACCCTGTGGAGAAGCACCAGGCCCGAGGCCTGGGGAGAAGCACCAGGCCTCAACCAGGGTTGTGAGGGTAAGTTTATGTGTGTATGTGTTTGTGTGTGGGTGTGTCTGTGTGTGGGGGTTTGTGACTGTGGATTTGTGTGGGTGGAGCGGATGTGTGTGACATTGGGTGGACCTCTGTGATACGCACATACAAACTGCACATTACTGTGAGTTTTATTGCTGTGGACCTCTATGATACGCTCATACACACTGCACATTACTGTGAGTTTATTGCTGTGGCGCTCTGTGATACGCTCACACATGTCACGTCTTTTTTTTGGGGGGGCGCAAGTAGCTGGTCTGGCCTAGGGCGCAAAATAGCCTAGCACCGGCCCTGATTGTATCTAGGATTGCTAAAATCTTTTATATGTTTATGTCTTATACTGAACGCCAAGAGGAGGAGACGTTCAGAGCAACAAGATACGTATTGATTTGTGGAATTTCAAGGGACATTGGCACTTATCTTATATTTACTAGATTAATTGTGCATTACATATAAAACTGCATTATAAAACACATGCTGCTGTTTTTTCCTTTATTTTTCATTTTTATATGCAATTAGTTACAAACTATTTTTTATCACCTGTTTTCATATTGTATCTGTTAATACAGTTTAACATACACTGCACACGTCGACCTTTAAGCTTCTATAGAAAGATTTTCGGTTTGAAAGAATTTTGGTGTGTAAAGTGGGACATTGTCAGTGCCCGTCGATATGGCATTGTTCTATTAAGTTAGAAAACCTCTTACATAATTTTTTTTTTTTTTTTTTAAATTTATGTGTTTTTTAAATTCATGTGCTTAACTGAAGAAGTGAACACAGTCTAAAATATACCGGACATGTCGACTTTCGAATGTCCATATAACGTTTTTTGCCTTGTCTACAAAATTGGACACCGCCAGCACCCGTCGATAAAGGAACGAAACTGAGCCACCGGTGACACGCGGAAATGAACAAAGTGGAACGCACGCCCACTTGATAGCGGGCGGTTCCCTCTACACTGTGTGTATATGAAAAAGAGAATGTATAAAAGTATAATCACTGACTGATGAAGCCGATTTTAGGCGAAACGCGTTTTAGTGCACTATTAGTGCTTTTTATTGATTTTTATTTTGCAATAAATATATCCAACAGTTTGGATCTTAGATTCCAACACATTCTGCCAAGTTTTTTCTTTTCAACCGCCGACTTTGCTCCGGGCCGGGTGTACACTCACAGGAGGGCTAAGGGTTGCCTACTAAATACCCTACAGGCGGACATTCCTCAGAGCCAGGACTAGGGCTCTCCACACTGTAAGTACCCCATAGGGGAATCACAGGGGTCCCAGCAAGAAGCGTACTGTGCAATCGTTTCCTGTTTTATCCATTCGCAGGACATCTGAACGATCTGTCCGGACCGGCCACCCAATATATATTCGAACATTTAATAAGAAGATCATCCCATATTTGCAATTTCAACGCTGCAATCTACCCAGTTGGGTTGCAACCAATTGGACATTATTAGAAATATATGTCATTTCATTCCATATTTATGGTGAACATGTTATTCTGTCTATATATATGTTGAATATGATGCATATGATACAAACTGTTGATTAATAGGTTTACTAATATGGTGACCATGCATATGATACAAATTGTTGATTAATATGCTTTTTAACACGGTGACCAGGTTTATTTAAGGTGACCATATCGATAAATACTAACTAGTATATCGAACACTACATAGACCTAGACATCTTGTTCTACGCGCCTAAAAAACAATTTAATTCTTCTACTGTTTTCATATTGTGGATTTTTCCCATGATGCAACATTTACCAAAATCTGTTTAAAGGTTTTACTTTACTGCCTCACTTAGTCTGTCACCTTTCTCCTCTTAGATTGTAAACTCTCAAGCAGGGTCCTGTCTCCTACTGTTCTGTGTGTTTAACTTGTACTGTATGTATATTGTTGTTCTGTCTCAGCAAATTGTACAGTGCTAAGAAACTTGTTGGTGCTTTATAAATATTTGTAACTGTCACTGCCAAGGTTTATCCAATCTACAAAATTTAACAGTTAACGAGGTGAAGGAGGGAATACTTACATAAGGCTGCATGGGCCTATTGTGCTGCCTCTGCTACCTGAGATAAGAGACGGCAGCTGAATGAGATATGACAGGGAGCTTAACATATTTATAATCTACCCCCCCCGTGATGTCCTTTGAATACATCCTGTGACAGATCTCAGCACCCAACAGGGTCACATCTGCCAATGCCGCTTCCTTGCAGGACCCCCCCCCCCCCTACGCGTTCTCCCCAGGCGGACTCTCGTGCCTTTCTCCAGTCCTTAGAGAGCCTTGCTAGCATCCCCCAGAAATAAGATGAATCTGTAGATCTGGGGTCTTTCAGGGTTAGAATGGAACAGAGAGACTGAACACCTTTATTGTGTATATACAATTCCAGGACGGTCTAGAGACAATGGAGAATTATACACTGGCGCCCAGGCCCCCCCCCCAGCCTCAATTGTACCAAACAAGACATGTACAGACATGAAACAATATGGTGTGATGTAATCACAGGCCTACCATCAGACTTTCTGAATTCATCAGATAGCAGAGTGAAGTAAGTCACATAAACAATTAGTGACCATACGGCAATTATAAAAACCATTGTAAGAGGAATCCGATAATGGTACAGTGTTTGCCTGACAAGACAGATTTACAACTCCTCAAATATACAGCAGATAAACAGATACATATGGTCCATAGCAATAGACAGAATTATTCTTGCATAATCAGATTAAGCAACCATTCTGCATACAAGGGCAAGAAAATAATAAATGGGCAGTGCATGAAAAAAGCCACCCCGCAGCATGTAGAATCCATACGCTTCAGCTAAGGAATCCCTGGCCTGCCTTGATTTTCTTCCTGCAGCATATGAATTAAACAGGTTGAAGGGCATCACCTTTCCCTGGGCTCTTCCTCTGCATGAAATAGTAATACGTGTCCAGGAAAACATGGCCGACCTGGCAACCCTAGGCCTACACCAACCAAACTTATCTCCATGCCCATGTACCCCAAGTTCAAATGACGCACGTCACACATCCCACATTATAAAATGATTTGAGCTGATGACTGACCCATATATTCCATTCTATGACCAAAACCACCCAGTAAGGAGCAAGTGATGCAAAGTTACTGTATGCGGCAGTTACAACACAAAAGATCACACAATGGATGCACCCAGTGACACAGAGTAAAATATTTTCTTTAATAACCATACAACAGAAAAACTGTATCGCTGGGCGCCCAGTTGGGCCATCGAGGTGGCGTGGAACAAGGAGTGTAGCCCTTTAGGCAGATGAGCTACTGACTTGATACAGGATATATCTCTATAGGAGATATATAGATGACGTACTAATTGTTTGGAAGGGTGATAGAGAATAATTGAATCGGTTTCTGGAACATTTAAATCATAATGAATTGGGAATAAAATTAGACTCAAATGTGAGCAGTACCCATGTGGACTTTCTCGACCTCACCATATATACTGAGGACGGGCAGGTCAAGACCAGGACTTTTTTCTTTTTTTAAAACCTGTCCAGGTGGATGGATATATTCATACTAGCAGTGGCCACTATTCCCTGTGGCTTAGAGCCGTTCCAAAAGATCAACTTTTAAGGATACGCAGAAATTGTACCGAAGTGGAACAATATTTGGTTCAAGCTGAAAAATTAATGGATGATTTTAGGGAAAGAGGATATGAGAAACAATTTTTAGATAAGATGAAACAAGAAATCTTAGAAATAAGTAGAGATACATTATTGCAGTACAGACCGAGACAGGTAGAAGAATTTGAAAGTATCCCATTTATTATGGATTTTAATACAAGTAACAGAACCATTAAAAGATCCGTAGAAAAATACTGGCCAATTTTAACCAATGATCCCATTCTTAATGGTATTTTACCAGATAAACCGCAAATAATATTTATAGGGGTAAAGAATTTAAGTAATAATTTGGTTAAAAACCATATTAAAGATATGGAAAGATGTACATTAGAACATTCTGACTCCTGGTTTTTATGGCTGTGGCCAGTGCATCTCATGTTGAAAAACTAACAATAAAAAAAGAGTAATAAGACAATTTGATGCAGGAACTAGAGGACCAAATTATAAAATAAAAGATCTAATAACGTGTCATACTAAAAACGTAATATATTTGCTGAAATTCCCATGCGGGAAACAATATGTGGGACAAACATCCCGATCACTTTTTATCAGAATTAATGAACATCTTTGTAACATAACCAGGGGTTATGACAAATAGGGATGAGCCAAACACCCCCGAGTTCGGTTTGCATTCGAACTCGAACTTTCCAAATGTTCGAATTTGAACTCGAACACAAACTCAGTACTCAATGAACACGAACTCAAAGTCAATGGGACTCAAAATTAGATTTTTAGAGTGCCCTCCAAGAGGGCATATATGCTAGATATTTGCCATAAAAGGTGTATGGGGGTCCGGGTAGTGCCCTGGGGGACAGGAAACAAGGACAAAAAGTTTTAAAAAAAACGTTTTTAAAGGGACAGTGAGTTTTCCGTGAAATAAGATTTAAAAATAAAAACGAAAAATTCCTTCAAATATCGTGCCTAGGAGGTCCCCATAACCTGCCCGTGAAGTGGCGGATTTCTAGGATGTATAGAAACATTTAAAAACAAAAAAATGATGTTTCAAATGACGGTAAATGCTTTTCCTTTAATCTATTCATAAACAACTGCTTGGGGCGGCAGCCTGTATGAAAAGACATTTTAGGACGCACAAAAAAAGTTTAGTAATTTTTTGGCTAAATTATGGTGAAACTTATGCAGGCTTTGGATGAAAGTAACAATAGGTGCTTTAAAATTGGGCTTTTAGCGTCGGCAACAGTGCCGTCACACAGTAACCCCTCTGAGGATATGAATCTGGTACAGGCGTCAGTGGCAGTGCACCCAGATATTCTGCCTTTGGTGCCAGGCCAGCATGTGCCATCATACAGTAACCCCTCTGTGGTATTGTGGAAGAGTGCAGGGGAGGACCATGCGGTCCTATATTAAAAAGATATGCATCTGGTAAAGGCGTCAGTGCACCCAGATATTGTGCTTTTAGTGCCAGGCCAGCAAGTGCATTCATACAGTAACCCCTCTGTGGTATTGTGGAAGAGTGCAGGGTGGACCATGCGGTCAGGGCCAGTGCTAGACTATTTTGCGCCCTAGGCAAGACCAGCTACTTGCAGCCCCCCAAAAAAACGACACAACATGAAACTGCTAAATTTCTTTTTATTTAAGAATAAAGTTTGAAAAGCACCAATAGTAAAGGTAAAATAAATATAAATAAACTGTATTAAACCATTTTAAATTAACTCTATTAAACAAATTAAAATTAACTGTATTGAACAAATATAAATTAACGGAAAAAAAAAATAAGAGTTGTCACATAAGTTTCAATTTCAGACGCATCAAAATTTCACTTTGCGTGCCTTATCCTTTGCAAATTTTCATCATGCGTATATATATTGCCCAGGCCAGCGCACATCATGCGTATATATATATATTCCCCAGGCCAGCTCACATCATGCGTATATATATATTGCCCAGGCCAGCTCACATCATGCGTATATATATATTGCCCAGGCCAGCTCACATCATGCATATATATATATTGCCGAGGCCAGCTCACATCATTTGTATATATATTGCCCAGGCCAGCTCACATCATGCGTATATATATTGCCCAGGCCAGCTCACATCATGCCTATATATATATTGCCCAGGCCAGCTCATATCATGCGTATATATATATATTGCCCAGGCCAGCCCACATCATGCATATATATATATTGCCCAGGCCAGCCCACATCATGCGTATATATATATATTGCCCAGGCCATCTCACATCATGCATATATATATATTGCCCAGGCCAGCCCACATCATGCGTATATATATATATATTGCCCAGGCCAGCTCACATCGGCGTATATATATATTGCCCAGGCCAGCCCACATCATGCGTATATATATATATATATTGCCCAGGCCAGCCCACATCATGCGTATATATATTGCCCATGCCAGCTCACATCATGCATATATATATATATTGCCCAGTCCAGCTCACATCATGCGTATATATATTGCCCAGGCCCAGGCCAGCCCACATCATGCGTATATATATTGCCCAGGCCCAGGCCAGCTCAGATAATGCGTATATATATATTGCCCAGGCCAGCCCACATCATGCGGATATATATATTGCCCAGGCCAGCCCACATCATGCGTATATATATATTGACCAAGCCAGCTCACATCATGCGTATAATATATATTGACCAAGCCAGCTCACATCATGCGTATATATATTGCCCAGTCCCAGGCCAGCTCACATCATGCGTATATATATTGCCCAGGCCCAGGCCAGCCCACATCATGTGTATATATATATTGTCCAGGCCCAGGCCAGCTCACATCATGCATATATATATATTGCCCAGGCTAGCTCACATCATGCGTATATATATATTGCCCACACCAGCCCACATCATGCGCATATATATACAGAAAAGATTTAGGTAGCGCTGATAAATGAATGTAGGAAATCGCTGATACACCTGAATGGTCCTTGTTTCTCAACCATCAACATATAACAACAAAAAATAAAAGGATGGTGTAGCGATATCAATGTCCTTCACAAGGTGGAGTCAGAGTCTTGTTGTTGTTTCTCTCACACTCCTCCTCTTTTTGTGCCCCTCAGAGAAAACACAAGGAATACATCATAGTGCGACCCATATAGGAAAACATATATATACAAGTGGATAATAGCACTCACATGTGGTAGAACCCTCCTGGTTCTAAGTGTATTTGCCTTAGGGATATTGCCGGCTTCCCAATTGCCCTTTCCGAAAAGATTCACTGGATCCCAATTGAGAGACCAAAATGAAAATGGAAGTACTTCACTGAATCCGAATCAAAGTGGAGATGGAACTCCGTATCTATAACCGATAATGTGGAGTTCCCCCAAAGGAATTATAGGAGAGACTCCAAAGACAGAATTTAAAACTTTTAATACAGATAAAACAAAATAAAAAAAAGACACCAGAATGCGTTTCGCCAATACAATAATGTATCAAAGGCTTCCTCAGCTGGCTAGCTTTCAAATGACCATATTGCTGCTTATATACCTGTTTCTATTAACTGCCAACCAATCCTGGCCGTCTAATTCGGCGGGAGATTGGTATAACCAATAAGGATGTTACTTTCATTATACAAATCCCAATGTGACCACAAAAACAAAAACGCCATTTTTAGGCCGAAACTATTTGTTACCCCACAAGATCTTAATTGCGTCCGTTGTCTTAAAGGTATGGGGAGATCAAATTTTTCTTTCCCTTTGCCTAGACCCGGACAGGTAATATAAAATATAAATTAGCGCCGTAACTTTACCCCGCCACGACAGGAAAGACGTAACCTGCTCAGAAACAAAACCTCGCGCATGCGCATTAATACCCGGAAGCTCTTTAGCCAACATCTTTCAAAACGGAATGTCGCGCATGCGCATTAAAGAGAGAAAAGGGAAAAACCGATCCGTCATGTATGGGATATCTAATTGCCTATTTCTACACAAGGAAGGCGACTACTTGATTGGATCATTTAGCAATAACAAGATCACATGGTGTCGCCCTTTATATCTAAATCTTACATAAATGACCGCCTCAAAAATAAAGTAAATAAAGGGCGGATACATAGCCATGGTGGATGGCAAGGGACCGATTGTAGCCCTCACTTATACCTAATAACGTCCGGGGGTTTCCTTATACATATAAAAAAATGGAATATAACACATTCATATATGAAAAACAGTATGTCCCTCGGGATAGCTGAAATTGCATACGGTCATAAACCTTCTATTGATAAATATGAACAACAAACCATCAATAATGAAATTGATGGAATAGCCATAAAAAACACATAAAAACTATACACCATATGGTAAAAATAAATATAATACAAAAACTACAAAAAATGACATAACTCAAAATCTGCATTTAGTCCTGAAGGAATTAATGTGTTGAGAGTATATATCCACTTCATCTCTGCACGATGGATCTTTCTGTTAAAATCTCCCCCTCTCCAGTGGCGTTCTATCTTTTGTATTGCAATAAACTCCATACCATCCGGAGATTGTCCATGAGCATTCTTAAAATGGGCTGACACTGAATGAGTTTCTAGGCCTCTTGATATATTATATATGTGTTCTCTAATTCTAATTGACAGCAGTCTCGTAGTATGGCCTATATGTGTAGTCCACATGGACATGTAAATCTATATATGCCATTTTTGGTTCTGCATGTGAGAACTCCCTTAATATTATATTGTTTAGTGCTATTTACAAACTCAGACACAGTTAACTTTTTCAATTTCAAATTAATGCATGCCGGACAAAGCCCGCATCGATAAAAACCTTCTTTGAGATTTAAAAAATTATTAGTCTTAATCCCTGGATTTTTATGACTCTTTACCAGAATTATTTTAATGTTGTTCGCCCCCCTGTTTATCAATGTGGGTCTATCTCCAATAAGGTCCTTCAAAATCGGATCTCGTTTAAGTAGATGCCAATTTTTTCTGATAATATGATGTACAGTTTTAGTTTGTATGTTAAAATCAGTGATGAACATAATATCATTTTCATACGTACTTTCATTCGATTTATACTTAAGAATGTCCTTCCTATCTAGAGTACTAATCTCTTCGATAGTAGTATCTAGGGATTCTTCCTTATAACCTTTCTCAATAAATTCTAATTTTAGTTGTTTGCTTGTTGCGTAAATTATCTTTTTCAGTACAGTTCCTTCTCAACCGTTTGAACTGTCCTTTCGGGACACCCTTTAACCAATGCTTAGCATGGCAACTCGTTTGTTCAATATAACTATTGACGTCGATTCAGCTGAGGAAGCCTTTGATACATTATTGTATTGGCGAAACGCGTTCTGGTGTCTTTTTTTTATTTTGTTTTATCTGTATTAAAAGGTTTAAATTCTGCCTTTGGAGTCTCTCCTATAATTCCTTTGGGGGAACTCCACATTATCGGTTATAGATACGGAATTCCATCTCCACTTTGATTCGGATTCAGTGAAGTACTTCCATTTTCATTTTGGTCTCTCGATTGGGATCCAGTGAATCTTTTCAGAAAGGGCAATTGGGAAGCCGGCAATATCCCTAAGGCAAATACACCTAGAACCAGGAGGGTTCTACTACATGTGAGTGCTATTATCCACTTGTATATATATGTTTTCATATATGGGTCGCACTATGATGTATTCCTTGTGTTTTCTCTGAGGGCACAAAAAGAGGAGAAGTCTGAGAGAAACAACAACAGGACTCTGACTCCACCTTGTGAAGGACATTGATATCGCTACACCATCCTTTTATTTTTTGTTATGTGTGTATATATATTGCCCAGGCCAGCCCACATCATGTGTATATATATGGAGGAAAAGTGTGGGGTACCCCTTTGTCAGGCGCTACTCGCTGGTTATGTCTGTTAAAGTAGCGATGCAATCGCTCTTTGGAAATTTGGTATAGCGACACTCTTCAGGGAATGTCGACAATATAGTATGGTATAGCAATGGGATATTGATAAATTATGTAACAGCTTAGTGTGACATATAAAAATGAGTGCAGAAAATATATATTCCTATTGGGAATATGCGCCCCCTGGTGTTGGGGGTGATGTATGACAGTCTTTAAAAAAACACAGTCTTATATATGGCAGTCTTTAAAAAAACACAGTCTTATATATTGCACAAAAAAGGGAATAAAAAAGAAAAATAAATTTTCTCTTTGTAATCAAGTAAGTCCTTCTGATCTTGACTGCTTTCGCTTTTCTCGTCCCTTCAATATTCCTCCGAGAAAGAGAGAAGGGATTAAGGATGCGTCCGCGTCTGTCAGATATAGCAGAGAGTAAGGATTGATACACTTACGCTAGTGCGGTGACGGATGCTGCTCTGTCTGTTGCGCTCTGCCAGGAATTCCTCTTCGCATCTGCTCCTTAGTGCCTTGTCTTTTGAATTTCCTCGTCCAGGATACTGCAGAAAGCTTCCCTTTGTGCGGTGCTTCTGGTTTGCTGGCGATGTTTAAAAGATGGCAACTGGATGCAGCGGGAGGTTGGCTTGTGCAAATATTTATTGAGACAGCCACATCAAAAAATAATAAAAAATATAAAATAAATGAATAAAATATTAAAAGTATCAGAAAATAAAAGACCATAAAACCATTGGAGGTTAAAAGTCTTTAAAATGTGGGCATAGGGGTCTCCAAGATGCGTTTCGCCGGCTCCCTGGGCAGCTTCATCAATTGGATGAATTTCCATTGGATACCATTTCCTTCCATGTGTATATATATATTGCCCAGCCCAGCTCACATCATGCGTATATATATATTGCCCAGGCTAGCTCACATCATGCGTATATATATATTGCCCAGGCCAGCCCACATCATGCTCACAGACAGTCACAGATGCGCCATCATGCGTATATATATTGCCAGGGCAGGGCCTGAGTGCCAGCTCACACAGATGCATCATGCTGTTGTTGCATACATATTTTTATATATAATAAAAAGCCAATTTGAAATTGCGCCCCCCCATACCTGCTGCTCGAATGTAACTTGTCGTCGACTTGAAGATGATGTCACTCAGACAGTCGACCCAGTCAGTGACAGCCAGGCAGGCGCAGCAGGACTCCAGGAGCCGAGGAGACAGAGCAGCGTCCTTTGTCTGTCTCACTCCTCCGATGCAACTCCGCCTCGATTAGTCTCCGCCTCCTCCTGCGGCACCTCCTCCTGCTTCCGCCAGCCCCAACACGTGCAGGCAGCGTCAGCCACTGACGTGATGCGTGCAGAGGAGGAGCCTGGGTGCATGATGCATCACGACTCACGCGTGTCAGTCGCACTCGCCCGGCCCGCGGCCTGCGAGTAGATTGTGGCGCCCCCCCGGCCGTGTCCGCGGTGGACGGCGGGACACACACACACAATATTTTTTTCGGGCCCGGTGCTGCGCCCTAGGCGGGCTGCGCTCTAGGGGGCCGCCTAGCTCGCCTAGCGGCAACACCGGCCCTGCATTCGGTCCTATATTAAAAAGATATGAATCTGGTAAAGGCGTCAGTGCACCCAGATATTGTGCTTTTGGTGCCAGGCCAGCAAGTGCATTCATACAGTAACCCCTCTGTAGTATTGTGGAACAGTGCAGAGGTGGACCATGCGGTCCTATATTAAAAAGATATGAATCTGGTAAAGGAGTAAGTGCAGCCAAATATTGTGCCTTTCATGGCAGCAAGTGCCTTCACACCGTAACCCTTTTGTGGTATTGTGGAAGAGTGCAGGGTTGGACCCTGCTGTTCAAAAAATTTAAATGATATAAACGTGGCACAGGCATCAGTGCAGCCAAATATTGTGCCTTTCATGGGGATGCTGATGGGGTTGTGTATAGAGATGCTGTGAGGCTGTGTATAGAGATGCTGATGGGGCTGTGTATAGACATGCTGATGGGGTTGTGTATAGAGATGCTGTGAGGTTGTATATAGAGATGCTGTGAGGTTGTCTATAGAGATGCTGTGAGGCTGTGTATATGGAATCAGATTATTAGGGATTTCATGCCGCAGCGGAGAAATAATAAGCAGACAGAGATTCTTCAGGAAGTCAGGATTTATTCACCGGGACTCAGTGGCATCATGGCAGGACGACAAGCACGGAGTCCCGATGCACATTTGCATATACATTTTATAGACCCGATGAAGAGTGAAATTTTCACGTTGGTGGTATAGATTTACAGATAACAAAAGACCAGAATCTCATTAGCGGTCGTTCCCACGAATCTATTCAGGAATCGTGGTATCGTCTCATGCCCTGGGGGGTCTTGCTTGCTGGACAACTGGACAAACTTATTTTGCACTCAGCACGTGAGCTTTGCACATGGCTCAGATTAACCCTTTGTGAACTTTATTAAGTTGTATCAGTTAAGGTCACATAATCTTTTAATACAAACTATCTTTCACCAGCCCATTCCTCCTTCCTATAGAGATGCTGATGGGGCTGTGTATAGAGATGCCTTGCGGCGCCGAAGTGCGGCCTAGCTCCGGTGGGGGCCACCATCTTGGATGGTGGCTCCACCCCCGGGTCCCCCCTCACTGCCTGACGTCCTCACGCATAGCGTGATGACGTCAGATAGCCGGGGAACCCCTAGCTGCCCGGAATCCCCTGGTGAAGATAGGGGGTTTATTTGAACCCCGATATCTCCAGGCAGCTAGGGGGTCATGGAGGGTGTCAATCGAAAGACTGAGCATGACCTTTCGAATGATACCCAACATGACCAGGTATAAAGTAAAAAAAAGAAAAAAGAAAATAAAAACATGTATTTTTTTGTGTGTTATTTTTATTAATGCAGCAATATTGTTCACATTTCAATTATAATGTGAACGATGATGCACTAATGATTTTTTTCTATTGGGTGCGTTTGCTATAAATCACGTAATTCCCCCCACAAAATGTAACAAGTCCCCATTTCTAATTTCTGTACAAGCGCACTCCCTAGAAAACATAACCGCAAACGCTCATGTGCTAAAATGTGAAAAAAAAACACTTTACACACTGCAGATGATTAAAAATTCAATTTTCATTGTATTTTTTGTCATAATATACAGGCAGGACATGACGTATACTTATAAAAATGATAGATTATGAATCTGCGGAGTCTGACGGAAAGAACGATATCTAATATGCCTGGGTCATTTAATAAAATGTGGCTTCAAATCGCGTTTAAACATGATGAGTGAAAGCGGTAAAAATGAGCTGAGCACACAGCAGTGAAATGCAGGGTTAGTTAAGGGGGTTAAACAGCACATCAGAGGAAGATTTAGTAGAGAAATGAACACTTCTCAGAAGCACAGGTGTTGTTTGATACATCAGGAGACACACCACACCCTCATTCTACATACAATGTATCACATTCATTAGACCAGACTAAAAGCACCTGTTGTTTACAACGTTTGAGAACACAGGTCATTTAGAGGTGAGAATCTTTGCACTTAGACATTAGTTTTTAATTCAATATCTAATAAACCGTTGCTTATAATATTCTGCAGAGTCTCTTTATTTCTAGATTTTTTAGTATTTCTTAAGCATTTTTTATACTTTTTTCAATTTTATTTTTTCGAACTCGAACCGAACACGCCAAAATTTTCGAAGTTTGTGAATTTGCGAACGGACAAAGTTCGAATCGAACTCCGAACTGATCGAACCGAGCCGCTCATCCCTAATGACAAACATAGTGTTTCATTTCATTTTAAAGATCAGCATGGATGTAATCCAAAGGGTATGGAATTTTTAGGTATCGAAAAAGTCAGACGGGATTGGAGGGGAGTGAATATGAGCGAGAAACTCATTAAGAACGAGATGCGTTGGATATACCATCTTGACACTCTAACCCCCAATGGTTTGAATGCAGACTTTGAGGTCTGTCATTTTTTATTCTAATTAACTTTTTATTTTTTATTAATCTTTTAGTGAATAATCATAATGAGTCTTGATGATGCACATCAAGAGTGAATCTATTAACAACTAGAGGCCTAAGCCTGACATTGTGTTTAAGGCAATTATACTATTCATCATGTCTATAGTTCGGTGTTTAACCGTTTTTTCTGTTACAGATGAATGATGTCCCGACATGGTAATGATTACACTTATCGGTGTTATGTCATAAGATAGTGTTGGTTGATGTGCCTAATAATAGGCTCTGTACAAGATTCTGCTGTATGTATATTCCAACGGTTGTTAAACGTAGCCCGACGCATGCGCAAAGCGAACACGACAGAAGAAACCCGATTGCCCCACGAACAGACCGGAAGAGGAAATACATCATCAGTAATCGTCTGGAAACAAGTTGGAATGCATATTGATGGATGACACGCACGCAGACGTTACGATTCCGATTGGTTTACAGCTATGATAAATAAGGACATACTTGATATTGTGGGTTATCCGACTGATGAAGCTTACAGAGGAGCAAGTGAAATGCGTTTCGGTTTAGCCCACAATTGTTTTATTATATTTTTTTCTGTTTTATATACAATAAATCCCCTTTTTTACAAGCCTTTGACCGTCTGTTGCGTATATCCAACGGGTATCTACTGCCTTGGCAATCCTTCAATTCCGGTCCAACAGGGGATTCGTGGAAGAGGTGGGACCCTCCTTAAAGTGGTCCAAAGCCAGAATACTGAGCCACTCATTCGGAGGTTCATGAGTATGTGAGTAGACTGCTACACCCAATATCCTGCCACCTGCCTCAAACTGGTTATTGTGCCATGTGTTGTTTTTGCTTTATCTATTCAAGTGGCCACCAGGAATTTTGAATACATCTAGCAATATTCCAATTGATGGGAGGCTTAATTGCGAATATCAAGAGCCTATAAGCTCCCTACTTGTGAGTGGCCCTTCTATACTGTGTACATATTGATCGATCTATAAATGTGTGTAACAATATTGCGCAATTAGATTTGTCTGTCTGCTTTTTAGTGACTGCATATATATATTGACCATCAAAGAAAATTGTGATATCATCTGGGAACGGATATTAGCTGTACCTATTCTTTGTGCTCCCTTACAAATTGAGTTTGTATTTTTTTATATCTTTTTTGGGTGAGGGACACACCTGTGGTGAGCTGCATGTTTATATAAATCACAATATCAAATTGTTGTGAGATTAATTAATTTATAGCGCCAAACACTCTTAACACCGCAAGGTGTTAATACCAATACTTGATACAGGACAGATCAATAATACAGATTCCAGGGCTATGCATGAACCAGACTGAGACACAAGGGATCCCTATTCTGGGAATGATTTCTATCAAAGAAACCCTCAAAGAATAACAGAGCAAGGGGGCAAGAAGGGCAAGGGTTAACAAGACAGACAGAAATCCTATACTGAAGAGGTCCTTGAATGTTGGCCTCTGAGTATGCAAAACTTAGACAAACAAGATACATTAAACATGAAACATAGGAATTTTCATAACAAGCAGAGGTTGGCAACTAAACTGGCATACAATGATACAGGGAACAGGCAATAGAGAGATCGAGAGAACACGTTAAGGTCATACACGGAATGGTACTCAGCCAGGCCAGGTCAGTAACAAGATATCAGAATACAGAGTACTGGGAACTAGAAAGAGAATGTCCAGAAATGAAAGCCAAGAGTCAAAACCAGAATGTATGAGACTCAAATCTTTTCAGCAACGTGTGAATCAGGAACAGGACACATGAACCAGAACCACCATGGAACTCTACAAACGGTCAATGAAGCTCTGTGCTGCTGGGATATATATAGGGAGTGGGTCTGTGTGATTAGGCCATGTGAACTCAGACAAGAAGATCACAGCAGAACCCCAGAGGAGCCCCAGACAGCACAGCCAAACAACAAACAGGAAAATGGACATGAAGACCCCTCACCACCAGGGGGCGCAGCCAGAACCAGGGAAAATGTGACACAACCACCCCCCCCCCTTAAGGGTGACCTAAGAGCACCCAACACAACAAACACGGCCAGGGAAATCAAGAAATGGAACATGACTAGTCACCAGAATCCATTCGGGTCCCACTCCTCAGAATCGTCCTCGAAACATCTGTCTATTAGGGTTCTTCTTGATCATTGCCCAGTGTGCCTCCCGGAATAACAACCCCCAAGGTGACCGTACTTATCCCTTGGGGACAGGACACTGGTGTATTTTGGCCTAGGCCAACAAGGCCCAGGCCTAGGGCGGCACTTTCCAGGGGGCGGCGGCCCGCTGGGTGGCCCCACCCCTAAAAAAAAAAAAAATTTTTTTTTTTTTTTTTTTTACTTTTGCAAACTATTTTACCAGGAAGGAAACATTGAGATGTCACAAATTTTCAAGTATGTCCTGGGTAGGCAAGGCCTAGGCTTTCACTTTCCAGGGGGCAAAAAAAACCTCACCACTAATTGGGTTACTCACAGAGCACCGAAATGACGCCAACATTTTGGTGTTCTGTAGTTCCCTGCACTTCGGGGAATAAAATTTCCCAACCCTGCAGTGAATTCACCATTCACCGCAGGGTCCCCAAAGTGCATGGAGTCGGCCGCTGTATGCTGCCACCGCAAACCTATGGCCTGCTGTTTTCAAAAGAACTACTGAATGAAAATGTCTGGAATTTACATATAAGATCCTATGATTGATAATAAAAAGTTCTGTTACAGAAAAAGGAGAACCGCTATTAAAAAAAAAGGGGGGGGAATTTAGCCCAAAAAATTCTGAAAAATCACTAAAAGGTACAAAAAAAAATAATCAATAAATAAAGACTTTTTACTGCAGATTAAAATAATAAATGGTTTATTAAATATTGCATAAAAAACGGGAATATTTTTAACATTGAAACCTATGGGGTTCACCTGAATAAACCTGCTGATTGAAACCACTGAACATCAGGGCATTTCACTGACATTTCTCTGCTGTTTGGTGTTCTCTGAATAGATTAACCATTACTTCTCTATGGGGATTTGCACTGCCTTCAAACAGCACCGTACTTGCTGGCAGTTCGCCAAACTTGTGTGTGAGCATATCACCAGAGCAGTGGCAGAGGACGGGCCGCCCCAGGTACCAGTGATTATTGGGGTGTCATTAGGGGGTACTAGGAGGTGCCACTGTCACTGTGTGTCAGCTTTGAGCTGTGTTCTCAAACAACGAGCAGCGGAGCATGGCGTTTGCATACGGAATAAAATCGAATAGAATAAAAATCCCCCTCTCCTCCCTCCATAGCTCCTCCCCTGCCCCGCAGCAGCTCTAGGAGAGGGGAGGGGGATGTGATTTGTGTCCAGAGAGAGAAGATGACAGTAAACGGCAGGTAAAGGGGGGGGGGTTTCAGCAGAATATGAAGCCCTGTCTGCTTACTGCTGTTTAAAGTGGGCCTTTCATTAACCAGCACTGCTGTGATAGAAATTTGTCATTGAGCTGCCTGGCTCCTGGTGAGGCTGCTTGTGTGCAGGTCACACTCGGTCCGGCCAGTCAGGTGGTACTGAGTCTCAGTACCACCTGACTGGCTGAACCACGTGACACGCATGCACGCAGCTGCCCGCCCTTTCGTTAACATGGACTGTCACTCTATTCTGGACTGAACACCCACTGGATAGGGGATCAAAGCCAAGGTGCACCCTCTGGCAGTGGCACCCCACTGCTGACAAGATGGCTCCACGCACAGGCACAGCCGTGATCCGAACGTGGCCTGGAGGGACCTCCTGCTGAGTCTGTACACAGTCCCTGCTGACTCTGCACACAGCCCTACCACGGACAGAGGCCGGTAAATGTAGAATAAATAATTTCTGTGTGCTCATACACACTCGGTTTGCTGGGAGTTTTATTGCAGTGGATTCTGATGCACTCATACACACCACACATTGCATTGCTGGGAGTTTTATTGCAGTGGATTCTGATGCACTCATACACACCGCACATTGCATTGCTGGGAGTTTTATTGCTGTGGATTCTGATGCACTCATACACACCGCACATTGCATTGCTGGGAGTTTTATTGCTGTGGATTCTGATGCACTCATACACACCGCACATTGCATTGCTGGGAGTTTTATTGCTGTGAATTCTGATGCACTCATACACACCGCACATTGCATTGCTGGGAGTTTTATTGCTGTGGATTCTGTGATACACACTGCATATTACTGTGAGTTTTATTGCCCTGGAGCTCTGGGATACGCTCATACACAGTGCCCATTTCTGTGGGTTTTATTGCTATGCAGCTCTGTGATACGTTCATATGCAGTGCACGTTTCTGTGGATTTTATTGTTCCACCAATTAGAGCGGCTGTGATCCCGTTTACTTGACATGCGTGGCTGTTCTTTGTAAAAATACTTGAATTTAAACATTTCATAATTTTCTTTATCTCAATAGATACATTTGAAATGGTATACAAAATATACAGGTAGGCACTTGGTATCCACTTTTAATATAAAGAGAGGAAAAGGCGGAGCTCTAAGAGGAAAGGGTGGAGCTTAAAGAGGAAGGGTGGGGATTAACCAGGAAGAGGTGTGCCCTTGACAGGAAGGGGTGCGTCAAATTTAAATTGGGGGTGCACGAGTTTAGTCAGGCCTAGGGCAGCACAAAACCTAAATACACCACTGGGACAGGATGAGATTGCAGACTCTTGGCATTAATCAGACTGGACGTTGCCCACCATAGTGCAAGGCATCCTTGGACCCAGAACAGCGCTTGGCATCCTTGGACCCATAACAGAGCGTGGCATCCTCGGACCCATAAAGGAGAGTGGCATCATTGGAACCAGAACGGCTAGGGTCGGTCACTTTTTTTTGTCTTCTCCTAGGCCGAGGCTTGGACAAGGTGACCACCCCACATGACATAGCAATGGTGGGAATAGACTTGGCTATGTGTGTATTAGGGATGAACCGAGTTCGGTTCGGATCTGAACCCGAACTTTCCAAATGTTCGAATCCGAAGCCGAACTCAATACAAGTCAATGGGGCTGAAAATTCGGTTTTTAGCGTGCCCTCCAAGAGGGCATATATGCTAGATATTTGCCATAAAAGGTGTATGGGGGTCTGGGTAGTGCCCTGGGGGACAGGAAACAAGGACAAAAAGTTAAAAAAAAACGTTTTTTAAGGGACAGTGAGTTTTCCATGAAATAAGGGTTAAAAATAAAATCGAAACATTCCTTCAAATATCGTGCCTAGGAGGTCCCCATAACCTGCCCGTGAAGTGGCGGATTTGTAGGATGTATAGAAACACTTAAAAACTAAAAAATTATGTTTCAAATGACGGTAAATGCTTTTCCTTTACTTTCCTTTAATCTATCCATAAACAACTGCTTGGGACGGCAGTCTGTATGAAAAGAGGAGACGTTTTAGGAGTCGGACACGCAGAACAGGTTTAGTGATTTTTTTGGCTAAATTATTGTGAAACTTATTCAGGCTTTGGATGAAAGTAACAATAGGTGCTTTAAGGCTGGGGTCAGACTAGTGCACTTTTAACGTGTGTTTAGGCGCACTTAATCACGGCCGCACTAGCAGCAAATGACACGCAATGACGGCCAATATACGAAGTACGGCCGCACGAAAGTCCGGCCGCGCAACGCAAGTGGAAAATGAACGCAATTTTTCGAGAACGCTGAACCGCTAGTACTGACGTACAGAGTGCGCTGCGTCCGCATAGCGGCGTGTGTACGTGATTAGGAGACGTCCTGGTTTGGATCCGTAAAAAAATCACACACAAAAATGCGCATCGTAAGACTGTTTAAGCACTTTCTGTGAAAAAACACCTCAATGCGTTCGGACGCACCTTTTGATGTTCGCTGCGAAAAATGCGTTTGTTTGACCCTAGCCTAAAATTGGGCCTTTAGCGTCGGCAACAGTGCCGTCACACAGTCTCACCCCTCTGAGGATATGAATCTGATACAGGCGTCAGTGGCAGTGCAGCCAAATATTGTACCTTTGGTGCCAGGCCAGCAAGTGCCATCATACAGTAACCCCTCTGTGGTACTGTGGAAGAGTGCAGGGGTGGACCATGCGGTCAGGGCCGGTGCTAGACTATTTTGCGCCCTAGGCAAGACCAGCTACTTGCACCCCCCCCCAAAAAAAATAAAACGACACAACATGAAACTGCTAAATTTCTTTTTACATAAGAATAAAGTTTGAAAAGCACCAATAGTAAAGGTAAAATAAATATAAATAAACTGTATTAAACCATTTTAAATTAACTGTATTGAACAAACTTAAATTAACGAAAAAAATAAATAAAAGTTGTCACGTAAGTTTCAATTTCAGACACATCAAAATTTCACTTTGTGTGCCTTATCCTTTGCAAATTTTCATCATGCGTTTATATATTTATTGCCCAGGCCAGCTCACATCATGCATATATATATTGCCCAGGCCAATCCCCTGGTGGAGATAGGGGGTTCATTTGAACCCCGATATCTCCAGGCATCTAGTGGGTCATGGAGGGTGTCAATCGAAAGGCCTGAGCATGGCCTTTCGAATGATACCCAACATGACCAGGTATAAAGTAAAAAAAAGAAAATAAAAACATGTATTGTTTTTTGTGTGATATTTTTATTAATGCAGCAATATTGTTCACATTGCAATTATAATGTGAACGATGATGCACTAATGATTTTTTTCTATGGGGTGAGTTTGCTATAAATCACGTAATTCCCCCGACAAAATGTAACAAGTCCCCATTTCTAATTTTTGTACAAGCGCACCCCATAGAAAACATAACCGCAAACGCTAATGTGCTAAAATGTGAAAAAAAAAACTTTACACACTGCAGATGATTAAAAATTCAATTTTTATTGCATTTTTTTCATAATATACAGCCAGGACAGGACGTATACATATAAAAATTATATATTATGAATCTGCGGAGTCTGCCGGAAAGGACGATATCTAACATGTCGGTCATTTAACAAAATGTGGCTTCAAAATCGCGTTTAAACATGATGAGCGAAAGCGGTAAAATGAGCTGAGCACACAGCGGTGAAATACAGCATATTAGTTGTTTTAGGAGGGAAATTAACACTTCTCAAATCTCAATCAGAAGCAGACACCACCCCACCCCCTCAGTATAGTCTACAATGTATCAAATTGATTAGACCAGACTAAAAACACCTGTTATGACGTTTGAAAAACACAGGTCATTCAGAGTTGAGAATCTTTGCACGTACAAATTAGTTTTTAATTTAATATCTAATAAACCATTGCTTATAATATTATGCAGTAAAGAGTCTCTTTATTTCTAGATTTTTTAGTATTTTTTTAAGCATTTTCTATACTTTTTCCAAAATTTCTTTTTTTGCACACCCACACACCCAAAAAGTTTGAAGTTCGCAAACTTTCAAACAACCAAAGTTCGGTTCGAACTCCGAACCGTCCGAACCGAACAGCTCATCCCTAGTGTGTATTACCACAAGCTACAGACTCCTTACACATCTGGATTTAGCATCAATGGACCCACTGTGAGACATGGACACAGTGGTCTCATAACTTGACCGCAGCTTCCTTGAAGCGCGACCGCAGCTTCCTTGAAGCTCGACGTGACCGCCTCTTCCTCGAAACGCGACGTGGTCTCAGCTTCCTCGAAGCTCGACGTGGACGCAGCTTCCTCGAAGCTCGGCGTGGGCGCAGCTGTCTCATCACAGAATATGGGCTTTAACGGCAGCTCGCCAGCATCTGGCATGACTGGCAGCTCGCCAGTATCTGGCATGACTGGCAGCTTGCCACCAGAAACAGACATGAAGGGCTCATTGCCCAAACTAGACATGAGTGTCACTGCTAGGTGCAGTGGTGTATTTTGGCCTAGGCCAACAAGGCCTAGGCCTAGGGCGGCACTTTCCCAGGGGGGGGGCAGCCCGCACTGGTGGCCCCACCCCTAAAAAAACAAAACTTTACTTTTGCAAAGTATTTTGCCAGGAAGGATACATTGAGATTTCACAAATTTTCAAGTATGTCCTGGGTCGGCAAGGCCTAGGCTTTCACTTTCCAGGGGGCAGCAAAAAACCTCACCACTAAATGGGTTACTCACAGAGCACCGAAATGATGCCAACATTTTGGTGTTCTGTAGTTCCCTGCACTTCGGGGAATAAAATTTCCCCACCCTGCAATGAATTCACCATTCACCGCAGGGTCCCCAAAGTGCATGGAGTCGGCCGCTGAATGCTGCCACCGCAAACCCGTGGTTTGCTGTTTTCAAAAGAACTACTGAACGAAACCATCTGGAATTTACATATAAGATCCTATGAGTGATAATAAAAAGTTCTGTTACACAAAAAAGAAAAACCGCTATTAAAAAAAAAGGGGGGGGAATTTTGCTGAAAAATTACTAAAAGGTACTAAAAAAATCAATAAAGACTTTTTACTGCAGATTAAAATAATAAATGGTTTATTAGATATTGCATAAAAACGGGAATATTTTTAACATTGAAACCTATGGGGTTCGCCTGAATAAACCTACTGATTGAAACCACCGAACATCTGGGCATTTCACTGCCATTTCTCTGCTGTTTGGTGTTCTCTGACTAGATTAACCATTACTTCTCTATGGGGATTTGCAATGCCTTCAAACAGCACCGTACTTGCTGGCAGTTCGCCAAACTTGTGTGTGAGCATATCACAGAGCAGTGGTGTTCTTAGGGGAGTGGCGGAGGGCAGGCCTCCCCTGGTACCAGTGATTATTTGGGTGTCATTAGGGGGTACTAGGAGGTGTCACTGTCACTGTGTGTCAGCTTTGAGCAGCGGAGCAGGGCGTTTGCATACGGAATAAAATCGAATAGAATAAAAATCCCCCTCTCCTCCCTCCATAGCTCCTCCCCTGCCCCACAGCAGCTCTAGGAGAGGGGAGGGGGATGTGATTTGTGTGCAGAGAGAGAAGATGACAGTAAATGGCAGGTAAAGGGCGGGTATCAGCAGAATATGAAGCCCTGTCTGCTTACTGCTGTTTAAAGTGGACCTTTCCTTAACCAGCACTGCAGTGATAGAAATTTGTCATTGAGCTGCCTGGCTCCTGGTGAGGCTGCGTGCGTGCAGGTCATGCGGTCCGGCCAGTCAGGTGGTACTGAGTCTCAGTACCACCTGACTGGCTGAACCACGTGACACGCATGCAGCTGCCCGCCCTTTCGTTAACATGGACTCTCACTCTATTCTGGACTGAACACCCACGGGGAAGGGAATCAAAGCCACGGTGCACCCTCTGGCAGTGGCACCCCACTGCTGACAAGATGGCTCCACGCACAGGCACAGCCGCGATCCTAACGTGGCCTGGAGGGACCTCCTGCTGAGTCCGTACACAGTCCCTGCTGACTCTGCACACAGCACTACCGCGGACGGAGGCCGGTAAATATAGAATAAATGATTGCTGTGTGCTCATATTCACTCGGTTTGCTGGGAGTCTTATTGCAGTGGATTCTGATGCACTCATACACACCACACATTGCATTGCTGGGAGTTTTATTGCTGTGGATTCTGATTAGGGATGAGCCGAACACTCCCCGAGTTCGGTTCGAAGCCGAACCCGAACTTTCAAAATGTTCGGATCCGAACCCGAACTCAATACAAGTCAATGGGGCTGAAAATTCGGTTTTTAGAGTGCCCTCCAAGAGGGCATATATGCTAGATATTTGCCATAAAAAGTGTATGGGGGCCCGGGTAGTGTCCTGGGGGACAGGAAACAAGGACAAAAAGTTAAAAAAACACGTTTTTAAAGGGACAGTGAGTTTTCCATGAAATAAGGGTTAAAAATAAAAACGAGGATATATAGGATATAGGACGAGGATCTATACTAGGATGTATAGAAATATGTAAAAACCAAAAAATGACATTTCAAATGACGGTAAATGCTTTTCCTTTAATCTATCCATAAACAACTGTTTGGGGCGGCAGTCTGTATGAAAAGAGGAGACATTTTCGGACACGCAGAAAAAGTTTACTGATTTTTTGGCGGTGAAAAGCAGGAGAATGACTGGAGAATGGAAAATTCTAGACCAGATAGCCGATTTGGAAAGTGAGAAAAATGGGAGAATTTTTCTGGTTTGGCTATTTTGACCTAGAATTTTCTCTTCAGTCATTCTCCTGAGTTTCACCTTTCTCTGAATAACCCTGTCAGGGTTATTCAGAGAGCGGTGAAGAGCAGGAGAATGACTGGAGAAGTGAAAATTCTAGGTCAAAATAGCCAAACCAGAAAAATTCTCCCATTTAGGCTAGGGTCAGACTAGCGAAATTTTAACGTGTGTTTAGGCGCACTTAATCACGGCCGCACTAGCAGCAAATGACGGGCAATGATGGCCAATATACGAAGTACGGTTGCACGAAAGTCCAGCTGCGCAACGCAAATGGAAAATAAACGCATTTTTTCGAGAACGCTGAACCGCTAGTACGGACGTACAGAGTGCGCTGCGTCCACTAGTAGCGTGTGTGCGTGATTTGGAGACGTCAGACCCTGCTCATGTCCGGTCAACATAACGTCCAGACACCCAAAGTTTCCTGGCTTGGATCCGTAAAAAATCACGCACAAAAATGCGCATCGTATTACCGTTTACGCGCATTCCGTGAAAAAATACGGCAATGCGTTCGCACGCACTTTCGGTCGCTGTGAAAAATGCGTTAGTCTGACCCTAGCCTTATCTCACTTTCCAAATCGGCTATTTGGTCCAAATTGTTCTCTTTTCCTGCCATTCTCCTGGTTTTCACCTTTCTCTGAACAACCCTGAGAGAGAGGTGAAAGCCAGGAGAAGAGAACAATCTAGACCAAATAGCCAATTTGGAAAGTGAGTTAAATGGGAGAATTTTTCTGGTTTGGCTATTTTGACCTAGAATTTTCACTTCTCCAGTTATTCTCCTGCTCTACACCGCTCTCTGAATAACCCTGTGAATGTTTAATCCCGAGGTGAAAAATAACATTGCTTTAGATGTTATTTTGAATTTTTTTCAAACACCAGTTAACCACTTGGCTGCTATGGACGTGCTCAGCGCGTCCAGTCAAGTGGTTCAACTGTGCTATGGACGCGCTGAGTGTCCTTTAGACCTCTCTCCCTCCCGATCGCCGGGGGGCAGAGGGTTAATCCAGGCATCGTTTGGAAGGGCACAGCCTGCCCTTCCAAACGGTGGCTGTGATTAACCCCTGGGGAGGCGGATCACGAATCGGCGCTGAAAAGCGCCGGATCGTGATCCTCTCCTGGTGCTGGCTGACATCTTGGATGTCGGCCAAGCCTCCAGGAACTCCCCCTGAGGACTGGCGTCATCGTGCATAGCATGATGACGCCAGTCCTGGAGTTAACCCCTAGCTGCCACCAATGGTGGAGTTAGGGGGTTCCAATGAACCCCCTATCTCCCAGTCCATGCCAGCTAGGGGTTAATGTTTGATATCATTGGATCGGCCAGAGCATGGCCTTTCCAAGGATACCAAACATGAGCATGAAAAATGTTTTAAAAAAAATAAAAAATAAAAATATTTTAAAAAAGTCTAAAAAAAATAAACAAGTTTTTTTGTTTGTTTTTGTTTTGTTAATGCAGCAATATTGTTCCCATTTCAATTATAATCTGAACAATAATGCTGCACTAACGATTTTTGTATGCGGTGCGTTTGTTAAAAAAAGTGAAATTTTCCTCCCAAAAAAATGTATCGAGACCCCATTTCTAATTTTTTAACAAGTGCACCCCATACAAAATATAACCGCAATTGATCGCATGTTAAAATGTGAAAAAAAACACTTTACACATAATGAATTATTGAAAATTCTAATTTTATTGCATTTTTTTGTTATAATATACAGACATGACATAACGTATACATATAATAATGACATATTATGAATCTGCCAAGTCTGCCGGAAAGAACGATATATAATATGTCTGTGTCATATATCAAAATATGGCTACAAAACGCGGTTAAACATAATGAGTGAAAGTGGTAGAAATGACCTCAGCACAGAGGTGTGAAAAGCCTCAGCAGTGAAAGGGTTAAATGCAGCATATTAGGATGTTTTAGGAGGGAAATTAATTCTCAAATCTCAATCAGAAGCAGACACCACCCCACCCCTCAGTATAGTGTACAATGTATCAAATTGATTACCAGACTAAAAACACCTGGTGTTATGCCAGTTTGTGAACAGAGGTCATTTAGAGTTGATAATCTTTCCACGTACACATTAGTTTTTAATTCAATATATAATAAACCGTTGCTTATAATATTCTGCAGTAAAGAGTCTCTTTATTTCTAGATTTTTTAGTATTTTTTTAAGCATTTTCTATACTTTTTTCAAAATTTCTTTTTTTTTTCGAACTCGAACCGAACACACCCAAAAAGTTCGAAGTTCGCGAGCTTTCGAGCTGCCAAAGTTTGGGTCGAACTCCGAACCGTCCGAACCCGAACAGCTCATCCCTAATTCTGATATGCTGACACACACACCGCACATTGCATTGCTGGGAGTTTTATTGCTCTGGATTCTGATACACTCATACACACACTGCACATTGCATTGCTGGGAGTTTTATTGCTGTGGATTCTGTGATACACACTGCATATTACTGTGAGTTTTATTGCCCTGGAGCTCTGGGATACGCTCATACACACTGCACATTACTGTGAGTTTTATTGCTGTGCAGTTCTGATATGCTCATACACAGTGCCCATTTCTGTGGGTTTTATTGCTGTGCAGCTCTGTGATACACTCATATGCAGCACACGTTTCTGTGGATTTTATTGTTCAACCAATTAGAGCGGCTGTGATCCAGTATACTTGACATGCGTGGCTGTTCTTTGTAAAAATGCTTGAATTTAAACATTTCATAATTTTATTTATCTCAATAGATACATTTGAAATGGTATACAAAATATACAAGTAGGCACTTGGTATCCACGTTTAATATAAAGAGAGGAAAAGGCAGAGCTCTAAGAGGAAAAGGTGGAGCTTAAAGAGGAAGGGTGGGGATTAACCAGGAAGAGGTGTGCCCTTGACAGGAAGGGGTGCTTCAAATTTAAATTAGGGGGTGCATGAGTTTAGTCAAGCCTAGGGCAGCACAAAACCTAAATACACCACTGGCTAGATGGAGACGTAACCCACTGGGAAACCCTTGGCACATCGCCAGACTGGGGAACCCTTGACACATCACCAGACTCTAAGCACCCCGGCCTATAGCCAGACTCTGGGCTCTCCGGCTTATAGCCAGCTACAGGACACACTTAGCAGAACGAGACATGATAGATACTTTGTCAGAATGAGAAATAACTGGTCTCCCGCCAGGAACGGACATAGATGGCGCTTCGCCTGATTCAGACAGGACTGGCTGCTCTTTGGCAGCGACAGACATATCTGGCATGCTGCCAGAAATAGAAGCTCCACTGTGGCACACGGGCAGAGCAGCCGCGCTGCCTGACACACGGGCAGAGCAGCCGCGCTGCCTGGCACACTGGCAGAGCAGCCGTGCTGCCAGGCACACGGGCAGAGCAGCCGTGCTGCCAGGCACATGGGAAGAGCAGCCTCGTTGCCAGACATGTGCAGAGCAGTTATAACTCGGGGTTGCACATCAGTGGTTCCATTGTGGGACATGGGCACAATGGACTCGCTACCATTCTCAGAACAGACAGTGTCACAGTTACACTGTGTACCTGTGGCAACAGCGCCACCCTGGACACTTGTAGCAACAACTTTGGCTTCACTGAGACACTTGGAATTTGCAACCCCCCTGTATAACATAGAAACAGAGGGCCCAGCATTAAATTCAGCACTTCGGCTGCAAGATGTGGATACAGGAGTGTAACTACCAGGGGTGCAGAGGGTGCGACTGCACCCGGGCCCTTGAGTCTGGGGGGCTCACACTCGCCTGCCTAGGGGCTTGCCTATAATATATAATTGTTTTTTTAATTTATTTTATACTTATTTGTGAGCTATATTTTGGAACTCTGTGATTTACACTGATACACAATGCACATTACTGTGAGTTTTATTGCTGTGGAGCTCTGTGAGATACACATAGTGGAAATTACATTAAAAATGGGATGGACTGAAGAGGTAATAGTGAACCTGGAAAAAAATGTGATACTGTCTGGAGTCAACATTGTGGACCAGGAGGGGGACCAATGCATGTTAACAGGGGGGGGTATGTTTTTGCCAGGGGGGGCCCAGTCATGGTTCCTGCAGGTTATTGCTGTGGATTATGCACCTGCTCAAACACCCCAGCATGTCCTGTGAGTTACATTGCTGTGGATTATGTGCCTGCTCAAACACCCCAGCGTTCACTGAGATATATTGCTGTAGATTATGTGTCTGCTCACACACCCCAGTGCTCCCTGTGAGTATTATTGCTGTGGATCTCTATAATG
Source organism: Leptobrachium leishanense (assembly GCA_009667805.1). Classification (NCBI taxonomy): domain Eukaryota; kingdom Metazoa; phylum Chordata; class Amphibia; order Anura; family Megophryidae; genus Leptobrachium; species Leptobrachium leishanense. The sequence continues at coordinate 173,180,349 of CM019067.1, read as the reverse complement.
TGCAGTGTGTCCGGATTACCGGGGGGGGGGGCTTTCAATATGCTGGTGACCTATTTAATGACCTAATTAAAGTAAGTTGAACTAACTAATATAAATGGCGTACTATCTTTTTATATTTCAGGAAAAAAGAAAAAGTAAAAATATGGATCTTTTTTGGGGGGTGAAGGGGGCCCTTCATGGATTCTCACACCGGGGCCCTCAGGTTTCTAGTTACGCCACTGTGTGGATACCAGGGTCTCACCCTTCTGGTGACATGCTGGGTCTGGGTATTGTGGACAAGAATATACTTTGTGGTTTGCTGCACCACAGAAATAACAGAGGTTAAATAACATGCGCCTTTCCCTCTCAGACATGGAAGGTCTCCCAGAGACTCTGCTGGGAGGAACTGCATAATTAGGCACACCGAAAGAAAGCGTTAACCTCTTCAGCTCCATAAGCAAATCAAGCACTATTTGGAGCACAGAATTAAATACAGTAAACTCACCTACAGGACAATTATTTGGACCGTTTGTAATGTAGTGATGGGCGCCCACTTGGGCCATCGTGGTGGCGTGGAACAAGGAGTGTAGCCCTTTAGGCAGGTGAGCTGCTGACTTGATAGAACAGATCAATAATACAGATTCCAGGTGTGACGAAACGGCCGCCCCAATGATTATTTGCAGTTATTTTGCATTACAGTTTATTGTCTCTGTATATAAGGTAGAGTGTTTGTTCTGTGTGCGCTATTATCTGATGTCTGTGTTACATTAATATTCCCTTATGTGTTTATTGTAGAGTATTGTTTCTGTGTATAGTGTACATCTCTGTATTAGCTGTCCTCTGTCTTTATACTGTACTTCTCTGTGGCTACCCCCCTTCTCTGTAAATTGTATTTTCCCTGCAGTAAGAAGATTCCTTTAAGAGGAGAAGGCATGTGTAAACACTCCCTTGTGTTGGATGTCTTTCTTTAAGGGAGGGGGGATGAGTCTCAACTGTTAACTGTGTGTATTTAAAATAAAGAAGCATTCTCCATTTGGATTTTGAATGAGAAACAACTCTACATAGTATGTGTCGTCTACTTTGTGTGGAAATATCTCCTGTGTTTCAGCGGAAAGGGGCGTTCAGACGGAGGGTACAGAGCTTGGCGTACCCAGGATCCATAACACCAGGGCTATGCAGGAACCAGACTGAGACACAAGGGACAGGAGGGCCCGAAAGAAAACTAAAGGGATCCCTATGCTGGGAATAATTTCTATCTAAGAAACCCTCAAAGAATAACAGAGCAAGGAGGGCAAGAAGGGCAAGGGTTAACAAGACAGACATAAATCCTATACTGAAGATTTCCTTGTATGATGGCCTCTGAGGATGTTAAACTTAGACAAACAAGATACATTAAACATGAAACATAGGAATGGTCAGAACTAGCAGAGGTTGGCAACTGAACTGGCATACAATAATACAGGGAACCGGCAATAGAGAAATCCAGAGAACACTCTAAGGTCATACACAGGAATGATTCTCAGCCAGGCCATCAGTAATAAGATAACAGAATTCAGAGTACAGGGAACGAGAAAGAGAATGTCCAGAAACTAAAGTCAAGAGTCAAAACCAGAAATTACGAGACTTGAAGCTATTCAGCAACGCGTGAATCAGGAACAGAACACATGAAACAGAACCACCATGGAACTCTACAAACGGTCAATGAAGCTCTGCGCTGCTGGGATATATATAGCGAGTGGGTCTGTGTGATTGGGCCATGAGACCTCAGACCAGAAGATCACAGCAGAACCCCAGAGCAGTCCCAGAAAGCACAACCAAACAACAAACAGAGGAAAATGGACATGAAGACCCCTCACCACCAGGGGGCACAGCTGGAACCAGGGAAAATGTGACAAAAAGAAAGCACATGTAAGCTATCGGCAACATAAAATAAACAAAATAGGGACATTTTAATAGATGGTGGTAGTGGCCCTTTCAGAAAAAAAGAAATTTAAAAAAGGAGAGAAATGTGGTCTACGGGAAGACTGAAATATACAATTATTTAGGGTATATTTAAATACATTTTGGCTCCAAAAGCAGCAGTTGGCATAAAATACAATCGTCTATTGCCCGTTTATATTCCAAAATAAATATTACTTGTGTTTTGCATGCTGTTCTTTCTTGTATTCTTTGATCAAAATCTGATCATGCAGCAGGGGACCTGCTATGCACACAGAATCCAGGAAGACATGAAACAAAATGAGCAATGTCTTCAGTAGAGAAAACAGTGGGTATTTCCTTTTTGTTATTGTCATTTTGGAGCTAATTCACCCTCCTGTCGTTTCTTACATGTTGTGCTAAAACCTGTATCATGTCAGTAACAAAATAATATATGATCAATACATATATTCATTTATAATTTGACTTCATGATTTATTGGGTGCCATATTAAAGGAACACTCTAAAAAGCTAAAGTGGCCAGGATGTGTAGAGTACCCCCCCTCCCTCGCAGCCCCGATCTGGCAGAAATGCTGGTTGAAGTGGAGGAGTTTCTCCTACCCCACCCAGTGTCACCAGCAGCCAGGATTTTGAATGTGCCAGCTGCTGGTCACCAGTGACGACAGAAAGCAAAGTCCTCAGGGCCAGATTTACATCTCTTATTTCAACTACAGTGAGGGAAAAAATAATTTGATCCCCTGCTGATTTTGTACATTTGCCCACTGACAAAGAAATTATCAGTCTAAAATTTTAATGGTAGGTTTATTCTAACAGTGAGAGACAGAATAACAACAAAAACATCCAGAAGAATGCTGTTTATAAAAAGTTGGAAATTGATTCACATTTTAATGAGTGAAATAAGTGTAGCGCTGGTTTTAATTCACTGTCGTGGTAGTACTTGTTTTTTGGCCACCAGAGGGAGACAAGCGCAATGTAAGACATTGGGACTACATTTTCCAGCATGCTTGGCGGGCGGGAACAGGAAGTGGGTGGGAAAGAGACACTTACATCCGCAGCCTCGTGGAGAGAGCCGTCAGAGCGCGCAGAGGAGTGAGAGGAGCAAGACGCAAGTGCAGGAGATAGTGATCGCGACCAGGCCAGAGCGCAGGTGCGGCCTAGCAGAGCTGGAGATCGGTTTTCCCTTCTTATTGGACGAAGACCCAGTGATCCACCTCTAGTAACCCTACACAGATACAGAGTAAGCTGAAGGACCCCGAGTTAGGAGACCACAGACGATCTAACAGGGAGTGCAGGCGGTGAGCTGGACATCTTGTGGCAGATACAGACAAGCAAGACAGCGGATCCGGTGACACAGAGAATCCCAGTCAAAATCGAGCGGAGAGACGTCCTGGGTTGAGCGGAGCGCAGAGTATCTGGCGGATGGGTGAGAGGCCTTCCCAGCCACTGTAAAGTACTAAAGCACGCTGCAGTTTTGTTAAAAACCTACAGGGCCCCAACGCGACTAGTCGAAGATACCTCATAAATAATTCACTGGCCAGTTGAATATTGTACCCGGGTACCAATACACACATACATTTCTTGGGACATAACCTGTACGGGACTCACACTCCAACCACGAAGGGGTTAAAATTCCTTTTTTTTTTCTTTTACGCTACGCGTTTCTCGCATTACGAACTACTGTATTGTACTATATATACGTGTAGCGCTCACTCCCGGAGGAGCCGCTGAAAATGAACCACGGGTCAGTCTCCCCGCACTAGGGAATAAATATACTCCAACACAGTTGTGAGTTTTTATATTTATATAGTTTACTAAAATATTTGAGCAGATGTTGAGACACGGTATTCACAAGTATTATTACAGTATTTTCGTATCCCGGTAAAACGCGTAGCGGAAAAGAAACGAAACACGAGGCTTCGTATTTTGGAAAATAAAATATTCGCAACCGAACATAAAAGCAATGCAATTTCCCGATAGTTCAGAAAAAGGGACACGTAGCAAAACCCCAAAAATACAATCCCTTCGTATTACGGCAAACGCGCAGCGGAAAAAAAGAGAAAAATGTATTCGGAACGTATCTTTAACTTTAACCCCCGTTCCGATTCGCAAAAGGAAAGGAGTCCTGTACAAGTTAAGTTCCAGAATGTGAGAAGCGTATCTGTGTGTGTGTGGTACCCGGGTACTGTTCAACTGGCCAGTGAATTTATTAAAGGAAAGTCTTCGACTAGTCAGTTGGGGCCCTGTGAACTTAAAAGAGAAAAACAGCAGAGCGTCCTTTAATCATACAAACAGCCTTGGAGGCCTCTCACCCATCTGATGACTGCTTTAGGCTCCGCTGACCCAGGACGTCTCTCCATCCGATTTTGACTGGGGATACTAGCGGCCGGATCCGTTGTCTACCTTCATGCAGCTTGTCCAGCTCCCCGCCTGCTCTCCGTTCGATTCCGCCGGTCTGCAGCTGTTGTCTGGGTACTGGCAAGTCTCCTTCTCCTCAGGTTGAGTGACCCAAATAGGAATTACAGGTCTCCCTCGGGCTTTGGCCTAGCTCCTCCAGCGGTCTCCTCAGTGCGTCTGCTTTCTCTCATCCCCTCGCGCGCTCTGGAACTTTCTCCACGAGGCAGAGGATGTAAGTGTCCAGTCTCCACCCACTTCCTGGCTTCTTGCAAAGCATGCCAGTTATTGTAGTCCCAATGTCCAGTATCTCTGATTGCGATAGTCTCCATCTTGTGGCCAAAAATAGGTACTGCCACAGCAAGATTTTTAGCACAGCGCTACATACGTATACTGTGTTACTCTTTATATGCCAGTTTATTCAGTAAACTATATAATTTATAAAATCCACAACGGTGCTGGAGTATATTTATTCCCTAGTGCGGGGAGACTGACCCGAGGTTCAAATTCAGCGGCTCCTCCGGGAGTGAGCGCTACATAAGTATTTGACAAAATGTGACTTAGAACTTGGTGGAAAAACCCTTGTTGTGTCACATCACACGCCGTTCTAGTGCCCCGGTGCCTGGCAGCGCCTTACCCACTGCTCGGGGCATAAAGTGACATGCAGGTCACTCACATTCATGGGTCCTGCTCGTGGGTGGTGCGCGGAATGATGACGCGACGCCCGCCAGGTTTAAAACCAGACGCCTGAGAAGGGTTCCTTGCCCTGACATGGTTTTTACTCCCCTCAGTGCTTGATGCGAATCTGCTATTGTTTATTCTAATTATCAACTCTAGCTTGTATGACTCTTCTTTCCCGCTCTTAACCCCTAGCGTTCCTGACTACCCTCTCTACTACCCGATTTGGGGCTATTTTACAAAGTTGGTGCTAACTTAACCAGAGCTGTTGTAAACTTCCCAGAGCCATTATAGCCTATGGAGGTTTTCAGTTTACAACAGCTCTTGTTAAATTAGCACCAACATTGTAATATAGCCCTTGGTATTTAACCCCTTGTGTCTGGCTCTTGAGCAACCTGGTCTCTGGCTCACAAGCATTCCTGATAGTAACCCCTGGTCTGTTGCCCTGGTTACGTACTCCTTCGATTCTGATAATAGGTAGACGTACCGACCATTCAAAGGATGAGAAATGTAGGACAGTTTTTCTGCATACGGGGATCAGGCATATACAGTCAGGTCCAGAAATATTGGGACATCGACACAATTCTAACATCTTTGGCTCTATACACAATGGATTTGGAATGAAACAAACACAATGTGCTTTCACTGCAGACTGTCAGCTTTAATTTGAGGGTATGTACATCCAACTCAGGTGAACAGTGTAGGACTTACAGCAGTTTGCAGATGTGCCTCCCACTTGTTAAGGGACCAAAGATAATGGGACAATTGGCTTCTCAGCTGTTCCATGGCCAGGTGTGTGATATTCCCTCATTACCCCAATTACAATGTGCAGATAAAAGGCCCAGAGTTCATTTCAAGTGTGCTATTTGCATTTGGAATCTGTTGCTGTCAACTCTCAAGATGAGATCCAAAGAGCTGTCGCTATCAGTGAAGCAAGCCATCATTAGGCTGAAGAAATAAAAAAAACAAACCCATTAGAGAGATAGCAACAAAACAACGGTTTGGAACATTCTCAAAAAGAAGGAACGCACTGGTGAGCTCAGCAACACCAAAAGACCCAGGAGACCACAGAAAACAACTGTGGTGGATGACCGAATAATTCTTTCCCTGGTGAAGAAAACACCCTTCACAACAGTTGGCCAGATCAAGAACACTCTCCAGGAGGTAGGTGTATGTGTGTCAAAGTCAACAATCAAGAGAAGACTTCACCAGAGTGAATACAGAGGGTTCACCACAAGATGTAAACCATTGGAGAGCCTCAAAAACAGGAAGGCCAGTTTAGAGTTTGCCAAACAACACCTAACAAAGCCTTCACAGTTCTGGAACAAGATCCTATGGACAGATGAGACCAAGATCAACTTGTACCAGAGTGATGGGAAGAGAAGAGTATGGAGAAGGAAAGGAACTGGTCATGATCCTAAGCATACCATCTCATCAGTGAAGCATGGTGGTGGTAGTGTCATGGTGTGGGCATGTATGGCTGCCAATGGAACTGGTTCTCTTGTATTTATTGATGATGTGACTGCTAACAAAAGCAGCAGGATGAATCCTGAAGTGTTTCGGGCAATATTATCTGCTCACATTCAGCCAAATGATGCAGAACTCATTGGACGGCGCTTCACAGTGCAGATGGACAATGACCCAAAGCATACTGCAAAGGCAACCAAAGAGTTTTTGAAGGGATAGAAGTGGAATGTTTTGCAATGGCCAAGTCAATCACCTGACCTGAATCCCATTGAGCATGCATTTCACTTGCTGAAGACAAAACTGAAGGGAAAATGCCCCAAGAACAAGCAGGAACTGAAGACAGTTGCAGTAGAGGCCTGGCAGAACATCACCAGGGATGAAACCCAGCATCTGGTGATGTCTATGCGTTCCAGACTTCAGGCTGTGATTGACTGCAAAGGATTTGCAAACAAGTATTAAGAAGGGAAAGTTTGATTTATGATTATTATTCTGTCCAATTACCTTTGGTCCCTTAACAAGTGGGAGGCACATCTGCAAACTGCTGTAAGTCCTACACCTGAGTTGGATGTACATATCCTCAAATTAAAGCTGATAGTCTGCAGTTAAAGCACATTGTGTTTGTTTCATTCCATCTCCATTGTGGTGGTGGATAGAGCCAAAGATGTTAGAATTGTGTCGATGTCCCAATATTTCTGGACCGGACTATATGTAAATATATCAATGAGGAACAGGACATTACGGCGGTTGGAGCCATGGATCCCGCAGACCTATCCACACAGCTGGCCAAGATAGCATCTAGGCAAAAGGAACTGGACCACTGTATGGACTAGTTCGCCAGGCCCTGCATGCCCTCTTGAATCAGCCAGAGTGCCGTCCTCACCTCCTGCTCCAGTACTGGTTATGGGTACTTCTGTTATGTTTAACACACATACTGTACCCCTCATGTAAGCGTGACCACTCCTTTACGATTTGACGGAACCACGAGTGCATGCAGTTTTTTTTTTTTATTCAAATCGATATACATTTCGAGCTCATCCCTGGTATGTGCCCATCAGATACGTCTAAGGTGGGCTTTATCATTAATCAAAGCAAGAAGAAGCACCTGTGCATCCAATATGATGCTAACAGGAGCAAAAGGATCTATGTTCCAAGTGCATACACAATAGTACACCTTTTAAATTATAATTTAATGTATAATTATACATACAAATTGACAGTTAGACAAATAAAACCACATAAGAAATTTATAATGAGTACTCAGAATACCTGAGTCATATCATCCTGGCAGAGGGAACAATGACACACCTGTGGGGTATGTGAATTTGATTAATTCAAACCAACATCATGGGTCTATGTATCCCATAACAATTACAATGCATTTGCCTAAAAGGTAAATAGGGATAGGTTAAGAGGCATTACCATACCATATCAGGTATCCAGGAATAAATTCAGTGTTTTAAAGAGGGTTAGCAATCAGTTGTCAATTTATCCCTTGCAGAATCCTCTGCCCACCTTTACTAATCCCCAGGTAACCCAGTCTGTATATGAAGGCCCCATAACATAGGTCACAATTCCTGGTGTTTAGCCATAATCATCTGCATTTCATTTGAAGCAACCACTGGCAACCCTGACAATCCAAGTATCTCTTTCAAAAAATCATGTTAACTGTTAAACTACAATCACTCAACTAGTTTCGCCTGTCTAGCAGGCTTCATCAAGAGTGAACGATTCATTGGAAAGGCTGGAATCTGGCCTTTCCAATGATTCCCAACACCGCTGTGTATTGTGTAAAAACAATAAGATAATAAATTGAATAAATAAATCAAATTAAATACAGTTAAAAAGAGATTTTTAGTTCTAAAAACAGGGGCATTGTTTCTTTCTCCATTATAAAATTAACAATGCATTAATTTTTTCAGATATATTTTAATATTTTCTATATATAATTATTTATTTAAATATATTTAATAAAATACTGCATTTTGATATTATTTATTAAACTAACGTTACAAGTTAAATATAATTGTTTTCAAAGGTGTTTGAAAAGTTGCCTGCGACCCTCTGGGATATGAAAACTTTGGGTTGTAGCATGACTTCTAAAATACTACTTCGACTTTTGCCAAAAGATTAGCTATATAGCGATTATGTATAATCATCTAATAAATATATCCGTTAGACAATGAAATAAGAAAATCTACAATAGAGTTGTCTTCTACGAACGTAATTAAGACATTATTACATTACATGCTTGCCACCCAGGAAATACTTGAAAACAAGAGAAATCTCAATGTATCCTTCCTGGTAAAATCCTTTCTCAAATTTTTTTTTTATATAGATTCAATAACTGTCATGGAACCAGATTCATTTTTTGTTTTCCCCCTATGTTTTTACTTGAAATGGATTATTCCACTCCCCCTGTCTAATCTCTTCCTATGGATTTCAATATCATCTCTATGCTGATGACATCTAAATCTACCTTTCCTCTCCCGATTTCTCTCCTCCCGTGCTGGACCGTGTTGCTGCCTGCCTGCTGGAGGTCTCTGACTGGATGACTTTCCGTTTCCTAAAGCTTAACCTCTCTAAAACTGAACTTGTCTTCTTCCCTCCCTCTAAAACTAACATTCCTGCACACATTTTCCTTCAGGTGAATAGTGCCACCATTACTTCTACCTCACAGGCTCATTGCTTCGGTGTCCTCCTAGACTCTAATCTCTCCTTCACTCCTCATAGACTCTGATCTCACCTTCACTCCTCATGTTCGGTCACTAACCAAATCCTGCTATTTCCACCTAAAAAACATTGCACGTGTCCGTCCCTGTCTTATTCAGGATTCTGCTATAATGCTCATCCAATCTCCCACCTTGACTACTGTAACCTCCTTCTCTCTGGCCTTAAGAGATCCCAGATTCTCCCTCTACAGTCTGTTATGAATGCCTGTGCCAGTGTCACGTCTGGGGCTTGGAGGGGGCCCCGGCACCTGGTGGCACCATCAACCAGCCGGGTGCCAGGAGTTGCGCCGGCTTCGAGAGGTCGCATGGGAGATCAGGAGGCGGGCCATTGCACTGTCATGGAGTTCCTTTCCTCTGCGCTGAGAGATTCGCTGTATGATTCACTGACTCTTTTGTGCGTTTATTCAGTTTCACTATTATAGATCCGGCTTATATGAGAACCACACTTTGTGTACCAGTTTTTGGCAATTCCTGACCACTCTGATTCTAAGTGATTTGGCTTGTATGAGAACCACCCTTTGTGTACCAGTTTTGGCTATTCCTGACCACTTTGATTCTACGTGTTTTGGGCTTATTGTATTACCACCCATTGGGTGCCAGTGTCTGGCGATCCTAGATCCTCTCTGTGTTGCTTTATTTTCATATTGCTATCCAGGCTACTTCCGTTTAACCCTGTCCTATGTATAGCCTCATATATATATATATATATATAATCTTTATATGTGTTTGTGTCCCTAGAGGTAGCCATATTACCAACTACCTAAGGATCGGAGGAGTAGATAGAGACTGTCTAAAGGGACTTGCGTCGTGATATATAGAGGGATACGTGACAGCCAGGCTTATCCACCTCACCTCCCTCACATCACCTTTTTGTCAATCTCTTCACTGGCTCCCCTTAGAATACAATTCAAAATTTTGGCACTCACATACAAAGCTCCCCATAACTGCGCCCCTGCCTATATCTCCTCCCTTATTAACAGGTACATCCCATCCCGACCACTTCGCTCTGATGCTATCAGTTCCTCGTACCCATACCCCCAACCTTCAGGACTTCTCCTAAACTGTCCCCTTTCTATGGAACTCCCTCCCCTGCACCATCAGACTCTTCCTGTTTCTCCAGTCCTTCAAGGTGTCCCTGAAAACACATTAATTTAGAGAAACCTATCATCTCACACCCTAATCCCCCTCCGTTCATTTCTTACTGTATCTTCCCACCCAGCCCGCATGCACCCGCTATTTCATATTCTCTATTAACCCTCACGTAGTGTGTCACCCCTCTCAGGACCTTGCTCAAGAGCTTACAATCTATGTATATTTGTTATTTTGCCTCCCATTGTACGACACCATGGAACTTGTTAGTGCTTTATAAAAACTTGTAAGTGTAAGATATTTGTGCTGCGTATAGGGATCAGACATTTATATATATCGAGGAGGAACGTGACACTCCCATAACAAGGTACACCTGAGAAACCCTCTCTATATCAAAACACTTTTTTATTTGTTGTTAGTTTCCCAATAAAGTGAAGAAAATACAAAAGACTTTGTGTGCTTATAAAAGGGGATGAGTTAAAGCTATCTGACTTCAGTCATATCCTGCATGTGACATTCACTTCTTGCATATGACCCAGGGGTTCCATGGAAAAACAGACCGCTGTTCATTAACTTTGAAAAAAAAATAACATTGACTCTCCCTACACAGTCTCTCTGATATCATTGATCTGCACCATATTTTATAACTTCAGATCAATGGCTCATACACAGAAGAGGTTTTGGACCCTAACAGGGCTTTTCAAGCAGAAGAAATAATAGAGAGTGTAATTAGCTGTTCTAGCTAATTAACAAGCTGGTTTGAATGATAGGCACATTGTGCACCACAAGACAGATGTGAAAGGCGGCACAGCTGTGAAATGCTAGAGGCAGACATGCAAGCAGGTGGATAAAAAAAGAGCAGGCAAATATATCAAGTCAACAGATGTCACATCCTGGCATCACTTTATTATCAGGGCTTAAATATGGAAGTACTGAGTAGCGCATGTTCCTTTCAGCAACACTAGAAGTTACCCTTGAGGTTGTTTGCGTTTATGAAAAACATTTACTAGGATGATAGATTTGGGAAAGGAGAGCTTTGCCTCAAGCAAAATGATGTGACAGGAAATAATACCAGTGCCATAAGTCTTAAAAAACAAAGCAGTAGAAGTAAGGAGACCTGTTATGTTCTAGTAAGTGATATTGTAGCTATAAGTCATAAATAGCAGTTGATTTACCAGAAATCAAAAGATGTCAACTGGAGAAACTAAAAGCAAGATACTGTCACGTGTGCTGCCATGGGGGGGGGGGGCGAGGTTATGAGCCCAGGATGCAGTGAAACACTTGAGATCTTGGATACGTTGAAATAAACAATGCATTATTCAGGAAAGTATATAAACAATAGAGTGGAGCAAGGCAGGAAAGGGGATGACTAAGGAGACGGAGGGAAGACACAGGGCCAGGATGAAAATGCACACAGAATACATCTAGACAAACATGACATAAGAGGACTTACAGATATCAGATAGACAATACAGGAAAAGGGATGGATAATAAACAGGAGCACAGGACAGGAATAGGGCCGACTAAGGCTCGGGTCAGACGAACGCATTTTGTGCGGACTGTGCGTCCGTGCACAACGGAAGTACATTCTGACTGGCAACAAGGTAGTGGCCACACAGTCCGTTTTTGTGACCGACTTTTTTTTAACTTTTGTCCGTCAAAAATGCTGGACGTCTAAAATGCAGTCCGTCTGACTACGTTCCATCACTCACACACAAAGCTATGCGGACGTTGCGGACATGGCACACTCCGCACGTCCGTTCTAGCGGTTTGATGTTCTTGCCTAACCTGCGTCCGTTTGCCGCGTCCGTTGTGCGTCCGCACCTCTGTGCGGACATACTTCGTGTGTGGGTCTCTATTGATTATAATTGTATGCTACCACGGACGTTAAAATGTGTGGCAACACGGACGTGAACACTGCGCTCGTCTGACCCGAGCCTAAGATTTACTGAAGATGCAGGAGGTAAGTCTATTAGGCAAGGTCCCAGTGCAGCAATGACCTGTAACACTGCAAGGGCTTTGAGAATGGCAATTGCAGAAGGGGGTCCTGAAACAGGAATGGCAACAGGGGGTTCTGAGGACAGGAACAGCAGCAGGGAAACTCGAGGCACGGTACCAGAAGGAAAGTCCAGGAGGAAAGCCAGGGGGCCAGCGGCGATGAGGGTCATGACAGATACAGTTACATGATGTGCATAACGCCTTAATTTGCAAATACCTACAATTTTTTTTAATTGATTACCAAAATGTAGTCGATGAAATCGCAATCACGAATATCGTTTAAAAGTAGAATTTATGTTTTCTCTGTTGATCCTTCTATATCACAATCCTGGCACCCTGTAAAACTGCAAATGAGCTTAAAGGAGAACCCACTTAACCCGTTATAACAAAAATTCCACAAACTTTATTGCCAGGTAGAACACAGAACAGAGTTACTCAACACTGTGCAGGGATGATTCAGTGGGTTAAACTACTGAAGCTCCCCCTGTACAGCACAGATACAAGGTGTTATTGTATTTTCCATATGCTGGCATTATACCACAACAGATACTATCAGGGTTATTCAGAGAGCGTGAAAAGCAGGAGAATGACTGGAGAGTGACAGGAGAATGAAAAATTTCATTCTCCAGTCATTCTCCTGCTTTTCACGCTCTCTGAATAACCCTGTATGTTTATATCCCATTAGTATTGTTTGGATTCAATGCTGTTAATGATCTCATTATAGTTACTATAATGCAGGCTATATGCTCATTTGTATTATGACAAAGGCCAGTTATGCCTACAGACCCTCTACGTAATCGGAGCTATATAGCCTATGGAACTTTTCATCCCAACAATTATTTATTTATTTTATTTATTTATAAAGTAATTTTACCAGGAAGGATACATTGAGATTTGTCTTGTTTTCAAGTATGTCCTGGGTTCAAGAACATTGAATATACAGTGGCAAGAAAAAATATGTGAACCCTTTGGGATTACGTGGAGTTTTGCATGAATTGGTCATAAAATGTGCTCTGATCTTCATCTAAGTCACAACAATTTGAAAAATAGTTTGCTTAAAATAATGCAACACAAACATTATATGTTTTCATGTTTTTATTGAACAGAACATGTAAACATTCACAGTGCAGGGTGGAAAAAGTATGTGAACCTTTGGACTTAATAATTGGTTGACCCTCCTTTGGCAGCAATAACCTCAACCAAACGTTTCCTGTAGTTGCAGATCAGACCTGCACATCGATCTGGAGTAATTTTGGACCACTCCTCTTCACAAAACTGTTTCAGTGTAGCAATATTCTTGGGATGTCTGGTGTGAATCGCTCTCTTAAGGTCATGCCACAGCATTTCAATCGGGTTGAGGTCAGGACTCTGACTGGGCCACTCCAGAAGGCGTATTTTGTTTTGTTGAAGCCATTCTTTTGTTGAATTACTTGAATGCTTTGGGTCATTGTCCTGTTGCATCACCCATCCTCCACGCCAGGCTGGGATAGAGGGTTGTGGGTGACCGGAGATCCACTCGCCGTCAAACCCATGGCCACACCGTGTCTCCTCCATAATTTCAGAATTGGAGTCAAAATCGGGTGGTGCGTGAGGTCCAGGGCCTGGATTGAAGCAGACTGCCAGGGAAGGGAGGCCAGAGGGAAGCGCGAGAAGGCCTGCAGCATCTCAATCCATATTCTGTGGGCCGTCAGTTTCGAGCAGTGATATAAAATGGAAAACATAGACGCCAGATAATAGTAGAAAAAGTGGGGCATCCCCAAGCTGCTCCTCACCACCGGTCTAGCCAATTCTGCAAATGAGATGCAAGCCCTTTTATCTCTCCAAATATAGCGTGTGAAAAGGGTCCAAAGGGAGAGAAAAAATGAGCGGGGCAGTAAATGGGGAGGGTTTGGAATAAATATAGGCAATGGGGCAATACGTTCATTTTAAGAACATTAAGTTGGCCCATCCACGATATGTGTGGCACATTCCAGTTCTGAAAGTCCATCGCAATTGAGTGGAGAAGTGGGTCGTAGTTAAGGGAAATTAACTTAGCTTGAGTGGTGGCTAGTCTTATCCCAAGGTACTTAAGTCCCTCGGGCACCCATTTAAATCCATAGGACTCCTGGATATGCTCTATGGACCGACGAAGCAACAGCAGTCCCATAAACTCACGTTTTGAGGGATTCATTTTGTAATCTGCTACAGTAGCAAAATCAGAGAGGGCTCGCATCAGATGAGGCCGAGAGTGACCCGTATTCATCAGGATAAAGAGCAGGTCATCCGCATAGGCCGAGACCTTATATTCCCAGCCGACCACGCAGAGGCCTTTTAATATCCCGGTTTTGTCGTATCTCTTGTAGCAGGGGCTCCAAATACAGTAAAAAGAGCAGCGGGGAGAAGGGGCAGCACTGCCAACTACCGTTTCGGATGTCCACAGAATAAGAAAGAACACTATTAACTCTTATCTGGGCTCAGGGAGTATCATAAAGGGCGCAATCCATTGGCACCAATGCGGGCCAAGGCCCATAGTGCAAAGGACTGAGAAAAGATAATGCCAGTTCACCCTGTCAAATGCCTTTTCGGCATCAACAAAGCAAATCATCATAGGGGTGGAAGTAGATGAGGCAAAATGGAGTGCCGACAGAGGGCGCAGGGTGTTATCCCTAGCTTCCTGTCACGGGTACGGTCTGAAGGAGAAGGAGTTGTTGATTGAGGCGTATTTGCAAAGGGCACACTGGCTCCTCATTCTTTTAAAAGACTTTGTTGCACTATTATTTGTCTGTTTTATTCTTTACATGTTGCACTGTTGGATTCGAGGCATTGCTATGGAAACATAACTATATCTTTTTTTATTTACTTCTTATATCACCATACATTAATTCCGCTTCTCACATTTCACTGTTTTTTATAAAAGGAAAGAAAACCCCTCAGAGACTGAACATACAGAAGGCATATTTGTACTTGGGGGCAGCAAAGAAATAGGTGGAGGGGCGACACTGTAGACCTATTCAGGAGGAACGTGAGTTCATTGGCTATTGGCTATTGGCTATTTCCTAGGAAGTTTTTTATGCTTGCTACTATTTTACTATTTCCACAGCTTTAAATCATGTTTTACTTTGGGTTTTTTTCTCTGTTGCTATGAAAGCTAGGAAAATGATTATAAGAATAATATGAGCCTATTTTCTTCTCTTGCCTTAAAATATTAATTTCACCGTAATATAATTTTAGATTCACTGTTCTTTTAAAAATAAACAAACCTATAAATGGAAGTAATATGTGAATTGTAAAAAGTAGTAATTCTAAGACATAAAAATATCAACTCGGAGAACACTTTAAGGCTAGGGTCAGACGAACGCATTTTTTGCGTCGTCATGAAATAGTGCGTTCGAACGAATGGACGTATTTTTTCACGGAATACGCGATAGCGGTCATACGATGCGCATTTTTGTCCATGATTTTGTACGGATCATCAATAAAACCCTTTTTGTGTCTGGACGTTATGTTGGCCGGACATTAGAAGCGTCTGACGTCTCCTAATCACACACGCCGCTATGCGGACGCAGCGCACTCTGTACGTCAGTAGTAGCGGTTTGACGTTCTAGAAAAAATGCGTTCGTTTGCCACTTGCGTTGCGTGGACGAACTTTCGTGCGGCCGTTCTTCGTATGTTACCCGGCATTGGACGTCATTTGCTGCTAGCACGCCGTGATTTTGTGCGGTTAAACGCACGTTAAAAATGCTTTCGTCTGACCTTAGCCTAAGGAAATGACGTGGATGTTTTTATTGCAGACATTTAACTAGGATGTAAATAAACGGTTAATAGCTCATGATTTTCATTGTCAAATAAGTAGGTCAGTTTCAATCTTAATCAAATTTCTGTGTTAATTGTGCTAAGCAGTGTCATGATGATTTCATTAATCAGCAGGGAATTTTAGCTAACATTTATACAATCAGGGCTTTGTAAATTTTAGCATCTTAATGTTGAGGAGGTGTTCTGTTATTAGCATTGACAGTTGACAGTGGGTGGTGATTATCCTAGTTAAATTCTGCATAAATATGAGTGCAAAAGTTTAGGCATGGTAAACTGCATTTCCCTCTTTTTGTTGGAGTAGACTTGACGTTATATAAGAGATAATTCAAAAGCATTAAAAAGGGATGCAGCAAAACTGTCTTGCGCAAAAGTTAAGGCATTTGCAAGAGATGTGGATTGACTATTGGGCAAGCCATCCCTTTAATTGTCTACCAATCCCACATATGAGTAGCGGGTCAGTGTTAGGATACGGATTGTCTCTTCAGGAATTGCTCATAAATTGGTAGTGTAGCTCAAATTTTTTTTGTCTTTGCCCCCCTTCCCTCAGCCCAAGAGATAAAGGTGTTGAGAAAAGGGGCAGTGTAAAAGTTAACCCTTCACATGCCTCTAGGTCTAGGAACAATGTGCAGATCAACCCATCAAGTAAATTAATCTATACCCCATTTTACATAGGGATGAGGAAGAGGACAGTTTGGAAGATTGGATTGCTCACTCCAAAAATCCACCTACCGCCCAAACATTGACAAAAGAAAGAAGTGCAAATACTTATCTTAAGAACTAGTGGTCCTTTCAAGTTCGCAAAAGTTGTGGGTAAAGAAGCAAAAAGCAGAATATCCATAGGGTTACCTAGGTTGCTATGAAATAATATTATGTGAAGATTAATGTTAGGGCTAGATAATGTTTAAATTGAGATGGCTTAAGGTTTTGGTTATTGACGCTTAAATCCTTCACTACCGAAATTAAGTATACTCGATCTTCAAAACACCTGCTAGTGCCCTGATAAAGTATTCTCGATTTGGTGTAATTCTGGAGCAATGTTAAGGTGTTTTGTCTATTGTAAATAAATTAATTAGCAATTTAGCTCCAAAATGTTGACTAAATGTTTTAGTACTTCTGACTTGATACCCAAAGTGCTAAAACAGTCTGAACAGCTATGACTCGTCTAAAATATGGATCCAAAGCTGATCCTACACAAATCTGAAAACTGCAGTCATTTCTTTTAGCCAGTAGTTGGCGACATCTGTCTGCCAAATAGGTTATTACAGTAAGGAATTGTCATGCCTGCTGGTGGTGCTGGACCTGTTCTTGCTCCTCCTGGGCAGAGAGGGTACAGTTCTGGATACAAATTCTCGGTTCCTTCTGCACCTGATAATAGAGCTAGGAGGCCTTTAAATATTAGTAACTGACAGAGCTCTGAGCCCTGTTGTGGTTTCCAGTATACCTTTCAAGCATGTTCCTGTATATTCTGTGATCCTTTGGTTTTGAGCTGCGGAATATGCTGGCGCTTTATAAATAAAGGTTAATAATAAAGAATAATAATAATAATTTGACCACTGGCTAAGTATTCTCAGTTCTGGTTTCTACTCTCGTCCGTATTTGACTTATACTGATTCCGTGTTCTGACCGTGGCTTTAGTATCTGGACTTTGATTTTGCTCTATTCTCCATGTATGGTTATTTATTACAGGGACGTGCAGTCAGGGCAGAGCCTCAGCTGCCATTAAGTGAAAATGAACTCATTAACTCACCTGCTCCGCACTCCCCCGCAGTCGGCTCCATCCTCTGCCTCTGCAGGCATTAGTTTTCAAATCAGCTTATGCAATTTGTGTAGCGGGACACTTCACCGCTGCGCTAATCACGTAAGCTGCTCAAGAAGTGTGCAGCACACGTCATAGAGACGAGCTCTGCCTACTTTCCTGGGAAAGTACCATTGGTTGAAGCTATTCCAAAAAATGACTGCATTGGAGGCTAGCCTATAATTGACAGGAAGGGGCATATATAGCAGCTAGACATGCCTCTTCCTGTCAATGAGAGGCCAGGCAGCCTCCCATGCAGGCTGTAGTGCAGGATGAGGGGGTCCGTGAGCAGCTCCTGGGTGGCCTGATTGTGGTCCTGGAGGAGACGAGCCCGAGGTGGGGTGCTCCCCGGAGGGCCCCAAAATCTGCTTCCTGATGGGTAAGTGTGCGCCCGGTGTAACTGTCTGGGTGGATTTAAAGCCCCCCTCTCCTTATATTGTTTTTTATCCTACCTGGGATCCTCTAATACAGTGTTTCTCAAGTAGTGGGTCTTGACCCAAAAGTGGGTCGCGTCCAGTGGCGGTCTGGGTCACGGGGCAAGTGCCCCCAGGCCTCTCTAATGCATCTTACCTGCAGCAGCCATCTGTCCTTGTATCCATGTCTTCCTCTCCATTTTACTTTCTCCTCATCTCTCTCCTTTCTCCCTCTGTCACTCTCTCCCTTTTACTCTATAACTCTCTCACTCCTCTTCCTTTCCTGCCTTCCTCCTGATGTATAATCCCTGCAGAAAACTAGAATGTACACTGAGAATTCTCAGCAGAATCACACACTGCTTCCTGATCCCGGCCTCCCTGCATACCAAGAATGTGCAGTGAGGTCAGTGGCTGGTGAGGCACAGGCTAATATCAGAGCCAGATATACACAGGTTACGTAGGTTCAGGTTCAGGATAGTTTCGGCCGATTTTCGTATCGACTTTTTTTCGTGATATTGGAAATTTTCGGTCTTTTCGGATCGTCTGTTCTCTTCGTTTCAAAGGGTCTATTCATTTTGACTTAGACGAATGGTATTTCGGTCGATACGATAATTCTGCCGATTCTATCGTTTTTTTATAAACGATCCTATTTTTCTTATGAATATGCATTGCACAACTTTATTTAATCATATTAAAATGGTATGAAAGGAAAAAAAAACTATTTAAAAAAACGCAAAAATACTGACCCAAATGGTCTGACTTTAAAAATAAAAACCAGAACAAAATGTTTTAAAATGGAAAAAAAGCTGAACAAAATTATCTGAATCATATGCTGCATTATTATACTGTAGAGGTGCTGCCCGGCGGTGTGCAGATTCATATGCTGCATTGTAGAGGTGCTGCCCGGCAGTGTGCAGAATCATATGCTGCATTATTATACGGTAGAGGTGCTGCCCGGCAGTGTGCGGAACCATATGCTGCATTATTACACCATAGAGGTGCTGCCCGGCATTGTGCAGATTCACATGCTGCATTGTAGAGGTGTTGCCCGGCAGTGTGCGGATTCATATGCTGCATTATTACACTGTAGAGGTTCTGCCCGGCAGTGTGCGGAATCATATGCTGCATTATTATACTGTAGAGGTGCTGCCCGGCAGTGTGCGGATTCATATGCTGCATTATTATACTGTAGAGGTGCTGCCCAGCAGTGTGTGGAATCATATGCTGCATTATTATACTGTAGAGGTGCTGCTCGGCAGTGTGTGGAATCATATGCTGCATTATTATACTGTAGAGGTGCTGCTCGGCAGTGTGAGGATTCATATGCTGCAAATATCGAATTTGATATGAGCTATTAAATGGATCAACAATTGAATTTGAAATGAACTATCAAACGGATATCGAGTAACTATCGAGTTTGATCGAAACGATACAAAATTCAGCAAAAATCAGCAATGGAATCGAAAAATAAAATGTCCGAAATGGAACCGAAATCACGAATGGAACGAAAATGACTTGCGATATTACAAATTTCACGTTCATACGAAATAACTAAATTATTTCGGATGCTGTGTATTTCGTTGCTGATCCGATTCGGAACATCGGAGGAATCTGAAGCACCGAATCGGCCCGATTTGGGGAAAAAAAACGAATCAGTCTGAAACAAAATGCATATCCCTACTTGACATGCTAGTGCCTCACCAGCCACTAACCTCACTGCACGTCCCTGATTTGTTATACTGATTCTCTGTACTGACCTCTGGCTTGTATTTGTACTGCGATCTTTCCCTTGTCCCTGTGAGTTCAATATTTCTATCAGGGCCGCCATCAGGGCATTACGCCCAATACTGCCGTAAGGGGCCCGGGCCGCCGGGGCCTGGGGGGAGGATCCCGGGCCCCCGACGGCAGCGGCGTCGCCCTTTAACAGCTCCGGTATCGGACTCGATGAGTCCGAATCCGGAGCTGTCTCCCTGCTGCTGCTGCAGGAGCCGGAGGAGACTGAGACACTGTGTCTCCTCCGGCTCCTGGCAGCTTCACTTCCTGGCTGGGTGGGGCCAAGCAGCGTGTGAGGGGCCTCCCAAGCACGTTGCTTTGGCTCCGCCCCTCCACTCAGTGAAGCTGCGCGCCGGAGCTGGAGGGACCAGGAAGATCTGAAGAAAAGAAGAGAAGAAGATTAAAGAAAAGGTGAAGAAAAGAAGATAGAAGACAGCGAGTGGTGAGCCAGGACCCAGACCCTAAGACCCTGGGCCCAGACCCCCTAGGCCCAAACCCTAAGGCCCAGACCCAGGGCCCAGACCCCCTAGGCCCAAACCCAGGGCCCAGACCCTAGGGCCCAGACCCTAAGACCCAGGGCCCAGACCCCTAGGCCCAAACCCAGGGCCCAGACCCCTAGGCCCAAACCCAGACCCCTAGGCCCAAACCCTGGGCCCAGACCCCAAGGCCCAGACCCCAAAGCCCAAATACAGACCCAGGGCCCAGACCCTAGGGTCCAGACCCCAGACCCAGGGCCCAGACCCACTAGGCCCAAACCCAGGGCCCAGACCCCCTAGGCCCAAACGCAGGACCCAAGGCCCAAACCAGGACCCAAGGCCAGACCCCTGGGCCCAGACCCCCTAGGCCCAAACCCTAAGGCCCAGACCCAGGGCCCAGACCCCCTAGGCCCAAACCCAGGGCCCAGACCCTAGGGCCAGACCCTAAGACCCAGGGCCAGACCCCCTAGGCCCAAACCCAGGGCCCAGACCCCTAGGCCCAAACCCAGACCCCTAGGCCCAAACCCTGGGCCAGACCCCAAGGCCCAGACCCCAAAGCCCAAATACAGACCCAGGGCCCAGACCCTAGGGTCCAGACCCCAGACCCAGGGCCCAGACCCACTAGGCCCAAACCCAGGGCCCAGACCCCCTAGGCCCAAACGCAGGACCCAAGGCCCAAACCAGGACCCAAGGCCCAGACCCTGGGCCCAGACCCCCTAGGCCCAAACCCAGGGCCCAGACCCAGGGCCCAGACCCCAAGGCCCAGACCCAGGGCCCAGACACTAGGGCCCAGGGCCCAGACCCCTGGGCCCAGACCCAGGGCCCAGACCCCTAGGCCCAAACCCAGGACCCAAGGCCCAGACCCTGGGCCCAGACCCCCTAGGCCAGACCCCCTGGGCCCAAACCCCAAGGCCCAAACCCCAAGGCCCAGACCCAAGGCCCAGACCCAGGGCCCAGACCCCCTTGGCCCAAACCCAGGGCCCAGACCCCCTTGGCCCAAACCCAGGCCCAGACCCCTAGGCCCAAACCCAGGACCCAAGGCCCAGACCCAGACCCCCTAGGCCAAACCAGGGCCAGACCCCCTAGCCCAAACCCAGGGCCCAGACCCCTAGGCCAAAACCCAGGACCCAAGGCCCAGACCCAGGGCCCAGACCCCTAGGCCCAAACCCAGGACCCAAGGCCCAGACCCTGGGCCCAAACCCCCTAGGCCCAAACCCAGGGCCCAGACCCAAGGCCCAGACCCTGGGCCCAGACCCCAGGGCCCAGACCCAGGGCCAGACCCCCAGGGCCCAGACCCAGGGCCCAGACCCCTAGGCCCAAACCCAGGACCAAGGCCCAGACCCTGGGCCCAGACCCCTAGGCCCAGACCCTGGGCCCAGACCCTGGCCCAGACCCCCTAGGCCAAAACCTAAGGCCCAGACCCAGGGCCCAGACCCTAGGGCCCAGACCAAGGCCCAGACCAGGGCCCAGACCCCTAGGCCCAAACCCAGGGCCAGACCCCCTGGGCCCAGACCCCTGGGCCCAGACCCCAGGGCCCAGACCCCTGGGCCCAGACCCAGGGCCCAGACCCAGGCCCAGACCCCCTAGGCCCAACCCAGGGCCCAGACCCCTAGGCCCAAACCCAGGACCAAGGCCCAGACCCAGACCCCCTAGGCCCAACCCAGGGCCCAAACCCAGGGCCCAGACCCCTAAGCCCAAACCCAGGGCCCAGACCCAAGGCCCAGACCCCCGGGCCCAACCCTAAGGCCCAGACCAAGGCCCAGACCCAGGCCAGACCCCAGGGCCCAGACCAGGGCCCAGACCCCCTGCCCAAACCCAGGGCCCAGACCCCTAGGCCCAAACCCAGGACCCAAGGCCCAGACCCCTAGGCCAAACCAGGACCCAAGGCCCAGACCCGCCCAGGCCCCTAGGCCAAAACCCAGGACCCAAGGCCCAGACCCTGGCCCAGACCCCCTAGGCCCAAACCAGGGCCCAGACCCAGGGCCCAGACCAGTAAGCCCAACCCAGGGCCCAGACCCCAAGGCCCAGACCCAGGGCCCAGACACTAGGGCCCAGGGCCCAGACCCTGGGCCCAGACCCCTGGGCCCAGACCCAGGGCCCAGACCCCTGGGCCCAGACCCAGGGCCCAGACCCCTGGGCCCAGACCCAGGGCCCAGACCCAGGACCCAAGGCCCAGACCCTGGCCCAGACCCCCTAGGCCCAGACCCAAGGCCCAGACCAAGGCCCAGACCCGGGCCCAGACCCCCTTGGCCAAACCCAGGGCCCAGACCCCAGACCAGACCCCCTAGGCCCAACCCAGGGCCCAGACCCCTAAGCCAAACCCAGGACCCAAAGCCCAGACCTGGGCCCAGACCCCCTAGGCCCAGACCCCTGGGCCCAAACCCTAAGGCCCAGACCCAGGGCCCAGACCCCCTAGGCCCAACCCAGGGCCCAGACCCCCTAGGCCCAAACCCAGGGCCCAGACCCCCTAGGCCCAAACCCAGGGCCCAGACCCCTAGGCCCAAACCCAGGACCCAAGGCCCAGACCCAGGGCCCAGACCCCTAGGCCAAACCCAGGACCCAAGGCCCAGACCCTGGGCCCAAACCCCCTAGGCCCAAACCCAGGGCCCAGACCCAAGGCCCAGACCCCCAGGGCCAGACCCCTGGGCCCAGACCCCCAGGGCCCAGACCCAGGGCCCAGACCCCAGGGCCCAGACCCAGGGCCCAGACCCCTAGGCCCAACCCAGGACCCAAGGCCCAGACCTGGGCCCAGACCCTGGGCCCAGACCCCCTAGGCCCAAACCCTAGGCCCAGACCAGGGCCCAGACCAGGGCCCAGACCCTAGGGCCCAGACCCAGGGCCCAGACCCTAGGGCCCAGACCCTAGGGCCCAAACCCAGGGCCCAGACCCCTGGGCCCAGACCCCTAGGCCCAGACCCAGGGCCCAGACCCCCTAGGCCCAAACCCAGGGCCCAGACCCCTAGGCCCAAACCCAGGACCCAAGGCCCAGACCCAGACCCCCTAGGCCCAAACCCAGGGCCCAGACCCAGGGCCCAGACCCCTAAGCCCAAACCCAGGGCCCAGACCCCAAGGCCCAGACCCAGGGCCCAGACCCCTAGGCCCAAACCCAGGACCCAAAGCCCAGACCCTGGGCCCAGACCCCCTAGGCCCAAACCCCAAGGCCCAAACCCAAGCCAGACCCCCTTGGCCCAAACCCAGGGCCCAGACCCCTTGGCCCAAACCAGGGCCCAGACCCCTAGGCCCAAACCCAGGACCCAAGGCCCAGACCCAGACCCCCTAGGCCAACCCAGGCCCAGACCCCTAGGCCCAACCCAGGGCCAGACCCCCTAGGCCCAAACCCAGGACCCAAGGCCCAGACCCAGGGCCCAGACCCTAGGCCCAAACCCAGGACCCAAGGCCCAGACCCTGGCCCAAACCCCCTAGGCCCAAACCAGGGCCCAGACCCAAGGCCCAGACCCTGGGCCCAGACCCCCAGGGCCCAGACCCAGGGCCCAGACCCCCAGGGCCCAGACCCAGGGCCCAGACCCCTAGGCCCAAACCCAGGACCCAAGGCCCAGACCCTGGGCCCAGACCCCCTAGGCCCAGACCCTGGGCCCAGACCCTGGGCCCAAACCCTAAGGCCCAGACCCAGGGCCCAGACCCTAGGGCCCAGACCAAGGGCCCAGACCCAGGGCCCAGACCCTAGGGCCCAAACCCAGGGCCCAGACCCCTGGGCCCAGACCCCTGGGCCCAGACCCCAGGGCCCGACCCCTGGGCCCAGACCCAGGGCCCAGACCCAGGGCCCAGACCCCCTAGGCCCAAACCCAGGGCCCAGACCCCCTAGGCCAAACCCAGGGCCAGACCCCTAGGCCCAAACCCAGGACCCAGGCCCAGACCCAGACCCCCTAGGCCCAACCCAGGCCCAAACCCAGGGCCCAGACCCCTAAGCCCAACCCAGGGCCAGACCCCAAGGCCCAGACCCCCGGGCCCAAACCCTAAGGCCCAGACCCAAGGCCCAGACCCAGGGCCAGACCCAGGGCCCAGACCCCCTAGGCCCAAACCCAGGGCCCAGACCCTAGGCCCAAACCCAGGACCCAAGGCCCAGACCCCTAGGCCCAAACCCAGGACCCAAGCCCAGACCCAGGGCCAGGCCCCTAGGCCCAAACCCAGGACCCAAGGCCCAGACCTGGGCCAGACCCCCTAGGCCCAAACCCAGGGCCCAGACCCAGGGCCCAGACCCCTAAGCCCAAACCCAGGGCCCAGACCCCAAGGCCCAGACCCAGGGCCCAGACACTAGGGCCCAGGGCCCAGACCCTGGGCCCAGACCCCTGGGCCAGACCCAGGGCCCAGACCCCCTGGGCCCAGACCCAGGCCCAGACCCCCTGGGCCCAGACCCAGGGCCCAGACCCAGGACCCAAGGCCCAGACCCTGGGCCCAGACCCCCTAGGCCCAGACCCCTAGGCCCAGACCCCAAGGCCCAGACCCAAGGCCCAGACCCAGGGCCCAGACCCCCTTGGCCCAAACCCAGGGCCCAGACCCCAGACCCAGACCCCCTAGGCCCAAACCCAGGGCCCAGACCCAGGGCCCAGACCCCTAAGCCCAAACCCAGGACCCAAAGCCCAGACCCTGGGCCCAGACCCCCTAGGCCCAGACCCCTGGGCCCAAACCCTAAGGCCCAGACCCAGGGCCCAGACCCCCTAGGCCCAAACCCAGGGCCCAGACCCCCTAGGCCCAAACCCAGGGCCCAGACCCCTAGGCCCAAACCCAGGACCCAGACCCCTAGGCCCAAACCCAGGACCCAAGCCCAGACCCAGGGCCCAGACCCCTAGGCCCAAACCCAGGACCCAAGGCCCAGACCCTGGGCCCAAACCCAGGGCCCAGACCCCAAGGCCCAGACCCCCAGGGCCCAGACCCTGGGCCCAGACCCCCAGGGCCCAGACCCAGGGCCCAGACCCCTAGGCCAAACCCAGGACCCAAGGCCCAGACCCTGGCCCAGACCCCCTAGGCCCAGACCCTGGGCCCAGACCCCCTAGGCCCAGACCCTGGGCCCAGACCCTGGGCCCAGACCCCCTAGGCCCAAACCCTAAGGCCCAGACCCAGGGCCCAGACCCAGGGCCCAGACCCTAGGGCCCAGACCCAGGGCCAGACCCCTAGGCCCAGACCCTAGGGCCCAGACCCTAGGGCCCAGACCCTAGGCCCAAACCCAGGCCCAGACCCCTGGGCCCAGACCCCTAGGCCCAGACCCAGGGCCAGACCCCCTAGGCCCAAACCCAGGGCCCAGACCCTAGGCCCAAACCCAGGACCCAAGGCCCAGACCCAGACCCCTAGGCCCAACCCAGGGCCCAGACCCAGGGCCCAGACCCCTAAGCCCAAACCCAGGGCCCAGACCCCAAGGCCCAGACCCAGGGCCAGACCCCCTAGGCCCAAACCCAGGACCCAAAGCCCAGACCCTGGGCCCAGACCCCCTAGGCCCAGACCCCTGGGGCCAAACCCTAAGGCCCAGACCCAGGCCCAGACCCAGGGCCCAGACCCCTAGGCCCAAACCCAGGGCCCAGACCCCTAGGCCCAAACCCAGGACCCAAGGCCCAGACCCCTAGGCCCAAACCCAGGACCCAAGGCCCAGACCCTGGGCCCAAACCCCCTAGGCCCAAACCAGGGCCCAGACCCCAAGGCCCAGACCCAGGGCCCAGACCCCCTGGGCCCAGACCCCTGGGCCCAGACCCCCAGGGCCCACCCCTGGGCCCAGACCCCCAGGGCCCAGACCCCCAGGGCCCAGACCCCCAGGGCCCAGACCC
Source organism: Leptobrachium leishanense (assembly GCA_009667805.1). Lineage (NCBI taxonomy): Eukaryota > Metazoa > Chordata > Amphibia > Anura > Megophryidae > Leptobrachium > Leptobrachium leishanense. The sequence goes on along the minus strand of CM019067.1, from coordinate 173,154,058 downwards.
TAGGCCCAACCCAGGACCCAAGGCCCAGACCCTGGGCCCAGACCCCCTAGGCCCAGACCCTGGGCCCAGACCCTGGGCCAGACCCCCTAGGCCCAAACCTAAGGCCCAGACCCAGGGCCCAGACCCTAGGGCCCAGACCCAGGGCCCAGACCCCTAGGCCCAGACCCCTAGGCCCAAACCCCCTAGGCCCAGACCCGGCCCAGACCCCAAAGCCCAAATACAGACCCAGGGCCCAGACCCTAGGGTCCAGACCCCATACCCAGGGCCCAGACCCCAAGACCCAGACCCTAGGGCCCAGACCCCAAGGCCTAGACCCAGGCCCAGACCCTAGGACCCGACCCCAAGGCCCAGGGACCAGACCCAGAGACCAGGGCCCAGGCTAGACCCCAGGGCCCAGACCCAGGGCCCAGACCCCTAAGCCCAAACCCAGGGCCAGACCCCAAGGCCCAGACCCAGGGCCCAGACCCCTAGGCCCAAACCCAGGACCCAAGCCCAGACCCTGGCCCAGACCCCCTAGGCCCAGACCCTGGGCCAAAACCTAAGGCCCAGACCCAGGGCCCAGCCCCTAGGCCCAAACCCAGGACCCAAGGCCCAGACCCCTAGGCCCAAACCAGGACCCAAGGCCCAGACCCTGGGCCCAACCCCCTAGGCCCAAACCAGGGCCCAGACCCCAAGGCCCAGACCCAGGGCCCAGACACCAGGGCCCAGACCCCTGGGCCCAGACCCCCAGGGCCCAGACCCCTGGCCAGACCCAGGGCCCAGACCCCTGGGCCCAGACCCCCAGGGCCCAGACCCCTGGCCCAGACCCCCAGGGCCCAGACCCCTAGGCCCAAACCCAGGACCCAAGGCCCAGACCCCCTAGGCCAGACCCCTGGGCCCAGACCCTGGGCCCAGACCCCCTAGGCCAACCCTAGGGCCCAGACCTAGGGCCCAGACCCCAGGGCCCAGACCCCTAGGCCCGCCTAGGCCCAGACCCAGGGCCCAGACCCCAAATACCAGACCCCAGGGCCCAGACCCTAGGGTCCAGACCCCATACCCAGGGCCCAGACCCCAAGACCCAGACCCTAGGGCCCAGACCCCAAGGCCTAGACCCAGGGCCCAGACCCTAGGACCCAGACCCCAAGGCCCAGGGACCAGACCCAGAGACCAGGGCCCAGGCTAGACCCAGGGCCCAGACCTCAGGGACCAGACCCCCAGGGCCAGACCCCAGACCCAAGGCCATCATACACAGCCCGTTTCTGTGAGATTTATTGCTGTGGATTCTGTGATATGTTCAGACACACCGCTCATTACTGTGAGTTTTATTGCTGTGGATACTGTGATAAGCTAATACACACTGCACATTACAGGGAGTTTTATTGCTGTGGTGCTATGTTATGTCCTTTTTTTTTGAAGGGGAGAAAAGCTGTTAGAGGTTGAGGGGGGGGGCCCTGGGGGGGCCCCATCGTGAGGTTTAGTAAGGGGCCCCATCATTTCTGATGGCTGCCCTGATTTCTATGTATTGTCATTGTTTATATTCTTTATTCAGAATAGTACTGGCCATTCTAAAGGACCAGCCTGTAAGATTGTTTCATTGCTTAACTGGGTTTTGTCTAAGTGCTGGGTTTTACGCTCTTCGTGACAGGAATATATTGGGAAAATGCCTAAATGTTTTATTATTCTATAATTCAGGAAAAGTGATTTTCTTGCTCCTGACAGTGGTTTTATGGACGATCACTTGGTAGTGAAGGTATTAAGGTATAAATAGTTTTAGAGTGAATCTCAGATGCTGATCACAGTTAAAGTGGCACAAGTTTGATTTTTTTTTAGATCCTCATTTGATGTTTTACTGAATTTAATGCTACAAGATGCCAAATAAACTGTCAGGGTTATTCAGAGAGCGGTGAAAAGCAGGAGAATGACTGGAGAATGGAAGATTCTAGGTCAAAATATCCAAACCAGAAAAATTCTCCCATTCATCTCACTTTCCAAATCGGCTATTTTGACCTCAAATTTTTTGTTTTCCAGTCATTCTCCTGCTTTTCACCGCTCTTTGAATAACCCTGTGTATGTTTTAATGGCTATTTGGTATTCAATCCACTATCAGGGTCATTCAGTGAGAAGTGAAAACATTGAGAATGACTGGAGAATTGAAAATTCTAAGTCAAAATAGTCAAACCAGAAAAATTCTCCCATTTATCTCACTTTCCAAATTGGCTAATTGTTCATTCTCCTGACAATTCAAGGTTTTCACCTCTCTTTGAATAGCCCTGTATGTCAGTGGTTCCCAACCGCTGTCCTCAAGTACCTCTAACAGGCCAGGTTTTAAGGATTATCTTGGGGAAATGCAGACTGAATCCTGCAATCACTGAGCAGCAAATCATATCACCTGTGCTGTGCTTCAGATATCCTGTAAACCTGGTTGAGGAACTTGAGGACCGCGGATGGGAACCACTGCACTATATTAACTAAGTAATCAGATATGTCAACCATAAAAGTCATTAAACTGTATAATCAAGGAGGGCAGAGTCGCGCTGCACATGAGAGCAGACATAGGTTGAGAGAGCTCCTGCACTCCCTTCCGCTGCTGGGCTTCGGAACCTGCACAGCCGCTTGGTTTCTGCTTCTCCATGTGCCCTGTAAACCCTGCACACATGAAGGGACCCACCAATAATAAAAAGAAAAAAAAAACAGGACTCAGAACCACATTCACACAGTTGGATTAGCGAATATAAGATGGGGTCTGGGTTTCTCCGACCGCAGCGCTCTACGAGGGGGGCGGGGAGGAAACAGCTCTGGCCACCCAAGAAGAAATTAAAGACCTTCTGCAACAATTCATATCACTGAGATATTTTATTTCAATATCATGTTTATTAGTCATGATGAAAACACAGTACATGACATTGTCAGAACAGTGAAAAAATCTAAAAAATACATTCCTTAGCAAAACTAGGCAAATAAGTAATGCAATAAACCAACAAACGACATATTGAGACTAGTGTCCCTCACAATGCAACAAAAATGTAGCTTAAACAAGTACCGGTATTCGCAAACTTTAGTGGGTTTACAAATTTATCTTATAGGTGCACCCAAAACATAGGACAAGAATAGATTGTTATTTTTCAAAGGCATAAAAAGAGGGGGGGACAGGAAAACAAACATATACAGAGTATATACACTGCTCAAAAAAATAAAAGGGAACACTTAAACAGCACAATGTAACTCCAAGTCAATCACACGTCTGTGAAATCAAATTGTCCATTTACAGTTGTGTTCAAAATTATTCAACCCCCAATGCTGTAAAGGGTTTTAGGGAATTTTGTGTACATTTGTAATTGTATTCAGAATGAAATCCTACAAGGACTTTTTAAAGAACCATATGCAACTAAAATGACATCAATTGGTTTTGTAATACAGTAGTAAATGTTTCTTTTGTGAATTCTTCATTGACACAATTATTCAACCCCTTAACCACTTGGCTGCTATGGACGCGCTCAGCGCGTCCAGCCAAGTGGTTCTCCTGTGCTACGGACGCGCTCAGATTCCGGCGGATTGCTGTGCCCCCCCGGTGCGGGCTGACATCTTGAATGTCAGCCCAGCACTCGGGAGCCCGGCGGGGACATTAGATGTTATCGCGGCGACGCGATGACATCTAATTCAGGCGCCCCCCCGCATGTGCGGAGGAGGCGCCTGAAAGGGAGGGGGGGAGCAGGGGGTTAAGACAGGCACCGCTTGGAAGGGCACAGCCTGCCCTTCCAAACAGTGGCTCTCATTAACCCCTGGGGAGCCGGATCACGAATCGACGCTGAAAAGCGCCGGTTCGTGATCCTTTCCCGGAGCACTTTCGGTCGCTGTGAAAAATGCGTTAGTCTGACCCTAGCCTTATCTCACTTTCCAAATCGGCTATTTGGTCCAAATTGTTCTCTTTTCCTGCCATTCTCCTGGTTTTCACCTTTCTCTGAACAACCCTGAGAGAGAGGTGAAAGCCAGGAGAAGAGAACAATCTAGACCAAATAGCCAATTTGGAAAGTGAGTTAAATGGGAGAATTTTTCTGGTTTGGCTATTTTGACCTAGAATTTTCACTTCTCCAGTTATTCTCCTGCTCTACACCGCTCTCTGAATAACCCTGTGAATGTTTAATCCCGAGGTGAAAAATAACATTGCTTTAGATGTTATTTTGAATTTTTTTCAAACACCAGTTAACCACTTGGCTGCTATGGACGTGCTCAGCGCGTCCAGTCAAGTGGTTCAACTGTGCTATGGACGCGCTGAGCGTCCTTTGGACCTCTCTCCCTCCCAATCGCCGGGGGGCAGAGGGTTAATCCAGGCATCGTTTGGAAGGGCACAGCCTGCCCTTCCAAACGGTGGGTGTGATTAACCCCTGGGGAGCCGGATCACGAATCGGCGCTGAAAAGCGCCGGATCGTGATCCTCTCCTGGTGCTGGCTGACATCTTGGATGTCGGCCAAGCCTCCAGGAACTCCCCCTGAGGACTGGCGTCATCGTGCATAGCACGATGACGCCAGTCCTGGAGTTAACCCCTAGCTGCCACCAACGGTGGAGATAGGGGGTTCCAATGAAAGAGGTTAAAGTTTGGTACTGTTGGATCGGCCAGAGCATGGCCGTTCCAATGATACCAAACACGACTGTGAAAAAGTTTTTTTAAAAAAATAATTAAAAATAAAAATAAAAATATTTAAAAAATAAATTATAAAAAAAAAATAAACAAGTTTTTTTTTTTTTTTTTGGTTTGTTAATGCAGCAATATTGTTCCCATTTTAATTATAATGTGAACAATGATGCTACACTAACGATTTTTGTATGCGGTGCGTTTGTTAAAAATTGCGTAATTTCCCCCCAAAAAAAATGTAACGAGACCCCATCTCTAATTTTTTTAACAAGCGCACCCCATACAAAATATAACCGCAATTGCTCGCATGTTAAAATGTGAAAAAAATACACTTTACACATTGTAAATTATTGAAAATTCATATTTTATTGCATTTTTTGTTATAATATACAGACAGGTCAAGACGTATACATATAATAATGACATATTATTAATCTGCCGAGTCTGACGGAAAGAACGATATATAATATGTCTGGGTCATATACTAAAATAAGCCTTCAAAACGCATTTAAACATGATGAGCAAAACCGGTAAAAATGACCTCAGCACAGAGCCGTGAAACGCCTCAGCAGAGAAAGGGTTAAAGACTACCACTCTGAAGAACAGAGGTTCATTCAAGTGTTTTCAATCAGGTATTGAAAACACCTGTGGATGTCACGGAGCAGCAATAAAGCATAATAAGCACCAATTAGGCAGCTTTAAAATGACTGATACTCAGCTCCTTCTAGACATTTACTGATGTGGTTACAAACATGGTGAAGTCAAGAGAATGGTCCAGGAAGACAAGAGAAGAGGTGATTACTCTTCACAGGAAGGGCAAAGGCTATAAGAAGATTGCAAAGATGTTAAACATACCAAGAGAGACCATAGGAAGCATCATTCGACTGCAGTACGCCAAAAGTCATGTGGCCAAACCACAGAAGTTTTGGGATAGTGTTCTGTGGACTGATGAAACAAAATTAGAACTGTTTGGGCCCATGGATCAACGCTATGTTTGGAGGAGGAAGAACAAGGCCTATGAAGAAAAGAACACCTTGCCTACTGTGAAGCATGGTGGGGGTCAATCATGCTTTGGGGTTGTTTTGCTTCTGCAGGTACAGGGAAGCTTCAGCGTGTGCAAGATACCATGAATTCTCTTCAGTACCAGGAGATATTGGATGACAATGTGATGCATTGGGAGACGTTGGACCTTTCAACAGGACAATGATCCCAAGCATACCTCCAAGTCCACTAGAGCATGGTTGCAGATTAAAGGTGTAACGGTTAGCCCCTGCTTGGGCCACCATGGTGGCTTGGAACATGAGATGAAGCCCTTAAGGCAGGTGAGTAACTGACTGGACACAAAGACAGACGGATTTCTCCAAAACCAAGGAGCACCAAAAAACAGAACAGAATTGCCACTAAGCTCCGAAGGCTTCAAGACCGACAGACAACTTAGGACACTCAGAAACACAAAGATACACTTGACAATCCGTGAAGGGAGCAGGCTGCAGGACAGTAAACAAAACAGACAGACTATACTAAAAGAGGTCCTTATAAGCGGCCTCTGAATATAATACTAAACCAAGACAGACACGGTACATAAAACATGAAACATACAAGAATCGTCAATCAGGCAGAGGTTGGCAACAGATCAGAAATATACGGTACCAGGGGGGAGTAGAAGGGATAGTCAAAAATAAAGCCGAGGTCAGAACCAGAAAACACTTGAACAGGAATGCTTTGCAGCAACTCAGGAAACACGAACCAGACAGAACCACCATCAAACTCCACAAACAGTCAATGAGGCTCTGTGCTGCTGGGAATATATAGGGAGTGGGTCTGTGTGATTGGGCCATGTGACCCCAGACCAGGAGATCACAACAGAACCCCAGATCAGCCCTAAACAGCACAGCCAGACACACCATAGGGGAAAAACAAACATGAAGACCCTTCACCACCAGGGGGCAAGGCTGAGACGTGACATAACCCCCTCCCTTACGGGTGACCTCCCGGGCACCCAAAACATGGCAGACAGAATCAGGAAACCAGATCACGAACACCAGTCACCAAAGTCCTTTGAGGTCCCATTCAGAGTTGTCATCCTCCTCCACAAGACGCCCCCGTCTATGAGGGTTCCTTTGAATGGCAACCCAGTGGTCCTTCCAGAACACCAGTCCAAAGGGCGACTGCACATAGCCCTCAGGGACATGACGGGGTTGGGGGATCTCGGCATCAGTCAGACTGGACATAGAATCAGTTGGACTAGGGTTAGTCACCTTTTTACGTCTTCTCCTTGAACGAGATCTAGAACTGGTGACCACCCCACACGACACGGCAATAGTAGGGGCAGACTTGGTTATCTGTTTAACACCACACGATTGAAACCTCTCTACCCCACAAGTGGGTTTGACAGCAATGGGCCCACTGCAAGACATGGGCACAGTGGTCACGTGACTTGACTTGGATACGACTCCCTTGCAGCTCGACTTGGACAGACTTGACAACTCACCTTTAACTGGCACACCATTGGAACAGAGGACATTGCCAGGATATGATACAACTGGCACCTCACCATTGTTACAGATTTCACCTGGAGGAGTGCACTGTGGACCCTCCGAGTCATCGGAATCCTCCTCAAAACACCTGAGAGCATTAGGGTCTTTCTTGATCATGGCCCAGTGTGCCTCACGGAACAACATCCCGCATGGGGATCGTATATAACCTTCGGGTACAGGGCTAGAATTTGTAGCACCAGTCAGTTTGGATGTCACTCCATTAACTGGCAGGACTGGCAAATAACCAGAAACAGACATACCTGGCAGCGTGCCATCAGGGGCTGACATGAGGGGCTCTTGGCCCAAACCAGACATGAAGGACTTAGTACCCACCTGGGACAAAATTGGCATATCGCCAGAAAAAGGCATTAGGGGCACATTGCCCGAATTACACATGAAGGGCTCGGGACCCACACTTGGCAAGACGACGGTAGGAACAACACTGGACCCACTGTGGGACATGGGCACGGGTGGTCTCGCAGCAGGACATGGGCACGGCTGCTTCGCAGCAGGACATGGGCACGGCTGCTTCGCAGCAGAACATGGGCACGGCTGCTTCGCAGCAAGAACATGGGCACGGCTGCTTCGCAGACAGAACATGGGCACGGCTGCTTCGCAGCAGAACATGGGCACGGCTGCCTCGCAGCAGAACATGGGCACGGCTGCCTCGCAGCAGAACATGGGCACGGCTGCCTCGCAGCAGAACATGGGCACGGCTGCCTCGCAGCAGAACATGGGCACGGCTGCCTCGCAGCAGAACATGGGCACGGCTGCCTCGCAGCAGAACATGGGCACGGCTGCCTCGCAGCAGAACATGGGCACGGCTGCCTCGCACAACACGGGCACAACTGTCTCGTGGATCGGAATCGGCATGACTAGCAGCTCGCTAGTAGAACCAGGCATGAAGGTTTCATGTTTAGATACAGGCACTTCGGCCTCATAACAAAGCATAGGCACGGCTACCTCATAGCTCAACATCGGCACAACTGACTCGTCAGCAGGCAGGAAGGGCTCTGGGCCCACGACAGGCAGGAAGGGCTCTGGCCCACGACAGGCAGGAAGGGCTCTGGCCCACGACAGGCGTGAAGGGCTCTGGCCCACCTGGGACAAAACCGCTGACACACAGCTTGGGAGTGTTACCGCTGACACACAGCTTGGGAGTGTTACCGCTGACACACAGCTTGGGAGTGTTACCGCTGACACACAGCTTGGGAGTGTTACCGCTGACACACAGCTTGGGAGTGTTACCGCTGACACACAGCTTGGGAGTGTTACCGCTGACACACAGCTTGGGAGTGTTACCGCTGACACACAGCTTGGGAGTGTTACCGGCAATGTGCCAGGTTCTGGCACCGCTGACACCTTGTCAGACAAACAAAACTGGCCTCCCGCCAGGAACGGACATAGGCACAATACAATGTGCAGAACGGACAGGTTTTTCTTTATGCTGTGTTCCTGTAACAACAGCGCCACCCTGGGCCCTTGTGGCATCAGCGCCACCCTGGGCCCTTGTGGCAACAGCGCCACCCTGGGCCCTTGTGGCAACAGCGCCACCCTGGGCCCTTGTGGCAACAGCGCCACCCTGGGCCCTAGACCCATGACAAGAACTGAGAAACAGTGATCCACTGCATAACATGGAAGCAGGTAGTGTGCCTGGAGGTGGAACAATTTTGGCTTTATTACCACACATGGAATTTGCAACACCCCTGCATTGCACAGAAACAGAGGTCCCAGCAGTAGGGTCAGCGCTATGGCTACATGACGTGGATACCAGGGTCTCACCCTGAGAACATGACATTCTGGGTTTGGGCTTTAATGGACAGCAAAAGATTTTATGCTGGGGTGAACTGCAATAATAACAGAGATTAAGAATTCTACGTCTCTCTCTTTCACTCATGGGAGGTTCCCCAGAGACTCTGCTGGGAGGAACCGTATAATTAAGCACACTGAGAGACAGCATTAACCTCTTCAGCTCTGTCAGCAGATCAAAAACCATCTGAAGCACAGAATTTAACACAGTAAGCTCACCTGCAGGCATTAATAGACTGTAATGTAACGGTTAGCCCCTGCTTGGGCCACCATGGTGGCTTGGAACATGAGATGAAACCCTTAAGGCAGGTGAGTAACTGACTGGACACAAAGACAGACGGATTTCTCCAAAACCAAGGAGCACCAAAAAAACAGAACAGAATTGCCACTAAGCTCCGAAGGCTTCAAGACCGACAGACAACTTAGGACACTCAGAAACACAAAGATACACTTGACAATCCGTGAAGGGAGCAGGCTGCAGGACAGTAAACAAAACAGACAGACTATACTAAAAGAGGTCCTTATAAGCGGCCTCTGAATATAATACTAAACTAAGACAGACAAGGTACATAAAACATGAAACATACAAGAATCGTCAATCCGGCAGAGGTTGGCAACAGATCAGAAATATACGGTACCAGGGGGGAGTAGAAGGGATAGTCAAAAATAAAGCCGAGGTCAGAACCAGAAAACACTTGAACAGGAATGCTTTGCAGCAACTCAGGAAACACGAACCAGACAGAACCACCAAACTCCACAAACAGTCAATGAGGCTCTGTGCTGCTGGGAATATATAGGGAGTGGGTCTGTGTGATTGGGCCATGTGACCCCAGACCAGGAGATCACAACAGAACCCCAGATCAGCCCTAAACAGCACAGCCAGACACACCATAGGGGAAAAACAAACATGAAGACCCTTCACCACCAGGGGGCAAGGCCGAGACGTGACAAAAGGCTGGAACATTTTGGAGTGGCCATCGCAGTCACCTGACTTAAATTCGATTGAGAACCTCTGGTGGGACTTAAAGCAAAGCAGTTGCAGTGCGCAAGCCTAAGAATGTGACTGAACTGGAGGCTTTTGCCCATGACGAATGGGCGAAGATAACCGTAGATCGCTGCAAGACACTTGTGTCAAGCTATGCTTCACGTTTAAAAGCTGTTAGTACTTAGTACAACATCCTTTTACAGTTATAAGATTGAATGTCACTTGGGGGGTTGAATAAAACTGAAAATGATGTGAGCACAGAAAAGACATTTGTGGTTATTTCATTATAAATGTTATGTTATATTTGTCTGACCTACACGTGCCTCTTTGATTTAATTGTAAGCAAGATGACTGAATGATCAAAATCAATGTCAAACTGGCCAAAACACTCAATTTCAGTGGGGGTTGAATAATTTTGAACACAACTGTAGGTAGCAACACTGATTGACAATGAAGTCCACATGCTGTTGTGCAAATGGAATAGACAACATGTGGGAAGCATAGGCAGGTAGCAAGACATCCCCAATAAAGGAGTGGTTCTGCAGATGGTGACCACAGACCACTTCCTATGCTTTCTGGCTGCTGGTTTGGTCACTTTTGAATGCTGGCGGTGCTGTCACTCTAGTGGTACCATGAGACAGAGTCCACAACCCGCACAAGTGGCTCAGGTAGTGCAGCTCATCCAGGATGGCACATCCATACGAGCTGTGGCAAGAAGGTTTGCTGTGTCTGTCAGCGTAGTGTCCAGAGCATGGAGGCGCTACCAGGAGACAGGCCAGTACATCAGGAGATGTGGAGGAGGCCGTAGGAGGGCAACAACCCAGCAGCAGGACCGCTACCTCTGTCTTTGTGCAAGGAGGGACAGGAGGAGCACTGCCAGAGCCCTGCAAAATGACCTCCATTGGGCCACAAATGTGTATGTGGCTGCTCAAACGGTCAGAAACAGACTCCTTGAGGGTGGTATTAGGGCCCGACGTCCACAGGTGGGGGTTGTGCTTACAGCCCAACACCGTGCAGGACGTTTGGCATTTTCCAGAGAACACCAAGATTGGCAGCTTCGCCACTGGCACCTTGTGCTCTTCACAGATGAAAGCAGGTTCACACTGAGCACATGTGACAGGGTCTGGAGAAGCCGTGGAGAACGTTCTGCTACCTGCAACATCCTCCAGCATGACCAGTTTGGCAGTGGGTCAGTAATGGTGTGGGGTGGCATTTCTTTAGGGGGTCGCACAGCCCTCCAGGTGCTCGCCAGAGGTAGCCTGACTGCCATTAGGTACCGAGATGAGATCCTCAGACCCCTTGTGAGACCATATGCTGGTGCGGTTGGCCCTGGGTTCCTCCTAATGCAAGACAATGCTAGACCTCATGTGGCTGGAGTGTGTCAGCAGTTCCTGCAAGACGAAAGCATTGATGCTATGGACTGGCCACCCGTTCCCCAGACCTGAATCCAATTGAGCACATCTGGGACATCATTTCTCATTCCATCCACCAAAGCCACGTTGCACCACAGACTGTCCAGGAGTTGGGGATGCTTTAGTCCAGGTGTGGGAGGAGATCCCTTAGGAGACCATCCGCCACCTCATCAGGAGCATGCCCAGGCGTTGTAGGGAGGTCATACCGGCACGTGGAGGCCACACACACTACTGAGCCTCATTTTGACTTGTTTGAAGGACATTACATCAACATTGGATCAGCCTGTAGTGTTGTTTTCCACTTTACTTTTGAGTGTAACCCCAAATCCAGACCTCTGTGGGTTGCTCAATTTAATTTCCATTGATAATGTTTGTGTGATTTTGTTGTCAGCACATTCAACTATGTAATGACCACAGTATTTAATAAGAATATTTCATTCATTCAGATCTAGGATGTCTTAGGTTTGTGTTCCCTTTATTTTTTTGAGCAGTGTATATTGTGATAAGGTGAAGGGAATTGTGTGCGATGGTGTGTACATTACCCCTGTGTTTTTGAGAGGGCAGTGGGCTGTTTAAACCCAGATGGAAAATATGTGTTTTAAATTGTTCCTCTCTGCTGCAAGGTCTCCACACCTGCTAATTAAAAGCCCTTAAATGATTCCTGGGTGTGAGGAACCAGGGAGAGGTGGAGGAGATTGATTCATTTTGAGATGAGACTGTGCACGAGATGAGAAGGATTCCCACACAGGGGAAAGATTAGAATGGGCACCGGATGAGAAATATAGAGACTGATAAGCACGTGGTGCTTCTGCTACTCCTGAGGTTGGAGAGTCTGCATGGGTGCAGGACAGGGCCGGTGCAAGCTTTTTTGCCTAGTCAGGCGAAGGTCTGTTTTGGTGCCCCCCCCCCCCCGTCATGTCAAGCCAATCAGGATAGAGATGCATAATAATCTCTATCGTGAGTGTTCGGTGTCGTCACGCAGAGATTAAAGGATGCTTAAAGTTGGTCTTGCAAGGACAACCTTTAGCAGTGTTGTGAGTCACTGATTGGGGGGACAGCCACCAGTGCTGTCTTTATGGACTTATATAAACACTGTCTTTCTTCTGGAAAGGCAGTAGTTACATTTGTCAGACTGTAGGAACAACATATTTGGGTATATATTTGCGGCCCCCAGCTCATGTATGGGTATATATTTGCGGCCCCCAGCTGCTCATATGGGTATATTTGCGGCCCCCTGCTCATGTATGGGTATATATTTGCGGCCCCCAGCTCATGTATGGGTATATATTTGCGGCCCCCAGCTGCTCATATGGGTATATTTGCGGCCCCCTGCTCATGTATGGGTATATATTTGCGGCCCCCAGCTCATGTATGGGTATATTTGCGGCCCCCAGCTGCTCATATGGGTATTATTTATGGTATAAATTTTCCCCCAGCGAGTCTCTTACCTCTCTGCTCAGCTGACTGTGTCTGATTGACTGTGACAGTGTGCACACACTGCTCACTGCTGCCTGCTGACTTCTGCTGCCTCACCTTGGCACTGCAGGCCCCCCCCCGTCGCCCGCTGGCGTTCTAGTTCTACTCAGTCCACACTCTCAGGCAGTCAGGGAGGGAGTGAGACGAGAGACCAGACCACCAGGGACAATCAGGGACCAGACCAGGTAGTAGGTTTTTTAGTAGCAACAATTTTTTAGGCTTAGCTTAAGCTAGGCACCGCCACCGTCGCTCTCTGCGTCCCCCTCGTGTGACACGTGACGTCACGTCTCGAGGCGACTGGTGCGAGCGGCCGCTGGCGCTGGCCAGGCATGTGATGCACACGTGCACACGCACCTTTCCCGCTCGCCTGTGATTGGATTCGGGAAGCAAGGCCAGGCAGGGAACCACGTGGTGCTTGTTGTCCCCTCCCTCTCATTGCCCCCTTCCAATCCCAGGCAGGGGCGGATCCAGAGACTAGTCTCGGGAGGGGCACTTACAGAAAATAAGGTGTTTAGCAGAGAGCCCGACTCACGAGAATTTACAGAGGGCCCGGCTCACAGGAGCTTACAATCTAGAGGAGCAGAGGGCCCGGCTCACAGGAGTTTACAATCTAGAGGAGCAGAGGGCACCCCGGATTTTACAATCTAGAGGAGCAGAGAGCCCCCAGCTCACACATGAATTGCCCCCAGCTCAAGGATTTGCCCAGCTCATGGATTTGCCCCCAGCTCAAGGATTTGCCCAGCTCATGGATTTGCCCCCAGGTCATGGATTTGCCCAGCTCATGGTTTTGCCCCCAGGTCATGGATTTGCCCAGCACATGGATTTGCCCCAGCTCATGGATTTGCCCCCAGGTCATGGATTTGCCCCCAGGTCATGGATTTGCCCCCAGCTCATGGATTTGCCCCCAGGTCATGGATTTGCCCCCAGGTCATGATTTGCCCAGCTCATGGATTTGCCCCCAGCTCATGGATTTGCCCCCAGGTCATGGATTTGCCCCCAGCTCATGGATTTGCCCCCAGCTCATGGATTTGCCCCCAGGTCATGGATTTGCCCAGCTCATGGATTTGCCCCCAGGTCATGGATTTGCCCCCAGGTCATGGATTTGCCCCCAGGTCATGGATTTGCCCAGCTCATGTATTTGCCCCCAGGTCATGGATTTGCCCAGCACATGGATTTGCCCCCAGCTCATGGATTTGCCCCCAGCTCATGGATTTGCCCCCAGGTCATGGATTTGCCCCCAGCTCTCACCTGGATTGTTGCCCCAGCTCCGGCAGGGGGTTGAGGGACCCAGATGCCGGGCAGCGCGGGAGCGCCTGCCCGATCTTGAACAGTCCGTCCTGTGAAGTGGATGCGGCTGTGTGCGTGCGCAGCCGGTCACGCGGTCCGGCCAGTCAGGTGGTACTGAGACTCAGTACCACCTGATTAGCCGGACCACGTGACCGGCTGCGCACGCACACAGCCGCATCCACTTCACAGGACGGACTGTTCAAGACCGGGCAGGCGCTCTCGCGCTGCCCGGCATCTGGGTCCCTCAACCCCGGGCCAAATCTCGGGGGTCAGTCATCCGAATCGGATGACCGATTACACCCCGGGCCGGCGCCCCTCACACTGGCAGGACGCCAGACAGTAAGGCGGCCGCCTGTGCCGCCTTACGTTAGCGCCGGCCCTGGTGCAGGATATGAAACCAAAGATTGATTTGTTTTGAGAGAGACACAGACTAGCAGCAGCAGAGCTGGTGAAGTGCTATGGTTGGCAGTGTCCCAAAAGAAAAGGTTGGCAAAGAGTTCCGTTATTTACCTGCGTTAGTAAGGGACATATACTTTGTTAGTAAGACTCAGACGAGTTAGGCTTTGATTTCTGTTTTGTTTTGTTTGTATGCTGGAGTGCCACAATAAAACTCTGCTATAAAGAGACTGTTTCTGTGACATACTTGCCCTAGAGGACCGCACTATACCGCCCCGTGTGACGCCCCGTGTGACAATATATATATATACAGACTATATCAAAAAACAGATATAAGAATTATATACCAAGTTACATAACTAGTAGAACCAAGATACAGTGTGTGTCTATATTGAGACAGACTCATCGCTGAGTCTGTTGCACCCAGGGGCGGATCCAGGGGGGGCAACGGGGCAATTCCCCCCCGAGAAAATATTGCTGGCAGCAGCGTTACTATCCTCCTACGAGCGACCGCCAGCATAAAGCTCTGCCACTCACCTGGGATCTATCCACCAGCCAGCCGCGATCTCGCGAGATCGTAGAGTTTACGTGAACTCCGCGATCTCGCTAGATCGCGGCTGGCTGGTGGATAGATTCCAGGTGAGCAACAGAGCTTTATGCTGGCGGCCGCTCGTAGGAGGAAAACCACGCGGCCGCCGGCAATGACTCAGAGGGGCCTGGCAGAGCAGAGGGGCCTGGCAAATATATCCATATGAGCTGGGGGCAAATATATCGAGATGGTCTGGCCTGGGGCAATATATCCATGAGAGCTTGGGGCAAATATATCCATATGAGCTGGGGGCAAATATATCCATGTGAGCTGGCCTGGGGCAATATATCCATATCAGCTGGGGGCAATATATCCATATGAGCTGGGGCAAATATATCCATTTGAGCTGGGGAAAATATATCCATGTGTGAGCTGGGGGCAAATATATCCATGTGAGCTGGGGGGAAATATATCCATATGAGCTGGGGGGAAATATATCCATATGAGCTGGGGCCAAATATGTCCATATGAGCTGGGGGCAAATATATCCATATGAGCTGGCCTGGGGCAATATATCCATGTGAGCTGGGGAAAATATATCCATGTGAGCTGGGGGCAAATATATCCATGTGAGCTGGGGGCAGATATATTCATATGAGCTGGGGCAATATATCCATGTGAGCTGGGGGGAATATATCCATGTGAGCTGGGGGCAATATATATCCATGTGAGCTGGGGGCAATATATATCCATGTGAGCTGGGTGCAATATATCCATGTGAGCTGGGGCAATATATCCATTTGTGAGCTGGGGGGGTACCCTGGGCTCATGGTATGGAAAGGGTTTGCAGGGCTGCGCAGATGGGGTGCCACGTGTGTTCTGGCAGCATGGAAAGGGTGCACTGGGCAGCCCACACCTGGGTAACCCTAAACTGCATAGCTTCTAGGGGTATGTGCTGGGCGGGGGGGGTACCCTGGGCCCCTCGCATGGAAAAGGTTCACAGGGCTCATGAGCCACATGAAGACAAACCCTGTGCAATGTTCTGAGGAGAGTGAGTGTAACGAGCACAGCTTGCGATTAGGCGCGTCTCTGCCGGTCACTGCGAACCCAACACCAGCTCTTAGCCAAAACTGGTAGAATGCCCCCCCCCCCCAAACCTGTGTCTGGATTCGCCCCTGGCTACACCTTGCTGAGCTGCCCATTGTTTTGACACAAAAGGGGTTATTCAAAGAGAGCCGAATGGGCTCCGAAATTGTACTGAACTGTGAATTTCCCTGTACAATGCAATTTCAGAGCCATTCGACTATTCAAAAAGCTGTCAGTTTGCCAAATATTGGCGAAATGCCAGAAAAATATAGTGATCTTTGATGTCAGTGAACTACCCATAGAGAAGTAATGGTTAATCTATTCAGAGAACACTGAACAGCACTGAAATGTCAGTAAAATGCCCTGATTTTCGGTGCTTTCATTCGGCAGGTTTAATCAGGCGAATCCCATAGGTTTCAATGTAAAAAATAGTCATTCAATTGTTTATTTATTTATTTGGCCAAAAAAATATCAGGTTTTTCTTAAATAGCATTTTTTTTCTGTAACAGACCTTTTTATTATTATCTGTAGGACCTTATATTTTCGTGCACTAGTTTTTTTGCAAACATCTTTTAAAAGTTGCAGTGTTTTCTTTTCCCCGTGGCTGGTCGGTGCTCTGTTTAGCAGGTCGGCTTTTTTTTTCGGATCGATGCGGTATTTTTTAGAATCTATTTAGATCTTTTCTGATCTATTCGTCGATTTTTGCAGCAGTTTTTCAGATATAGTCGGCTGCTTTTCCCTGCACTATGGAGACCCTGTGGTGAATGCTGAATTCTAGGGATGCACCTATACCGATACTAGTATCGGTATCGGTGCCGATACTGCCGTTTGCACGAGTACTTAGTACTCGTGCAAATGGCCCGATACCGGAAGCCAGCGCTGGGCTGGCTGGAGGCTCAAGGCAGCGTCACAGAGGCGCCCGGCGGCCACGTGAACACATCACAGCCATGCTACCGGACCTTCGGAGGGTGAGTATTGCGGCCGCCGGAGGGGGAACGCTGACCGAGTGCTTATCATGCACGCGACCAGCTTCCCCAGGTCTGTGAGAGCTGGGGGCATATCCATGAGAGCTGGGGGCATATCCATGAGACCTGGGGGCATATCCATGAGAGCTGGGGGCATATCCATGAGAGCTGGGGGCATATCCATGAGAGCTGGGGGCATATCCGCGAGACCTGGGGGCATATCCATGAGAGCTGGGGGCATATCCATGAGACCTGGGGGCATATCCATGAGACCTGGGGGCATATCCATGAGACCTGGGGGCATATCCACGAGAGCTGGGGGCATATCCACGAGAGCTGGGGGCATATCCACGAGACCTGGGGGCATATCCACGAGAGCTGGGGGCAAATCCATGAGAGCTGGGGGCATATCCATGAGAGCTGGGGGCATATCCATGAGAGCTGGGGGCTTATCCATGAGACCTGGGGGCATATCCATGAGAGCTGGGGGCATATCCACGAGACCTGGGGGCATATCCATGAGAGCTGGGGGCAAATCCATGAGACCTGGGGGCATATCCATGAGACCTGGGGGCAAATCTATGTGAGCTGGGGGCATATCTATGTGAGCTGGGGGCATGTAGGCACAGAAATGTGGACGCCCCCCCCAAAAAAAGGAAACCTGCCAAGATTACTAGGAAAAATAAAACAAAATACATTTTAAAAACCTGAACAGTTTCTTTCTGCGCTCAAATCAAGAGAAGAGGCAGAATCTGTTGCCTTAGTTGAGCGAGTTACAGTTACAAGTATTTATAAAGCGCAAACAAATTCCTTAAGGCTGTACAATGGGAGAAACAGAATAACAAATATACAACCAGAACAGCAGCAGAGAGGACCCTGCTCAAGAGCCCACAATCTAAGAGGAGAGGGGTGACACAATAAATGAGGGCGAATAGGGTATTTGAAGTAGCGGGTTACATGAGGACTGAGTGGGAAGATGGAGCAAGAAATGTGCAGTGGGTGATCATGGAGTGAGATGATAGGCTTCTCTAAAGTAATGCGTTTTCAGAGACTTCTTGCAGGACTGGAAAGACGGGGGAGAGTCTGATGTTGTGGGGGAGGGAATTCCATAGAAAGGGTGCAGTTCTGGAGAAGTCCTGAAGGCGAAAGTTGGGGATTCGGATACGTGATGCTGATAGCATCAGATCATTGGCCGAGCAAAGTGTTTGGGACGGGATGTACCTGCTAATAAGGGAGATGTAGGTAGGGGCGTGGTTATGGAGAGCTTTGTATGTGAGCCCCAATATAATGAATTGGATTTTAAAGGAAACAGGGAGCCAGTGTTGAGATTGAAAGAGGTGAGGTGTATGAGTCTGACACAGGCGTTCTTTACAGACTGCAGAGGGAGAATCTGTGATCTCTTAAGTCCAGAGAGAAGGAGGTTACAGTAGTCAAGGTGGGAGATAAGAGCTTGGATGAGCATTTTAGTAGAGTCATGATTAAGAAAGGGACGGACGCGTGCAATGTTTTTTACGTGGAAGATTTGGTTAGAGACTGAATGTGAGGAGTAAAGGATAGATTGGAGTCCAAGAGGAGCCAGAGAGGTAGAAGTAATGGTGGCACCATTCACCTGAAGAGAAATGGGAGTAGGAATGGAGATTTTAGAGGGAGGGAAGATGAGAAGTTCAGTTTTTGAGAGGTTGAGATTTAGAAAATGGGAAGTCATCCAGTCGGAGACAGATCAAAGGCAGGCAGTAACACAGTCCAACACCGGAGGAGAGAGATCGAGAGAGGAAAGGTAGATTTGGCTGTCATCAGCATAGAGGTGATATTGGAATCCATAGGAAGAAGTGAGGTTGCCCAAAGAGGCAGTATAGATTGAAAAGAGTAGGGGACCCAGAACAGAGCCTTGAAGTACCCCAACTGAAAGAGGAGCTGGTGGCGAGGAGACACCAGCGAAGGAGACACTGAAGGAACAAAGAGAGATCGGAAGAGAACCAGGGGAGAGCAATGTCACTGAGGCCAAGTTGACGCAGCGTGAGGAGCAGGAGAGGGTGATCAACAGTGTCGAATGCAGCGGAAAGGTCAAGAAGAATAAGGAGGGAGAAGTGACCTTTGCTTTTAGCGGCAGCTAAATTATTAGTCACCTTGGTCAGAGCAGTCTCAGTAGATTGTTGGGAGCGAAAGCCAGACTGGTGCGGATCAAGTAGAGTTAGCAGCAAGAAAACCGGTGAGCTGGTTATAGACCAGACTTTCTAGGATTTTGGAGGCAAATGGAATCAGAGAGATGGGACAGTAGTTCAAGAGGTAGGTTGGATCAAGAGATGGCTATTTTAGAATGTGGGTGATCAAAGCACGTTTGAATACAGAAGATTCCAGAGGAGAGGGAGAGGTTAAAAATATGAGTCAAAACAGGGACAGTAACTGGTAGGACAGGTCGAATAAGGTGTGAGGGGATAGGATCAAGTGGACAGGCGGTCAGGCAGGAGGACATGAGACGTTCGGAGACATCTTCCTCCAAGACCGGAGAAAAGAAAGGAGTAGAAGAGGGAGCAGGGAGTGAGAGAATCAGTGGGGTAGAATGGTTAAAGGAGGAGGAGGGAAGTGAATGCAGCAGCATTGTTTGTTTTATATGTAAATGCATATATTGCCTCTGCCATAGAACAGAATAAAAATATTTGTCAATATTTTCTTTTTATGCATTAATGGTCATGTTTGGTATCATTGTTAAGACCAGACTCTGATCTTTCCAATGACACCTCACTTAACCTTGTGCGGTGTACATTTCAGAGTTGCAGGTTCCAAAGTCCCCCTTTCTCTCCTCACTGCAGCACCACAGTCTAGGTTGTGAATGAAACAATGTGTTGCTTCAGATACATACTTGCTGGCAGAGTGGGAAATGAGGTGAGTTAGTGCAGCATCACTGTGCACTTTATATTTGTAAACTGAATAATAGTGCCGTGCTAGCAAAGAGAAAAATATTAATATATATTTTATTTTTACTTAAATCTAACCTGGTTATATTTGGTATCACTGGAAAGGCTATAAGCTGACCTTTCCAATGATACCGCATATGTCCCTCTAGCCCTTAGGGCTCCAGAGATACAGTGGTCTTAAATTATTGCAAATTGTAAAAAATATATATATATATATATATTTATTTATTTTTTTACACACAGGAGCAAGGCGCCCCCTTGTGGCAGGTGCCTGTAGGCACATGCCTACTCTGCCTAATTATAAATCCGGCCCTGAATGAAATCCCTAATCTGACAGACTGGTTCTTAGGATGGCCAGTACTATTTCTGAATAAAGAATGAGAACAGTGACAATACTTAGAAGTACTAAAACCACATGGATGAGAGAAAGAGCGTTGTACAAATACAAGCCGGAGGTCGGTACACTGAATCAGTATAACAAATAACCATACAGGGAGTATAGAGCAAAGCCAAAATCCAGATACTAAAGCCAGGGTCAGAACACCAAATTGTAATCTAAACAGACAAAAGCAGAAATCAGAATCGGGAATACTTAGTCGAGGTCAAAACCAAAAGATCACAGAAATACAAGAACACACTGAGGGGTAAACAGAAAACCATGAGTTTCTGCTATTTAAAGGCCTCCTAGGTCTCTGACCAGGTGCAGCAGTTCCAGAAGCCAGATTGCCAGAATAGTGCCCTCTCTGTTGAGTAAACCTCACTGCAAGACCACCAGCTGGCATGACACAACCACTCCTTGTCAGAGAGTTATCAGAAGCCCAGCCGCCCATCTAGCAGTATATGTGGGCAGTTCAGAGCACTCTGCAGTCATAAGCATCATGTAGATCTGTGATAAAATATGCAGAGTGGGGGGGTCCTATATGCACAATTTTTCAAAGGGGGATAGAGTGCCCCTTAGGACATGTGAAGGAGCAAGTTGGGATATAAAGTATTTTCAAAGAGTCCAACGGTGTGTGAACACAGTCGAGCACTAGTGTCGATAAGGGCGCTAGACCCTCATTAGTAAGGCATGCCATAATTGGCAAGTAAGGGCCATCAAAATGAAGGCCCAGAAATGAGGGAGCCACTACCGGAAAATCTGGGTTGCCCATTACCAAAGTCAGTGGGGAGGGCAGGGACAACAAGTCCAGTCACATTCAGAATCATCGCCAGCGATGGTGTGTAGGATAGATTGTGGGATGTGGAACTGGGCAAAGAGTTTTGAGTGGAACTGTGTGCCAGGGCACCGAGACAATGGAGACCCTGATGGCTGATTGTTCAATAAATACCCACAGCTTGTGGAGTCGTGACATAGACCAATCATTCAGTCGGATTAAGAGAGAAACTACATAATAGAATTCCATATGTGGTAATCCCAGTTTCCCACAAAATTTAGGCCTAGTGAGAAGGGAAGATGCCAGTCGGGGCTGGTACCGGACAATACAAAAGACATAAATGCAGCTCTAAGGCTGCCAAAAAAGGAAGCAGGAATATGTATGGGGAGCATCTTAAAAAGATATATAAATTTAGGTAAGTCATCATTTTCATTATATTAGCCCTGACAAACCAGGAGAAGTGAGGTGTGTGCCAACTACGTAGATCCTGCTTAACCCGATTAAGGAGGGATACATAATTAAGATCAAAAAGAGTGGAAAGATCTGAGGGGAGTTGGACACCCAGGTATCTAATGGCCTTCTTGGCCAAGAGAAAGTGGCTCAAGATTGTATTGTTGCTCTCATAAAAAGGGGATATTCCCACAACCAACATCTCACATTTGGATTTGTTGATCTTGAAATTGGAAACCTCAGAATAGGCATGAATATGCCTTAGAAATGCAGGACAGAATGTTGGGGATTTCTGAGCATAAGGAGGATGTCATCCGCAAAAACTGCAACTTTATATTGGTGAAGAGAAAGGTCATAATCTCTAATATGATCTTTGTCTCAGATCCGCTGAAGAAACGGCTCCAAGGATAGGATAAACAACAATGGAGCTCTTTCGAATAGTTCTTTCTCCATCTGCTGGGGCCACATTAGCATCACCCATAAAAAGTATAGGAGACGCTAATGTCAACTTGACGCTACAGCCAAGATGGAAGCTGATGTAATATGACGTTAACAAAATAGCACAGAGGGGGCGAAGCTGACAGCCAGCGAGTGCTGCCACATTTTGAGGAGCTCCCTGGGCAACTTCCTTTAATTCACCTATTTTTGGGACCCTTATTGGTGCCCAAAAGGAGCTTCTTGGTGCGGGGACTCCGAGGTGCAGGAACCTGCAGTTGGCGCAATTTTCCGCTGTTAGCGTTCGGACTTCGGGTCCGTAGCGATTTTGGCCCTACTGTAGCATGAGGCCGGTGGCCATATGGGATACGTTTTGACTGGTGACTGATCGTCCCTCTCTACCCGGCCCTCCTATCCTCGGGTTCTGCTGAACAGCTCGAGCGCTGTGCTTAACGGCAACATTGGAATAGGGCCCAAAGGTTTTATTTAGGCTAGTGATTATCCTTTAAGCTGAATGCCCCTTTTTGTCATTTTCTCTTCTGCAAATTAAATCATTACAACACAAGTTATTTCTACACTGTCTGGCAGCAAGTGTATTAAACATGAAATCATATACTACAGACATATGGGAGATGGAAGGAATTTTGCTACTGATGTGACATATGATTAATACTGTTGTCAGATTTACTTTATTCTTCACAAAGTCTCTGCAGCATTTTATATGCAAATACCAACCTGACAGATTTTACTTCAGGCTGCCTGTCATTTTAATGACTCTCTGGTGAACAATGCTTCTTAAAACTTTATTATTTGCTTATTACGATAAATTATGAACATGGTGAGGTTACCAAGTGAGTGCATAAATAGTTTAAGTGATTTAAAGCTGGAGTCCACAGAGGCTTCTGCCAGCAAAGATAAAAATACAAATGCAAAGGTTAGGAGGTATGGGAAATATGATAAATTAAAGTGTCACTGGCAAGTGCAGAAGATTTCGTAGATAACATCATGCCAGGACATTTTCTGAATATTCTCAGAGGGAAAGCACATACCTTCAACGATTTTTTTAAGTATATTTATGGTAAATTTTAAAAGTTTTATGTTACTCAGACAGCGAAAAACTTAACCCACAGATTCCAATGTATCAAATCAATAAAATATATATATATATATATATATATATATATAATAAAATAATAAAATTATTTGTCTAGTAATGGGAAACCTTCACATGAAACGTACACAACTGTATGTAGGACTGTCATTTGTGTTGATAAAATCTCATTGATTGGAATATCTATGGCCTTCTTTAAAAGGATGCATAGATCAGGGTACAGCGTACACAGAATAATTATAATGTTTTTTACATACACTTTGATAATCCTATTTTAGGATTTCTTACATCTCCATACAGCATATGAAAATATTAAACAGAAAGCGACAATAGTACAGCACGCCTCTTATTTTTAAAATTCGTACAGCTGTTTAATCCACACCCACATTAGGTGAGCCTTAACCAGGCTTAGGTGGAATGAGCCTTCTGGGTATTTACTTCTTTATTCACAGGGACCCAGTCACCTGGCTACTGATCTTCTCTCAATTCCTTATAGATATGTGAATAACAAGAAAAGACCAATCTGGACTAGTATAATTCCGCAATTATTATAGATTCTACAGGAATAGTATCGATTTCATACTCACACTTGGTGGAGCCTCCAGGCTCTAGGTATGTTAGCATAGGAGTTATTATGGAAAAACTCATAAAACCTCTCCAACGACACAGGAACGGCAGAGTGGAAAAAATGGAATTTATTTAAAAACACTATATCATCCAGGACTCGTTTCGTCGGAAAAGACAGACTTCATCAGCTGGAACCAAATGTATAAACCATACCAATCCCCCTACCATTTAAATAGTACCTTAATTAATACAAACAGTATTCAGATGTAAAAGTCAACCTTTTTTGGTCTCTTTCTGATCTATTTAGAGTTCTAAACCCACATGTCGAAGTTGAATGGCGTTCCGGTTTGAAACGCACGGATCGTTACTGGTGGAATCCATCTTGCGCCTGCGTATTTTCTGCGTTCCTTGGAACGTCACTGTAACGGTTAGCCCCTGCTTGGGCCATCGTGGTGGTTAGGACCAAGGAGTGAAGCCCTTAAGGCAGGTGAGTTACTGACTGGACACAAGGACAGACTGATTGCTCCAAAACCAAAGGAGCATCAAAAAACAGAACTGAATTGCCACTAAGCTCCGAAGGCTTCAAGACCGACAGACCACTTAGGACACGCTCAGAAACACAAAGACACGCCTGACAATCTATTAATTGAGTAGGCTGAAGCGCAGTCAACAAAACAGACAGCAACACAATGATATACCTGACAATCCGTGAATTGAGTAGGCTGCAGGGCAGTCAACAAAACAGACAGACTACTCTAAAGAGGTCCTTATAAGCGGCCTCTGAATATATACTAGACTAAGACAGACAAGGTACATAAAACATGAAACATACAAGAATCGTCATACAGGCAGAGGTTGGCAACAGTTCAGAATATACAGTACCAGGAGTGGACAGAAGGGATAGTCAGGAATAAAGCAGAGGTCAGAACCAGAAAATACTTGGACATGAATGCTTTGCAGCAACAAAGGGAACACGAACCAGACAGAACCACCATGAAACTCCACAAACCATCAATGAGGCTCTGTGCTGCTGGGACATAAATAGGGAGTGGGCCTGTATAATTGGGCCATGTGACCCCAGACAGCACAGCCAGACACACCACAGGGGAAAAAACAGACATGAAGGCCCTTCACCACCAGGAGGCGCAGCCAAAACCAGGGAAAACGTAACAGCCACAACTTCCATATAGCGCCGACTTCCTGTCTTTTCAATACGTACGGACCGAGCGTGTCAAGGATTTCCTTACACACACCTTCTGTCGTCCCCTCTTACTTTCTCTCCTCAACAGAAAAAAAAAACTGTTAAATACTGTTAAATATGCTGTCTTTTTTCTGTCCTCCGTCCTCCGGCACAGCCTGCCCTTCCAAGCGGCGGCAGTCTTTAACCCCTAGGGGGCTGGACCCCAACAGGCACCGTATCGTGGCCCCTTCCCGGAGCTGGCCAACATCTTGGATGTCAGCCAAGCTTCTGGGATCTCCCCCTGATGACTTGCGTCATCGCACATAGCGTGATGATGTCAGTTCTGGAGTTAACTCATAGCTGCCACCTACAGGGCCGTCTTTAAGGAGGGGCAAAAGGGGCAGGTGCCCCAGGCCCAGTCATAGTTGAGGGGCCCAAAGCAGGCTGCTTCGTTTGTGGGCTGCTGGGGCCGTTTTACAGTGGTGGCTCTATGTTTTTTGGAGGCCCCAGGCTTCTGTGGAAGCACTGCAACCTTCCTAGGCCCGGTGGGTCCCCTCTGATGATGTCAGAGAGGGCGTGCCACAGGGGGTGGGGCCAAACGGGAGTTGAGGTTTCCTGACTGCATAGGCCTGGACACCCCCTAATCAAAGGACCTCACATGGAGGCTGCAGCTCCTTGTGCTGACTCCACCCCCTCCTTCCACAGACAGAGCCATGAGCCTCCACGTGCTGCTGGAGTACAATAAGGTATTTGAGAGGGGGGGCATGGTATTTGAGGGGGGCCCTAGGAGAAACACAGGACAGGTCCTGCTAAAAAACTGGCTGCACATCACAATCTCCCTCCAGCTCTCAGCTCAGAGGCTCCTCTCCTTAATGCAGCAAGAGCTGTGCAGAGGCTGACTGTCACAATCTGTGTGTAGCAATGTTTGTGTGCACAGCCTAATACAGGGAGAAATTAAACCTCTGAGCTTGCAATCTGACTCTGGGGGCTGCAAAGGTTTGGGAGAAAGAGCTGCCCATGGTTTCAAGGAGGCAGCACTTATCTGTCAGTGATCTGAGGTATGTTCAGTTCCTCAGCAGCTGCTGAATTGTTCCATTGCAGCAGATCAGTTTGCTGCAGCAGTCGAGCGCTTTGGCTAACCCCGCAGCACCTCTCGACTTGGATGCAAGTGCTAAGTTGGCAGTGCCGAGCGCTGAGCTGCAGAACAGCGTTCAGTGGCAAATTGCAACTTAGCACTTGCAGCGGCTGAGCAACTGAACGCGCCTCAGGCTGCATTCCAGGAGCAGCATGTGGGGAGTGAGCTTAAACTTCTTTGGGTAAGGGAAGACAAGGGAAGATAACCCTAGATACTGCACTTTCATTTTATAGCTTACTACTCTCATATAAATAAATGCAGGTTCTTACCTAAGCTCTCACAGTTTGCATGGAATGGGCAAACATGGATTCACATGCATTATTTTTTCAACATTTTATAATTATTTAAATATAAATATATCATTATTTTAAAAACGTTTAATAATCATTTTAATATAGTTAAAATAAAATATATTTTCATACTTAAAATTTTAACAATATAATGAAGACTAAAAAGCAACGAACCTGAAAAAAGTCTAGAAATGATAATTTATAGTTAATGGCACCACGATGTGTAACCCAAGGGATACAGACTAAATTTGAGAACTATTTGATCTCTAGAATATGCCATTCATACCTATATTATGACGAAAGTATATAAAATTGCATAATCATTATTAAATGTAGAATGAAAAGGACACCAGGCATAAGGACCAGTGTGGTGTCATTTGTATTCTACAATTTAATAAAGATTAAACGGTTTTACAGATACTTCTGTTTAATGAGATCTATTAATTCTCAAAGTTCGTAATGATATAATTATTAGAATATATAATTTCAGTTTTATTGTTGTGGAGCTCTGTGATGTTATGCTCACACACTGCACATTACTGTCATTGTTTGAAAGTCTGTACAGACTCTGACCCAACCACCTCAACAGGCAGAGAATTCCACAGCTTTATTGCTCTTCCTGTAAAAAGAAAGCTATGCGTTATGCTGAATTTCCTTTTTGTCCATCTATACATTATGTGTTTATGTATATAGAATGTGTGTAAATATATGTCTTCTAATATATAAGTCCATGATGTATTTGTGTATTTGTTTTGGGGTTTTTTGGATGATGGGGTGGAGAGAAAAATCATGCGGTGTGCGGGCTATCGGGGGGGGGCCCAAGAAAATGTTTGCCCAGGGTCCAATCAATATTAAAGACGGGCCTGGCCACCTATGGTGGAGAAAGGGGGTTCCAATGAACACCCTATCTCCCAGTCCGTGGCAGCTAGGGGTTAATGCTTGATATCGTTGGAACGGCCCGAGCATGGCCTTTCCAATGATACCAAACATGACCAAGTTAAGTGTAAAAATAAAAAATTATAAATTATAACAATATTTTTAAAAAAAATTAAGTTTTTTTTTGTTAATGCAGAAATAATGTTCCCATTTCAATTATAATGCAAACAATGATGCTGCACTAACAATTTTTTCTATGGGGGGGCGTTTGCTAAAAAACATGTAATTTTCCCCCAAAAAAATGTAACGAGTCCCCATTTCTAATTTTTTTAACAAGCACACCCCATAGAAAATATAATCGCAAACACTCGCATGATAAAAAGAGAAAAAAAAACACTTTACATGCTGTAAATTATTGAACTCTAATTTTATGGCATTTTTTGTTATAATATAGGTAGGACATAACGTATACATATAATAATAATATATTATGAATCTGCCGAGTCTGCTGGAAAGAACAATATATAATTTGTCTGGGTGGTATAATAAAACGTGGCTTCAAAATGCGTTAAGGCGTCAGACGAGTGCGTTTTCTATGGACTGTGCGCTCGTGCAGTACGGACGCACTTTTTGACGAAAGACGCAGTAGTGGCCACACAGTCCGTTTTTGTGACTGACGTTATTTTTGACGGATGTAGGAGGGAAAATAAATTAAAATGAAAAAACATTTTGTCCGTCAGAAATGCTGGACGTATAAATGCAGTCCGTCTGACCACGTTGTATCACTCACACACAAAGCTATGTGGACGATGTGGATGTGGCGCACTCCGCATGTCCGTCCTAGCGATTCGACATTCTTGCTAACCTGCGTCCGTTTGCCGCGGACGTACTTCGCGTGTGGGCCTTCATTGGTCATGATTATCTGCTACCACAGACGTACTAAAGTGCGGCTACACAGACGTTAACACTGCGTTCGTCTGACCCCAGCCTTAAACATGATGAGCAAAAGCGGTAAAAATTAGCTCAGCACACAGGCGCGAAATGGCTCGGCAGTGAAAGGGTTAAACCCTGATCTACAGTGGGACAGTGCTCACTTGTTTTGTGTCCACCCCAACACAAGGATCTCTGAGCTCTGCCTCTCCTTCCTATTATTACCTATCTAGTGTTGCCTATTGTTGAAAAAAAAACCAGAACCATTATACCTTACCATCGTAGCCTGCCCCTACCATGGAACTGATTCTCGACCATGAATACGGGATTGCCCTATTTGCCTTGAAGCCTACAGAACTGTCACTCTGCATCCTGAGCTCTGCACCCTGAAACCTAACAGACATTTTGTTGTGATAATAAAATCTTGAATAGAAATCCTGAAAGCTGTAGGAGTATATTTGTACCTGGTAAATGAGCCCCAAAAGTGTAAATGTACACTGCTATTGAACATGATCTCATTCAGAAAAAATATGTGATACCAGAAAACAATATATAAAAATACACATCATTTAAAGAAATTTTTGCTAGAGATTGGTTATCTATAAAAATACGCATAGTGACTTTGTTTAGAGAGATTTAGTGTTCTACGAAGACAAGGTACGGAAAGCTCAGGGGAGCCATGTCGGAGAACAAAGCGATATTTCAATTAGCCGTTTTGACAATTGCTTTGACAACTTTCTTGTCTTATTCTATTCGGGCGAGGAAAACTTGGGGATGCTCTAGAAAAGAAGGCTGTCATAATGAGTCTCCAGAGAGAGATTAAATATTGCTGGAGAAAATAAATGTATATTACAATACTGTGGCAGACTCGCTGACTGGGTTATTCAGCTCCGTGTAGTCTGAAATTACAATCTACAAAAAAATATACTGGAGATATGTTTAATAAATAGGATTGGTAGAGAGAATGTTTTTGTGTATAATTTGATCTAATCATTTAATTTTTTTAATTATTCATATCAAGCATATAGTAACTAGTTACAAGCGTGTGTACAGATTAAATATAGTTTTCAAAGTGTATGCTAACACTATTCATTATGTTGCTACAAAAGGTTACACTAGGGGAATATTCAGAAAGCAACAAATTTCCAGTTCACTTCTTGTGCTTCGGTGATTCCAGTTCACTGACCCAGTGGTGAATTCACTATTCACTGCAGGCAGGGTCGGATTAAGATCTCTATGGGCCTGGTGCTGGAGATTTTGTGGGGGCTTTTTTTATGGAATTTAGTAAAATTACAACATATTATAGGTTATTTAATATTGCAGATACTGTGTGAGGAAATTTCCATTCAGATTTCAATGATTTACAGCGTGTCATTTTTTTTTCACATTTTATTATCCAAACCTTTGTTGTTATATATTCTATGGGGAAGTCTTGTTAAAAAAAAATTGAAATGGGAACCTGTTACTGCATTTTTATGAGAAAATATACAATTTTAACCAAAAAATTAAAAAAAAATATTAAAAAAATTTCCCTTGTGTTTTAGAGGTTGGTGTTTTATGAATAATATGACTATGTATAAATCCCTGACCTTGTTCCCAGCATGGGAAATGAGAAGATGAGTAATGGCAGTGGTATTGCTCATTTTATACATGACAAATGGACAGTGCCATTGCTTTGGAACTAAAAATATATATTTTTTTCTTTTCTTTTAGAGTTTACATGGTTATGTTTGGTATTAATGCAAAGGCCAGACTCTGACCTGTCCAAGGACACCTCACTTGTGTAAATATTTAAAGATTAGAGATGCAGGGTTCCAAAGTCGTTGCCCCCCCCCTCCCCCAGTGCTCTTCGTTGCAGTGTGACGGTTTAGGTTTTTGATGTAACAATTCGTAATAACGGATTGTGCCATCACCTCCACACTTGTAGGTGACATGAGAAATGAGACGGTGAGTGTCAGGTCCTGGACGCCCTGACCCTCTGGCGCCCCGTTTGAAACCTGCAAGCATGCAATATGCAGGTCCCAGAACATTCTGCACACACTTGCTCTCAAGCCCTGGAGTATCAGCTGTGATCCATCATGCTAAGGAGACTTGCATAAAAGAGGACTACACCCTTCAAACTATGCTTCCTCATTTACGTTGTGGCTTTGCATCAGTGCAGTCTACCACCTTGATCCTTTCCTGAACTCCTTGCCTGAAACCCCTCCTGATCTCAAAGACATCCTGTTTACCCTCTGTTTATTCTGGACAATACCTACATCTCACTCCTACATCCTCCTTTGCCCTCTGCATCCCTTTATCAGATTGACTATCCGTGTACCAGATCTCTGCTTTTGTATCTGACCATTCTTGTTGTCTGTTCCATATTGTACCGTTGCCAAATGTATATTGTCTGTATTATTATTATTCAGTGTCTGCTTAGTCTATGTATCCTTCGTTCCCTTCCTATGTATCCTTGCTTCTCTAGCCCCTTCTAGTCTATACTCATCGTGTTGTTCCCTGTGCCATCCAACCCTCCTAGCTTCTCTTCTATCCAGTTCTCCCACTCTCACTATTCTCAGCCCTCCTATTGACCTCTAGCCCTTTCTTCTTGTATCTCCTCCCATCTCTAGTCTGTTCCCATCCTGCCCAGTCTCCTCCTGTTATTTAGTTCTCTCATGTATTCTGTAGTTGTACTTTGGTTTATATCTATTGTCTATTACTTTAATAAACTCTGTTGCCCTGTAACCTACCTAATCTGCTCACTGCATCCTGGGCTCACACCCAACCTCCCTGCACACAATGCTAAGTCAAATCCCTGACCGTGAGTTAGTGCAACATCGTTGTTCACTTTATAATTGAAAAGTGAAAAATATTGCTGTTAGAAAAAATATTTTGTTTTTTTATTGTTACATAAAACCTGGTCATGTTTGGCATCATTGGAAAGGTCATGCTCCGGCCTTTCCAGTGATTCCCCACACAACCCTTTAGCTGCTATGGAGGTGGAGATACAGGGGTCCAAATGCTCACCAATGCAGCCATAGTTGTCCTTTCTCTGGGCCTATTCTGGGGCATGGGCCTGGAGCTGCTGCTCCATCAGCCCCTATGTTAATCTGGCCCTGACTGCAGGGTCCCCAAAGTGCACCGAACGTGGAGCCACCAAAGAGCAACAAATTGACCGCCGCCGAACTGCAGAAAAAAAAACGTAACTCTGCTAGTCTTTAAAATGTGTTTAAGACAATAAAGATGCATAAAAACGTGTGGAAATAAAAAAGGTCCTATAAAAAAATAACCAAATGGTCTGTTACAGAATAAAAAAAAATGGGAATGAAAATTTCCCCTAAAAAAATTTATACAAAATAAATTCCAAAAAAATAAAAAGATGAATAGACTGAACGGTTGAATAAAAAAAAAAATGAAAACGATAATATTTTTTAGCATTGACTCCAATAGTATACACCTGTTTAAACCTATTGAACTGAATCACCAAAAATCAGGGCATTTCCCTGACACTTGGGTGTAGTTCGGTGTTCTCGGACTAGGTTAGCCATTATTTCTCTGAGACAATTTCGCTGCTAAATTTCAGCGATCTGCAGCAAACTGCACTGTATTTTGCTGTCAATTCACCAGTATTTGGAGATGTGACAGCTTTCTGAATAGACAAACTGCCATGAAATTGCACCATTTTCTGAAATTCACTGTTCAGTGCAATTCGTTGGCAATTTTGGAGCTCTTTGAATAACCCGTACTGTGTTCAGTCTTCAGGTGCATTATGAATATAAATGCTAAATAAATATATATATATATAAAAATTCTCTCTATTGTATTTTTTGTGTTGTTGTTTACTCTCTCTCCTACTCTTATGCATATTTAATATAACATGTATAAAGGCTGAGCAAACCTTTTGCAAAATGCTCGGGTCCCTGAGCATTCCAAATTTGAGTTTTTCAACCTTTAGAATCTGACCAGGATTCCAAAGCAGGGGACGTGAGATGTGGTGCATGCTGCAGCAGCACTCGCGAGATACATGCTGGGAGACAGTGCGCGCTGCCCTTTGTGAAGCACATACTCCACACTGTGTGTCTCTCACTGGTCCTGTGCAGCACATCACTAACTGCTGTTGCAACCAACAGATGTGCTGGACGGAAGGAAGCTCTTTCAGGAGTGACAGTGTTACCGGAATCCACCTGGCTCACTCGGGAGAAGACCGGGCCGGCGCGGACAATGACTGACTGGACACGAGTCTCTTCAGGAAAGGCGAACTTTATTGTGACGTCACAGATGCTTAGACAGGATTGAATCGCAAAGACTGAGCCATGATTACATTCAAACATAACATTTTATACCTTGAATAGATAATCAGGTACATCCCAATTAGCCCACCCCATGGTGACACTATCCCACCCCACGTGGGTCTGTACCTTCCCCTTTCAGAATACAAAGACATTCCACAAATTGGCAGCTTTCACAGTATTTTGACTATTGGATAATTTAACACTCTCCCAGATCCTGCTTGTGCCTATCTCCCTGGAACTTGTTTATTGTATACTTCAGATAAGGCCCCAGCTGGCTTCACATCCATCATTGTTGTGGCCCCTAGCTCTCTGACCTTGATGTAACTAATTTCCATCCTGTCACTTCTGCCAGCGTCTGCCCGGATCTTGTTAATTTAATTGCTCTGCCTGTTAGTTTAAGGAATTCCAAAGAATCTATGCAAGCTAGTCCTAATGCAGCTAATATCTGCTATGTACATTTACGTGAACCAAAGTCCTGGACAAGATGGCCACCTGGAATAATAATGGAGGCCTATTTCTGGCCTGATTCCCTTACAACAGGGAGATAAGTAAAGATTTCAGAATTTCAGATATAGGGTGCTCCACCTGCACAGTATCCTTTAATATAATTAGAAGTTGTTTCTCTTGAGTATATATATACACAATACTTATATTTTCCCTTTGTATGAATAATCTGCAGATATAAATAATAGGATGTTTTATTATTCTCAAATATGTGCTACCTGATATTTATTTTAACTTTTTTAATTCTTCATTTTTGAAAAGAGATTGTAGAATGACATCAAGTAAAAAGCATAAAAGTTAATAGTCAGCAGAGAGGGCCAAAACAAGACATAATAACAAACACCAAAAACATCCGTGTCATCTATAAAAATCCAAGACACTGCTGAGTGGGAGGGTGGGCGCAAACGGGAGTTTGGGGGGAAAGGGAGAAGTGGAAGGGGAGTTGGTACATATTCCCATTAAAGGAATGGCATTCGTGGCTAACCGGGAAGGTCCCGTCAGGGAACCCCCAGGCCCAGAAAGATGCCACTGGGACGGGATATCCAGCACCGCGGGTGCGCACAGAGCCTAGGTGCGAGCCCGGGTGGCAGACCTGATCCATCCCTAGTGGGGAAGAAGGAGAGAACAAAAAAAAACTAAAAATAAAAAAGGGGGTGGGGAACCAAAGCTCCAGCGATGCCGAAACCCCAAAACAAGAGACAGAACATAAGAGAAAAAAAAACAGCAAAGGGGGGGGGGAATAAGGCTACCCTCCAAACCCCCTGAAAACTCCAGGAAACAACGTGTAAAAAAGTGAACAACGGATTGAATTTACTTTATCTTTTAATGCAATTTTATGTTCACTATATCTAGTGTGATGCAGAAGTAGCAGTCGTGCAGTGACCTACTTGGTAAGTGAAGCATATGCATTTAGATTTGGAGGGAGCAGTCTCCCGACTTTTCTTATAAGTAAGAATAACTCTGTACAAAGTAGGAAATGAATAATGGATGTAAATGAGGAAAATGCTTGTTATATAAAACTGGATTGATTTGCAATGAATATCCCTTTAAGGGTTTCCACATCTTACTTTCAATGTTTTGCATGTGTCTACCTGTACTGGAAGCGGTGTTGAGTACTTTTAATTCCTTGTCTGGAAAAAGAGATGAGACGTTTCTTGAAAGAAGAAACCCTTTCTCGTTCTAGAATTCAAGGTTCTTGAACATAGCAATTTTATTTGTGTAAATTCACCTAATTTTGTGCTCGGTGATGGTCTGCAAGGAATGGGGCAAGAATCATCATTACCATTCACCCTTGTCTTAATTGCCATCTTTGCAATCATAGGCTGGTCTGAAACAAATAGCATTGCTTAATGTTCAATGTAATGATGTCAATTACAATTTTAATTGGAGCGTCATTTTAAGTATTACTTCCTGTTGTCCCTTTTGAAACAAAGGTTGCAATTGTCTGATCCTCTTTGATAATTGTATCCAAAAAGCGTGACTCTTTTATTAAATATTCTAGTTGAATTCTCAACAATGAAACAAAAAAAATAATTAATAGCATCATATTGAATGGCCTATGGTTTGACTTGAGTCAGTGTATTTTGATCCGTGCTTGAGGACTTTTAAGCCCCCTGGTATTTATATTGATTCAGATTGGTCAAACTAATGAGAGTCTGGGGTGTTTTCCAAAAAAATCCCTCGCCAAAATTTCAGAAGGCATTCATCCTTTGTAGAGAGAAATACTAAGACCTGAATCAGGTAGAGAAATTTAAGAAAATAGATAAGCTTATACAAATTAATTCTCCCCATTAGAAAACAAGAGAGAGCTCTCCAGTTGTCAAGATCTTTTTTTTTTTATAATTCTTTATTTTGAAAATGGTTTAAACACAGAAAACAGGTAAACAGCCACCTGTGACATCGCCTCGCAGGGCAGAGAGGGCAAGCCGAATAAAACATGACCTAGCTCAACTTACAGAATCAAGGTAGAAACAATTAAGCCTAATAGTCGAGTTCGGATGACATGTAGCAGATAAGCCCTTATGCCCAGCGCTAGGCATGCCACGCAGCCGACAAAGACAGGACGAACATTAAACCACGTAAGACAAAAGAGAGAAAAGAAAAGGAAAGAAAAGGACAGAGAAAAATAGAAAGGGGAAACCTCACACATCTAGCCTCCCTCCGGTATTAATCGGGTTTTAATTAGTTTCTTCCCAACGACTCCAGGTTTTGTAAAACGAGGGGAGAGAGTTGTGGATCACCGCTGACAGTTTATCCATGTGATGCGCCTCGGCTATATAAGCCCGGGCCACCTCAACGGAAGGCACATCCCCATCTCGCCAGTGCTTAGCGAGAGCTCTCCTAGCACCCAACACTATCCTGTGAAAGAGTTTGCAATCCGGCCCCCGAAGGGATGCCGGAGACCTATGGAGCAGGAAGGCCCAAGGATCAAGTGGGAAAGGTTGTTGAAACACCTCCTCTAATAAATCACCAATCCGGTCCCAGAAAGAGCGCACCTTCGGGCACAGCCACCACATGTGAAACAGGGTACCCCGAGCCCCACAGCCCCTCCAACAAACATCAGGGGTACCCGGCTGCAGATGCGAGAGCAAGACCGGGGTGGTATACCATCGGTACATCATTTTATATGCCTGTTCTTTCAGCGTAACACATATAGACACTTTTGCAATATTTTCCCACATATCTTGCCACTCCTCCCCCTCCAACTCCTCCCCGATATCCGCCTCCCAGCGGGCAATGAATCCAGGGGTCAGCCATGAGACATCCTCGCATGAAAAATGATTATATAAGGTGGAAATTAGAGCTTTCGGAGCCCTTCCGGAATCACACATGGATTCGAAAAACGTTAGTTTCTGACTAGCTGCTTGTGAAATGTTATGTTGAGATAAAAAGTCCCGTATCTGTAAGAATCTGAAGTGGTCAAAGGTCCGAAGGTCACCCTTCGATTGTAGGTCCGAGAAAGAGAACCAGTCATCTTCTGAAGATCTGAAATGCTTAACCCTCTGCAGGTCTATATTTTCAAAAGCTGCAAAGGCGGAGGGGGACAATCCCGGAACAAAAGCTCTGTTGCGTAAATATGGCATTAGAGGCGAGTAACAAGAGCAGAGGTGGAATTTGTCCCGGACGGAGTCCCATACTCTCAGTGAGGTCAGAGTCGTTGTACAGGTGGACCGTAATAACGGGCGGAACTCCTTGGGTAGCCCAAAATAAAATTGCGGGAGGTCTGGTGCAAATAGGTCAGATTCCAAATCGGCCCAACGTTGGGAGTGTTGGGGCTGATGAAACATCACAAATTGAGCAACCTGAGCCGCTTGGAAATATTTATACAAGTGTGGAAGGCCCAGACCCCCTCGTTCTTTAGGACGGTATAGGACATATTTAGAAACCCTTCTCCTGCCCCCCGCCCACACAAAACCTTCAATTTGGGACTGCAGCTGTTGAAGAGATCGGGGGCACACCCAGACCGGCAGGGCTTGAAATAGATATAGTAATCTCGGAAGCAGGTTTATCTTTATACAATTGATCCTGCCAATCCAGGAGACCCCCTCTCTCCCCCACCTCTCCAGGTCCTCACCCAGAAGTTTAAACATTGCCTCATAGTTTAGGGAGTGCAATCCATTCACATCAGGTGTAAGCCACACTCCCAGGTATTTCAAAGAGGAGCGAGTAAGACGGAAACCTGAAGACCACTCAATCTCCCGACAGATCGAGTCCGACAGGGAAAAAGGCATAGCAACTGACTTTTCTAGGTTAACCTTATAACCCGAGACTGCTGAAAAGTCGCGCAAGAGGGAGAGCAGGTGAGGAATGGAGGCGGAGGGATGGCCAAGGGTGAGCAAGACATCATCGGCATACGCCGATACCTTGTATTCCTCCCTTCCTACTGTCACTCCTGTAATATGGGGGGAGTGACGAATGGCCGATAAAAGGGGTTCGAGAGATAGGGCAAAGAGGAGGGGAGACAAAGGGCATCCCTGTCGAGTCCCATTTCCGACAGAGAAACTCGTGGGAACAGTACCTGGGGTAATGACAGCAGAGGTAGGGGAATTATACAGAGATCGGAGGACCGAGAGAAAGGACATCGGGAAGCCCCACGTGGTCAAAATTCGAAACAAAAAAGGCCATTCTAGTCGATCAAACGCCTTCTCTGCATCCAGAGAGATGAGCAGAGAAGGCAGTCGGGTGCCAGTCATACGCTCCATCAGCACCACAGCACGTCTGGTATTAGCAAATGCATGCCTGCCCGGGATAAACCCTACCTGATCTGGGTGTATTATAGAAGCTAAGAAGGAGTTCAGTCTATTTGCAAGTATTTTTGTGAATATTTTATAGTCAACATTCAAAAGGGAAATGGGCCTATTATTTTGTGGATAGGACGGGTCCTTACCTTCCTTTGGAATTAAAATAATGTCTGAGCGGAGAAAATCTGCTGGGGCACCCTCCCACAGAGACAGATAGAATTTGTGTAAATGCGGAGACAAAGTTTGTGCAAATGTTTTATAATAAAAGGCAGAGAACCCATCCGGGCCAGGGGCCTTGTGAGGTTTGAATGCCTTAATAACCTCAGCTATCTCCTCCTCAGATGGAGGGTGTCTGTCTCTGTGCGGGGGATAGCCGGGGGAGAGGAGCATTCAACAGGAAACGGTCAATCGATTGGCCCAATGGGATAGAGTCAGAAACGTGGGTCGGGGAATGGTTGTATAATGTCCGGAAGTATGAGGTAAACAATTTGTTAACTGTAGCTGGAGACGTGTGCAGGACTCCCTCCCCATCTCTGGCTCCCGTTATATGTTTGGACCTAGTTTTATTGCGAAGTTTAGACGCTAAAAGGGTGTGAGATTTGTTGGCAAATTCAAAATAGGTCCTCTTGGACCAGGCCAATGAGCGGGCCGCGTCCTCCCCGAGTAATTGACGTATTGCGGTCCTGATCGTTTTAATCTGGGCGGTCAAGACGTCTGAGGGTGAAAGTTTGTTCAGAGCTTCCCATTTAGACAGGTCCTTGGTCAAAGAAACCAGGGAAGCTAGCTTTTGTTTTTTGAGTCTACTACCTAATTGTATGAGATGGCCTCGGATCACCGTTTTATGGGCCAGCCACAGGGTGGTGGGGGAAAGGGTGGGTGAGTCATTTTCCAGAAAATATTCGTTAAGCTGTTGCCGCAGTTCTATGATTTGTTCGGGTTTGTGTAGTAAAGAGGAATTCAGACGCCACGACCACGCCGGTTTGTAGGACGGTATGGATAACATCATGGAGATCGGAGCGTGGTCCGACCACGTGATATCGCCTATACTTGAGGTCGGAATTAAAGGCATCGTCAACAGGGACACCAGGAAAAGGTCTATTCGGGAGTAAGAGCGGTGGGGGTTGGAAAAAAAGGTGAAGTCCCTATCACCCGGGTGATGGAGGCGCCATGCATCTACCAGGGAATGGTCAAGCATAAAGGACTCCAGGGAAGCATCCTGGGGGTTTCCCGAGGGCGTCCCCGAGGAGTCCCCCGATGCCTTTCTGTCCAGAGAGGGCTGGGGGGCGGCATTAAAATCCCCGCCAAAGATAACTCGACCGTCAGCTCTAGTTGTCAGTAAAGAAGATATTTCTGTCCAGAAGTCAGGGTCATAACCATTAGGAGCATAAATGTTAAATAAGGTTAGGGTGGTGGAGGCTATCTGTCCCACTAGCATCAAATAACGTCCAGCTGGGTCTGAAACTTGAAGGTGAATTTTAAAGGGACAGGAGGAGTGGATCAGGGTAGCCACTCCCTTTTTCTTTTGTGGAGATGACGCCATGTAGGCAACAGGGAAGGCTCCAGGGAGCCCCTGCAAGACAGTAGAAACTCAATTAGGCATACCAGAAGCTTTGGATCAAGTAATAAGTAAACATCAGTGACATCATTAAATGGCCCTGAGCCAAGGGCAGTTAAAGCAAGAGAAAAAGAAAAAACTGGAGAGCAACAGCACTCAGACCTCCCGTATGGTTCACATGGTGATCCACCACCATCCGGACTCCTGAGCGATAACCCTCCAATGAGGGAAAAATTTGAGAGAGAAGCGAAGAAGAAACGGGCCTCCAGGCCTCATAATCATCATCAGCCTTCCCCGCTCGTGGTACCAACTCGAGTCCAGCACTGCTGTAGACGAGGGAAGGAAGAAGGCGGGAGCACGGGGGCGACAAAATCCTCCAGAGGTGGGCACTTCACCGCGGCCCAGAAGGCGGCAAGATCTGAGGAGGGGGTGAGGGCCACCTGCCGGCCCGCCACCGACACTTGCAAGCGAAAGGGAAATCCCCACGTGTATGGGATGTCGTGAGAGGGGTGTTCTGTAATGGGGCGCCAAGCCCTGCGTCGTCGGAGGGTCGCGGGATCCAAATCCTGGAACAGCTGTAGGGGTTTATCCTCAAAATCCAGCTGGAAAGTGCGTGCGGCTTGAAGGATCTGATGTTTCGCCGTGAAGTAATGCATTCGGAATATCACGTCTCGCGGGATAAGAGACGAAAGATTCGGGGGTCTTTGGGCCCTGTGAATCCGATCCATTAACAGATGGGCCTCCGTTATGTCCGGTGCAAGGCGACGTAGTATACCCTGCACTGTCCCATTGAGATCCTTAGGTGACACAGTTTCCGGGAGACCTCTCAACCTTATATTATTTCTTCTGGAACGATTAGACAGGTCCTCCATCTTGGACTCCAAAAATGAGACTCTTTTGGCTAGGTCCCCGGTACCCTCCGCCAAGTCGTTATGGGTCTGCGTTATCTCTGCAGCCTGGTCCTCCAGTTCAGCCGTGCGTGCACCCAGCGAATCAATCTCTCCCCGCAGTTCTGTCCCCAATTTCGCCACCTCACCCGCCAGAAAGGTCTGCATCTGGGACATCTTGGTAAAGAGGCGCTCCACATCTCCCCTCGAGGCCGGAACTGCTATGTCAGCTGAAGTGGGCAACTCGTCCTCCGGGTACAGTGTTTCACAGTGGCTGCCATCTTGGGAGGCTTCGGCCTGTCTTTTGGCCGGGACGAAATGATGGGCTACGGATGGGTCCTGCTGCCGCGTTTTTTTTAGCGGTTTTGAGGCTGGCATGCTGCTGGAGCTATGGGAGACTTTAAATAATGAAAAATCGGCTCAGGGGTGCTCAAAAACAAAGGTCTTGGTTCTAGGTGTGCGGGAGCCTCGGGATCACGCCGCCATCTTGGTTGGGCGCTAGCTCCGCCCCCCCGTCAAGATCTTTAATGATGGCATTTAAAATCTGTGGGATACTTATGTGATAGATGGCTGCCAATTGGTTTGGGATAAATAGTCCTGTATATTGCACCGGCTGGATGGAGTAGACCTAGCATCACTGCTCTATAACTGTGGAGACACAGGTTCGAATCTCCGTCAGAGAACCTCTCCAGTAAGTGTCCTTGGGCAAAACACCTATCGGTACATACCTGCCTACCCAGGACATACTTGAAAATAAGATAAATACTTTATAAAAAAAAAATATATACATATATACTTTATTTTAACGCCCTAGGAGACCCAGTCTAATGGAATATTGTGGTGGAGGGACAAACTGTAACCTCTACCCAAATACAAGCAAATTCAGTGTCAAGGCTGCACTGTGGAAGATCCTGTATGCATACTTCCTTTTACAGCCCTGCCTGGTGCCATGGGATAACTATAAAATGAGCCATGGCCGAGCTGGTGCAGCAGTAGTGTCCTCATGGAAGCCTCCTTCATGTCACTGTTGTCCTGCCCAGATTTTGGAGTTACTCAACATATCCTTCCCTATTTTTCCCTGCCTCAGCATGCCCGTAGAAGTGTGAGAAGTCAGCACTGACTAGCTGCTTATCAAAGGCATCAATCAGTGCTTCTGCATTGTAGCCCTGTAGCTCCCATGGTGAAGTTTCCCTTTGTGTTGCTGCTATTTTTCTCCATCCAGATCTCCAGAAAATTTTTATTGTTTTTTTTTTACAATCATTTAGACCACTGTATCTTTGGAGCCCTAAGGACTAGAGCGACATATGATCTATCATTGGAAGGGCCAGATTAAGATTATACTAAATATAACCAGGCTAGATTTACGTAAAAATAAAAAATAAAATATATATATATTTTCTAACGCAACACTATTATTCAATTTACAATTATAAAATTAACAGTGATGCTGCGCTACCTCACCTTCTCATTTCCCAAACTGCCAGCAAGTGTGGAGTTGATGATGCAACATATTGTTTCATCGACAACCTAGACAGTGGCACTGTAGTGAGGAGAGACTTTGGAACCTGCATCTCTGAATTCTACAGGGCACATGGTTAGGTGAGGTGTCATTGGAAAGGTCAGAGTCTGGTCTTTACAATGATACCAAACATGACCATGAAACGTATAAAAAATTTAAAAAACGAAAGCAAATGCATTAGTTTGATCCAAAAATAAAATTTAAAAAGTCATTCTGGCATGTTTCTTTTTTTGTTGTTAGGAGGGGGCGCTCCACATTTCTGTGCCTACAGGCTTCTGAGATGCAAATCAAGCCCTGGTTACAGTTTATGTAAGTGGTAGTGTCCGTTTAAGTTAATGTGTCTCTTTAATTAGCTCATAGTAAGCAGATAAGTAGGTTACTCTAGGTTTACGGCAGTGTCTCCGGTGTCAGCAGTACAATGTATAGACTCTTTTTATTTTATTTTTTATTTTTAAAGTGAACAAG
The DNA here is from genome assembly GCA_009667805.1 of Leptobrachium leishanense. Classification (NCBI taxonomy): domain Eukaryota; kingdom Metazoa; phylum Chordata; class Amphibia; order Anura; family Megophryidae; genus Leptobrachium; species Leptobrachium leishanense. The sequence continues at coordinate 173,112,479 of CM019067.1, read as the reverse complement.
ATGATATATCACATAATAATCAACATAACAATAAATTCAATACAGGTCATACCAAACTGGTCCACAATTTTATCATATTATAAACAAAATGCTATTATATGTATCAATAATCTAAAATAATAAACAACAAAACATAACAAACAAACAAAAAAAATAATAAACACAACCAGACTAGACAAAATCAAAATCAATTGAAGGCATCGTTATGTAGTATTACCAGTAGTTGAAAAGGTACCGAGCGCATGTGCATATCTAGTCCCATATCTCCCACACCTTATGAAAACAGGCATTGTAAAATGTGTCACGACCGAGAGTTCATCCATCAATTTAATATATTCTAGTATTTGAAGCATACGCCTCTGAGGAGGCAGAGAGGCTGAGCGCCACACCTCGGCTACAGCCTCCTGGCTGCCAATAGGATTTTAGAAAGTAAATGATCATGGTACATGGAGAGGCCCGGCACCGGTAAGGCAAAAAGGTAGGTCCAAGGATCTCTGGGGATTCCAGGGCCAAATATTGATTTAATCAAGGCCTGCACCGAGTCCCAATAAACTGTAATTTTTGGGCATTCCCACCACATATGAGTTTGAGTCCCTTTGTATAGACTCTTAAGGGGTTATTCACAAAGCATCAAAATTTCGGTGCCTTACACTTTGGCGTTTCCATTTCACCGAAATTTCGGTGAATTCACTATTCACCTTAGTCACCGTAGTGCAACGAAGATGCTGCCCCCGAGACCCCATGAAAAAGTTGGCAAACGTCACCGAAGAGCGGCAAACTGGCCTTGGCAAAATCCACCGAACTGCAAAATAAACTTAACTCTCCTATTCTCCTAATAGGTGTTTGAACAAATGAAATGCATAAAAAGGTCCTTTAATAATGAATATAAAAGGTCTGTTACAGAATAAAAAAAGAAAAAGGCACTTTTAAAAAAATTGGGAACCAAACATTTTGTCAAAAAAATATAAATAGAAAAAGGTGTTCTAAAAAAATAAAAAAAATGTCTTTTTGCTGAGAATGAAAAGAATAAACTATTTTTTTTATGTATTAAGATTTTTATAAATATGAAAGACAGTCAAGAAAATATGCGCATAGAAAAAGGCCTCGCAGGGCCAATACACGTCAGCAGAAATAAATGAGAAATGGTCACGCAGGACCAACACATGTCAGCTGTAATAATATGAGTCCAAAAATTAACATCTAAGGCTAGGGTCAAACGAAAGCATTTTTACACGCGAACGTAAAAAAGTGCGTCCAAATGCATTGACGTATTTTTTCATGGAATTCGCGAAAACGGTCATACGATGCGCATTTTCGTGCGTGATTTTTTACGGATCCAAACCAGGAAACTTTGGGTGTCTGGACGTTATGTTGGCCGGACACGAGCAGGGTCTGACGTCTCCAAATCACACACACACACAGCTAGCGGACGCAGCGCACTCTGTACGTCCGTACTAGCGGTTCTGCGTTCTCTAAAAAATGCGTTCGTTTTCCACTTGCGTTGCGTGGCCGGACTTTCGTGCGACCGTACTTCGTATATTGGCCGTCATTGCCCGTCATTTGCTGCTAGTACGGCCGTAATTAAGTGCGCCAGAACGCACGTTAAAAGTGCGCTGGTCTGACCCCAGCCTAAATAGTAATTGCGAGCGCACCCTCTACCCGGCTGCTGTGTGCATCTTGTAACCGCCGCGGCGAGCACACAGCTGGCTCGTGCCGCGGCGGTTGCATGCGCGTGCAACCAACCGCCGCTGGTTGCGCGCGCATGCGCAGAGTAAGGCTTGGCGACGGACACGCCAAGCCTTACTCAATTATAGTATAGATAAAATTCACCTTATTTTACGCCTATCCTGGGTCCTGGATGCTTATATTCGCCGAGGAGGTGGCTGAGGCTGATAGGTGATCCGGTGCACCTGCTGAAGTCACCGGCTGCCTACAAATCTGGTGTCTGATCGATAAGACACCTGCAAATGTGAGTACAGCATTCTTCTCCTTTGTTTGCACTACATTTTATACAATATTGCTCTATGTGAGTCATTTTATATTTTGAGGGACACGGAGGATGGTAACCCTGTAAGGAAACCACACTTCTGAGCCACGGGGTACAGGAGAAGGAACCACTAACAGGACAAGAAGTGCCAACTCCAGCACATCTTTCTTTTATACTGCCTTACAAGGTAGAACAGGGATATACCACCAAGTGGTCTGGAGAGGCAGCTGACTCCACAAATACGAGATACTGTATGACTTTTATTTTTATTCTTCCCTGCACTGATTATTAAGACTTTCACAATCATTAAGACTTTTACAACCTGGAGTATACAGGATAAGACTGTAAATGTCACATTACTTTGTTTTATCCTAGATTGTTTGATCCTATTTGCACCACTTTACTTGCATTGTATTTTATTTGATTATATTGAGGTTATTTGTCATCACCACCGGGTGGCACCAGTGGCACAGATTATCACCATTTTTACCATGGTGGTCTGACTTCCTTGAAAACAGACCGTTCCATGTGACCCCTGCCGGTGCACTGAAGTCATCGCACCGGCACGCAATGATGTTATTTCCAACCGTCCCCTAGCAGAGCCGGGAGAATGCCTGAATGGGAGGGGGTCTTCTGAACCCCTCTATCTCCCCATTGGTATGGGGTAGAGGTACAAGTAAGGCATCGCTGGAAAGGACACAGTCTGAGCATCTTAACTCCTGACCTGCCAGTACCCAATCGGTGCCAGATTGCGGACTTCTCCCAGTGGGGGATTGTATCTTGGATATCAGCCCCACCCCTGGGGCCTCTCCTGGTACACTAACATTGTTGTGCATGGGCACGTTGACATCAAAAAAAGGATTTCCACCCCTAGCAGGGCAGGGAACTCTGTGGTAGAGATATGGGGGTCCTTTGGATGCCTGCATCTCCCAATCAATAGAGAATAGAGGGTCATGTTTGATATTGTTTGAAAGGCTAGAGCATGTCCTTTCCATTGATACCAAACATGACCAGGGTAAGTGTGTCAGGTTCCTGATACATGCCTGCACTTGAGGACAGCAGTCCTCAAGTATCTGCTCAGCACTGGGAGTCCTGAAAACAGTTAATTACAGCTACACACTAGGGATGAGCTGTTTGGTTCGATCAGTTCGGAGTTCGATTTGAATATCGGCAGTTCGAGTTGTTCACAAACTTTGAACTTTTTGGCGTGTTCAGCTCGAGTTCGAATTTTTTTTTGAAAAAAGTATAAAAAAATGCTTAAAAAATACTAAAAATCTAGAGATAAAGAGACTCTTTACTGCAGAATATTATAAGCAATGGTTTATTAGATATTGAATTAAAAACTAATGTCTAGGTGCAAAGATTCTCACCTCTAAATGACCTGTGCTCTCAAACAGCGTAAACAACAGGTGTTTAATTAGTGTTTGGAAATAACATGTGCTTCTAATTAGTCCGGTCTCATGAATTTGATACATTGTATGCAGACTGGAAGTGCTAGGTGTCGTGTGTGGGTCTGTGATGGCGATGTTTCCAAACATCCTACAAATCCGCCACTTCACGGGCAGGTTATGGGGACCTCCTAGGCACAATATTTGAAGGAATTTTTCATTTTTATTTTTAACCCTTATTTTATGGAAAACTCACTGTTCCTTTAACCCTTTCACTGCTGAGGCATTTCACCACTGTGTGCTGAGCTAATTTTTACCGCTTTCGCTCATCATGTTTAAACGCGATTTGAAGCCACATTTTATTATACGACCCAGACATATTATAGATCGTTCTTTCCGGCAGACTCGGCAGATTCATAATATATCATTTTCAGCATGTTCTGCCTGTATATTATAACAAAAAATGCAATAAAACTTGAATTTTTAATCATCTGCAGTGTGTAAAGTGTTTTTTTTCACCTTTTATCACATGAACATTTGCGGTTATATTTTCTATGGGGTGCGCTTGTACAAAAATTAGAAATGGGGACTTATTAAATTTTTTGGGGTCAATTATGTGATTTTTAGCAAATGCACACCATAGAAAAAAATCATTACTGCAGCATCATTGTTCATATTATAATTGAAATGTGAACAATATTGCTGCATTAATAAAAAAATAACACACAAAAAAATACGTTTTTTTTTAAATTTTTTTAGTTTATACCTGGTCATGTTGGGTATCATTTTAAAGGCCATGCTCAGGCCATTCGATTGACACCCTCCATGACCCCCTAGCTGCTTCTGGAGATATCGGGGTTCAAATGAACCCCTATCTCCACCAGGGGATTCGAGGCAGCTAGGGGTTCCCCGGCTATCTGACATCATCACGCTATGCTTGAGGACGTCAGGCAGTGAGGGGGGACCCGGGGGTGGAGCCGCCATCCAAGATGGCGGCCCCCACCGGAGCTAGGCCGCACTTCGGCGCCACAAGGCGCCGAAGTGCGACCCGGTGCCTAAGGGGTTAAAGCCAGGCACCGCTTAAAAGGGGAGATGACGTCATCGCTCATGGCGCGATGACGTCATTTACGTCGGGAGGAGCTTGACTTCAGCGTCTGAGGACGCTGAAGTCAGAACGCCGCGGGACCCCGGACAGAGAGGTGAGTATCTCCGCCGGGGATCCCGCAAAGCTGATGACGTGTGGGACACGTCCTCCTCAGCATACAGCGGGAGTAACTGAGGACGTGTCCACACGTCATCAGCAGTGAATTTTTTTTACACTTTTTGTCCTTGTTTCCTGTCCCCCAGGGCACTACCCGGTCCCGGACATTGTTTTTAAATGTTTCTATACATCCTACAAATCCGCCACTTCATGGGCAGGTTATGGGGACCTCCTAGGCAAGATATTTGAAGGAATTTTTCATTTTTATTTTTAACCCTTATTTCATGGAAAACTCACTGTCCCTTTAAAAACGTTTTTTTTTTTACTTTTTGTCCTTGTTTCCTGTCCCCCAGGGCACTACCCGGACCCCATACACCTTTTATGGCAAATATCTAGCATATATGCCCTCTTGGAAGGCACTCTAAAAATCAAACTTTGAGTCCCATTGACTTGTATTGAGTTTGTGTTCGAGTTCGACCTTTTGAAAAGTTATAGTGTTAAGGTATAATTTACATATACATTTCCACCTACTGTTAAGCATGTCAGAGAAAACCCCACCATTTTTAGCGATTTGTCATCACCATGTACAGAGCATGAATGACCTTGTCAATTGTTTCTCATTTCATACTTCAGGGGATTATTTTGAATCAATAAAACATATTGTGCCTCATAAATAATAATTTCAGGTCTTGCAGTTAAAAACTAAACATGAGCAGTATTTTCAGTAGCATTAATGTGAAGGGATACATAACAGAAAACATCAATAACAAAACAAAGAGAAAGATTAATAAAGATTAAATTCATTATATTTGCTTTGATACATTTTCACTCTGGAACAAAACTTCAAAATATTATTTAAAAGGTTTTTTGTTATTCTAAAGCGTAGAAGTAGTCTAGGAAAAGATAAAATGTATGTTGATGTGTGCATGTTTTAATTCAATAGATTTTAGTGTTTTATAGTAAATATCTTAAGATTAATCTGGTTGTATGATGACTTAAAAGGTATGAGTCCCTTTGTCCTCACTTCCATGTGGGCCTTGGGCTGGGGTCAGACCAGCGCACTTTTAACGTGCGTTCTGGCGCACTTAATTACGGCCGCACTAGCAGCAAATGACGGGCAATGACGGCCAATATACGAAGTACGGTCGCACGAAAGTCCGGCCGCGCAACGCAAGTGGAAAATGAACGCATTTTTTCGAGAACGCAGAACCGCTAGTACGGACGTACAGAGTGCGCTGCGTCCGCTAGCGGTGTGTGTGATTTGGAGACGTCAGACCCTGCTCATGTCCGGCCAACATAACGTCCAGACACCCAAAGTTTCCTGGTTTGGATCCGTAAAAAATCACGCACGAAAATGCGCATCGTATGACCGTTTTCGCGAATTCCATGAAAAAATACGTCAATGCGTTCGGACGCACTTTTTTACGTTCGCGTGTAAAAATGCTTTCGTTTGACCCTAGCCTTAATGAGATGCTTGGTAACTATTGCATGGCCTAATTCAATAGATTTTAGTGTTTTATAATAAATATCTTAAGATTAATCTGGTTGTATGATGACTTAAAAGGTTTGAGTCCCTTTGTCCTCACTTCCATGTGGGCCTTAATGAGATGCTTGGTAACTATTGCATGGCTTCTTACAACCATAAAGGAGCACTACCACTAGAATAAGCTGTAACTAAGGGGTTATTCAGAGAGTACCGAAATGTCACCGACATTATACGTCGCACTTCTGCAAGTTAAATTCACCAGCCCTCCTGCGAATTTAGCATTCACTGCAGGGTCCCCGAAGTGCAGTGCATCGACCCGTCAAACGCATCCTGAAACCGCCAAAGGGATTCAAAAAACCACTGCAAACCCACCAAAAAATGCCGACGACCTGCCGAACAGACCGCCGAATCATTTCACAAACTGCTGATGACCAGCTGCCAGAAAAAGCCAACAAGATGCCGGACAGGTAACCCTCAGGGGTTAAAGGTGCTGTAAAGGTCACACTGTATTCACCTCAGGTTCCCCGAAGTGAGCTGAATTTATCCACCGATAAACCTGACAATCTGCTGGACGCTGACGATCAGCTGCCGAACAGGGGTAAACAAAAAACAAAACAAAATTCTAAATTAAAACATGCACACATCGACATACATTTTATCTTTTCCTAGACTACTTCTACACTTTAGAATAACAAAAAACCTTTTAAATAATATTTTGAAGTTTTGTTCCAGAGTGAAAATGTATCAAAGCGAATATAATGAATTTAATCTTTATTAACCCCTTAACGCCGCAGGACATACATTTACGTCCTGCATTAGGCGGGCTTTGACGCCGCAGGACGTAAATGTACGTCCTCGGCGTTTAGAGCCCCCCCGGGAGATACTCACCTTCTCCGGTCGCTTCCCACGCTGTTCTGACTCCCCCGGAGTCAGATCAGTGTGATCCCTCCTCCGGCGTTGTGACGTCATCGCGCCGGTGGCGCGATGACGTCAGTTTCAGGCGTCCCCCCCGCCGGAGCAGGGGAAGCGCCTGGAGGGGAGGGATCCTTCGGATCCCTCTATCTCCGATCGCTTGGTCCCCGGCGCTGTGGCCAGCATCGCTGGAAGGGTCACAGCCTGACCTTTCCAGCGATGTATGGGGGGTTAACCCCTTAGTTGCCAGGTCGCGACCGGGCACTAATTTGTGCCCGATCGCGGCCTATTTCCGGTGGGGGCCGCCATCTTGGATGGCAGCCCCCACCTCTGGGTCACCCCCGGTCAACTGACTCATCGCGCCATGCGCGATGATGTCAGTTAACCGGGAACCCCCTTGCTGCAAGGGATTTCCCATGGAAATCCCTTGCAGGAGATAGGGGGGTTCTTTGAACCCCTTTATCTCCTGATCGGTGGCAGCTAGGGGGTCATGGCTGATACTGCTGGAAAGGCCAGAGCATGGCCTTTCCAATGATATCAAACATGACCATGGTAAAAGTAAAATAAAAGTGTAAAAAAGTAAAATAAAATAATAAAAAAAAATAATAAATTAAATAATAAAAAAATAATAAATATATAATAAAAAAAATTTTGTTTTTTTAATGCAGCACTATTGTTCACATTTCAATTATAATGTGAACAATGATGCTTCACTAATGATATTTTTTTTTGGGGGGGTTTAGCTAAAATCACGCAATTTCTCCCCAAAAAAAAAATGGGTTCCCCGTCCTAATTTTTTTAACAAATCTACCCAATAGAATATGACCGCAGAGCCTCGGATAATAAATTTTAAAAAAAAAAACACTTTACACACTGTGGAAGATTGAAATTTTATTGAAAATTCACATTTTTTTACATTTTTTGTTATAGCATTTTGGCAGGGCATGACATATACATATGATAATGATATATTATTAATCTGCCGAGTCTGCCGGAAAGAACGATATATAATTTGTCTGGGTGGTATAAGAATACGTGACTTAAAAATGGTCAAAATGCGCTTAGCAAACTTCTACTTCCGAAACAGCGCCGAAGTTGTAAAATTACTCCCGTCCTTAAGGGGTTAATCTTTCTCTTTGTTTTGTTATTGATGTTTTCTGTTATGTATCCCTTCACATTAATGCTACTGAAAATACTGTTCATGTTTAGTTTTTAACTGCACGACCTGAAATTATTATTTATGAGGCACAATATGTTTTATTGATTCAAAATAATCCCCTGAAGTATGAAATGAGAAACAATTGACAAGGTCATTCATGCTCTGTACATGGTGATGACAAATCGCTAAAAATGGTGGGGTTTTCTCTGACATGCTTAACAGTAGGTGGAAATGTATATGTAAATTATACCTTAACACTATAAAGGCTGCGTGTAGCCCTTTATTCAAGTCAGGTCATGGGGTGTGTAGTAGGGATGAGCCGAACACCCCGAGTTCGGTTCGCATTCGAACTCGAACTTTTCAAAAGGTCGAACTCGAACTTTTCAAAAGGTCGAATTCGAACTAGAACACAAACTCAATACAAGTCAATGGGACTCAAAGTTAGATTTTTAGAGTGCCTTCCATGAGGACATATATGCTAGATATTTGCCATAAAAGGTGTATGGGGTCCGGGTAGTGCCCTGGGGGACAGGAAACAAGGACAAAAAGTAAAAAAAAAAACGTTTTTAAAGGGACAGTGAGTTTTCCATGAAATAAGGGTTAAAAATAAAAATGAAAAATTCCTTCAAATATCTTGCCTAGGAGGTCCCCATAACCTGCCCATGAAGTGGCGGATTTGTAGGATGTATAGAAACATTTAAAAACAATGTCCGGGACCGGGTAGTGCCCTGGGGGACAGGAAACAAGGACAAAAAGTGTAAAAAAAATACGTTTTAACCCCTTCACTGCTGATGACGTGTGGGACACGTCCTCAGTTACTCCCGCTGTATGCTGAGGAGGACGTGTCCCACACGTCATCAGCTTTGCGGGACCCCCGGCGGAGATACTCACCTCTCTGTCCGGGGTCCTGAGGCGTTCTGACTTCAGTGTCCTCAGACGCTGAAGTCAAGCTCCTCCCGACGTAAATGACGTCATCGCGCCATGAGCGATGACGTCATCTCCCCTTTTAAGCGGTGCCTGGCTTTAACCCCTTAGGCACCGGGTCGCACTTCGGCCTAGCTCCGGTGGGGGCCGCCATCTTGGATGGCGGCTCCACCCCCGGGTCCCCCTCACTGCCTGACGTCCTCATGCATAGCGTGATGACGTCAGATAGTCGGGGAACCCCTAGCTGCCTGGAATCCCATGGTGGAGATAGGGGGTTCATTTGAACCCCGATATCTCCAGAACCGTGGCAGCTAGGGAGTCATGGAGGGTGTCAATCGAAAGGCCCGAGCATGGCCTTTCAAATGATACTCAACATGACCAGGTATAAAGTAAAAAAATTTAAAAAAACTTATTTTTTGTGTGTTATTTTTTATTAATGCAGCAATATTGTTCACATTTCAATTATAATATGAACAATGATGCTGCACTAACGCGCCGCCCCAAGAAACCTCTCCATGGAGTCCATAGGATATAGGATTCCATGAAGGCTTCTCCTGCCGGGTCACATGACCGGCATTATCTCACTTCTCACGAGATCCTGTTGGTAGGTGAAGTGATCGCGGAGGGAGACCAGGGACTTGTTTCCCCCAGTCTCCCTCTGTTCCCGACGGCCAGAAGCAGCGGATCAGGTCATTGTTCTCGCCACGGGTTGAGAGGTGAGTATGTGATTTTTGGGGGGTTTTTCAGCTGCAGATGAATGTGCAGAAGTGAAATCTGTTAGTTACACCTCTGAGCTGGTGGTAACTTTTTCATTAGCGCCAGCTCTTAGTAACTAGTGTTCGGACCAAGTGATCTTAACGCTAGTTAATCTGTGCTTTCACTTTGCACTCCCCATGTTAGGTATGGGGAGCGAAAAGTAGAGTAAACTCGCGCCACAAATCGCTAATTAACGATCGCTGATGTTTTTTTTTCGAGGCGATCTATGTGGCGCAGCGCTATGACCTCCTTAAGCTGGCTGGGTGTAGTAGAGGTAACATCACTGGTCTGTAACTGTGGAGAGAGACTGTGGAGACACAGGTTTGATCCCAGCAAGAGCACCTCTCCAGTAAGTGTCCTTGGGCAAGACACCTAACGGTACATACTCACCACCCAGGACATACTTGAAAACAAGAGAAATCTCAATGTATCCTTCCTGGTAAAATGCTTTCTCAAAAAAAAAACAACGCTAATGTGAGCGCTAGTGTTGCTTTGAAGGAGGCAATAGAGACCCAGTTCTTTAAATTAGTTGAAAAAATAATGTTTTTAGTGTATTTTCCTCATTCTATCTTCTTACTAATGCTAGGCACAACCACAGAAGGGAACACCAAGTTAACGAAAGCATGTAAGAACTCTCAGACAGTCTGTAATGTAGAAATGTAATACAAAGCAGGCTTCTTTCTTTGAAATGAAAAGGTCTCTCCCTCTGCCGTAACTCCGCTGGGACAACAAACTACACTAAAATGTCATACTGCTATTCTGACAAAAGGCTGGAAGTGTATATACTAAATACACTCTAGAAACAACACCTCCTAACAGTGACATGTTCCAAGTATTTATAAAGTGCCTACAAGTTCCATAGCGCTGTACAATGGGTGAGACAGAATAACAAATATACATAAAACTTTAAACAAATAGAACAGAAATGTAAGCTATGTGTCTTTTGATTAAAGGTTTGGTGTTGCAGTTTGAACCTCAAAAAAACTGTAAGGTGAAATATCCATGTCTGACGTAGCGTATTCATAAATCAGATTTGGGGGATTGAGAATCTTGGATTACGCAGAACGCAGGTTTGGTTCATTCACTAGAAAGAGAATAATTGGAGATCATACCAAAAGCTTTAAACAAAGTTGAGTCTTAAAGCATGAAAATATAAGATTACTAGACACAGTGGCGTCACTAGGGTTGGTGTCACCCGGTGCGGTAACTCATGGTGTCACCTCCCCCCCGAGTTTTACGTTTATTTATTTTTTTAACTACTCTTACTCATAAAGCAGTACTCCCATATAATACTGAATGCTCATAATACACGGCCCACATAACTGTGAGGTTTATTGCTGTGGAGCTCTCTCATATACTCACACACAAATTTTGGTGAACTGCCAGCAAATACGGTGCCTGTTCGACGGCAGTGAAAGTCCCCATAGAGAAGTAATGGTAAATCTGTTCAGAGACATCGAACAGCAGAGAAATGCCCTGATGTTCAGTGGTTTCATTAGACAGGTTTATTCAGGCGAACACCGTCAGGGCTATTCAGAGAGAGGTGAAAACCTTGAGAATTGCCAGGAGAATGAACAATCTAGACCAAATAGCCAATTTGGAAAGTGAGATAAATGGGAGAATTTTTCTGGTTTTACTATTTTGCCCTCGAATTTTCAATTCTACAGTCATTCTCAAGGTTTTCACTCTTCTCTGAATAACCCTGCATAGGTTTCAATGTTCAAAATATTCCTGTTTTTACCCAATCTATAACATAAAACAATAAGGGCTGGCGTGTCCGTCGCCAAAAAAACGGTCTTCGCATGCGCGCGCAACCAGCGGCGGTTGGCTGCGCGCGCATCCAACGGCCGCGGCACGCGCACAGCCGGCGTGTGCGAGGGACAAAACAAATCCGATCCATTGGAGAGGCGCACAGCACAGCGCCTCTTCATTGGACCGGATTTGTTTTTCTCCTCAGCGCTCGGCCTCCATCTCCTCAGCGCCCGGCCTCCATCTCCTCAGTGCCCGGTCTTCCAGCCATATTACCAGTCTGCCTGCCTTAATACCAGTCTGCCATGCATAATACCATTCTACCATGCATAATACCAGTCTGCCAGCCATATTACCAGTTCGCCAGCCATATTACCAGTCTGCCTGCCATATACAATACCAGTCTGCCAGACATATTACCAGTTCGCCAGCCATATTACCAGTCTGCCAGCCATATTACCAGTCTGCCATGCACAATACCAGTCTGCCAGCCATATTACCAGTCTGCCATGCACATTACCAGTCTGCCAGCCATATTACCAGTCTGCCTTGCACAATACCAGTCTGCCAGCCATATTACCAGTCTGCCATGCACAATACCAGTCTGCCAGCCATATTACCAGTCTGCCATGCATAATACCAGTGTCTCATAATACCAGTGTGCCTAAATACCAGCCAGCCATGCCATGCATACCACGTGCCATTAAATATCCGCATAATGTATACGCTACAAAAAAATGCCCGCCCAAGCCCAACACAATCTAAGGGGCCCCATGAGTTTACAATCTAAGGGGCCCCATGAGTTTACAATCTAAGGGGCCCCATGAGCTTACAATCTAAGGGGCCCCATGAACTTACAATCTAAGGGGCCCCACGACTTTACAATCTGAGGGTCCGGTTCCCATGAGTTTACAATCTAAGAGGGAAGAGGAACCTGCTCTAATATATAAATGCCTTTGTAATGCACTGTCAGCTGCGCGCGCCCATCACAGCTGCTCAGTTGGCCCTCCTGTTGCGGATGGGATGGCGATGGACGCGTTACAACCGCATTTATATAGAGAGATACTCTTGGATAGGACATTGAAAAAAAACTATGTGGACGTGAATTCTGAGCTGGCGAAAACAATAGACTGCCCTCTGGGCAGGCTTTCCACCTAGTATCTAATAAAACACTTATTCCATTAATCTGTAGTAAAAAGTATCTTTGCGTTTCGTTTCGGACCGATTCGTTTTTTTTCACGAATCGGGCCGATTCGGTGATTCAGATTTGACCGATTTATTTTATTTTTTTATTTTTATTTTTTTTCCGTATCGAATCGGATCCGAAAACGTCCGAAACGATTTCCGATCCAAAACAAAAAATTTTCGGAATCGGAAATCATTTTCGTTCAATTCGTAATTTCGGTTCCTCTTCGGTAATTTTCAAAAAATGCTTAAAAGATTCCTAAAAAATCTAAAAATAAAGAGACTCTTTAATACAGAATATAATAATAAATGGTTTATTAGATATTGAATTAAAACGGGAATATTTTTAACATTGAAGTCTATGGGGCAAAACATTTCCACACCGAATACAAGAAAATGTCCGAAATCACGAAAAAAAACTTCGATACGAAAAACGAGCCAAAACGGAAATCGGCCGAAATGAAAATTGTCGAATTACGAACGAAACGAGCCAAAATGGAAAAAAAATTGGTGCACATCCCTAGTCTCTTTATTTGTTGATTTTTTTTTTTCTTAGTATCTATTAGGCATTTTTAAAAAAAAAATCCATTTTTTTTTCTAATAGCGTTTTTTTTGTGTAACAGCCCTTTTTATTATCATTCATAGGATCTTATATGTTAATTCCAGACATTTTTGTTCAGTAATTCTTTTTTAAAACAGCGGGGGACAGGTTCGTGGTGGCATTCGGTGGCTGATTCCCTGCACTTCAGGGACCCTGTGGTGAATTCACCAGGGAAAATTGATTCCCCGAAGTGCGGGGAACAACAGAATACTGAAATGTCTGTGTCATTTCGGTGCTCTGTGAATATCCCCTTTTAGTGGTGTTTTTTTTGCTGTCCCCTGGAAAGTGCCAGCCTAGGCCTTGCTTACCCAGGACATACTTGAAAATGAGAGAATTCTCAATGTATCCTTCCTGGTAAAATAGTTTTGTGTAAAAAATTTTTTTTAGGGTGTCACCCTGTGCGGGCTGCATCCCCTGCCCCCACCTAGCGACGCTAGTTACTAGACACAATCTCATGTAGCTTACCAAATAGACAAGTAGGAGGTAACTGTTGAAAATGTTATAAAAATAATGTCTTGGTAAGAAATATAAAGCGTAACATTTAAGGAATAAAGACTAAAAAGGCAGGACCCCCTTCAATTAAATGCTCCATTCATGGCTCATAGGTGGGGGATGAAGGGGTGAACATTTTCCATCCTTGTGCTAATTTAATCTCCCTCTGGTATAGTTCGGAAGGTGGACCGATAACTGGTCCCCTACTTCCTTTCAATGCCCTTACCCAGGTTTTATGAGAGGGGGCTGAGGGTAGATATCTGTACTTCCCCTGAGTTAATTTAACTCCCCACATGCTGACATGGTTGTGGAGACAGAAGGGGACCAGTGACATGTTTTCCCTCCTTCATTTTAGTGCCCCCATCCACTGCTCATGGATAGATATTGGGCCGGATATCCGTCCTATCCCATTGACTTTTAACCAGCGAACCACCAGTAAGAAACAGGGGTGAATAGTGGCTAGGCAACAGGAAGTGATCAACCACTATTCTCTAAAATTCCCTGTGCCTTCATGCTGCAGGGAATACTATCAGTAAGCAGTCAGGCGTTCCACTGGTCACTAGTGGGTGACTGGTAGGTGGATAGTTGTCCATCATCCATACACTTTAATGCCCACCCATTGGCAGGTGGACAAGGGGTTAAACCAGGGATGCACACCTTTAGCCCTCCAAACTACATCTCCCACAATAATCAGTCACTCGTTAGGTTGACAGGGCCTTGTAGGACATGTAGTTCTAAAACACCTAGAGGGATGAGGTTGGGCATCCCTGGGTTAAACAAAGGAAAACCCATGCAGTTTTCACTGCCGGGGATTTCCAAATCAATTTCTGAAGTAAACAAAAGAAATAAACTGAAATAGGTTAAATTTTCTAAATAATAAAATTATTTAGAAGTGAAACAAATCTTTTAGCCATGTACTCCTCTACTGTTAATGTCGCATTTCAGCCCCGTCATTACCAAATGGCTTTCCATAAAGCCACTGACAGGACCCAATGGTTGTATAGGAAATGACGTTCTATTACCCACATGGTAAATAAATACAGAAGCGTCAACTGTATATGTTCACTCTAGGTAAGCCCTATTAGACAGACCGAGGGCTTGCTTTGCTGGCCAAAAAGCACTACTACATGTACATTGCAGTTGCTTGAAGGAAGAATGGATCTCAAAGCTTTCAAACCCTTTCGAAACAACAGCTGTTCTATTCAATGTGTTGAAACTTTAGAGTCACTCTATGAAGCCCATCTGCAAACTAAATTCATTGCACTAAACAAAATTTGCAAGAAACAAAATTTCTTTGCATTACTCCATAATAAGACCAGATCCATCTAGGGCTCCTGCAGGAGTTTTTGAGGATTGAGTATACTCGATCATGGCAGTTTAGGGGCTAAATTAAACCTAATACTTTTGGGTTCTGTGGCTTAGTGAGCAATGTACTTATCTATACACTCTCAGGGTTATTCAGAGAGCGGTGAAAAGCAGGAGAATGACTGGAGAATGCAAAATTCTAGGTCAAAATAGCCGATTTGGAAAGTGAGATGAATGGGAGAATTTTTCTCGTTTGGATATTTTGACCTAGAATTTTCAATTCTCCAGTCATTCTCCTGCTTTTCCACCGCTCTCTGAATAACCCTATGTAAATGTACTTATCTATACGCCCTCACTTTTCCTCTGATATATATTTCTAAGCCACCTTGTTGATTTGAATTGAGCGTAATTTTTCAATCTATACTAAAGGTTGTGACTTCTACGGAGTCAGGGGACTCATCCTGAATTTTTGGACTTGTCCTTCATGTTTCTTTGTCATCCAAAAAATAATCAGAGAGCATCAGTGAGTGGGTTTCCAAAGCCATTAATGTAATTTTTACTAAAAGAATAAAATATGAAGGGTTTGGAATAGATTGTGCCTGAAACACTTGATCAAACACATTAGCTTTCATGCTCCACATTTTCAACATATTAAAAATAATTACACCTCCTCGTACCATCTATTAGTCTCATTTTCTGTTTTATACGTAATTTACTGTTACTGGGCATTAGCTTTAAAAGCTTGTTTAATACTTCACTAATGCTAGTTTTAGAAGAAAACATTTTACATGCAATTTCACTATGAATTTCCATCTGCCTTTTATTTTATAAAAAAAAATGTAACGGAGCAGAAAATTATGAAAATTAGAGTTTTGGTGCAGTAACAGAGGACATGTAAGAGAGGGCAAGAGTTCACGAGAGCCATATAATATAGAACAAATATGAATGTACATGAAAAATACAAAGTGAAGCTGACTAAAATCATTAAATTAGACCTTTCGCCAAATGAAAAAAAAAACATACAATTAAGAGTGATTAACAAAAAAAATCAGACTCTCATTTCTTTAGCTTCTCTAGTCATTTTACACAATAGAATTCTTTTATCTAATAATTCTATTATGCGCTTGTCATTATGAGGATGATAAAACTTTTCCATAATACAGTATTGTGTTTTTGTTCCTTCTCATTTGCCAATGTATGTGTATTTAATCTTGACTAAAACAAAGTGACAGTCTTAAAACTGCAACAGGAAGGTCAGGAGACCAAGGAACATTGCTGGAGGCAGGATACACATGGCATTACCCAATGAATAATTTCTTGAAATATCTACGAGAATCAGGTGCTGACATTAATATTGTCTGTTTTGTACTTGATTCTTCACAAAGGATACTTTTATATCTAGAACATTAACAACTCAGAAGCAAAATTGCCTATGGCAAAACGTCTGCATGTGCACAATGTAGCTATAATTTTTGGAGGTAATTAAAAACTATTTGTCAGTAGAAAGTAAATGAACAAGTGTTCTCCTAATAAAGGCAGAAGAACAAGTCATAGATCAGGGGTCGGCAACTTTGGCCCTGCAGATGTTTTTGAAATACAGCTCCCACTCGCATCATTGGAGATGTAGTTCCGTAACATCTTGAGGCAAAGGTTGATGACCTAATAAATGGTCAGGTCTAGCAAAGTTCTGCATAACAGGGGTTAAAGCAAGTGTTCTTGTTCTGTAACCCTGTGGCTCAGATCAGAAAGTTAGTGCTGCAACAAGAGACTAGTAGGGACATATTCAGTAAACCATGATTCACTGTGACTCCATGTTAACATTTTAGTGAACAAACTCCTAGCAAAGTTACTAGTAGGTATCTCCTGTTTATCTGAGATTTGTAGGGTATGGATATGTTATGTCTCATGACGCAGCTTATTTTTTTTATTTTGTGTTGAATCAGCTGGTTCCTTCTTTCTTGTTATTTTTGTCCCTGCTGAGTTTCCTAGTTTGGGTATAGTAAGCCGACTCCTCCCTTTCTGTCTCATTTCCTGTGCTGCTCCTCCTCATCCTGGTTTGGTGCAGCCATTTTCTCTTCACGCTAGCAAAACTACTGTTGTTTCACCTTCATTTCTACACATTTCAATGATTGTCAGCATGAAGATTAAACTTCTACTGAAATACTCCTGCTACATCTCCGTTTTTTGTTGAGTTGACCCTGTCTGCTGAGCTTCATTGAGTGAGTACAGGTCCGTTCAGACTTTTCAGATAGTCCCAGGTACCTCATCTTACAGCTTTGGGAAGGGAGGCAGAACAGGACATAATCAATAGTGATTAATAAGCGCAATAAATGGAATAATGACCCTATTATATCATAAAGCCGTTGTGTTGGAAGCATTGGGGGTTTTACTATGGGAATTCGACTGCCACAATGGGCGAGAGTGGTTATTCCTCAATTTCTGCCTTATGATCCCAAGGTGATACTATGACTGCCCCGTACTCAACACCTGCAATGGCCTGCTTTGCTTCCCTTACTGGCGCTGCTGGAGTGTACGTGGAACACATGTGCTGGTCGGTTGCGCAATCTAAATCCCCTGCTTCTGGCGACCCCTCTAGCCGCCTTAGAATATCTCATACCCAATTTTCTTTCTCAGAGATGGTCAGCAGCTGATATTCATAGTTTGTATAATTTATAAACCCCTGAGGGTCGATTGTTTGTCGATTTATTTGAGAACTTTAATTGCTTTCGATGCGGAGACTAACCTTTCTTATATGCAACTATGCTCATATTTAACGAAATTGCAGATGATGACAGCCACTTCCTTTCCGACCCCTTTACTAGGTTTGAAAATTACTGTATCAGACCGACGGCTTCCACCAAACTGTTGTCCCTATGTTATCGCCTATTGTTTGTTCTAGTGGCTAAGGGAAAATGGGCTTTTGAGCTTTGTTGGGAGAGGGGCGTGGGTAGGTCGATTTCTAAGGCCCAGTGGGAGGGTTCTTTTTCAAAGGACAGAGTCACATTTCAAAGTGCTTCTCTGTTAGAGGCACATAAAAAGTTACTTTACCACTGGCATATCACACCTGATAAAGAACACCACATGACACCAGCAGTTTCCCCCACTTGTTGACGATGTTCCATATATAGTGGTCCTGTCCAGCTGTGGTCCCCTATTGGTATGCGGTTGCTGAATTCTGCACAAGGGTTTTAGGCTCCAAAATCGACCCAGACCCGGCTTCCTTTTCTGGTGCATGTCTTTCCTACAAATCCTTTCCAAATTGCAGGGAAAGGTGTCTCATATATTGACAGTAGCTGCCTCATTGCTAGCATCAAAGTGGAAATCCGCCATCATCCTGGAGATTATGGGTATCAGGAACCGGGTTTTGATGTTTGATGTATGGAAGGTATGATGAGACAGGTGCAGGGTGAAGGTCGAGTTAAGAGGGATCACTGGTTTGTGTGGGATGCAGTTGCTGTTATGCTGTGATTTGTATTTCATAAATGTGTTTTATGGTTTCGCGCCTGCCATGATGGGATATGATATAATACTGTGGTGAACAATGTTGTACCCCTTCCCCCTATATTTTTTCTTTTTGTATTTTCATTGCTGATTACTTTTGAAAACATAATAAATTTCGTACTCAAATAAAAAAAAGGAGTAACGACAACTTACTAAGATGGTTATTATATGGATATATATATATATATATAGTTATATGGCAGTTGTTTAGCATTGTGAAGAAAATCAATACATTTTGGCAATCCATTATTGTGTATTATGTGTTACGCAGACTTTGTAAAGCAGACTTATCAGTAAATCCTAGACTCTCTATATTGTGTTCTCTCGGAATTATGTTCAGAGGTCAAGTTGAGCAGGAACGCTCGGGAACACAGTTCCTCCACTATTTTTTCAGGACGAACTCATTTGGCCCACATGCTGAAAAGCTTTTATTAGGATTCAATCATATGTGTCCTTTTTTCTCATTTTGAATTCCCTGAATTATGCACTTGCTTTTAGAATAATCCTGTTCCCGAATGTTATGAGGTATACACACAACATATGGAGTACCTCGCAGTACTTTTATTCATTTTCTATATTCTTTTTTAGTAGATATTTTGTAATAAATTATTTTAGTTGATTGTTCTTTAAATGATTTAACATTTATCATTTAATGCTGCATTACCCCTACTTGGAGCAATAGGATCTAGATATATTTTATACGTTGTTTTTTTTTTATTGCCTGTTATTACCCCTACATCGAAAAACTCTCATCTAAACTTTACCCCAAACTAGGTGCCCTGTACAGAAACAAATCCTGCCTGAGCCCCACGGTAAGCAAGCAGATTGTACAATAGACATGTGCACAACACAAAATTTTGATTTGAACTAATGGATTAGTCCTAAAACGCAATTTATTTAGTTGCTAAAGAAATTCGTTTTCAGTTCTTTAGTATGAAAACTAATTTCATTCATCCGAAAACCAGCGGATACAATTACTATTGCAGTGGCTCCTCAGAGGGCTGAGATCGCTGCTTGTTACAGTATCTCTCACTCTCAGCACAATGTGTCAGGCAAAGCTGTTACAGGAACTGACTGCTGCTCATCACAGCGCTCAGAGTGTCAGTAAAACTAGTAAATAATATTTT
This sequence comes from Leptobrachium leishanense, assembly GCA_009667805.1. NCBI lineage: Eukaryota > Metazoa > Chordata > Amphibia > Anura > Megophryidae > Leptobrachium > Leptobrachium leishanense. The sequence goes on along the minus strand of CM019067.1, from coordinate 173,092,706 downwards.
TATATATAAGAGGTTAGAACAATATTATTTCCTTGTTTTACTGAAACTCTGAGCGCTGTGATGAGCAGCAGTCGGTTACTGTAACAGCTGAGCCTGATACATTGCACTGAGAGATAATATAACAAGCAGCCAGATCTCAGCGCTCACAGCCACTGGATTTAAAGGGCTAAAACAAAATGCTCCTCTCTGTATAATGAACATGCTCCTGCATTAATTAATACCCCTCTCTGTATAATGTATAGAACATCCTCCTGAATTAATGTCCCTCTCTGTAAAGAACATCCTCCTCAATATATACCTTTCTCTGTATAATGTATAGAACATCCTCCTGCATTAATTAATGCCCCTCTCTGTATAGAAGAGAACATCCTACTGCATTGGCATGTGGAGGGTGCAGAACTTCGGAATGCAATGCTTATCCAGCACAGGAGAGGGAACTTTTACTTTGGATTATAAAAGCAGGGGAGAGGGAAAATATTAAGGTAAATCCGTCTGAAAACTCAGAGAAGAGATGACTGGCACAAATTTATTTTTATAATAAAATAAAGCACTTTAAATCCAGGAAAAACATTCAAATAAATCACACTGAAGGCTCATAATGACAGAGTAACTGGGAGAGCTGGATACTAACTGTCATATTACATAGTTGGTGCTAACTTAACCAGAGCTGTTGTAAACTTCCCAGAGCCAATATAGCTTATGGAGGTTTTAAGTTTACAACTGCTCTGGTTAAGTTAGCACCAACATTGTAATACTGCTAAATACTAAAATGTATCAGAAGTAAAAAACCCTTTATAACAAGCAGCACTGGGGAGGAGAGGGACTTTATATAAAACGTGTATTATAGATGAGAAAAGGGGGATAGTGCTCCTGGATAATATAAAATGTATCAGACCTAAGCCCCTATTATGCAGAGCAGGAGGAGAGATAACACACGTTTTATAAAGTTCCTCTCTTCTCCCAGCGCTGCTTGTTATAAAGGGGTTTTTACTATGCAGCCCTCCTCTGTCATTAGCTTTCAGTGTGATTTATTTGAATGTTTTCCTTCTCCAGCTGCTTTTATCATCTTGTCTGCCTCATAGACATACAAGGATTAAGTAAAGGTTTCCTCTCCTGTGCTGGCTGTCTGTGCTGCGAGTGAGTATTCTGGAGCTCTATCACCGTCAGATTTTCGGGTAGGGGTCGGGAAGGATTACACACACAAACTTTTTCTGTAGCTTTGCGATGTTGCGCTCTTCATTGCTGGTCTCCTTCACTCATCAATGTAATATCACAAAAAGGACTGAAACTAAAATGTAATGCATTTTCTTTTAGTTTCTTTCGTTTTTTGGACTGAGCAGTTTCGTATCACTTGAGTCAAACGAAAACTAAATTATCCCAAAATTCGGACTAAATCGTTTTAGTACTAAAACGAATGCACATGTCTATTGTACAAAAAATGCTTATGCCAGCTATTGAATACAGAGATGTAGTGTATGCAGCTGCCTCACAAACACACCTTCAGAAACTTACTACATTGTATAACTCGTTCTGTCGCTTTGTGCTACAATGTAACTACATAACCCACCATTGTGACATGTTAAAAGAGCTAAACTGGCCTTCGCTGGAATCTAGACGCACCCTTCACCTTTCCAACCTGGTGTTTAAGAGCTTTTCTGGGAAGCTACCACCCTACCTGAATAGACTGCTTCCCCTAGCAGTTCCCGCATCCTATAACCTCCGATCCAGGACCAGCAACTTACTTGCAGTACCACAATACAAAAAGAAAGTGGCTCGATCCTCATTTTTCTACAGAGCACCACAATTATGGAATAACCTCCCAAACGCCATTAAATCTTCCCCCAGTCTTAAGTCACTCGAGAGCTCCCTATTAACATACCTCAATACGGAATGTACCTGTAAACATGTAACATAATGACTATATTTCCTACATATTTATTATTTCTTTGTTAACCTCCCTGGTGGTATTCCCGAGTGTGACTCTGGGTTAAATTTCACTACCGCGAACGGTAACCCTGAGCCACACTCGGGCTGGATGCATACTCACCTCCTCCTGGCTCACTGGCTGTCCCCTGCAGTGTGATTGCGGCGAGCTGCTTCCTGGTAAGGCTCCCTGCGAGTCACACGATGCAGGGGGCGGGATCAGGCAGCAAATTTAGAAAAAAATTATAATACACTGTATAATCCAATGTGCAATGTTTATGAACGGCCACTAGGTGGCACTACAGGATAAGAAACAGACCATACATCATCTCGCCCTTGTTTTCAGACAGATTTCAGTGTTTTTTGTTGTATTTTATTGAATATCATTTATTTCCATTATTTTGGATAATTATTTTGGGGATAATAAATTATTATGTCGTGTTTCAAACTTTATCGGTGAGTGTATTTTTTTTATTTATTTATAAAGGATTTTACCAGTAAGACTCTTGATTGCATGGATTTCAGTGCGTGATTCCTAATTATTACAGGCTAACTATGTACAAAAACACGTTTCCTTTAAAAAACAATTGAGACGCTTTTAGACACGAAATTTTGAAAAAATAGACCGCCAGGGAGGTTAATCTGTATATTTGTGTTTGTTTTTAATATCTTGCATTTATTACTTTGTATTTCTGTAACAACTGTAAAATTTCAATGTTACTGAATCCAGGACATACTTTCAAACTAGAGAAATCTCAATGTGTCCTTCCTGGTAAAATACAGGACTTCGCAAATAAACAAATAAATACATTTCTGATAATCTATTAACCAGCTAGCATCTTTTTGTGCAGAGCATTTTAATTACCCACAGCTATAGTTTAAAAAAAACACTGTCATGTCTACACTACACCTATATATTCATTTATAGCTTAAAAAATGTTATGGAAGGCTGCCAACTAAAATTACAAATAATAAGTTTGCATTCATTTAGATATTACATTTTTGCTGCAATTATTCTGTTAAGATTAAAGTATTTTCAGGGGGCGTGGTCGGCTACCGAGAGGGGCAGACGTGCTCTGGCGGAGCTCCGCATGTCTGTTCCCCTTAGGGACCTCCAGCTGACCTACAACGGTGATTTTTTTTTTTCCTTTCAGTTTCCGAGGTGGCTGGCCATTGGAGCAGTGTGGTCCGGAGTCCCCCCCTCCAGACCTCAGACGACCTGATAAGTTCCTTGCTGTGCAAATTTTCCCGGCGGCCATCTTGGGGCCTTGTCTTCGTTCCCTGCCAGGCCTGGCCTTCCTTCGGCCCCTATACCAGGGTGCCTTTTGCCATATTCATTACCATTTTATCCCCCCTTCCTTTTTTGCTTTGCTTTTGTTTTGTCCTGTTCCTCACTTCCCTTTTCCCCAATACGCTGAGATTTCATACTTTCATGTCACACCCCCTTTATGACAAGACACAGACGACCTTTTTGCTACAGTTCTCAGGTTGGGGCTTGTTCTGATTGTTCCCCTCCCTTCTCCTTACTTTATTTGAGACTTTGCTGTTTACATACAGTCAGGTCCAGAAATATTGGGACATCAACACAATTCTAACATCTTTGGCTCTATACACCACCACTATGGAGTTGGAATGAAACAAACACTATGTGCTTTATCTGCAGACTGTCAGCTTTAATTTGAGGGTATGTACATCCAACTCAGGTGAACGGTGTAGGATTTAAAGCAGTTTGCAGATGTGCCTCCCACTTGTTAAGGGACCAAAGGTAATGGGATAGAATAATAATCATAAATCAAACTTTCCCTTCGTAAAACTTGGTTGCAAATCCTTTGCAGTCAATCACAGCCTGAAGTCCAGAACGCATAGACCTCACCAGACGCTGGGTTTCATCCCTGGTGATGCTCTGCCAGGCCTCTACTGCAACTGTCTTCAGTTCCTGCTTGTTCTTGGGGCATTTTCCCTTCAGTTTTGTCTTCAGCAAATGAAATGCATGCTCAATGGGATTCAGGTCAGGTGATTGACTTGGCCATTGTATAACATTCCACTTCTGTCCCTTCAAAAACTCTTTGGTTGCTTTTGCAGTATGCTTTGGGTCATTGTCCATCTGCACTGTGAAGCGCCGTCCAATGAGTTCTGCAGCAATTGGCTGAATGTGAGCAGATAATATTGCCCGAAACACTTCAGAATTTATCCTGCTGCTTTTGTCAGCAGTCACATCATCAATAAATACAAGAGAACCAGTTCCATTGGCAGCCATACATGCCCACGCCACGACACTACCACCACCATGCTTCACTGATGAGGTGGTATGCTTAGGATCATGAGCAGTTCCTTTCCTTCTCCATACTCTTCTCTTCCCATCACTCTGGTACAAGTTGATCTTGGTCTCATCTGTCCATAGGATCTTGTTCCAGAACTGTGAAGGCTTTGTTAGGTGTTGTTTGGCAAACTCTAATCTGGCCTTCCTGTTTTTGAAGGCTCACCAATGGTTTACATCTCGTGGTGAACCCTCTGTATTCACTCTGGTGAAGTCTTCGTTGATTGTTGACTTAAGACACACTTACACCTACCTCCTGGAGAGTGTTCTTGATCTGGCCAACTGTTGTGAAGGATGTTTTCTTCACCAGGGAAAGAATTCTTCGGTCATCCACCACAGTTGTTTTCCATGGTCTCCTGGGTCTTTTGGTGTTGCTGAGCTCACCAGTGCGTTCCTTCTTTTTGAGACTGTTCCAAACCGTTGTTTTGGCCACGCCTAATGTTCTTGCTATCTCTCTGATGGGTTTGTTTTGGTTCTTCAGCCTAATGATGGCTTGCTTCACTGATAGTGACAGCTCTTTGGATCTCATCTTGAGAGTTGACAGCAACAGATTCCAAATGCAAATAGCACACTTGAAATTAACTCTGGGCCTTTGATCTGCACATTGTAATTGGGGTAATGAGGGAATATCAAACACCTGGCCATGGAACAGCTGAGAAGCCAATTGTCCCATTACCTTTGGTCCCTTAAGAAGTGGGAGGCACATCTGCAAACTGCTGTAAGTCCTACACCGTTCACCTGAGTTGGATGTACATACCCTCAAATTAAAGCTGACAATCTGCAGTTAAAGCACATTGTGTTTGTTTCATTCCAACTCCATTGTGGTGGTGTATAGAGCCAAATATGTTAAATATTGGGACATCAACACAATTCTATGGACCTGACTGTATGAGAACCCCCTCCCCCTTACGTTGTCTGTATATTGGATGTCTATTTGGCCCTGCGAGGCCTACTTTGCCAGTTAATCCATGTCATGTTTGCTTGAAAAATAAAACTTTGATTACAAGATTTAAGTATTTTCAGTTCATTCTGTCAATTTTTTTATATTTGTGTAGTACTGCAAGATGCGGTGAATGTACAGTAGTTGATTCTGATTTACAGTTTGTTTCTTTTCTGTATGTCTATGTTGTTACAGCAAGCTATATGCGAAATTGTTCTTTTGCCATAATTTTAGTACTTATCTCTGCACTGGTTGATGCAGATCTCACTTTTCATTATCCTACGGTAACTGAGTTTCCCTACCAAAAAAAGAGAATACGCAATTTTGCATTGTAATACAATTTTGAATGAAAATTAGCGTACAAACCTGCATTTGCATATTATTTTAATGCATGTATAATGTTCGTCCCAGGAAGAAACAAAATTATCCAAGAATTCACACCTGCCACCCTGTATGACTATAAAGAAGCTATAAGCAGTTACCCTCACTGTAACAAAAAAGTTCAACAACCTTTACAGCTGCATTACAACAGCCAGAGAGAGGAGAATATACACAACAAGCTCTGGGGTCACTCACTACTGTACAGGCATAAGATTCAGGGGGTTATAATTGCTGAAAGTTACACCAAAGTTATACCAAATACAGATATATACCAAATCTACACTATATATCATTTTATTCTTTTGATATTTTTGGAAGCTGCCTTGCTTTTTTATCATAAGTTTTATTTAATTTTACAAGGTAATAGACAGCAAGACATAAATGTATTAAATACAAAAATAATACAATCAGGGTTATCCAAAGAGATTCGAAAAGTCACCGCACGTTCGGTGACTTTTCGTTCTCTTCAATTCGGTTCCTTTTGCCGATCCCATTTCGGTGACCCTGCGGTGTATTCAGCAAGCACCACAGGGCCCCGAATTGCAGGGAAAAGCTGCCGCAAACCTGACGAAAACTAACCGAATGCATGCTGAAAACAAGCAAAAACATCTGGATTAACCTTCGAAGAAGCCGAACAGGAGCCGAACAGGAGCCGAATCACACAGAGCCGAAGCAGCTGTGACGTAGAGGAGGCAGTGAATAAATTAGAAAAACCATTTGTATGAATCTGGGAAAAAGAAACGCTGTTTGCAAAGAAACTACTGAGCGAAAATGTCTGAAATTTTCACAGGAGGTCCAGGGAATGATAATAAAGAGGGCTGTTACAAAAAAAATAAGTAAACTGAAAAAAAAATAAAAAAAAATCGGACTTTTACATTTTTTTTAAAAAATTCAGAAAAATGCTTAAAGTATCCTAAAAAATCTATAAATAAAGAGACTTTTTGGTGCAGAATTTTATAATGAACGGTTTATTAGATATTGAATTAAAACGGGAATATTTTTAACATTGAAGCCTATGGGATTCTCCTGAATAAATTTGCCGAATTAAACCACCGAATGGCAGGGCATTAGGGGAACCTTTCACTGCTGGTTTGTGTTCTCTGAATAGACGAAGCAGTGCTTTTTCATGGGGATTTCACTGCCCTCGAACAGGGACCGAACAGGCACCGTATGTGCAGGCAATTCGCCAGTATTTGGCGAATTGCCTGCTCTCTGGATAGCCGAATGTCCAGGAAAGGTAACCGAACGCTGATTTTCAGCATTCGGTTACCTTTCTCAAGCAATTCGGATCTCTTTGGATAACCCTGACTGTAACTTACGACAAAAGCAATTCAAAAGATAAAGAACTAAAAGGATGTACGTTGTAGAAGCAGTATGCTGACAGCTCTAAAGGGGGTGTGATAGCTGCAGTGGTGAATGGTAGTGGATAATCCGTGGTCTTGCTAATCATGGTATGGATTTACCTTTTAATATGGTTAAGGGAGTGGGCATGTCTACCAAATTTGAAACAGACTGCCTCTTCACTTTTGCCACCTCGAGCCATCTGTTGTGTTGGAGACTGTAGCAAGTATTGTTTAAGAGCAGAAGAGGAGTTTGAGTGCTGTTTCTTGAGAAAGTTTGGCAATTGAGCAGGAGCTTTTAAGAATGAACATCTTTTCCCACTGGTTCTCATATTTAGTCATTTGTATTATCTATCTTTAAAACGTTTACTATATTTGACACGTAGGATATTTACTGCCTGTGTAACCAGGAGGACTGACCAATCGGGCATTTCAGACACTGCTCGAGGGCCTGGATGGGGGAGAGGCCTGGATTGGGGCTCCATCAGTCTGCCAACCTGGCTCTGAGAAGGGGCTACAGCCAGTGGCATCACTAGGGTTGGTGTCACCTGGTGCGGTAATTTATGGTGTCACCCCCCCCCCCAAGTTTTACGGATTTTTTTTAACTACTCTTACTCCTAAATCAGTACTCCGATATAACACTGGATGCTCATACACACAGTGCACATTACTGTGAGGTTTATTGCTGTGGAACTCTCTCATATGCTCACATAAAATTTTGCCAACTGCCAGCAAGTACGTTGCCTGTTCGAAGGCAGTGAAAGCACACATGGATATATATTGCCCCAGCAGCTTACCCATGGATATATATTGCCCCCAGCTCACATATGGATATATTGCTCCAGCTCACAATTATATATTGCCCCCAGCAGCTCACCCATGGATATATATTGCCCCAACTCACATATGGATATATTGCGCCTCAGCTCACATATGGATATATTGCCCCAGACCGGCTCACACATGGATATATTGCTCCTAAATCAGTACTCCCATATAACACTGAATGCTCATACACACACACAGCGCACATTACTGTGAGGTTTATTGCTGTGGAGCTCTCTCATATGCTCACACAAATTTTTTGCCAACTGCCAGCAAGTACAGTGCCTGTTCGAATGCAGTGAAAGCACACATGGATATATATATTGCCCCCAGCAGCTCTGGATATATTGCCCCCAGCAGCTCACCCATGGATATATATTGCCCCCAGCTCACATATGGATATATTGCCCCAGCTCACAATTATATATTGCCCCAGCAGCTCACCCATGGATATATATAGCCCCAGCTCACATATGGATATATTGCGCCTCAGCTCACATATGGATATATTGCTCCAGACCAGCTCACACATGGATATATTGCCCCAGACCAGCTCACACATGGATATATTGCCCCAGCTCACACATGGATATATTGCCCCAGCTCTCATGGATATTGCCCCAGCTCTCATGGATATGCCCCAGCACACATGGATACTGCCCCAGCTCAAATGGATATGCCCCAGCTCTCATGGATATGCCCCAGGAGCTCTCATGGATATGCCCCAGCAGCTCTCATGGTTATGCCCCAGCTCTCATGGATATGTCCCAGGAGCTCTCATGGATATGCCCCAGCAGCTCTCATGGATATTGCCCCCAGCTCATGGATATGCCCCAGGAGCTCTCATGGATATGCCCCAGCTCTCATGGATATGCCCCATCACACATGGATATATTGCCCCAGCTCTCATGGATATTGCCACAGCTGTCATGGATATGCCCCAGCACACATGGATACTGCCCCAGCTCAAATGGATATGCCCCAGCTCTTATGGATATGCCCCAGGAGCTCTCATGGATATGCCCCAGCAGCTCTCATGGTTATGCCCCAGCTCTCATGGATATGTCCCAGGAGCTCTCATGGATATGCCCCAGCAGCTCTCATGGATATTGCCCCCAGCTCATGGATATGCCCCAGCAGCTCTCATGGATATGCCCCAGCAGCTCTCATGGATATGCCCCAACAGCTCTCATGGATATGCCCCAGCTCCTCTCATGGATATGCCCCAGCAGCTCTCATGGATATTGCCCCCAGCTCACCTCCTTGCTCTTGCCGCCGCCGTGTGTTCGGCTCCCTCTGAGCATCCGGCGGCATGGAGCTTGCGACGCCACTGGCTACAACCATAGTCGGCTGACATCCTGGTTGACAGCACACGCTGTGGGACTGCCCCCGGGCTGCTGCGTGAGTCATCGTGCATGCGTGTGTAGCGCTCACTCCCGGAGGAGCTGCTGAAAATGAACCACGGGTCAGTCTCCCCGCACTAGGGAATAAATATACTCCAACACAGTTGTGAGTTTTTATATTTATATAGTTTACTAAAATATTTGAGCAGATGTTGAAACACAGTATTCACAAGTATTATTACAGTATTTTCGTATCCCGGTAAAACGCGTAGCGGAAAAGAAACGAAACACGAGGCTTCGTATTTCGGAAAATAAAATATTCGCAACCGAACATAAAAGCAATGCAATTTCCCGATAGTTCAGAAAAAGGGACACTTAGCAAAACCCCAAACATACAATCCCTTCGTACTACGGCAAACGCGCAGCGGAAAAAGAGAAAAATGTATTCGGAACGTATCTTTGTCTTTAACCCCCGTTCCGATTCGTAAAAGGAAATGAGTCCTGCACAGGTTAAGTCCCAAAATGTGAAAAGTGTATCTGTGTGTGTGGTACCCGGGTACTGTTCAACTGGCCAGTGAGTTTATTAAAGGAAGGTCTTCGACTAGTCAGTTGGGGCCCTGTGGACTTTAAAGAGAAAACAGCAGAGCGTCCTTTAATCATAAAACAGCCTTGGAGGCCTCTCACCCATCCGACAATTTCTTTAGGCTCCGCTGACCCAGGACGTCTCTCCACCCGATTTTGACTGGGGATACTAGCGGCCCGATCCGTTGTCTGACTCCACACAGCTTTTCCAGCTCACCGCCTGCTCTCCGTTCGATTCCTCCGGTCTGCAGCAATGCCTGGATCCCGGCGGGTCTTCTTCTCCTCAGCTTGGGTGATCCTCTCTGGACTAACAGGTCTCTCTTGGTCTCTGTTGGTCTCTGGCCTAGGCCCTCTCGTGATCTCTTCGATGCGTCTGCTCTCTTCCCTTCCCTGGCGCGCTCTGCCGCGTTCTCCACGAGGCAGAGGATGTAAGGCTCCAGTCCCCACCCACTTCCTGTCTTCTCGCAAAGCATGCCGGGCATTGTAGTCCCAATATCCAGTATCCTTGATCGCGATAGTCTCCATCTTGTGGCCAAAAATAGGTACTGCCACAGCAAGATTTTACCACAGCGCTACACTTGCAATGATGTCAAAAACTGCGATTTGCCCCTGGCAGGGAAATCTCATTACAGGAGATGCAGGGGTCTTTGGAAGAAGAACTATTAAATAAAAAAATATTTTTTTTGTTCTAAAAGCAACATCATTATAAAATTAAAATAAAATTATATTGTTATAAAATTAACAATGTCACTGGTTAACTCATTTATTTGTTCATATATATCTTAATATACTTAAATTAATTTTCATATATAATATTTTTATATTTTATGTAACAATATTAAAATCATTTTAAGAATATACTGTATTTTATATAGAATTTAATAGATAATAAGTTAAATATAATAGTTTTTAGTTTCATTACTGTGGAGCTCTATAGTGTGCAGTGTGTACAAGTGTATCAGTAATGTACAGTATCTTATAAGCCTGAAAAGTGGTCTGCAGCTTCCCACGTGTGCCACAAGGACCTTCTGTGCTGCGAATCAGTCTTAGCTGTAATGATTGGGTGATTGCTGCTACATTAGAGTGGTGCCCATCTGTATGACTGGAGGGGGCACATTGGATTCCCCAATTCGCTGGTGGGCCTGAGTGGATTTTCTTAACTCCTTAAAATAATCAGGGTTATTCAAAGAGATCCGAATGACTCCCGAAAAGGTAACCGAACGCTGAAAACCAGCGTTCGGTTACCTTACTTGGCCATTCGGCTATTCAGAGAGTAGGCAATTCGCCAAATGTTGGCGAATTGCCTGCACATATGGTGCCTGTTCGGTGCTTGTTTGAAGGCAGTGAAATCCCCACAGAGAAGCAATGCGTCGTCTATTCAGAGAACAAAAACCAGCAGTGAAAAGTTGCCGAAATGCCCTGCCATTCGGTTGCTTCATTCGACAGATTTATTCAGGCGAATCCCATAGGCTTCAATGTTAAAAATATTCCCGTTTTAATTCAATATCTAATAAACCATTGATTATAATATTCTGCAGTAAAAAGTCTCTTTATTTACAGATTTTTAGGATCCGTTAAGCATTTTTCGGTATTTTTTTGAAAAAAAAATTCTGTTTTTTCTTTTTTCTGTAACAGCCCTTTTTATTATCATTCATTGGACCTTATATGTAAATTTCAGACATTTTCGCTCAGTAGTTTCTTTGCAAACATTTTTCACTTTTCAAACATTCAAGCATACTGGGTTTTTTTTTTCACTCCATTCGTCTGCGGTGTCTGGTTTTATCAGCGGCTGCTCGGATTTCAGCGGGTTAATCCAGATGTTTTTGCAGTTTTCGGTGTGCGTTGGCCCTCGTTTTGCAGTGAGTTTTCGGCGGGTTTGCGGCGACTTTTCCCTGCATTACGGCGGCCCTGTGGTGCTTGCTGAATACACCGCAGGGTCGCCGAAATGGGATCGCCAAATCGCACCGAATTGAAGAGAACGAAAAGTCACCGAATGTGCGGTGGCTTTTCGATTCTCTTTGAATAACCCTGAATAATTTTTAAAATGTGTGTGTAGAAATAAATTCTTTAACACCACAATGTACATGTGGATATTGTATTGTATGGGTGGGGTTTGTTGTATGGATGTGGCCTTCTATGGGCATGGTACAGGGGCCCATGATTTCTATTTCCCAGGGGTCCCATTAGTTGTCAGTCCTCCCCTGCTGTGTATGATATTAAAATTCCCATTTCAAATTGTGCACCATCTAGAGTTTTGAACCATTCTATCTTATAATTGTTAATATTACTTTAACAAATAAAATAGTATATTACAAACAAGAAATTAATGGAAGGATATCTGGGAAGCTTCGAGCATGGTCATAGTGTGCACGACCTCTCAAGAACAGGCTGTAAAACTATTATGCATTGGTATTGCATTGGTCCAATAAAGTTTGCCTGTGATAATTGAGTGTTTCCGTTTGGTAACCGCTGTGTTACCCCTGGTTTTTGTAAAGATTACCCATATTACATTCCTAACACTTCCCCTGTTAGCGCATTGTTTTTTTGCGCTAGCTTCGACGAGCTTACTGTACTTTGAGCATCCTATAATTAACATGGGAAGTACAATCATTAATTAGCGTTTCAATATGTAAGGCATTACAAAGTGCTAGCAGTAATTACTGTCAGGACACGCAAGGCAAAATTTAACCCCTTCCAAATGCTGATGCTAAATGATTCTGGAAATGCAAAGTCATTTAGCACCCCCTAAAATTCCCCCAATAAATCCTATAGTCCCCTCTCATTCTGCCTCGAAAAGGGTGGCATGATCTGCCACTTCTTTGTATTTTAGATGAAGCCATGCGTAATAATGCATTATGCAATCCTCTCCAGACTTGCTCACAGTTTGGGGGGGGGAGGTTAATTAGAGCAGCGACATTGCGGTATAAACTAATAATGCTGCTGCCTTAGAACAGAAAAAAATTGCAATTCATTTTTTTAAATTATTTGTGCAGGTTACCTGGTCACGGTTGGCATCATTGGAAAGGCTAGGCTCCCACCTTTCAAATGACACCTCACTTGACCTTGTGAGGAGTACAGAATGGCGATGCAGGGGTCCAAAGGACCCCACGGCGCCTCTTGCAGCGGCAGCTTCCTTTTTTTTTTGAGCAGCTAATAAAGTTTATTTGTATATGCAAGACCCGAGAGTGCCGTCAGTGCAGTTTTGCACATGGATGTATATTGGAGCCAACAATAAAGCTGAAGTAGGAATCCAGGCAGCTTACATTTTTAGATGGAACAATGAATAATAATGCATTGCGTTATTATTTCCACACTTGGTGCCAACGTGGGAAATGAGGGGTTGAGTTATTACAGCAATATTATTCACTTTATTATTGAAATGTGAATAATACTGCTGCTGTTGTGTAAAAAAACATATATATACAGTTGTGTTCAAAATTTTTCAACCCCCACTGAAATTGAGTGTTTTGGCCAGTTTGACATTGATTTTGATCATTCAGTCATCTTGCTTACAATTAAATCAAAGAGGCACGTGTAGGTCAGACAAATATAACATAACATTTATGTGATGGGACGGCCGCCACTACGCTGTAGCGCAGTACAACAGTTCAAGTGTTTATTTATTTGTGTGTTATAAAAATAAGGGCTAACGAACTTCTAATAAGTACCCAATGTGATTTTCCCCGTTTTATATATATGCCAGTTAACTAAAGGTTTCTGATGTCTGTGTGTTATTCCCTGTATAGTGTAGATCTCTGTATTAGTACCTGCTATTGTGTAAATTCTCTCAGTAAGAGATTCCTTTTGTTTACGTGCTTTCTCTTCCCCCATTCTCCATTGTTTGAAGGTCCTGGGTAGTTAATCTGATTTGTGCAGTTATCTGCTTGATTGTATGTAAATGAGGTTGGTGGTTGAGTGTATCTCTGTGTTGTGTAATAAACAGTTCTATTCTGACCAAGCTTGAAGTCACGACTCATGTTTTGGAGTACCAGGAATCTTCTGCCCGCTGTGCCAAGGAAAGGCTCCAGGTCTACAGCTTCGGCTTATTTCTGGGGGTGCTAGTCAGGCTCTCTATAGGCACCGGGCCTTGAGCTGCGGCTAAGGTACAAGAGAAAGGTGTGAGAGTCACGAGGAGAAACTGGGTGTCCAGCGAGGAAGCAGCATTTGGCAGATGTGACCCTGTCCGGGTACAGAGATCTATTACAATTTATAATGAAGTAACCACAAATGTCATTTCTGTGCTCACATCATTATCAGTTTTATTCAACCCCCAAGTGACATTCAATCTTAGTACTTAGTACAACATCCTTTTACAGTTATAACAGCTTTTAAACGTGAAGCATAG